>OV050030.1:342251630-343644130 GCA_920105625.2 Clusia tigrina
TAATATGTCAATAGTGGGCGTGGCTGTAGAAATAACTCGCACATTTTTTGTGTGGTGTTTAATGTTAGTACCCGAAACATTCCTGTGAAATTTCGTTGAAAAATCTTTAATAGGAACCTAGTAATGTTTTTTGGTTAATTGTGGGCGTGGCAATAGCAATTATCTGCCCATATTTGGAATGCATGCTAGTGCAGACCCAGTGTATACATATAATAATTTGTTTTCATATATCATCACTAGAAGCATAGATAGGGTAATTCTCTTTAAGTGGGGTCCCGAAAGTTCATTAAATGGGAGGGAGGCGTATCCTTCCTCTGATCGACTCCGTATCTTATATATGGCTTTGTAGGGTCCATATATGTACTAAAATAAAATTTCGTCGAAAAATATTGTATAGGTCGTAAGTTATAATAATATGTCAATAGTGGGCCCGGCTGTAGAAATAGCTCGCCCATTTTTTGTGTGGTGTTTAATGTAAGTACCCGCAACATTCCTGTGAAATTTCGTTGAAAAATCTTTAGTAGGAACCTAGTAATGTTTTTTGGTTAATTGTGGGCGTGGCAGTAGCAATAATCTGCCCATATTTGGAATGCATGCTAGTGCAGACCCAGTGTATAAATATAATAATTTGTCTTCATATATCATCACTAGAAGCATAGATAGGGTAATTCTCTTTAAGTGGGGCCCCCAAAGTTCATTATATGGGAGGGAGGCGTATCCTTCCTCTGATCGACCGCGTATCTTATATAGGGCTTTGTAGGGTCCATATATGTACTAATATAAAATTTCGTCCAAAAATGTTGTATAGGTCGTAAGTTATAATAATATGTCAATAGTGGGCCCGGCTGTAGAAATAGCTCGCCCATTTTTTGTGTGGTGTTTAATGTAAGTACCCGCAACATTCCTGTGAAATTTCGTTGAAAAATCTTTAGTAGGAACCTAGTAATGTTTTTTGGTTAATTGTGGGTGTGGCAATAGCTATAATCTGCCCATATTTGGAATGCATGCTAGTGCAGACCCAGTGTATACATATAATAATTTGTTTTCATATATCATCACTAGAAGCATAGATAGGGTAATTCTCTTTAAGTGGGGTCCCCAAAGTTCATTATATTGGAGGGAGGCGTATCCTTCCTCTGATCGACCCCGTATCTTATATATGGCTTTGTAGGGTCCATATATGTACTAAAATAAAATTTCGTCGAAAAATATTGTATAGGTCGTAAGTTATAATAATATGTCAATAGTGGGCGTGGCTATAGAAATAACTCGCACATTTTTTGTGTGGTGTTTAATGTTAGTACCAGCAACATTCCTGTGAAATTTCGTTGAAAAATCTTTAGTAGGAACCTAGTAATGTTTTTTGGTTAATTGTGGCCGTGGCAATAGCGATAATCTGCCCATATTTGGAATGCATGCTAGTGCAGACCCAGTGTATACATATAATAATTTGTTTTCATATATCATCACTAGAAGCATAGATAGGGTAATTCTCTTTAAGTGGGGTCCCGAAAGTTCATTATATGGGAGGGAGGCGTATCCTTCCTCTGACCGACCCCGTATCTTCTATATAGCTTTCTAGGGTCCATATATGTACTAAAATAAAATTTCGACGGAAAATATTGTATAGGTCGTAAGTTATAATTTTATGTCAATAGTGGGCCCGGCTGTAGAAATAGCTCGCCCATTTTTTGTGTGGTGTTTAATGTGAGTACCCGCAACATTCCTGTGAAATTTCGTTGAAAAATCTTTAGTAGGAACCTAGTAATGTTTTTTGGTTAATTGTGGGCGTCGCAGTAGCAATAATCTGCCCATATTTGGAATGCATGCTAGTGCAGACCCAGTGTATAAATATAATAATTTGTCTTCATATATCATCACTAGAAGCATAGATAGGGTAATTCTCTTTAAGTGGGGTCCCCAAAGTTCATTATGTGGGAGGGAGGCGTATCTTTCCTCTGATCGACCCTGATACTTATATATTGCTTTGTAGGGTCCATATATGTACTAAAGTAAAATTTCGTCGAAAAATATTGTATAGGTCGTAAGTTATAATAATATGTCTATAGTGGGCGTGGCTGTAGAAATAACTCGCACATTTTTTGTTTGGTATTTAATGTTAGTACCCGCAACATTCCTGTGAAATTTCGTTGAAAAATCTTTAATAGGAACCTAGTAATGTTTTTTGGTTAATTGTGGGCGTGGCAATAGCAATAATCTGCCCATATTTGGAGTGGATGCTAGTAGAGACCCAATGTATACATATACTAATTTGTTTTCATATATCATCACTAGAAGCATAGATAGGGTAATTCTCTTTAAGTGGGGTCCCCAAAGTTCATTATATTGGAGGGAGGCGTATCCTTCCTCTGATCGACCCCGAATCTTATATATGGCCTTGTAGGGTCCATATATGTACTAAAATAAAATTTCGTCGAAAAATATTGTATAGGTCGTAAGTTATAATAATATGTCAATAGTGGGCGTGGCTGTAGAAATAACTCGCACATTTTTTGTGTGGTGTTTAATGTTAGTACCCGAAACATTCCTGTGAAATTTCGTTGAAAAATCTTTAATAGGAACCTAGTAATGTTTTTTGGTTAATTGTGGGCGTGGCAATAGCAATTATCTGCCCATATTTGGAATGCATGCTAGTGCAGACCCAGTGTATACATATAATAATTTGTTTTCATATATCATCACTAGAAGCATAGATAGGGTAATTGTGTTTAAGTGGGGACCCCAAAGTTCAATATATGGGAGGGAGGCGTATCCTTCCTCTGATCGACCCCGAATCTTATATATGGCTTTGTAGGGTCCATATATGCACTAAAATAAAATTTCGTCGAAAAATATTGTTTAGGTCGTAAGTTATAATAATATGTCAATAGTGGGCGTGGCTGTAGAAATAACTCGCCCATTTTGTGTGTGGTGTTTAATGTTAGTACCCGCAACATTCCTGTGAAATTTCGTTGAAAAATTTTTAGTAGGAACCTAGTAATGTTTTTTGGTTAATTGTGGGCGTGGCAATAGCAATAATCTACCCATATTTGGAATGCATACTAGTGCAGACCCAGTGTATAAATAAAATAATTTGTCTTCATATATCATCACTAGAAGCATAGATAGGGTAATTCTCTTTAAGTGGGGTCCCCAAAAATCATTATGTGGGAGGGAGGCGTATCTTTCCTCTGATCGACCCCGATACTTATATATTGCTTTGTAGGGTCCATATATGTACTAAAGTAAAATTTCGTCGAAAAATATTGTATAGGTCGTAAGTTATAATAATATGTCTATAGTGGGCGTGGCTGTAGAAATAACTCGCACATTTTTTGTTTGGTATTTAATTTTAGTACCCGCAACATTCCTGTGAAATTTCGTTGAAAAATCTTTAATAGGAACCTAGTAATGTTTTTTGGTTAATTGTGGGCGTGGCAGTAGCAATAATCTGCCCATATTTGGAGTGGATGCTAGTAGAGACCCAATGTATACATATACTAATTTGTTTTCATATATCATCACTAGAAGCATAGATAGGGTAATTCTCTTTAAGTGGGGTCCCCAAAGTTCATTATATTGGAGGGAGGCGTATCCTTCCTCTGATCGACCCCGTATCTTATATATGGCTTTGTAGGGTCCATATATGTACTAAAATAAAATTTCGTCGAAAAATATTGTATAGGTCGTAAGTTATAATAATATGTCAATAGTGGGCGTGGCTACAGAAATAACTCGCACATTTTTTGTGTGGTGTTTAATGTTAGTACTCGCAACATTCCTGTGAAATTTCGTTGAAAAATCTTTAGTAGGAACCTAGTAATGTTTTTTGGTTATTTGTGCCCGTGGCAATAGCAATAATCTGCCCATATTTGGAATGCATGCTAGTGCAGACCCAGTGTATACATATAATAATTTGTTTTCATATATCATCACTAGAAGCATAGATAGGGTAATTCTCTTTAAGTGGGGTCCCGAAAGTTCATTATATGGGAGGGAGGCGTATCCTTCCTCTGACCGACCCCGTATCTTCTATATAGCTTTCTAGGGTCCATATATGTACTAAAATAAAATTTCGACGAAAAATATTGTATAGGTCGTAAGTTATAATTATATGTCAATAGTGGTCCCGGCTGTAGAAATAGCTCGCCCATTTTTTGTGTGGTGTTTAATGTGAGTACTCGCAACATTCCTGTGAAATTTCGTTGAAAAATCTTTAGTAGGAACCTAGTAATGTTTTTTGGTTAATTGTGGGCGTCGCAGTAGCAATAATCTGCCCATATTTGGAATGCATGCTAGTGCAGACCCAGTGTATAAATATAATAATTTGTCTTCATATATCATCACTAGAAGCATAGATAGGGTAATTCTCTTTAAGTGGGGTCCCCAAAGTTCATTATGTGGGAGGGAGGCGTATCCTTCCTCTGATCGACCCCGAATCTTATATATGGCTTTGTAGGGTCCATATATGTACTAAAGTAAAATTTCGTCGAAAAATATTGTATAGGTCGTAAGTTATAATAATATGTCAATAGTGGGCGTGGCTGTAGAAATAACTCGCACATTTTTTGTTTGGTATTTAATGTTAGTACCCGCAACATTCCTGTCAAATTTCGTTGAAAAATCTTTAATAGGAACCTAGTAATGTTTTTTAGTTAATTGTGGGCGTGGCAGTAGCAATAATCTGCCCATATTTGGAGTGGATGCTAGTAGAGACCCAATGTATACATATACGAATTTGTTTTCATATATCATCACTAGAAGCATAGATAGGGTAATTGTCTTTAAGTGGGGACCCCAAAGTTCAATATATGGGAGGGAGGCGTATCCTTCCTCTGATCGACCCCGAATCTTATATATGGCCTTGTAGGGTCCATATATGTACTAAAATAAAATTTCGTCGAAAAATATTGTATAGGTCGTAAGTTATAATAATATGTCAATAGTGGGCGTGGCTGTAGAAATAACTCGCACATTTTTTGTGTGGTGTTTAATGTTAGTACCCGAAACATTCCTGTGAAATTTCGTTGAAAAATCTTTAATAGGAACCTAGTAATGTTTTTTGGTTAATTGTGGGCGTGGCAATAGCAATTATCTGCCCATATTTGGAATGCATGCTAGTGCAGACCCAGTGTATACATATAATAATTTGTTTTCATATATCATCACTAGAAGCATAGATAGGGTAATTCTCTTTAAGTGGGGTCCCGAAAGTTCATTAAATGGGAGGGAGGCGTATCCTTCCTCTGATCGACTCCGTATCTTATATATGGCTTTGTAGGGTCCATATATGTACTAAAATAAAATTTCGTCGAAAAATATTGTATAGGTCGTAAGTTATAATAATATGTCAATAGTGGGCCCGGCTGTAGAAATAGCTCGCCCATTTTTTGTGTGGTGTTTAATGTAAGTACCCGCAACATTCCTGTGAAATTTCGTTGAAAAATCTTTAGTAGGAACCTAGTAATGTTTTTTGGTTAATTGTGGGCGTGGCAGTAGCAATAATCTGCCCATATTTGGAATGCATGCTAGTGCAGACCCAGTGTATAAATATAATAATTTGTCTTCATATATCATCACTAGAAGCATAGATAGGGTAATTCTCTTTAAGTGGGGCCCCCAAAGTTCATTATATGGGAGGGAGGCGTATCCTTCCTCTGATCGACCGCGTATCTTATATAGGGCTTTGTAGGGTCCATATATGTACTAATATAAAATTTCGTCCAAAAATGTTGTATAGGTCGTAAGTTATAATAATATGTCAATAGTGGGCCCGGCTGTAGAAATAGCTCGCCCATTTTTTGTGTGGTGTTTAATGTAAGAACCCGCAACATTCCTGTGAAATTTCGTTGAAAAATCTTTAGTAGGAACCTAATAATGTTTTTTGGTTAATTGTGGGTGTGGCAATAGCTATAATCTGCCCATATTTGGAATGCATGCTAGTGCAGACCCAGTGTATACATATAATAATTTGTTTTCATATATCATCACTAGAAGCATAGATAGGGTAATTCTCTTTAAGTGGGGTCCCCAAAGTTCATTATATTGGAGGGAGGCGTATCCTTCCTCTGATCGACCCCGTATCTTATATATGGCTTTGTAGGGTCCATATATGTACTAAAATAAAATTTCGTCGAAAAATATTGTATAGGTCGTAAGTTATAATAATATGTCAATAGTGGGCGTGGCTATAGAAATAACTCGCACATTTTTTGTGTGGTGTTTAATGTTAGTACCAGCAACATTCCTGTGAAATTTCGTTGAAAAATCTTTAGTAGGAACCTAGTAATGTTTTTTGGTTAATTGTGGCCGTGGCAATAGCGATAATCTGCCCATATTTGGAATGCATGCTAGTGCAGACCCAGTGTATACATATAATAATTTGTTTTCATATATCATCACTAGAAGCATAGATAGGGTAATTCTCTTTAAGTGGGGTCCCGAAAGTTCATTATATGGGAGGGAGGCGTATCCTTCCTCTGACCGACCCCGTATCTTCTATATAGCTTTCTAGGGTCCATATATGTACTAAAATAAAATTTCGACGGAAAATATTGTATAGGTCGTAAGTTATAATTTTATGTCAATAGTGGGCCCGGCTGTAGAAATAGCTCGCCCATTTTTTGTGTGGTGTTTAATGTGAGTACCCGCAACATTCCTGTGAAATTTCGTTGAAAAATCTTTAGTAGGAACCTAGTAATGTTTTTTGGTTAATTGTGGGCGTCGCAGTAGCAATAATCTGCCCATATTTGGAATGCATGCTAGTGCAGACCCAGTGTATAAATATAATAATTTGTCTTCATATATCATCACTAGAAGCATAGATAGGGTAATTCTCTTTAAGTGGGGTCCCCAAAGTTCATTATGTGGGAGGGAGGCGTATCTTTCCTCTGATCGACCCTGATACTTATATATTGCTTTGTAGGGTCCATATATGTACTAAAGTAAAATTTCGTCGAAAAATATTGTATAGGTCGTAAGTTATAATAATATGTCTATAGTGGGCGTGGCTGTAGAAATAACTCGCACATTTTTTGTTTGGTATTTAATGTTAGTACCCGCAACATTCCTGTGAAATTTCGTTGAAAAATCTTTAATAGGAACCTAGTAATGTTTTTTGGTTAATTGTGGGCGTGGCAGTAGCAATAATCTGCCCATATTTGGAGTGGATGCTAGTAGAGACCCAATGTATACATATACTAATTTGTTTTCATATATCATCACTAGAAGCATAGATAGGGTAATTCTCTTTAAGTGGGGTCCCCAAAGTTCATTATATTGGAGGGAGGCGTATCCTTCCTCTGATCGACCCCGAATCTTATATATGGCCTTGTAGGGTCCATATATGTACTAAAATAAAATTTCGTCGAAAAATATTGTATAGGTCGTAAGTTATAATAATATGTCAATAGTGGGCGTGGCTGTAGAAATAACTCGCACATTTTTTGTGTGGTGTTTAATGTTAGTACCCGAAACATTCCTGTGAAATTTCGTTGAAAAATCTTTAATAGGAACCTAGTAATGTTTTTTGGTTAATTGTGGGCGTGGCAATAGCAATTATCTGCCCATATTTGGAATGCATGCTAGTGCAGACCCAGTGTATACATATAATAATTTGTTTTCATATATCATCACTAGAAGCATAGATAGGGTAATTGTGTTTAAGTGGGGACCCCAAAGTTCAATATATGGGAGGGAGGCGTATCCTTCCTCTGATCGACCCCGAATCTTATATATGGCTTTGTAGGGTCCATATATGCACTAAAATAAAATTTCGTCGAAAAATATTGTTTAGGTCGTAAGTTATAATAATATGTCAATAGTGGGCGTGGCTGTAGAAATAACTCGCCCATTTTGTGTGTGGTGTTTAATGTTAGTACCCGCAACATTCCTGTGAAATTTCGTTGAAAAATTTTTAGTAGGAACCTAGTAATGTTTTTTGGTTAATTGTGGGCGTGGCAATAGCAATAATCTACCCATATTTGGAATGCATACTAGTGCAGACCCAGTGTATACATATAATAATTTGTTTTCATATATCATCACTAGAAGCATAGATAGGGTAATTCTCTTTAAGTGGGGTCCCGAAAGTTCATTATATGGGAGGGAAGCGTATCCTTCCTCTGATCGACCCCGTATCTTATATATTGCTTTGTAGGGTCCATATATGTACTAAAATAAAATTTCGTCGAAAAATATTGTAGAGGTCGTAAGATATAATTATATGTCAATAGTGGGCGTGGCTGTAGAAATAACTCGCCCATTTTTTGTGTGGTGTTTAATGTTAGTACCCGCAACCTACCTGTCAAATTGCGTTGCAAAATCTATAATAGGAACCTTGTAATAATTTTTGGTTAATTGTGGGCGCGGCAGTTGCACAAATCTGCCCATATTTGGAATGCATGCTAGTACAGACCCATTGTATACATATACCAATTTGTTTTCATATATAATCACTAGAAGCATAGATAGGGTAATTCTCTTTAAGTGGGGTCCCCAAAGTTTTTTTATATGGGAGGGAGGCGTATCCTTCCTCTGATCGACCCCGAATCTTATATATGGCTTTGTAGGGTCCATATATGTACTAAAATAAAATTTCGTCGAAAAATATTGTATAGGTCGTAAGTTATAATAATATGTCAATAGTGGGCGTAGCTGTAGAAATAACTCGCACATTTTTTGTTTGGTATTTAATGTTAGTACCCGCAACATTCCTGTGAAATTTCGTTGAAAAATCTTTAATAGGAACCTAGTAATGTTTTTTGGTTAATTGCGGGCGTGGCAGTAGCAATAATCTGCCCATATTTGGAGTGGATGCTAGTAGAGACCCAATGTATACATATAATAATTTGTTTTCATATATCATCACTAGAAGCATAGATAGGGTAATTCTCTTTACGTGGGGTCCACAAAGTTCATTATATGGGAGGGAGGCGTATCCTTCCTCTGATCGACCCCGAATCTTATATATGGCTTTGTAGGGTCCATATATGTATGTACTAAAATAAAATTTCGTCGAAAAATATTGTATAGGTCGTAAGTTATAATAATATGTCAATAGTGGGCCCGGCTGTAGAAATAGCTCGCCCATTTTTTGTGTGGTGTTTAATGTAAGTACCCGCAACATTCCTGTGAAATTTCGTTGAAAAATCTTTAGTAGGAACCTAGTAATGTTTTTTGGTTAATTGTGGGTGTGGCAATAGCTATAATCTGCCCATATTTCTAATGCATGCTAGCGCAGACCCAGTGTATACATATAATAATTTGTTTTCATATATCATCACTAGAAGCATAGATAGGGTAATTCTCTTTAAGTGGGGTCCCCAAAGTTCATTATATTGGAGGGAGGCGTATCCTTCCTCTGATCGACCCCGTATCTTATATATGGCTTTATACGGTCCATATATGTACTAAAATAAAATTTCGTCTAAAATATTGTATAGGTCGTAAGTTATAATAATATGTCAATAGTGGGCGTGGCTATAGAAATAACTCGCACATTTTTTGTGTGGTGTTTAATGTTAGTACCCGCAACATTCCTGTGAAATTTCGTTGAAAAATCTTTAGTAGGAACCTAGTAATGTTTTTTGGTTAATTGTGGGCGTCGCAGTAGCAATAATCTGCCCATATTTGGAATGCATGCTAGTGCAGACCCAATGTATACATATACTAATTTGTTTTCATATATCAGCACTAGAAGCATAGATAGGGTAATTGTCTTTAAGTGGGGACCCCAAAGTTCAATATATGGGAGGGAGGCGTATCCTTCCTCTGATCGACCCCGAATCTTATATATGGCTTTGTAGGGTCCATATATGTACTAAAATAAAATTTCGTCGAAAAATATTGTATAGGTCGTAAGTTATAATAATATGTCAATAGTGGGCGTGGCTGTAGAAATAACTCGCACATTTTTTGTGTGGTGTTTAATGTTAGTACCCGAAACATTCCTGTGAAATTTCGTTGAAAAATCTTTAATAGGAACCTAGTAATGTTTTTTGGTTAATTGTGGGCGTGGCAATAGCAATAATCTGCCCATATTTGGAATGCATGCTAGTGCAGACCCAATGTATACATATACTAATTTGTTTTCATATATCATCACTAGAAGCATAGATAGGGTAATTGTCTTTAAGTGGGGACCCCAAAGTTCAATATATGGGAGGGAGGCGTATCCAGACCCAGTGTATACATATAATAATTTGTTTTCATATATCATCACTAGAAGCATAGATAGGGTAATTGTGTTTAAGTGGGGACCCCAAAGTTCAATATATGGGAGGGAGGCGTATCCTTCCTCTGATCGACCCCGAATCTTATATATGGCTTTGTAGGGTCCATATATGCACTAAAATAAAATTTCGTCGAAAAATATTGTTTAGGTCGTAAGTTATAATAATATGTCAATAGTGGGCGTGGCTGTAGAAATAACTCGCCCATTTTGTGTGTGGTGTTTAATGTTAGTACCCGCAACATTCCTGTGAAATTTCGTTGAAAAATTTTTAGTAGGAACCTAGTAATGTTTTTTGGTTAATTGTGGGCGTGGCAATAGCAATAATCTACCCATATTTGGAATGCATACTAGTGCAGACCCAGTGTATACATATAATAATTTGTTTTCATATATCATCACTAGAAGCATAGATAGGGTAATTCTCTTTAAGTGGGGTCCCGAAAGTTCATTATATGGGAGGGAGGCGTATCCTTCCTCTGATCGACCCCGTATCTTATATATTGCTTTGTAGGGTCCATATATGTACTAAAATAAAATTTCGTCGAAAAATATTGTAGAGGTCGTAAGATATAATTATATGTCAATAGTGGGCGTGGCTGTAGAAATAACTCGCCCATTTTTTGTGTGGTGTTTAATGTTAGTACCCGCAACCTACCTGTCAAATTGCGTTGCAAAATCTATAATAGGAACCTTGTAATAAATTTTGGTTAATTGTGGGCGCGGCAGTAGCACAAATCTGCCCATATTTGGAATGCATGCTAGTACAGACCCATTGTATACATATACCAATTTGTTTTCATATATAATCACTAGAAGCATAGATAGGGTAATTCTCTTTAAGTGGGGTCCCCAAAGTTTTTTTATATGGGAGGGAGGCGTATCCTTCCTCTGATCGACCCCGAATCTTATATATGGCTTTGTAGGGTCCATATATGTACTAAAATAAAATTTCGTCGAAAAATATTGTATAGGTCGTAAGTTATAATAATATGTCAATAGTGGGCGTAGCTGTAGAAATAACTCGCACATTTTTTGTTTGGTATTTAATGTTAGTACCCGCAACATTCCTGTGAAATTTCGTTGAAAAATCTTTAATAGGAACCTAGTAATGTTTTTTGGTTAATTGCGGGCGTGGCAGTAGCAATAATCTGCCCATATTTGGAGTGGATGCTAGTAGAGACCCAATGTATACATATAATAATTTGTTTTCATATATCATCACTAGAAGCATAGATAGGGTAATTCTCTTTACGTGGGGTCCACAAAGTTCATTATATGGGAGGGAGGCGTATCCTTCCTCTGATCGACCCCGAATCTTATATATGGCTTTGTAGGGTCCATATATGTATGTACTAAAATAAAATTTCGTCGAAAAATATTGTATAGGTCGTAAGTTATAATAATATGTCAATAGTGGGCCCGGCTGTAGAAATAGCTCGCCCATTTTTTGTGTGGTGTTTAATGTAAGTACCCGCAACATTCCTGTGAAATTTCGTTGAAAAATCTTTAGTAGGAACCTAGTAATGTTTTTTGGTTAATTGTGGGTGTGGCAATAGCTATAATCTGCCCATATTTCTAATGCATGCTAGCGCAGACCCAGTGTATACATATAATAATTTGTTTTCATATATCATCACTAGAAGCATAGATAGGGTAATTCTCTTTAAGTGGGGTCCCCAAAGTTCATTATATTGGAGGGAGGCGTATCCTTCCTCTGATCGACCCCGTATCTTATATATGGCTTTATACGGTCCATATACGTACTAAAATAAAATTTCGTCTAAAATATTGTATAGGTCGTAAGTTATAATAATATGTCAATAGTGGGCGTGGCTATAGAAATAACTCGCACATTTTTTGTGTGGTGTTTAATGTTAGTACCCGCAACATTCCTGTGAAATTTCGTTGAAAAATCTTTAGTAGGAACCTAGTAATGTTTTTTGGTTAATTGTGGGCGTCGCAGTAGCAATAATCTGCCCATATTTGGAATGCATGCTAGTGCAGACCCAATGTATACATATACTAATTTGTTTTCATATATCAGCACTAGAAGCATAGATAGGGTAATTGTCTTTAAGTGGGGACCCCAAAGTTCAATATATGGGAGGGAGGCGTATCCTTCCTCTGATCGACCCCGAATCTTATATATGGCTTTGTAGGGTCCATATATGTACTAAAATAAAATTTCGTCGAAAAATATTGTATAGGTCGTAAGTTATAATAATATGTCAATAGTGGGCGTGGCTGTAGAAATAACTCGCACATTTTTTGTGTGGTGTTTAATGTTAGTACCCGAAACATTCCTGTGAAATTTCGTTGAAAAATCTTTAATAGGAACCTAGTAATGTTTTTTGGTTAATTGTGGGCGTGGCAATAGCAATAATCTGCCCATATTTGGAATGCATGCTATTGCAGACCCAATGTATACATATACTAATTTGTTTTCATATATCATCACTAGAAGCATAGATAGGGTAATTGTCTTTAAGTGGGGACCCCAAAGTTCAATATATGGGAGGGAGGCGTATCCAGACCCAGTGTATACATATAATAATTTGTTTTCATATATCATCACTAGAAGCATAGATAGGGTAATTGTGTTTAAGTGGGGACCCCAAAGTTCAATATATGGGAGGGAGGCGTATCCTTCCTCTGATCGACCCCGAATCTTATATATGGCTTTGTAGGGTCCATATATGCACTAAAATAAAATTTCGTCGAAAAATATTGTTTAGGTCGTAAGTTATAATAATATGTCAATAGTGGGCGTGGCTGTAGAAATAACTCGCCCATTTTGTGTGTGGTGTTTAATGTTAGTACCCGCAACATTCCTGTGAAATTTCGTTGAAAAATTTTTAGTAGGAACCTAGTAATGTTTTTTGGTTAATTGTGGGCGTGGCAATAGCAATAATCTACCCATATTTGGAATGCATACTAGTGCAGACCCAGTGTATACATATAATAATTTGTTTTCTTATATCATCACTAGAAGCATAGATAGGGTAATTCTCTTTAAGTGGGGTCCCGAAAGTTCATTATATGGGAGGGAGGCGTATCCTTCCTCTGATCGACCCCGTATCTTATATATTGCTTTGTAGGGTCCATATATGTACTAAAATAAAATTTCGTCGAAAAATATTGTAGAGGTCGTAAGATATAATAATATGTCAATAGTGGGCGTGGCTGTAGAAATAACTCGCCCATTTTTTGTGTGGTGTTTAATGTTAGTACCCGCAACCTACCTGTCAAATTGCGTTGCAAAATCTATAATAGGAACCTTGTAATAATTTTTGGTTAATTGTGGGCGTGGCAATAGCAATAATCTGCCCATATTTGGAATGCATGCTAGTGCAGACCCAGTGTATAAATATAATAATTTGTCTTCATATATCATCACTAGAAGCATAGATAGGGTAATTCTCTTTAAGTGGGGTCCCCAAAGTTCATTATATGGGAGGGAGGCGTATCCTTCCTCTGATCGACCGCGAATCTTATATAGGGCTTTGTAGGGTCCATATATGTACTAATATAAAATTTCGTCCAAAAATTTTGTATAAGTCGTAAGTTATAATAATATGTCAATAGTGGGCCCGGCTGTAGAAATAGCTCGCCCATTTTTTGTGTGGTGTTTAATGTAAGTACCCGCAACATTCCTGTGAAATTTCGTTGAAAAATCTTTAGTAGGAACCTAGTAATGTTTTTTGGTTAATTGTGGGTGTGGCAATAGCTATAATCTGCCCATATTTCTAATGCATGCTAGCGCAGACCCAGTGTATACATATAATAATTTGTTTTCATATATCATCACTAGAAGCATAGATAGGGTAATTCTCTTTAAGTGGGGTCCCCAAAGTTCATTATATTGGAGGGAGGCGTATCCTTCCTCTGATCGACCCCGTATCTTATATATGGCTTTGTACGGTCCATATATGTACTAAAATAAAATTTCGTCGAAAAATATTGTATAGGTCGTAAGTTATAATAATATGTCAATAGTGGGCGTGGCTATAGAAATAACTCGCACATTTTTTGTGTGGTGTTTAATGTTAGTACCCGCAACATTCCTGTGAAATTTCGTTGAAAAATCTTTAGTAGGAACCTAGTAATGTTTTTTGGTTAATTGTGGGCGTCGGAGTAGCAATAATCTGCCCATATTTGGAATGCATGCTAGTGCAGACCCAGTGTATAAATATAATAATTTGTCTTCATATATCATCACTAGAAGCATAGATAGGGTAATTCTCTTTAAGTGGGGTCCCCAAAGTTCATTATGTGGGAGGGAGGCGTATCCTTCCTCTGATCGACCCCGAATCTTATATATGGCTTTGTAGGGTCCATATATGTACTAAAGTAAAATTTCGTCGAAAAATATTGTATAGGTCGTAAGTTATAATAATATGTCAATAGTGGGCGTGGCTGTAGAAATAACTCGCACATTTTTTGTTTGGTATTTAATGTTAGTACCCGCAACTTTCCTGTGAAATTTCGTTGAAAAATCTTTAATAGGAACCTAGTAATGTTTTTTGGTTAATTGTGGGCGTGGCAGTAGCAATAATCTGCCCATATTTGGAGTGGATGCTAGTAGAGACCCAATGTATACATATACTAATTTGTTTTCATATATCATCACTAGAAGCATAGATAGGGTAATTGTCTTTAAGTGGGGACCCCAAAGTTCAATATATGGGAGGGAGGCGTATCCTTCCTCTGATCGACCCCGAATCTTATATATGGCTTTGTAGGGTCCATATATGTACTAAAATAAAATTTCGTCGAAAAATATTGTATAGGTCGTAAGTTATAATAATATGTCAATAGTGGGCGTGGCTGTAGAAATAGCTCGCTCATTTTTTGTGTGGTGTTTAATGTTAGTATCCGAAACATTCCTGTGAAATTTCGTTGAAAAATCTTTAATAGGAACCTAGTAATGTTTTTTGGTTAATTGTGGGCGTGGCAATAGCAATAATCTGCCCATATTTGGAATGCATGCTAGTGCAGACCCAGTGTATACATATAATAATTTGTTTTCATATATCATCACTAGAAGCATAGATAGGGTAATTCTCTTTAAGTGGGGTCCCGAAAGTTCATTATATGGGAGGGAGGCGTATCCTTCCTCTGACCGACCCCATATCTTCTATATAGCTTTCTAGGGTCCATATATGTACTAAAATAAAATTTCGACGAAAAATATTGTATAGGTCGTAAGTTATAATTATATGTCAATAGTGGGCCCGGCTGTAGAAATAACTCGCCCATTTTTTGTGTGGTGTTTAATGTGAGTACTCGTAACATTCCTGTGCAATTTCGTTGAAAAATCTTTAGTAGGAACCTAGTAATGTTTTTTGGTTAATTGTGGGCGTCGCAGTAGCAATAATCTGCCCATATTTGGAATGCATGCTAGTGCAGACCCAGTGTATAAATATAATAATTTGTCTTCATATATCATCACTAGAAGCATAGATAGGGTAATTCTCTTTAAGTGGGGTCCCCAAAGTTCATTATATGGGAGGGAGGCGTATCCTTACTCTGATCGACCCCGAATCTTATATATGGCTTTGTAGGGTCCATATATGTACTAAAGTAAAATTTCGTCGAAAAATATTGTATAGGGCGTAAGTTATAATAATATGTCAATAGTGGGCGTGGCTGTAGAAATAACTCGCACATTTTTTGTTTGGTATTTAATGTTAGTACCCGCAACATTCCTGTGAAATTTCGTTGAAAAATCTTTAATAGGAACCTAGTAATGTTTTTTGGTTAATTGTGGGCGTGGCAGTAGCAATAATCTGCCCATATTTGGAGTGGATGCTAGTAGAGACCCAATGTATACATATACTAATTTGTTTTCATATATCATCACTAGAAGCATAGATAGGGTAATTGTCTTTAAGTGGGGACCCCAAAGTTCAATATATGGGAGGGAGGCGTATCCTTCCTCTGATCGACCCCGAATCTTATATATGGCTTTGTAGGGTCCATATATGTACTAAAATAAAATTTCGTCGAAAAATATTGTATAGGTCGTAAGTTATAATAATATGTCAATAGTGGGCGTGGCTGTAGAAATAACTCGATCATTTTTTGTGTGGTGTTTAATGTTAGTACCCGAAACATTCCTGTGAAATTTCGTTGAAAAATCTTTAATAGGAACCTAGTAATGTTTTTTGGTTAATTGTGGGCGTGGCAATAGCAATAATCTGCCCATATTTGGAATGCATGCTAGTGCAGACCCAGTGTATACATATAATAATTTGTTTTCATATATCATCACTAGAAGCATAGATAGGGTAATTGTCTTTAAGTGGGGACCCCAAAGTTCAATATATGGGAGGGAGGCGTATGCTTCCTCTGATCGACCCCGAATCTTATATATGGCTTTGTAGGGTCCATATATGCACTAAAATAAAATTTCGTCGAAAAATATTGTATAGGTCGTAAGTTATAATAATATGTCAATAGTGGGCGTGGCTGTAGAAATAACTCGCCCATTTTTTGTGTGGTGTTTAATGTTAGTACCCGCAACATTCCTGTGAAATTTCGTTGAAAAATTTTTAGTAGGAACCTAGTAATGTTTTTTGGTTAATTGTGGGCGTGGCAATAGCAATGATCTGCCCATATTTGGAATGCATGCTAGTACAGACCCATTGTATACATATACCAATTTGTTTTCATATATAATCACTAGAAGCATAGATAGGGTAATTCTCTTTAAGTGGGGTCCCCAAAGTTTTTTTATATGGGAGGGAGGCGTATCCTTCCTCTGATCGACCGCGTATCTTATATAGGGCTTTGTAGGGTCCATATATGTACTAATATAAAATTTCGTCCAAAAATTTTGTATAGGTCGTAAGTTATAATAATATGTCCATATTGGGCCCGGCTGTAGAAATAGCTCGCCCATTTTTTGTGTGGTGTTTAATGTAAGTACCCGCAACATTCCTGTGAAATTTCGTTGAAAAATCTTTAGTAGGAACCTAGTAATGTTTTTTGGTTAATTGTGGGTGTGGCAAGAGCTATAATCTGCCCATATTTCTAATGCATGCTAGGGCAAACCCAGTGTATACATATAATAATTTGTTTTCATATATCATCACTAGAAGCATAGATAGGGTAATTCTCTTTAAGTGGGGTCCCCAAAGTTCATTATATTGGAGGGAGGCGTATCCTTCCTCTGATCGACCCCGTATCTTATATATGGCTTTGTACGGTCCATATATGTACTAAAATAAAATTTCGTCGAAAAATATTGTATAGGTCGTAAGTTATAATAATATGTCAATAGTGGGCGTGGCTATAGAAATAACTCGCACATTTTTTGTGTGGTGTTTAATGTTAGTACCCGCAACATTCCTGTGAAATTTCGTTGAAAAATCTTTAGTAGGAACCTAGTAATGTTTTTTGGTTAATTGTGGGCGTCGCAGTAGCAATAATCTGCCCATATTTGGAATGCATGCTAGTGCAGACCCAGTGTATAAATATAATAATTTGTCTTCATATATCATCACTAGAAGCATAGATAGGGTAATTCTCTTTAAGTGGGGTCCCCAAAGTTCATTATGTGGGAGGGAGGCGTATCCTTCCTCTGATCGACCCCGAATCTTATATATGGCTTTGTAGGGTCCATATATGTACTAAAGTAAAATTTCGTCGAAAAATATTGTATAGGTCGTAAGTTATAATAATATGTCAATAGTGGGCGTGGCTGTAGAAATAACTCGCACATTTTTTGTTTGGTATTTAATGTTAGTACCCGCAACATTCCTGTGAAATTTCGTTGAAAAATCTTTAATAGGAACCTAGTAATGTTTTTTGGTTAATTGTGGGCGTGGCAGTAGCAATAATCTGCCCATATTTGGAGTGGATGCTAGTAGAGACCCAATGTATACATATACTAATTTGTTTTCATATATCATCACTAGAAGCATAGATAGGGTAATTGTCTTTAAGTGGGGACCCCAAAGTTCAATATATGGGAGGGAGGCGTATCCTTCCTCTGATCGACCCCGAATCTTATATATGGCGTTGTAGGGTCCATATATGTACTAAAATAAAATTTCGTCGAAAAATATTGTATAGGTCGTAAGTTATAATAATATGTCAATAGTGGGCGTGGCTGTAGAAATAACTCGCTCATTTTTTGTGTGGTGTTTAATGTTAGTACCCGAAACATTCCTGTGAAATTTCGTTGAAAAATCTTTAATAGGAACCTAGTAATGTTTTTTGGTTAATTGTGGGCGTGGCAATAGCAATAATCTGCCCATATTTGGAATGCATGCTAGTGCAGACCCAGTGTATACATATAATAATTTGTTTTCATATATCATCACTAGAAGCATAGATAGGGTAATTCTCTTTAAGTGGGGTCCCGAAAGTTCATTATATGGGAGGGAGGCGTATCCTTCCTCTGACCGACCCCGTATCTTCTATATAGCTTTCTAGGGTCCATATATGTACTAAAATAAAATTTCGATGAAAAATATTGTATAGGTCGTAAGTTATAATTATATGTCAATAGTGGGCCCGGCTGTAGAAATAACTCGCCCATTTTTTGTGTGGTGTTTAATGTGAGTACTCGCAACATTCCTGTGAAATTTCGTTGAAAAATCTTTAGTAGGAACCTAGTAATGTTTTTTGGTTAATTGTGGGCGTCGCAGTAGCAATAATCTGCCCATATTTGGAATGCATGCTAGTGCAGACCCAGTGTATAAATATAATAATTTGTCTTCATATATCATCACTAGAAGCATAGATAGGGTAATTCTCTTTAAGTGGGATCCCCAAAGTTCATTATGTGGGAGGGAGGCATATCCTTCCTCTGATCGACCCCGAATCTTATATATGGCTTTGTAGGGTCCATATATGTACTAAAGTAAAATTTCGTCGAAAAATATTGTATAGGTCGTAAGTTATAATAATATGTCAATAGTGGGCGTGGCTGTAGAAATAACTCGCACATTTTTTGTTTGGTATTTAATGTTAGTACCCGCAACATTCCTGTGAAATTTCGTTGAAAAATCTTTAATAGGAACCTAGTAATGTTTTTTGGTTAATTGTGGGCGTGGAAGTAGCAATAATCTGCCCATATTTGGAGTGGATGCTAGTAGAGACCCAATGTATACATATACTAATTTGTTTTCATATATCATCACTAGAAGCATAGATAGGGTAATTGTCTTTAAGTGGGGACCCCAAAGTTCAGTATATGGGAGGGAGGCGTTTCCTTCCTCTGATCGACCCCGAATCTTATATATGGCTTTGTAGGGTCCATATATGTACTAAAATAAAATTTCGTCGAAAAATATTGTATAGGTCGTAAGTTATAATAATATGTCAATAGTGGGCGTGGCTGTAGAAATAACTCGCTCATTTTTTGTGTGGTGTTTAATGTTAGTACCCGAAACATTCCTGTGAAATTTCGTTGAAAAATCTTTAATAGGAACCTAGTAATGTTTTTTGGTTAATTGTGGGCGTGGCAATAGCAATGATCTGCCCATATTTGGAATGCATGCTAGTGCAGACCCATTGTATACATATACCAATTTGTTTTCATATATAATCACTAGAAGCCTAGATAGGGTAATTCTCTTTAAGTGGGGTCCCCAAAGTTTTTTTATATGGGAGGGAGGCGTATCCTTCCTCTGATCGACCCCGAATCTTATATATGGCTTTGTAGGGTCCATATATGTACTAAAATAAAATTTCGTCGAAAAATATTGTATAGGTCGTAAGTTATAATAATATGTCAATAGTGGGCGTGGCTGTAGAAATAACTCGCACATTTTTTGTTTGGTATTTAATGTTAGTACCCGCAACATTCCTGTGAAATTTCGTTGAAAAATCTTTAATAGGAACCTAGTAATGTTTTTTGGTTAATTGTGGGCGTGGCAGTAGCAATAATCTGCCCATATTTGGAGTGGATGCTAGTAGAGACCCAATGTATACATATACCAATTTGTTTTCATATATCATCACTAGAAGCATAGATAGGGTAAATGTCTTTAAGTGGGGACCCCAAAGTTCAATATATGGGAGGGAGACGTATCCTTCCTCTGATCGACCCCGAATCTTATATATGGCTTTGTAGGGTCCATATATGTATGTACTAAAATAAAATTTCGTCGAAAAATATTGTATAGGTCGTGAGTTATAATAATATGTCAATAGTGGGCGTGGCTGTAGAAATAACTCGCCCATTTTTTGTGTGGTGTTTAATGTTAGTACCCGCAACATTCCTGTGAAATTTCGTTGAAAAATCTTTAGTAGGAACCTAGTAATGTTTTTTGGTTAATTGTGGGTGTGGCAATAGCAATAATCTGCCCATATTTGGAATGCATGCTAGTGCAGACCCAGTGTATAAATATAATAATTTGTCTTCATATATCATCACTAGAAGCATAGATAGGGTAATTCTCTTTAAGTGGGGTCCCCAAAGTTCATTATATGGGAGGGAGGCGTATCCTTCCTCTGATCGACCGCGTATCTTATATAGGGCTTTGTAGGGTCCATATATGTACTAATATAAAATTTCGTCCAAAAATTTTGTATAGGTCGTAAGTTATAATAATATGTCAATAGTGGGCCCGGCTGTAGAAATAGCTCGCCCATTTTTTGTGTGGTGTTTAATGTAAGTACCCGCAACATTTTTGTGAAATTTCGTTGAAAAATCTTTAGTAGGAACCTAGTAATGTTTTTTGGTTAATTGTGGGTGTGGCAATAGCTATAATCTGCCCATATTTCTAATGCATGCTAGTGCAGACCCAGTGTATACATATAATAATTTGTTTTCATATATCATCACTCGAAGCATAGATAGGGTAATTCTCTTTAAGTGGGGTCCCCAAAGTTCATTATATTGGAGGGAGGCGTATCCTTCCTCTGATCGACCCCGTATCTTATATATGGCTTTGTACGGTCCATATATGTACTAAAATAAAATTTCGTCGAAAAATCTTGTATAGGTCGTAAGTTATAATAATATGTCAATAGTGGGCGTGGCTATAGAAATAACTCGCACATTTTTTGTGTGGTGTTTAATGTTAGTACCCGCAACATTCCTATGCAATTTCGTTGAAAAATCTTTAGTAGGAACCTAGTAATGTTTTTTGGTTAATTGTGGGCGTCGGAGTAGCAATAATCTGCCCATATTTGGAATGCATGCTAGTGCAGACCCAGTGTATAAATATAATAATTTGTCTTCATATATCATCACTAGAAGCATAGATAGGGTAATTCTCTTTAAGTGGGGTCCCCAAAGTTCATTATGTGGGAGGGAGGCGTATCCTTCCTCTGATCGACCCCGAATCTTATATATGGCTTTGTAGGGTCCATATATGTACTAAAGTAAAATTTCGTCGAAAAATATTGTATAGGTCGTAAGTTATAATAATATGTCAATAGTGGGCGTGGCTGTAGAAATAACTCGCACATTTTTTGTTTGGTATTTAATGTTAGTACCCGCAACTTTCCTGTGAAATTTCGTTGAAAAATCTTTAATAGGAACCTAGTAATGTTTTTTGGTTAATTGTGGGCGTGGCAATAGCAATAATCTGCCCATATTTGGAATGCATGCTAGTGCAGACCCAGTGTATACATATATATAGCTTTCTAGGGTCCATATATGTACTAAAATAAAATTTCGACGAAAAATATTGTATAGGTCGTAAGTTATAATTTTATGTCAATAGTGGGCCCGGCTGTAGAAATAACTCGCCCATTTTTTGTGTGGTGTTTAATGTGAGTACTCGTAACATTCCTGTGAAATTTCGTTGAAAAATCTTTAGTAGGAACCTAGTAATGTTTTTTGGTTAATTGTGGGCGTCGCAGTAGCAATAATCTGCCCATATTTGGAATGCATGCTAGTGCAGACCCAGTGTATAAATATAATAATTTGTCTTCATATATCATCACTAGAAGCATAGATAGGGTAATTCTCTTTAAGTGGGGTCCCCAAAGTTCATTATATGGGAGGGAGGCGTATCCTTACTCTGATCGACCCCGAATCTTATATATGGCTTTGTAGGGTCCATATATGTACTAAAGTAAAATTTCGTCGAAAAATATTGTATAGGGCGTAAGTTATAATAATATGTCAATAGTGGGCGTGGCTGTAGAAATAACTCGCACATTTTTTGTTTGGTATTTAATGTTAGTACCCGCAACATTCCTGTGAAATTTCGTTGAAAAATCTTTAATAGGAACCTAGTAATGTTTTTTGGTTAATTGTGGGCGTGGCAGTAGCAATAATCTGCCCATATTTGGAGTGGATGCTAGTAGAGACCCAATGTATACATATACTAATTTGTTTTCATATATCATCACTAGAAGCATAGATAGGGTAATTGTCTTTAAGTGGGGACCCCAAAGTTCAATATATGGGAGGGAGGCGTATCCTTCCTCTGATCGACCCCGAATCTTATATATGGCTTTGTAGGGTCCATATATGTACTAAAATAAAATTTCGTCGAAAAATATTGTATAGGTCGTAAGTTATAATAATATGTCAATAGTGGGCGTGGCTGTAGAAATAACTCGATCATTTTTTGTGTGGTGTTTAATGTTAGTACCCGAAACATTCCTGTGAGATTTCGTTGAAAAATCTTTAATAGGAACCTAGTAATGTTTTTTGGTTAATTGTGGGCGTGGCAATAGCAATAATCTGCCCATATTTGGAATGCATGCTAGTGCAGACCCAGTGTATACATATAATAATTTGTTTTCATATATCATCACTAGAAGCATAGATAGGGTAATTGTCTTTAAGTGGGGACCCCAAAGTTCAATATATGGGAGGGAGGCGTATGCTTCCTCTGATCGACCCCGAATCTTATATATGGCTTTGTAGGGTCCATATATGCACTAAAATAAAATTTCGTCGAAAAATATTGTATAGGTCGTAAGTTATAATAATATGTCAATAGTGGGCGTGGCTGTAGAAATAACTCGCCCATTTTTTGTGTGGTGTTTAATGTTAGTACCCGCAACATTCCTGTGAAATTTCGTTGAAAAATTTTTAGTAGGAACCTAGTAATGTTTTTTGGTTAATTGTGGGCGTGGCAATAGCAATGATCTGCCCATATTTGGAATGCATGCTAGTACAGACCCATTGTATACATATACCAATTTGTTTTCATATATAATCACTAGAAGCATAGATAGGGTAATTCTCTTTAAGTGGGGTCCCCAAAGTTTTTTTATATGGGAGGGAGGCGTATCCTTCCTCTGATCGACCGCGTATCTTATATAGGGCTTTGTAGGGTCCATATATGTACTAATATAAAATTTCGTCCAAAAATTTTGTATAGGTCGTAAGTTATAATAATATGTCCATATTGGGCCCGGCTGTAGAAATAGCTCGCCCATTTTTTGTGTGGTGTTTAATGTAAGTACCCGCAACATTCCTGTGAAATTTCGTTGAAAAATCTTTAGTAGGAACCTAGTAATGTTTTTTGGTTAATTGTGGGTGTGGCAAGAGCTATAATCTGCCCATATTTCTAATGCATGCTAGGGCAAACCCAGTGTATACATATAATAATTTGTTTTCATATATCATCACTAGAAGCATAGATAGGGTAATTCTCTTTAAGTGGGGTCCCCAAAGTTCATTATATTGGAGGGAGGCGTATCCTTCCTCTGATCGACCCCGTATCTTATATATGGCTTTGTACGGTCCATATATGTACTAAAATAAAATTTCGTCGAAAAATATTGTATAGGTCGTAAGTTATAATAATATGTCAATAGTGGGCGTGGCTATAGAAATAACTCGCACATTTTTTGTGTGGTGTTTAATGTTAGTACCCGCAACATTCCTGTGAAATTTCGTTGAAAAATCTTTAGTAGGAACCTAGTAATGTTTTTTGGTTAATTGTGGGCGTCGCAGTAGCAATAATCTGCCCAGATTTGGAATGCATGCTAGTGCAGACCCAGTGTATAAATATAATAATTTGTCTTCATATATCATCACTAGAAGCATAGATAGGGTAATTCTCTTTAAGTGGGGTCCCCAAAGTTCATTATGTGGGAGGGAGGCGTATCCTTCCTCTGATCGACCCCGAATCTTATATATGGCTTTGTAGGGTCCATATATGTACTAAAGTAAAATTTCGTCGAAAAATATTGTATAGGTCGTAAGTTATAATAATATGTCAATAGTGGGCGTGGCTGTAGAAATAACTCGCACATTTTTTGTTTGGTATTTAATGTTAGTACCCGCAACATTCCTGTGAAATTTCGTTGAAAAATCTTTAATAGGAACCTAGTAATGTTTTTTGGTTAATTGTGGGCGTGGCAGTAGCAATAATCTGCCCATATTTGGAGTGGATGCTAGTAGAGACCCAATGTATACATATACTAATTTGTTTTCATATATCATCACTAGAAGCATAGATAGGGTAATTGTCTTTAAGTGGGGACCCCAAAGTTCAATATATGGGAGGGAGGCGTATCCTTCCTCTGATCGACCCCGAATCTTATATATGGCGTTGTAGGGTCCATATATGTACTAAAATAAAATTTCGTCGAAAAATATTGTATAGGTCGTAAGTTATAATAATATGTCAATAGTGGGCGTGGCTGTAGAAATAACTCGCTCATTTTTTGTGTGGTGTTTAATGTTAGTACCCGAAACATTCCTGTGAAATTTCGTTGAAAAATCTTTAATAGGAACCTAGTAATGTTTTTTGGTTAATTGTGGGCGTGGCAATAGCAATAATCTGCCCATATTTGGAATGCATGCTAGTGCAGACCCAGTGTATACATATAATAATTTGTTTTCATATATCATCACTAGAAGCATAGATAGGGTAATTCTCTTTAAGTGGGGTCCCGAAAGTTCATTATATGGGAGGGAGGCGTATCCTTCCTCTGACCGACCCCGTATCTTCTATATAGCTTTCTAGGGTCCATATATGTACTAAAATAAAATTTCGATGAAAAATATTGTATAGGTCGTAAGTTATAATTATATGTCAATAGTGGGCCCGGCTGTAGAAATAACTCGCCCATTTTTTGTGTGGTGTTTAATGTGAGTACTCGCAACATTCCTGTGAAATTTCGTTGAAAAATCTTTAGTAGGAACCTAGTAATGTTTTTTGGTTAATTGTGGGCGTCGCAGTAGCAATAATCTGCCCATATTTGGAATGCATGCTAGTGCAGACCCAGTGTATAAATATAATAATTTGTCTTCATATATCATCACTAGAAGCATAGATAGGGTAATTCTCTTTAAGTGGGATCCCCAAAGTTCATTATGTGGGAGGGAGGCATATCCTTCCTCTGATCGACCCCGAATCTTATATATGGCTTTGTAGGGTCCATATATGTACTAAAGTAAAATTTCGTCGAAAAATATTGTATAGGTCGTAAGTTATAATAATATGTCAATAGTGGGCGTGGCTGTAGAAATAACTCGCACATTTTTTGTTTGGTATTTAATGTTAGTACCCGCAACATTCCTGTGAAATTTCGTTGAAAAATCTTTAATAGGAACCTAGTAATGTTTTTTGGTTAATTGTGGGCGTGGAAGTAGCAATAATCTGCCCATATTTGGAGTGGATGCTAGTAGAGACCCAATGTATACATATACTAATTTGTTTTCATATATCATCACTAGAAGCATAGATAGGGTAATTGTCTTTAAGTGGGGACCCCAAAGTTCAGTATATGGGAGGGAGGCGTATCCTTCCTCTGATCGACCCCGAATCTTATATATGGCTTTGTAGGGTCCATATATGTACTAAAATAAAATTTCGTCGAAAAATATTGTATAGGTCGTAAGTTATAATAATATGTCAATAGTGGGCGTGGCTGTAGAAATAACTCGCTCATTTTTTGTGTGGTGTTTAATGTTAGTACCCGAAACATTCCTGTGAAATTTCGTTGAAAAATCTTTAATAGGAACCTAGTAATGTTTTTTGGTTAATTGTGGGCGTGGCAATAGCAATGATCTGCCCATATTTGGAATGCATGCTAGTGCAGACCCATTGTATACATATACCAATTTGTTTTCATATATAATCACTAGAAGCCTAGATAGGGTAATTCTCTTTAAGTGGGGTCCCCAAAGTTTTTTTATATGGGAGGGAGGCGTATCCTTCCTCTGATCGACCCCGAATCTTATATATGGCTTTGTAGGGTCCATATATGTACTAAAATAAAATTTCGTCGAAAAATATTGTATAGGTCGTAAGTTATAATAATATGTCAATAGTGGGCGTGGCTGTAGAAATAACTCGCACATTTTTTGTTTGGTATTTAATGTTAGTACCCGCAACATTCCTGTGAAATTTCGTTGAAAAATCTTTAATAGGAACCTAGTAATGTTTTTTGGTTAATTGTGGGCGTGGCAGTAGCAATAATCTGCCCATATTTGGAGTGGATGCTAGTAGAGACCCAATGTATACATATACCAATTTGTTTTCATATATCATCACTAGAAGCATAGATAGGGTAAATGTCTTTAAGTGGGGACCCCAAAGTTCAATATATGGGAGGGAGACGTATCCTTCCTCTGATCGACCCCGAATCTTATATATGGCTTTGTAGGGTCCATATATGTATGTACTAAAATAAAATTTCGTCGAAAAATATTGTATAGGTCGTGAGTTATAATAATATGTCAATAGTGGGCGTGGCTGTAGAAATAACTCGCCCATTTTTTGTGTGGTGTTTAATGTTAGTACCCGCAACATTCCTGTGAAATTTCGTTGAAAAATCTTTAGTAGGAACCTAGTAATGTTTTTTGGTTAATTGTGGGCGTGGCAATAGCAATAATCTGCCCATATTTGGAATGCATGCTAGTGCAGACCCAGTGTATAAATATAATAATTTGTCTTCATATATCATCACTAGAAGCATAGATAGGGTAATTCTCTTTAAGTGGGGTCCCCAAAGTTCATTATATGGGAGGGAGGCGTATCCTTCCTCTGATCGACCGCGTATCTTATATAGGGCTTTGTAGGGTCCATATATGTACTAATATAAAATTTCGTCCAAAAATTTTGTATAGGTCGTAAGTTATAATAATATGTCAATAGTGGGCCCGGCTGTAGAAATAGCTCGCCCATTTTTTGTGTGGTGTTTAATGTTAGTACCCGCAACATTCCTATGCAATTTCGTTGAAAAATCTTTAGTAGGAACCTAGTAATGTTTTTTGGTTAATTGTGGCCGTGGCAATAGCAATAATCTGCCCATATTTGGAATGCATGCTAGTGCAGACCCAGTGTATACATATAAGAATTTGTTTTCATATATCATCACTAGAAGCATAGATAGGGTAATTCTCTTTAAGTGGGGTCCAGAAAGTTCATTATATGGGAGGGAGGCGTATCCTTCCTCTGACCGACCCCGTATCTTCTATATAGCTTTCTAGGGTCCATATATGTACTAAAATAAAATTTCGACGAAAAATATTGTATAGGTCGTAAGTTATAATTATATGTCAATAGTGGGCCCGGCTGTAGAAATAACTCGCCCATTTTTTGTGTGGTGTTTAATGTGAGTACTCGCAACATTCCTGTGAAATTTCGTTGAAAAATCTTTAGTAGGAACCTAGTAATGTTTTTTGGTTAATTGTGGGCGTCGCAGTAGCAATAATCTGCCCATATTTGGAATGCATGCTAGTGCAGACCCAGTGTATACATATAATAATTTGTTTTCATATATCATCACTAGAAGCATAGATAGGGTAATTCTCTTTAAGTGGGGTCCCGAAAGTTCATTATATGGGAGGGAGGCGTATCCTTCCTCTGATCGACCCCGTATCTTATATATTGCTTTGTAGGGTCCATATATGTACTAAAATAAAATTTCGTCGAAAAATATTGTATAGGTCGTAAGATATAATAATATGTCAATAGTGGGCGTGGCTGTAGAAATAACTCGCCCATTTTTTGTGTGGTGTTTAATGCTAGTACCCGCAACCTACCTGTCAAATTGCGTTGAAAAATCTATAATAGGAACCTTGTAATAATTTTTGGTTAATTGTGGGCGCGGCAGTAGCACAAATCTGCCCATATTTAGAATGCATGCTAGTACAGACCCATTGTATACATATACCAATTTGTTTTCATATATAATCACTAGAAGCATAGATAGGGTAATTCTCTTTAAGTGGGGTCCCCAAAGTTTTTTTATATGGGAGGGAGGCGTATCCTTCCTCTGATCGACCCCGAATCTTATATATGGCTTTGTAGGGTCCATATATGTACTAAAATAAAATTTCGTCGAAAAATATTGTATAGGTCGTAAGTTATAATAATATGTCAATAGTGGGCGTGGCTGTAGAAATAACTCGCACATTTTTTGTTTGGTATTTAATGTTAGTACCCGCAACATTCCTGTGAAATTTCGTTGAAAAATCTTTAATAGGAACCTAGTAATGTTTTTTGGTTAATTGTGGGCGTGGCAGTAGCAATAATCTGCCCATATTTGGAGTGGATGCTAGTAGAGACCCAATGTATACATATACCAATTTGTTTTCATATATCATCACTAGAAGCATAGATAGGGTAAATGTCTTTAACTGGGGACCCCAAAGTTCAATATATGGGAGGGAGCCGTATCCTTCCTCTGATCGACCCCGAATCTTATATATGGCTTTGTAGGGTCCATATATGTATGTACTAAAATAAAATTTCGTCGAAAAATATTGTATAGGTCGTGACTTATAATAATATGTCAATAGTGGGCCCGCCTGTAGAAATAAGTCGCCCATTTTTTGTGTTGTGTTTAATGTGAGTACCCGCAACATTCCTGTGAAATTTCGTTGAAAAATCTTTAGTAGGAACCTAGTAATGTTTTTCGGTTAATTCTGGGCGTGGCAGTAGCAATAATCTGCCCATATTTGGAATGCATGCTACTGCAGACCCAGTGTATAAATATAATAATTTGTCTTCATATATCATCACTAGAAGCATAGATAGGGTAATTCTCTTTAAGTGGGGTCCCCAAAGTTCATTATATGGGAGGGAGGCGTATCCTTCCTCTGATCGACCGCGTATCTTATATAGGGCTTTGTAGGGTCCATATATGTACTAATATAAAATTTCGTCCAAAAATTTGGTATAGGTCGTAAGTTATAATAATATGTCAGTAATGGGCGTAGCTGTAGAACTAACTCGCCCATTTTTTGTGTGGTGTTTAATGTTAGTACCCGCAACATTCCTGTGAAATTTCGTTGAAAAATCTTTAATAGGAACCTAGTAATGATTTTTGGTTAATTGCAGGCGTGGCTGTGGCAATAATCTGCCCATATTTGGAGTGGATGCTAGTACAGACCCAATGTATACATATACCAATTTGTTTTCATATATCATCACAAGAAGCATAGATAGGGCAATTGTCTTTAAGTGGGGACCCCAAAGTTCAATATATGGGAGGGAGGCGTATCCTTCCTCTGATCGACCCCGAATCTTATATATGGCTTTGTAGGGTCCATATATGTACTAAAATAAAATTTCGTCAAAAATATTGTATAGGTCGTAAGTTATAATAATATGTCAATAGTTGGCGTGGCTGTAGAAATAACTCGCACATTTTTTGTGTGGTGTTTAATGTTAGTACCGGCAACATTCCTGTGAAATTTCGTTGAAAAATCTTTAATAGGAACCTAGTAATGATTTTTGGTTAATTGCGGGCGTGGCAGTAGCAATAATCTGCCCATATTTGGAGTGGATGCTAGTACAGACCCAATGTATACATATACCAATTTGTTTTCATATATCATCACCAGAAGCATAGATAGGATAATTGTCTTTAAGTGGGGACCCCAAAGTTAAATATATGGGAGGGAGGCGTATCCTTCCTCTGATCGACCCCGAATTTTATATATGGCTTTGTAGGGTCCATATATGTACTAAAATAAAATTTCGTCGAAAATATTGTATAGGTCGTAAGTTATAATAATATGGCAATAGTGGGCGTGGCTGTAGAAATAACTCGCACATTTTTTGTGTGGTGTTTAATGTTAGTACCCGCAACATTCCTGTGAAATTTCGTTGAAAAATCTTTAGTAGGAACCTAGTAATGTTTTTTGGTTAATTGTGGGCGTGGCAATATCAATAATCTGCCCATATTTGGAATGCATACTAGTTCAGACCCAGTGTATACATATAATAATTTGTTTTCATATATCATCACTAGAAGCATAGATAGGGTAATTCTCTTTAAGTGGGGTCCCGAAAGTTCATTAAATGGGAGGGAGGCGTATCCTTCCTCTGATCGACCCCGTATCTTATATATGGCTTTGTAGGGTCCATATATGTACTAAAATAAAATTTCGTCGAAAAATATTGTATAGGTCGTAAGTTATAATAATATGTCAATAGTGGGCCCGGCTGTAGAAATAACTCGCCCATTTTTTGTGTGGTGTTTAATATGAGTACCCGCAACATTCCTGTAAAATTTCGTCGAAAAATCTTTAGTAGGAACCTAGTAATGTTTTTTGGTTAATTGTGGGAGTGGCAGTAGCAATAATCTGCCCATATTTGGAATGCATGCTAGTGCAGACCCAGTGTATAAATATAATAATTTGTCTTCATATATCATCACTAGAAGCATAGATAGGGTAATTCTCTTTAAGTGGGGTCCCCAAAGTTCATTATATGGGAGGGAGGCGTATCCTTCCTCTGATCGACCGCGTATCTTATATAGGGCTTTGTAGGGTCCATATATGTACTAATATAAAATTTCGTCCAAAAATTTGGTATAGGTCGTAAGTTATAATAATATGTCAGTAATGGGCGTGGCTGTAGAACTAACTCGCCCATTTTTTGTGTGGTGTTTAATGTTAGTACCCGCAACATTCCTGTGAAATTTCGTTGAAAAATCTTTAGTAGGATCCTAGTAATGTTTTTTGGTTAATTGTGGGTGTGGCAATAGCTATAATCTTCCCATATTTGGAAAACATGCTAGTGCAGACCCAGTGTATACATATAATAATTTCCTTTCATATATCATCACTAGAAGCATAGATAGGGTAATTCTCTTTAAGTGGGGTCCCCAAAGTTCATTATATTGGAGGGAGGCGTATCCTTCCTCTGATCGACCCCGTATCTTATATATGGCTTTGTAGGGTCCATATATGTACTAAAATAAAATTTCGTCGAAAAATATTGTATAGGTCGCAAGTTATAATAATATGACAATAGTGGGCGTGGCTATAGAAATAACTCGCACATTTTTTGTGTAGTGTTTAATGTTAGTACCCGCAACATTCCTGTGAAATTTCGTTGAAAAATCTTTAATAGGAACCTAGTAATGATTTTTGGTTAATTGCGGGCTTGGCTGTGGCAATAATCTGCCCATATTTGGAGTGGATGCTAGTACAGACCCAATGTATACATATACCAATTTGTTTTCATATATCATCACCAGAAGCATAGATAGGGTAATTGTCTTTAAGTGGGGACCCCAAAGTTCAATATATGGGAGGGAGGCGTATCCTTCCTCTGATCGACCCCGAATCTTTAATATGGCTTTGTAGGGTCCATATATGTACTAAAATAAAATTTCGTCGAAAAATATTGTATAGGTCGTAAGTTATAATAATATGTCAATAGTGGGCGTGGCTGTAGAAATAACTCGCACATTTTTTGTGTGGTGTTTAATGTTAGTACCGGCAACATTTCTGTGAAATTTCGTTGAAAAATCTTTAATAGGAACCTAGTAATGATTTTTGGTTAATTGCGGGCGTGGCAGTAGCAATAATCTGCCCATATTTGGAGTGGATGCTAGTACAGACCCAATGTATACATATACCAATTTGTTTTCATATATCATCACCAGAAGCATAGATAGGGTAATTGTCTTTAAGTGGGGACCCCAAAGTTCAATATATGGGAGGGAGGCGTATCCTTCCTCTGATCGACCCCGAATTTTATATATGGCTTTGTAGGGTCGATATATGTACTAAAATAAAATTTCGTCGAAAATATTGTATAGGTCGTAAGTTATAATAATATGTCAATAGTGGGCGTGGCTGTAGAAATAACTCGCACATTTTTTGTGTGGTGTTTAATGTTAGTACCGGCAACATTCCTGTAAAATTTCGTTGAAAAATCTTTAGTAGGAACCTAGTAATGTTTTTTGGTTAATTGTGGGCGTGGCAATAGCAATAATCTGCCCATATTTGGAATGCATACTAGTTCAGACCCAGTGTATACATATAATAATTTGTTTTCATATATCATCACTAGAAGCATAGATAGGGTAATTCTCTTTAAGTGGGGTCCCGAAAGTTCATTATATGGGAGGGAGGCGTATCCTTCCTCTGATCGACCCCGTATCTTATATATGGCTTTGTAGGGTCCATATACATATGTACTAAAAAAAAATTTCGTCGAAAAATATTGTATAGGTCGTAACTTATAATAATATGTCAATAGTGGGCGTGGCTATAGAAATAACTCGCACATTTTTTGTGTGGTATTTAATGTTAGTACCAGCAACATTCCTGTGAAATTTCGTTGAAAAATCTTTAATAGGAACCTAGTAATGATTTTTGGTTAATTGCGGGCGTGGCAGTAGCAATAATCTGCCCATATTTGGAGTGGATGCTAGTACAGACCCAATGTATACATATACCAATTTGTTTTCATATATCATCACTAGAAGCATAGATAGGGTAATTCTCTTTAAGTGGGGTCCCGAAAGTTCATTATGTGGGAGGGAGGCGTATCCTTCCTCTGATCGACCCCGTATCTTATATATTGCTTTGTAGGGTCCATATATGTACTAAAATAAAATTTCGTCGAAAAATATTGTATAGGTCGTAAGTTATAATAATATGTCAATAGTGGCCCGGCTTTAGAAATAACTCGCCCATTTTTTGTGTGGTGTTTAATATGAGTACCCGCAACATTCCTGTAAAATTTCGTCGAAAAATCTTTAGTAGGAACCTAGTAATGTTTTTTGGTTAATTGTGGGAGTGGCAGTAGCAATAATCAGCCCATATTTGGAATGCATGCTAGTGCAGACCCAGTGTATAAATATAATAATTTGTCTTCATATATCATCACTAGAAGCATAGATAGGGTAATTCTCTTTAAGTGGGGTCCCCAAAGTTCATTATATGGGAGGGAGGCGTATCCTTCCTCTGATCGACCGCGTATCTTATATAGGGCTTTATAGGGTCCATATATGTACTAATATAAAATTTCGTCCAAAATTTTGTATAGGTCGTAAGTTATAATAATATGTCAATAATGGGCGTGGCTGTAGAACTAACTCGCCCATTTTTTGTGTGGTGTTTAATGTTAGTACCCGCAACATTCCTGTGAAATTTCGTTGAAAAATCTTTAGTAGGATGCTAGTAATGTTTTTTGGTTAATTGTGGGTGTGGCAATAGCTATAATCTTCCCATATTTGGAATACATGCTAGTGCAGACCCAGTGTATACATATAATAATTTCTTTTCATATATCATCACTAGAAGCATAGATAGGGTAATTCTCTTTAAGTGGGGTCCCCAAAGTTCATTATATTGGAGGGAGGCGTATCCTTCCTCTGATCGACCCCGTATCTTATATATGGCTTTGTAGGGTCCATATATGTACTAAAATAAAATTTCGTCGAAAAATATTGTATAGGTCGCAAGATATAATAATATGACAATATTGGGCGTGGCTATAGAAATAACTCGCACATTTTTTGTGTAGTGTTTAATGTTAGTACCCGCAACATTCCTGTGAAATTTCGTTGAAAAATCTTTAATAGGAACCTAGTAATGATTTTTGGTTAATTGCGGGCTTGGCTGTGGCAATAATCTGCCCATATTTGGAGTGGATGCTAGTACAGACCCAATGTATACATATACCAATTTGTTTTCATATATCATCACCAGAAGCATAGATAGGGTAATTGTCTTTAAGTGAGGACCCCAAAGTTCAATATATGGGAGGGAGGCGTATCCTTCCTCTGATCGACCCCGAATCTTATATATGGCTTTGTAGGGTCCATATATGTACTAAAATAAAATTTCGTCGAAAAATATTGTATAGGTCGTAAGTTATAATAATATGTCAATAGTGGGCGTGGCTGTAGAAATAACTCGCACATTTTTTGTGTGGTGTTTAATGTTAGTACCGGCAACATTTCTATGAAATTTCGTTGAAAAATCTTTAATAGGAACCTAGTAATGATTTTTGGTTAATTGCGGGCTTGGCTGTGGCAATAATCTGCCCATATTTGGAGTGGATGCTAGTACAGACCCAATGTATACATATACCAATTTGTTTTCATATATCATCACCAGAAGCATAGATAGGGTAATTGTCTTTAAGTGAGGACCCCAAAGTTCAATATATGGGAGGGAGGCGTATCCTTCCTCTGATCGACCCCGAATCTTATATATGGCTTTGTAGGGTCCATATATGTACTAAAATAAAATTTCGTCGAAAAATATTGTATAGGTCGTAAGTTATAATAATATGTCAATAGTGGGCGTGGCTGTAGAAATAACTCGCACATTTTTTGTGTGGTGTTTAATGTTAGTACCGGCAACATTTCTATGAAATTTCGTTGAAAAATCTTTAATAGGAACCTAGTAATGATTTTTGGTTAATTGCGGGCGTGGCAGTAGCAATAATCTGCCCATATTTGGAGTGGATGCTAGTACATACCCAATGTATACATATACCAATTTGTTTTCATATATCATCACCAGAAGCATAGATAGGGTAATTGTCTTTAAGTGGGGACCCCAAAGTTCAATATATGGGAGGGAGGCGTATCCTTCCTCTGATCGACCCCGAATTTTATATATGGCTTTGTAGGGTCCATATATGTACTTATATAAAATTTCGTGCAAAAATATTGTATAGGTCGTAAGTTATAATAATATGTCAATAGTGGGCGTGGCTGTAGAAATAACTCGCACATTTTTTGTGTGGTGTTTAATGTTAGTACCCGCAACATTCCTGTGAAATTTCGTTGAAAAATCTTTAGTAGGAACCTAGTAATGTTTTTTGGTTAATTGTGGGCGTGGCAATAGCAATAATCTGCCCATATTTGGCATGCATACTAGTGCAGACCCAGTGTATACATATAATAATTTGTTTTCATATATCATCACTAGAAGCATAGATAGGGTAATTCTCTTTAAGTGGGGTCCCCAAAGTTCATTATATGGGAGGGAGGCGTATCCTTCCTCTGATCGACCGCGTATCTTATATAGGGCTTTGTAGGGTCCATATGTGTACTAATATAAAATTTCGTCCAAAAATTTTGTATAGGTCGTAAGCTATAATAATATGTCAATAATGGGCGTGGCTGTAGAACTAACTCGCCCATTTTTTGTGTGGTGTTTAATGTTAGTACCCGCAACATTCCTGTGAAATTTCGTTGAAAAATCTTTAGTAGGATCCTAGTAATGTTTTTTGGTTAATTGTGGGTGTGGCAATAGCAATAATCTGCCCATATTTGGAATGCATGCTAGTGCAGACCCAGTGTATACATATAATAATTTGTTTTCATATATCATCACTAGAAGCATAGATAGTGTAATTCTCTTTAAGTGGGGTCCCCAAAGTACATTATATGGGAGTGAGGCGTATCCTTCCTCTGATCGACCCCGTATCTTATATATGGCTTTGTAGGGTCCATATATGTACTAAAAAAAAATTTCGTCGAAAAATATTGTATAGGTCGTAAGTTATAATAATATGTCAATAGTGGGCGTGGCTGTATAAATAACTCGCACATTTTTTGTGTAGTGTTTAATGTTAGTACCCACAACATTCCTGTGAAATTTCGTTGAAAAATCTTTAATAGGAACCTAGTAATGATTTTTGGTTAATTGCGGGCGTGGCAGTAGCAATAATCTGCCCATATTTGGAATACATGCTTGTAAAAACCCAGTGTATACATATACCAATTTGTTTTCATATATCATCACTAGAAGCATAGATAGGGTAATTCTCTTTAAGTGGGGTCCCCAAAGTTCATTATATGGGAAGGAGGCGTATCCTTCCTCTGATCGACCGCGTATCTTATATAGGGCTTTGTAGGGTCCATATGTGTACTAATATAAAATTTCGTCCAAAAATTTTGTATAGGTCGTAAGTTATAATAATATGTCAATAATGGGCGTGGCTGTAGAACTAACTCGCCCATTTTTTGTGTGGTGTTTAATGTTAGTACCCGCAACATTCCTGTGAAATTTCGTTGAAAAATCTTTAGTAGGATCCTAGTAATGTTTTTTGGTTAATTGTGGGTGTGGCAATAGCAATAATCTGCCCATATTTGGAATGCATGCTAGTGCAGACCCAGTGTATACATATAATAATTTGTTTTCATATATCATCACTAGAAGCATAGATAGTGTAATTCTCTTTAAGTGGGGTCCCCAAAGTACATTATATGGGAGTGAGGCGTATCCTTCCTCTGATCGACCCCGTATCTTATATATGGCTTTGTAGGGTCCATATATGTACTAAAAAAAAATTTCGTCGAAAAATATTGTATAGGTCGTAAGTTATAATAATATGTCAATAGTGGGCGTGGCTGTATAAATAACTCGCACATTTTTTGTGTAGTGTTTAATGTTAGTACCCACAACATTCCTGTGAAATTTCGTTGAAAAATCTTTAATAGGAACCTAGTAATGATTTTTGGTTAATTGCGGGCGTGGCAGTAGCAATAATCTGCCCATATTTGGAATACATGCTTGTAAAAACCCAGTGTATACATATACCAATTTGTTTTCATATATCATCACTAGAAGCATAGATAGGGTAATTCTCTTTAAGTGGGGTCCCCAAAGTTCATTATATGGGAAGGAGGCGTATCCTTCCTCTGATCGACCGCGTATCTTATATAGGGCTTTGTAGGGTCCATATGTGTACTAATATAAAATTTCGTCCAAAAATTTTGTATAGGTCGTAAGTTATAATAATATGTCAATAATGGGCGTGGCTGTAGAACTAACTCGCCCATTTTTTGTATGGTGTTTAATGTTAGTACCCGCAACATTCCTGTGAAATTTCGTTGAAAAATCTTTAGTAGGATCCTAGTAATGTTTTTTGGTTAATTGTGGGTGTGGCAATAGCAATAATCTGCCCATATTTGGAATGCATGCTAGTGCAGACCCAGTGTATACATATAATAATTTGTTTTCATATATCATCACTAGAAGCATAGATAGTGTAATTCTCTTTAAGTGGGGTCCCCAAAGTTCATTATATGGGAGTGAGGCGTATCCTTCCTCTGATCGACCCCGTATCTTATATATGGCTTTGTAGGGTCCATATATGTACTAAAAAAAAATTTCGTCGAAAAATATTGTATAGGTCGTAAGTTATAATAATATGTCAATAGTGGGCGTGGCTGTATAAATAACTCGCACATTTTTTGTGTAGTGTTTAATGTTAGTACCCACAACATTCCTGTGAAATTTCGTTGAAAAATCTTTAATAGGAACCTAGTATGTAATGATTTTTGGTTAATTGTCGGCGTGGCAGTAGCAATAATCTGCCCATATTTGGAATGGATGCTAGTACAGACCCAATGTATACATATACCAATTTGTTTTCATATATCATCACCAGAAGCATAGATAGGGTAATTGTCTTTAAGTGGGGACCCCAAAGTTCAATATATGGGAGGGAGGCGTATCCTTCCTCTGATCGACCCCGAATCTTATATATTGCTTTGTAGGGTCCATATATGTACTAAAATAAAATTTCGTCGAAAAATATTGTATAGGTCGTAAGTTATAATAATATGTCAATAGTGGGCGTGTCTATAGAAATAACTGCACATTTTTTGTGTGGTGTTTAATGTTAGTACCCGCAACATTCCTGTGAAATTTCGTTGAAAAATCTTTAATAGGAACCTAGTAATGATTTTTGGTTAATTGCGGGCGTGGCAGTAGCAATAATCTGCCCATATTTGGAATACATGCTTGTAAAAACCCAGTGTATACATATACCAATTTGTTTTCATATATCATCACTAGAAGCATAGATAGGGTAATTGTCTTTAAGTGGGGACCCCAAAGTTCAATATATGGGAGGGAGGCGTATGCTTCCTCTGATCGACCCTGAATCTTATATATGGCTTTGTAGGGTCCATATATGTACTAAAATAAAATTTCGTCGAAAAATATTGTATAGGTCGTAAGTTATAATAATATGTCAATAGTGGGCCCGGCTGTAGAAATACCTCGCCCATTTTTTGTGTGGTGTTTAATGTTAGTACCCGCAACATTCCTGTGAAATTTCGTTGAAAAATCTTTAGTAGGAACCTAGTAATGTTTTTTGGTTAATTGTGGGTGTGGCAATAGCAATAATCTGCGCATATTTGGAATGCATGCTAGTGCAGACCCAGTGTATACATATACAAATTTGTTTTCATATATCATCACCAGAAGCATAGATAGGGTAATTCTCTTTAAGTGGGGTCCCGAAAGTTCAGTATATGGGAGGGAGGCGTATCCTTCCTCTGATCGACCGCGTATCTTATATAGGGCTTTGTAGGGTCCATATGTGTACTAATATAAAATTTCGTCGAAAAATATTGTATAGGTCGTAAGTTATAAAAATATGTCAATAGTGGGCGTGGCTGTATAAATAACTCGCACATTTTTTGTGTAGTGTTTAATGTTAGTACCCACAACATTCCTGTGAAATTTCGTTGAAAAATCTTTAATAGGAACCTAGTAATGATTTTTGGTTAATTGCGGGCGTGGCAGTAGCAATAATCTGCCCATATTTGGAGTGGATGCTAGTACAGACCCAATGTATACATATACCAATTTGTTTTCATATATCATCACTAGAAGCATAGATAGGGTAATTCTCTTTAAGTGGGGTCCCGAAAGTTCATTATGTGGGAGGGAGGCGTATCCTTCCTCTGATCGACCCCGTATCTTATATATTGCTTTGTAGGGTCCATATATGTACTAAAATAAAATTTCGTCGAAAAATATTGTATAGGTCGTAACTTATAATAATATGTCAATAGTGGCCCGGCTGTAGAAATAACTCGCCCATTTTTTGTGTGGTGTTTAATATGAGTACCCGCAACATTCCTGTAAAATTTCGTCGAAAAATCTTTAGTAGGAACCTAGTAATGTTTTTTGGTTAATTGTGGGAGTGGCAGTAGCAATAATCAGCCCATATTTGGAATGCATGCTAGTGCAGACCCAGTGTATAAATATAATAATTTGTCTTCATATATCATCACTAGAAGCATAGATAGGGTAATTCTCTTTAAGTGGGGTCCCCACAGTTCATTATATGGGAGGGAGGCGTATCCTTCCTCTGATCGACCGCGTATCTTATATAGGGCTTTATAGGGTCCATATATGTACTAATATAAAATTTCGTCCAAAATTTTGTATAGGTCGTAAGTTATAATAATATGTCAATAATGGGCGTGGCTGTAGAACTAACTCGCCCATTTTTTGTGTGGTGTTTAATGTTAGTACCCGCAACATTCCTGTGAAATTTCGTTGAAAAATCTTTAGTAGGATGCTAGTAATGTTTTTTGGTTAATTGTGGGTGTGGCAATAGCTATAATCTTCCCATATTTGGAATACATGCTAGTGCAGACCCAGTGTATACATATAATAATTTCTTTTCATATATCATCACTAGAAGCATAGATAGGGTAATTCTCTTTAAGTGGGGTCCCCAAAGTTCATTATATTGGAGGGAGGCGTATCCTTCCTCTGATCGACCCCGTATCTTATATATGGCTTTGTAGGGTCCATATATGTACTAAAATAAAATTTCGTCGAAAAATATTGTATAGGTCGCAAGATATAATAATATGACAATATTGGGCGTGGCTATAGAAATAACTCGCACATTTTTTGTGTAGTGTTTAATGTTAGTACCCGCAACATTCCTGTGAAATTTCGTTGAAAAATCTTTAATAGGAACCTAGTAATGATTTTTGGTTAATTGCGGGCTTGGCTGTGGCAATAATCTGCCCATATTTGGAGTGGATGCTAGTACAGACCCAATGTATACATATACCAATTTGTTTTCATATATCATCACCAGAAGCATAGATAGGGTAATTGTCTTTAAGTGAGGACCCCAAAGTTCAATATATGGGAGGGAGGCGTATCCTTCCTCTGATCGACCCCGAATCTTATATATGGCTTTGTAGGGTCCATATATGTACTAAAATAAAATTTCGTCGAAAAATATTGTATAGGTCGTAAGTTATAATAATATGTCAATAGTGGGCGTGGCTGTAGAAATAACTCGCACATTTTTTGTGTGGTGTTTAATGTTAGTACCGGCAACATTTCTATGAAATTTCGTTGAAAAATCTTTAATAGGAACCTAGTAATGATTTTTGGTTAATTGCGGGCGTGGCAGTAGCAATAATCTGCCCATATTTGGAGTGGATGCTAGTACATACCCAATGTATACATATACCAATTTGTTTTCATATATCATCACCAGAAGCATAGATAGGGTAATTGTCTTTAAGTGGGGACCCCAAAGTTCAATATATGGGAGGGAGGCGTATCCTTCCTCTGATCGACCCCGAATTTTATATATGGCTTTGTAGGGTCCATATATGTACTTATATAAAATTTCGTGCAAAAATATTGTATAGGTCGTAAGTTATAATAATATGTCAATAGTGGGCGTGGCTGTAGAAATAACTCGCACATTTTTTGTGTGGTGTTTAATGTTAGTACCCGCAACATTCCTGTGAAATTTCGTTGAAAAATCTTTAGTAGGAACCTAGTAATGTTTTTTGGTTAATTGTGGGCGTGGCAATAGCAATAATCTGCCCATATTTGGCATGCATACTAGTGCAGACCCAGTGTATACATATAATAATTTGTTTTCATATATCATCACTAGAAGCATAGATAGGGTAATTCTCTTTAAGTGGAGTCCCCAAAGTTCATTATATGGGAGGGAGGCGTATCCTTCCTCTGATCGACCGCGTATCTTATATAGGGCTTTGTAGGGTCCATATGTGTACTAATATAAAATTTCGTCCAAAAATTTTGTATAGGTCGTAAGCTATAATAATATGTCAATAATGGGCGTGGCTGTAGAACTAACTCGCCCATTTTTTGTGTGGTGTTTAATGTTAGTACCCGCAACATTCCTGTGAAATTTCGTTGAAAAATCTTTAGTAGGATCCTAGTAATGTTTTTTGGTTAATTGTGGGTGTGGCAATAGCAATAATCTGCCCATATTTGGAATGCATGCTAGTGCAGACCCAGTGTATACATATAATAATTTGTTTTCATATATCATCACTAGAAGCATAGATAGTGTAATTCTCTTTAAGTGGGGTCCCCAAAGTACATTATATGGGAGTGAGGCGTATCCTTCCTCTGATCGACCCCGTATCTTATATATGGCTTTGTAGGGTCCATATATGTACTAAAAAAAAATTTCGTCGAAAAATATTGTATAGGTCGTAAGTTATAATAATATGTCAATAGTGGGCGTGGCTGTATAAATAACTCGCACATTTTTTGTGTAGTGTTTAATGTTAGTACCCACAACATTCCTGTGAAATTTCGTTGAAAAATCTTTAATAGGAACCTAGTAATGATTTTTGGTTAATTGCGGGCGTGGCAGTAGCAATAATCTGCCCATATTTGGAATACATGCTTGTAAAAACCCAGTGTATACATATACCAATTTGTTTTCATATATCATCACTAGAAGCATAGATAGGGTAATTCTCTTTAAGTGGGGTCCCCAAAGTTCATTATATGGGAAGGAGGCGTATCCTTCCTCTGATCGACCGCGTATCTTATATAGGGCTTTGTAGGGTCCATATGTGTACTAATATAAAATTTCGTCCAAAAATTTTGTATAGGTCGTAAGTTATAATAATATGTCAATAATGGGCGTGGCTGTAGAACTAACTCGCCCATTTTTTGTGTGGTGTTTAATGTTAGTACCCGCAACATTCCTGTGAAATTTCGTTGAAAAATCTTTAGTAGGATCCTAGTAATGTTTTTTGGTTAATTGTGGGTGTGGCAATAGCAATAATCTGCCCATATTTGGAATGCATGCTAGTGCAGACCCAGTGTATACATATAATAATTTGTTTTCATATATCATCACTAGAAGCATAGATAGTGTAATTCTCTTTAAGTGGGGTCCCCAAAGTTCATTATATGGGAGTGAGGCGTATCCTTCCTCTGATCGACCCCGTATCTTATATATGGCTTTGTAGGGTCCATATATGTACTAATATAAAATTTCGTCCAAAATTTTGTATAGGTCGTAAGTTATAATAATATGTCAATAATGGGCGTGGCTGTAGAACTAACTCGCCCATTTTTTGTGTGGTGTTTAATGTTAGTACCCGCAACATTCCTGTGAAATTTCGTTGAAAAATCTTTAGTAGGATGCTAGTAATGTTTTTTGGTTAATTGTGGGTGTGGCAATAGCTATAATCTTCCCATATTTGGAATACATGCTAGTGCAGACCCAGTGTATACATATAATAATTTCTTTTCATATATCATCACTAGAAGCATAGATAGGGTAATTCTCTTTAAGTGGGGTCCCCAAAGTTCATTATATTGGAGGGAGGCGTATCCTTCCTCTGATCGACCCCGTATCTTATATATGGCTTTGTAGGGTCCATATATGTACTAAAATAAAATTTCGTCGAAAAATATTGTATAGGTCGCAAGATATAATAATATGACAATATTGGGCGTGGCTATAGAAATAACTCGCACATTTTTTGTGTAGTGTTTAATGTTAGTACCCGCAACATTCCTGTGAAATTTCGTTGAAAAATCTTTAATAGGAACCTAGTAATGATTTTTGGTTAATTGCGGGCTTGGCTGTGGCAATAATCTGCCCATATTTGGAGTGGATGCTAGTACAGACCCAATGTATACATATACCAATTTGTTTTCATATATCATCACCAGAAGCATAGATAGGGTAATTGTCTTTAAGTGAGGACCCCAAAGTTCAATATATGGGAGGGAGGCGTATCCTTCCTCTGATCGACCCCGAATCTTATATATGGCTTTGTAGGGTCCATATATGTACTAAAATAAAATTTCGTCGAAAAATATTGTATAGGTCGTAAGTTATAATAATATGTCAATAGTGGGCGTGGCTGTAGAAATAACTCGCACATTTTTTGTGTGGTGTTTAATGTTAGTACCGGCAACATTTCTATGAAATTTCGTTGAAAAATCTTTAATAGGAACCTAGTCATGATTTTTGGTTAATTGCGGGCGTGGCAGTAGCAATAATCTGCCCATATTTGGAGTGGATGCTAGTACATACCCAATGTATACATATACCAATTTGTTTTCATATATCATCACCAGAAGCATAGATAGGGTAATTGTCTTTAAGTGGGGACCCCAAAGTTCAATATATGGGAGGGAGGCGTATCCTTCCTCTGATCGACCCCGAATTTTATATATGGCTTTGTAGGGTCCATATATGTACTTATATAAAATTTCGTGCAAAAATATTGTATAGGTCGTAAGTTATAATAATATGTCAATAGTGGGCGTGGCTGTAGAAATAACTCGCACATTTTTTGTGTGGTGTTTAATGTTAGTACCCGCAACATTCCTGTGAAATTTCGTTGAAAAATCTTTAGTAGGAACCTAGTAATGTTTTTTGGTTAATTGTGGGCGTGGCAATAGCAATAATCTGCCCATATTTGGCATGCATACTAGTGCAGACCCAGTGTATACATATAATAATTTGTTTTCATATATCATCACTAGAAGCATAGATAGGGTAATTCTCTTTAAGTGGGGTCCCCAAAGTTCATTATATGGGAGGGAGGCGTATCCTTCCTCTGATCGACCGCGTATCTTATATAGGGCTTTGTAGGGTCCATATGTGTACTAATATAAAATTTCGTCCAAAAATTTTGTATAGGTCGTAAGCTATAATAATATGTCAATAATGGGCGTGGCTGTAGAACTAACTCGCCCATTTTTTGTGTGGTGTTTAATGTTAGTACCCGCAACATTCCTGTGAAATTTCGTTGAAAAATCTTTAGTAGGATCCTAGTAATGTTTTTTGGTTAATTGTGGGTGTGGCAATAGCAATAATCTGCCCATATTTGGAATGCATGCTAGTGCAGACCCAGTGTATACATATAATAATTTGTTTTCATATATCATCACTAGAAGCATAGATAGTGTAATTCTCTTTAAGTGGGGTCCCCAAAGTACATTATATGGGAGTGAGGCGTATCCTTCCTCTGATCGACCCCGTATCTTATATATGGCTTTGTAGGGTCCATATATGTACTAAAAAAAAATTTCGTCGAAAAATATTGTATAGGTCGTAAGTTATAATAATATGTCAATAGTGGGCGTGGCTGTATAAATAACTCGCACATTTTTTGTGTAGTGTTTAATGTTAGTACCCACAACATTCCTGTGAAATTTCGTTGAAAAATCTTTAATAGGAACCTAGTAATGATTTTTGGTTAATTGCGGGCGTGGCAGTAGCAATAATCTGCCCATATTTGGAATACATGCTTGTAAAAACCCAGTGTATACATATACCAATTTGTTTTCATATATCATCACTAGAAGCATAGATAGGGTAATTCTCTTTAAGTGGGGTCCCCAAAGTTCATTATATGGGAAGGAGGCGTATCCTTCCTCTGATCGACCGCGTATCTTATATAGGGCTTTGTAGGGTCCATATGTGTACTAATATAAAATTTCGTCCAAAAATTTTGTATAGGTCGTAAGTTATAATAATATGTCAATAATGGGCGTGGCTGTAGAACTAACTCGCCCATTTTTTGTGTGGTGTTTAATGTTAGTACCCGCAACATTCCTGTGAAATTTCGTTGAAAAATCTTTAGTAGGATCCTAGTAATGTTTTTTGGTTAATTGTGGGTGTGGCAATAGCAATAATCTGCCCATATTTGGAATGCATGCTAGTGCAGACCCAGTGTATACATATAATAATTTGTTTTCATATATCATCACTAGAAGCATAGATAGTGTAATTCTCTTTAAGTGGGGTCCCCAAAGTTCATTATATGGGAGTGAGGCGTATCCTTCCTCTGATCGACCCCGTATCTTATATATGGCTTTGTAGGGTCCATATATGTACTAAAAAAAAATTTCGTCGAAAAATATTGTATAGGTCGTAAGTTATAATAATATGTCAATAGTGGGCGTGGCTGTATAAATAACTCGCACATTTTTTGTGTAGTGTTTAATGTTAGTACCCACAACATTCCTGTGAAATTTCGTTGAAAAATCTTTAATAGGAACCTAGTATGTAATGATTTTTGGTTAATTGTCGGCGTGGCAGTAGCAATAATCTGCCCATATTTGGAATGGATGCTAGTACAGACCCAATGTATACATATACCAATTTGTTTTCATATATCATCACCAGAAGCATAGATAGGGTAATTGTCTTTAAGTGGGGACCCCAAAGTTCAATATATGGGAGGGAGGCGTATCCTTCCTCTGATCGACCCCGAATCTTATATATTGCTTTGTAGGGTCCATATATGTACTAAAATAAAATTTCGTCGAAAAATATTGTATAGGTCGTAAGTTATAATAATATGTCAATAGTGGGCGTGTCTATAGAAATAACTGCACATTTTTTGTGTGGTGTTTAATGTTAGTACCCGCAACATTCCTGTGAAATTTCGTTGAAAAATCTTTAATAGGAACCTAGTAATGATTTTTGGTTAATTGCGGGCGTGGCAGTAGCAATAATCTGCCCATATTTGGAATACATGCTTGTAAAAACCCAGTGTATACATATACCAATTTGTTTTCATATATCATCACTAGAAGCATAGATAGGGTAATTGTCTTTAAGTGGGGACCCCAAAGTTCAATATATGGGAGGGAGGCGTATGCTTCCTCTGATCGACCCTGAATCTTATATATGGCTTTGTAGGGTCCATATATGTACTAAAATAAAATTTCGTCGAAAAATATTGTATAGGTCGTAAGTTATAATAATATGTCAATAGTGGGCCCGGCTGTAGAAATACCTCGCCCATTTTTTGTGTGGTGTTTAATGTTAGTACCCGCAACATTCCTGTGAAATTTCGTTGAAAAATCTTTAGTAGGAACCTAGTAATGTTTTTTGGTTAATTGTGGGTGTGGCAATAGCAATAATCTGCGCATATTTGGAATGCATGCTAGTGCAGACCCAGTGTATACATATACAAATTTGTTTTCATATATCATCACCAGAAGCATAGATAGGGTAATTCTCTTTAAGTGGGGTCCCGAAAGTTCAGTATATGGGAGGGAGGCGTATCCTTCCTCTGATCGACCGCGTATCTTATATAGGGCTTTGTAGGGTCCATATGTGTACTAATATAAAATTTCGTCGAAAAATATTGTATAGGTCGTAAGTTATAATAATATGTCAATAGTGGGCGTGGCTGTATAAATAACTCGCACATTTTTTGTGTAGTGTTTAATGTTAGTACCCACAACATTCCTGTGAAATTTCGTTGAAAAATCTTTAATAGGAACCTAGTAATGATTTTTGGTTAATTGCGGGCGTGGCAGTAGCAATAATCTGCCCATATTTGGAATACATGCTTGTAAAAACCCAGTGTATACATATACCAATATGTTTTCATATATCATCACTAGAAGCATAGATAGGGTAATTGTCTTTAAGTGGGGACCCCAAAGTTCAATATATGGGAGGGAGGCGTATGCTTGCTCTGATCGACCCTGAATCTTATATATGGCTTTGTAGGGTCCATATATGTACTAAAATAAAATTTCGTCGAAAAATATTGTATAGGTCGTAAGTTATAATAATATGTCAATAGTGGGCCCGGCTGTAGAAATAACTCGCCCATTTTTTGTGTGGTGTTTAATGTTAGTACCCGCAACATTCCTGTGAAATTTCGTTGAAAAATCTTTAGTAGGAACCTAGTAATGTTTTTTGGTTAATTGTGGGTGTGGCAATAGCAATAATCTGCCCATATTTGGAATGCATGCTAGTGCAGACCCAGTGTATACATATACCAATTTGTTTTCATATATCATCACCAGAAGCATAGATAGGGTAATTCTCTTTAAGTGGGGTCCCGAAAGTTCAGTATATCTGATGGAGGCGTATCCTTCCTCTGATCGACCCCGTATCTTATATATGGCTTTGTAGGATCCATATATGTACTAAAAAAAAATTTCGTCGAAAAATATTGTGTAGGTCGTAAGTTATAATGATATGTCAATAGTGGGCGTGGCTGTATAAATAACTGGCACATTTTTTGTGTAGTGTTTAATGTTAGTACCCGCAACATTCCTGTGAAATTTCGTTGAAAAGTCTTTAATAGGAACCTAGTATGTAATGATTTTTGGTTAATTGTCGGCGTGGCAGTAGCAATAATCTGCCCATATTTGGAATGGATGCTAGTACAGACCCAATGTATACATATACCAATTTGTTTTCATATATCATCACCAGAAGCATAGATAGGGTAATTGTCTTTAAGTGGGGACCCCAAAGTTCAATATATGGGAGGGAGGCGTATCCTTCCTCTGATCGACCCCGAATCTTATATATTGCTTTATAGGGTCCATATATGTACTAAAATAAAATTTCGTCGAAAAATATTGTATAGGTCGTAAGTTATAATAATATGTCAATAGTGGGCGTGTCTATAGAAATAACTGCACATTTTTTGCGTGGTGTTTAATGTTAGTACCCGCAACATTCCTGTGAAATTTCGTTGAAAAATCTTTAATAGGAACCTAGTAATGATTTTTGGTTAATTGCGGGCGTGGCAGTAGCAATAATCTGCCCATATTTGGAATACATGCTTGTAAAAACCCAGTGTATACATATACCAATTTGTTTTCATATATCATCACTAGAAGCATAGATAGGGTAATTGTCTTTAAGTGGGGACCCCAAAGTTCAATATATGGGAGGGAGGCGTATGCTTCCTCTGATCGACCCTGAATCTTATATATGGCTTTGTAGGGTCCATATATGTACTAAAATAAAATTTCGTCGAAAAATATTGTATAGGTCGTAAGTTATAATAATATGTCAATAGTGGGCCCGGCTGTAGAAATAACTCGCCCATTTTTTGTGTGGTGTTTAATGTTAGTACCCGCAACATTCCTGTGAAATTTCGTTGAAAAATCTTTAGTAGGAACCTAGTAATGTTTTTTGGTTAATTGTGGGTGTGGCAATAGCAATAATCTGCCCATATTTGGAATGCATGCTAGTGCAGACCCAGTGTATACATATACCAATTTGTTTTCATATATCATCACCAGAAGCATAGATAGGGTAATTCTCTTTAAGTGGGGTCCCGAAAGTTCAGTATATGGGAGGGAGGCGTATCCTTCCTCTGATCGACCCCGTATCTTATATATGGCTTTGTAGGGTCCATATATGTACTAAAATAAAATTTCGTCCAAAAATTTTGTATAGGTCGTAAGTTATAATAATATGTCAATAGTGGGCGCGGCTGTAGAAATAACTCGCCCATTTTTTGTGTGGTGTTTAATGTGAGTACCCGCAACATTCCTGCGAAATTTCGTTGAAACATCTTTAGTAGGAACCTAGTAATGTTTTTTGGTTAATTGTGGGCGTGGCAGTAGCAATAATCTGCCCATATTTGGAATACATGCTAGTACAGACCCAGTGTATACATATACCAATTTGCTTTTATATATAATCACTAGAAGCATAGATATGGTAATTGTCTTTAAGTGGGGTCCCCAAAGTTCATTATATGGGAGGGAGGCGTATCCTTCCTCTGATCGACCCCGAATATTTTATACGGCTTTGTAGGGTCCATATATGTACTAATTCAAAATTTAGTCCACAAATATTGTTTAGGTCGTAAGTTATAATAATATGTTAAGAGTGGGCGTGGCTGTAGAAATAACTCGCCCATTTTTTGTGTGGTGTTTAATGTTAGTACCCGCAACATTCCTGTGAAATTGGAACCTAGTAATGATTATTGGTTAATTGTGGGCGTGGCAGTAGCAATAATCTGCCCATATTTGGAATGCATGCTAGTACAGACCCAGTGTATACATATACCAATTTGTTTTCATATATCCTCACTAGAAGCATAGATAGGGTAATTGTCTTTAAGTGGGGTCCCCAAAGTTCATTATATGGGAGGGAGGCGTATCCTTCCTCTGATCGACCCCGAATATTTTATACGGCTTTGTAGGGTCCATATATGTACTAATATAAAAGTTCGTCCGAAAATATTGTATAGGTCTTAGGTTATAATAATATGTCAATAGTGGGCGTGGTTGTATAAATAACTCGGCCATTGTTTGTGTGGTGTTTAATGTTAGTACCCGCAACATTCCTGTGAAATTTCGTTTAAAAATCTTTAATAGGAACCTAGTAATGATTATTGGTTAATTGTGGGCGTGGCAGTAGCAATAATCTGCCCATATTTGGAATGCATGCTAGTACAGACCCAGTGTATACATATACTAAAATGTTTTCATATATCATCACTAGAAGCATAGATAGGGTAATTGTCTTTAAGCGGTGTCCCCAAAGTTCATTATATGGGAGGGAGGCGTATCCTTGCTCTGATCGACCCCGAATCTTATATATGGCTTTGTAGGGTCCATATATGTACTAATATAAAATTTCGTCCAAAAATATTGTATAGGTCGTAAGTTATAATAATATATCAATAGTGGGCGTGGCTGTAGAAATAACTCGCCCATTTTTTGTGTGGTGTTTAATGTTAGTACCCGCAACATTCCTGTGAAATTTCGTTGAAACATCTTTAGTAGGAACCTAGTAATGTTTTTTGGTTAATTGTGGGCGTGGCAGTAGCAATAATCTGCCCATATTTGGAATGCATGCTAGTGCAGACCCAGTGTATACATATACCAATTTGTTTTCATATATCATCACTAGAAGCATAGATAGGGTAATTGTCTTTAAGTGGGGTCCCCGAAGTTCATTATATGGGAGGGAGGCGTATCCTTCCTCTGATCGACCCCGAATGTTATATATGGCTTTGTAAGGTCCATATATGTACTTATATAAAATTTCGTCCAAAAATATTTTATAGGTCGTAAGTTATAATAATATGTCAATAGGGGGCGTAGCTTTAGAAATATCGCGCCCATTTTTTGTGTGTTTAATATTAGTACCCGCAACATTCCTGTGAAATTTCGTTGAAGAATCTTTAATAGGAACCTAGTATTGATTATTGTTTAAATGTGGGTGTGACAGTAGCAATAATCTGCCCATATTTGGAATACAACATTGTATAGACCCAGTGTATACACATACCAATTTGTTTTCATATATAATCACTAGAAGCATAGATAGGGTAATTGTCTTTAAGTGGGGTCCCCAAAGTTCATTATATGGGAGGGAGGCGTATCCTTCCTCTGATCGACCCCGAATCTTTTATATGGCTTTGTAGGGTCCATATGTGTACTAATATAAAATTTCGTCCAAAAATATTGCATAGGTCGTAAGTTATAATAATGTCAATAGTGGTCGTGGCTGTCGAAATCACTCGCCCATTTTTTGTGTGGTGATTAATGTTAGTACCCGCAACATTCCTGTGAAATGTCGTTAAAAAATCTTTGGTAGGAACCTAGTAATATTTTTTGGTTAATTGTGGGCGTGGCAGTAGCAATAATCTACCCATATTTGGAATGCATGCTAGTACAGACCCAGTCTATACATATACCAAAATGTTTTCATATATCATCACTAGAAGCATATATAGGGTAATTGTCTTTAAGTGGGGACCCCAAAGTTCAATATATGGGAGGGAGGCGTATCCTTCCTCTGATCGACCCCGAATCTTATATATGGCTTTGTAGGGTCCATATATGTACTAAAATAAAATTTCATCGAAAAATATTGTATAGGTCGTAAGTTATAATAATATGTCAATAGTGGGCGTGGCTATAGAAATAACTCGCACATTTTTTGAATGGTGTTTAATGTTAGTACCCGCAACATTCCTGTGAAATTTCGTTGAAAAATCTTTAATAGGAACCTAGTAATGATTTTTGGTTAATTGCGGGCGTGGCAGTAGCAATAATCTGCCCATATTTGGAATACATGCTTGTAAAAACCCAGTGTATACATATACCAATTTATTTTCATATATCATCACTAGAAGCATAGATAGGGTAATTGTCTTTAAGTGGGGACCCCAAAGTTCAATATATGGGAGGGAGGCGTATCCTTCCTCTGATCGACCCCGAATCTTTTATATGGCTTTGTAGGGTCCATATGTGAGTTATAATAATGTCAATAGTGGTCGTTGCTGTCGAAATCACTCGCCCATTTTTTGTGTGGTGTTTAATGTTAGTAACCGCAACATTCCTGTGAAATGCCGTTGAAAAATCTTTAGTAGGAACCTAGTAATGTTTTTTGGTTAATTGTGGGCGTGGCAATAGCAATAATCTGCCCATATTTGGAATGCATGCTAGTACAGACCCAGTGTATACATATACCAAAATGTTTTCATATATCATCACTAGAAACATAGATAGGGTAATTGTCTTTAAGTGGGGTCTCCAAAGTTCATTATATGGGAGGGAGGCGTATCCTTGCTCTGATCGACCCCGAATTTTATATATGGCTTTGTAGGGTCCATATATGTACTAATATAAAATTTCGTCCAAAAATATTGTATAGGTCGTAAGTTATAATAATATGTCAATAGTGGGCGTCGCTGTAGAACTAACTCGCCCATTTTTTGTGTGGTGTTTGATGTTAGTACCCGCAACATTCCTGTGAAATTTCGTTGAAACATCTTTAGTAGGAACCTAGTAATGTTTTTTGGTTAATTGTGGGTGTGGCAGTATCAATAATCTGCCCATATTTGGAATGCATGCTAGTACAGACCCAGTGTGTACATATACCAATTTGTTTTCATATATTGTCACTAGAAGCATAGATAGGGTAATTGTCTTTAAGTGGGGTCCCCAAAGTTCATTATATGGGAGGGAGGCGTATCCTTCCTCTGATCGACCCCGAATGTTATATATGGCTTTGTAAGGTCCATATATGTACTTATATAAAATTTCGTCCAAAAATATTTTATAGGTCGTAAGTTATAATAATATGTCAATAGGGGGCGTAGCTGTAGAAATCTCGCGCCCATTGTTTTGTGTGTTTAATATTAGTACCCGCAACATTCCTGTGAAATTTCGTTTAAAAATCTTTAATAGGAACCTAGTAATGATTATTGGTTAATTGTGGGCGTGGCAGTAGCAATAATCTGCCCATATTTGGAATGCATGCTAGTACAGACCCAGTGTATACATATACTAAAATGTTTTCATATATCATCACTAGAAGCATAGATAGGGTAATTGTCTTTAAGCGGTGTCCCCAAAGTTCATTATATGGGAGGGAGGCGTATCCTTGCTCTGATCGACCCCGAATCTTATATATGGCTTTGTAGGGTCCATATATGTACTAATATAAAATTTCGTCCAAAAATATTGTATAGGTCGTAAGTTATAATAATATATCAATAGTGGGCGTGGCTGTAGAAATAACTCGCCCATTTTTTGTGTGGTGTTTAATGTTAGTACCCGCAACATTCCTGCGAAATTTCGTTGAAAAATCTTTAGTAGGAACCTAGTAATGTTTTTTGGTTAATTGTGGGCGTGGCAGTAGCAATAATCTGCCCATATTTGGAATGCATGCTAGTGCAGACCCAGTGTATACATATACCAATTTGTTTTCATATATCATCACTAGAAGCATAGATAGGGTAATTGTCGTTAAGTGGGGTCCCCAAAGTTCATTATATGGGAGGGAGGCGTATCCTTCCTCTGATCGACCCCGAATCTTATATATGACTTTGTAGGGTCCATATATGTACTAATATAAAATTTCGTCCAAAAATATTTTATAGGTCGTAAGTTATAATAATATATCAATAGGGGGCGTAGCTGTAGAAATATCGCGCCCATTTTTTGTGTGTTTAATATTAGTACCCGCAACATTCCTGTGAAATTTCGTTGAAAAATCTTTAATAGGAACCTAGTAATGATTATTGTTTAAATGTGGGTGTGACAGTAGCAATAATCTGCCCATATTTGGAATGCATGCTAGTACAGACCCAGTGTATACATATACTAAAATGTTTTCATATATCATCACTAGAAGCATAGATAGGGTAATTGTCTTTAAGCGGTGTCCCCAAAGTTCATTATATGGGAGGGAGGCGTATCCTTGCTCTGATCGACCCCGAATCTTATATATGGCTTTGTAGGGTCCATATATGTACTAATATAAAATTTCGTCCAAAAATATTGTATAGGTCGTAAGTTATAATAATATATCAATAGTGGGCGTGGCTGTAGAAATAACTCGCCCATTTTTTGTGTGGTGTTTAATGTTAGTACCCGCAACATTCCTGTGAAATTTCGTTGAAACATCTTTAGTAGGAACCTAGTAATGTTTTTTGGTTAATTGTGGGCGTGGCAGTAGCAATAATCTGCCCATATTTAGAATGCATGCTAGTGCAGACCCAGTGTATACATATACCAATTTGTTTTCATATATCATCACTAGAAGCATAGATAGGGTAATTGTCGTTAAGTGGGGTCCCCAAAGTTCATTATATGGGAGGGAGGCGTATCCTTCCTCTGATCGACCCCGAATGTTATATATGGCTTTGTAAGGTCCATATATGTACTAATATAAAATTTCGTCCAAAAATATTTTATAGGTCGTAAGTTATAATAATATGTCAATAGGGGGCGTAGCTGTAGAAATATCGCGCCCATTTTTTGTGTGTTTAATATTAGTACCCGCAACATTCCTGTGAAATTTCGTTGAAAAATCTTTAATAGGAACCTAGTAATGATTATTGTTTAAATGTGGGTGTGACAGTAGCAATAATCTGCCCATATTTTGAATACATGCTTGTATAGATGCTAGATGCTAGATGCTAGAAGCATAGATAGGGTAATTGTCTTTAAGTGGGGTCCCCAAAGTTCATTATATGGGAGGGAGGCGTATCCTTCCTCTGATCGACCCCGAATCTTTTATATGGGTTTGTAGGGTCCATATGTGTACTAATATAAAATTTCGTCCAAAAATATTGCATAGGTCGTAAGTTTTAATAATGTCAATAGTGGTCGTGGCTGTCGAAATCACTCGCCCATTTTTTGTGTGGTGTTTAATGTTAGTAACCGCAACATTCCTGTGAAATTTCGTTGAAACATCTTTAGTAGGAACCTAGTAATGTTTTTTGGTTAATTGTGGGCGTGGCAGTAGCAATAATCTGCCCATATTTGGAATGCATGCTAGTGCAGACCCAGTGTATACATATACCAAAATGTTTTCATATATCATCACTAGAAACATAGATAGGGTAATTGTCTTTAAGTGGGGTCTCCAAAGTTCATTATATGGGAGGGAGGCGTATCCTTGCTCTGATCGACCCCGAATTTTATATATGGCTTTGTAGGGTCCATATATGTACTAATATAAAATTTCGTCCAAAAATATTGTATAGGTCGTAAGTTATAATAATATGTCAATAGTGGGCGTCGCTGTAGAACTAACTCGCCCATTTTTTGTGTGGTGTTTGATGTTAGTACCCGCAACATTCCTGTGAAATTTCGCTGAAAAATCTTTAGTAGGAACCTAGTAATGTTTTTTGGTTAATTGTGGGTGTGGCAGTATCAATAATCTGCCCATATTTGGAATGCATGCTAGTACAGACCCAGTGTGTACATATACCAATTTGTTTTCATATATAGTCACTAGAAGCATAGATAGGGTAATTGTCTTTAAGTGGGGTCCCCAAAGTTCATTATATGGGAGGGAGGCGTATCCTTCCTCTGATCGACCCCGAATGTTATATATGGCTTTGTAAGGTCCATATATGTACTTATATAAAATTTCGTCCAAAAATATTGTATAGGTCGTAAGTTATAATAATATATCAATAGTGGGCGTGGCTGTAGAAATAACTCGCCCATTTTTTGTGTGGTGTTTAATGTTAGTACCCGCAACATTCCTGTGAAATTTCGTTGAAACATCTTTAGTAGGAACCTAGTAATGTTTTTTGGTTAATTGTGGGCGTGGCAGTAGCAATAATCTGCCCATATTTGGAATGCATGCTAGTGCAGACCCAGTGTATACATATACCAATTTGCTTTTATATATAATCACTAGAAGCATAGATAGGGTAATTGTCTTTAAGTGGGGTCCCCAAAGTTCATTATATGGGAGGGAGGCGTATCCTTCCTCTGATCGACCCCGAATATTTTATACGGCTTTGTAGGGTCCATATATGTACTAATTCAAAATTTAGTCCACAAATATTGTTTAGGTCGTAAGTTATAATAATATGTTAAGAGTGGGCGTGGCTGTAGAAATAACTCGCCCATTTTTTGTGTGGTGTTTAATGTTAGTACCCGCAACATTCCTGTGAAATTGGAACCTAGTAATGATTATTGGTTAATTGTGGGCGTGGCAGTAGCAATAATCTGCCCATATTTGGAATGCATGCTAGTACAGACCCAGTGTATACATATACCAATTTGTTTTCATATATCCTCACTAGAAGCATAGATAGGGTAATTGTCTTTAAGTGGGGTCCCCAAAGTTCATTATATGGGAGGGAGGCGTATCCTTCCTCTGATCGACCCCGAATATTTTATACGGCTTTGTAGGGTCCATATATGTACTAATATAAAAGTTCGTCCGAAAATATTGTATAGGTCTTAGGTTATAATAATATGTCAATAGTGGGCGTGGTTGTATAAATAACTCGGCCATTGTTTGTGTGGTGTTTAATGTTAGTACCCACAACATTCCTGTGAAATTTCGTTTAAAAATCTTTAATAGGAACCTAGTAATGATTATTGGTTAATTGTGGGCGTGGCAGTAGCAATAATCTGCCCATATTTGGAATGCATGCTAGTACAGACCCAGTGTATACATATACTAAAATGTTTTCATATATCATCACTAGAAGCATAGATAGGGTAATTGTCTTTAAGCGGTGTCCCCAAAGTTCATTATATGGGAGGGAGGCGTATCCTTGCTCTGATCGACCCCGAATCTTATATATGGCTTTGTAGGGTCCATATATGTACTAATATAAAATTTCGTCCAAAAATATTGTATAGGTCGTAAGTTATAATAATATATCAATAGTGGGCGTGGCTGTAGAAATAACTCGCCCATTTTTTGTGTGGTGTTTAATGTTAGTACCCGCAACATTCCTGTGAAATTTCGTTGAAACATCTTTAGTAGGAACCTAGTAATGTTTTTTGGTTAATTGTGGGCGTGGCAGTAGCAATAATCTGCCCATATTTGGAATGCATGCTAGTGCAGACCCAGTGTATACATATACCAATTTGTTTTCATATATCATCACTAGAAGCATAGATAGGGAAATTGTCTTTAAGTGGGGTCCCCGAAGTTCATTATATGGGAGGGAGGCGTATCCTTCCTCTGATCGACCCCGAATGTTATATATGGCTTTGTAAGGTCCATATATGTACTTATATAAAATTTCGTCCAAAAATATTTTATAGGTCGTAAGTTATAATAATATGTCAATAGGGGGCGTAGCTTTAGAAATATCGCGCCCATTTTTTGTGTGTTTAATATTAGTACCCGCAACATTCCTGTGAAATTTCGTTGAAAAATCTTTAATAGGAACCTAGTATTGATTATTGTTTAAATGTGGGTGTGACAGTAGCAATAATCTGCCCATATTTGGAATACAACATTGTATAGACCCAGTGTATACACATACCAATTTGTTTTCATATATAATCACTAGAAGCATAGATAGGGTAATTGTCTTTAAGTGGGGTCCCCAAAGTTCATTATATGGGAGGGACGCGTATCCTTCCTCTGATCGACCCCGAATCTTTTATATGGCTTTGTAGGGTCCATATGTGTACTAATATAAAATTTCGTCCAAAAATATTGCATAGGTCGTAAGTTATAATAATGTCAATAGTGGTCGTGGCTGTCGAAATCACTCGCCCATTTTTTGTGTGGTGATTAATGTTAGTACCCGCAACATTCCTGTGATATGTCGTTAAAAAATCTTTGGTAGGAACCTAGTAATATTTTTTGGTTAATTGTGGGCGTGGCAGTAGCAATAATCTACCCATATTTGGAATGCATGCTAGTACAGACCCAGTGTATACATATACCAAAATGTTTTCATATATCATCACTAGAAGCATATATAGGGTAATTGTCTTTAAGTGGGGACCCCAAAGTTCAATATATGGGAGGGAGGCGTATCCTTCCTCTGATCGACCCCGAATCTTATATATGGCTTTGTAGGGTCCATATATGTACTAAAATAAAATTTCATCGAAAAATATTGTATAGGTCGTAAGTTATAATAATATGTCAATAGTGGGCGTGGCTATAGAAATAACTCGCACATTTTTTGAATGGTGTTTAATGTTAGTACCCGCAACATTCCTGTGAAATTTCGTTGAAAAATCTTTAATAGGAACCTAGTAATGATTTTTGGTTAATTGCGGGCGTGGCAGTAGCAATAATCTGCCCATATTTGGAATACATGCTTGTAAAAACCCAGTGTATACATATACCAATTTATTTTCATATATCATCACTAGAAGCATAGATAGGGTAATTGTCTTTAAGTGGGGACCCCAAAGTTCAATATATGGGAGGGAGGCGTATCCTTCCTCTGATCGACCCCGAATCTTTTATATGGCTTTGTAGGGTCCATATGTGTACTAATATAAAATTTCGTCCAAAAATATTGCATAGGTCGTAAGTTATAATAATGTCAATAGTGGTCGTGGCTGTCGAAATCACTCGCCCATTTTTTGTGTGGTGTTTAATGTTAGTAACCGCAACATTCCTGTGAAATGCCGTTGAAAAATCTTTAGTAGGAACCTAGTAATGTTTTTTGGTTAATTGTGGGCGTGGCAATAGCAATAATCTGCCCATATTTGGAATGCATGCTAGTACAGACCCAGTGTATACATATACCAAAATGTTTTCATATATCATCACTAGAAACATAGATAGGGTAATTGTCTTTAAGTGGGGTCTCCAAAGTTCATTATATGGGAGGGAGGCGTATCCTTGCTCTGATCGACCCCGAATTTTATATATGGCTTTGTAGGGTCCATATATGTACTAATATAAAATTTCGTCCAAAAATATTGTATAGGTCGTAAGTTATAATAATATGTCAATAGTGGGCGTCGCTGTAGAACTAACTCGCCCATTTTTTGTGTGGTGTTTGATGTTAGTACCCGCAACATTCCTGTGAAATTTCGTTGAAAAATCTTTAGTAGGAACCTAGTAATGTTTTTTGGTTAATTGTGGGTGTGGCAGTATCAATAATCTGCCCATATTTGGAATGCATGCTAGTACAGACCAAGTGTGTACATATACCAATTTGTTTTCATATATTGTCACTAGAAGCATAGATAGGGTAATTGTCTTTAAGTGGGGTCCCCAAAGTTCATTATATGGGAGGGAGGCGTATCCTTCCTCTGATCGACCCCGAATGTTATATATGGCTTTGTAAGGTCCATATATGTACTTATATAAAATTTCGTCCAAAAATATTTTATAGGTCGTAAGTTATAATAATATGTCAATAGGGGGCGTAGCTGTAGAAATCTCGCGCCCATTTTTTTGTGTGTTTAATATTAGTACCCGCAACATTCCTGTGAAATTTCGTTTAAAAATCTTTAATAGGAACCTAGTAATGATTATTGGTTAATTGTGGGCGTGGCAGTAGCAATAATCTGCCCATATTTGGAATGCATGCTAGTACAGACCCAGTGTATACATATACTAAAATGTTTTCATATATCATCACTAGAAGCATAGATAGGGTAATTGTCTTTAAGCGGTGTCCCCAAAGTTCATTATATGGGAGGGAGGCGTATCCTTGCTCTGATCGACCCCGAATCTTATATATGGCTTTGTAGGGTCCATATATGTACTAATATAAAATTTCGTCCAAAAATATTGTATAGGTCGTAAGTTATAATAATATATCAATAGTGGGCGTGGCTGTAGAAATAACTCGCCCATTTTTTGTGTGGTGTTTAATGTTAGTACCCGCAACATTCCTGTGAAATTTCGTTGAAAAATCTTTAGTAGGAACCTAGTAATGTTTTTTGGTTAATTGTGGGCGTGGCAGTAGCAATAATCTGCCCATATTTGGAATGCATGCTAGTGCAGACCCAGTGTATACATATACCAATTTGTTTTCATATATCATCACTAGAAGCATAGATAGGGTAATTGTCGTTAAGTGGGGTCCCCAAAGTTCATTATATGGGAGGGAGGCGTATCCTTCCTCTGATCGACCCCGAATCTTATATATGACTTTGTAGGGTCCATATATGTACTAATATAAAATTTCGTCCAAAAATATTTTATAGGTCGTAAGTTATAATAATATATCAATAGGGGGCGTAGCTGTAGAAATATCGCGCCCATTTTTTGTGTGTTTAATATTAGTACCCGCAACATTCCTGTGAAATTTCGTTGAAAAATCTTTAATAGGAACCTAGTAATGATTATTGTTTAAATGTGGGTGTGACAGTAGCAATAATCTGCCCATATTTGGAATGCATGCTAGTACAGACCCAGTGTATACATATACTAAAATGTTTTCATATATCATCACTAGAAGCATAGATAGGGTAATTGTCTTTAAGCGGTGTCCCCAAAGTTCATTATATGGGAGGGAGGCGTATCCTTGCTCTGATCGACCCCGAATCTTATATATGGCTTTGTAGGGTCCATATATGTACTAATATAAAATTTCGTCCAAAAATATTGTATAGGTCGTAAGTTATAATAATATATCAATAGTGGGCGTGGCTGTAGAAATAACTCGCCCATTTTTTGTGTGGTGTTTAATGTTAGTACCCGCAACATTCCTGTGAAATTTCGTTGAAACATCTTTAGTAGGAACCTAGTAATGTTTTTTGGTTAATTGTGGGCGTGGCAGTAGCAATAATCTGCCCATATTTGGAATGCATGCTAGTGCAGACCCAGTGTATACATATACCAATTTGTTTTCATATATCATCACTAGAAGCATAGATAGGGTAATTGTCGTTAAGTGGGGTCCCCAAAGTTCATTATATGGGAGGGAGGCGTATCCTTCCTCTGATCGACCCCGAATGTTATATATGGCTTTGTAAGGTCCATATATGTACTAATATAAAATTTCGTCCAAAAATATTTTATAGGTCGTAAGTTATAATAATATGTCAATAGGGGGCGTAGCTGTAGAAATATCGCGCCCATTTTTTGTGTGTTTAATATTAGTACCCGCAACATTCCTGTGAAATTTCGTTGAAAAATCTTTAATAGGAACCTAGTAATGATTATTGTTTAAATATGGGTGTGACAGTAGCAATAATCTGCCCATATTTGGAATACATGCTTGTATAGATGCTAGATGCTAGATGCTAGAAGCATAGATAGGGTAATTGTCTTTAAGTGGGGTCCCCAAAGTTCATTATATGGGAGGGAGGCGTATCCTTCCTCTGATCGACCCCGAATCTTTTATATGGGTTTGTAGGGTCCATATGTGTACTAATATAAAATTTCGTCCAAAAATATTGCATAGGTCGTAAGTTTTAATAATGTCAATAGTGGTCGTGGCTGTCGAAATCACTCGCCCATTTTTTGTGTGGTGTTTAATGTTAGTAACCGCAACATTCCTGTGAAATTTCGTTGAAACATCTTTAGTAGGAACCTAGTAATGTTTTTTGGTTAATTGTGGGCGTGGCAGTAGCAATAATCTGCCCATATTTGGAATGCATGCTAGTGCAGACCCAGTGTATACATATACCAAAATGTTTTCATATATCATCACTAGAAACATAGATAGGGTAATTGTCTTTAAGTGGGGTCTCCAAAGTTCATTATATGGGAGGGAGGCGTATCCTTGCTCTGATCGACCCCGAATTTTATATATGGCTTTGTAGGGTCCATATATGTACTAATATAAAATTTCGTCCAAAAATATTGTATAGGTCGTAAGTTATAATAATATGTCAATAGTGGGCGTCGCTGTAGAACTAACTCGCCCATTTTTTGTGTGGTGTTTGATGTTAGTACCCGCAACATTCCTGTGAAATTTCGCTGAAAAATCTTTAGTAGGAACCTAGTAATGTTTTTTGGTTAATTGTGGGTGTGGCAGTATCAATAATCTGCCCATATTTGGAATGCATGCTAGTACAGACCCAGTGTGTACATATACCAATTTGTTTTCATATATAGTCACTAGAAGCATAGATAGGGTAATTGTCTTTAAGTGGGGTCCCCAAAGTTCATTATATGGGAGGGAGGCGTATCCTTCCTCTGATCGACCCCGAATGTTATATATGGCTTTGTAAGGTCCATATATGTACTTATATAAAATTTCGTCCAAAAATATTTTATAGGTCGTAAGTTATAATAATATGTCAATAGGGGGCGTAGCTGTAGAAATCTCGCGCCCATTTTTTTGTGTGTTTAATATTAGTACCCGCAACATTCCTGTGAAATTTCGTTTAAAAATCTTTAATAGGAACCTAGTAATGATTATTGGTTAATTGTGGGCGTGGCAGTAGCAATAATCTGCCCATATTTGGAATGCATGCTAGTACAGACCCAGTGTATACATATACTAAAATGTTTTCATATATCATCACTAGAAGCATAGATAGGGTAATTGTCTTTAAGTGGGGTCCCCAAAGTTCATTATATGGGAGGGAGGCGTATCCTTCCTCTGATCGACCCCGAATCTTTTATATGGGTTTGTAGGGTCCATATGTGTACTAATATAAAATTTCGTCCAAAAATATTGCATAGGTCGTAAGTTATAATAATGTCAATAGTGGTCGTGGCTGTCGAAATCACTCGCCCATTTTTTGTGTGGTGTTTAATGTTAGTAACCGCAACATTCGTGTGAAATGCCGTTGAAAAATCTTTAGTAGGAACCTAGTAATGTTTTTTGGTTAATTGTGGGTGTGGCAGTATCAATAATCTGCCCATATTTGGAATGCATGCTAGTACAGACCCAGTGTGTACATATACCAATTTGTTTTCATATATAGTCACTAGAAGCATAGATAGGGTAATTGTCTTTAAGTGGGGTCCCCAAAGTTCATTATATGGGAGGGAGGCGTATCCTTCCTCTGATCGACCCCGAATGTTATATATGGCTTTGTAAGGTCCATATATGTACTTATATAAAATTTCGTCCAAAAATATTTTATAGGTCGTAAGTTATAATAATATATCAATAGTGGGCGTGGCTGTAGAAATAACTCGCCCATTTTTTGTGTGGTGTTTAATGTTAGTACCCGCAACATTCCTGTGAAATTTCGTTGAAACATCTTTAGTAGGAACCTAGTAATGTTTTTTGGTTAATTGTGGGCGTGGCAGTAGCAATCATCTGCCCATATTTGGAATGCATGCTAGTGCAGACCCAGTGTATACATATACCAATTTGTTTTCATATATCATCACTAGAAGCATAGATAGGGTAATTGTCGTTAAGTGGGGTCCCCAAAGTTCATTATATGGGAGGGAGGCGTATCCTTCCTCTGATCGACCCCGAATGTTATATATGGCTTTGTAAGGTCCATATATGTACTATTATAAAATTTCGTCCAAAAATATTTTATAGGTCGTAAGTTATAATAATATGTCTATAGGGGGCGTAGCTGTAGAAATATCGCGCCCATTTTTTGTGTGTTTAATATTAGTACCCGCAACATTCCTGTGAAATTTCGTTGAAAAATCTTTAATAGGAACCTAGTAATGATTATTGTTTAAATGTGGGTGTGACAGTAGCAATAATCTGCCCATATTTGGAATACATGCTTGTATAGATGCTAGATGCTAGATGCTAGAAGCATAGATAGGGTAATTGTCTTTAAGTGGGGTCCCCAAAGTTCATTATATGGGAGGGAGGCGTATCCTTCCTCTGATCGACCCCGAATCTTTTATATGGGTTTGTAGGGTCCATATGTGTACTAATATAAAATTTCGTCCAAAAATATTGCATAGGTCGTAAGTTATAATAATGTCAATAGTGGTCGTGGCTGTCGAAATCACTCGCCCATTTTTTGTGTGGTGTTTAATGTTAGTAACCGCAACATTCGTGTGAAATGCCGTTGAAAAATCTTTAGTAGGAACCTAGTAATGTTTTTTGGTTAATTGTGGGTGTGGCAGTATCAATAATCTGCCCATATTTGGAATGCATGCTAGTACAGACCCAGTGTGTACATATACCAATTTGTTTTCATATATAGTCACTAGAAGCATAGATAGGGTAATTGTCTTTAAGTGGGGTCCCCAAAGTTCATTATATGGGAGGGAGGCGTATCCTTCCTCTGATCGACCCCGAATGTTATATATGGCTTTGTAAGGTCCATATATGTACTTATATAAAATTTCGTCCAAAAATATTTTATAGGTCGTAAGTTATAATAATATGTCAATAGGGGGCGTAGCTGTAGAAATCTCGCGCCCATTTTTTTGTGTGTTTAATATTAGTACCCGCAACATTCCTGTGAAATTTCGTTTAAAAATCTTTAATAGGAACCTAGTAATGATTTTTGGTTAATTGTGGGCGTGGCAGTAGCAATAATCTGCCCATATTTGGAATGCATGCTAGTACAGACCCAGTGTATACATATACTAAAATGTTTTCATATATCATCACTAGAAGCATAGATAGGGTAATTGTCTTTAAGCGGTGTCCCCAAAGTTCATTATATGGGAGGGAGGCGTATCCTTGCTCTGATCGACCCCGAATCTTATATATGGCTTTGTAGGGTCCATATATGTACTAATATAAAATTTCGTCCAAAAATATTGTATAGGTCGTAAGTTATAATAATATGTCTATAGGGGGCGTAGCTGTAGAAATATCGCGCCCATTTTTTGTGTGTTTAATATTAGTACCCGCAACATTCCTGTGAAATTTCGTTGAAAAATCTTTAATAGGAACCTAGTAATGATTATTGTTTAAATGTGGGTGTGACAGTAGCAATAATCTGCCCATATTTGGAATACATGCTTGTATAGATGCTAGATGCTAGATGCTAGAAGCATAGATAGGGTAATTGTCTTTAAGTGGGGTCCCCAAAGTTCATTATATGGGAGGGAGGCGTATCCTTCCTCTGATCGACCCCGAATCTTTTATATGGGTTTGTAGGGTCCATATGTGTACTAATATAAAATTTCGTCCAAAAATATTTTATAGGTCGTAAGTTATAATAATATGTCTATAGGGGGCGTAGCTGTAGAAATATCGCGCCCATTTTTTGTGTGTTTAATATTAGTACCCGCAACATTCCTGTGAAATTTCGTTGAAAAATCTTTAATAGGAACCTAGTAATGATTATTGTTTAAATGTGGGTGTGACAGTAGCAATAATCTGCCCATATTTGGAATACATGCTTGTATAGGTGCTAGATGCTAGATGCTAGAAGCATAGATAGGGTAATTGTCTTTAAGTGGGGTCCCCAAAGTTCATTATATGGGAGGGAGGCGTATCCTTCCTCTGATCGACCCCGAATCTTTTATATGGGTTTGTAGGGTCCATATGTGTACTAATATAAAATTTCGTCCAAAAATATTGCATAGGTCGTAAGTTATAATAATGTCAATAGTGGTCGTGGCTGTCGAAATCACTCGCCCATTTTTTGTGTGGTGTTTAATGTTAGTAACCGCAACATTCCTGTGAAATGCCGTTGAAAAATCTTTAGTAGGAACCTAGTAATGTTTTTTGGTTAATTGTGGGCGTGGCAATAGCAATAATCTGCCCATATTTGGAATGCATGCTAGTACAGACCCAGTGTATACATATACCAAAATGTTTTCATATATCATTACTAGAAACATAGATAGGGTAATTGTCTTTAAGTGGGGTCTCCAAAGTTCATTATATGGGAGGGAGGCGTATCCTCGCTCTGATCGACCCCGAATTTTATATATGGCTTTGTAGGGTCCATATATGTACTAATATAAAATTTCGTCCAAAAATATTGTATAGGTCGTAAGTTATAATAATATGTCAATAGTGGGCGTCGTTGTAGAACTAACTCGCCCATTTTTTGTGTGGTGTTTGATGTTAGTACCCGCAACATTCCTGTGAAATTTCGTTGAAAAATCTTTAGTAGAAACCTAGTAATGTTTTTTGGTTAATTGTGGGTGTGGCAGTATCAATAATCTGCCCATATTTGGAATGCATGCTAGTACAGACCCAGTGTGTACATATACCAATTTGTTTTCATATATAGTCACTAGAAGCATAGATAGGGTAATTGTCTTTAAGTGGGGTCCCCAAAGTTCATTATATGGGAGGGAGGCGTAACCTTCCTCTGATCGACCCCGAATGTTATATATGGCTTTGTAAGGTCCATATATGTACTAATATAAAATTTCGTCCAAAAATATTGTATAGGTCGTAAGTTATAATAATATGTCAATAGTGGGCGTCGCTGTAGAACTAACTCGCCCATTTTTTGTGTGGTGTTTGATGTTAGTACCCGCAACATTCCTGTGAAATTTCGTTGAAAAATCTTTAGTAGGAACCTAGTAATGTTTTTTGGTTAATTGTGGGTGTGGCAGTATCAATAATCTGCCCATATTTGGAATGCATGCTAGTACAGACCCAGTGTGTACATATACCAATTTGTTTTCATATATAGTCACTAGAAGCATAGATAGGGTAATTGTCTTTAAGTGGGGTCCCCAAAGTTCATTATATGGGAGGGAGGCGTATCCTTCCTCTGATCGACCCCGAATGTTATATATGGCTTTGTAAGGTCCATATATGTACTTATATAAAATTTCGTCCAAAAATATTTTATAGGTCGTAAGTTATAATAATATGTCAATAGGGGGCGTAGCTGTAGAAATCTCACGCCCATTTTTTTGTGTGTTTAATATTAGTACCCGCAACATTCCTGTAAAATTTCGTTTAAAAATCTTTAATAGGAACCTAGTAATGATTATTGGTTAATTGTGGGCGTGGCAGTAGCAATAATCTGCCCATATTTGGAATGCATGCTAGTACAGACCCAGTGTATACATATACTAAAATGTTTTCATATATCATCACTAGAAGCATAGATAGGGTAATTGTCTTTAAGCGGTGTCCCCAAAGTTCATTATATGGGAGGGAGGCGTATCCTTGCTCTGATCGACCCCGAATCTTATATATGGCTTTGTAGGGTCCATATATGTACTAATATAAAATTTCGTCCAAAAATATTGTATAGGTCGTAAGTTATAATAATATATCAATAGTGGGCGTGGCTGTAGAAATAACTCGCCCATTTTTTGTGTGGTGTTTAATGTTAGTACCCGCAACATTCCTGTGAAATTTCGTTGAAACATCTTTAGTAGGAACCTAGTAATGTTTTTTGGTTAATTGTGGGCGTGGCAGTAGCAATAATCTGCCCATATTTGGAATGCATGCTAGTGCAGACCCAGTGTATACATATACCAATTTGTTTTCATATATCATCACTAGAAGCATAGATAGGGTAATTGTCGTTAAGTGGGGTCCCCAAAGTTCATTATATGGGAGGGAGGCGTATCCTTCCTCTGATCGACCCCGAATGTTATATATGGCTTTGTAAGGTCCATATATACTAATATAAAATTTCGTCCAAAAATATTTTATAGGTCGTAAGTTATAATAATATGTCAATAGGGAGCGTAGCTGTAGAAATATCGCGCCCATTTTTTGTGTGTTTAATATTAGTACCCGCAACATTCCTGTGAAATTTCGTTGAAAAATCTTTAATAGGAACCTAGTAATGATTATTGTTTAAATGTGGGTGTGACAGTAGCAATAATCTGCCCATATTTGGAATACATGCTTGTATAGATGCTAGATGCTAGATGCTAGAAGCATAGATAGGGTAATTGTCTTTAAGTGGGGTCCCCAAAGTTCATTATATGGGAGGGAGGCGTATCCTTCCTCTGATCGACCCCGAATCTTTTATATGGGTTTGTAGGGTCCATATGTGTACTAATATAAAATTTCGTCCAAAAATATTGCATAGGTCGTAAGTTATAATAATGTCAATAGTGGTCGTGGCTGTCGAAATCACTCGCCCATTTTTTGTGTGGTGTTTAATGTTAGTAACCGCAACATTCCTGTGAAATGCCGTTGAAAAATCTTTAGTAAGAACCTAGTAATGTTTTTTGGTTAATTGTGGGCGTGGCAATAGCAATAATCTGCCCATATTTGGAATGCATGCTAGTACAGACCCAGTGTATACATATACCAAAATGTTTTCATATATCATTACTAGAAACATAGATAGGGTAATTGTCTTTAAGTGGGGTCTCCAAAGTTCATTATATGGGAGGGAGGCGTATCCTCGCTCTGATCGACCCCGAATTTTATATATGGCTTTGTAGGGTCCATATATGTACTAATATAAAATTTCGTCCAAAAATATTGTATAGGTCGTAAGTTATAATAATATGTCAATAGTGGGCGTCGTTGTAGAACTAACTCGCCCATTTTTTGTGTGGTGTTTGATGTTAGTACCCGCAACATTCCTGTGAAATTTCGTTGAAAAATCTTTAGTAGAAACCTAGTAATGTGTTTTGGTTAATTGTGGGTGTGGCAGTATCAATAATCTGCCCATATTTGGAATGCATGCTAGTACAGACCCAGTGTGTACATATACCAATTTGTTTTCATATATAGTCACTAGAAGCATAGATAGGGTAATTGTCTTTAAGTGGGGTCCCCAAAGTTCATTATATGGGAGGGAGGCGTAACCTTCCTCTGATCGACCCCGAATGTTATATATGGCTTTGTAAGGTCCATATATGTACTTATATAAAATTTCGTCCAAAAATATTTTATAGGTCGTAAGTTATAATAATATGTCAATAGGGGGCGTAGCTGTAGAAATCTCGCGCCCATTTTTTTGTGTGTTTAATATTAGTACCCGCAACATTCCTGTGAAATTTCGTTTAAAAATCTTTAATAGGAACCTAGTAATGATTATTGGTTAATTGTGGGCGTGGCAGTAGCAATAATCTGCCCATATTTGGAATGCATGCTAGTACAGACCCAGTGTATACATATACTAAAATATTTTCATATATCATCACTAGAAGCATAGATAGGGTAATTGTCTTTAAGCGGTGTCCCCAAAGTTCATTATATGGGAGGGAGGCGTATCCTTGCTCTGATCGACCCCGAATCTTATATATGGCTTTGTAGGGTCCATATATGTACTAATATAAAATTTCGTCCAAAAATATTGTATAGGTCGTAAGTTATAATAATATATCAATAGTGGGCGTGGCTGTAGAAATAACTCGCCCATTTTTTGTGTGGTGTTTAATGTTAGTACCCGCAACATTCCTGTGAAATTTCGTTGAAACATCTTTAGTAGGAACCTAGTAATGTTTTTTGGTTAATTGTGGGCGTGGCAGTAGCAATAATCTGCCCATATTTGGAATGCATGCTAGTGCAGACCCAGTGTATACATATACCAATTTGTTTTCATATATCATCACTAGAAGCATAGATAGGGTAATTGTCGTTAAGTGGGGTCCCCAAAGTTCATTATATGGGAGGGAGGCGTATCCTTCCTCTGATCGACCCCGAATGTTATATATGGCTTTGTAAGGTCCATATATGTACTAATATAAAATTTCGTCCAAAAATATTTTATAGGTCGTAAGTTATAATAATATGTCAATAGGGGGCGTAGCTGTAGAAATATCGCGCCCATTTTTTGTGTGTTTAATATTAGTACCCGCAACATTCCTGTGAAATTTCGTTGAAAAATCTTTAATAGGAACCTAGTAATGATTATTGTTTAAATGTGGGTGTGACAATAGCAATAATCTGCCCATATTTGGAATACATGCTTGTATAGGTGCTAGATGCTAGATGCTAGAAGCATAGATAGGGTAATTGTCTTTAAGTGGGGTCCCCAAAGTTCATTATATGGGAGGGAGGCGTATCCTTCCTCTGATCGACCCCGAATCTTTTATATGGGTTTGTAGGGTCCATATGTGTACTAATATAAAATTTCGTCCAAAAATATTGCATAGGTCGTAAGTTATAATAATGTCAATAGTGGTCGTGGCTGTCGAAATCACTCGCCCATTTTTTGTGTGGTGTTTAATGTTAGTAACCGCAACATTCCTGTGAAATGCCGTTGAAAAATCTTTAGTAGGAACCTAGTAATGTTTTTTGGTTAATTGTGGGCGTGGCAATAGCAATAATCTGCCCATATTTGGAATGCATGCTAGTACAGACCCAGTGTATACATATACCAAAATGTTTTCATATATCATTACTAGAAACATAGATAGGGTAATTGTCTTTAAGTGGGGTCTCCAAAGTTCATTATATGGGAGGGAGGCGTATCCTCGCTCTGATCGACCCCGAATTTTATATATGGCTTTGTAGGGTCCATATATGTACTAATATAAAATTTCGTCCAAAAATATTGTATAGGTCGTAAGTTATAATAATATGTCAATAGTGGGCGTCGTTGTAGAACTAACTCGCCCATTTTTTGTGTGGTGTTTGATGTTAGTACCCGCAACATTCCTGTGAAATTTCGTTGAAAAATCTTTAGTAGAAACCTAGTAATGTTTTTTGGTTAATTGTGGGTGTGGCAGTATCCATAATCTGCCCATATTTGGAATGCATGCTAGTACAGACCCAGTGTGTACATATACCAATTTGTTTTCATATATAGTCACTAGAAGCATAGATAGGGTAATTGTCTTTAAGTGGGGTCCCCAAAGTTCATTATATGGGAGGGAGGCGTAACCTTCCTCTGATCGACCCCGAATGTTATATATGGCTTTGTAAGGTCCATATATGTACTTATATAAAATTTCGTCCAAAAATATTTTATAGGTCGTAAGTTATAATAATATGTCTATAGTGGGCGTGGCTGTAGAACTAACTCGCCCATTTTTTGTGTGGTGTTTAATGTTAGTACTCGCAACATTCCTGTCAAATTTCGTTGAAAAATCTTTAGTAGGAACCTAGTAATGTGAAATGTGAAATGCAACCTACCTGTGAAATGCCGTTGAAATATCTTTAATAGGAACCTAGTTATGATTTTTGGTTAATTGTGGGCGTGGCAGTTGCAATAATCTGCCCATATTTGGAATGCATGCTAGTACAGACCCAGTGTATACATATACCAAAATGTTTTCATATATCATCACTAGAAACATAGATAGGGTAATTGTCTTTAAGTGGGGTCCCCAAAGTTCATTATATGGGAGGGAGGCGTATCCTTCCTCTGATCGACCCCGAATGTTATATATGGCTTTGTAAGGTCCATATATGTACTTATATAAAATTTCGTCCAAAAATATTTTATAGGTCGTAAGTTATAATAATATGTCAATAGGGGGAGTAGCTGTAGAAATCTCGCGCCCATTTTTTTGTGTGTTTAATATTAGTACCCGCAACATTCCTGTGAAATTTCGTTTAAAAATCTTTAATAGGAACCTAGTAATGATTATTGGTTAATTGTGGGCGTGGCAGTAGCAATAATCTGCCCATATTTGGAATGCATGCTAGTACAGACCCAGTGTATACATATACTAAAATGTTTTCATATATCATCACTAGAAGCATAGATAGGGTAATTGTCTTTAAGCGGTGTCCCCAAAGTTCATTATATGGGAGGGAGGCGTATCCTTGCTCTGATCGACCCCGAATCTTATATATGGCTTTGTAGGGTCCATATATGTACTAATATAAAATTTCGTCCAAAAATATTGTATAGGTCGTAAGTTATAATAATATATCAATAGTGGGCGTGGCTGTAGAAATAACTCGCCCATTTTTTGTGTGGTGTTTAATGTTAGTACCCGCAACATTCCTGTGAAATTTCGTTGAAACATCTTTAGTAGGAACCTAGTAATGTTTTTTGGTTAATTGTGGGCGTGGCAGTAGCAATAATCTGCCCATATTTGGAATGCATGCTAGTGCAGACCCAGTGTATACATATACCAATTTGTTTTCATATATCATCACTAGAAGCATAGATAGGGTAATTGTCGTTAAGTGGGGTCCCCAAAGTTCATTATATGGGAGGGAGGCGTATCCTTCCTCTGATCGACCCCGAATGTTATATATGGCTTTGTAAGGTCCATATATGTACTAATATAAAATTTCGTCCAAAAATATTTTATAGGTCGTAAGTTATAATAATATGTCAATAGGGGGCGTAGCTGTAGAAATATCGCGCCCATTTTTTGTGTGTTTAATATTAGTACCCGCAACATTCCTGTGAAATTTCGTTGAAAAATCTTTAATAGGAACCTAGTAATGATTATTGTTTAAATGTGGGTGTGACAGTAGCAATAATCTGCCCATATTTGGAATACATGCTTGTATAGATGCTAGATGCTAGATGCTAGAAGCATAGATAGGGTAATTGTCTTTAAGTGGGGTCCCCAAAGTTCATTATATGGGAGGGAGGCGTATCCTTCCTCTGATCGACCCCGAATCTTTTATATGGGTTTGTAGGGTCCATATGTGTACTAATATAACATTTCGTCCAAAAATATTGCATAGGTCGTAAGTTATAATAATGTCAATAGTGGTAGTGGCTGTCGAAATCACTCGCCCATTTTTTGTGTGGTGTTTAATGTTAGTACCCGCCACATTCCTATGAAATGTCGTTGAAAAATCTTTAGTAGGAACCTACTAATGTTTTTTGGTTAATTGTGGGCGTGGCAGTAGCAATAATCTACCCATATTTGGAATGCATGCTAGTACAGACCCAGTGTATACATATACCAAAATGTTTTCATATATCATCACTAGAAGCGTATATAGGGTAATTGTCTTTAAGTGGGGACCCCAAAGTTCAATATATGGGAGGGAGGCGTATCCTTCCTCTGATCGACCCCGAATCTTATATATGACTTTGTAGGGTCCATATATGTACTAATATAAAATTACGTCCAAAAATATTGTATAGGTCGTAAGTTATAATAATATGTAAATAGTGGGCGGGGCTGTAGAAATAACTCTCCCATTTTTTGTGTGGTGTTTAATGTTAGTACCCGCAACATTCCTGTGAAATTTCGTTGAAAAATCTATGGTAGGAACCTAGTAATGATTTTTGGTTAATTGCGGGCGTGGCAGTAGCAATAATCTGCCCATATTTGGAGTACATGCTTGTAAAAACCCAGTGTATACATATACCATTTTGTTTTCATATATCATCACTAGAAGCATAGATAGGGTAATTGTCTTTAAGTGGGGACCCCAAAGTTCAATATATGTGAGGGAGGCGTATCCTTCCTCTGATCGACCCTGAATCTTATATATGGCTTTGTAGGGTCCATATATGTACTAAAATAAAATTTCGTCCAAAAATATTGTATAGGTCGTAAGTTATAATAATATATCAATAGTGGGCGTGGCTGTAGAAATAACTCGCCCATTTTTTGTGTGGTGTTTAATGTTAGTACCCGCAACATTCCTGTGAAATTTCGTTGAAACATCTTTAGTAGGAACCTAGTAATGTTTTTTGGTTAATTGTGTGCGTGGCAGTAGCAATAATTTGCCCATATTTGGAATGCATGCTAGTGCAGACCCAGTGTATACATATACCAATTTGTTTTCATATATCATCACTAGAAGCATAGATAGGGTAATTGTCGTTAAGTGGGGTCCCCAAAGTTCATTATATGGGAGGGAGGCGTATCCTTCCTCTGATCGACCCCGAATCTTATATATGGCTTTGTAGGGTCCATATATGTACTAATATAAAATTTCGTCCAAAAATATTGTATATGTCGTAAGTTATAATAATATGTCAATAGTGGGCGTCGCTGTAGAACTAACTCGCCCATTTTTTGTGTGGTGTTTGATGTTAGTACCCGCAACATTCCTGTGAAATTTCGTAGAAAAATCTTTAGTAGGAACCTAGTAATGTTTTTTAGTTAATTGTGGGCGTGGCAGTATCAATAATCTGCCCATATTTGGAATGCATGCTAGTACAGACCCAGTGTGTACATATACCAATTTGTTTTCATATATAATCACTAGAAGCATAGATAGGGTAATTGTCTTTAAGTGGGGTCCCCAAAGCTCATTATATGGGAGGGAGGCGTATCCTTCCTCTGATCGACCCCGAATGTTATATATGGCTTTGTAAGGTCCATATATGTACTTATATAAAATTTCGTCCCAAAATATTTTATAGGTCGTAAGTTATAATAATATGTCAATAGGGGGCGTAGCTGTAGAAATCTCGCGCCCATTTTTTTGTGTGTTTAATATTAGTACCCGCAACATTCCTGTGAAATTTCGTTTAAAAATCTTTAATAGGAACCTAGTAATGATTATTGGTTAATTGTGGGTGTGACAGTAGCAATAATCTGCCCATATTTGGATTACATGCTTGTACAGACCCAGTGTATACACTGTTGGGGTATCGTCCTTGCTTGGCGGGGGACGTCCTGTCGCAGTTCTTTCGGGCGCGTGGCTGAAAACTTAAGAGCCCTAATGCTGAATTCAAACACTTATTGCTTTTCAATTTCAAAATACAAGAGATTTATTATTACGAAACCTAATACTTATATACTATTTTTTAAACATCTATCTCAGTCTATGAACTGACCTTTCTGGTGTTCCAGTTCCGCACCTGCTAATTGGTGTCAGTTGGTCAAGCCAACTGACCTACTTCAAAAGTGGCGACGGTGCATTACGCTGCCCTCGTCGTCTCGACTGCGGAACTGTAATACCCTAAAAGCTTACATGATAATGTTACACAGATCACATTGACTTAAAATACTTAGACCCTAGAAGTATGCCTTATCATAACACAGTTTTAGCACATGCTAATCCAACATAGTGTGGCATCTATTAGGAGTCGGTGCTGTGAGTAAACTACACGTAGGTAGTTTGGTTCTAACTCACAACATCCCTCCCCTCTTTCTAAAAGAAGTTAGTGCAACTAACTTCTAATGAAAGTGTGCATTTATTTCTGCACTCCAAACAATCAGTGCATTCTCTTAAATCAATACATGTGTATAGTTTTTCTTCTTTCTTTGTTTTTCCATCCGCCTATAATCCGCGTATAAAATACTTTGGGTTCTTTTTATTTCCTTTTTTTTTATTCTTTTCTTTGTTTTTTTTTTCTTTTTGTTTTTGAATCATGTTTTTTTTCGTTTTTTCTTTTCTTTTTTTCTTTACTATGACTTTCTTTTTTGAGTTTTTTTTTCTCTTTTGTTCTATTTTGTTCTTTTATATCCCCTTATTTCCCCTTTTTATATTTGGTCTTTCATCGACTATTTTCTCACTGGCGTACAATACATTTTATTCCCATACTTAAATCTTATATTCCGCTATGATATTTATACCTAAAATCTTACGTTATACTTCTGCTAACTGATGATCCGGTTGTCGGCTGCCGTTGTCGGTATGGTTGTTGTGCTGCGCCGTTGGTTGTGGTTCTCGTTGTGGGTATCCTTAACTGGCAGAATATAAACGATCACTGCCAGCGTTATGATCGCGGCGATCCCTCCCTTTTCCAACGAGGAGTGCGATCAAAAATGTACCACTCGGAACGGTTTCCGGACAAAACGACACTCCATTGGCGAGAATGCCGCCGTTCAAAGTCTGAGTATACGGTTCGGAGGTGGCTGTCTGGATGAACGTAGAGTAGACCAAAAATACGTAATCAGCATTAGCGACGTCTTGAACGGAGTTGCAGAAATGATTGCCCTGTATAAGTAAATTGTTCAATTCTCTGAAAAGCCGTTTGCTTTCTTTGAATATGTGTTCATTGGCAATTTCCTGTCTCGTGCAATAACTACAAGGGAGCCTGGTGTCATTCTGCATGTGCCGACTCATTGACTCGTCAGGGCTTGTGTGTCAATATCCAATTGATTTACAGATCCTTGAGAGTTACACTCCAACTCGTTGGTTGCAAATAGCAGGTCATTATCCTCCTCCCCGTTCTCAGCCAAATGCAATACTATGTATTTATCCAGCTCGGCGTTCTGCCCAATAATAATGCAATAGCAGAAATCATGTTCAATAGCACGTTTGTGGAGGTAATTTTCGTCTGATATACTCAGGAGTATTGTGCGTATCGCGGAGTCCCGGACTATTTACAAATATGTTAGATTTTGGAACTCGTTCAGCACTTAATTGACAAATAATTAGATTAAAGCACTGAACCACAACCCACAAGATCAGAGTCAACTTGCTGCGCGTTGTTTGCTACCCCGAAATGACATAGCTGGCTCGTTTCGTCTGAGCCTCGCTATTATCGATTCCGCTTCCGTTATCTCACACCCTCTCTTACTTCCGTCAGATCCTGCCGTATTTGCTCTTAACTCGCAAAGCTCCATTGTTTTCTCTTGCAAGTCTTTTAGTTTCTTCAGTACTGGCACCAGATCAGCATCGCGAAACTCCGATATCACCACCCACTCGTCTTTCGAGAACCAAACATTATCCAGTGATTCCAAAATCAGGTCCGTTTCTGCCAAGGGTTCCACCCGCACTTTCGCGGTTTCGCTGCATTTCGCTGGAATTCTCAAATAGGCTACCAAGAACACAGCTGCCTTACACATATACTGCAGCAATCGCTATAATAACTTATCTAATAAATATTTCTATTTCTCTAAATATTTAAATAATCATTATGGTTATACTATTGCTACATTATCATAATCACTATTTTACACTAACATCCACCATCGACCGACCTTTTATCTTCTTTTTTTCTTACCATAATCGAGAATATCTAAATATCCTTGACCATGTATTTCCGTTGTCAATAACATGACCCAATTCAATTCTTTTCTTTAAAAAAAATCTCCTGGTTTCGTGTATATTCATAACACCTCTAGTGTGGAAAACCCCTCTATGAATGCATACGAAACATACAGGCACACCCTCGGTATTAACACTACCCTACTTGCTACTGCGCTGAAGCTCTGCCAATTTTACGCTAGCTTTCTAACCGCTGTCAGCTAGCCGATAGCTCCAGATTTTCTCTCAATTAACACTTAGCTTAATACACACAATACAAGCAAACTTTAGTCTATCTAACCTAATTTCGATTTTACTACTAGTAGCCCTCTTAGCTTGTTACCTACTAATTATTCTACCTAACTTATTTTAGATTAGACCAACCTGCCATATTAACTAAATATACTAACAAGACCCTTTCTAACCTCTTACTTCAAAACAACCCCATTCATAATTGTCCTACGTAATTGTTAAGCGAGTCAAAACTTGCCTTGGTCGGCTTACCATCTCACTGCACCGATTGTACCAAATGCTAGGCGACCAACATCCGATGCTGCCAACGTTCGATACTTCCAGGGTCGTACACCCGGAAGTTGTATTCAAACTAATTGAAATCAATTGTATTCCATACATATCTTCTTTATTACATTATTCATATCAATAAGAAAGATATTTAGAAATTTGTGTCTTTTTCAATTTCCTTGAGTTTCCTCTTTTCCTATTATCATTACTTACACAAAATATAAAATTGTTTAATTACACTGCTTCCATGTTTATTTACTTTACTTACTTCCCTATTGCTCTTCCAAACATACTTACGTTTACCTTCATGCCCCTACCCCTACGACTTCATGTATATCGTACTGATAAAACAATTAAAATATTACTGCTAAACATATGCATGCAAACCACCATGTCTCATATTAAACTTACACGCTACACGCGCTCATACTTACTTATTGACATACATACATATGTACATGGCACATGCGCTTGTCATTATAGCGCATGCCAAAAATGTCAACGCATCATATTACCCGTGTACGTTATGAGTAGCTACAAACTTAATAACGTATTGCATAAACGCCCCAGTTATTGACTCTGCTGCTCATGCGACTACCTAAAACGCACAAACAAACAAACAAAAATATATATGCATTTATTGCTTCCCATTTTTTTTTTCATTCTTTATTGAAGTCATATTTTCAGCTCGCAAAAATTATTTCTTTTACTACTTCACGCGGGCATCCGTACACTGTCCCGCCCTTGAATCATAATATATGGTTTCATTCTTTCATACCGCTGTCTTATATTTTATTTTATTTTATTTTTAAATAGTGCAATGAACCCGTTTATTATTGCAAATAAAAAATATTTTATACATTTTTTTTTTTAAATTATTTTCTCTACTGCCTTCATTCGGCAATAGTGTTTAATAAGCAGATTTTCATTAAGTCAATTTACTTGCCCGAGTTTAAGTGGCACACTTTTACTGGCATTGACTCTGAAAATCGGCGCTGTGTGTGTTATTGGATACACACACGTACTTGTTCATGTTATTATTCTTGTGTTTACACTTGTAAAACACTATCAACACATGAATTTAGGTGTGTGGTCTAACGTGGAATAATTTCAACAAATTATTATGTAGCTTTTTATTCTTGCCCTTAATTGTTACGACTGACAACTGACCAACGTAAATTTAAAAAAGTATTTATTGCAAAACACCGATTTACTTCTTGCGTTTTGAGACATCCAACAAGCATTAATTAGCAATATGCATAAATATACATCCAATGAATTTATTAATTTTTTTTTTTTTTTTTTTTATTATTATTAGTTTCTTAATTATTATAACTTAATTAAAATTGTATAAATTGAGTGAATTATCTAAAAGTTTAAAATTAAATGAATTAACTAAAATTTAAATTTCTTGTTAGTCAATAGGTTGCCTTTTAGCCTCAATCAAGCTTTTTAGCGCTGCGGCATAAGTAGAAAAATTGTAATACATATATATTTATATTGAAATTAAAAAAAAAAAAAAAAAAAAAACAAAAAAACTCGTGCGCTCGCTGTAGCTGATACCTCTGCACTTTATTCGGGTCATCAGCATTGTACACTGGAGCACATTTGCGCTTCAGATTTGCTGGCATATTAAAATCAAACCCGTAGAGCATCCTGAACGGAGTTTGCTTCGTTGATACATGTACCGTATTATTGTGTACATGCATTGCAGTGGTTAACCATTTATCCCAATTCGAGCCGTCTTCCTTGGCAAAACTGCGCAAGTACTCGGCCAGAGGTCGATGACTACGCTCCAGTGAGACATTCGCCTGTGGATGATATGGTGTTATGTGCAACTTCTTGATTCCCAGCATTTTACATGTTTCCGAGAACAGTTTCGATACAAAATTAGAACCATTGTCGGTTATCAAAACCTTATCGTGCTATTATTTCATCAAAGAATGCCTTGGCCACCGTACCTGCTATGCATCGGGTATAGCCACGCATGCCATATACTTTGAGAAATCATCTTGGAACGTCAAAATGTATTTATTTCCCGAAACTGTCTCAGGTAAAATACCTACAATATCCATATGAACTTTATCAAATGGCTGTTTTCGTGTGTCAGTTAACACCATTGGCATCTTTGTCAGCCTTGAACTTTTGTTGGCCTGACATTTTGGACAACTCTTTATATATGTCTTAATGTCCTTGAGCATACCCTTCCATCCGTATACTCGCCTAATTCTGTCATGGGTTTTCCAGAATCCCTGGTGTCCTCCTAGAGGCGAATCATGGAAACCCTTTAACACAGCCTGGATATCCTTTATATCCTCCCGCCATTCCACACTGCTGGCTGTTTGTTCGTGGGCATCTTCACCCGTCTTGCTAACATCTGTTGTAGCATCAACTTTATCCTTTTGCATTCTCTCGGCCTTCTCCTTATCTGACCGCGCTTTGGACCTCGTTTGCACTACTGATACTTTCAGATTCTTTTTCCCAGGTTTGTATATGATTTCAAAATCATACTCAGACAATTTGTGTCTGAACCTGGCTAGCCTAGACGTTTGGTCTTTCAAATTGGCTATCAAAATGGCCTCTCAACGGCTGGTGATCAGTATATATCTTAAATGGGCGACCTAGCAGATATGCCCTAAAATTCTTCGTAGCCCATACTTTGGCTAGAAATTCCTTTTCTATTGTGGAGTATCTTTTCTCCGTATCGCTAAGCGCCCTGCTTGCGAATGCTATTGGTCGGTCATTACCGACTTCCCATCGTGACAATACTGCCCTTAATGCTTCATTGCTAGCATCAGTGGTCAACAAAAAAGTTTGCTCAAAGTCGGGGTACGCCAAAATTGGTGGCGAGCTAATTATTTCCTTTAGCCTCTCGAATGCTTGCTGACATCTCTCTGTCCATTCGAACTTCGCTTCTTTACGTAGCAACGTATTAACTGGAAACGCAATTCCGGTTAGTCCTTCCACGAACTTTCTATAATATTTCACTACTCCTAGGAATGCTTGCACTTCTTTTCTGCTTCTTGGAACTGCTAAATTTCTAACGCATTCCAACTTCTGTGGGTATGGCAGTGCTCCTGCCTCTGAGCAACGATGGCCTAAATAAACCACCTCTCTTCGCAAAAATTGACACTTCTCCGTCTTCAATTTCAAATTGTGTTCTCGTAATTTCTGGAGCACCTTGCGCAAGCGTTGCGAATGCTGCTGCAAGTTCTTCCCATAAATTACAATATCATCGAGATACACAAAACAATCTAACCCTTGTAAGCCTGTTAGCACATGGTTCATTAGCCGTTGGAAGGTAGCCGGTGCTCCTGTTAATCCAAACGGCATTCTATTGAACTCATAATGGCCTAAACCGGTGCTGAACGCGGTTTTCTGCTTATCCTGGGTATCCACCAGAACTTGGCCACTCGCTAAATCAAGTGTAGAAAAATATCTACTGTGTCCCAATTGATCCAGTATCTCTTCTATCCTTGGTATTGGGAACACCTGCTTGATAGTGGCGACGTTCAATTTCCTAAAATCAACGACCATTCTCCACTTCTTCTGACCGTGAGCACCTCCCATCTTTGGCACCAAAATTATTGGTGAATTCCAAGGCGAGATACTCGGCGAAATAATGTTATCCTTTAACATTCTCTCCACTTGCCTATTTACCTCATCTTTGTGAGCCTGTGGCAATCTGTATTGCTTCTGGTTAATCGGTGCTTGATCCACCCTAGTAGGTATTTCATGCTCTACCTCTGGTGTATATGTTAACTGGTCTCCTTCCAGCAAAAATATGTCATGGAATGACATACAAATGGCTTCTATTGATGCCTTCTCTTCTGAATTTACGCTTGGGTCTAACTTTAGTGATTCTAGCACTCTCTCCATTCTCTTTCTTATATCTACCTGCTTAATTTGATTAACCGATCCATAACTCGGTTCCTTAAAACTATCATAACTAGTGAACTTAGGCCTAAAATCCTTATCCATATAGTAGTCCTCTTCTGACGCATTTAGTACACAAGCGTACACTTTACCCTTATTAACGTGCGTTATGGTCTCTCCCATGTATACGCCGTCCGCTAGCTGCTGCTTGTGCAAAACAAGAGTCCTAAGTTTCGTATTTACATGCATAGTACCTACTCTGGTTGACCTTCCGTTTATTACCTCCATACCACACTTCTTAACCCTAGTCACGGTTCCTTCCTGCCATGACATTAATGGAAAAGTAAGGAATCTATTCTTATTATCATCATAAAATGATAACTGTTTTTCTAGCGCATGCAGTATCGTGCGGCCCCAGAGATTGTCGCGGCCAATTGTCCCATCGGCCGGGATACCTTCCCTATCCAATTCAACTGCGTGCACTCTAAAACTCATTCCCTTAACTTTACTGTGCGCTATTTTAAGTGACCCCAGCGTTCTGATGCAACCTCCGAACGCTCCATTAAGCGTTCTTACATCTTTTGGGTTAACAACTAGTCCTTTCCGTAAAACACTAGATTTTACGAGGCTAGTATCCGCCCCTGAATCTACCAAAAGCACTAGCTTTCCACTAGCTGCCTCCTTGCTGGGTATCTCGATGAAAGCATCTCCTACCCTGCACACCACGAAACAACGCCCTTTTGACTCCAAAATGGACGCGTATCTACTTCCTAACTCTTCCAATTTCCTCCTCCATGCACCGCAGTTATGCCTTACAATCCTATACTCCCTCAAAATTACCGCTAATACCTTAACTATACATCCTCGTACCACGTACGCGGCGATTGGCCTATACTCTCTAATCTTATTGAAACTTAATCTAAGTACTAGAATCATCGCAGTTACCCAAATCAATACGCAATAAAAATTTTCTCCCGGAGAGACTCTTGCACCTCCGTAACTTGAACCATTGTTCTAACGTTACTTGGTACGTGGTATCGGAGAGCCTCTTGCTCCTCCTTTTCCTGGACTGTACTTCCTACATTACCAGTCACACGTACCTTCGGCCTAACTGTTGCTTCCTTTCTTTTGGTTTTCCAGTCTATTGGCCTCGACTGAACCGCTGGAAGTTTCCCTGTTTCCTCTGTTGAAACTGCCTATCCCTGCACTCCGCAGCTCGATGTCCCATCCGACCACATGAAAAGCATTTCAACCCCTGTTGGGTGTTGCGTAACCTTTGTCCTCCTCTAGTATTCCAATTTGGCCGCTGCTGACCATTCCCAGTGCTGAAAGGATTTCTTCCTTGGTTATTCCCTTCCGTAGAATTGACTCGAGGACTACTGCCCCTGCTGTCCCTTCAGGGTGGATCCGGGCGCCTCGTACCCGGCTGCCTTTCATTTTGATCCCATTTAATATCTATTTGGCACTGTCTACTTGCCTCATGACCATATGTTTGGCACTCCATACAATAGGGCGTATTCTTGCGTGTAATACATTCATCCCTTGTATGACCTGGCTTGTGGCAGAACGAACATGTGGGAGCCCTCTGTACAACCTCCCTGTGCGGATTTCTCTGACACGCGCCTCTGCTGTCGGAGACACCGGGATTATATGCTCCTCTGTACACGTTTGGGACGAAATTATTTCCTTCTCTATCCATGACAGCGGCAGTTAAATTGTTCTGTCTATTTTCAAACATATGTATCTCCCCCAATCCGGCCGTACTCCGTTACACATGGACTTGCGCTCGAATTGCTTCTTCTACCAATTCCTCCAGATTTCCTGTTTTGGTATTCAGCATATGAATTTTTAGAGCGGAATTGCGGAGCCCCACTACGAAAGTCGTTAACACTGACTTGCCAACTTCGTATAATAACGCGGTATCACCAACGCCATCGTACTTATTTTTGACTACTTCTTGGGCCAACATCCGAAGTGACTCCAAACGCCTGGCAAAGGCGCGAATGTCTTTCTCTGCCAGTTGTTTCCCGATTCTAATCTCCTGGGATATGTCTTCCAGAGTTCTCTCCTTAAGATAAGTTTTCTTCAGAAGGCCAAAAAGCTCATTCACACTGGCGAATGGTTTTGGCAGCACAAGGTTGTACGCATCTCCAAATAACCTTTGCTTTATGCAGTCGAAGAAATCCTGTAACTCATCAGGGCTTATGCTCCGCCTTGCAAGCTCACAACCTTGAATGAACCTACTGACTTCTGACCTTAAATCTGCTGAAGCAGCACCAGTAAACACAGGTACTAGCCTGGACACTTGGAGATATCCTCGATACCCATTTTACATATTCCTGTATTATTTATGACCGGTAAAATTTGAGAGTTATCCTTTTGGGTGTTTTCCAAATTCACTCCCCTTGGATCTGAAATGTATTTGACTAGCGACGGACTCAAACTTATTAGTCTTCGACCGTTTGCCCGTACAGGCGAAATATCGTCCAATGTATTGGGACTTTCCTGTACTGTTACTGCTTCTGGCTCCTTTGGCGGACAACCCCGATTTTTATTATTAATCGGACTTCCTGGAGAAAAAGGCTCGACACCGATTTCCAATGCGTCAAATAAAAACTCCACTTCACTCTCTCCAGTCGATATTAATCTAGGCTTTACCACACGACCTATCCCTTCCGGAGTTAAATACTATGGCCAGCGAACTTCTGGTGGCAAAGCTAGCACTGTCTGTGTTTGTATTTGCGAAGTTGAAGCCGATCTCACTCTTGCTGGCTTAGTGGTTGCCCCGATTCTTTTGAGCTCCAAGTTTTCCCTCTCCAGATGCGATGCGGCTTCCTCAGTTTCCCGGAATTGCCTAGAAAGTACTCTAGTTTTATTTTCGAGGAATTCCGTATTTATCTTCAATTCTTCAGTATCTTTGAAGACTTGGAAAAATTTTTCTTCCGTCCGACTCTGAATAGTAGCTAACGCTTGGTCTGCTGCTTCCAGAGTTGACAGGTTTCCACCGTCTCTCGCTAATCTCCAGAGTACCTGTGCTTCACTCTTGCTGGTTGCCGCTTCCAATTGTTCAAACAATTTTTCTGCGAACAATTTTACCTCAGTTTGCAGAGACCTAAGCTTGTCTCGAGCCTTGTCCTCCTGCGAACTAGGACTATCATCCTGTGCTTCCAGCTCTTCTAAATCCAACTTGAATTTAGTCAACCAGTCTCGTGTCAAACCGTTGACGTGTAACGCGTAATCCTTGGTGAAGTACTCCTTGTCACCACAACAGTCCTTAAATTTTAACAATTCCTCGTTGTTGCTATTGAATACATTCAACAAGGCTTCCAACTCCGTTATGCGCTTGCGGTAGTACGCGCTGTTTTTCCTTGCTTTGCTGTCTTTCCTGCAATTTCTGATTCTCTTCTGAATTGCCTCGCTCTGTAGCTTTTGAGCTTCCAGCAATTTTATCGCTTGTCTTGGCGTTTCCATAGACCGAACAAATTCTTATCTATGACGCCGTAATAAATGATGCAAACTCGTTTTCTTTCTCTTTATATTCATAAATTTTATTAATAAACAATTCTTTTTTTTTTTTAAACAAGTTAAGGTAATTAAACTAACAAATTATGAATAAGAAAGATACTATTCTTATAGCATTCCACGTCTCCTGCATTGTTGTTCCTCCAATCGGCATACCTCTTGCCACAATCTATTAGCCTGTTCCCACGGCATAGGGACCCCCACAGTTTGCTGTTCCTCCAGTATTTGCCTCAAATACGCCAGTCGCTTCCGTTCCCGCGTTTGCTCTCCTCCTCTTTTTCTAGTCCCAAACCGCTTTCCGTCCTTCAGTAACGACGTTATATCCTTCAGTTGTCGCTCAGTGCTTCCAGGTTCATTCCCAACTATTGTTTTCTTTAAAAGCAAAGAGAAAAATAAAACAATTGTGAGTGCTTAAATTCTCACTCAACACAATTTCGTTTCCATTTTTCCCTAGTGTAATGCCGCGGAAATAAACTATATATCGAGATTATACTTATTCTAGTACAAAAATTATACTTTCACTAGCATAAAAATTATACTTATTTTAATAATAAGAAACAAATGTTTTTTTTTAATATTTCTCCTAATTCCGAGGAAGTTTTTGGTTTCACAAAATTATTTCCAAAAATATTCATACCCAAAGAAAGAAATTTTACCGTAGAATCATACGCATTTTCATTTTCGCACAATGATATGCTTGCATGCTTCGTATTTTTAGTACGTAAAATTACTTTAACGTCGCTACGCAAATTGTAGTTTCCGAACTACATAAACTCGATGCACAACACGTGTTGTAAACATTTCTTGAAATATCTTTACCTAATACCCTAAGCTCAAAATGCCAAATATTTAAATCAAATGTTATATGTTTGTTTTCAAACAACATAAATTCACAAAATCTGAATTTAAACAATATAAAAACAATTTAAATGTCTCCAATATAGATGACATGGCTTAATAAACAACATAAATGTCCCTCACGACAAAGAAACTCAAATCCCCTACAAAAACCGATCATACTGACGGTTTATGGTTGCCATACAAAGGTGCGTGCAACAGCGCAAACGCGCCTTTTTGTCGCAACTTCTTTGACCAGCGCTACGGCGCCTTCAGGGTCGCAGAAGTATCTACTTATTTTACGCTACTATACACTCTACTCACCATTATTTTTCCCGATGACATCCTGGTCCTTTAAATATATTAGTAAGATGTCCTTTGATTTTGTTGTGGTATGGTGTCCTTTGATTTTCGTTGCAGGATTCTTCCTTCTACAGGGATCCTTGCCCTGGGATTCCTCCTGTAGGTCCCTCAGACCGGCTGCGCCAAAATGTTGGGGTATTGTCCTTGCTTGGCGGGGGACGTCCTGTCGCAGCTCTTTCGGGCGCGTGGCTGAAAATTTAAAAGCCCTAATGCTGAATTCAAACACTTATTGCTTTTCAATTTCAAAATATAAGAGATTTATTATTACGAAACCTAATACTTATATACTATTTTTTAAACATCTATCTCAGTCTGTGAACTGACCTTTCTGGTGTTCCAGTTCCGCACCTGCTAATTGGTGTCAGTTGGTCAAGCCAACTGACCTACTTCAAAAGTGGCGACGGTGCATTACGCTGCCCTCGTCGACTCGACTGCGGAACTGTAATACCCTAAAAGCTTACATGATAATGTTACACAGATCACATTGACTTAAAATACTTAGACCCTAGAAGTATGCCTTATCATAACACAGTTTTAGCACATGCTAATCCAACATAGTGTGGCATCTATTAGGAGTCGGTGCTGTGAGTAAACTACACGTAGGTAGTTTGGTTCTAACTCACAACAACACATACCAATTTGTTTTCATATATAATCACTAGAAGCATAGATAGGGTAATTGTCTTTAAGTGGGGTCCCCAAAGTTCATTATACCCCGTATCTTATATATGGCTTTGGAGGGTCCATATATGTACTAATACAAAATTTAGTCCAAAAATATTGTATAGGTCGTAAGTTATAATAATATGTCAAGAGTGGGTGTGGCTGTAGAAATAACTCGCCCATTTTTTGTGTGGTGTTTAATGTTAGTACCCGCAACATTCCTGTGAAATTTCGTTGAAACATCTTTAGTAGGAACCTAGTAATGTTTTTTGGTTAATTGTATGCGTGGCAGTCGAAATAATCTGCCCATATTTGGAATGCATGCTAGTGCAGACCCAGTGTATACATATACCAATTTGTTTTCATATATCATCACTAGAAGCATAGATAGGGTAATTGTCTTTAAGTGGGGTCCCCAAAGTTCATTATATGGGAGGGAGGCGTATCCTTCCTCTTATCGACCCCGTATCTTATATATGGTTTTGTAGGGTCCATATATGCACTAATATAAAATTTCGTCCAAAAATTTGTATAGGTCGTAAGTTATAATAATATGTCAATAATGGGCGTGGCTGTAGAACTAACTCGCCCATTTTTTGTGTGGTGTTTAATGTTAATACCCGCAACATTCCTGTGAAATTTCGTTGAAACATCTTTAGTAGGAACCTAGTAATGTTTTTTGGTTAATTGTGGGCGTGGCAGTAGCAATAATCTGCCCATATTTGGAATACATGCTTGTACAGACCCAGTGTATACACATACCAATTTGTTTTCGTATATAATCACTAGAAGCATAGATAGGGTAATTGTCTTTAAGTGGGGTCCCCAAAGTACATTATATGGGAGGGAGGCGTATCCTTCCTCTGATCGACCCCGAATGTTATATATGGCTTTGTAAGGTCCATATATGTACTAATATAAAATTTCGTCCGAAAATATTGTATAGGTCATAAGATATAATAATATGTCAATAGTGGGCGTGGCTGTAGATCTAACTCGCCCATTTTTTGTGTGGTCTTTAATGTTAGTACCCGCAACATTCCTGTGAAATTTCGTTGAAAAATCTTTAGTAGGAACCTAGTAATGTTTTTTGGTTAATTGTGGGCGTGGCAGTAGCAATAATCTGCCCATATTTGCAATGCAAGCTAATGCAGACCCAGTGAATACATATACCAATTTGTTTTCATAAATCATCACTAGAAGCATAGATAGGGTAATTGGCTTTAAGTGGGGTCCCCAAAGTTCATTATATGGGAGGGAGGCGTATCCTTCCTCTGATCGACGCCGAATCTTTTATTTGGCTTTGTAGGGTCCAAATGTGTACTAATATAAAATTTCGTCCAAAAATATTGCATAGGTCGTAAGTTATAATAATATGTCCATAGTGGGCGTGGCTGTAGAAGTCTCTCGCCCATTTTTTGTGTGGTGTTTAATGTTAGTACCCGCAACATTCCTGTGAAATGTCGTTGAAATATCTTTAGGAGGAACCTAGTAATGTTTTTTGATTAATTGTGTCCGTGGCAGTAGCAATAATCTGCCCATGTTTGGAATGCATGCTAGTACAGACCCAGTGTATACATATACCAAAATGTTTTCATATATCATCACTAGAAGCATAGATAGGGTAATTGGCATTAAGTGGGGTCCCCAAAGTTCATTATATGGGAGGGAGGCTTATCCTTGCTCTGATCGACCCCGAATCTTATATGTGGCTTTATAGGGTCCATATATGTACTAATATAAAATTTCGTTGAAAAATTTTGTGTAGGTCGTAAGTTATAATAATATGTCAATAGTGGGCGTGGCTGTAGAAACAACTCGCCCATTTTAGTGTGGTGTTTAATGTTAGTACCCGCAACATTCCTGTGAAATTTCGTTGAAACATCTTTAGTAGGAACCTAGTAATGTTTTTTGGTTAATTGTGGGCGTGGCAGTAGCAATAATCTGCCCATATTTGGAATACATGCTTGTACAGACCCAGTGTATACACATACCAATTTGTTTTCGTATATAATCACTAGAAGCATAAATAGGGTAATTGTCTTTAAGTGGGGTCCCCAAAGTTCATTATATGGGAGGGAGGCGTATCCTTCGTCTGATCGACCCCGAATGTTATATATGGCTTTGTAAGGTCCATATATGTACTAATATAATATTTCGTCCGAAAATATTGTTCAGGTCATAAGTTATAATAATATGTCAATAGTGGGCGTGGCTGTAGATCTAACTCGCCCACTTTTTGTGTGGTGTTTAATGTTAGTACCCGCAACATTCCTGTGAAATTTCGTTAAAAATCTTTAGTTGGAACCTAGTAATGTTTTTTGGTTAATTGTTGGCGTGGCAGTAGCAATAATCTGCCCATATTTGGAATACATGTTTGTACAGACCCAGTGTGTACATATACCTATTTGTTATCATATATAATCACTAGAAGCATAGATAGGGTAATTGTCTTTAAGTGGGGTCCCCAAAGTTCATTATATGGGAGGGAGGCGTATCCTTCCTCTGATCGACGCCGAATCTTTTATATGGCTTTGTAGAGTCCATATGTGTACTAATATAAAATTTCGTCCAAAAATATTGCACAGGTCGTAAGTTATATTAATATGTCAATAGTGGGCGTGGCTGTAGAAATAACTCGCCCATTTTTTGTGTGGTGTTTAATGTTAGTACCCGCAACATTCCTGTGAAATTTCGTTGAAACATCTTTAGTAGGAACCTAGTAATGTTTTTTGGTTAATTGTGGGCGTGGCAGTAGCAATAATCTGCCCATATTTGGATTGCATGCTAGAGCAGACCCAGTGTATACATATAATAAATTGTTTTCATATATCATCACTAGAAGCATAGATAGGGTAATTGTGTTTAAGTGGGGTCCCCAAAGTTCATTATATGGGAGGGAGGCGTATCCTTCCTCTGATCGACCCTGTATCTTATATGTGTCTTTGTAGGGTCCATATATGTACTAATATAAAATTTCATCCAAAAATTTTGTATAGGTCGTAAGTTATAATAATATGTCAATAATGGGCGTGGCTGTATAACTAACTCGCCCATTTTTTGTGTGGTGTTTAATGTTAGTACCCGCGACATTCCTGTGAAATTTCGTTGAAAAATCTTTAGTAGCAACCTAGTAATGTTTTTTGGTTAATTGTGGGCATGGCAGAAGCAAAAATCTGCCCATATTTGGAATGCATGCTAGTACAGACCCAGTGTATACATATACCAATTTGTTTTCATATATCATCACCAGAAGCAGAGATAGGCTAATTGTCTTTAAATGGGGTGCCCAAAGTTCATTATATGGGAGGGAGGCGTATCCTTCCTCTGATCGCTCCCGAATCTTATATATGGACCCAATATGCACTAATATAAAATTTCGTCCAAAAATATTGCTTAGGTCGAAAGTTATAATAATATATCAATAGTGGGCGTGGCTGTAGATTTAACTCGCCCATTTTTTGTGTGGTGTTTGATGTTAGTACCCGCAACATTCCTGTGAAATTTCGTTGAAAAATCTTTAATAGGAGTATAGTAATGATTATTGGTTAATTGTGGGTGTGACAGTAGCAATAATCTGCCCATATTTGGAGTGGATGCTAGTACAGACCCAGTGTATACATATACCAATTTGTTTTCATATATCATCACCAGAAGCAGAGATAGGGTAATTGTCTTTAAGTGGGGACCCCAAAGTTCATTATATGGAAGGGAGGCGTATCCTTCCTCTGATCGACCCCGAATCATATATATGGCTTTGTAGGGTCCATATATGTACTAATACAAAATTTACTCCAAAAATATTGTATAGGTCGTAAGTTATAATAATATGTCAAGAGTGGGCGTGGCTGTAGAAATAACTCGCCCATTTTTTGTGTGGTGGTTAATGCTAGTACCTGCAACCTACCTGTGAAATTTCGATGAAAAATCTTTAATAGGAACCTAGTAATGATTATTGGTTAATTGTGGGTGAGACAGTAGCAATAATCTGCCCATATTTGGAGTGGATGCTAGTACAGACCCAGTGTATACATATACCAATTTGTTTTCATATATCATCACTAGAAGCATAGATAGGGTAATTGTCTTTAAGTGGGGTCCCCAAAGTTCATTAAATAGGAGGGAGACGTATCCTTCCTCTGATCGCTCCCGAATCTTATATATGGCTTTGTTGGGTCTATATATGTACTAATACAAAATTTCGTCCGAAAATATTGTATAGGTCATAAGTTATAATAATATGTCAATAGTGGGCGTGGCTGTACAACTCACTCGCCCATTTTTTGTGTGGTGTTTAATGTTAGTACCCGCAACATTCCTGTGAAATATCGTTGAAATATATTTAGGAGGAACCTAGTAATGTTTTTTGGTTAATTGTGGGCCTGGCAGTAGCAATAATCTGCTCATGATTGGAATGCATGCTAGTACAGACTCAGTGTATACATATTCCAAAATGTTTTCATATATCATCACTAGAAGCATAGATAGGGTAATTGTCATTAAGTGGGGTCCCCAAAGTTCATTATATGGGAAGGAGGCGTATCCTTCCTCTCATCGACCCCGTATCTTATATATGGCTTTGTAGGGTCCATATATGTACTAATATAAAATTTCGTCCAAAATTTTGTATAGGTCGTAAGTTATAATAATATGTCAATAATGGGCGTGGCTGTAGAACTAACTCGCTCATTTTTTGTGTGGTGTTTAATGTTAGTACCCGCAACATTCCTGTGAAATTTCGTTGAAACATCTTTAGTAGGAACCTAGTAATGTTTTTTGGTTAATTGTGGGTGTGGCAGAAGCAATAATGTGTCCATATTTGGAATACATGCTTGTACAGACCCAGTGTATACACATTCCAATTTGTTTTCGTATATAATCACTAGAAGCATATATAGGGTAATTGTCTTTAAGTGGGGGTCCCCAAAGTTCATTATATGGGAGGGAGGCGTATCCTTCCTCTGATCGACCCCGAATGTTATAAATGGCTTTGTAAGGTCCATATATGTACTAATGTAAAATTTCGTCCAAAAATATTGTATAGGTCGTAAGTTATAATAATATGTCAATAGTGGGCGTGGCTGTAGATCTAACTCGCAAATTTTTTTGTATGGTGTTTAATGTTAGTACCCGCAACATTCCTGTGAAATTTCGTTGAAAAACTTTAGTAGGAACCTAGTAAAGTTTTTTGGTTAATTGTGGACGTGGCAGAAGCAATAATCTGCCCATATTTGGAATGCATGCTAGTGCAGACCCAGTGTATACATATACGAATTTGTTTTCATATATCATCACCAGAAGCAGAGATAGGGTAATTGTCTTTAAATGGGGTGCCCAAAGTTCATTATATGGGAGGGAGGCGTATCCTTCCTCTGATCGACCCCGAATCTTTTATACGGCTTTGTAAGGTCCATATATGTACTAATATAAAATTTCGTCCGAAAATATTGTATAGGTCATAAGTTATAATAATATGTCAATAGTGGGCATGGCTGTAGAAATAACTCGTCCATTTTTTGTGTGGTGTTTAATGTTAGTACCCGCAACATTCCTGTGAAATGTCGTTGAAAAATATTTAACAGGAACCTAGTAATGATTATTTGTTAATTGTGGGCATGGCAGTAGCAATAATCTGCCCATATTTGGAATGCATGCTAGTACAGACCCAGTGTATACATATACCAATATGTTTTCATATATCATCACTAGAAGCATAGATAGGGTAATTGTCTTTAAGTGGGGTCCCCAAAGTTCATTATATGGGAGGGAGGCGTATACTTGCTCTGATCGACCCCGAATCTTATATATGGCTTTGTAGGGTCCATATATGTTCTAATATAAAATTTCGTCTTAAAATATTGTATAGGTCGTACGTTATAATAATATGTCTATAGTGGGCGTGGCTGTAGAACTAACTCGCCCATTTTTTGTGTGGTGTTTAACGTTAGTACCCGCAACATTCCTGTGAAATTTCGTTGAAAAATCTTTAGTAGGAACCTAGTAATGTGAAATGTGAAATGCAACCTACCTGTGAAATGTCGTTGAAACATCTTTAATAGGAACCTAGTAATGTTTTTTGGTTAATTGTGGACGTGGCAGTAGCAATAATCTGCCCATATTTGGAATGCATGCTAGTGCAGACCTAGTGTATACATATAATAATTTGTTTTCATATATCATCACTAGAAGCATAGATAGGGTAATTGTCTTTAAGTGGGGTCCCCAAAGTTCATTATATGGGAGGGAGGCGTATTCTTCCTCTGATCGACCCCGTATCTTATATATGGCTTTGTAGGGTCCATATATGTACTAATAAAAAAATTTAGTCCAAAAATATTGTATAGGTCGTAAGTTATAATAATATGTCAAGAGTGGGCGTGGCTGTAGAAATAACTATCCCATTTTTCGTGTGGTGTTTAATGTTAGTACCCGCAACATTCCTGTGAAATTTCGTTGAAACATCTTTAGTAGGAACCTAGTAATGTTTTTTTGGTTAATTGTGGGCGTGGCAGTAGCAATAATCTGCCCATATTTGGTATGCATGCTAGTGCAGACCCAGTCTATACATATAATGATTTGTTTTCATATATCATCACTAGAAGCATAGTTAGGGTAATTGTCTTTAAGTGGGGTCCCCAAAGTTCATTATAAGGGAGGGAGGCGTATCCTTCCTCTGATCGACCCCGTATCTTATATATCGCTTTGTATTGTTCATATATGTACTAGTACAAAATTTGGTACAAAACTATTGTATAGGTCGTAAGTTATAATAATATGTCAATAATGGGCGTGGCTGTATAACTAACTCGTCCATTTTTTGTGTGGTGTTTGATGTTATTACCCGCAACATTCCTGTGAAATTTCGTTGAAAAATCTTTAGTAGGAACCTAGTAATGTTTTTTGGTTAATTGTGGGCGTGGCAGTATCAATAATCTGCCCATATTTGGAATGCATGCTAGTACAGACCCAACAATATACTAATTTGTTTTCATATATCATCACTAGAAACATAGATAGGGTAATTGTCTTTAAGTGGTGTCCCCAAAGTTCATTATATAGGAGGGAGGCGTATCCTTCCTCTGATAGCCCCGAATCTTATATATGGCTTTGTAGGGTCCATATATGTACTAATGTAAACTTTCGTCAAAAAATATTGTATAGGTCGTAAGTTATAATAATATGTCACTAGTGGGCGTGGCTGTATAAATAACTCGCCCATTTTTTGTGTGGTGTTTAATGTTAGTACCCGCAACCTACCTGTGAAATTTCGTTGAAAAATCTTTAATTGGAGCCTAGTAATGATTTTTGGTTAATTGTGTCCGTGGCAGTAGCAATAATCTGCCCATATTTGGAGTGGATGCTAGTACAGACGCAGTGTATACATATACCAATTTGTTTTCATATATCATCACTAGAAGCATAGATAGGGTAATTGTCTTTAAGTGGGGTCCCCAAAGTTCATTAAATAGGAGGGAGGCGTATCCTTTCTCTGATCGCTCCCGAATCTTATATATGGCTTTGTTGTTATGTACTAATACAAAATTTCGTCCGAAAATATTGTATAGGTCATAAGTTATAATAATATGTCAATAATGGGCGTGGCTGTAGAACTCACTCGCCCATTTTTTGTGTGGTGTTTAATGTTAGTACCCGCAACATTCCTGGAAATGTCGTTGAAATATCTTTAGGAGGAACCTAGTAATGTTTTTTGGTTAATTGTGGTCGTGGCAGTAGCAATAATCTGCCCATGATTGGAATGCATGCTAGTACAGACCCAGTGTATACATATAATAATTTGTTTTCATATATCATCACTAGAAGCATAGATAGGGCAATTGTCTTTAAGTGGGGTCCCCAAAGTTCATTATATGGGAGGGAGGCGTATCCTTCCTCTGATCGACCCCGTATCTTATATATGGCTTTGTAGGGTCCATATATGTACTAATATAAAATTTCGTCCAAAAATTTTGTATAGGTCGTAAGTTATAATAATATGTCAATAATGGGCGTGGCTGTATAACTCACTCGCCCATTTTTTGTGTGGTGTTTAATGTTAGTACCCGCGACATTCCTGTGAAATTTCGTTGAAAAACTTTAGTAGGAACCTAGTAATGTTTTTTGGTTAATTGTGGGCGTGGCAGTAGCAATAATCTGCCCATGATTGGAATGCATGCTAGTACAGACCCAGTGTATACATATAATAATTTGTTTTCATATATCATCACTAGAAGCATAGATAGGGTAATTGTCTTTAAGTGGGGTCCCCAAAGTTCATTATATGGGAGGGAGGCGTATCCTTCCTCTGATCGACCCCGTATTTTATATATGGCTTTGTAGGGTCCATATATGTACTAATATAAAATTTCGTCCAAAAATTGTGTATAGGTCGTAAGTTATAATAATATGTCTATAGTGGGCGTGGCTGTAGAACTAACTCGCCCATTTTTTGTGTGGTGTTTAATGTTAGTACCCGCAACATTCCTGTGAAATTTCGTTGAAAAATCGTTAGTAGGAACCTAGTAATGTGAAATGTGAAATGCAACCTACCTGTGAAATGTCGTTGAAACATCTTTAATAGGAACCTAGTAATGTTTTTTGGTTAATTGTGGACGTGCCAGTAGCAATAATCTGCCCATATTTGGAATGCATGCTAGTGCAGACCCAGTGTATACATATAATAATTTGTTTTCATATATCATCACTAGAAGCATAGATAGGGTAATTGTCTTTAAGTGGGGTCCCCAAAGTTCATTATATGGGAGGGAGGCGTATTCTTCCTCTGATCGACCCCGTATCTTATATATGGCTTTGTAGGGTCCATATATGTACTAATACAAAATTTAGTCCAAAAATATTGTATAGGTCGTAAGTTATAATAATATGTCAAGAGTGGGCGTGGCTGTAGAAATAACTATCCCATTTTTCGTGTGGTGTTTAATGTTAGTACCCGCAACATTCCTGTGAAATTTCGTTCAAACATCTTTAGTAGGAACCTAGTAATGTTTTTTGGTTAATTGTGGGCGTGGCAGTAGCAATAATCTGCCCATATTTGGAACCAAAGTTCATTATATGGGAGGGAGGCGTATCCTTCCTCTGATCGACCCCGTATCTTATATATGGCTTTGTAGGGTCCATATATGTACTAATATAAAATTTCGTCCAAAAATTTTGTATAGGTCGTAAGTTATAATAATATGTCTATAGTGGGCGTGGCTGTAGAACTAACTCGCCCATTTTTTGTGTGGTGTTTAATGTTAGTACCCGCAACATTCCTGTGAAATTTCGTTGAAAAATCTTTAGTAGGAACCTAGTAATGTGAAATGTGAAATGCAACCTACCTGTGAAATGTCGTTGAAACATCTTTCATAGGAACCTAGTAATGTTTTTTGGTTAATTGTGGACGTGCCAGTAGCAATAATCTGCCCATATTTGGAATGCATGCTAGTGCAGACCCAGTGTATACATATAATAATTTGTTTTCATATATCATCACTAGAAGCATAGATAGGGTAATTGTCTTTAAGTGGGGTCCCCAAAGTTCATTATATGGGAGGGAGGCGTATCCTTCCTCTGATCGACCCCGTATCTTATATATGGCTTTGTAGGGTCCATATATGTACTAATATAAAATTTCGTCCAAAAATTTTGTATAGGTCGTAAGTTATAATAATATGTCAATAATGGGCGTGGCTGTATAACTCACTCGCCCATTTTTTGTGTGGTGTTTAATGTTAGTACCCGCGACATTCCTGTGAAATTTCGTTGAAAAACTTTAGTAGGAACCTAGTAATGTTTTTTGGTTAATTGTGGGCGTGGCAGTAGCAATAATCTGCCCATGATTGGAATGCATGCTAGTACAGACCCAGTGTATACATATAATAATTTGTTTTCATATATCATCACTAGAAGCATAGATAGGGTAATTGTCTTTAAGTGGGGTCCCCAAAGTTCATTATATGGGAGGGAGGCGTATCCTTCCTCTGATCGACCCCGTATTTTATATATGGCTTTGTAGGGTCCATATATGTACTAATATAAAATTTCGTCCAAAAATTGTGTATAGGTCGTATGTTATAATAATATGTCTATAGTGGGCGTGGCTGTAGAACTAACTCGCCCATTTTTTGTGTGGTGTTTAATGTTAGTACCCGCAACATTCCTGTGAAATTTCGTTGAAAAATCGTTAGTAGGAACCTAGTAATGTGAAATGTGAAATGCAACCTACCTGTGAAATGTCGTTGAAACATCTTTAATAGGAACCTAGTAATGTTTTTTGGTTAATTGTGGACGTGCCAGTAGCAATAATCTGCCCATATTTGGAATGCATGCTAGTGCAGACCCAGTGTATACATATAATAATTTGTTTTCATATATCATCACTAGAAGCATAGATAGGGTAATTGTCTTTAAGTGGGGTCCCCAAAGTTCATTATATGGGAGGGAGGCGTATTCTTCCTCTGATCGACCCCGTATCTTATATATGGCTTTGTAGGGTCCATATATGTACTAATACAAAATTTAGTCCAAAAATATTGTATAGGTCGTAAGTTATAATAATATGTCAAGAGTGGGCGTGGCTGTAGAAATAACTATCCCATTTTTCGTGTGGTGTTTAATGTTAGTACCCGCAACATTCCTGTGAAATTTCGTTGAAACATCTTTAGTAGGAACCTAGTAATGTTTTTTGGTTAATTGTGGGCGTGGCAGTAGCAATAATCTGCCCATATTTGGAATGCATGCTAGTGCAGACCCAGTCTATACATATAATAATTTGTTTTCATATATCATCACTAGAAGCATAGGTAGGGTAAGTGTCTTCAAGTGGGGTCCCCAAAGTTCATTATATGGGAGGGAGGCGTATCCTTCCTCTGATAGACCCCGTATCTTATATATCGCTTTGTATTGTTCATATATGTACTAGTACAAAATTTGGTACAAAACTATTGTATAGGTCGTAAGTTATAATAATATGTCAATAATGGGCGTGGCTGTATAACTAACTCGTCCATTTTTTGTGTGGTGTTTGATGTTATTACCCGCAACATTCCTGTAAAATTTCGTTGAAAAATCTTTAGTAGGAACCTAGTAATGTTTTTTGGTTAATTGTGGGCGTGGCAGTATCAATAATCTGCCCATATTTGGAATGCATTCTAGTACAGACCCAACAATATACTAATTTGTTTTCATATATCATCACTAGAAACATAGATAGGGTAATTGTCTTTAAGTGGTGTCCCCAAAGTTCATTATATAGGAGGGAGGCGTATCCTTCCTCTGATAGCCCCGAATCTTATATATGGCTTTGTAGGGTCCATATATGTACTAATGTAAACTTTCGTCAAAAAATATTGTATAGGTCGTAAGTTATAATAATATGTCACTAGTGGGCGTGGCTGTATAAATAACTCGCCCATTTTTTGTGTGGTGTTTAATGTTAGTACCCGCAACCTACCTGTGAAATACTTTAATTGGAGCCTAGTAATGATTTTTGGTTAATTGTGTCCGTGGCAGTAGCAATAATCTGCCCATATTTGGAGTGGATGCTAGTACAGACGCAGTGTATACATATACCAATTTGTTTTCATATATCATCACTAGAAGCATAGATAGGGTAATTGTCTTTAAGTGGGGTCCCCAAAGTTCATTAAATAGGAGGGAGGCGTATCCTTTCTCTGATCGCTCCCGAATCTTATATATGGCTTTGTTGTTATGTACTAATACAAAATTTCGTCCGAAATTATTGTATAGGTCATAAGTTATAATAATATGTCAATAATGGGCGTGGCTGTAGAACTCACTCGCCCATTTTTTGTGTGGTGTTTAATGTTAGTACCCGCAACATTCCTGTGAAATTTCGTTGAAAAATCTTTAGTAGGAACCTAGTAATGTGAAATGTGAAATGCAACCTACCTGTGAAATGTCGTTGAAACATCTTTCATAGGAACCTAGTAATGTTTTTTGGTTAATTGTGGACGTGCCAGTAGCAATTATCTGCCCATATTTGGAATGCATGCTAGTGCAGACCCAGTGTATACATATAATAATTTGTTTTCATATATCATCACTAGAAGCATAGATAGGGTAATTGTCTTTAAGTGGGGTCCCCAAAGTTCATTATATGGGAGGGAGGCGTATCCTTCCTCTGATCGACCCCGTATCTTATATATGGCTTTGTAGGGTCCATATATGTACTAATATAAAATTTCGTCCAAAAATTTTGTATAGGTCGTAAGTTATAATAATATGTCAATAATGGGCGTGGCTGTATAACTCACTCGCCCATTTTTTGTGTGGTGTTTAATGTTAGTACCCGCGACATTCCTGTGAAATTTCGTTGAAAAACTTTAGTAGGAACCTAGTAATGTTTTTTGGTTAATTGTGGGCGTGGCAGTAGCAATAATCTGCCCATGATTGGAATGCATGCTAGTACAGACCCAGTGTATACATATAATAATTTGTTTTCATATATCATCACTAGAAGCATAGATAGGGTAATTGTCTTTAAGTGGGGTCCCCAAAGTTCATTATATGGGAGGGAGGCGTATCCTTCCTCTGATCGACCCCGTATTTTATATATGGCTTTGTAGGGTCCATATATGTACTAATATAAAATTTCGTCCAAAAATTGTGTATAGGTCGTAAGTTATAATAATATGTCTATAGTGGGCGTGGCTGTAGAACTAACTCGCCCATTTTTTGTGTGGTGTTTAATGTTAGTACCCGCAACATTCCTGTGAAATTTCGTTGAAAAATCGTTAGTAGGAACCTAGTAATGTGAAATGTGAAATGCAACCTACCTGTGAAATGTCGTTGAAACATCTTTAATAGGAACCTAGTAATGTTTTTTGGTTAATTGTGGACGTGCCAGTAGCAATAATCTGCCCATATTTGGAATGCATGCTAGTGCAGACCCAGTGTATACATATAATAATTTGTTTTCATATATCATCACTAGAAGCATAGATAGGGTAATTGTCTTTAAGTGGGGTCCCCAAAGTTCATTATATGGGAGGGAGGCGTATTCTTCCTCTGATCGACCCCGTATCTTATATATGGCTTTGTAGGGTCCATATATGTACTAATACAAAATTTAGTCCAAAAATATTGTATAGGTCGTAAGTTATAATAATATTTCAAGAGTGGGCGTGGCTGTAGAAATAACTATCCCATTTTTCGTGTGGTGTTTAATGTTAGTACCCGCAACATTCCTGTGAAATTTCGTTGAAACATCTTTAGTAGGAACCTAGTAATGTTTTTTGGTTAATTGTGGGCGTGCCAGTAGCAATAATCTGCCCATATTTGGAATGCATGCTAGTGCAGACCCAGTGTATACATATAATAATTTGTTTTCATATATCATCACTAGAAGCATAGGTAGGGTAATTGTCTTCAAGTGGGGTCCCCAAAGTTCATTATATGGGAGGGAGGCGTATCCTTCCTCTGATCGACCCCGTATCTTATATATCGCTTTGTATTGTTCATATATGTACTAGTACAAAATTTGGTACAAAACTATTGTATAGGTCGTAAGTTATAATAATATGTCAATAATGGGCGTGGCTGTATAACTAACTCGTCCATTTTTTGTGTGGTGTTTGATGTTATTACCCGCAACATTCCTGTAAAATTTCGTTGCAAAATCTTTAGTAGGAACCTAGTAATGTTTTTTGGTTAATTGTGGGCGTGGCAGTATCAATAATCTGCCCATATTTGGAATGCATTCTAGTACAGACCCAACAATATACTAATTTGTTTTCATATATCATCACTAGAAACATAGATAGGGTAATTGTCTTTAAGTGGTGTCCCCAAAGTTCATTATATAGGAGGGAGGCGTATCCTTCCTCTGATAGCCCCGAATCTTATATATGGCTTTGTAGGGTCCATATATGTACTAATGTAAACTTTCGTCAAAAAATATTGTATAGGTCGTAAGTTATAATAATATGTCACTAGTGGGCGTGGCTGTATAAATAACTCGCCCATTTTTTGTGTGGTGTTTAATGTTAGTACCCGCAACCTACCTGTGAAATTTCGTTGAAAAATCTTTAATTGGAGCCTAGTAATGATTTTTGGTTAATTGTGTCCGTGGCAGTAGCAATAATCTGCCCATATTTGGAGTGGATGCTAGTACAGACGCAGTGTATACATATACCAATTTGTTTTCATATATCATCACTAGAAGCATAGATAGGGTAATTGTCTTTAAGTGGGGTCCCCAAAGTTCATTAAATAGGAGGGAGGCGTATCCTTTCTCTGATCGCTCCCGAATCTTATATATGGCTTTGTTGTTATGTACTAATACAAAATTTCGTCCGAAAATATTGTATAGGTCATAAGTTATAATAATATGTCAATAATGGGCGTGGCTGTAGAACTCACTCGCCCATTTTTTGTGTGGTGTTTAATGTTAGTACCCGCAACATTCCTGTGAAATGTCGTTGAAATATCTTTAGGAGGAACCTAGTAATGTTTTTTGGTTAATTGTGGGCGTGGCAGTAGCAATAATCTGCCCATGATTGGAATGCATGCTAGTACAGACCCAGTGTATACATATAATAATTTGTTTTCATATATCATCACTAGAAGCATAGATAGGGTAATTGTCTTTAAGTGGGGTCCCCAAAGTTCATTATATGGGAGGGAGGCGTATCCTTCCTCTGATCGACCCCGTATTTTATATATGGCTTTGTAGGGTCCATATATGTACTAATATAAAATTTCGTCCAAAAATTGTGTATAGGTCGTAAGTTATAATAATATGTCTATAGTGGGCGTGGCTGTAGAACTAACTCGCCCATTTTTTGTGTGGTGTTTAATGTTAGTACCCGCAACATTCCTATGAAATTTCGTTGAAAAATCGTTAGTAGGAACCTAGTAATGTGAAATGTGAAATGCAACCTACCTGTGAAATGTCGTTGAAACATCTTTAATAGGAACCTAGTAATGTTTTTTGGTTAATTGTGGACGTGCCAGTAGCAATAATCTGCCCATATTTGGAATGCATGCTAGTGCAGACCCAGTGTATACATATAATAATTTGTTTTCATATATCATCACTAGAAGCATAGATAGGGTAATTGTCTTTAAGTGGGGTCCCCAAAGTTCATTATATGGGAGGGAGGCGTATTCTTCCTCTGATCGACCCCGTATCTTATATATGGCTTTGTAGGGTCCATATATGTACTAATACAAAATTTAGTCCAAAAATATTGTATAGGTCGTAAGTTATAATAATATGTCAAGAGTGGGCGTGGCTGTAGAAATAACTATCCCATTTTTCGTGTGGTGTTTAATGTTAGTACCCGCAACATTCCTGTGAAATTTCGTTGAAACATCTTTAGTAGGAACCTAGTAATGTTTTTTGGTTAATTGTGGGCGTGGCAGTAGCAATAATCTGCCCATATTTGGAATGCATGCTAGTGCAGACCCAGTCTATACATATAATAATTTGTTTTCATATATCATCACTAGAAGCATAGGTAGGGTAATTGTCTTCAAGTGGGGTCCCCAAAGTTCATTATATGGGAGGGAGGCGTATCCTTCCTCTGATCGACCCCGTATCTTATATATCGCTTTGTATTGTTCATATATGTACTAGTACAAAATTTGGTACAAAACTATTGTATAGGTCGTAAGTTATAATAATATGTCAATAATGGGCGTGGCTGTATAACTAACTCGTCCATTTTTTGTGTGGTGTTTGATGTTATTACCCGCAACATTCCTGTAAAATTTCGTTGAAAAATCTTTAGTAGGAACCTAGTAATGTTTTTTGGTTAATTGTGGGCGTGGCAGTATCAATAATCTGCCCATATTTGGAATGCATGCTAGTACAGACCCAACAATATACTAATTTGTTTTCATATATCATCACTAGAAACATAGATAGGGTAATTGTCTTTAAGTGGTGTCCCCAAAGTTCATTATATAGGAGGGAGGCGTATCCTTCCTCTGATAGCCCCGAATCTTATATATGGCTTTGTAGGGTCCATATATGTACTAATGTAAACTTTCGTCAAAAAATATTGTATAGGTCGTAAGTTATAATAATATGTCACTAGTGGGCGTGGCTGTATAAATAACTCGCCCATTTTTTGTGTGGTGTTTAATGTTAGTACCCGCAACCTACCTGTGAAATTTCGTTGAAAAATCTTTAATTGGAGCCTAGTAATGATTTTTGGTTAATTGTGTCCGTGGCAGTAGCAATAATCTGCCCATATTTGGAGTGGATGCTAGTACAGACGCAGTGTATACATATACCAATTTGTTTTCATATATCATCACTAGAAGCATAGATAGGGTAATTGTCTTTAAGTGGGGTCCCCAAAGTTCATTAAATAGGAGGGAGGCGTATCCTTTCTCTGATCGCTCCCGAATCTTATATATGGCTTTGTTGTTATGTACTAATACAAAATTTCGTCCGAAAATATTGTATAGGTCATAAGTTATAATAATATGTCAATAATGGGCGTGGCTGTAGAACTCACTCGCCCATTTTTTGTGTGGTGTTTAATGTTAGTACCCGCAACATTCCTGTGAAATGTCGTTGAAATATCTTTAGGAGGAACCTAGTAATGTTTTTTGGTTAATTGTGGGCGTGGCAGTAGCAATAATCTGCCCATGATTGGAATGCATGCTAGTACAGACCCAGTGTATACATATAATAATTTGTTTTCATATATCATCACTAGAAGCATAGATAGGGTAATTGTCTTTAAGTGGGGTCCCCAAAGTTCATTATATGGGAGGGAGGCGTATCCTTCCTCTGATCGACCCCGTATCTTATATATGGCTTTGTAGGGTCCATATATGTACTAATATAAAATTTCGTCCAAAAATTTTGTATAGGTCGTAAGTTATAATAATATGTCTATAGTGGGCGTGGCTGTAGAACTAACTCGCCCATTTTTTGTGTGGTGTTTAATGTTAGTACCCGCAACATTCCTGTGAAATTTCGTTGAAAAATCTTTAGTAGGAACCTAGTAATGTGAAATGTGAAATGCAACCTACCTGTGAAATGTCGTTGAAACATCTTTCATAGGAACCTAGTAATGTTTTTTGGTTAATTGTGGACGTGCCAGTAGCAATAATCTGCCCATATTTGGAATGCATGCTAGTGCAGACCCAGTGTATACATATAATAATTTGTTTTCATATATCATCACTAGAAGCATAGATAGGGTAATTGTCTTTAAGTGGGGTCCCCAAAGTTCATTATATGGGAGGGAGGCGTATTCTTCCTCTGATCGACCCCGTATCTTATATATGGCTTTGTAGGGTCCATATATGTACTAATACAAAATTTAGTCCAAAAATATTGTATAGGTCGTAAGTTATAATAATATGTCAAGAGTGGGCGTGGCTGTAGAAATAACTATCCCATTTTTCGTGTGGTGTTTAATGTTAGTACCCGCAACATTCCTGTGAAATTTCGTTGAAACATCTTTAGTAGGAACCTAGTAATGTTTTTTGGTTAATTGTGGGCGTGGCAGTAGCAATAATCTGCCCATATTTGGAATGCATGCTAGTGCAGACCCAGTCTATACATATAATAATTTGTTTTCATATATCATCACTAGAAGCATAGGTAGGGTAATTGTCTTCAAGTGGGGTCCCCAAAGTTCATTATATGGGAGGGAGGCGTATCCTTCCTCTGATCGACCCCGTATCTTATATATCGCTTTGTATTGTTCATATATGTACTAGTACAAAATTTGGTACAAAACTATTGTATAGGTCGTAAGTTATAATAATATGTCAATAATGGGCGTGGCTGTATAACTAACTCGTCCATTTTTTGTGTGGTGTTTGATGTTATTACCCGCAACATTCCTGTGAAATTTCGTTGAAAAATCTTTAGTAGGAACCTAGTAATGTTTTTTGGTTAATTGTGGGCGTGGCAGTATCAATAATCTGCCCATATTTGGAATGCATGCTAGTACAGACCCAACAATATACTAATTTGTTTTCATATATCATCACTAGAAACATAGATAGGGTAATTGTCTTTAAGTGGTGTCCCCAAAGTTCATTATATGGGAGGGAGGCGTATCCTTCCTCTGATCGCCCCGAATCTTATATATGGCTTTGTAGGGTCCATATATGTACTAATGTAAACTTTCGTCAAAAAATATTGTATAGGTCGTAAGTTATAATAATATGTCACTAGTGGGCGTGGCTGTATAAATATCTCTCCCATTTTTTGTGTGGTGTTTAATGTTAGTACCCGCAACCTACCTGTGAAATTTCGTTGAAAAATCTTTAATTGGAGCCTAGTAATGATTTTTGGTTAATTGTGTCCGTGGCAGTAGCAATAATCTGCCCATATTTGGAGTGGATGCTAGTACAGACGCAGTGTATACATATACAAATTTGTTTTCATATATCATCACTAGAAGCATAGATAGGGTAATTGTCTTTAAGTGGGGTCCCCAAAGTTCATTAAATAGGAGGGAGGCGTATCCTTTCTCTGATCGCTCCCGAATCTTATATATGGCTTTGTTGTTATGTACTAATACAAAATTTCGTCCGAAAATATTGTATAGGTCATAAGTTATAATAATATGTCAATAATGGGCGTGGCTGTAGAACTCACTCGCCCATTTTTTGTGTGGTGTTTAATGTTAGTACCCGCAACATTCCTGTGAAATGTCGTTGAAATATCTTTAGGAGGAACCTAGTAATGTTTTTTGGTTAATTGTGGGCGTGGCAGTAGCAATAATCTGCCCATGATTGGAATGCATGCTAGTACAGACCCAGTGTATACATATAATAATTTGTTTTCATATATCATCACTAGAAGCATAGATAGGGTAATTGTCTTTAAGTGGGGTCCCCAAAGTTCATTATATGGGAGGGAGGCGTATCCTTCCTCTGATCGACCCCGTATCTTATATATGGCTTTGTAGGGTCCATATATGTACTAATACAAAATTTAGTCCAAAAATATTGTATAGGTCGTAAGTTATAATAATATGTCAAGAGTGGGCGTGGCTGTAGAAATAACTATCCCATTTTTCGTGTGGTGTTTAATGTTAGTACCCGCAACATTCCTGTGAAATTTCGTTGAAACATCTTTAGTAGGAACCTAGTAATGTTTTTTGGTTAATTGTGGGCGTGGCAGTAGCAATAATCTGCCCATATTTGGAATGCATGCTAGTGCAGACCCAGTCTATACATATAATAATTTGTTTTCATATATCATCACTAGAAGCATAGGTAGGGTAATTGTCTTCAAGTGGGGTCCCCAAAGTTCATTATATGGGAGGGAGGCGTATCCTTCCTCTGATCGACCCCGTATCTTATATATCGCTTTGTATTGTTCATATATGTACTAGTACAAAATTTGGTACAAAACTATTGTATAGGTCGTAAGTTATAATAATATGTCAATAATGGGCGTGGCTGTATAACTAACTCGTCCATTTTTTGTGTGGTGTTTGATGTTATTACCCGCAACATTCCTGTGAAATTTCGTTGAAAAATCTTTAGTAGGAACCTAGTAATGTTTTTTGGTTAATTGTGGGCGTGGCAGTATCAATAATCTGCCCATATTTGGAATGCATGCTAGTACAGACCCAACAATATACTAATTTGTTTTCATATATCATCACTAGAAACATAGATAGGGTAATTGTCTTTAAGTGGTGTCCCCAAAGTTCATTATATGGGAGGGAGGCGTATCCTTCCTCTGATCGCCCCGAATCTTATATATGGCTTTGTAGGGTCCATATATGTACTAATGTAAACTTTCGGCAAAAAATATTGTATAGGTCGTAAGTTATAATAATATGTCACTAGTGGGCGTGGCTGTATAAATATCTCTCCCATTTTTTGTGTGGTGTTTAATGTTAGTACCCGCAACCTACCTGTGAAATTTCGTTGAAAAATCTTTAATTGGAGCCTAGTAATGATTTTTGGTTAATTGTGTCCGTGGCAGTAGCAATAATCTGCCCATATTTGGAGTGGATGCTAGTACAGACGCAGTGTATACATATACAAATTTGTTTTCATATATCATCACTAGAAGCATAGATAGGGTAATTGTCTTTAAGTGGGGTCCCCAAAGTTCATTAAATAGAAGGGAGGCGTATCCTTTCTCTGATCGCTCCCGAATCTTATATATGGCTTTGTTGTTATGTACTAATACAAAATTTCGTCCGAAAATATTGTATAGGTCATAAGTTATAATAATATGTCAATAATGGGCGTGGCTGTAGAACTCACTCGCCCATTTTTTGTGTGGTGTTTAATGTTAGTACCCGCAACATTCCTGTGAAATGTCGTTGAAATATCTTTAGGAGGAACCTAGTAATGTTTTTTGGTTAATTGTGGGCGTGGCAGTAGCAATAATCTGCCCATGATTGGAATGCATGCTAGTACAGACCCAGTGTATACATATAATAATTTGTTTTCATATATCATCACTAGAAGCATAGATAGGGTAATTGTCTTTAAGTGGGGTCCCCAAAGTTCATTATATGGGAGGGAGGCGTATCCTTCCTCTGATCGACCCCGTATCTTATATATGGCTTTGTAGGGTCCATATATGTACTAATATAAAATTTCGTCCAAAAATTTTGTATAGGTCGTAAGTTATAATAATATCTCTATAGTGGGCGTGGCTGTAGAACTAACTCGCCCATTTTTGTGTGGTGTTTAATGTTAGTACCCGCAACATTCCTGTGAAATTTCGTTGAAAAATCTTTAGTAGGAACCTAGTAATGTGAAATGTGAAATGCAACCTACCTGTGAAATGTCGTTGAAACATCTTTCATAGGAACCTAGTAATGTTTTTTGGTTAATTGTGGACGTGCCAGTAGCAATAATCTGCCCATATTTGGAATGCATGCTAGTGCAGACCCAGTGTATACATATAATAATTTGTTTTCATATATCATCACTAGAAGCATAGATAGGGTAATTGTCTTTAAGTGGGGTCCCCAAAGTTCATTATATGGGAGGGAGGCGTATTCTTCCTCTGATCGACCCCGTATCTTATATATGGCTTTGTAGGGTCCATATATGTACTAATACAAAATTTAGTCCAAAAATATTGTATAGGTCGTAAGTTATAATAATATGTCAAGAGTGGGCGTGGCTGTAGAAATAACTATCCCATTTTTCGTGTGGTGTTTAATGTTAGTACCCGCAACATTCCTGTGAAATTTCGTTGAAACATCTTTAGTAGGAACCTAGTAATGTTTTTTGGTTAATTGTGGGCGTGGCAGTAGCAATAATCTGCCCATATTTGGAATGCATGCTAGTGCAGACCCAGTCTATACATATAATAATTTGTTTTCATATATCATCACTAGAAGCATAGGTAGGGTAATTGTCTTCAAGTGGGGTCCCCAAAGTTCATTATATGGGAGGGAGGCGTATCCTTCCTCTGATCGACCCCGTATCTTATATATCGCTTTGTATTGTTCATATATGTACTAGTACAAAATTTGGTACAAAACTATTGTATAGGTCGTAAGTTATAATAATATGTCAATAATGGGCGTGGCTGTATAACTAACTCGTCCATTTTTTGTGTGGTGTTTGATGTTATTACCCGCAACATTCCTGTGAAATTTCGTTGAAAAATCTTTAGTAGGAACCTAGTAATGTTTTTTGGTTAATTGTGGGCGTGGCAGTATCAATAATCTGCCCATATTTGGAATGCATGCTAGTACAGACCCAACAATATACTAATTTGTTTTCATATATCATCACTAGAAACATAGATAGGGTAATTGTCTTTAAGTGGTGTCCCCAAAGTTCATTATATGGGAGGGAGGCGTATCCTTCCTCTGATCGCCCCGAATCTTATATATGGCTTTGTAGGGTCCATATATGTACTAATGTAAACTTTCGTCAAAAAATATTGTATAGGTCGTAAGTTATAATAATATGTCACTAGTGGGCGTGGCTGTATAAATATCTCTCCCATTTTTTGTGTGGTGTTTAATGTTAGTACCCGCAACCTACCTGTGAAATTTCGTTGAAAAATCTTTAATTGGAGCCTAGTAATGATTTTTGGTTAATTGTGTCCGTGGCAGTAGCAATAATCTGCCCATATTTGGAGTGGATGCTAGTACAGACGCAGTGTATACATATACAAATTTGTTTTCATATATCATCACTAGAAGCATAGATAGGGTAATTGTCTTTAAGTGGGGTCCCCAAAGTTCATTAAATAGGAGGGAGGCGTATCCTTTCTCTGATCGCTCCCGAATCTTATATATGGCTTTGTTGTTATGTACTAATACAAAATTTCGTCCGAAAATATTGTATAGGTCATAAGTTATAATAATATGTCAATAATGGGCGTGGCTGTAGAACTCACTCGCCCATTTTTTGTGTGGTGTTTAATGTTAGTACCCGCAACATTCCTGTGAAATGTCGTTGAAATATCTTTAGGAGGAACCTAGTAATGTTTTTTGGTTAATTGTGGGCGTGGCAGTAGCAATAATCTGCCCATGATTGGAATGCATGCTAGTACAGACCCAGTGTATACATATAATAATTTGATTTCATATATCATCACTAGAAGCATAGATAGGGTAATTGTCTTTAAGTGGGGTCCCCAAAGTTCATTATATGGGAGGGAGGCGTATCCTTCCTCTGATCGACCCCGTATCTTATATATGGCTTTGTAGGGTCCATATATGTACTAATATAAAATTTAGTCCAAAAATTTTGTATAGGTCGTAAGTTATAATAATATCTCTATAGTGGGCGTGGCTGTAGAACTAACTCGCCCATTTTTGTGTGGTGTTTAATGTTAGTACCCGCAACATTCCTGTGAAATTTCGTTGAAAAATCTTTAGTAGGAACCTAGTAATGTGAAATGTGAAATGCAACCTACCTGTGAAATGTCGTTGAAACATCTTTCATAGGAACCTAGTAATGTTTTTTGGTTAATTGTGGACGTGCCAGTAGCAATAATCTGCCCATATTTGGAATGCATGCTAGTGCAGACCCAGTGTATACATATAATAATTTGTTTTCATATATCATCACTAGAAGCATAGATAGGGTAATTGTCTTTAAGTGGGGTCCCCAAAGTTCATTATATGGGAGGGAGGCGTATTCTTCCTCTGATCGACCCCGTATCTTATATATGGCTTTGTAGGGTCCATATATGTACTAATACAAAATTTAGTCCAAAAATATTGTATAGGTCGTAAGTTATAATAATATGTCAAGAGTGGGCGTGGCTGTAGAAATAACTATCCCATTTTTCGTGTGGTGTTTAATGTTAGTACCCGCAACATTCCTGTGAAATTTCGTTGAAACATCTTTAGTAGGAACCTAGTAATGTTTTTTGGTTAATTGTGGGCGTGGCAGTAGCAATAATCTGCCCATATTTGGAATGCATGCTAGTGCAGACCCAGTCTATACATATAATAATTTGTTTTCATATATCATCACTAGAAGCATAGGTAGGGTAATTTTCTTCAAGTGGGGTCCCCAAAGTTCATTATATGGGAGGGAGGCGTATCCTTCCTCTGATCGACCCCGTATCTTATATATCGCTTTGTATTGTTCATATATGTACTAGTACAAAATTTGGTACAAAACTATTGTATAGGTCGTAAGTTATAATAATATGTCAATAATGGGCGTGGCTGTATAACTAACTCGTCCATTTTTTGTGTGGTGTTTGATGTTATTACCCGCAACATTCCTGTGAAATTTCGTTGAAAAATCTTTAGTAGGAACCTAGTAATGTTTTTTGGTTAATTGTGGGCGTGGCAGTATCAATAATCTGCCCATATTTGGAATGCATGCTAGTACAGACCCAACAATATACTAATTTGTTTTCATATATCATCACTAGAAACATAGATAGGGTAATTGTCTTTAAGTGGTGTCCCCAAAGTTCATTATATGGGAGAGAGGCGTATCCTTCCTCTGATCGCCCCGAATCTTATATATGGCTTTGTAGGGTCCATATATGTACTAATGTAAACTTTCGTCAAAAAATATTGTATAGGTCGTAAGTTATAATAATATGTCACTAGTGGGCGTGGCTGTATAAATATCTCTCCCATTTTTTGTGTGGTGTTTAATGTTAGTACCCGCAACCTACCTGTGAAATTTCGTTGAAAAATCTTTAATTGGAGCCTAGTAATGATTTTTGGTTAATTGTGTCCGTGGCAGTAGCAATAATCTGCCCATATTTGGAGTGGATGCTAGTACAGACGCAGTGTATACATATACAAATTTGTTTTCATATATCATCACTAGAAGCATAGATAGGGTAATTGTCTTTAAGTGGGGTCCCCAAAGTTCATTAAATAGGAGGGAGGCGTATCCTTTCTCTGATCGCTCCCGAATCTTATATATGGCTTTGTTGTTATGTACTAATACAAAATTTCGTCCGAAAATATTGTATAGGTCATAAGTTATAATAATATGTCAATAATGGGCGTGGCTGTAGAACTCACTCGCCCATTTTTTGTGTGGTGTTTAATGTTAGTACCCGCAACATTCCTGTGAAATGTCGTTGAAATATCTTTAGGAGGAACCTAGTAATGTTTTTTGGTTAATTGTGGGCGTGGCAGTATCAATAATCTGCCCATATTTGGAATGCATGCTAGTACAGACCCAACAATATACTAATTTGTTTTCATATATCATCACTAGAAACATAGATAGGGTAATTGTCTTTAAGTGGTGTCCCCAAAGTTCATTATATGGGAGAGAGGCGTATCCTTCCTCTGATCGCCCCGAATCTTATATATGGCTTTGTAGGGTCCATATATGTACTAATGTAAACTTTCGTCAAAAAATATTGTATAGGTCGTAAGTTATAATAATATGTCACTAGTGGGCGTGGCTGTATAAATATCTCTCCCATTTTTTGTGTGGTGTTTAATGTTAGTACCCGCAACCTACCTGTGAAATTTCGTTGAAAAATCTTTAATTGGAGCCTAGTAATGATTTTTGGTTAATTGTGTCCGTGGCAGTAGCAATAATCTGCCCATATTTGGAGTGGATGCTAGTACAGACGCAGTGTATACATATACAAATTTGTTTTCATATATCATCACTAGAAGCATAGATAGGGTAATTGTCTTTAAGTGGGGTCCCCAAAGTTCATTAAATAGGAGGGAGGCGTATCCTTTCTCTGATCGCTCCCGAATCTTATATATGGCTTTGTTGTTATGTACTAATACAAAATTTCGTCCGAAAATATTGTATAGGTCATAAGTTATAATAATATGTCAATAATGGGCGTGGCTGTAGAACTCACTCGCCCATTTTTTGTGTGGTGTTTAATGTTAGTACCCGCAACATTCCTGTGAAATGTCGTTGAAATATCTTTAGGAGGAACCTAGTAATGTTTTTTGGTTAATTGTGGGCGTGGCAGTAGCAATAATCTGCCCATGATTGGAATGCATGCTAGTACAGACCCAGTGTATACATATAATAATTTGTTTTCATATATCATCACTAGAAGCATAGATAGGGTAATTGTCTTTAAGTGGGGTCCCCAAAGTTCATTATATGGGAGGGAGGCGTATCCTTCCTCTGATCGACCCCGTATCTTATATATGGCTTTGTAGGGTCCATATATGTACTAATATAAAATTTCGTCCAAAAATTTTGTATAGGTCGTAAGTTATAATAATATCTCTATAGTGGGCGTGGCTGTAGAACTAACTCGCCCATTTTTGTGTGGTGTTTAATGTTAGTACCCGCAACATTCCTGTGAAATTTCGTTGAAAAATCTTTAGTAGGAACCTAGTAATGTGAAATGTGAAATGCAACCTACCTGTGAAATGTCGTTGAAACATCTTTCATAGGAACCTAGTAATGTTTTTTGGTTAATTGTGGACGTGCCAGTAGCAATAATCTGCCCATATTTGGAATGCATGCTAGTGCAGACCCAGTGTATACATATAATAATTTGTTTTCATATATCATCACTAGAAGCATAGATAGGGTAATTGTCTTTAAGTGGGGTCCCCAAAGTTCATTATATGGGAGGGAGGCGTATTCTTCCTCTGATCGACCCCGTATCTTATATATGGCTTTGTAGGGTCCATATATGTACTAATACAAAATTTAGTCCAAAAATATTGTATAGGTCGTAAGTTATAATAATATGTCAAGAGTGGGCGTGGCTGTAGAAATAACTATCCCATTTTTCGTGTGGTGTTTAATGTTAGTACCCGCAACATTCCTGTGAAATTTCGTTGAAACATCTTTAGTAGGAACCTAGTAATGTTTTTTGGTTAATTGTGGGCGTGGCAGTAGCAATAATCTGCCCATATTTGGAATGCATGCTAGTGCAGACCCAGTCTATACATATAATAATTTGTTTTCATATATCATCACTAGAAGCATAGGTAGGGTAATTGTCTTCAAGTGGGGTCCCCAAAGTTCATTATATGGGAGGGAGGCGTATCCTTCCTCTGATCGACCCCGTATCTTATATATCGCTTTGTATTGTTCATATATGTACTAGTACAAAATTTGGTACAAAACTATTGTATAGGTCGTAAGTTATAATAATATGTCAATAATGGGCGTGGCTGTATAACTAACTCGTCCATTTTTTGTGTAGTGTTTGATGTTATTACCCGCAACATTCCTGTGAAATTTCGTTGAAAAATCTTTAGTAGGAACCTAGTAATGTTTTTTGGTTAATTGTGGGCGTGGCAGTATCAATAATCTGCCCATATTTGGAATGCATGCTAGTACAGACCCAACAATATACTAATTTGTTTTCATATATCATCACTAGAAACATAGATAGGGTAATTGTCTTTAAGTGGTGTCCCCAAAGTTCATTATATGGGAGGGAGGCGTATCCTTCCTCTGATCGCCCCGAATCTTATATATGGCTTTGTAGGGTCCATATATGTACTAATGTAAACTTTCGTCAAAAAATATTGTATAGGTCGTAAGTTATAATAATATGTCACTAGTGGGCGTGGCTGTATAAATAACTCTCCCATTTTTTGTGTGGTGTTTAATGTTAGTACCCGCAACCTACCTGTGAAATTTCGTTGAAAAATCTTTAATTGGAGCCTAGTAATGATTTTTGGTTAATTGTGTCCGTGGCAGTAGCAATAATCTGCCCATATTTGGAGTGGATGCTAGTACAGACGCAGTGTATACATATATCAATTTGTTTTCATATATCATCACTAGAAGCATAGATAGGGTAATTGTCTTTAAGTGGGGTCCCCAAAGTTCATTAAATAGGAGGGAGGCGTATCCTTTCTCTGATCGCTCCCGAATCTTATATATGGCTTTGTTGTTATGTACTAATACAAAATTTCGTCCGAAAATATTGTATAGGTCATAAGTTATAATAATATGTCAATAATGGGCGTGGCTGTAGAACTCACTCGCCCATTTTTTGGGTGGTGTTTAATGTTAGTACCCGCAACATTCCTGTGAAATGTCGTTGAAATATCTTTAGGAGGAACCTAGTAATGTTTTTTGGTTAATTGTGGGCGTGGCAGTAGCAATAATCTGCCCATGATTGGAATGCATGCTAGTACAGACCCAGTGTATACATATAATAATTTGTTTTCATATATCATCACTAGAAACATAGATAGGGTAATTGTCTTTAAGTGGGGTCCCCAAAGTTCATTATATGGGAGGGAGGCGTATCCTTCCTCTGATCGACCCCGTATCTTATATGTGGCTTTGTAGGGTCCATATATGTACTAATACAAAATTTAGTCCAAAAATATTGTATAGGTCGTAAGTTATAATAATATGTCAAGAGTGGGCGTGGCTGTAGAAATAACTATCCCATTTTTCGTGTGGTGTTTAATGTTAGTACCCGCAACATTCCTGTGAAATTTCGTTGAAACATCTTTAGTAGGAACCCAGTAATGTTTTTGGTTAATTGTGGGCGTGGCAGTAGCAATAATCTGCCCATATTTGGAATGCATGCTAGTGCAGACCCAGTCTATACATATAATAATTTGTTTTCATATATCATCACTAGAAGCATAGGTAGGGTAATTGTCTTCAAGTGGGGTCCCCAAAGTTCATTATATGGGAGGGAGGCGTATCCTTCCTCTGATCGACCCCGTATCTTATATATCGCTTTGTATTGTTCATATATGTACTAGTACAAAATTTGGTACAAAACTATTGTATAGGTCGTAAGTTATAATAATATGTCAATAATGGGCGTGGCTGTATAACTAACTCGTCCATTTTTTGTGTGGTGTTTGATGTTATTACCCGCAACATTCCTGTGAAATTTCGTTGAAAAATCTTTAGTAGGAACCTAGTAATGTTTTTTGGTTAATTGTGGGCGTGGCAGTATCATTAATCTGCCCATATTTGGAATGCATTCTAGTACAGACCCAACAATATACTAATTTGTTTTCATATATCATCACTAGAAACATAGATAGGGTAATTGTCTTTAAGTGGTGTCCCCAAAGTTCATTATATGGGAGGGAGGCGTATCCGTCCTCTGATCGCCCCGAATCTTATATATGGCTTTGTAGGGTCCATATATGTACTAATGTAAACTTTCGTCAAAAAATATTGTATAGGTCGTAAGTTATAATAATATGTCACTAGTGGGCGTGGCTGTATAAATAACTCTCCCATTTTTTGTGTGGTGTTTAATGTTAGTACCCGCAACCTACCTGTGAAATTTCGTTGAAAAATCTTTAATTGGAGCCTAGTAATGATTTTTGGTTAATTGTGTCCGTGGCAGTAGCAATAATCTGCCCATATTTGGAGTGGATGCTAGTACAGGCGCAGTGTATACATATACCAATTTGTTTTCATATATCATCACTAGAAGCATAGATAGGGTAATTGTCTTTAAGTGGGGTCCCCAAAGTTCATTAAATAGGAGGGAGGCGTATCCTTTCTCTGATCGCTCCCGAATCTTATATATGGCTTTGTTGTTATGTACTAATACAAAATTTCGTCCGAAAATATTGTATAGGTCATAAGTTATAATAATATGTCAATAATGGGCGTGGCTGTAGAACTCACTCGCCCATTTTTTGTGTGGTGTTTAATGTTAGTACCCGCAACATTCCTGTGAAATGTCGTTGAAATATCTTTAGGAGGAACCTAGTAATGTTTTTTGGTTAATTGTGGGCGTGGCAGTAGCAATAATCTGCCCATGATTGGAATGCATGCTAGTACAGACCCAGTGTATACATATAATAATTTGTTTTCATATATCATCACTAGAAGCATAGATAGGGTAATTGTCTTTAAGTGGGGTCCCCAAAGTTCATTATATGGGAGGGAGGCGTATCCTTCCTCTGATCGACCCCGTATCTTATATATGGCTTTGTAGGGTCCATATATGTACTAATATAAAATTTCGTCCAAAAATATTGTATAGGTCGTAAGTTATAATAATATGTCTATAGTGAGCGTGGCTGTAGAACTAACTCGCCCATTTTTTGTGTGGTGTTTAATGTTAGTACCCGCAACATTCCTGTGAAATTTCGTTGAAAAATCTTTAGTAGGAACCTAGTAATGTGAAATGTGAAATGCAACCTACCTGTGAAATGTCGTTGAAACATCTTTAATAGGAACCTAGTAATGTTTTTTGGTTAATTGTGGACGTGCCAGTAGCAATAATCTGCCCATATTTGGAATGCATGCTAGTGCAGACCCAGTGTATACATATAATAATTTGTTTTCATATATCATCACTAGAAGCATAGATAGGGTAATTGTCTTTAAGTGGGGTCCCCAAAGTTCATTATATGGGAGGGAGGCGTATTCTTCCTCTGATCGACCCCGTATCTTATATATCGCTTTGTATTGTTCATATATGTACTAGTACAAAATTTGTTACAAAACTATTGTATAGGTCGTAAGTTATAATAATATGTCAATAATGGGCGTGGCTGTATAACTAACTCGTCCATTTTTTGTGTGGTGTTTGATGTTATTACCCGCAACATTCCTGTGAAATTTCGTTGAAAAATCTTTAATTGGAGCCTAGTAATGATTTTTGGTTAATTGTGTCCGTGGCAGTAGCAATAATCTGCCCATATTTGGAGTGGATGCTAGTACAGACGCAGTGTATACATATACCAATTTGTTTTCATATATCATCACTAGAAGCATAGATAGGGTAATTGTCTTTAAGTGGGGTCCCCAAAGTTCATTAAATAGGAGGGAGGCGTATCCTTTCTCTGATCGCTCCCGAATCTTATATATGGCTTTGTTGTTATGTACTAATACAAAATTTCGTCCGAAAATATTGTATAGGTCATAAGTTATAATAATATGTCAATAATGGGCGTGGCTGTAGAACTCACTCGCCCATTTTTTGTGTGGTGTTTAATGTTAGTACCCGCAACATTCCTGTGAAATGTCGTTGAAATATCTTTAGGAGGAACCTAGTAATGTTTTTTGGTTAATTGTGGGCGTGGCAGTAGCAATAATCTGCCCATGATTGGAATGCATGCTAGTACAGACCCAGTGTATACATATAATAATTTGTTTTCATATATCATCACTAGAAGCATAGATAGGGTAATTGTCTTTAAGTGGGGTCCCCAAAGTTCAATATATGGGAGGGAGGCGTATCCTTCCTCTGATCGACCCCGTATCTTATATATGGCTTTGTAGGGTCCATATATGTACTAATATAAAATTTCGTCCAAAAATTTTGTATAGGTCGTAAGTTATAATAATATCTCTATAGTGGGCGTGGCTGTAGAACTAACTCGCCCATTTTTGTGTGGTGTTTAATGTTAGTACCCGCAACATTCCTGTGAAATTTCGTTGAAAAATCTTTAGTAGGAACCTAGTAATGTGAAATGTGAAATGCAACCTACCTGTGAAATGTCGTTGAAACATCTTTCATAGGAACCTAGTAATGTTTTTTGGTTAATTGTGGACGTGCCAGTAGCAATAATCTGCCCATATTTGGAATGCATGCTAGTGCAGACCCAGTGTATACATATAATAATTTGTTTTCATATATCATCACTAGAAGCATAGATAGGGTAATTGTCTTTAAGTGGGGTCCCCAAAGTTCATTATATGGGAGGGAGGCGTATTCTTCCTCTGATCGACCCCGTATCTTATATATGGCTTTGTAGGGTCCATATATGTACTAATACAAAATTTAGTCCAAAAATATTGTATAGGTCGTAAGTTATAATAATATGTCAAGAGTGGGCGTGGCTGTAGAAATAACTATCCCATTTTTCGTGTGGTGTTTAATGTTAGTACCCGCAACATTCCTGTGAAATTTCGTTGAAACATCTTTAGTAGGAACCTAGTAATGTTTTTTGGTTAATTGTGGGCGTGGCAGTAGCAATAATCTGCCCATATTTGGAATGCATGCTAGTGCAGACCCAGTCTATACATATAATAATTTGTTTTCATATATCATCACTAGAAGCATAGGTAGGGTAATTGTCTTCAAGTGGGGTCCCCAAAGTTCATTATATGGGAGGGAGGCGTATCCTTCCTCTGATCGACCCCGTATCTTATATATCGCTTTGTATTGTTCATATATGTACTAGTACAAAATTTGGTACAAAACTATTGTATAGGTCGTAAGTTATAATAATATGTCAATAATGGGCGTGGCTGTATAACTAACTCGTCCATTTTTTGTGTGGTGTTTGATGTTATTACCCGCAACATTCCTGTGAAATTTCGTTGAAAAATCTTTAGTAGGAACCTAGTAATGTTTTTTGGTTAATTGTGGGCGTGGCAGTATCAATAATCTGCCCATATTTGGAATGCATGCTAGTACAGACCCAACAATATACTAATTTGTTTTCATATATCATCACTAGAAACATAGATAGGGTAATTGTCTTTAAGTGGTGTCCCCAAAGTTCATTATATGGGAGGGAGGCGTATCCTTCCTCTGATCGCCCCGAATCTTATATATGGCTTTGTAGGGTCCATATATGTACTAATGTAAACTTTCGTCAAAAAATATTGTATAGGTCGTAAGTTATAATAATATGTCACTAGTGGGCGTGGCTGTATAAATAACTCTCCCATTTTTTGTGTGGTGTTTAATGTTAGTACCCGCAACCTACCTGTGAAATTTCGTTGAAAAATCTTTAATTGGAGCCTAGTAATGATTTTTGGTTAATTGTGTCCGTGGCAGTAGCAATAATCTGCCCATATTTGGAGTGGATGCTAGTACAGACGCAGTGTATACATATACCAATTTGTTTTCATATATCATCACTAGAAGCATAGATAGGGTAATTGTCTTTAAGTGGGGTCCCCAAAGTTCATTAAATAGGAGGGAGGCGTATCCTTTCTCTGATCGCTCCCGAATCTTATATATGGCTTTGTTGTTATGTACTAATACAAAATTTCGTCCGAAAATATTGTATAGGTCATAAGTTATAATAATATGTCAATAATGGGCGTGGCTGTAGAACTCACTCGCCCATTTTTTGTGTGGTGTTTAATGTTAGTACCCGCAACATTCCTGTGAAATGTCGTTGAAATATCTTTAGGAGGAACCTAGTAATGTTTTTTGGTTAATTGTGGGCGTGGCAGTAGCAATAATCTGCCCATGATTGGAATGCATGCTAGTACAGACCCAGTGTATACATATAATAATTTGTTTTCATATATCATCACTAGAAGCATAGATAGGGTAATTGTCTTTAAGTGGGGTCCCCAAAGTTCATTATATGGGAGGGAGGCGTATCCTTCCTCTGATCGACCCCGTATCTTATATATGGCTTTGTAGGGTCCATATATGTACTAATATAAAATTTCGTCCAAAAATTTTGTATAGGTCGTAAGTTATAATAATATGTCTATAGTGGGCGTGGCTGTAGAACTAACTCGCCCATTTTTTGTGTGGTGTTTAATGTTAGTACCCGCAACATTCCTGTGAAATTTCGTTGAAAAATCTTTAGTAGGAACCTAGTAATGTGAAATGTGAAATGCAACCTACTTGTGAAATGTCGTTGAAACATCTTTAATAGGAACCTAGTAATGTTTTTTGGTTAATTGTGGACGTGCCAGTAGCAATAATCTGCCCATATTTGGAATGCATGCTAGTGCAGACCCAGTGTATACATATAATAATTTGTTTTCATATATCATCACTAGAAGCATAGATAGGGTAATTGTCTTTAAGTGGGGTCCCCAAAGTTCATTATATGGGAGGGAGGCGTATTCTTCCTCTGATCGACCCCGTATCTTATATATGGCTTTGTAGGGTCCATATATGTACTAATACAAAATTTAGTCCAAAAATATTGTATAGGTCGTAAGTTATAATAATATGTCAAGAGTGGGCGTGGCTGTAGAAATAACTATCCCATTTTTCGTGTGGTGTTTAATATTAGTACCCGCAACATTCCTGTGAAATTTCGTTGAAACATCTTTAGTAGGAACCTAGTAATGTTTTTTGGTTAATTGTGGGCGTGGCAGTAGCAATAATCTGCCCATATTTGGAATGCAGGCTAGTGCAGACCCAGTCTATACATATAATAATTTGTTTTCATATATCATCACTAGAAGCATAGGTAGGGTAATTGTCTTCAAGTGGGGTCCCCAAAGTTCATTATATGGGAGGGAGGCGTATCCTTCCTCTGATCGACCCCGTATCTTATATATCGCTTTGTATTGTTCATATATGTACTAGTACAAAATTTGGTACAAAACTATTGTATAGGTCGTAAGTTATAATAATATGTCAATAATGGGCGTGGCTGTATAACTAACTCGTCCATTTTTTGTGTGGTGTTTGATGTTATTACCCGCAACATTCCTGTGAAATTTCGTTGAAAAATCTTTAGTAGGAACCTAGTAATGTTTTTTGGTTAATTGTGGGCGTGGCAGTATCAATAATCTGCCCATATTTGGAATGCATGCTAGTACAGACCCAACAATATACTAATTTGTTTTCATATATCATCACTAGAAACATAGATAGGGTAATTGTCTTCAAGTGGGGTCCCCAAAGTTCATTATATGGGAGGGAGGCGTATCCTTCCTCTGATCGCCCCGAATCTTATATATGGCTTTGTAGGGTCCATATATGTACTAATGTAAACTTTCGTCAAAAAATATTGTATAGGTCGTAAGTTATAATAATATGTCACTAGTGGGCGTGGCTGTATAAATAACTCTCCCATTTTTTGTGTGGTGTTTAATGTTAGTACCCGCAACCTACCTGTGAAATTTCGTTGAAAAATCTTTAATTGGAGCCTAGTAATGATTTTTGGTTAATTGTGTCCGTGGCAGTAGCAATAATCTGCCCATATTTGGAGTGGATGCTAGTACAGACGCAGTGTATACATATACCAATTTGTTTTCATATATCATCACTAGAAGCATAGATAGGGTAATTGTCTTTAAGTGGGGTCCCCAAAGTTCATTAAATAGGAGGGAGGCGTATCCTTTCTCTGATCGCTCCCGAATCTTATATATGGCTTTGTTGTTATGTACTAATACAAAATTTCGTCCGAAAATATTGTATAGGTCATAAGTTATAATAATATGTCAATAATGGGCGTGGCTGTAGAACTCACTCGCCCATTTTTTGTGTGGTGTTTAATGTTAGTACCCGCAACATTCCTGTGAAATGTCGTTGAAATATCTTTAGGAGGAACCTAGTAATGTTTTTTGGTTAATTGTGGGCGTGGCAGTAGCAATAATCTGCCCATGATTGGAATGCATGCTAGTACAGACCCAGTGTATACATATAATAATTTGTTTTCATATATCATCACTAGAAGCATAGATAGGGTAATTGTCTTTAAGTGGGGTCCCCAAAGTTCATTATATGGGAGGGAGGCGTATCCTTCCTCTGATCGACCCCGTATCTTATATATGGCTTTGTAGGGTCCATATATGTACTAATATAAAATTTCGTCCAAAAATTTTGTATAGGTCGTAAGTTATAATAATATGTCTATAGTGGGCGTGGCTGTAGAACTAACTCGCCCATTTTTTGTGTGGTGTTTAATGTTAGTACCCGCAACATTCCTGTGAAATTTCGTTGAAAAATCTTTAGTAGGAACCTAGTAATGTGAAATGTGAAATGCAACCTACTTGTGAAATGTCGTTGAAACATCTTTAATAGGAACCTAGTAATGTTTTTTGGTTAATTGTGGACGTGCCAGTAGCAATAATCTGCCCATATTTGGAATGCATGCTAGTGCAGACCCAGTGTATACATATAATAATTTGTTTTCATATATCATCACTAGAAGCATAGATAGGGTAATTGTCTTTAAGTGGGGTCCCCAAAGTTCATTATATGGGAGGGAGGCGTATTCTTCCTCTGATCGACCCCGTATCTTATATATGGCTTTGTAGGGTCCATATATGTACTAATACAAAATTTAGTCCAAAAATATTGTATAGGTCGTAAGTTATAATAATATGTCAAGAGTGGGCGTGGCTGTAGAAATAACTATCCCATTTTTCGTGTGGTGTTTAATATTAGTACCCGCAACATTCCTGTGAAATTTCGTTGAAACATCTTTAGTAGGAACCTAGTAATGTTTTTTGGTTAATTGTGGGCGTGGCAGTAGCAATAATCTGCCCATATTTGGAATGCAGGCTAGTGCAGACCCAGTCTATACATATAATAATTTGTTTTCATATATCATCACTAGAAGCATAGGTAGGGTAATTGTCTTCAAGTGGGGTCCCCAAAGTTCATTATATGGGAGGGAGGCGTATCCTTCCTCTGATCGACCCCGTATCTTATATATCGCTTTGTATTGTTCATATATGTACTAGTACAAAATTTGGTACAAAACTATTGTATAGGTCGTAAGTTATAATAATATGTCAATAATGGGCGTGGCTGTATAACTAACTCGTCCATTTTTTGTGTGGTGTTTGATGTTATTACCCGCAACATTCCTGTGAAATTTCGTTGAAAAATCTTTAGTAGGAACCTAGTAATGTTTTTTGGTTAATTGTGGGCGTGGCAGTATCAATAATCTGCCCATATTTGGAATGCATGCTAGTACAGACCCAACAATATACTAATTTGTTTTCATATATCATCACTAGAAACATAGATAGGGTAATTGTCTTTAAGTGGTGTCCCCAAAGTTCATTATATGGGAGGGAGGCGTATCCTTCCTCTGATCGCCCCGAATCTTATATATGGCTTTGTAGGGTCCATATATGTACTAATGTAAACTTTCGTCAAAAAATATTGTATAGGTCGTAAGTTATAATAATATGTCACTAGTGGGCGTGGCTGTATAAATAACTCTCCCATTTTTTGTGTGGTGTTTAATGTTAGTACCCGCAACCTACCTGTGAAATTTCGTTGAAAAATCTTTAATTGGAGCCTAGTAATGATTTTTGGTTAATTGTGTCCGTGGCAGTAGCAATAATCTGCCCATATTTGGAGTGGATGCTAGTACAGACGCAGTGTATACATATACCAATTTGTTTTCATATATCATCACTAGAAGCATAGATAGGGTAATTGTCTTTAAGTGGGGTCCCCAAAGTTCATTAAATAGGAGGGAGGCGTATCCTTTCTCTGATCGCTCCCGAATCTTATATATGGCTTTGTTGTTATGTACTAATACAAAATTTCGTCCGAAAATATTGTATAGGTCATAAGTTATAATAATATGTCAATAATGGGCGTGGCTGTAGAACTCACTCGCCCATTTTTTGTGTGGTGTTTAATGTTAGTACCCGCAACATTCCTGTGAAATGTCGTTGAAATATCTTTAGGAGGAACCTAGTAATGTTTTTTGGTTAATTGTGGGCGTGGCAGTAGCAATAATCTGCCCATGATTGGAATGCATGCTAGTACAGACCCAGTGTATACATATAATAATTTGTTTTCATATATCATCACTAGAAGCATAGATAGGGTAATTGTCTTTAAGTGGGGTCCCCAAAGTTCATTATATGGGAGGGAGGCGTATCCTTCCTCTGATCGACCCCGTATCTTATATATGGCTTTGTAGGGTCCATATATGTACTAATATAAAATTTCGTCCAAAAATATTGTATAGGTCGTAAGTTATAATAATATGTCTATAGTGAGCGTGGCTGTAGAACTAACTCGCCCATTTTTTGTGTGGTGTTTAATGTTAGTACCCGCAACATTCCTGTGAAATTTCGTTGAAAAATCTTTAGTAGGAACCTAGTAATGTGAAATGTGAAATGCAACCTACCTGTGAAATGTCGTTGAAACATCTTTAATAGGAACCTAGTAATGTTTTTTGGTTAATTGTGGACGTGCCAGTAGCAATAATCTGCCCATATTTGGAATGCATGCTAGTGCAGACCCAGTGTATACATATAATAATTTGTTTTCATATATCATCACTAGAAGCATAGATAGGGTAATTGTCTTTAAGTGGGGTCCCCAAAGTTCATTATATGGGAGGGAGGCGTATTCTTCCTCTGATCGACCCCGTATCTTATATATCGCTTTGTATTGTTCATATATGTACTAGTACAAAATTTGTTACAAAACTATTGTATAGGTCGTAAGTTATAATAATATGTCAATAATGGGCGTGGCTGTATAACTAACTCGTCCATTTTTTGTGTGGTGTTTGATGTTATTACCCGCAACATTCCTGTGAAATTTCGTTGAAAAATCTTTAGTAGGAACCTAGTAATGTTTTTTGGTTAATTGTGGGCGTGGCAGTATCAATAATCTGCCCATATTTGGAATGCATGCTAGTACAGACCCAACAATATACTAATTTGTTTTCATATATCATCACTAGAAACATAGATAGGGTAATTGTCTTTAAGTGGTGTCCCCTAAGTTCATTATATGGGAGGGAGGCGTATCCTTCCTCTGATCGCCCCGAATCTTATATATGGCTTTGTAGGGTCCATATATGTACTAATGTTAACTTTCGTCAAAAAATATTGTATAGGTCGTAAGTTATAATAATATGTCACTAGTGGGCGTGGCTGTATAAATAACTCTCCCATTTTTTGTGTGGTGTTTAATGTTAGTACCCGCAACCTACCTGTGAAATTTCGTTGAAAAATCTTTAATTGGAGCCTAGTAATGATTTTTGGTTAATTGTGTCCGTGGCAGTAGCAATAATCTGCCCATATTTGGAGTGGATGCTAGTACAGACGCAGTGTATACATATACCAATTTGTTTTCATATATCATCACTAGAAGCATAGATAGGGTAATTGTCTTTAAGTGGGGTCCCCAAAGTTCATTAAATAGGAGGGAGGCGTATCCTTTCTCTGATCGCTCCCGAATCTTATATATGGCTTTGTTGTTATGTACTAATACAAAATTTCGTCAGAAAATATTGTATAGGTCATAAGTTATAATAATATGTCAATAATGGGCGTGGCTGTAGAACTCACTCGCCCATTTTTTGTGTGGTGTTTAATGTTAGTACCCGCAACATTCCTGTGAAATGTCGTTGAAATATCTTTAGGAGGAACCTAGTAATGTTTTTTGGTTAATTGTGGGCGTGGCAGTAGCAATAATCTGCCCATGATTGGAATGCATGCTAGTACAGACCCAGTGTATACATATAATAATTTGTTTTCATATATCATCACTAGAAGCATAGATAGGGTAATTGTCTTTAAGTGGGGTCCCCAAAGTTCATTATATGGGAGGGAGGCGTATCCTTCCTCTGATCGACCCCGTATCTTATATATGGCTTTGTAGGGTCCATATATGTACTAATATAAAATTTCGTCCAAAAATTTTGTATAGGTCGTAAGTTATAATAATATGTCAATAATGGGCGTGGCTGTATAACTAACTCGCCCATTTTTTGTGTGGTGTTTAATGTTAGTACCCGCGACATTCCTGTGAAATTTCGTTGAAAAACTTTAGTAGGAACCTAGTAAAGTTTTTTGGTTAATTGTGGGCATGGCAGAAGCAATAATCTGCCCATATTTGGAATGCATGCTAGTACAGACCCAGTGTATACATATACCAATTTGTTTTCATATATCATCACCAGAAGCAGAGATAGGGTAATTGTCTTTAAATGGGGTGCCCAAAGTTCATTATATGGGAGGGAGGCGTATCCTTCCTCTGGTCGACCCCGAATCTTTTATACGGCTTTGTAGGGTCCATATATGTACTAATATAAAATTTCGTCCGAAAATATTGTATAGGTCATAAGTTATAATAATATGTCAATAGTGGGCATGGCTGTAGAAATAACTCGTCCATTTTTTGTGTGGTGTTTAATGTTAGTACCCGCAACATTCCTGTGAAATTTCGTTGAAAAATCTTTAGTAGGAACCTAGTAATGTTTTTTGGTTAATTGTGGGCGTGGCAGTATCAATAATCTGCCCATATTTGGAATGCATGCTAGTACAGACCCAACAATATACTAATTTGTTTTCATATATCATCACTAGAAACATAGATAGGGTAATTGTCTTTAAGTGGTGTCCCCAAAGTTCATTATATGGGAGGGAGGCGTATCCTTCCTCTGATCGCCCCGAATCTTATATATGGCTTTGTAGGGTCCATATATGTACTAATGTAAACTTTCGTCCAAAAATATTGTATAGGTCGTAAGTTATAATAATATGTCACTAGTGGGCGTGGCTGTATAAATAACTCGCCCATTTTTTGTGTGGTGTTTAATGTTAGTACCCGCAACCTACCTGTGAAATTTCGTTGAAAAATCTTTAATAGGAGCCTAGTAATGATTTTTGGTTAATTGTGTCCGTGGCAGTAGCAATAATCTGCCCATATTTGGAATGCATGCTTGTACAGACCCAGTGTATACATATACCAATTTGTTTTCATATATCATCACTAGAAGCATAGATAGGGTAATTGTCTTTAAGTGGGGTCCCCAAAGTTCATTATATGGGAGGGAGGCGTATTCTTCCTCTGATCGACCCCGAATCTTATATATGGCTTTGTAGGGTCCATATATGTACTAATATAAAATTTCGTCTCAAAATATTGTATAGGTCGTACGTTATAATAATATGTCTATATTGGGCGTGGCTGTAGAACTAACTCGCCCATTTTTTGTGTGGTGTTTAATGTTAGTACCCGCAACATTCCTGTGAAATTTCGTTGAAAAATCTTTAGTAGCAACCTAGTAATGTGAAATGTGAAATGCAACCTACCTGTGAAATGTCATTGAAACATCTTTAATAGGAACCTAGTAATGTTTTTTGATTAATTGTGGACGTGGCAGTAGCAATAATCTGCCCATATTTGGAATGCATGCTAGTGCAGACCCAGTGTATACATATAATAATTTGTTTTCATATATCATCACTAGAAGCATAGATAGGGTAATTGTCTTTAAGTGGGGTCCCCAAAGTTCATTATATGGGAGGGAGGCGTATTCTTCCTCTGATCGACCCCGTATCTTATATATGGCTTTGTAGGGTCCATATATGTACTAACACAAAATTTAGTCCAAAAATATTGTATAGGTCATAAGTTATAATAATATGTCAAGAGTGGGCGTGGCTGTAGAAATAACTATCCCATTTTTCGTGTGGTGTTTAATGTTAGTACCCGCAACATTCCTGCGAAATTTCGTTGAAACATCTTTAGTAGGAACCTAGTAATGTTTTTTGGTTAATTGTGGGCGTGGCAGTAGCAATAATCTGCCCATATTTGGAATGCATGCTAGTGCAGACCCAGTCTATACATATAATAATTTGTTTTCATATATCATCACTAGAAGCATAGTTAGGGTAATTGTCTTTAAGTGGGGTCCCCAAAGTTCATTATATGGGAGGGAGGCGTATCCTTCCTCTGATCGACCCCGTATCTTATATATCGCTTTGTATTGTTCATATATGTACTAGTCCAAAATTTGGTACAAAACTATTGTATAGGTCGTAAGTTATAATAATATGTCAATAATGGGCGTGGCTGTATAACTAACTCGTCCATTTTTTGTGTGGTGTTTGATGTTATTACCCGCAACATTCCTGTGAAATTTCGTTGAAAAATCTTTAGTAGGAACCTAGTAATGTTTTTTGGTTAATTGTGGGCGTGGCAGTATCAATAATCTGCCCATATTTGGAATGCATGCTAGTACAGACCCAACAATATACTAATTTGTTTTCATATATCATCACTAGAAGCATAGATAGGGTAATTGTCTTTAAGTGGGGTCCCCAAAGTTCATTATATGGGAGGGAGGCGTATCCTTCCTCTGATCGCCCCGAATCTTATATATGGCTTTGTAGGGTCCATATATGTACTAATGTAAACTTTCGTCCAAAAATATTGTATAGGTCGTAAGTTATAATAATATGTCACTAGTGGGCGTGGCTGTATAAATAACTCGCCCATTTTTTGTGTGGTGTTTAATGTTAGTACCCGCAACCTACCTGTGAAATTTCGTTGAAAAATCTTTAATAGGAGCCTAGTAATGATTTTTGGTTAATTGTGTCCGTGGCAGTAGCAATAATCTGCCCATATTTGGAATGCATGCTTGTACAGACCCAGTGTATACATATACCAATTTGTTTTCATATATCATCACTAGAAGCATAGATAGGGTAATTGTCTTTAAGTGGGGTCCCCAAAGTTCATTATATGGGAGGGAGGCGTATTCTTCCTCTGATCGACCCCGAATCTTATATATGGCTTTGTAGGGTCCATATATGTACTAATATAAAATTTCGTCTCAAAATATTGTATAGGTCGTACGTTATAATAATATGTCTATATTGGGCGTGGCTGTAGAACTAACTCGCCCATTTTTTGTGTGGTGTTTAATGTTAGTACCCGCAACATTCCTGTGAAATTTCGTTGAAAAATCTTTAGTAGCAACCTAGTAATGTGAAATGTGAAATGCAACCTACCTGTGAAATGTCATTGAAACATCTTTAATAGGAACCTAGTAATGTTTTTTGATTAATTGTGGACGTGGCAGTAGCAATAATCTGCCCATATTTGGAATGCATGCTAGTGCAGACCCAGTGTATACATATAATAATTTGTTTTCATATATCATCACTAGAAGCATAGATAGGGTAATTGTCTTTAAGTGGGGTCCCCAAAGTTCATTATATGGGAGGGAGGCGTATTCTTCCTCTGATCGACCCCGTATCTTATATATGGCTTTGTAGGGTCCATATATGTACTAACACAAAATTTAGTCCAAAAATATTGTATAGGTCATAAGTTATAATAATATGTCAAGAGTGGGCGTGGCTGTAGAAATAACTATCCCATTTTTCGTGTGGTGTTTAATGTTAGTACCCGCAACATTCCTGCGAAATTTCGTTGAAACATCTTTAGTAGGAACCTAGTAATGTTTTTTGGTTAATTGTGGGCGTGGCAGTAGCAATAATCTGCCCATATTTGGAATGCATGCTAGTGCAGACCCAGTCTATACATATAATAATTTGTTTTCATATATCATCACTAGAAGCATAGTTAGGGTAATTGTCTTTAAGTGGGGTCCCCAAAGTTCATTATATGGGAGGGAGGCGTATCCTTCCTCTGATCGACCCCGTATCTTATATATCGCTTTGTATTGTTCATATATGTACTAGTCCAAAATTTGGTACAAAACTATTGTATAGGTCGTAAGTTATAATAATATGTCAATAATGGGCGTGGCTGTATAACTAACTCGTCCATTTTTTGTGTGGTGTTTGATGTTATTACCCGCAACATTCCTGTGAAATTTCGTTGAAAAATCTTTAGTAGGAACCTAGTAATGTTTTTTGGTTAATTGTGGGCGTGGCAGTATCAATAATCTGCCCATATTTGGAATGCATGCTAGTACAGACCCAACAATATACTAATTTGTTTTCATATATCATCACTAGAAACATAGATAGGGTAATTGTCTTTAAGTGGTGTCCCCAAAGTTCATTATATGGGAGGGAGGCATATCCTTCCTCTGATCGCCCCGAATCTTATATATGGCTTTGTAGGGTCCATATATGTACTAATGTAAACTTTCGTCAAAAAATATTGTATAGGTCGTAAGTTATAATAATATGTCACTAGTGGGCGTGGCTGTATAAATAACTCGCCCTTTTTTTGTGTGGTGTTTAATGTTAGTACCCGCAACCTACCTCTGAAATTTCGTTGAAAAATCTTTAATTGGTGCCTAGTAATGATTTTTGGTTAATTGTGTCCGTGGCAGTAGCAATAATCTGCCCATATTGGAGTGGATGCTAGTACAGACGCAGTGTATACATATACCAATTTGTTTTCATATATCGTCACTAGAAGCATAAATAGGGTAATTGTCTTTAAGTGGGGTCCCCAAAGTTCATTAAATAGGAGGGAGGCGTATCCTTTCTCTGATCGCTCCCGAATCTTATATATGGCTTTGTTGGGTCTATATATGTACTAATACAAAATTTCGTCCGAAAATATTGTATAGGTCATAAGTTATAATAATATGTCAATAGTGGGCGTGGCTGTAGAACTCACTCGCCCATTTTTTGTGTGGTGTTTAATGTTAGTACCCGCAACATTCCTGTGAAATGTCGTTGAAATATCTTTAGGAGGAACCTAGCAATGTTTTTTGGTTAATTGTGGGCGTGGCAGTAGCAATAATCTGCCCATGATTGGAATGCATGCTAGTACAGACCCAGTGCATACATATAATAATTTGTTTTCATATATCATCACTAGAAGCATAGATAGGGTAATTGTCTTTAAGTGGGGTCCCCAAAGTTCATTATATGGGAGGGAGGCGTATCCTTCCTCTGATCGACCCCGTATCTTATATATGGCTTTGTAGGGTCCATATATGTACTAATATAAAATTTCGTCCAAAAATTTTGTATAGGTCGTAAGTTATAATAATATGTCAATAATGGGCGTGGCTGTATAACTAACTCGCCCATTTTTTGTGTGGTGTTTAATGTTAGTACCCGCGACATTCCTGTGAAATTTCGTTGAAAAACTTTAGTAGGAACCTAGTAAAGTTTTTTGGTTAATTGTGGGCATGGCAGAAGCAATAATCTGCCTTATTTGGAATGCATGCTAGTACAGTCCCAGTGTATACATATACCAATTTGTTTTCATATATCGTCACCAGAAGCAGAGATAGGGTAATTGTCTTTAAATGGGGTGCCCAAAGTTCATTATATGGGAGGGAGGCGTATCCTTCCTCTGATCGACCCCGAATCTTTTATACGGCTTTGTAGGGTCCATATATGTACTAATATAAAATTTCGTCCGAAAATATTGTATAGGTCATAAGTTATAATAATATGTCAATAGTGGGCATGGCTGTAGAAATAACTCGTCCATTTTTTGTGTGGTGTTTAATGTTAGTACCCGCAACATTCCTGTGAAATGTCGTTGAAAAATCTTTAATAGGAACCTAGTAATGATTATTTGTTAATTGTGGGCGTGGCAGTAGCAATAATCTGCCCATATTTGGAATGCATGCTAGTGCAGACCCAGTGTATACATATAATAATTTGTTTTCATATATCATCACTAGAAGCATAGATAGGGTAATTGTCTTTAAGTGGGGTCCCCAAACTTCATTATATGGGAGGGAGGCGTATTCTTCCTCTGATCGACCCCGTATCTTATATATGGCTTTGTAGGGTCCATATATGTACTAATACAAAATTTAGTCCAAAAATATTGTATAGGTCGTAAGTTATAATAATATGTCAAGAGTGGGCGTGGCTGTAGAAATAACTCGCCCATTTTTCGTGTGGTGTTTAATGTTAGTACCCGCAACATTCCTGTGAAATTTCGATGAAACATCTTTAGTAGGAACCTAGTAATATTTTTTGGTTAATTGTGGGCGTGGCAGTAGCAATAATCTGCCCATATTTGGAATGCATGCTAGTGCAGACCCAGTCTATACATATAATAATTTGTTTTCATATATCATCACTAGAAGCATAGATAGGGTAATTGTCTTTAAGTGGGGTCCCCAAAGTTCATTATATGGGAGGGAGGCGTATTCTTCCTCTGATCGACCCCGAATCTTATATATGGCTTTGTAGGGTCCATATATGTACTAATACAAAATTTAGTCCAAAAATATTGTATAGGTCGTAAGTTATAATAATATGTCAAGAGTGGGCGTGGCTGTAGAAATAACTCGCCCATTTTTCGTGTGGTGTTTAATGTTAGTACCCGCAACATTCCTGTGAAATTTCGATGAAACATCTTTAGTAGGAACCTAGTAATGTTTTTTGGTTAATTGTGGGCGTGGCAGTAGCAATAATCTGCCCATATTTGGAATGCAGGCTAGTGCAGACCCAGTCTATACATATAATAATTTGTTTTCATATATCATCACTAGAAGCATAGTTAGGGTAATTGTCTTTAAGTGGGGTCCCCAAAGTTCATTATATGGGAGGGAGGCGTATCCTTCCTCTGATCGACCCCGTATCTTATATATCGATTTGTATTGTTCATATATGTACTAATACAAAATTTGGTACAAAACTATTGTATAGGTCGTAAGTTATAATAATATGTCAATAATGGGCGTGGCTGTATAATTAACTCGTCCATTTTTTGTGTGGTGTTTGATGTTATTACCCGCAACATTCCTGTGAAATTTCGTTGAAAAATCTTTAGTAGGAACCTAGTAATGTTTTTTGGTTAATTGTGGGCGTGGCAGTATCAATAATGTGCCCATATTTGGAATGCATGCTAGTACAGACCCAACAATATACTAATTTGTTTTCATATATCATCACTAGAAACATAGATAGGGTAATTGTCTTTAAGTGGTGTCCCCAAAGTTCATTATATGGGAGGGAGGCGTATCCTTCCTCTGATCGCCCCGAATCTTATATATGGCTTTGTAGGGTCCATATATGTACTAATGTAAACTTTCGTCAAAAAATATTGTATAGGTCGTAAGTTATAATAATATGTCACTAGTGGGCGTGGCTGTATAAATAACTCGCCCATTTTTGATGTGGTGTTTAATGTTAGTACCCGCAACCTACCTGTGAAATTTCGTTGAAAAATCTTTAATTGGAGCCTAGTAATGATTTTTGGTTAATTGTGTCCGTGGCAGTAGCAATAATCTGCCCATATTTGGAGTGGATGCTAGTACAGACGCAGTGTATACATATACCAATTTGTTTTCATATATCGTCACTAGAAGCATAGAGCATAGGGTAATTGTCTTTAAGTGGGGTCCCCAAAGTTCATTAAATAGGAGGGAGGCGTATCCTTTCTCTGATCGCTCCCGAATCTTATATATGGCTTTGTTGGGTCTATATATGTACTAATACAAAATTTTGTCCGAAAATATTGTATAGGTCATAAGTTATAATAATATGTCAATAGTGGGCGTGGCTGTAGAACTCACTCGCCCATTTTTTGTGTGGTGTTTAATGTCAGTACCCGCAACATTCCTGTGAAATGTCGTTGAAATATCTTTAGGAGGAACCTAGTAATTTTTTTGGTTAATTGTGGGCGTGGTAGTAGCAATAATCTGCCCATGATTGGAATGCATACTAGTACAGACCCAGTGTATACATATAATAATTTGTTTTCATATATCATCACTAGAAGCATAGATAGGGTAATTGTCTTTAAGTGGGGTCCCCAAAGTTCATTATATGGGAGGGAGGCGTATACTTCCTCTGATCGACCCCGTATCTTATATATGGCTTTGTAGGGTCCATATATGTACTAATATAAAATTTCGTCCAAAAATTTTGTATAGGTCGTAAGTTATAATAATATGTCAATAATGGGCGTGGCTGTATAACTAACTCGCCCATTTTTTGTGTGGTGTTTAATGTTAGTACCCGCGACATTCCTGTGAAATTTCGTTGAAAAACTTTAGTAGGAACCTAGTAAAGTTTTTTGGTTAATTGTGGGCATGGCAGAAGCAATAATCTGCCAATATTTGGAATGCATGCTAGTACAGACCCAGTGTATACATATACCAATTTGTTTTCATATATCATCACTAGAAGCATAGTTAGGGTAATTGTCTTTAAGTGGGGTCCCCAAAGTTCATTATATGGGAGGGAGGCGTATCCTTCCTCTGATCGACCCCGTATCTTATATATCGCTTTGTATTGTTCATATATGTACTAGTACAAAATTTGGTACAAAACTATTGTATAGGTCGTAAGTTATAATAATATGTCAATAATGGGCGTGGCTGTATAACTAACTCGTCCATTTTTTGTGTGGTGTTTGATGTTATTACCCGCAACATTCCTGTGAAATTTCGTTGAAAAATCTTTAGTAGGAACCTAGTAATGTTTTTTGGTTAATTGTGGGCGTGGCAGTATCAATAATCTGCCCATATTTGGAATGCATGCTAGTACAGACCCAACAATATACTAATTTGTTTTCATATATCATCACTAGAAACATAGATAGGGTAATTGTCTTTAAGTGGTGTCCCCAAAGTTCATTATATGGGAGGGAGGCGTATCCTTCCTCTGATCGCCCCGAATCTTATATATGGCTTTGTAGGGTCCATATATGTACTAATGTAAACTTTCGTCAAAAAATATTGTATAGGTCGTAAGTTATAATAATATGTCACTAGTGGGCGTGGCTGTATAAATAACTCGCCCATTTTTGATGTGGTGTTTAATGTTAGTACCCGCAACCTACCTGTTAAATTTCGTTGAAAAATCTTTAATTGGAGCCTAGTAATGATTTTTGGTTAATTGTGTCCGTGGCAGTAGCAATAATCTGCCCATATTTGGAGTGGATGCTAGTACAGACGCAGTGTATACATATACCAATTTGTTTTCATATATCGTCACTAGAAGCATAGATAGGGTAATTGTCTTTAAGTGGGGTCCCCAAAGTTCATTAAATAGGAGGGAGGCGTATCCTTTCTCTGATCGCTCCCGAATCTTATATATGGCTTTGTTGGGTCTATATATGTGCTAATACAAAATTTTGTCCGAAAATATTGTATAGGTCATAAGTTATAATAATATGTCAATAGTGGGCGTGGCTGTAGAACTCACTCGCCCATTTTTTGTGTGGTGTTTAATGTCAGTACCCGCAACATTCCTGTGAAATGTCGTTGAAATATCTTTAGGAGGAACCTAGTAATGTTTTTTGGTTAATTGTGGGCGTGGTAGTAGCAATAATCTGCCCATGATTGGAATGCATACTAGTACAGACCCAGTGTATACATATAATAATTTGTTTTCATATATCATCACTAGAAGCATAGATAGGGTAATTGTCTTTAAGTGGGGTCCCCAAAGTTCATTATATGGGAGGGAGGCGTATACTTCCTCTGATCGACCCCGTATCTTATATATGGCTTTGTAGGGTCCATATATGTACTAATATAAAATTTCGTCCAAAAATTTTGTATAGGTCGTAAGTTATAATAATATGTCAATAATGGGCGTGGCTGTATAACTAACTCGCCCATTTTTTGTGTGGTGTTTAATGTTAGTACCCGCGACATTCCTGTGAAATTTCGTTGAAAAACTTTAGTAGAAACCTAGTAAAGTTTTTTGGTTAATTGTGGGCATGGCAGAAGCAATAATCTGCCAATATTTGGAATGCATGCTAGTACAGACCCAGTGTATACATATACCAATTTGTTTTCATATATCATCACCAGAAGCAGAGATAGGGTAATCGTCTTTAAATGGGGTGCCCAAAGTTCATTATATGGGAGGGAGGCGTACCCTTCCTCTGATCGACCCCGAATCTTATATATGGCTTTGTAGGGTCCATATATGTACTAATATAAAATTTCGTCCGAAAATATTGTATAGGTCATAAGTTATAATAATATGTCAATAGTGGGCATGGCTGCAGAAATAACTCGTCCATTTTTTGTGTGGTGTTTAATGTTAGTACCCGCAACATTCCTGTGAAATGTCGTTGAAAAATCTTTAATAGGAACCTACTAATGATTATTTGTTAATTGTGGGCGTGGCAGTAGCAATAATCTGCCCATATTTGGAATGCATGCTAGTACAGACCCAGTGTATACATATACTAAAATGTTTTCATATATCATCACTAGAAGCATAGATAGGGTAATTGTCTTTAAGTGGGGTCCCCAAAGTTCATTATATGGGAGGGAGGCGTATACTTGCTCTGATCGACCCCGAATCTTATATATGGCTTTCTAGGGTCCATATATGTACTAATATAAATTTCGTCCAAAAATATTGTATAGGTCGTCAGATATAATAATATGTCAATAATGGGCGTGGCTGTATAATTAACTCGTCCATTTTTTGTGTGGTGTTTGATGTTATTACCCGCAACATTCCTGTGAAATTTCGTTGAAAAATCTTTAGTAGGAACCTAGTAATGTTTTTTGGTTAATTGTGGGCGTGGCAGTATCAATAATCTGCCCATATTTGGAATGCATGCTAGTACAGACCCAACAATATACTAATTTGTTTTCATATATCATCACTAGAAACATAGATAGGGTAATTGTCTTTAAGTGGTGTCCCCAAAGTTCATTATATGGGAGGGAGGCGTATCCTTCCTCTGATCGCCCCGAATCTTATATATGGCTTTGTAGGGTCCATATATGTACTAATGTAAACTTTCGTCCAAAAATATTGTATAGGTCGTAAGTTATAATAATATGTCACTAGTGGGCGTGGCTGTATAAATAACTCGCCCATTTTTTGTGTGGTGTTTAATGTTAGTACCCGCAACCTACCTGTGAAATTTCGTTGAAAAATCTTTAATAGGAGCCTAGTAATGATTTTTGGTTAATTGTGTCCGTGGCAGTAGCAATAATCTGCCCATATTTGGAATGCATGCTTGTACAGACCCAGTGTATACATATACCAATTTGTTTTCATATATCATCACTAGAAGCATAGATAGGGTAATTGTCTTTAAGTGGGGTCCCCAAAGTTCATTATATGGGAGGGAGGCGTATTCTTCCTCTGATCGACCCCGAATCTTATATATGGCTTTGTAGGGTCCATATATGTACTAATATAAAATTTCGTCTCAAAATATTGTATACGTCGTACGTTATAATAATATGTCTATAGTGGGCGTGGCTGTAGAACTAACTCGCCCATTTTTTGTGTGGTGTTTAATGTTAGTACCCGCAACATTCCTGTGAAATTTCGTTGAAAAATCTTTAGTAGCAACCTAGTAATGTTAAATGTGAAATGCAACCTACCTGTGAAATGTCATTGAAACATCTTTAATAGGAACCTAGTAATGTTTTTTGGTTAATTGTGGACGTGGCAGTAGCAATAATCTGCCCATATTTGGAATGCATGCTAGTGCAGACCCAGTGTATACATATAATAATTTGTTTTCATATATCATCACTAGAAGCATAGATAGGGTAATTGTCTTTAAGTGGGGTCCCCAAAGTTCATTATATGGGAGGGAGGCGCATTCTTCCTCTGATCGACCCCGTATCTTATATATGGCTTTGTAGGGTCCATATATGTACTAACACAAAATTTAGTCCAAAAATATTGTATAGGTCGTAAGTTATAATAATATGTCAAGAGTGGGCGTGGCTGTAGAAATAACTATCCCATTTTTCGTGTGGTGTTTAATGTTAGTACCCGCAACATTCTTGTGAAATTTCGTTGAAACATCTTTAGTAGGAACCTAGTAATGTTTTTTGGTTAATTGTGGGCGTGGCAGTAGCAATAATCTGCCCATATTTGGAATGCATGCTTGTACAGACCCAGTGTATACATATACCAATTTGTTTTCATATATCATCACTAGAAGCATAGTTAGGGTAATTGTCTTTAAGTGGGGTCCCCAAAGTTCATTATATGGGAGGGAGGCGTATCCTTCCTCTGATCGACTCCGTATCTTATATATCGCTTTGTATTGTTCATATATGTACTAGTACAAAATTTGGTACAAAACTATTGTATAGGTCGTAAGTTATAATAATATGTCAATAATGGGCGTGGCTGTATAACTAACTCGTCCATTTTTTGTGTGGTGTTTGATGTTATTACCCTCAACATTCCTGTGAAATTTCGTTGAAAAATCTTTAGTAGGATCCTAGTAATGTTTTTTGGTTAATTGTGGGCGTGGCAGTATCAATAATCTGCCCATATTTGGAATGCATGCTAGTACAGACCCAACAATATACTAATTTGTTTTCATATATCATCACTAGAAACATAGATAGGGTAATTGTCTTTAAGTGGTGTCCCCAAAGTTCATTATATGGGAGGGAGGCGTATCCTTCCTCTGATCGCCCCGAATCTTATATATGGCTTTGTAGGGTCCATATATGTACTAATGTAAACTTTCGTCAAAAAATATTGTATAGGTCGTAAGTTATAATAATATGTCACTAGTGGGCGTGGCTGTATAAATAACTCGCCCAGTTTTTGGTGTTTAATGTTAGTACCCGCAACCTACCTGTGAAATTTCGTTGAAACATCTTTAGTAGGAACCTAGTAATGTTTTTTGGTTAATTGTGGGCGTGGCAGTAGCAATAATCTGCCCATATTTGGAATGCAGGCTAGTGCAGACCCAGTCTATACATATAATAATTTGTTTTCATATATCATCACTAGAAGCATAGTTAGGGTAATTGTCTTTAAGTGGGGTCCCCAAAGTTCATTATATGGGAGGGAGGCGTATCCTTCCTCTGATCGACCCCGTATCTTATATATCGATTTGTATTGTTCATATATGTACTAATACAAAATTTGGTACAAAACTATTGTATAGGTCGTAAGTTATAATAATATGTCAATAATGGGCGTGGCTGTATAATTAACTCGTCCATTTTTTGTGTGGTGTTTGATGTTATTACCCGCAACATTCCTGTGAAATTTCGTTGAAAAATCTTTAGTAGGAACCTAGTAATGTTTTTTGGTTAATTGTGGGCGTGGCAGTATCAATAATGTGCCCATATTTGGAATGCATGCTAGTACAGACCCAACAATATACTAATTTGTTTTCATATATCATCACTAGAAACATAGATAGGGTAATTGTCTTTAAGTGGTGTCCCCAAAGTTCATTATATGGGAGGGAGGCGTATCCTTCCTCTGATCGCCCCGAATCTTATATATGGCTTTGTAGGGTCCATATATGTACTAATGTAAACTTTCGTCTCAAAATATTGTATAGGTCGTAAGTTATAATAATATGTCTATAGTGGGCGTGGCTGTAGAACTAACTCGCCCATTTTTTGTGTGGTGTTTAATGTTAGTACCAACAACATTCCTGTGAAATTTCGTTGAAAAATCTTTAGTAGGAACCTAGTAATGTGAAATGTGAAATGCAACCTACCTGTGAAATTTCGTTGAAAAACTTTAGTAGGAACCTAGTAATGTTTTTTGGTTAATTGTGGGCGTGGCAGTAGCAATAATCTGCCCATATTTGGAATGCATGCTAGTGCAGACCCAGTCTATACATATAATAATTTGTTTTCATATATCATCACTAGTAGCATAGTTAGGGTAATTGTCTTTAAGTGGGGTCCCCAAAGTTCATTATATGGGAGGGAGGCGTATCCTTCCTCTGATCGACCCCGTATCTTATATATCGCTTTGTATTGTTCATATATGTACTAATACAAAATTTGGTACAAAACTATTGTATAGGTCGTAAGTTATAATAATATGTCAATAATGGGTGTGGCTGTATAACTAACTCGTCCATTTTTTGTGTGGTGTTTGATGTTATTACCCGCAACATTCCTGTGAAATTTCGTTGAAAAATCTTTAGTAGGAACCTAGTAATGTTTTTTGGTTAATTGTGGGCGTGGCAGTATCAATAATCTGCCCATATTTGGAATGCATGCTAGTACAGACCCAACAATATACTAATTTGTTTTCATATATCATCACTAGAAACATAGATAGGGTAATTGTCTTTAAGTGGTGTCCCCAAAGTTCATTATATGGGAGGGAGGCGTATCCTTCCTCTGATCGCCCCGAATCTTATATATGGCTTTGTAGGGTCCATATATGTACTAATGTAAACTTTCGTCCAAAAATATTGTATAGGTCGTAAGTTATAATAATATGTCACTAGTGGGCGTGGCTGTATAAATAACTCGCCCATTTTTTGTGTGGTGTTTAATGTTAGTACCCGCAACATACCTGTGAAATTTCGTTGAAAAATCTTTAATAGGAGATGATTTTTGGTTAATTGTGTCCGTGGCAGTAGCAATAATCTGCCCATATTTGGAGTGGATGCTAGTACAGACGCAGTTAATACATATACCAATTTGTTTTCATATATCATCACTAGAAGCATAGATAGGGTAATTGTCTTTAAGTGGGGTCCCCAAAGTTCATTAAATAGGAGGGAGGCGTATCCTTTCTCTGATCGCTCCCGAATCTTATATATGGCTTTGTTGGGTCTATAAATGTACTAATACAAAATTTCGTCCGAAAATATTGTTTAGGTCATAAGTTATAATAATATGTCAATAGTGGGCGTGGCTGTAGAACTCACTCGCCCATTTTTTGTGTGGTGTTTAATGTTTGTACCCGCAACATTCCTGTGAAATGTCGTTGAAATATCTTTAGGAGGAACCTAGTAATGTTTTTTGGTTAATTGTGGGCGTGGCAGTACCAATAATCTGCCCATGATTGGAATGCATGCTAGTTTAGACCCAGTGTATACATATTCCAAAATGTTTTCATATATCATCACTAGAAGCATAGATAGGGTAATTGTCTTTAAGTGGGGTCCCCAAAGTTCATTAAATAGGAGGGAGGCGTATCCTTTCTCTGATCGCTCCCGAATCTTATATATGGCTTTGTTGGGTCTATATATGTATTAATACAAAATTTCGTCCAAAATATTGTATAGGTCGTAAGTTATAATAATATGTCAATAGTGGGCGTGGCTGTAGAACTCACTCGCCCATTTTTTGTGTGGTGTTTAATGTTAGTATCCGCAACATTCCTGTGAAATGTCGTTGAAATATCTTCAGTAGGAACCTAGTAATGTTTTTTGGTTAATTGAGGGCGTGGCAGTAGCAATAATCTGCCCATGTTTGGAATGCATGCTAGTACAGACCCAGTGTATACATATACCAAAATGTTTTCATATATCATCACTAGAAGCATAGATAGGGTAATTGTCATTAAGTGGGGTCCCCAAAGTTCATTATATGGGAGGGAGGCTTAACCTTGCTCTGATCGACCCCGAATCTTATATATGGCTTTATAGGGTCCATATATGTACTAATATAAAATTTCGTCCAAAAATATTGTATAGGTCGTAAGTTATAATAATATGTCAATAGTGGGCGTGGCTGTAGAAATAACTCGCCCATTTTTTGTTTGGTGTTTAATGTTAGTACCCGCAACATTCCTGTGAAAGTTCGTTGAAACATCTTTAGTAGGAACCTAGTAATGTTTTGTGGTTAATTGTGGGCGTGGCAGTAGCAATAATCTGCCCATATTTGGAATGCATGCTAGAGCAGACCCAGTGTATACATATAATAATTTGTTTTCATATATCATCACTAGAAGCATAGATAGGGTAATTGTCTTTAAGTGGGGTCCCCAAAGTTCATTATATGGGAGGGAGGCGTATCCTTCCTCTGATCGACCCCGTATCTTATATATGGCTTTGTAGGGTCCATATATGTACTAATATAAAATTTCGTCCAAAAATGTTGTATAGGTCGTAAGTTATAATAATATGTCAATATTGGGCGTGGCTGTATAACTAACTCGCCCATTTTTTGTGTGGTGTTTAATGTTAGTAGCCGCGACATTCCTGTGAAATTTCGTTGAAAAACTTTAGTAGGAACCTAGTAAAGTTTTTTGGTTAATTGTGGGCATGGCAGAAGCAATAATCTGCCCATATTTGGAATGCATGCTAGTACAGACCCAGTGTATACATATACCAATTTGTTTTCATATATCATCACCAGAAGCAGAGATAGGGTAATTGTCTTTAAATGGGGTGCCCAAAGTTCATTATATGGGAGGGAGGCGTATCCTTCCTCTGATCGACCCCGAATCTTGTATACGGCTTTGTAGGGTCCATATATGTACTAATATAAAATTTCGTCCGAAAATATTCTATAGGTCATAAGTTATAATAATATGTAAATAGTGGGCATGGCTATTGAAATAACTCGTCCATTTTTTGTGTGGTGTTTAATGTTAGTACCCGCAACATTCCTGTGAAATGTCGTTGAAAAGTTTTTAGTAGGAACCTAGTAATGTTTTTTGGTTAATTGTGGGCGTGGCAGTAGCAATAATCTGCCCATATTTGGAATGCATGCTAGTACAGACCCAACAATATACTAATTTGTTTTCATATATCATCACTAGAAACATAGATAGGGTAATTGTCTTTAAGTGGGGTCCCCAAAGTTCATTATATGGGAGGGAGGCGTATCCTTCCTCTGATCGCCCCGAATCTTATATATGGCTTTGTAGGGTCCATATATGTACTAATGTAAACTTTCATCCAAAAATATTGTATAGGTCGTAAGTTATAATAATATGTCACTACTGGGCGTGGCTGTATAAATAACTCGCCAGTTTTTTGTGCGGTGTTTAATGTTAGTACCCGCAACCTACCTGTGAAATTTCGTTGAAAAATCTTTAATAGGAGCTTAGTAATGATTTTTGGTTAATTGTGTCCGTGGCAGTAGCAATAATCTGCCAATATTTGGAATGCATGCTTGTACAGACCCAGTGTATACATATACCAATTTGTTTTCATATATCATCACTAGAAGCATAGAGAGGGTAATTGTCTTTAAGTGGGGTCTCCAAGGTTCATTATATGGGAGGGAGGCGTATCCTTCCTCTCATCGACCCCGGATCTTATATATGGCTTTGAAGGGTCCATATATGTACTAATATAAAATTTCGTCTCAAAATATTGTATAGGTCGTAAGTTATAATAATATGTGTATAGTGGGCGTGGCTGTAGAACTAACTCGCCCATTTTTTGTGTGGTGTTTAATGTTAGTACTCGCAACATTCCTGTGAAATTTCGTTGAAAAATCTTTAGTAGGAACCTAGTAATGTTTTTTGGTTAATTGTGGGCGTGGCAGTAGCAATAATCTGCCCATATATGGAATGCATGCTAGTACAGACCCAACAATATACTAATTTGTTTTCATATATCATCATGTTTGGAATGCATGCTAGTACAGACCCAGTGTATACATATACCAAAATGTTTTCATATATCATCACTAGAAGCATAGATAGGGTAATTGTCATTAAGTGGGGTCCCCAAAGTTCATTATATGGGAGGGAGGCTTATCCTTGCTCTGATCGACCCCGAATCTTATATATGGCTTTATAGGGTCCATATATGTACTAATATAAAATTTCGTCCAAAATATTGTGTAGGTCGTAATTTATAATATGTCAATAGTGGGCGTGGCTGTAGAAATAACTCGCCCATTTTTTGTGTGGTGTTTAATGTTAGTACCCGCAACATTCCTGTGAAAGTTCGTTGAAACATCTTTAGTAGGAACTTAGTAATGTTTTGTGGTTAATTGTGGGCGTGGCAGTAGCAATAATCTGCCCATATTTGGAATGCATGCTAGAGCAGACCCAGTGTATACATATAATAATTTGTTTTCATATATCATCACTAGAAGCATAGATAGGGTAATTGTCATTAAGTGGGGTCCCCAAAGTTCATTATATGGGAGGGAGGCGTATCCTTCCTCTGATCGACCCCGTATCTTATATATGGCTTTGTAGGGTCCATATATGTACTAATATAAAATTTCGTCCAAAAATTTTGTATAGGTCGTAAGTTATAATAATATGTCAATAATGGGCGTGGCTGTATAACTAACTCGCCCATTTTTTTTGTGGTGTTTAATGTTAGTACCCGCGACATTCCTGTGAAATTTCGTTGAAAAGCTTTAGTAGGAACCTAGTAAAGTTTTTTGGTTAATTGTGGGCATGGCAGAAGCAATAATCTGCCCATATTTGGAATGCATGCTAGTAAAGACCCAGTGTATACATATACCAATTTGATTTCATATATCATCACCAGAAGCAGAGATAGGGTAATTGTCTTTAAATGGGGTGCCCAAAGTTCATTATATGAGAGGGAGGCGTATCCATCCTCTGATCGACCCCGAATCTTTTATACGGCTTTGTGGGGTCCATATATGTACTAATATAAAATTTCGTCCGAAAATATTGTATAGGTCATAAGTTATAATAATATGTCAATAGTGGGCATGGCTGTAAAAATAACTCGTCCATTTTTTGTGTGGTGTTTAATGTTAGTACCCCCAACATTCCTGTGAAATGTCGTTGAAAAATCTTTAGTAGGAACCTAGTAATGCTTTTTGGTTAATTGTGGGCGTGGCAGTAGCAATAATCTGCCCATATTTGGAATGCATGCTAGTACAGACCCAACAATATACTAATTTGTTTTCATATATCATCACTAGAAACATAGATAGGGTAATTGTCTTTAAGTGGGGTCCCCAAAGTTCATTATATGGGAGGGAGGCGTATCCTTCCTCTGATCGCCCCGAATCTTATATATGGCTTTGTAGGGTCCATATATGTACTAATGTAAACTTTCGTCCAAAAATATTGTATAGGTCGTAAGTTATAATAATATGTCACTACTGGGCGTGGCTGTATAAATAACTCGCCAGTTTTTTGTGCGGTGTTTAATGTTAGTACCCGCAACCTACCTGTGAAATTTCGTTGAAAAATCTTTAATAGGAGCTTAGTAATGATTTTTGGTTAATTGTGTCCGTGGCAGTAGCAATAATCTGCCAATATTTGGAATGCATGCTTGTACAGACCCAGTGTATACATATACTAATTTGTTTTCATATATCATCACTAGAAGCATAGAGAGGGTAATTGTCTTTAAGTGGGGTCTCCAAGGTTCATTATATGGGAGGGAGGCGTATCCTTCCTCTCATCGACCCCGAATCTTATATATGGCTTTGAAGGGTCCATATATGTACTAATATAAAATTTCGTCTCAAAATATTGTATAGGTCGTAAGTTATAATAATATGTCTATAGTGGGCGTGGCTGTAGAACTAACTCGCCCATTTTTTGTGTGGTGTTTAATGTTAGTACTCGCAACATTCCTGTGAAATTTCGTTGAAAAATCTTTAGTAGGAACCTAGTAATGTTTTTTGGTTAATTGTGGGCGTGGCAGTAGCAATAATCTGCCCATGATTGGAATGCAGGCTAGTTTAGACCCAGTGTATACATATTCCAAAATGTTTTCATATATCATCACTAGAAGCATAGATAGGGTAATTGTCTTTAAGTGGGGTCCCCAAAGTTCATTAAATAGGAGGGAGGCGTATCTTTCTCTGATCGCTCCCGAATCTTATATATGGCTTTGTTGGTTCTATATATGTATTAATACAAAATTTCGTCCAAAATATTGTATAGGTCGTAAGTTATAATAATATGTCAATAGTGGGCGTGGCTGTAGAACTCACTCGCCCATTTTTTGTGTGGTGTTTAATGTTAGTAGCCGCGACATTCCTGTGAAATTTCGTTGAAAAACTTTAGTAGGAACCTAGTAAAGTTTTTTGGTTAATTGTGGGCATGGCAGAAGCAATAATCTGCCCATATTTGGAATGCATGCTAGTACAGACCCAGTGTATACATATACCAATTTGTTTTCATATATCATCACCAGAAGCAGAGATAGGGTAATTGTCTTTAAATGGGGTGCCCAAAGTTCATTATATGGGAGGGAGGCGTATCCTTCCTCTGATCGACCCCGAATCTTTTATACGGCTTTGTAGGGTCCATATATGTACTAATATAAAATTTCGTCCGAAAATATTCTATAGGTCATAAGTTATAATAATATGTCAATAGTGGGCATGGCTGTAGAAATAACTCGTCCATTTTTTGTGTGGTGTTTAATGTTAGTACCCGCAACATTCCTGTGAAATGTCGTTGAAAAGTCTTTAGTAGGAACCTAGTAATGTTTTTTGGTTAATTGTGGGCGTGGTAGTAGCAATAATCTGCCCATATTTGGAATTCATGCTAGTACAGACCCAACAATATACTAATTTGTTTTCATATATCATCACTAGAAACATAGATAGGGTAATTGTCTTTAAGTGGGGTCCCCAAAGTTCATTATATGGGAGGGAGGCGTATCCTTCCTCTGATCGCCCCGAATTTTATATATGGCTTTGTAGGGTCCATATATGTACTAATGTAAACTTTCGTCCAAAAATATTGTATAGGTCGTAAGTTATAATAATATGTCACTACTGGGCGTGGCTGTATAAATAACTCGCCAGTTTTTTGTGTGGTGTTTAATGTTAGTACCCGCAACCTACCTGTGAAATTTCGTTGAAAAATCTTTAATAGGAGCTTAGTAATGATTTTTGGTTAATTGTGTCCGTGGCAGTAGCAATAATCTGCCAATATTTGGAATGCATGCTTGTACAGACCCAGTGTATACATATACCAATTTGTTTTCATATATCATCACTAGAAGCATAGAGAGGGTAATTGTCTTTAAGTGGGGTCTCCAAGGTTCATTATATGGGAGGGAGGCGTATCCTTCCTCTCATCGACCCCGAATCTTATATATGGGTTTGAAGGGTCCATATATGTACTAATATAAAATTTCGTCTCAAAATATTGTATAGGTCGTAAGTTATAATAATATGTCTATAGTGGGCGTGGCTGTAGAACTAACTCGCCCATTTTTTGTGTGGTGTTTAATGTTAGTACTCGCAACATTCCTGTGAAATTTCGTTGAAAAATCTTTAGTAGGAACCTAGTAATGTTTTTTGGTTAATTGTGGGCGTGGCAGTAGCAATAATCTGCCCATATTTGGAATGCATGCTAGTACAGACCCAACAATATACTAATTTGTTTTCATATATCATCACTAGAAACATAGATAGGGTAATTGTCTTTAAGTGGGGTCCCCAAAGTTCATTATATGGGAGGGAGGCGTATCCTTCCTCTCATCGACCCCGTATCTTATATATGGCTTTGTAGGGTCCATATATGTACTAATGTAAACTTTCGTCCAAAAATATTGTATAGGTCGTAAGTTATAATAATATGTCACTAGTGGGCGTGGCTGTATAAATAACTCGCCAGTTTTTTGTGTGGTGTTTAATGTTAGTACCCGCAATATTCCTGTGAAATTTCGTTGAAAAATCTTTAGTAGGAACCTAGTAATGTGAAATGTGAAATGCAACCTACCTGTGAAATGTCGTTGAAACATCTTTAGTAGGAACCTAGTAATGTTTTTTGGTTAATTTTGGGCGTGGCAGTAGCAATAATCTGCCCATATTTGGAATGCATGCTAGTGCAGACCCAGTCTATACATATAATAATTTGTTTTCATATACCATCACTAGAAGCAGAGGTAGGGTAATTGTCTTTAAGTGGGGACCCCAAAGTTCATTATATGGAAAGGAGGCGTATCCTTCCTCTGATCGACCCCGAATCATATATATGGCTTTGTAGGGTCCATATATGTACTAATACAAAATTTACTCCAAATATATTGTATAGGTCGTAAGTTATAATAATATGTCAACAGTGGGCGTGGCTGTAGAAATAACTCGCCCATTTTTTGTGTGGTGGTTAATGCTAGTACCTGCAACCTTCCTGTGAAATTTCGATGAAAAATCTTTAATAGGAACCTAGTAATGATTATTGGTTAATTGTGGGTGTGACAGTAGCAATAATCTGCCCATATTTGGAGTGGATGCTAGTACAGAAGCAGTGTATACATATACCAATTTGTTTTCATATATCATCACTAGAAGCATAGATAGGGTAATTGTCTTTAAGTGGGGTCCCCAAAGTTCATTAAATAGGAGGGAGGCGTATCCTTTCTCTGATCGCTCCCGAATCTTATATATGGCTTTGTTGGGTCTATATATGTACTAATACAAAATTTCGTCCGAAAATATTGTATAGGTCATAAGTTATAATAATATGTCAATAGTGGGCGTGGCTGTAGAACTCACTCGCCCATTTTTTGTGTGGTGTTTAATGTTAGTACCCGCAACATTCCTGTGAAATGTCGTTGAAATATCTTTAGGAGGAACCTAGTAATGTTTTTTGGTTAATTGTGGGCGTGGCAGTAGCAATAATCTGCCCATGATTGGAATGCATGCTAGTACAGACCCAGTGTATACATATTCCAAAATGTTTTCATATATCATCACTAGAAACATAGATAGGGTAATTGTCTTTAAGTGGGGTCCCCAAAGTTCATTAAATAGGAGGGAGGCGTATCCTTCCTCTCATCGACCCCGTATCTTATATATGGCTTTGTAGGGTCCATATATGTACTAATATAAAATTTCGTCCGCAAATATTGTATAGGTCATAAGTTATAATAATACGTCAATAGTGGGCGTGGCTGTAGATCTAACTCGCCCATTTTTTTGTATGGTGTTTAATGTTAGTACCCGCAACATTCCTGTGAAATTTCGTTGAAAAATCTTTAGTTGGAACCTAGTAATGTTTTTTGGTTAATTGTGGGCGTGGCAGTAACAATAATCTGCCCATATTTGGAATACATGTTTGTACAGACCCAGTGTGTACATATACCTATTTGTTATCATATATAATCACTAGAAGCATAGATAGGGTAATTGTCTTTAAGTGGGGTCCCCAAAGTTCATTATATGGGAGGGAGGCGTATCCTTCCTCTGATCGACGTCGAATCTTTTATATGGCTTTGTAGAGTCCAAATGTGTACTAATATAAAATTTCGTCCAAAAATATTGCATAGGTCGTAAGTTATAATAATATGTCAATAGTGGGCGTGGCTGTAGAACTCACTCGCCCATTTTTTGTGTGGTGTTTAATGTTAGTATCCGCAACATTCCTGTGAAATGTCGTTGAAATATCTTCAGTAGGAACCTAGTAATGTTTTTTGGTTAATTGTGGGCGTGGCAGTAGCAATAATCTGCCCATGTTTGGAATGCATGCTAGTACAGACTCAGTGTATACATATACCAAAATGTTTTCATATATCATCACTAGAAGCATAGATAGGGTAATTGTCATTAAGTGGGGTCCCCAAAGTTCATTATATGGGAGGGAGGCTTATCCTTGCTCTGATCGACCCCGAATCTTATATATGGCTTTATAGGGTCCATATATGTACTAATATAAAATTTCGTCCAAAATATTGTGTAGGTCGTAAGTTATAATAATATGTCAATAGTGGGCGTGGCTGTAGAAATAACTCGCCCATTTTTTGTGTGGTGTTTAATGTTAGTACCCGCAACATTCCTGTGAAAGTTCGTTGAAACATCTTTAGTAGGAACCTAGTAATGTTTTGTGGTTAATTGTGGGCGTGGCAGTAGCAATAATCTGCCCATATTTGGAATGCATGCTAGAGCAGACCCAGTGTATACATATAATAATTTGTTTTCATATATCATCACTAGAAGCATAGATAGGGTAATTGTCATTAAGTGGGGTCCCCAAAGTTCATTATATGGGAGGGAGGCGTATCCTTCCTCTGATCGACCCCGTATCTTATATATGGCTTTGTAGGGTCCATATATGTACTAATATAAAATTTCGTCCAAAAATTTTGTATAGGTCGTAAGTTATAATAATATGTCAATAATGGGCGTGGCTGTATAACTAACTCGCCCATTTTTTGTGTGGTGTTTAATGTTAGTACCCGCGACATTCCTGTGAAATTTCGTTGAAAAAGTTTAGTAGGAACCTAGTAAAGTTTTTTGGTTAACTGTGGGCATGGCAGAAGCAATAATCTGCCCATATTTGGAATGCATGCTAGTACAGACCCAGTGTATACATATACCAATTTGTTTTCATATATCATCACCAGAAGCAGAGATAGGGTAATTGTCTTTAAATGGGGTGCCCAAAGTTCATTATATGGGAGGGAGGCGTATCCTTCCTCTGATCGACCCCGAATCTTTTATACGGCTTTGTAGGGTCCATATATGTACTAATACAAAATTTGGTACAAAACTATTGTATAGGTCGTAAGTTATAATAATATGTCAATAATGGGCGTGGCTGTATAACTAACTCGCCCATTTTTTGTGTGGTGTTTGATGTTATTACCCGCAACATTCCTGTGAAATTTCGTTGAAAAATCTTTAGTAGGAACCTAGTAATGTTTTTTGGTTAATTGTGGGCGTGGCAGTATCAATAGTCTGCCCATATTTTGAATGCATGCTAGTACAGACCCAACAATATACTAATTTTTTTTCATATATCATCACTAGAAACATAGAAAAATCTTTAGTAGGAACCTAGTAATATTTTTTGGTTAATTGAGGGCATGGCAGAAGCAATAATCTGACCATATTTGGAATGCATGCTAGTACAGACCCAGTGTATTCATATACCAATTTGTTTTCATATATCATCACCAGAAGCAGAGATAGGGTAATTGTCTTTAAATGGGGTGCCCGAAGTTCATTATATGGGAGGGAGGCGTATCCTTCCTAGTAATGTTTTTTGGTTAATTGTGGGCGTGGCAGTAGCAATAATCTGCCCATATTTGGAATGCATGCTAGTACAGACCCAACAATATACTAATTTGTTTTCATATATCATCACTAGAAACATAGATAGGGTCTTTAAGTGGGGTCCCCAAAGTTCATTATATGGGAGGGAGGCGTATCCTTCCTCTGATCGTCCGCGTATCTTATATAGGGCTTTGTAGGGTCCATATATATACTAATGTAAACTTTCGTCCAAAAATATTGTATAGGTCGTAAGTTATAATAATATGTCACTAGTGGGCGTGGCTGTATAAATAACTCGCCAGTTTTTTGTCTGGTGTTTAATGTTAGTAACCGCAACCTACCTGTGAAATTTCGTTGAAAAATATTTAATAGGAGCTTAGTAATGATTTTTGGTTAATTGTGTCCGTGGCAGTAGCAATAATCTGCCAATATTTGGAATGCATGCTTGTACAGACCCAGTGTATACATATACCAATTTGTTTTCATATATCATCACTAGAAGCATAGAGAGGGTAATTGTCTTTAAGTGGGGTCTCCAAGGTTCATTATATGGGAGGGAGGCGTATCCTTCCTCTCATCGACCCCGAATCTTATATATGGCTTTGAAGGGTCCATATATGTACTAATAAAAAATTTCGTCTCAAAATATTGTATTGGTCGTAAGTTATAATAATATGTCAATGGTGGGCGTGGCTGTAGAACTAACTCGCCCATTTTGTGTGAGGTGTTTAATGTTAGTACTCGCAACATTCCTGTGAAATTTCGTTGAAAAATCTTTAGTAGGAACCTAGTAATGTTTTTTGGTTAATTGTGGGCGTGGCAGTAGCAATAATCTGCCCATATTTGGAATGCATGCTAGTACAGACCCAACAATATACTAATTTGTTTTCATATATCATCACTAGAAACATAGATAGGGTAATTGTCTTTAAGTCGGGTCCCCAAAGTTCATTATATGGGAGGGAGGCGTATCCTTCCTCTGATCGCCCCGAATCTTATATATGGCTTTGTAGGGTCCATATATGTACTAATGTAAACTTTCGTCCAAAAATATTGTATAGGTCGTAAGTTATAATAATATGTCACTATTGGGCGTGGCTTTATAAATAACTCGCCAGTTTTTTGTGTGGTGTTTAATGTTAGTACCCGCAACCTACCTGTGAAATTTCGTTGAAAAATCTTTAATAGGAGCCTAGTAATGATTTTTGGTTTATTGTGTCCGTGGCAGTAGCAATAATCTGCCCATATTTGGAATGCATGCTTGTACAGACCCAGTGTATACATATACCAATTTGTTTTCATATATCATCACTAGAAGCATAGAGAGGGTAATTGTCTTTAAGTGGGGACCCCAAAGTTCAATATATGGGAGGGAGGCGTATCCTTCCTCTGATCGACCCCGAATCTTATATATGGCTTTGTAGGGTCCATATATATACTAATACAAAATTTCGTCTCAAAATATTGTATAGGTCGTAAGTTATAATAATATGTCAATAGTGGGCGTGGCTGTAAAAATAACTCGCCCATTTTTTGTGTGGTGTTTAATGTTAGTACCCGCAACATTCCTGTGAAAGTTCGTTGAAACATCTTTAGTAGGAACCTAGTAATGTTTTGTGGTTAATTGTGGGCGTGGCAGTAGCAATAATCTGCCCATATTTGGAATGCATGCTAGAGCAGACCCAGTGTATACATATAATAATTTGTTTTCATATATCATCACTAGAAGCATAGATAGGGTAATTGTCTTTAAGTGGGGTCCCCAAAGTTCATTATATGGGAGGGAGGCGTATCCTTCCTCTGATCGACCCCGTATCTTATATATGGCTTTGTAGGGTCCATATATGTACTAATATAAATTTTCGTCCAAAAATTTTGTATAGGTCGTAAGTTATAATAATATGTCAATAATGTGCGTGGCTGTAGAACTAACTCGCCCATTTTTTGTGTGGTGTTTAATGTTAGTACCCGCAACATTCCTGTGAAATTTCATTGAAAAATCTTTAGTAGGAACCTAGTAATGTTTTTTGGTTAATTGTGGGTGTGGCAATAGCAATAATCTGCCCATATTTGGAATGCATGCTAGTGCAGACCCAGTGTATACATATAATAATTTGTTTTCATATATCATCACTAGAAGCATAGATAGGGTAATTGTCTTTAAGTGGGGTCCCCAAAGTTCATTATATGGGAGGGAGGCATATCCTTCCTCTGATCGCCCCGAATCTTATATATGGCTTTGTAGGGTCCATATATGTACTAATGTAAACTTTCGTCCAAAAATATTGTATAGGTCGTAAGTTATAATAATATGTCAATAGTGGGCGTGGCTATATAAATTACTCGCCCATTTTTTGTGTGGTGTTTAATGTTAGTACCCGCAACCTACCTGTGAAATTTCGTTGAAAAATCTTTAATAGGAGCCTAGTAATGATTTTTGGTTAATTGTGTCCGTGGCAGTAGCAATAATCTGCCAATATTTGGAATGCATGCTTGTACAGACCCAGTGTATACATATACCAATTTGTTTTCATATATCATCACTAGAAGTATAGATAGGGTAATTGTCTTTAAGTGGGGTCCCCAAAATTCATTATATGGGAGGGAGGCGTATCCTTCCTCTGATCGACCCCGAATCTTATATATGGCTTTGTAGGGTCCATATATGTACTAATATAAAATTTCGTCTCAAAATATTGTATAGGTCGTAAGTTATAATAATATGTCTATAGTGGCCGTGGCTGTAGAACTAACTCGCCCATTTTTTGTGTGGTGTTTAATGTTAGTACCCGCAACATTCCTGTGAAATTTCGCTAAAAATCTTTAGTAGGAACCTAGTAATGTGAAATGTGAAATGCAACCTACCTGTGAAATGTCGTTGAAAAATCTTTAGTAGGAACCTACTAATGTTTTTTGGTTAATTGTGGGCGTGGCAGTAGCAATAATCTGCCCATATTTGGAATACATTCTTGTACAGACCCAGTGTATACACATACCAATTTCTTTTCATATATAATCACTAGAAGCATAGATAAAGTAATTGTCATTAAGTGGGGTCCCCAAAGTTGATTATATGGGAGGGAGGCGTATCCTTCCTCTGATCGACCCCGAAACTTATATATGGCTTTGTAGGGTGCATATATATGTACTAATATAAAATTTCGTTGAAAAATTTTGTGTAGGTCGTAAGTTATAATAATATGTCAATAATGGGCGTGGCTCTAGAACTCACTCGCCCATTTTTTGTGTGGAGTTTAATGTTAGTACCCGCAACATTCCTGTGAAATTTCGTTGAAAAATCTTTTGTAGGAACCTAGTAATGTGAAATGTGAAATGCAACCTACCTGTGAAATGTCGTTGAAAAATCTTTAATCGGAACCTAGTAATGATTTTTGGTTAATTGTGGGCGTGGCAGTAGCAATAATCTGCCCATATTTGGAATGCATGCTAGTACAGACGCAGTATATACATATACCAACTTTTTTTCATATATCATCACTAGAAGTATAGATAGGGTAATTGTCTTTAAGTGGGGTCCCCAAAGTTCATTAAATAGGAGGGAGGCGTATCCTTCCTCTGATCGACCCCGAATCTTATATATGGCTTTGGAGGGTCCATATATGTACTAATATAAAATTTCGTCCAAAAATATTGTATAGGTCGTAAGTTATAATAATATGTCAATAATGGGCGTGGCTCTAGAACTCACTCGCCCATTTTTTGTGTGGAGTTTAATGTTAGTACCCGCAACATTCCTGTGAAATTTCGTTGAAAAATCTTTTGTAGGAACCTAGTAATGTGAAATGTGAAATGCAACCTACCTGTGAAATGTCGTTGAAAAATCTTTAGTAGGAACCTACTAATGTTTTTTGGTTAATTGTGGGCGTGGCAGTAACAATAATCTGCCCATATTTGGAATACATGCTTGTACAGACCCAGTGTATACACATACCAATTTGTTTTCATATATAATCACTAGAAGCATAGATAGGGTAATTGTCTTTGAATGGGGTCCCCAAAGTTGATTATATGGGAGGGAGGCGTATCCTTGCTCTGATCGACCCCGAATCTTATATATGGCTTTGTAGGGTCTATATATGTACTAATATAAAATTTCGTCCAAAAATATTGTATAGGTCGTAAGTTATAATAATATGTCAATAATGGGCGTGGCTCTAGAACTCACTCGCCCATTTTTTTGTGGTGTTTAATGTTAGTACCCGCAGCCAACTTGTGAAATTACGTTGAAAAATCTTTAAAAGGAACCTAGTAATGATTTTTGGTTAATTTTGGGCGTGGCAGTAGCTATAATCTGCCCATATTTGGAATGCATGCTAGTACAGACCCAGTGTATACATATGCCAATTTGTTTTCATATATCATCACTAGAAGCATAGATAGGGTAATTGTCTTTAAGTGGGGTCCCCAAAGTTCATTATATGGGAGGGAGGCGTATCCTTCCTCTGATCGACCCCGAATCTTAAATATGGCTTTGTAGGGTCCATATATGTACTAATATAAAATTTCGTCTCAAAATATTGTATAGGTCGTAAGTTATAATAATATGTCTATAGTGGGCGTGGCTGTAGAACTAACTCGCCCATTTTTTGTGTGGTGTTTAATGTTAGTACCCGCAACATTCCTGTGAAATTTCGTTGAAAGATCTTTAGTAGGAACCTAGTAATGTGAAATGTGAAATGCAACCTACCTGTGAAATGTCGTTGAAAAATCTTTAATAGGAACCTAGTAATGATTTTTGGTTAATTGTGTCCGTGGCAGTAGCAATAATCTGCCCATATTTGGATTGCATGCTTGTACAGACCCAGTGTATACATATACCAATTTGTTTTCATATATCATCACTAGAAGCATAGATAGGGTAATTGTCTTTAAGTGGGGTCCCCAAAGTTCATTATATGGGAGGGAGGCGTATCCTTCCTCTGATCGACCCCGAATCTTATATATGGCTTTGTAGGGTCCATATATGTACTAATATAAAATTTCGTTGAAAAATTTTGTGTAGGTCGTAAGTTATAATAATATGTCTATAGTGGCCGTGGCTGTAGAACTAACTTGCCCATTTTTATGTGGTGTTTAATGTTAGTACCCGCAACATTCCTGTGAAATTTCGCTGAAAAATCTTTAGTAGGAACCTAGTAATGTGAAATGTGAAATGCAACCTACCTGTGAAATGTCGTTGAAAAATCTTTAGTAGGAACCTACTAATGTTTTTTGGTTAATTGTGGGCGTGGCAGTAGCAATAATCTGCCCATATTTGGAATACATTCTTGTACAGACCCAGTGTATACACATACCAATTTCTTTTCATATATAATCACTAGAAGCATAGATAAAGTAATTGTCATTAAGTGGGGTCCCCAAAGTTGATTATATGGGAGGGAGGCGTATCCTTCCTCTGATCGACCCCGAAACTTATATATGGCTTTGTAGGGTGCATATATGTACTAATATAAAATTTCGTTGAAAAATTTTGTGTAGGTCGTAAGTTATAATAATATGTCAATAATGGGCGTGGCTCTAGAACTCACTCGCCCATTTTTTGTGTGGAGTTTAATGTTAGTACCCGCAACATTCCTGTGAAATTTCGTTGAAAAATCTTTTGTAGGAACCTAGTAATGTGAAATGTGAAATGCAACCTACCTGTGAAATGTCGTTGAAAAATCTTTAATAGGAACCTAGTAATGATTTTTGGTTAATTGTGGGCGTGGCAGTAGCAATAATCTGCCCATATTTGGCATGCATGCTAGTACAGACGCAGTATATACATATACCAACTTATTTTCATATATCATCACTAGAAGTATAGATAGGGTAATTGTCTTCAAGTGGGGTCCCCAAAGTTCATTAAATAGGAGGGAGGCGTATCCTTCCTCTGATCGACCCCGAAACTTATATATGGCTTTGTAGGGTGCATATATGTACTAATATAAAATTTCGTTGAAAAATTTTGTGTAGGTCGTAAGTTATAATAATATGTCAATAATGGGCGTGGCTCTAAAACTCACTCGCCCATTTTTTGTGTGGTGTTTATTGTTAGTACCCGCAACATTCCTGTGAAATTACGTTGAAAAATCTTTAGTAGGAACCTAGTAATGATTTTTGGTTAATTGTGGGCGTGGCAGTAGCAATAATCTGCCCATATTTGGAATACATGCTTGTACAGACCCAGTGTGTACATATACCAATTTGTTTTCATATATCAACACTAGAAGCATAGATAGGGTAATTGTCTTTAAGTGGGGTCCCCAAAGTTCATTATATGGGAGGGAGGCGTATCCTTTAATGTTAGTACCCGCAACCTAAATGAGAAATTTCGTTGAAAAATCTTTAAAAGGAACCTAGTAATGATTTTTGGTTAATTGTGGGCGTGGCAGTAGCAATAAGCTGCCCATATTTGGAATGCTTGCTTGTACAGACCCAGTGTATACATATACCAATTTGTTTTCATATATAATCACTAGAAGCATAGATATGGTAATTGTCTTTAAGTGGGGTCCCCAAAGTTCATTATATGGGAGGGAGGCGTATCCTTCCTCTGATCGACCCCGAATCTTAAATATGGCTTTGTAGGGTCCATATATGTACTAATATAAAATTTCTTCTCAAAATATTGTATAGGTCGTAAGTTATAATAATATGTCTATAGTGGGCGTGGCTGTAGAAGTAACTCGCCCATTTTATGTGTGGTGTTTAATGTTAGTACCCGCAACATTCCTGTGAAATTTCCTTGAAAAATCTTTAGTAGGAACCTAGTAATGTGAAATGTGAAATGCAACCTACCTGTGAAATGTCGTTGAAAAATCTTTAGTAGGAACCTACTAATGTTTTTTGGTTAATTGTGGGCGTGGCAGTAACAATAATCTGCCCATATTTGGAATACATGCTTGTACAGACCCAGTGTATACACATACCAATTTGTTTTCATATATAATCACTAGAAGCATAGATAGGGTAATTGTCTTTGAATGGGGTCCCCAAAGTTGATTATATGGGAGGGAGGCGTATCCTTCCTCTGATCGACCCCGAATCTTATATATGGCTTTGTAGGGTCTATATATGTACTAATATAAAATTTCGTCCAAAAATATTGTATAGGTCGTAAGTTATAATAATATGTCAATAATGGGCGTGGCTCTAGAACTCACTCGCCCATTTTTTTGTGGTGTTTAATGTTAGTACCCGCAACATTCCTGTGAAATTACGTTGAAAAATCTTTAAAAGGAACCTAGTAATGATTTTTGGTTAATTATGGGCGTGGCAGTAGCTATAATCTGCCCATATTTGGAATGCATGCTAGTACAGACCCAGTGTATACATATGCCAATTTGTTTTCATATATCATCACTAGAAGCATAGATAGGGTAATTGTCTTTAAGTGGGGTCCCCAAAGTTCATTATATGGGAGGGAGGCGTATCCTTCCTCTGATCGACCCCGAATCTTAAATATGGCTTTGTAGGGTCCATATATGTACTAATATAAAATTTCGTCTCAAAATATTGTATAGGTCGTAAGTTATAATAATATGTCTACAGTGGGCGTGGCTGTAGAACTAACTCGCCCATTTTTTGTGTGGTGTTTAATGTTAGTACCCGCAACATTCCTGTGAAATTTCGTTGAAAGATCTTTAGTAGGAACCTAGTAATGTGAAATGTGAAATGCAACCTACCTGTGAAATGTCGTTGAAAAATCTTTAATAGGAACCTAGTAATGATTTTTGGTTAATTGTGGGCGTGGCAGTAGCAATAATCTGCCCATATTTGGAATGCATGCTAGTACAGACGCAGTATATACATATACTAACTTATTTTCATATATCATCACTAGAAGTATAGATAGGGTAATTGTCTTCAAGTGGGGTCCCCAAAGTTCATTAAATAGGAGGGAGGCGTATCCTTCCTCTGATCGACCCCGAAACTTATATATGGCTTTGTAGGGTGCATATATGTACTAATAGAAAATTTCGTTGAAAAATTTTGTGTAGGTCGTAAGTTATAATAATATGTCAATAATGGGCGTGGCTCTAAAACTCACTCGCCCATTTTTTGTGTGGTGTTTATTGTTAGTACCCGCAACATTCCTGTGAAATTACGTTGAAAAATCTTTAGTAGGAACCTAGTAATGATTTTTGGTTAATTGTGGGCGTGGCAGTAGCAATAATCTGCCCATATTTGGAATACATGCTTGTACAGACCCAGTGTGTACATATACCAATTTGTTTTCATATATCAACACTAGAAGCATAGATAGGGTAATTGTCTTTAAGTGGGGTCCCCAAAGTTCATTATATGGGAGGGAGGCGTATCCTTTAATGTTAGTACCCGCAACCTAAATGAGAAATTTCGTTGAAAAATCTTTAAAAGGAACCTAGTAATGATTTTTGGTTAATTGTGGGCGTGGCAGTAGCAATAAGCTGCCCATATTTGGAATGCTTGCTTGTACAGACCCAGTGTATACATATACCAATTTGTTTTCATATATAATCACTAGAAGCATAGATAGGGTAATTGTCTTTAAGTGGGGTCCCCAAAGTTCATTATATGGGAGGGAGGCGTATCCTTCCTCTGATCGACCCCGAATCTTAAATATGGCTTTGTAGGGTCCATATATGTACTAATATAAAATTTATTCTCAAAATATTGTATAGGTCGTAAGTTATAATAATATGTCTATAGTGGGCGTGGCTGTAGAAGTAACTCGCCCATTTTATGTGTGGTGTTTAATGTTAGTACCCGCAACATTCCTGTGAAATTTCCTTGAAAAATCTTTAGTAGGAACCTAGTAATGTGAAATGTGAAATGCAACCTACCTGTGAAATGTCGTTGAAAAATCTTTAGTAGGAACCTACTAATGTTTTTTGGTTAATTGTGGGCGTGGCAGTAACAATAATCTGCCCATATTTGGAATACATGCTTGTACAGACCCAGTGTATACACATACCAATTTGTTTTCATATATAATCACTAGAAGCATAGATAGGGTAATTGTCTTTGAATGGGGTCCCCAAAGTTGATTATATGGGAGGGAGGCGTATCCTTCCTCTGATCGACCCCGAATCTTATATATGGCTTTGTAGGGTCTATATATGTACTAATATAAAATTTCGTCCAAAAATATTGTATAGGTCGTAAGTTATAATAATATGTCAATAATGGGCGTGGCTCTAGAACTCACTCGCCCATTTTTTTGTGGTGTTTAATGTTAGTACCCGCAACCAACCTGTGAAATTACGTTGAAAAATCTTTAAAAGGAACCTAGTAATGATTTTTGGTTAATTATGGGCGTGGCAGTAGCTATAATCTGCCCATATTTGGAATGCATGCTAGTACAGACCCAGTGTATACATATGCCAATTTGTTTTCATATATCATCACTAGAAGCATAGATAGGGTAATTGTCTTTAAGTGGGGTCCCCAAAGTTCATTATATGGGAGGGAGGCGTATCCTTCCTCTTATCGACCCCGAATCTTAAATATGGCTTTGTAGGGTCCATATATGTACTAATATAAAATTTCGTCTCAAAATATTGTATAGGTCGTAAGTTATAATAATATGTCTATAGTGGGCGTGGCTGTAGAACTAACTCGCCCATTTTTTGTGTGGTGTTTAATGTTAGTACCCGCAACATTCCTGTGAAATTTCGTTGAAAGATCTTTAGTAGGAACCTAGTAATGTGAAATGTGAAATGCAACCTACCTGTGAAATGTCGTTGAAAAATCTTTAATAGGAACCTAGTAATGATTTTTGGTTAATTGTGGGCGTGGCAGTAGCAATAATCTGCCCATATTTGGAATACATGCTTGTACAGACCCAGTGTATACACATACCAATTTGTTTTCATATATCATCACTAGAAGCATAGATAGGGTAATTGTCTTTAAGTAGGGTCCCCAAAGTTGATTATATGGGAGGGAGGCGTATCCTTCCTCTTATCGACCCCGAATCTTTTATATGGCCTTGTAGGCTCCATATGTGTACTAATATACAATTTCGTCCAAAAATATTGTATAGGTCGTAAGTTATATTAATATGTCAATAATGGGCGTGGCTCTAGAACTCACTCGCCCATTTTTTGTGTGGTGTTTAATGTTAGTACCCGCAACATTCCTGTGAAATTACGTTGAAAAATCTTTAGTAGGAACCTAGTCATGATTTTTGGTTAATTGTGGGCGTGGCAGTAACAATAATCTGCCCATATTTGGAATACATGCTTGTACAGACCCAGTCTATACACATACCAATTTGTTTTCATATATAATCACTAGAAGCATTGATAGGGTAATTGGCTTTGAATGGGGTCCCCAAAGTTGATTATATGGGAGGGAGGCGTATCCTTCCTCTGATCGACCCCGAATCTTATATATGGCTTTGTAGGGTCTATATATGTACTAATATAAAATTTCGTCCAAAAATATTGTATAGGTCGTAAGTTATAATAATATGTCAATAATGGGCGTGGCTCTAGAACTCACTCGCCCATTTGTTTGTGGTGTTTAATGTTAGTACCCGCAACCAAGCTGTGAAATTACGTTGAAAAATCTTTAAAAGGAACCTAGTAATGATTTTTGGTTAATTATGGGCGTGGCAGTAGCTATAATCTGCCCATATTTGGAATGCATGCTAGTACAGACCCAGTGTATACATATGCCAATTTGTTTTCATATATCATTACTAGAAGCATAGATAGGGTAATTGTCTTTAAGTGGGGTCCTCAAAGTTCATTATATGGGAGGGAGGCGTATCCTTCCTCTGATCGACCCCGAATCTTAAATATGGCTTTGTAGGGTCCATATATGTACTAATATAAAATTTCGTTGAAAAATTTTGTGTAGGTCGTAAGTTATAATAATATGTCAATAATGGGCGTGGCTCTAGAACTCACTCGCCCATTTTTTGTGTGGTGTTTAATGTTAGTACCCGCAACATTTATGTGAAATTACGTTGAAAAATCTTTAGTAGGAACCTAGTAATGTTTTTTGGTTAATTGTGGGCGCGGCAGTAGCAATAAGCTGCCCATATTTGGAATGCATGCTTGTACAGACCCAGTGTATACATATACCAATTTGTTTTCATATATAATCACTAGAAGCATAGATAGGGTAAATGTCTTTAAGTGAGGTCCGCAAAGTTCATTATATGGGAGGGAGGCGTATCCTTCCTCTTATCGACCCCGAATCTTTTATATGGCTTTGTAAGGTCCATATGTGTACTAATATACAATTTCATCCAAAAATATTGTATCGGTCGTAAGTTATAATAATATGTCAATAATGGGCGTGGCTCTAGAACTCACTCGCCCATTTTTTGTGTGGTGTTTAATGTTAGTACCCGCAACATTCCTGTGAAATTTCGTTGAAAAATCTTTAGTAGGAACCTAGTAATGATTTTTGGTTAATTGTGGGCGTGGCAGTAACAATAATCTGCCCATATTTGGAATACATGCTTGTACAGACCCAGTGTATACACATACCAATTTGTTTTCATATATAATCACTAGAAGCATAGATAGGGTAATTGTCTTTAAATGGGGTCCCCAAAGTTGATTATATGGGAGGGAGGCGTATCCTTCCTCTGATCGACCCCGAATCTTATATATGGCTTTGTAGGGTCTATATATGTACTAATATAAAATTTCGTCCAAAAATATTGTATAGGTCGCAAGTTATAATAATATGTCAATAATGGGCGTGGCTCTAGAAATCACTCGCCCATTTTTTTGTGATGTTTAATGTTAGTACCCGCAACATTCCTGTGAAATTACGTTGAAAAATCTTTAGTAGGAACCTAGTAATGATTTTTGGTTAATTGTGGGCGTGGCAGTAACAATAATCTGCCCATATTTGGAATACATGCTTGTACAGACCCAGTGTATGCATATACCAATTTGTTTTCATATATAATCACTAGAAGCATAGATAGGCTAATTGTCTTTAAGTGGGGTCCCCAAAGTTCATTATATGGGAGGGAGGCGTATCCTTCCTCTGATCGACCCCGAATCTTAAATATGGCTTTGTAGGGTCCATATGTGTACTACTATAAAATTTCGTCCAAAAATATTGCATAAGTCGTAAGTTATAATAATATGTCAATAGTGGGCGTGGGTGTAGAAATAACTCGCCCATTTTTTTTGTGGCGTTTAATATTAGTACCCGCAACATTCCTGTGAAATTTCGTGGAAAAATCTTTAGTAGGAACCTAGTAATGTTTTTTGGTTTATTGTGGCCGTAGCAGTAGCAATAATCTGCTCATATTTGGAATGCTTGCTAGTACAGACCCAGTGTATACATATACTAATTTGTTTTCATATATCATCACTAGAAGCATAGATAGGGTAATTGTCTTTAAGTGGGGTCCCCAAAGTTCATTATATGGGAGGGAGGTGTTTAATTTAATGTTAGTACCCGCAACCGACCTGTGAAATTTCGTTGAAAAATCTTTAAAAGGAACCTAGTAATGATTTTTGGTTAATTATGGGCGTGGCAGTAGCAATAATCTGCCCATATTTGGAATGCATGCTTTTACAGACCCAGTGTATACATATACCAATTTGTTTTCATATATCATCACTAGAAGCATAGAGAGGGTAATTGTCTTTAAGTGGGGTCCCCAAAGTTCATTATATGGGAGGGAGGCGTATCCTTCCTCTGATCGACCCCGAATCTTAAATATGGCTTTGTAGGGTCCATATATGTATTAATATAAAATTTCGTCACAAAATATTGTATAGGTCGTAAGTTATAATAATATGTCAATAGTGGGCGTGGCTGTAGAACTAACTCGCCCATTTTTTGTGTGGTGTTTAATGTTAGTACCCGCAACATTCCTGTGAACTTTCGTTGAAAAATCTTTAGTAGGAACCTAGTAATGTGAAATGTGAAATGCAACCTAACTGTGAAATGCCGTTGAAAAATCTTTAATAGGAACCTAGTAATGATTTTTGGTTAATTGTGGGCGTGGCAGTAGCAATAACCTGCAACTATTTGGAATGCATGCTAGTACAGACGCAGTGTATACATATACCAACTTGTTTTCATATATCATCACTAGAAGCATAGATAGGGTAATTGTCTTTCAGTGGGGTCCCCAAAGTTCATTATATGGGAGGGAGGTGTTTCCTTTAATGTTAGTAACCGCAACCAACCTGTGAAATTTCGTTGAAAAATCTTTAAAAGGAACCTAGTAATGATTTTTGGTTAATTATGGGCGTGGCAGTAGCTATAATCTGCCCATATTTGGAATGCATGCTACTACAGACCCAGTGTATACATATGCCAATTTGTTTTCATATATAATCACTAGAAGCATAGATAGGGTAATTGTCTTTAAGTGGGGTCCCCAAAGTTCATTATATGGGAGGGAGGCGTATCCTTCCTCTGATCGACCCCGAATCTTAAATATGGCTTTGTAGGGTCCATATGTGTACTACTATAAAATTTCGTCCAAAAATATTGCATAAGTCGTAAGTTATAATAATATGTCAATAGTGGGCGTGGGTGTAGAAATAACTCGCCCATTTTTTTTTTGTGGCGTTTAATATTAGTACCCGCAACATTCCTGTGAAATTTCGTGGAAAAATCTTTAGTAGGAACCTAGTAATGTTTTTTGGTTTATTGTGGCCGTAGCAGTAGCAATAATCTGCCCATATTTGGAATGCTTGCTAGTACAGACCCAGTGTATACATATACTAATTTGTTTTCATATATCATCACTAGAAGCATAGATAGGGTAATTGTCTTTAAGTGGGGTCCCCAAAGTTCATTATATGGGAGGGAGGTGTTTAATTTAATGTTAGTACCCGCAACCGACCTGTGAAATTTCGTTGAAAAATCTTTAAAAGGAACCTAGTAATGATTTTTGGTTAATTGTGGGCGTGGCAGTAGCAATAATCTGCCCATATTTGGAATGCATGCTTTTACAGACCCAGTGTATACATATACCAATTTGTTTTCATATATAATCACTAGAAGCATAGATAGGGTAATTGTCTTTAAGTGGGGTCCCCAAAGTTCATTATATGGGAGGGAGGCGTATCCTTCCTCTGATCGACCCCGAATCTTAAATATGGCTTTGGAGGGTCCATATATGTACTAATATAAAATTTCGTCACAAAATATTGTATAGGTCGTAAGTTATAATAATATGTCAATAGTGGGCGTGGCTGTAGAACTAACTCGCCCATTTTTTGTGTGGTGTTTAATGTTAGTACCCGCAACATTCCTGTGAACTTTCGTTGAAAAATCTTTAGTAGGAACCTAGTAATGTGAAATGTGAAATGCAACCTAACTGTGAAATGCCGTTGAAAAATCTTTAATAGGAACCTAGTAATGATTTTTGGTTAATTGTGGGCGTGGCAGTAGCAATAACCTGCAACTATTTGGAATGCATGCTAGTACAGACGCAGTGTATACATATACCAACTTGTTTTCATATATCATCACTAGAAGCATAGATAGGGTAATTGTCTTTCAGTGGGGTCCCCAAAGTTCATTATATGGGAGGGAGGTGTTTCCTTTAATGTTAGTAACCGCAACCAACCTGTGAAATTTCGTTGAAAAATCTTTAAAAGGAACCTAGTAATGATTTTTGGTTAATTATGGGCGTGGCAGTAGCTATAATCTGCCCATATTTGGAATGCACGCTAGTACAGACCCAGTGTATACATATGCCAATTTGTTTTCATATATAATCACTAGAAGCATAGATAGGGTAATTGTCTTTAAGTGGGGTCCCCAAAGTTCATTATATGGGAGGGAGGCGTATCCTTCCTCTGATCGACCCTGAATCTTAAATATGGCTTTTTAGGGTCCATATATGTACTAATATAAAATTTCGTCTCAAAATATTGTATAGGTCGTAAGTTATAATAATATGTCTATAGTGGCTGTAGAAATAACTCGCCCATTTTCCGTGTGGTGTTTAATGTTAGTACCCGCAAAATTCCTGTGAAATTTCTTTGAAACATCTTTAGTAGGAACCTAGTAATGTTTTTTGGTTAATTGTGGGCGTGGCAGCAGCAATAATCTGCCCATATTTGGATTGCATGCTAGTGCAGACCCAGTGTATACATATAATAATTTGTTTTCATATATCATCACTAGAAGCATAGATAGGGTAATTGTCTTTAAGTGGGGTCCCCAAAGTTCATTATATGGGAGGGAGGCGTATCCTTCCTCTCATCGACCCCGTATCTTAAATGTAGCTTTGTAGGGTCCATATATGTACTAATATAAAATTTCGTCTAAAAATTTTATATAGGTCGTAAGTTATAATAATATGTCAATAATGGGCGTGGCTGTAGAACTAACTCGCCCATTTTTTGTGTGGTGTTTAATGTTAGTACCTGCAACATTCCTGTGAAATTTCGTTGAAACATCTTTAGTAGGAACCTAGTAATGTTTTTTGGTTAATTGTGGGCGTGGCAATAACAATAATCTGCCCATATTGGGAATACATGCTTGTACATACCCAGTGTATACATATACCAATTTGTTTTCATATATCATCACTAGAAGCATAGATAGGGTAATTGTCTTTCAGTGGGGTCCCCAAAGTTCATTATATGGGAGGGAGGTGTTTCCTTTAATGTTAGTAACCGCAACCAACCTGTGAAATTTCGTTGAAAAATCTTTAAAAGGAACCTAGTAATGATTTTTGGTTAATTATGGGCGTGGCAGTAGCTATAATCTGCCCATATTTGGAATGCATGCTAGTACAGACGCAGAGTATACATATACCAACTTGTTTTCATATATCATCACTAGAAGCATAGATAGGGTAATTGTCTTTCAGTGGGGTCCCCAAAGTTCATTATATGGGAGGGAGGTGTTTCCTTTAATGTTAGTAACCGCAACCAACCTGTGAAATTTCGTTGAAAAATCTTTAAAAGGAACCTAGTAATGATTTTTGGTTAATTATGGGCGTGGCAGTAGCTATAATCTGCCCATATTTGGAATGCATGCTAGTACAGACCCAGTGTATACATATGCCAATTTGTTTTCATATATAATCACTAGAAGCATAGATAGGGTAATTGTCTTTAAGTGGGGTCCCCAAAGTTCATTATATGGGAGGGAGGCGTATCCTTCCTCTGATCGACCCTGAATCTTAAATATGGCTTTTTAGGGTCCATATATGTACTAATATAAAATTTCGTCTCTAAATATTGTATAGGTCGTAAGTTATAATAATATGTCTATAGTGGGCGTGGCTGTAGAACTAACTCGCCCATTTTTTGTGTGGTGTTTAATGTTAGTACTCGCAACATTCCTGTGAAATTTCGTTGAAAAATCTTTAGTAGGAACCTAGTAATGTGAAATGTGAAATGCAACCTACCTGTGAAATGCCGTAGAAATATCTTTAATAGGAACCTAGTTATGATTTTTGGTTAATTGTGGGCGTGGCAGTTGCAATAATCTGCCCATATTTGGAATGCATGCTAGTACAGACCCAGTGTCTACATATGCCAATTTGTTTTCATATATCGTCACTAGAAGCATAGATAGGGTAATTGTCTTTAAGTGGTGTCCCCAAAGTTCATTATATGGGAGGGAGGCGTATCCTTCCTCTGATCGACCCCGAATCTTAAATATGGCTTTGTAGGGTCCATATGTGTACTACTATAAAATTTCGTCCAAAAATATTGCATAAGTCGTAAGTTATAATAATATGTCAATAGTGGGCGTGGGTGTAGAAATAACTCGCCCATTTTTTTTTTGTGGCGTTTAATATTAGTACCCGCAACATTCCTGTGAAATTTCGTGGAAAAATCTTTAGTAGGAACCTATTAATGTTTTTTGGTTTATTGTGGCCGTAGCAGTAGCAATAATCTGCCCATATTTGGAATGCTTGCTAGTACAGACCCAGTGTATACATATACTAATTTGTTTTCATATATCATCACTAGAAGCATAGATAGGGTAATTGTCTTTAAGTGGGGTCCCCAAAGTTCATTATATGGGAGGGAGGTGTTTAATTTAATGTTAGTACCCGCAACCGACCTGTGAAATTTCGTTGAAAAATCTTTAAAAGGAACCTAGTAATGATTTTTGGTTAATTATGGGCGTGGCAGTAGCAATAATCTGCCCATATTTGGAATGCATGCTTTTACAGACCCAGTGTATACATATACCAATTTGTTTTCATATATAATCACTAGAAGCATAGATAGGGTAATTGTCTTTAAGTGGGGTCCCCAAAGTTCATTATATGGGAGGGAGGCGTATCCTTCCTCTGATCGACCCCGAATCTTAAATATGGCTTTGTAGAGTCAATATATGTACTAATATAAAATTTCGTCACAAAATATTGTATAGGTCGTAAGTTATAATAATATGTCAATAGTGGGCGTGGCTGTAGAACTAACTCGCCCATTTTTTGTGTGGTGTTTAATGTTAGTACCCGCAACATTCCTGTGAACTTTCGTTGAAAAATCTTTAGTAGGAACCTAGTAATGTGAAATGTGAAATGCAACCTAACTGTGAAATGCCGTTGAAAAATCTTTAATAGGAACCTAGTAATGATTTTTGGTTAATTGTGGGCGTGGCAGTAGCAATAACCTGCAACTATTTGGATTGCATGCTAGTACAGACGCAGTGTATACATATACCAACTTGTTTTCATATATCATCACTAGAAGCATAGATAGGGTAATTGTCTTTCAGTGGGGTCCCCAAAGTTCATTATATGGGAGGGAGGTGTTTCCTTTAATGTTAGTAACCGCAACCAACCTGTGAAATTTCGTTGAAAAATCTTTAAAAGGAACCTAGTAATGATTTTTGGTTAATTATGGGCGTGGCAGTAGCTATAATCTGCCCATATTTGGAATGCACGCTAGTACAGACCCAGTGTATACATATGCCAATTTGTTTTCATATATAATCACTAGAAGCATAGATAGGGTAATTGTCTTTAAGTGGGGTCCCCAAAGTTCATTATATGGGAGGGAGGCGTATCCTTCCTCTGATCGACCCTGAATCTTAAATATGGCTTTTTAGGGTCCATATATGTACTAATATAAAATTTCGTCTCAAAATATTGTATAGGTCGTAAGTTATAATAATATGTCTATAGTGGGCGTGGCTGTAGAACTAACTCGCCCATTTTTTGTGTGGTGTTTAATGTTAGTACTCGCAACATTCCTGTCAAATTTCGTTGAAAAATCTTTAGTAGGAACCTAGTAATGTGAAATGTGAAATGCAACCTACCTGTGAAATGCCGTTGAAATATCTTTAATAGGAACCTAGTTATGATTTTTGGTTAATTGTGGGCGTGGCAGTTGCAATAATCTGCCCATATTTGGAATGCATGCTAGTACAGACCCAGTGTCTACATATGCCAATTTGTTTTCATATATCATCACTAGAAGCATAGATAGGGTAATTGTCTTTAAGTGGTGTCCCCAAAGTTCATTATATGGGAGGGAGGCGTATCCTTCCTCTGATCGACCCCGAATCTTAAATATGGCTTTGTAGGGTCCATATATGTACTAATCTAAAATTTCGTCTCAAAATATTGTATAGGTCGTAAGTTATAATAATATGTCTATAGTGGGCGTGGCTGTAGAAATAACTCGCCCATTTTCCGTGTGGTGTTTAATGTTAGTACCCGCAAAATTCCTGTGAAATTTCTTTGAAACATCTTTAGTAGGAACCTAGTAATGTTTTTTGGTTAATTGTGGGCGTGGCAGCAGCAATAATCTGCCCATATTTGGATTGCATGCTAGTGCAGACCCAGTGTATACATATAATAATTTGTTTTCATATATCATCACTAGAAGCATAGATAGGGTAATTGTCTTTAAGTGGGGTCCCCAAAGTTCATTATATGGGAGGGAGGCGTATCCTTCCTCTCATCGACCCCGTATCTTAAATGTAGCTTTGTAGGGTCCATATATGTACTAATATAAAATTTCGTCTAAAAATTTTATATAGGTCGTAAGTTATAATAATATGTCAATAATGGGCGTGGCTGTAGAACTAACTCGCCCATTTTTTGTGTGGTGTTTAATGTTAGTACCTGCAACATTCCTGTGAAATTTCGTTGAAACATCTTTAGTAGGAACCTAGTAATGTTTTTTGGTTAATTGTGGGCGTGGCAATAACAATAATCTGCCCATATTGGGAATACATGCTTGTACATACCCAGTGTATACATATACCAATTTGTTTTCATATATCATCACTAGAAGCATAGATAGGGTAATTGTCTTTCAGTGGGGTCCCCAAAGTTCATTATATGGGAGGGAGGTGTTTCCTTTAATGTTAGTAACCGCAACCAACCTGTGAAATTTCGTTGAAAAATCTTTAAAAGGAACCTAGTAATGATTTTTGGTTAATTATGGGCGTGGCAGTAGCTATAATCTGCCCATATTTGGAATGCATGCTAGTACAGACGCAGTGTATACATCTACCAACTTGTTTTCATATATCATCACTAGAAGCATAGATAGGGTAATTGTCTTTCAGTGGGGTCCCCAAAGTTCATTATATGGGAGGGAGGTGTTTCCTTTAATGTTAGTAACCGCAACCAACCTGTGAAATTTCGTTGAAAAATCTTTAAAAGGAACCTAGTAATGATTTTTGGTTAATTATGGGCGTGGCAGTGGCTATAATCTGCCCATATTTGGAATGCATGCTAGTACAGACCCAGTGTATACATATGCCAATTTGTTTTCATATATAATCACTAGAAGCATAGATAGGGTAATTGTCTTTAAGTGGGGTCCCCAAAGTTCATTATATGGGAGGGAGGCGTATCCTTCCTCTGATCGACCCTGAATCTTAAATATGGCTTTTTAGGGTCCATATATGTACTAATATAAAATTTCGTCTCAAAATATTGTATAGGTCGTAAGTTATAATAATATGTTTATAGTGGGCGTGGCTGTAGAACTAACTCGCCCATTTTTTGTGTGGTGTTTAATGTTAGTACTCGCAACATTCCTGTGAAATTTCGTTGAAAAATCTTTAGTAGGAACCTAGTAATGTGAAATGTGAAATGCAACCTACCTGTGAAATGCCGTTGAAATATCTTTAATAGGAACCTAGTTATGATTTTTGGTTAATTGTGGGCGTGGCAGTTGCAATAATCTGCCCATATTTGGAATGCATGCTAGTACAGACCCAGTGTCTACATATGCCAATTTGTTTTCATATATCATCACTAGAAGCATAGATAGGGTAATTGTCTTTAAGTGGTGTCCCCAAAGTTCATTATATGGGAGGGAGGCGTATCCTTCCTCTGATCGACCCCGAATCTTAAATATGGCTTTGTAGGGTCCATATGTGTACTACTATAAAATTTCGTCCAAAAATATTGCATAAGTCGTAAGTTATAATAATATGTCAATAGTGGGCGTGGGTGTAGAAATAACTCGCCCATTTTTTTTTGTGGCGTTTAATATTAGTACCCGCAACATTCCTGTGAAATTTCGTGGAAAAATCTTTAGTAGGAACCTAGTAATGTTTTTTGGTTTATTGTGGCCGTAGCAGTAGCAATAATCTGCCCATATTTGGAATGCTTGCTAGTACAGACCCAGTGTATACATATACTAATTTGTTTTCATATATCATCACTAGAAGCATAGATAGGGTAATTGTCTTTAAGTGGGGTCCCCAAAGTTCATTATATGGGAGGGAGATGTTTAATTTAATGTTAGTACCCGCAACCGACCTGTGAAATTTCGTTGAAAAATCTTTAAAAGGAACCTAGTAATGATTTTTGGATAATTATGGGCGTGGCAGTAGCAATAATCTGCCCATATTTGGAATGCATGCTTTTACAGACCCAGTGTATACATATACCAATTTGTTTTCATATATAATCACTAGAAGCATAGATAGGGTAATTGTCTTTAAGTGGGGTCCCCAAAGTTCATTATATGGGAGGGAGGCGTATCCTTCCTCTGATCGACCCCGAATCTTAAATATGGCTTTGTAGAGTCAATATATGTACTAATATAAAATTTCGTCACAAAATATTGTATAGGTCGTAAGTTATAATAATATGTCAATAGTGGGCGTGGCTGTAGAACTAACTCGCCCATTTTTTGTGTGGTGTTTAATGTTAGTACCCGCAACATTCCTGTGAACTTTCGTTGAAAAATCTTTAGTAGGAACCTAGTAATGTGAAATGTGAAATGCAACCTAACTGTGAAATGCCGTTGAAAAATCTTTAATAGGAACCTAGTAATGATTTTTGGTTAATTGTGGGCGTGGCAGTAGCAATAACCTGCAACTATTTGGATTGCATGCTAGTACAGACGCAGTGTATACATATACCAACTTGTTTTCATATATCATCACTAGAAGCATAGATAGGGTAATTGTCTTTCAGTGGGGTCCCCAAAGTTCATTATATGGGAGGGAGGTGTTTCCTTTAATGTTAGTAACCGCAACCAACCTGTGAAATTTCGTTGAAAAATCTTTAAAAGGAACCTAGTAATGATTTTTGGTTAATTATGGGCGTGGCAGTAGCTATAATCTGCCCATATTTGGAATGCATGCTAGTACAGACCCAGTGTATACATATGCCAATTTGTTTTCATATATAATCACTAGAAGCATAGATAGGGTAATTGTCTTTAAGTGGGGTCCCCAAAGTTCATTATATGGGAGGGAGGCGTATCCTTCCTCTGATCGACCCTGAATCTTAAATATGGCTTTTTAGGGTCCATATATGTACTAATATAAAATTTCGTCTCAAAATATTGTATAGGTCGTAAGTTATAATAATATGTCTATAGTGGGCGTGGCTGTAGAACTAACTCGCCCATTTTTTGTGTGGTGTTTAATGTTAGTACTCGCAACATTCCTGTGAAATTTCGTTGAAAAATCTTTAGTAGGAACCTAGTAATGTGAAATGAGAAATGCAACCTACCTGTGAAATGCCGTTGAAATATCTTTAATAGGAACCTAGTTATGATTTTTGGTTAATTGTGGGCGTGGCAGTTGCAATAATCTGCCCATATTTGGAATGCATGCTAGTACAGACCCAGTGTCTACATATGCCAATTTGTTTTCATATATCATCACTAGAAGCATAGATAGGGTAATTGTCTTTAAGTGGTGTCCCCAAAGTTCATTATATGGGAGGGAGGCGTATCCTTCCTCTGATCGACCCCGAATCTTAAATATGGCTTTGTAGGGTCCATATATGTACTAATCTAAAATTTCGTCTCAAAATATTGTATAGGTCGTAAGTTATAATAATATGTCTATAGTGGGCGTGGCTGTAGAAATAACTCGCCCATTTTCCGTGTGGTGTTTAATGTTAGTACCCGCAACATTCCTGTGAAATTTCTTTGAAACATCTTTAGTAGGAACCTAGTAATGTTTTTTGGTTAATTGTGGGCGTGGCAGCAGCAATAATCTGCCCATATTTGGAATGCATGCTAGTGCAGACCCAGTGTATACATATAATAATTTGTTTTCATATATCATCACTAGAAGCATAGATAGGGTAATTGTCTTTAAGTGGGGTCCCCAAAGTTCATTATATGGGAGGGAGGCGTATCCTTCCTCTCATCGACCCCGTATCTTAAATGTAGCTTTGTAGGGTCCATATATGTACTAATATAAAATTTCGTCTAAAAATTTTGTATAGGTCGTAAGTTATAATAATACGTCAATAATGGGCGTGGCTGTAGAACTAACTCGCCCATTTTTTGTGTGGTGTTTAATGTTAGTACCTGCAACATTCCTGTGAAATTTCATTGAAACATCTTTAGTAGGAACCTAGTAATGTTTTTTGGTTAATTGTGGGCGTGGCAATAACAATAATCTGCCCATATTGGGAATACATGCTTGTACATACCAAGTGTATACATATATCAATTTGTTTTCATATATCATCACTAGAAGCATAGATAGGGTAATTGTCTTTAAGTGGGGTCCCCAAAGTTAATTATATGGGAGGGAGGCGTATCCTTCCTCTGATCGACCCCGAATCTTTTATATGGCTTTATAGTGTCCATATGTGTACTAACATAAAATTTCGTCCAAAAATATTGCATAGGTCGTAAGTTATAATAATATGTCAATAGTGGGCGTGGCTGTAGAACTCACTCGCCCATTTTTTGTGTGCTGTTTAATGTTAGTACCCGCAACATTCCTGTGAAATGTTGTTGAAATATCTTTAGTAGGAACCTAGTAATGTGAAATGTGAAATGCAACCTACCGGTGAAATTTCGTTGAAAAATCTTTAGTAGGAACCTAGTAATGTTTTTTGGTTAATTGTGGGCGTGGCAGTAACAATAATCTGCCCATATTTGGAATGCATGCTAGTACAGACCCAATGTATACATATGCCAATTTGTTTTCATATATCATCACTAGAAGCATAGATAGGGTAATTGTCTTTAAGTGGGGTCCCCAAAGTTCATTATATGGGAGGGAGGCGTATCCTTCCTCTGATCGACCCCGAATCTTAAATATGGCTTTGTAGGGTCCATATATGTACTAATATAAAATTTCGTCGCAAAATATTGTATAGGTCGTAAGTTATAATAATATGTCTATAGTGGGCGTGGCTGTAGAAATAACTCGCCCATTTTCCGTGTGGTGTTTAATGTTAGTACCCGCAACATTCCTGTGAAATTTCTTTGAAACATCTTTAGTAGGAACCTAGTAATGTTTTTTCTTTAATTGTGAGTGAGTGAGTGAGGTTTATTTCAATTATTCTTTTTACAATTTTTGTTACAATTTCATGGTATCTCGCGAAGCCTTTAAGGCTTGTCTGCGAGAAAATTTGAAATAATAATAAGAAATTAATTAATTAAAAATAACAATAGATATTCAAATAATAAATTACAATAGTTCAATTATAATACAAATTTAAAGTACGATTATAAGTTATAAATTTAAAGTATAATTATAAAGTACAATTATAAAATTTAGAAACTTATCAAGGAGCAATGTAATTGAATAAGAAGAAGGCAAAAGAGTTCAATTTAAAACATTATTATTGGTACATGGGTGACCATTATTTAGAAGCGAAAATAAACATTATTTAGAAGTGAAAATAAACATTAGTTCTGAATATAATGCAGTTTGATGTTTCTATTTCGCTGATGTTTCGGAGCTTGGTGATCGTTCGCTATGTTTGATGGCAGCTGATTCAGAATTTTGGGTATAACAACATCGAGAGTGCGTTTTCCATAATTGTTGTAGAAATGGGCAACTTTAACTCTCCCGCCTGTTCGGTGTCGCGTGCTATACTCGTGTTGAATTGGAATCCTGAAGCGCTTGTCGTCGAAGAATTCGCTTAGTAGACTGCTCTTAAATAGGTCATCAACCGTCAAGACTTGGAGGTGCTTCCAGACTGGGATACTGATGTCGTGACGGTGGTAGGTTTTTTTCTTGGCCAGTATTTTAAGAATGGCGTTTTGACTTTTTTGTGCGTCGGAGCATTGGGTTGACGAGCCCCATGCGGTGATGCCGTGGCGGATGTAAGATTCGCAAAGTGCGAAGTAAGCCTGCCTGATTACCGAGTAGTTACATGCGTAGCTTAGGTGGTGCATCATATACGATGTTCTGCGTAGTTTTGCTCGGAGTTGTTTGATGTGTGCGTCCCATTTCAAGTGTGTGTCCACGACCACGCCCAGGTATTTGTATTCTTCCACTATTTCAATTATTGTTTGGCAATCGTCATCTGAGGAGCTTCTGGTTTGGTGATTGTGCAGGCATGACGTACTATGAAATTTTATTTGTATCTGGGATCGTGGCATGTGTATCGAGCGAATGTGGATAATTTTTGTTTTTGCAGCATTTATCGATAGACCATTATCGTGAGACCATCTTGCAATAGCATCGAGCTCGCTTTGCATTATTTTTGTTGCAGTGTTAAGATCCTTATGTGCAACCACTATGGCAGTGTCATCGGCGTAGGCATAAACTTTGCTGTTCTGGAGCGCTCTCAACATTTCGTTTGCGTAAATTATATATAGAAGTGGTCCCCGTTTGGATCCTTGTGGTACGCCGTGTTTAGTGTATACTGGCGCGCTTAGATTGTCTTTAATTTTTACTTGGTAAGAGCGTAATGTCAGGTAATTTTCAAGCCATTTAAGGCACTCACCTCGAGGACCGGCGCGTTCGATTGCTTCCAAGAGTTTTTTATGAGACAGCGTGTCGAAAGCTTTACTAAAATCGACGAAAAGTACCAGGCTGTGACAATTCTTGCTCAGATTTTCATTCAAATCGCTTGCAAAGTTACCGAGAAGCTTGTTAATATTTTTCCCTTTTTGGAAGCCATACTGGTTACTTGCAATTATTTGATATTTTTCAATAAAAACGTTGAGCCTGCGCAGCACGATTTCCTCAATTATTTTTTCTAGCACCGGCAATATCGCTATTGGTCGATAGTTACCAACATCTGACTTATCCCCGCTTTTATAAATAGGCCGAATAGTTGAGAGTTTAAGTGCTTGTGGCATCTTATTCTGTTCGAGGCTCATGTTTATAAGTTTTGTTATTACCGGAGCCATCACTACAGCATTATTTTTCAGGTCTGCTGGTCGGATCGCATCGTGTCCTGGAGAGGACACGTTGAGAATTCAGACCGTAGAGTATGTTCAGGACTTCGACTTCACTCGCGTTTTCCATGTAAATTGAGTTTCTTATGTTTAAGTTTGTGGTGTGAAAGGTTTTAATATCGCATTCATGTATGGTGTTTTGGATATTTTGATCAATGCTGACAGCAAATTTATTTGTTAATATCTGTAAATCATCGTTTTTGAAATTTTTAATCAATATATCGTCTAATTGATTGCTTTTTTTGCCAATAATTTCATTAACGATTTGCCATGTTTTTTTAAAATCGTACTTGTTTTTGTAAAATTGATTTTTATAATAATCGTTTTTCGCGCGTTCTAATTTTTTGTTTAATATATTTCTGAAAGTTTTATATTCTCTTTCACTTATCCTATCTTTTGGTTTCGATAACCATTTTTTATAAAGTTTATCCCTTTTATCACAGCATTTTAGAAGGTCTTCACTTAGCCACGGGTTATTTTTTCTTTTTTTAATTTTTTTTGCATCTGTCTGGCAGTCATTGTACATGTTTTTAAACTTGTCTTGTAGTTCATTGTAAAAGTCGTCTACATTTTCAAGCGCAAAAACTTGCTCCCAATTTGTGTCATTTATTTGCACATGTACCCTACTGTCGCATATTATTTTATATACGCCCGCAATTAGTTCTTTCTCGCTGCTATTGTTGTTGAATGTAACACCACACAACAAAGAGTAGTGGTCCGAGATTGTTGTTGTTATTATACTTGCGCTAACTTGGGTATTTTTAGAACGCACCAGCATATGATCGATGTTGCTGCTAATGCCTCTGCCTACATCCACTCGCGTGCTCGCATTGTTTACGCTCTCAATACCGTTCGCCGACAGCATCTCTAAATAACGCGCAGTTGACCTACAGTCGGTTTTGTGCAAATCAATATTCATGTCGCCAATTATGATCATATTTTTTCTAGCATTTACTTGCATAATCATTTGCTCTAACTCGTTGATGAAGATGTGAATATTTTGCGACGGAGGTCTGTACACTGCTTGTATGAGGAAATGTTGATTATTGGCGCACATATTAATAGTCATTGTTTCAAACGAGACGATTGTAGGGTGTATTGTGTGTGTGTATAAGATGCTGTTTTTAATGTAGACCGCTATGCCGCCTCCTCTGCGGTTTACACGGTTAAAAAATTCTGCATTGTAGCCATTGATTTGAAAAAGGTTATTTTCATCATCTGTTATATTAGTCTCAACTAATATAATAAAATCAACTGATGAAAGTAAATTGTTAACCGCAGCGAGAAAAGCAGTAAAATTTGTCCGTAGTGACCGAATATTTAAAAAAATGCATGACAGGTGATAACTTGTAATTGTTTGTTTTTTTATATGTTGGTAGTTTAAATATGTGTTTGTGGAAATTGTATTCATTTTGAGTTTTTGATTATTTGTTTTTTAATGTGAAGTATTTCATAAAAAAGTTTAGCTAAATTGGGAAAAAGTTAATTAATCAAATCTACATCGCATTCTGCAGAAATTTGAATTATAGATGAGGATTCGATTTTTTTTGCCAGAATGCGCCCTTCGCGTATCCATACAAATTTCCAGTTTGCCGATTTTGCTTTGGTTTTTGCAAGCCAGAGCAGTCGGCGATTCGATGGTGTCAGCTGGTCATTGAAAAATATTCGTTTAGAATTTGTAATTTGCCCGCCGTTTTTTTCTTGCTGTGTATCAAAGCGTTTTCCTTTTGTTTGCTGCATTACTGTCTGCTTAGAGCTCAGCGAAGAGAGTTTGACGATGATCGAATTGTTTTTGTTTTTGATGCGGAACGCATCCACAACATCGCTCTCCGCCAGCTCTATGTTGTACTTGCTGACAATATGTTTCAAAGTTTGCTTAGCACTCTCATTGTCTCTCAGTGGAACGTTTGTTACCTCAATGTTTCGTTCGAGCGCCTTTTGTTCTAGCGTGCTGATTTTGCGCTCCATGACTGCTATACGCACATCCTTTTCTTCGTTTTTAGCAGTTAATTCTTTGACTTGAGAGGCAAGCTGGGCGACAGATTCGTTTATTTTTGCAGATGAAGCAGCAATTTCGCTCTTAACTTCTGCGTAGGAGCAAATTAAGCGGTCGCTCATATCTGCTATCATCTGTTTCAGCGCTTTCATGTCTACTTAAGTTCTCGCATGTCCGCTGCTCCGCTCTCTAATGGAAAAGCGTAGTTGGGCTGGCGCCTCTTTGCTTGAAGATCATCTAGATCCTCATCGTCTTCTTCACGGCTTTGCTTCTGAGCTTGCTGGCTTTGTTGTTGCTTCGGTGCATTTTGCGAAGATGAGCTTGCTGTTCTCGTGCGCTGCCGGCAGTTTTTACATCTCCAATCGGCGCGTCGGTCGCTGTTCATACTCGCGTAGGTCTGCTCAGAGACGGTGGTGCACGGAGCATAGTGGTATTGCGAAGAGCAAGCATGGCACTTCACGAAATCACCGGTGGTCGGCAACGGCTTAGCGCAGCTGGCGCAAAGAGACGCTGCTGGCTGCGGGGGAGATCGTTGCATCTTGAAGAGTTATTTTTGTTGTTGTTTTCTTTCTGTTATTTTGATTTGAATATTTTGGCACTTCTTGCACTAGAACAAATTTTCACTTATTAGGTTTTATTTCCTTATTGATAGATTGTTCAATGTTGTGAAGCACTGGTTAGTTGTTCAACCCTCAAACCCGAAGTTATTACAAAATTTATTCTAAAATTTATTCTATACACTGGAGCGACCAAAAACACGTCCGTTCTCAACGAAGTAATTTACTACTGTGAGCGTGGCAATAGCAATAATCTGCCCATATTTGGAATGCATGCTACTGCAGACCCAGTGTATACATATAATAATTTGTTTTCATATATCATCACTAGAAGCATAGATAGGGTAATTGTCTTTAAGTGGGGTCCCCAAAGTTCATTATATGGGAGGGAGGCGTATCCTTCCTCTCATCGACCCCGTATCTTATATATAGCTTTGTAGGGTCCATATATGTACTAATATAAAATTTCGTCTAAAAATTTTGTATAGGTCGTAAGTTATAATAATATGTCAATAATCGGCGTGGCTGTAGAACTAACTCGCCCATTTTTTGTGTGGTGTTTAATGTTAGTACCCGCAACATTCCTGTGAAATTTCGTTGAAACATCTTTAGTAGGAACCTAGTAATGTTTTTTGGTTAATTGTGGGCGTGGCAGTAACAATAATCTGCCCATATTGGGAATACATGCTTGTACATACCCAGTGTATACATATACCAATTTGTTTTCATATATCATCACTAGAAGCATAGATAGGGTAATTGTCTTTAAGTGGTGTCCCCAAAGTTCATTATATGGGAGGGAGGCGTATCCTTCCTCTGATCGACCCCGAATCTTATATATGGCTTTGTAGGGTCCATATATGTACTAATATAAAATTTCGTCGCAAAATATTGTATAGGTCGTAAGTTATATGTCTATAGTGGGCGTGGCTGTAAAAATAACTCGCCCATTTTTTGTGTGGTGTTTAATGTTAGTACCCGCAACATTCCTGTGAAATTTCGTTTGAAAAATCTTTAGTAGGAACCTAGTAATGTGAAATGTGAAATGCAACCTACCTGTGAAATGTCGTTGAAAAATCTTTAATAGGAACCTAGTAATGATTTTTGGTTAATTGTGGGCGTGGCACTAGCAATAATCTGCCCATATTTGGAATGCATGCTAGTACAGACCCAGTGTGTACATATACTAATTTGTTTTCATATATAATCACTAGAAGCATAGATAGGGTAATTGTCTTTAAGTGGGGTCCCCAAAGTTCATTAAATAGGAGGGAGGCGTATCCTTCCTCTGATCGACCTCGAAACTTATATATGGCTTTGTAGGGTGCATATATGTACTAATATAAAATTTCGTTGTGTAGGTCGTAAGTTATAATAATATGTCAATAATGGGCGTGGCTCTAGAACTCACTCGCCCATTTTTTGTGTGGTGTTTAATGTTAGTACCCGCAACATTCCTGTGAAATTACGTTGAAAAATCTTTAGTAGGAACCTAGTAATGATTTTTGGTTAATTGTGGGCGTGGCAGTAACAATAATCTGCCCATATTTGGAATACATGCTTGTACAGACCCCGTGTCTACATATACCAATTTGTTTTCATATATAATCACTAGAAGCATAGATAGGGTAATTGTCTTTAAGTGGGGTCCCCAAAGTTCATTATATGGGAGGGAGGCGTATCCTTCCTCTGATCGATCCCGAATCTTTTATACGGCTTTGTAGGGTCCATATATGTACTAATATAAAATTTCGTCCGAAAATATTGTATAGGTCATAAGTTATAATAATATGTCCATAGTGGGCGTGGCTGTAGAAATAACTCGTCCATTTTTTGTGTGGTGTTTAATGTTAGTACCCGCAACCGACCTGTGAATTTTCGTTGAAAAATCTTTAGAAGGAACCTAGTTATGATTTTTGGTTAATTATGGGCGTGGCAGTAGCTATAATCTGCCCATATTTGCAATGCATGCTTTTACAGACCCAGTGTATACATATACCAATTTGTTTTCATATATCATCACTAGAAGCATAGATAGGGTAATTGTCTTTAAGTGGGGTCCCCAAAGTTGATTATATGGGAGGGAGGCGTATCCTTCCTCTGATCGACCCCGAATCTTTTATATGGCTTTATAGGGTCCATATGTGTACTAACATAAAATTTCGTCCAAAAATATTGCATAGGTCGCAAGTTATAATAATATGTCAATAGTGGGCGTGGCTATAGAACTCACTCGCCCATTTTTTGTGTGGTGTTTAATGTTAGTACCCGCAACATTCCTGTGAAATTACGTTGAAAAATCTTTAGTAGGAACCTAGTAATGATTTTTGGTTAATTGTGGGCGTGGCAGTAACAATAATCTGCCCATATTTGGAATACATGCTTGTACAGACCCAGTGTCTACATATACCAATTTGTTTTCATATATAATCACTAGAAGCATAGATAGGGTAATTGTCTTTAAGTGGGGTCCCCAAAGTTCATTATATGGGAGGGAGGCGTATTCTTCCTCTGATCGATCCCGAATCTTATATATGGCCTTGTAGGGTCCATATATGTACTAATATAAAATTTCGTCTCAAAATATTGTATAGGTCGTAAGTTATAATAATATGTCTATAGTGGGCGTGGCTGTAGAAATAACTCGCCCATTTTCCGTGTGGTGTTTAATGTTAGTACCCGCAACATTCCTGTGAAATTTCTTTGAAACATCTTTAGTAGGAACCTAGTAATATTTTTTGTTTTATTGTGGGCGTGGCAGTAGCAATATTCTGCCCATATTTGGAATGTATGCTAGTGCAGACACAGTGTATACATATAATAATTTGTTTTCATATATCATCACTAGAAGCATAGATAGGGTAATTGTCTTTAAGTGGGGTCCCCAAAGTTCATTATATGGGAGGGAGGCGTATCCTTCCTCTCATCGACCCCGTATCTTATATATAGCTTTGTAGGGTCCATATATGTACTAATATAAAATTTCGTCTAACAATTTTGTATAGGTCGTAAGTTATAATAATATGTCAATAATCGGCGTGGCTGTAGAACTAACTCGCCCATTTTTTGTGTGGTGTTTAATGTTAGTACCCGCAACATTCCTGTGAAATTTCGTTGAAACATCTTTAGTAGGAACCTAGTAATGTTTTTTGGTTAATTGTGGGCGTGGCAGTAACAATAATCTGCCCATATTGGGAATACATGCTTGTACATACCCAGTGTATACATATACCAATTTGTTTTCATATATCATCACTAGAAGCATAGATAGGGTAATTGTCTTTAAGTGGTGTCCCCAAAGTTCATTATATGGGAGGGAGGCGAATCCTTCCTCTGATCGACCCCGAATCTTATATATGGCTTTGTAGGGTCCATATTGTAAGAACCAAAATCTTCTGAGGGAAATTTTGGTCCACACCACAGGTGACAGAGTCACTAAACACACACAAACACCATGAAGATCAGATCGAATAATTGCAGCTTGGAAACGCCCACAATGCCAACCGAAACAACTGCAGTGAGAAGCTAACGAAAAGAACTACAAGCATTGTAACCAATTAGCGCGGCCGTGGTAGGAGCGCAGATCAGCAGCAGCATATTATACCAGTTGGAATAATAACTAGGATTACAACAAAAGCAACCTCACGCACAGCCAACGATCTTGCCAATCAGCGCTATGCTTGCAAAGAGCGAGGAAAAACACAGCGACGAGGAATACAACAAATACATGCCGGACAAGAGAAGGTGAGTGCACGAACTCAGCGGTGGAATTTGCCGAGTGCGCTCACTCGGAAATCTTACACCAACAACACGAAGAAACGAGAGCGAAGCACAAGACGGACAACGACAGAACCACCACCACGCCAACGGCCGGCAAGTACAAAGCAGAAGGAGGAAGACAAATGAAATGCTGGTTGTCAGTTAAATTAAATATTTAACAACAACACCACTACAGGATTCCGGACAGCGCTGCTGGCAGGCAACAATACTGCAGGCTAACCAGGGACCGTTGGAGCGAGGTGGCTGACCACCAGAAGTTGAAGGTGGCCCAAGGACAAAAGACTGCAACACCAACAAGCCTGACTGCAACAACAACAAGCCTGCCACAGCAACAACAATCGACTACTGGCCAACGAAAGTAAAATCACACAACGGTGGCCTACCAATAACAACATGTGTCAGCCGCTGCGACCTGGGACTATATAAACCACGTAGCCCAGGCAGTAGGTCTCTTCGTCGATCACCAGCATCCTGACTAGCAACAGCTCTACAAAGTACAATACGAACATAGAAAGCTTAGCAAGAACCTCTGGTTTTTAATCGTTTTCTTGCTAAGCCATACACAGACAGAGACTACAGGGATTCAGTGAGAGCCTCTGGTTTTTAATCGTTCTCCCACTGAATCACTGAGACACATACGCCACCGAGACTTAGGGACTTAGAGGGAACCTCTGGTTTTTAATCGTTTTCCCACTAAGTCATACGCCGTACAGAGACCATAGGAACTCAGTGAGAGCTTCTGGTTTTTAATCGTTCTCCCACTGAGTCACAGAGACACACACTTACCGGGACGTAGAGACGTGGAAACAAGTACACATTGAATAAGCTATTTATACAAACATAGAGTTAAGGAAGTAGTATTGTTTTGAGCAAGGACTAACAAGAGTCCCTAATCAATACACTAAATAAATACGTTGAAATTAATTTAACACACAGGAATTTTATATTTTTCTGTATACGACCCCTGGAGCCGCTGAGTTTTACCCCAGCTATAAAAAAGAGTCGTTACAGTGGCGCCCGAGCAGGGACTTGAAAACAAGGAAATTCAACGCATCCGACGCTCACCCATAGTCTTCGCCATTAACCAGGAAAGTCACAGGATGGGGAAAACAAACTGGGTGTACGTGCTACGGAAAGATGAGTTGGTGATTTTTGCAGAGGAATTCGGTTTGGAAACTACAGGCACAGTAGATGACCTCCGAAAGCGGCTTTCTGAATTTTTCACAGAAACGGTACTGACTCAGGAGCAACAATACCGGTTGATGAATCTACAACGCAGGCATGTTAAAAACACATCACCAATGCCGGCTGCATCCATAGTTCCCAGCGAAACGCTGGAAGTGGACAGGCCAAGCACATACGCAGGTGCAACTCTACCAGCGTGGAATCCAGAGGTACGGGGAATACCACAGCATCCTTACGTTTCACCTGCACCAATGGATCAACAATACAACGGGTCTACACAGTACGCCGCTGTTATTGATCAAGTACGGAAGTGGTCTCTTAACTTTGACGGTGGGCGTGATCCACTAGCTTTTATCGAGCGAGTGGAAGAACTTGCAGATGTGTACGGAATAAACAAAGATTTCCTTCCGCGTACTATGCCTAAACTCTTGAGAGAACGAGCACTCATGTGGTTCAGAAACAACAATCGAGCGTGGCGGGAATGGAGCACATATAGGAGGGACTTCCTGAAATTCTTTTTACCGGCCCGTTTCATGGAGAAACTCGACGACCAGATCCGACAGCGTCACCAGAGGCATCGAGAGTCATTCAAGCAGTATGTACTCGAATTGCAAAATCTTATGCGACACGTGGAGTATTCGGAGGAGCAGAAACTGGAAAGAATCTTCCAGAACAGTCTGCCACAATATCAGCTATACGTGCGCCGTAGAGATTTCGTATCGCTACAGGAGCTGATAGAGATGGCCGAGGATTTGGAGAGCATACGGGGAGAAGGCGAACAGCTAGCAGCGCCACCCACACAAAGGCGAACAGAGCAAGGTCCACCTCGAGAGGTAAGGAACCGACAGGTGACGGTAGAGAGCAAAGTGGCACCCATAGATCCTAGAACAGCCTGCCGGCGTTGTGGCCAAAATGGTCACATAGCACGACTATGTCGCAACATGCAAATACTGTTTTGTTGGGAGTGTGGCCGTAGGGGAGTTAGGACGATCGAGTGCTGCAACCAGAGAGCACCACCCAACAGAAGACTACCGTCAGACACGCAGCATGGAGCAGAGCAGCGACACCAGACTTTACCATGGAAAAACGCATTGCACTGTGTCGGGCGACGAATCTGCGCTAACGTTTCTATTGGCACAGAAACTGTCACCGCGACGCTGGACACAGGTGCAACGCACAGTTTTATGAGCAGACGCCTAGCACACAAGTTACGCGCTTCTACCGGCAAATTGGAAAAATCCAATACCAGAGCGCTTATGGCAGACGGAAGTGCTAGGAGGGTCAAAGAGACATTTGTGACGAAGGTAAGGTTTGGAGGGCAGGCATGCCAGATAGAACTACTTATCGTGCCTGACTCCAGTGATGATCTACTCCTGGGAGTGGATTTCATGACAAGCCTGGGAACGACATTGAAGTGCGGCGATCAGGAGATCACGCTGGGACCTCATAACGGTTGTGTGCAACCACGAGACTTTGCAACGTGTACGACAATCCGCGTTGAGAACTTGCCACAAGTAAATGCATCAATGCCTTCCAAGAGGCCAACTAACGTCAGAAAATCTAAAGAACAGAGACACAACAGAGAATACAGCAGAAGCCAACGCAGTAGCAAATATACATCACCAGGAACAAGTATTACACACACGAACGCGTTCACTTGCCACGGATTCTGCCGAGGGAAAACCAAAAACGAATTACCACAGGGGCCTCAGGAGAAGGACACGGGCGCACCAAGTGGTAGTGAGATCACGACATTAAGGCGTCAAACGACCATGACAAGCAGCGCATCTTCCAGTTATTCCGCAAGGTGTTCGCCAGCGCGGGAAACCCGAGAAATGCCACGTAGACAAACCGACAGATCAAGGGACAACCACCGTGCAATCAAGTGCACCAAACACAACAGAAGCGACGCCCATAGCCACCGCAGCAACAGTAGTAGACAACGGAACGGTGCTACAGGGAGCCCGTCAACAGAGAAACGGATGCCAAATACAGACGACTCAGCCACACAATGGAACCATGTCACATTCCAGAGTTTAGAAGAGCTACAGGAATCGAAAGGAGCTGGTCTACCACAGGGCTTAGTAACAGAAATTTTGCGTAAAGCCAAAGGGGCTCAGCAAAAACGGACACGAGGGCGAATACGATTTAGGCGAGACGCATACAGAGTGAACCTCAAACGTGACGCTGTCATCATTTTCCATCGTCGGTAAAGTGGGGAGGGCGTGTAAGAACCAAAATCTTCTGAGGGAAATTTTGGTCCACACCACAGGTGACAGAGTCACTAAACACACACAAACACCATGAAGATCAGATCGAATAATTGCAGCTTGGAAACGCCCACAATGCCAACCGAAACAACTGCAGTGAGAAGCTAACGAAAAGAACTACAAGCATTGTAACCAATTAGCGTGGCCGTGGTAGGAGCGCAGATCAGCAGCAGCATATTATACCAGTTGGAATAATAACTAGGATTACAACAAAAGCAACCTCACGCACAGCCAACGATCTTGCCAATCAGCGCTATGCTTGCAAAGAGCGAGGAAAAACACAGCGACGAGGAATACAACAAATACATGCCGGACAAGAGAAGGTGAGTGCACGAACTCAGCGGTGGAATTTGCCGAGTGCGCTCACTCGGAAATCTTACACCAACAACATGAAGAAACGAGAGCGAAGCACAAGACGGACAACGACAGAACCACCACCACGCCAACGGCCGGCAAGTACAAAGCAGAAGGAGGAATACAAATGAAATGCTGGTTGTCAGTTAAATTAAATATTTAACAACAACACCACTACAGGATTCCGGACAGCGCTGCTGGCAGGCAACAATACTGCAGGCTAACCAGGGACCGTTGGAGCGAGGTGGCTGACCACCAGAAGTTGAAGGTGGCCCAAGGGCAAAAGACTGCAACACCAACAAGCCTGACTGCAACAACAACAAGCCTGCCACAGCAACAACAATCGACTACTGGCCAACGAAAGTAAAATCACACAACGGTGGCCTACCAATAACAACATGTGTCAGCCGCTGCGACCTGGGACTATATAAACCACGTAGCCCAGGCAGTAGGTCTCTTCGTCGATCACCAGCATCCTGACTAGCAACAGCTCTACAAAGTACAATACGAACATAGAAAGCTTAGCAAGAACCTCTGGTTTTTAATCGTTTTCTTGCTAAGCCATACAGAGACAGAGACTACAGGGGTTCAGTGAGAGCCTCTGGTTTTTAATCGTTCTCCCACTGAATCACTGAGACACATACGCCACCGAGACTTAGGGACTTAGAGGGAACCTCTGGTTTTTAATCGTTTTCCCACTAAGTCATACGCCGTACAGAGACCATAGGAACTCAGTGAGAGCTTCTGGTTTTTAATAGTTCTCCCACTGAGTCACAGAGACACACACTTACCGGGACGTAGAGACGTGAAAACAAGTACACATTGAATAAGTTATTTATACAAACATAGAGTTAAGGAAGTAGTATTGTTTTGAGCAAGGACTAACAAGAGTCCATAATCAATACACTAAATAAATACGTTGAAATTAATTTAACACACAGGAATTTTATATTTTTCTGTATACGACCCCTGGAGCCGCTGAGTTTTACCCCAGCTATAAAAAAGAGTCGTTACAATATATGTACCAATATAAAATTTCGTCGCAAAATATTGTATAGGTCGTAAGTTATATGTCTACAGTGGGCGTGGCTGTAGAAATAACTCGCCCATTTTTTGTGTGGTGTTTAATGTTAGTACCCGCAACATTCCTGTGAAATTTCGTTTGAAAAATCTTTAGTAGGAACCTAGTAATGTGAAATGTGAAATGCAACCTACCTGTGAAATGTCGTTGAAAAATCTTTAATAGGAACCTAGTAATGATTTTTGGTTAATTGTGGGCGTGGCAGCAGCAATAATCTGCCCATATTTGGAATATATGCTTGTACAGACCCAGTGTATACACATACCAATTTGTTTTCATATATAATCACTAGAAGCATAGATAGGGTAATTGTCTTTAAGTGGGGTCCCCAAAGTTCATTATATGGGAGGGACGCGTATCCTTCCTCTGATCGACCCCGAATCTTATATATGGCTTTGTAGGGTCCATATATGTACTAATATAAAATTTCGTCCAAAAATATTGCTTAGGTCGTAAGTTATAATAATATGTCAATAGTGGGCGTGGCTGTAGAACTACCTCGCCCATGTTAGTACCCGCAACCTACCTGAAAAAATTTCGTTGAAAAATCTTTAAAAGGAACCTAGTAATGATTTTTGGTTAATTGTAGGCGTGGCAGTAACAATAATCTGCCCATATTTGGAATACATGCTTGTACATACCCAGTGTATACATATACCAATTTGTTTTCATATATCATCACTAGAAGCATAGATAGGGTAATTGTCTTTAAGTGGTGTCCCCAAAGTTCATTATATGGGAGGGAGGCGTATCCTTCCTTTGATCGACCCCGAATCTTATATATGGCTTTGTAGGGCCCATATATGTACTAATATAAAATTTCGTCGCAAAATATTGTATAAGTCGTAAGTTATATGTCTATAGTGGGCGTGGCTGTAGAAATAACTCGCCCATTTTTTGTGTGGTGTTTAATGTTAGTACCCGCAACATTCCTGTGAAATTTCGTTTGAAAAATCTTTAGTAGGAACCTAGTAATGTGAAATGTGAAATGCAACCTACCTGTGAAATGTCGTTGAAAAATCTTTAAAAGGAACCTAGTAATGATTTTTGGTTAATTGTGGGCGTGGCAGCAGCAATAATCTGCCCATATTTGGAATACATGCTTGTACAGACCCAGTGTATACACATATCAATTTGTTTTCATATATAATCACTAGAAGCATAGATAGGGTAATTGTCTTTAAGTGGGGTCCCCAAAGTTCATTATATGGGAGGGACGCGTATCCTTCCTCTGATCGACCCCGAATCTTATATATGGCTTTGTAGGGTCCATATATGTACTAATATAAAATTTCGTCCAAAAATATTGCTTAGGTCGTAAGTTATAATAATATGTCAATAGTGGGCGTGGCTGTAGAACTACCTCGCCCATTTTTTGTGTGGTGTTTAATGTTAGTACCCGCAACCTACCTGAAAAAATTTCGTTGAAAAATCTTTAAAAGGAACCTAGTAATGATTTTTGGTTAATTGTGGGCGTGACAGTAGCAATAATCTGCCCATATTTGGAATGCATGCTTCTACAGACCCAGTGTATACATATAATAATTTGTTTTCATATATCATCACTAGAAGCATAGATAGGGTAATTGTCTTTAAGTGGGGTCCCCAAAGTTCATTATATGGGAGGGAGGCGTATCCTTCCTCTCATCGACCCCGTATCTTATATATAGCTTTGTAGGGTCCATATATGTACTAATATAAAATTTCGTCTAAAAATTTTGTATAGGTCGTAAGTTATAATAATATGTCAATAATCGGCGTGGCTGTAGAACTAACTCGCCCATTTTTTGTGTGGTGTTTAATGTTAGTACCCGCAACATTCCTGTGAAATTTCGTTGAAACATCTTTAGTAGGAACCTAGTAATGTTTTTTGGTTAATTGTGGGCGTGGCAGTAACAATAATCTGCCCATATTGGGAATACATGCTTGTACATACCCAGTGTATACATATACCAATTTGTTTTCATATATCATCACTAGAAGCATAGATAGGGTAATTGTCTTTAAGTGGTGTCCCCAAAGTTCATTATATGGGAGGGAGGCGTATCCTTCCTCTGATCGACCCCGAAACTTATATATGGCTTTGTAGGGTGCATATATGTACTAATATAAAATTTCGTTGTGTAGGTCGTAAGTTATAATAATATGTCAATAATGGGCGTGGCTCTAGAACTCACTCGCCCATTTTTTGTGTGGTGTTTAATGTTAGTACCCGCAACATTCCTGTGAAATTACGTTGAAAAATCTTTAGTAGGAACCTAGTAATGATTTTTGGTTAATTGTGGGCGTGGCAGTAGCAATAATCTGCCCATATTTGGAATGCATGCTAGTACAGACCCCGTGTCTACATATACCAATTTGTTTTCATATATAATCACTAGAAGCATAGATAGGGTAATTGTCTTTAAGTGGGGTCCCCAAAGTTCATTAAATAGGAGGGAGGCGTATCCTTCCTCTGATCGACCCCGAAACTTATATATGGCTTTGTAGGGTGCATATATGTACTAATATAAAATTTCGTTGTGTAGGTCGTAAGTTATAATAATATGTCAATAATGGGCGTGGCTCTAGAACTCACTCGCCCATTTTTTGTGTGGTGTTTAATGTTAGTACCCGCAACATTCCTGTGAAATTACGTTGAAAAATCTTTAGTAGGAACCTAGTAATGATTTTTGGTTAATTGTGGGCGTGGCAGTAACAATAATCTGCCCATATTTGGAATACATGCTTGTACAGACCCCGTGTCTACATATACCAATTTGTTTTCATATATAATCACTAGAAGCATAGATAGGGTAATTGTCTTTAAGTGGGGTCCCCAAAGTTCATTATATGGGAGGGAGGCGTATCCTTCCTCTGATCGATCCCGAATCTTTTATACGGCTTTGTAGGGTCCATATATGTACTAATATAAAATTTCGTCCGAAAATATTGTATAGGTCATAAGTTATAATAATATGTCCATAGTGGGCGTGGCTGTAGAAATAACTCGTCCATTTTTTGTGTGGTGTTTAATGTTAGTACCCGCAACATTCCTGTGAAATTTCGTTGAAAAATCTTTAGTAGGAACCTAGTAATGTTTTTTGGTTAATTGTGGGCGTGGCAGTAGCAATAATCTGCCCATATTTGGAATACATGCTTGTACAGACCCAGTGTATACACATACCAATTTGTTATCATATATAATCACTAGAAGCATAGATAGGGTAATTGTCTTTAAATGGGGTCCCCAAAGTTGATTATATGGGAGGGAGGCGTATCCTTCCTCTGATCGACCCCGAATCTTTTATATGGCTTTATAGGGTCCATATGTGTACTAACATAAAATTTCGTCCAAAAATATTGCATAGGTCGTAAGTTATAATAATATGTCAATAGTGGGCGTGGCTGTAGAACTCACTCGCCCATTTTTTGTGTGGTGTTTAAAGTTAGTACCCGCAACATTCCTGTGAAATGTTGTTGAAATATCTTTAGTAGGAACCTAGTAATGTGAAATGTGAAATGCAACCTACCGGTGAAATTTCGTTGAAAAATCTTTAGTAGGAACCTAGTAATGTTTTTTGGTTTATTGTGGCCGTAGCAGTAGCAATAATCTGCCCATATTTGGAATGCATGCTAATACAGACCCAGTGTATACATATACTATTTTGTTTTCATATATCATCACTAGAAGCATAGATAGGGTAATTGTCTTTAAGTGGGGTCCCCAAAGTTCATTATATGGGAGGGAGGTGTTTAATTTAATGTTAGTACCCGCAACCGACCTGTGAATTTTCGTTGAAAAATCTTTAAAAGGAACCTAGTTATGATTTTTGGTTAATTATGGGCGTGGCAGTAGCTATAATCTGCCCATATTTGGAATGCATGCTTTTACAGACCCAGTGTATACATATACCAATTTGTTTTCATATATCATCACTAGAAGCATAGATAGGGTAATTGTCTTTAAGTGGGGTCCCCAAAGTTCATTATATGGGAGGGAGGCGTATCCTTCCTCTCATCGACCCCGTATCTTATATATAGCTTTGTAGGGTCCATATATGTACTAATATAAAATTTCGTCTAAAAATTTTGTATAGGTCGTAAGTTATAATAATATGTCAATAATCGGCGTGGCTGTAGAACTAACTCGCCCATTTTTTGTGTGGTGTTTAATGTTAGTACCCGCAACATTCCTGTGAAATTTCGTTGAAACATCTTTAGTAGGAACCTAGTAATGTTTTTTGGTTAATTGTGGGCGTGGCAGTAACAATAATCTGCCCATATTGGGAATACATGCTTGTACATACCCAGTGTATACATATACCAATTTGTTTTCATATATCATCACTAGAAGCACAGATAGGGTAATTGTCTTTAAGTGGTGTGCCCAAAGTTCATTATATGGGAGGGAGGCGTATCCTTCCTCTGATCGACCCCGAATCTTATATATGGCTTTGTAGGGTCCATATATGTACCAATATAAAATTTCGTCGCAAAATATTGTATAGGTCGTAAGTTATATGTCTACAGTGGGCGTGGCTGTAGAAATAACTCGCCCATTTTTTGTGTGGTGTTTAATGTTAGTACCCGCAACATTCCTGTGAAATTTCGTTTGAAAAATCTTTAGTAGGAACCTAGTAATGTGAAATGTGAAATGCAACCTACCTGTGAAATGTCGTTGAAAAATCTTTAATAGGAACCTAGTAATGATTTTTGGTTAATTGTGGGCGTGGCAGCAGCAATAATCTGCCCATATTTGGAATACATGCTTGTACAGACCCAGTGTATACACATACCAATTTGTTTTCATATATAATCACTAGAAGCATAGATAGGGTAATTGTCTTTAAGTGGGGTCCCCAAAGTTCAATATATGGGAGGGACGCGTATCCTTCCTCTGATCGACCCCGAATCTTATATATGGCTTTATAGGGTCCATATATGTACTAATATAAAATTTCGTCCAAAAATATTGCTTAGGTCGTAAGTTATAATAATATGTCAATAGTGGGCGTGGCTGTAGAACTACCTCGCCCATTTTTTGTGTGGTGTTTAATGTTAGTACCCGCAACCTACCTGAAAAAATTTCGTTGAAAAATCTTTAAAAGGAACCTAGTAATGATTTTTGGTTAATTGTGGGCGTGACAGTAGCAATAATCTGCCCATATTTGGAATGCATGCTTGTACAGACCCAGTGTATACATATACCAATTTGTTTTCATATATAATCACTAGAAGCATAGATAGGGTAATTGTCTTTAAGTGGGGTCCCCAAAGTTCATTATATGGAAGGGAGGCGTATCCTTCCTCTGATCGACCCCGAATCTTAAATATGGCTTTGTAGGGTCCATATATGTACTAATATAAAATTTCGTCTCAAAATATTGTATATTTCGTAAGTTATAATAATATGTCTATAGTGGGCGTGGCTGTAGAACTAACTTGCCCATTTTTTGTGTGGTGTTTAATGTTAGTACCCGCAACATTCCTGTGAAATTTCGTTGAAAATCTTTAGTAGGAACCTAGTAATGTGAAATGTGAAATGCAACCTACCTGTGAAATGCCGTTGAAAAATCTTTAATAGGAACCTAGTAATGATTTTTGGTTAATTGTGGGCGTGGCAGTAGCAATAATCTGCCCATATTTGGAATGCATGCTAGTACAGACCCAGTGTATACATATGCCAATTTGTTTTCATATATCATCACTAGAAGCATAGATAGGGTAATTGTCTTTAACTGGTGTCCCCAAAGTTCATTATATGGGAGGGAGGCGTATCCTTCCTCTGATCGACCCCGAATCTTAAATATGGCTTTGTAGGGTCCATATATGTACTAATATAAAATTTCGTCTCAAAATATTGTATAGGTCGTAAGTTATAATAATATGTCTATAGTGGGCGTGGCTGTAGAAATAACTCGCCCATTTTCCGTGTGGTGTTTAATGTTAGTACCCGCAACATTCCTGTGAAATTTCTTTGAAACATCTTTAGTAGGAACCTAGTAATATTTTTTGTTTAATTGTGGGCGTGGCAGTAGCAATAATCTGCCCATATTTGAAATGCATGCTAGTGCAGACCCAGTGTATACATATAATAATTTGTTTTCATATATCATCACTAGAAGCATAGATAGGGTAATTGTCTTTAAGTGGGGTCCCCAAAGTTCATTATATGGGAGGGAGGCGTATCCTTCCTCTCATCGATCCCGTATCTTTTATATAGCTTTGTAGGGTCCATATATGTACTAATATAAAATTTCGTCTAAAAATTTTGTATAGGTCGTAAGTTATAATAATATGTCAATAATCGGCGTGGCTGTAGAACTAACTCGCCCATTTTTTGTGTTGTGTTTAATGTTAGTACCCGCAACATTCCTGTGAAATTTCGTTTGAAAAATCTTTAGTAGGAACCTAGTAATGTGAAATGTGAAATGCAACCTACCTGTGAAATGTCGTTGAAAAATCTTTAATAGGAACCTAGTAATGATTTTTGGTTAATTGTGGGCGTGGCAGTAGCAATAATCTGCCCATATTTGGAATGCATGCTAGTACAGACCCAGTGTGTATATATACTAATTTGTTTTCATATATAATCACTAGAAGCATAGATAGGGTAATTGTCTTTAAGTGGGGTCCCCAAAGTTCATTAAATAGGAGGGAGGCGTATCCTTCCTCTGATCGACCCCGAAACTTATATATGGCTTTGTAGGGTGCATATATGTACTAATATAAAATTTCGTTGTGTAGGTCGTAAGTTATAATAATATGTCAATAATGGGCGTGGCTCTAGAACTCACTCGCCCATTTTTTGTGTGGTGTTTAATGTTAGTACCCGCAACATTCCTGTGAAATTACGTTGAAAAATCTTTAGTAGGAACCTAGTAATGATTTTTGGTTAATTGTGGGCGTGGCAGTAACAATAATCTGCCCATATTTGGAATACATGCTTGTACAGACCCCGTGTCTACATATACCAATTTGTTTTCATATATAATCACTAGAAGCATAGATAGGGTAATTGTCTTTAAGTGGGGTCCCCAAAGTTCATTATATGGGAGGGAGGCGTATCCTTCCTCTGATCGATCCCGAATCTTTTATACGGCTTTGTAGGGTCCATATATGTACTAATATAAAATTTCGTCCGAAAATATTGTATAGGTCATAAGTTATAATAATATGTCCATAGTGGGCGTGGCTGTAGAAATAACTCGTCCATTTTTTGTGTGGTGTTTAATGTTAGTACCCGCAACATTCCTGTGAAATTTCGTTGAAAAATCTTTAGTAGGAACCTAGTAATGTTTTTTGGTTAATTGTGGGCGTGGCAGTAGCAATAATCTGCCCATATTTGGAATACATGCTTGTACAGACCCAGTGTATACACATACCAATTTGTTATCATATATAATCACTAGAAGCATAGATAGGGTAATTGTCTTTAAATGGGGTCCCCAAAGTTGATTATATGGGAGGGAGGCGTATCCTTCCTCTGATCGACCCCGAATCTTTTATATGGCTTTATAGGGTCCATATGTGTACTAACATAAAATTTCGTCCAAAAATATTGCATAGGTCGTAAGTTATAATAATATGTCAATAGTGGGCGTGGCTGTAGAACTCACTCGCCCATTTTTTGTGTGGTGTTTAAAGTTAGTACCCGCAACATTCCTGTGAAATGTTGTTGAAATATCTTTAGTAGGAACCTAGTAATGTGAAATGTGAAATGCAACCTACCGGTGAAATTTCGTTGAAAAATCTTTAGTAGGAACCTAGTAATGTTTTTTGGTTTATTGTGGCCGTAGCAGTAGCAATAATCTGCCCATATTTGGAATGCATGCTAATACAGACCCAGTGTATACATATACTATTTTGTTTTCATATATCATCACTAGAAGCATAGATAGGGTAATTGTCTTTAAGTGGGGTCCCCAAAGTTCATTATATGGGAGGGAGGTGTTTAATTTAATGTTAGTACCCGCAACCGACCTGTGAATTTTCGTTGAAAAATCTTTAAAAGGAACCTAGTTATGATTTTTGGTTAATTATGGGCGTGGCAGTAGCTATAATCTGCCCATATTTGGAATGCATGCTTTTACAGACCCAGTGTATACATATACCAATTTGTTTTCATATATCATCACTAGAAGCATAGATAGGGTAATTGTCTTTAAGTGGGGTCCCCAAAGTTCATTATATGGGAGGGAGGCGTATCCTTCCTCTCATCGACCCCGTATCTTATATATAGCTTTGTAGGGTCCATATATGTACTAATATAAAATTTCGTCTAAAAATTTTGTATAGGTCGTAAGTTATAATAATATGTCAATAATCGGCGTGGCTGTAGAACTAACTCGCCCATTTTTTGTGTGGTGTTTAATGTTAGTACCCGCAACATTCCTGTGAAATTTCGTTGAAACATCTTTAGTAGGAACCTAGTAATGTTTTTTGGTTAATTGTGGGCGTGGCAGTAACAATAATCTGCCCATATTGGGAATACATGCTTGTACATACCCAGTGTATACATATACCAATTTGTTTTCATATATCATCACTAGAAGCACAGATAGGGTAATTGTCTTTAAGTGGTGTGCCCAAAGTTCATTATATGGGAGGGAGGCGTATCCTTCCTCTGATCGACCCCGAATCTTATATATGGCTTTGTAGGGTCCATATATGTACCAATATAAAATTTCGTCGCAAAATATTGTATAGGTCGTAAGTTATATGTCTACAGTGGGCGTGGCTGTAGAAATAACTCGCCCATTTTTTGTGTGGTGTTTAATGTTAGTACCCGCAACATTCCTGTGAAATTTCGTTTGAAAAATCTTTAGTAGGAACCTAGTAATGTGAAATGTGAAATGCAACCTACCTGTGAAATGTCGTTGAAAAATCTTTAATAGGAACCTAGTAATGATTTTTGGTTAATTGTGGGCGTGGCAGCAGCAATAATCTGCCCATATTTGGAATACATGCTTGTACAGACCCAGTGTATACACATACCAATTTGTTTTCATATATAATCACTAGAAGCATAGATAGGGTAATTGTCTTTAAGTGGGGTCCCCAAAGTTCAATATATGGGAGGGACGCGTATCCTTCCTCTGATCGACCCCGAATCTTATATATGGCTTTATAGGGTCCATATATGTACTAATATAAAATTTCGTCCAAAAATATTGCTTAGGTCGTAAGTTATAATAATATGTCAATAGTGGGCGTGGCTGTAGAACTACCTCGCCCATTTTTTGTGTGGTGTTTAATGTTAGTACCCGCAACCTACCTGAAAAAATTTCGTTGAAAAATCTTTAAAAGGAACCTAGTAATGATTTTTGGTTAATTGTGGGCGTGACAGTAGCAATAATCTGCCCATATTTGGAATGCATGCTTGTACAGACCCAGTGTATACATATACCAATTTGTTTTCATATATAATCACTAGAAGCATAGATAGGGTAATTGTCTTTAAGTGGGGTCCCCAAAGTTCATTATATGGAAGGGAGGCGTATCCTTCCTCTGATCGACCCCGAATCTTAAATATGGCTTTGTAGGGTCCATATATGTACTAATATAAAATTTCGTCTCAAAATATTGTATATTTCGTAAGTTATAATAATATGTCTATAGTGGGCGTGGCTGTAGAACTAACTTGCCCATTTTTTGTGTGGTGTTTAATGTTAGTACCCGCAACATTCCTGTGAAATTTCGTTGAAAATCTTTAGTAGGAACCTAGTAATGTGAAATGTGAAATGCAACCTACCTGTGAAATGCCGTTGAAAAATCTTTAATAGGAACCTAGTAATGATTTTTGGTTAATTGTGGGCGTGGCAGTAGCAATAATCTGCCCATATTTGGAATGCATGCTAGTACAGACCCAGTGTATACATATGCCAATTTGTTTTCATATATCATCACTAGAAGCATAGATAGGGTAATTGTCTTTAACTGGTGTCCCCAAAGTTCATTATATGGGAGGGAGGCGTATCCTTCCTCTGATCGACCCCGAATCTTAAATATGGCTTTGTAGGGTCCATATATGTACTAATATAAAATTTCGTCTCAAAATATTGTATAGGTCGTAAGTTATAATAATATGTCTATAGTGGGCGTGGCTGTAGAAATAACTCGCCCATTTTCCGTGTGGTGTTTAATGTTAGTACCCGCAACATTCCTGTGAAATTTCTTTGAAACATCTTTAGTAGGAACCTAGTAATATTTTTTGTTTAATTGTGGGCGTGGCAGTAGCAATAATCTGCCCATATTTGAAATGCATGCTAGTGCAGACCCAGTGTATACATATAATAATTTGTTTTCATATATCATCACTAGAAGCATAGATAGGGTAATTGTCTTTAAGTGGGGTCCCCAAAGTTCATTATATGGGAGGGAGGCGTATCCTTCCTCTCATCGACCCCGTATCTTATATATAGCTTTGTAGGGTCCATATATGTACTAATATAAAATTTCGTCTAAAAATTTTGTATAGGTCGTAAGTTATAATAATATGTCAATAATCGGCGTGGCTGTAGAACTAACTCGCCCATTTTTTGTGTGGTGTTTAATGTTAGTACCCGCAACATTCCTGTGAAATTTCGTTGAAACATCTTTAGTAGGAACCTAGTAATGTTTTTTGGTTAATTGTGGGCGTGGCAGTAACAATAATCTGCCCATATTGGGAATACATGCTTGTACATACCCAGTGTATACCAATTTGTTTTCATATATCATCACTAGAAGCATAGATAGGGTAATTGTCTTTAAGTGGTGTCCCCAAAGTTCATTATATGGGAGGGAGGCGTATCCTTCCTCTGATCGACCCCGAATCTTATATATGGCTTTGTAGGGTCCATATATGTACTAATATACAATTTCGTCGCAAAATATTGTATAAGTCGTAAGTTATATGTCTATAGTGGGCGTGGCTGTAGAAATAACTCGCCCATTTTTTGTGTGGTGTTTAATGTTAGTACCCGCAACATTCCTGTGAAATTTCGTTTGAAAAATCTTTAGTAGGAACCTAGTAATGTGAAATGTGAAATGCAACCTACCTGTGAAATGTCGTTGAAAAATCTTTAAAAGGAACCTAGTAATGATTTTTGGTTAATTGTGGGCGTGGCAGCAGCAATAATCTGCCCATATTTGGAATACATGGTTGTACAGACCCAGTGTATACACATATCAATTTGTTTTCATATATAATCACTAGAAGCATAGATAGGGTAATTGTCTTTAAGTGGGGTCCCCAAAGTTCATTATATGGGAGGGACGCGTATCCTTCCTCTGATCGACCCCGAATCTTATATATGGCTTTGTAGGGTTCATATATGTACTAATATAAAATTTCGTCCAAAAATATTGCTTAGGTCGTAAGTTATAATAATATGTCAATAGTGGGCGTGGCTGTAGAACTACCTCGCCCATTTTTTGTGTGGTGTTTAATGTTAGTACCCGCAACCTACCTGAAAAAATTTCGTTGAAAAATCTTTAAAAGGAACCTAGTAATGATTTTTGGTTAATTGTGGGCGTGACAGTAGCAATAATCTGCCCATATTTGGAATGCATGCTTGTACAGACCCAGTGTATACATATACCAATTTGTTTTCATATATAATCACTAGAAGCATAGATAGGGTAATTGTCTTTAAGTGGGGTCCCCAAAGTTCATTATATGGGAGGGAGGCGTATCCTTCCTCTGATCGACCCCGAATCTTAAATATGGCTTTGTAGGGTCCATATGTGTACTAATGTAAAATTTCGTCTCAAAATATTGTATAGGTCGTAAGTTATAATAATATGTCTATAGTGGGCGTGGCTGTAGAACTAACTCGCCCATTTTTTGTGTGGTGTTTAATGTTAGTACCCGCAACATTCCTGTGAAATTTCGTTGAAAAATCTTTAGTAGGAACCTAGTAATGTGAAATGTGAAATGCAACCTACCTGTGAAATGTCGTTGAAAAATCTTTAGTAGGAACCTACTAATGTTTTTTGGTTAATTGTGGGCGTGGCAGTAGCAATAATCTGCCCATATTTGGAATACATACTTGTACAGACGCAGTGTATACACATACCAATTTGTTTTCATATATAATCACTAGAAGCATAGATAGGGTAATTGTCTTTAAGTGGGTTCCCCAAAATTCAATATATGGGAGGGAGGTGTATCCTTCCTCTGATCGAACCCGAATCTTAAATAAAGCTTTGTAGGGTCCATATATGTACTAATATAAAATTTCGTCTCAAAATATTGTATAGGTCGTAAGTTATAATAATATGTCTATAGTGGGCGTGTCTGTAGAACTAACTCGCCCATTTTTTGTGTGGTGTTTAATGTTAGTACCCGCAACATTCCTGTGAAATTACGTTGAAAAATATTTAGTAGGAACCTAGTAATGTTTTTTGGTTAATTGTGGGCGTGGCAGTAACAATAATCTGCCCATATTTGGAATGCATTCTAGTACAGACCCAGTGTATACATATACTAATTTGTTTTCATATATCATCACTAGAAGCATAGATAGTGTAATTGTCTTTAAGTGGGGTCCCCAAAGTTCATTATATGGGAGGGAGGTGTTTAATTTAATGTTAGTACCCGCAACCGACCTGTGAAATTTCGTAGAAAAATCTTTAAAAGGAACCTAGTAATGATTTTTGGTTAATTATGGGCGTGGCAGTAGCTATAATCTGCCCATATTTGGAATGCATGCTTTTACAGACCCAGTGTATACATATACCAATTTGTTTTCATATATCATCACTAGAAGCATAGATAGGGTAATTGTCTTTAAGTGGGGTCCCCAAAGTTCATTATATGGGAGGGAGGCGTATCCTTCCTCTGATCGACCCCGAATCTTTTATACGGCTTTGTAGGGTCCATATATGTACTAATATAAAATTTCGCCCGAAAATATTGTATAGGTCATAAGTTATAATAATATGTCCATAGTGGGCGTGGCTGTAAAAATAACTCGTCTCTTTTTGTGTGGTGTTTAATGTTAGTACCCGCAACATTCCTGTGAAATGTCGTTGAAAAATCTTTAGTAGAAACCTACTAATGTTTTTTGGTTAATTGTGGGCGTGGCAGTAGCAATAATCTGCCCATATTTGGAATACATGCTTGTACAGACCCAGTGTATACACACACCAATTTGTTTTCATATATAATCACTAGAAGCATAGATAGGGTAATTGTCTTTAAGTTGATTATATGGGAGGGAGGCGTATCCTTCCTCTTATCGACCCCGAATCTTTTGTATGGCTTTGTAGGGTCCATATGTGTACTAATATAAAATTTCGTCCAAAAATATTGTATAGGTCGTAAGTTATAATAATATGTCAAGAGTGGGCGTGGCTGCAGAAATAACTCGCCCATTTTCCGTGTGGTGTTTAATGTTAGTACCCGCAACATTCCTCTCAAATTTCGTTGAAACATCTTTAGTAGGAACCTAGTAATGTGAAATGTGAAATGCAACCTACCTCAGAAATGTCGTTGAAAAATCTTTAATAGGAACCTAGTAATGATTTTTGGTTAATTATGGGCGTGGCAGTGGCAATAATCTGCCCATATTTGGAATGCATGCTAGTACAGACGCAGTGTATACACATACCAATTTGTTTTCATATATAATCACTAGAAGCATAGATAGGGTAATTGTCTTTAAGTGGGGTCCCCAAAGTTGATTATATGGGAGGGAGGCGTATCCTTCCTCTGATCGACCCCGAATCGTTTATATGGCTTTGTAGGGTCCATATGTGTACTAATATAAAATTTCGTCCAAAAATATTGCATAGGTCGTAAGTTATAATAATATGTCAATGGTGGGCGTGGCTGTAGAAGGAACTCGCCCATTTTTTGTGTGGTGTTTAATCTTAGTACCCACAACATTCCTATGAAATTTCGTTGAAACATCTTTAGTAGGAACCTAGTAATGTTTTTTGGTTAATTGTGGGCGTGGCAGTAACAATAATCTGCCCATATTGGGAATACATGCTTGTACATACCCAGTGTATACATATACCAATTTGTTTTCATATATCATCACTAGAAGCACAGATAGGGTAATTGTCTTTAAGTGGTGTGCCCAAAGTTCATTATATGGGAGGGAGGCGTATCCTTCCTCTGATCGACCCCGAATCTTATATATGGCTTTGTAGGGTCCATATATGTACCAATATAAAATTTCGTCGCAAAATATTGTATAGGTCGTAAGTTATATGTCTACAGTGGGCGTGGCTGTAGAAATAACTCGCCCATTTTTTGTGTGGTGTTTAATGTTAGTACCCGCAACATTCCTGTGAAATTTCGTTTGAAAAATCTTTAGTAGGAACCTAGTAATGTGAAATGTGAAATGCAACCTACCTGTGAAATGTCGTTGAAAAATCTTTAATAGGAACCTAGTAATGATTTTTGGTTAATTGTGGGCGTGGCAGCAGCAATAATCTGCCCATATTTGGAATACATGCTTGTACAGACCCAGTGTATACACATACCAATTTGTTTTCATATATAATCACTAGAAGCATAGATAGGGTAATTGTCTTTAAGTGGGGTCCCCAAAGTTCAATATATGGGAGGGACGCGTATCCTTCCTCTGATCGACCCCGAATCTTATATATGGCTTTATAGGGTCCATATATGTACTAATATAAAATTTCGTCCAAAAATATTGCTTAGGTCGTAAGTTATAATAATATGTCAATAGTGGGCGTGGCTGTAGAACTACCTCGCCCATTTTTTGTGTGGTGTTTAATGTTAGTACCCGCAACCTACCTGAAAAAATTTCGTTGAAAAATCTTTAAAAGGAACCTAGTAATGATTTTTGGTTAATTGTGGGCGTGACAGTAGCAATAATCTGCCCATATTTGGAATGCATGCTTGTACAGACCCAGTGTATACATATACCAATTTGTTTTCATATATAATCACTAGAAGCATAGATAGGGTAATTGTCTTTAAGTGGGGTCCCCAAAGTTCATTATATGGAAGGGAGGCGTATCCTTCCTCTGATCGACCCCGAATCTTAAATATGGCTTTGTAGGGTCCATATATGTACTAATATAAAATTTCGTCTCAAAATATTGTATATTTCGTAAGTTATAATAATATGTCTATAGTGGGCGTGGCTGTAGAACTAACTTGCCCATTTTTTGTGTGGTGTTTAATGTTAGTACCCGCAACATTCCTGTGAAATTTCGTTGAAAATCTTTAGTAGGAACCTAGTAATGTGAAATGTGAAATGCAACCTACCTGTGAAATGCCGTTGAAAAATCTTTAATAGGAACCTAGTAATGATTTTTGGTTAATTGTGGGCGTGGCAGTAGCAATAATCTGCCCATATTTGGAATGCATGCTAGTACAGACCCAGTGTATACATATGCCAATTTGTTTTCATATATCATCACTAGAAGCATAGATAGGGTAATTGTCTTTAACTGGTGTCCCCAAAGTTCATTATATGGGAGGGAGGCGTATCCTTCCTCTGATCGACCCCGAATCTTAAATATGGCTTTGTAGGGTCCATATATGTACTAATATAAAATTTCGTCTCAAAATATTGTATAGGTCGTAAGTTATAATAATATGTCTATAGTGGGCGTGGCTGTAGAAATAACTCGCCCATTTTCCGTGTGGTGTTTAATGTTAGTACCCGCAACATTCCTGTGAAATTTCTTTGAAACATCTTTAGTAGGAACCTAGTAATATTTTTTGTTTAATTGTGGGCGTGGCAGTAGCAATAATCTGCCCATATTTGAAATGCATGCTAGTGCAGACCCAGTGTAGACATATAATAATTTGTTTTCATATATCATCACTAGAAGCATAGATAGGGTAATTGTCTTTAAGTGGGGTCCCCAAAGTTCATTATATGGGAGGGAGGCGTATCCTTCCTCTCATCGACCCCGTATCTTATATATAGCTTTGTAGGGTCCATATATGTACTAATATAAAATTTCGTCTAAAAATTTTGTATAGGTCGTAAGTTATAATAATATGTCAATAATCGGCGTGGCTGTAGAACTAACTCGCCCATTTTTTGTGTGGTGTTTAATGTTAGTACCCGCAACATTCCTGTGAAATTTCGTTGAAACATCTTTAGTAGGAACCTAGTAATGTTTTTTGGTTAATTGTGGGCGTGGCAGTAACAATAATCTGCCCATATTGGGAATACATGCTTGTACATACCCAGTGTATACATATACCAATTTGTTTTCATATATCATCACTAGAAGCATAGATAGGGTAATTGTCTTTAAGTGGTGTCCCCAAAGTTCATTATATGGGAGGGAGGCGTATCCTTCCTCTGATCGACCCCGAATCTTATATATGGCTTTGTAGGGTCCATATATGTACTAATATACAATTTCGTCGCAAAATATTGTATAAGTCGTAAGTTATATGTCTATAGTGGGCGTGGCTGTAGAAATAACTCGCCCATTTTTTGTGTGGTGTTTAATGTTAGTACCCGCAACATTCCTGTGAAATTTCGTTTGAAAAATCTTTAGTAGGAACCTAGTAATGTGAAATGTGAAATGCAACCTACCTGTGAAATGTCGTTGAAAAATCTTTAAAAGGAACCTAGTAATGATTTTTGGTTAATTGTGGGCGTGGCAGCAGCAATAATCTGCCCATATTTGGAATACATGGTTGTACAGACCCAGTGTATACACATATCAATTTGTTTTCATATATAATCACTAGAAGCATAGATAGGGTAATTGTCTTTAAGTGGGGTCCCCAAAGTTCATTATATGGGAGGGACGCGTATCCTTCCTCTGATCGACCCCGAATCTTATATATGGCTTTGTAGGGTTCATATATGTACTAATATAAAATTTCGTCCAAAAATATTGCTTAGGTCGTAAGTTATAATAATATGTCAATAGTGGGCGTGGCTGTAGAACTGCCTCGCCCATTTTTTGTGTGGTGTTTAATGTTAGTACCCGCAACCTACCTGAAAAAATTTCGTTGAAAAATCTTTAAAAGGAACCTAGTAATGATTTTTGGTTAATTGTGGGCGTGACAGTAGCAATAATCTGCCCATATTTGGAATGCATGCTTGTACAGACCCAGTGTATACATATACCAATTTGTTTTCATATATAATCACTAGAAGCATAGATAGGGTAATTGTCTTTAAGTGGGGTCCCCAAAGTTCATTATATGGGAGGGAGGCGTATCCTTCCTCTGATCGACCCCGAATCTTAAATATGGCTTTGTAGGGTCCATATGTGTACTAATGTAAAATTTCGTCTCAAAATATTGTATAGGTCGTAAGTTATAATAATATGTCTATAGTGGGCGTGGCTGTAGAACTAACTCGCCCATTTTTTGTGTGGTGTTTAATGTTAGTACCCGCAACATTCCTGTGAAATTTCGTTGAAAAATCTTTAGTAGGAACCTAGTAATGTGAAATGTGAAATGCAACCTACCTGTGAAATGTCGTTGAAAAATCTTTAGTAGGAACCTACTAATGTTTTTTGGTTAATTGTGGGCGTGGCAGTAGCAATAATCTGCCCATATTTGGAATACATACTTGTACAGACGCAGTGTATACACATACCAATTTGTTTTCATATATAATCACTAGAAGCATAGATAGGGTAATTGTCTTTAAGTGGGTTCCCCAAAGTTCAATATATGGGAGGGAGGTGTATCCTTCCTCTGATCGAACCCGAATCTTAAATAAAGCTTTGTAGGGTCCATATATGTACTAATATAAAATTTCGTCTCAAAATATTGTATAGGTCGTAAGTTATAATAATATGTCTATAGTGGGCGTGTCTGTAGAACTAACTCGCCCATTTTTTGTGTGGTGTTTAATGTTAGTACCCGCAACATTCCTGTGAAATTACGTTGAAAAATATTTAGTAGGAACCTAGTAATGTTTTTTGGTTAATTGTGGGCGTGGCAGTAACAATAATCTGCCCATATTTGGAATGCATTCTAGTACAGACCCAGTGTATACATATACTAATTTGTTTTCATATATCATCACTAGAAGCATAGATAGTGTAATTGTCTTTAAGTGGGGTCCCCAAAGTTCATTATATGGGAGGGAGGTGTTTAATTTAATGTTAGTACCCGCAACCGACCTGTGAAATTTCGTTGAAAAACCTTTAAAAGGAACCTAGTAATGATTTTTGGTTAATTATGGGCGTGGCAGTAGCTATAATCTGCCCATATTTGGAATGCATGCTTTTACAGACCCAGTGTATACATATACCAATTTGTTTTCATATATCATCACTAGAAGCATAGATAGGGTAATTGTCTTTAAGTGGGGTCCCCAAAGTTCATTATATGGGAGGGAGGCGTATCCTTCCTCTGATCGACCCCGAATCTTTTATACGGCTTTGTAGGGTCCATATATGTACTAATATAAAATTTCGTCCGAAAATATTGTATAGGTCATAAGTTATAATAATATGTCCATAGTGGGCGTGGCTGTAAAAATAACTCGTCTCTTTTTGTGTGGTGTTTAATGTTAGTACCCGCAACATTCCTGTGAAATGTCGTTGAAAAATCTTTAGTAGAAACCTACTAATGTTTTTTGGTTAATTGTGGGCGTGGCAGTAGCAATAATCTGCCCATATTTGGAATACATGCTTGTACAGACCCAGTGTATACACACACCAACTTGTTTTCATATATAATCACTAGAAGCATAGATAGGGTAATTGTCTTTAAGTTGATTATATGGGAGGGAGGCGTATCCTTCCTCTTATCGACCCCGAATCTTTTGTATGGCTTTGTAGGGTCCATATGTGTACTAATATAAAATTTCGTCCAAAAATATTGTATAGGTCGTAAGTTATAATAATATGTCAAGAGTGGGCGTGGCTGCAGAAATAACTCGCCCATTTTCCGTGTGGTGTTTAATGTTAGTACCCGCAACATTCCTCTCAAATTTCGTTGAAACATCTTTAGTAGGAACCTAGTAATGTGAAATGTGAAATGCAACCTACCTCAGAAATGTCGTTGAAAAATCTTTAATAGGAACCTAGTAATGATTTTTGGTTAATTATGGGCGTGGCAGTGGCAGTAATCTGCCCATATTTGGAATGCATGCTTGTACAGACGCAGTGTATACACATACCAATTTGTTTTCATATATAATCACTAGAAGCATAGATAGGGTAATTGTCTTTAAGTGGGGTCCCCAAAGTTGATTATATGGGAGGGAGGCGTATCCTTCCTCTGATCGACCCCGAATCTTTTATATGGCTTTGTAGGGTCCATATGTGTACTAATATAAAATTTCGTCCAAAAATATTGCATAGGTCGTAAGTTATAATAATATGTCAATGGTGGGCGTGGCTGTAGAAGTAACTCGCCCATTTTTTGTGTGGTGTTTAATCTTAGTACCCACAACATTCCTATGAAATTTCGTTGAAACATCTTTAGTAGGAACCTAGTAATGTGAAATGTGAAATGCAACCTACCTGTGAAATGTCGTTGAAAAATCTTTAATAGGTACCTAGTAATGTTTTTTGGTTAATTGTGGGCGTGGCAATAACAATAATCTGCCCATATTTGGAATGCATGCTAGTACAGATGCAGTGTATACATATACCAACTTGTTTTCATATATCATCACTAGAAGCATAGATAGGGTAATTGTCTTTAAGTGGGGTCCCCAAAGTTCATTAAATAGGAGGGAGGCGTATCCTTCCTCTGATCGATCCCGAAACTTATATATGGCTTTGTAGGGTGCATATATGTACTAATATAAAATTTCGTTGAAAAATTTTGTGTAGGTCGTAAGTTATAATAATATGTCAATAATGGGCGTGGCTCTAGAACTCACATGCCCATTTTTTGTGTGGTGTTTAATGTTAGTACCCGCAACATTCCTGTGAAGTTACGTTGAAAAATCTTTAGTAGGAACCTAGTAATGATTTTTGGTTCATTGTGGGCGTGGCAGTAACAATAATCTGCCCATATTTGGAATACATGCTTGTACAGACCCAGTGTATACATATACCAATTTGTTTTCATATATAATCACTAGAAGCATAGATAGGGTAATTGTCTTTAAGTGGGGTCCCCAATGTTCATTATATAGGCGGGAGGCGTATCCTTCCTCTGATCGACCCCGAATCTTTTATACGGCTTTGTAGGGTCCATATATGTACTAATATAAAATTTCGTCCGAAAATATTGTATAGGTCATAAGTTATAATAATATGTCCATAGTGGGCGTGGCTGTAGAAATAACTCGTCCATTTTTTGTGTGGTGTTTAATGTTAGTACCCGCAACATTCCTGTGAAATTTCGTTCAAAAATCTTTAGTAGGAACCTAGTAATGTTTTTTGGTTAATTGTGGGCGTGGCAGTAACAATAATCTGCCCATATTTGGAATACATGCTTGTACAGACCCAGTGTATACACATACCAATTTGTTTTCATATATAATCACTAGAAGCATAGATAGGGTAATTGTCTTTAAGTGGGGTCCCCAAAGTTCATTCTATGTCGGAGGGCGGCGTATCCTTCCTCTGATCGACCCCGCATCTTATATATGGCTTTGTAGGGTCTATATATGTACTATTATAAAATTTCGTCGAAAAATATTGTATAGGTCGAAAGTTATAATAATATGTCAATAGTGGGCGTGGCTGTAGAACTACCTCGCCCATTTTTTGTGTGGTGTTTAATGTTAGTACCCGCAACATTCCTGTGAAATTACGTTGAAAAATCTTTAAAAGCAACCTAGTAATGTTTTTTGGTTAATTGTGGGCGTGACAGTAACAATAATCTGCCCATATTTGGAATACATGCTTGTACAGACCCAGTGTATACATATACCAATTTGTTTTCATATATAATCACTAGAAGCATAGATAGGGTAATTGTCTTTAAGTGGGGTCCCCAATGTTCATTATATAGGCGGGAGGCGTATCCTTCCTCTGATCGACCCCGAATCTTTTATACGGCTTTGTAGGGTCCATATATGTACTAATATAAAATTTCGTCCAAAAATATTGCATAGGTCGTAAGTTATAATAATATGTCAATAGTGGGCGTGGCTGTAGAACTACCCCGCCCATTTTTTGTGTGGTGTTTAATGTTAGTACCCGCAACCTACCTGAGAAATTTCGTTGAAAAATCTTTAAAAGCAACCTGTTTTTTGGTTAATTGTGGGCGTGACAGTAGCAATTAAATAGGAGGGAGGCGTATCCTTCCTCTGATCGACCCCGAAACTTATATATGGCTTTGTAGGGTGCATATATGTACTAATATAAAATTTCTTTGAAAAATTTTGTGTAGGTCGTAAGTTATAATATGTCAATAATGGGCGTGGCTCTAGAACTCACTCGCCCATTTTTTGTGTGGTGTTTAATGTTAGTACCCGCAACATTCCTGTGAAATTACGTTGAAAAATCTTTAGTAGGAACCTAGTAATGATTTTTGGTTAATTGTGGGCGTGGCTCTAGAACTCACTCGACCATTTTTTGTGTGGTGTTTAATGTTAGTACCCGCAACATTCCTGTGAAATTACGTTGAAAAATCTTTAGTATTAACCTAGTAATGATTTTTGGTTAATTGTGGGCGTGGCAGTAACAATAATCTGCTCATATTTGGAATACATACATGCTTGTAGAGACCCAGTGTATACATGTACCAATTTGTTTTCATATATAATCACTAGAAGCATAGATAGGGTAATTGTCTTTAAGTGGGGTCCCCAAAGTTCATTATATGGGAGGGAGTCGTATCCTTCCTCTGATCGACCCCGAATCTTTTATACGGCTTTGTAGGCTCCATATATGTACTAATATAAAATTTCGTCCGAAAATATTGTGTAGGTCATAAGTTATAATAATATGTCCATAGTGGGCGTGGCTGTAGAAATAACTCGTCAATTTTTTGTGTGGTGTTTAATGTTGGTACCAGCAAAATTCCTGTGAAATTTCGTTGAAAAATCTTTAGTAGGAACCTAGTAATGTTTTTCGGTTAATAGTGGGCGTGGCAGTAGCAATAATCTGCCCATATTTGGAATACATGCTTATACAGACTCAGTGTATACACATACCAATTTGTTTTCATATATAATCACTAGAAGCATAGATAGGGTAATTGTCTTTAAGTGGGGTCCAAAAAGTTCATTATATGGGAGGGACGCGTATCCTTCCTCTGATCGACCCCGAATCTTATATATGGCTTTGTAGGGTCCATATATGTACTAATATAAAATTTCGTCCAAAAATATTGCATAGGTCGTAAGTTATAATAATATGTCAATAGTGGGCGTGGCTGTAGAAATAACTCGCCCATTTTTTTTTTGTGGCGTTTAATATTAGTACCCGCAACATTCCTGTGAAATTTCGTGGAAAAATCTTTAGTAGGAACCTAGTAATGTTTTTTGGTTTATTGTGGCCGTAGCAGTATCAATAATCTGCCCATATTTGGAATGCATGCTAGTACAGACGCAGTGTTTACATATACCAACTTGTTTTCATATATCATCACTAGAAGCATAGATAGGGTAATTGTCTTTAAGTGGGGTCCCCAAAGTTCATTAAATAGGAGGGAGGCGTATCCTTCCTCTGATCGACCCCGAAACTTATATATGGCTTTGTAGGGTGCATATATGTACTAATATAAAATTTCGTTGAAAAATTTTGTGTGGGTCGTAAGTTATAATAATATGTCAATAATGGGCGTGGCTCTAGAACTCACTCGCCCATTTTTTGTGTGGTGTTTAATGTTAGTACCCGCAACATTCCTGTGAAATCACGTTGAAAAATCTTTAGTAGGAACCTAGTAATGATTGTTGGTTCATTGTGGGCGTGGCAGTAACAATAATCTGCCCATATTTGGAATACATGCTTGTACAGACCCAGTGTATACATATACCAATTTATTTTCATATATAATCACTAGAAGCATAGATAGGGTAATTGTCTCTAAGTGGGGTCCCCAAAGTTCATTATATGGGAGGGAGGCGTATCATTCCTCTGATCGACCCCGAATCTTATATATGGCTTTGTAGGGTCTATATATGTACTAATATAAAATTTCGTCCAAAAATATTGTATAGGTCGTAAGTTATAATAATATGTCAATGGTGGGCGTGGCTGTAGAACTAACGCGACCATTTTTTGTGTGGTGTTTAATGTTAGTACCCGCAGCATTCCTGTGAAATTTCGTTGAAAAATCTTTAGTAGGAACCTAGTAATGTGAAATGTGAAATGCAACCTACCTGTGAAATGTCGTTGAAAAATCTTTAGTAGGAACCTAGTAATGATTTTTGGTTCATTGTGGGCGTGGCAGTAACAATAATCTGCCCATATTTGGAATAAATGCTTGTACAGACCCAGTGTATACACATACCAATTTGTTTTCATATATAATCATTAGAAGCATAGATAGGGTAATTGTCTTTAAGTGGGGTCCCCAAAGTTGATTATATGGGAGGGAGGCGTATCCTTCCTCTGATCGACCCCGAATCTTTATATGGCTTTGTAGGGTCCATATGTGTACTAATATAAAATTTCGCCCAAAAATATTGCATAGGTCGTAAGTTATAATAATATGTCAATGGTGGGCGTGGCTGTAGAACTAACTCGCCCATTTTTTGTGTGGTGTTTAATGTTAGTACCCGCAACATTCCTGTGAAATTTCGTTGAAAAATCTTTAGTAGGAACCTAGTAAAGTTTTTTGGTTAATTGTGGGCGTGGCAGTAGCAATAATCTGCCCATATTTGGAATGCATGCTAGTACAGACCCAGTGTATACATATATCAATTTGTTTTCATATATCATCACTAGAAGCATAGATAGGGTAATTGTCTTTAAGTGGGGTCCCCAAAGTTCATTATATGGGAGGGACGCGTATCCTTCCTCTGATCGACCCCGAATCTTTTGTATGGCTTTGTAGGGTCCATATGTGTACTAATATAAAATTTCGTCCAAAAATATTGTATAGGTCGTAAGTTATAATAATATGTCAAGAGTGGGCGTGGCTGCAGAAATAACTCGCCCATTTTCCGTGTGATGTTTAATGTTAGTACCCGCAACATTCCTCTCAAATTTCGTTGAAACATCTTTAGTAGGAACCTAGTAATGTGAAATGTGAAATGCAACCTACCTGTGAAATGTCGTTGAAAAATCTTTAATAGGAACCTAGTAATGATTTTTGGTTAATTATGGGCGTGGCAGTGGCAATAATCTGCCCATATTTGGAATGCATGCTAGTACAGACGCAGAGTATACACATACCAATTTGTTTTCATATATAATCACTAGAAGCATAGATAGGGTAATTGTCTTTAAGTGGGGTCCCCAAAGTTGATTATATGGGAGGGAGGCGTATCCTTCCTCTGATCGACCCCGAATCTTTTATATGGCTTTGTAGGGTCCATATGTGTACTAATATAAAATTTCGTCCAAAAATATTGCATAGGTCGTAAGTTATAATAATATGTCAATGGTGGGCGTGGCTGTAGAACTAACTCGCCCATTTTTTGTGTGGTGTTTAATCTTAGTACCCACAACATTCCTGTGAAATTTCGTTGAAACATCTTTAGTAGGAACCTAGTAATGTGAAATGTGAAATGCAACCTACCTGTGAAATGTCGTTGAAAAATCTTTAATAGGAACCTAGTAATGTTTTTTGGTTAATTGTGGGCGTGGCAGTAACAATAATCTGCCCATATTTGGAATGTATGCTAGTACAGACGCAGTGTATACATATACCAACTTGTTTTCATATATCATCACTAGAAGCATAGATAGGGTAATTGTCTTTAAGTGGGGTCCCCAAAGTTCATTAAATAGGAGGGAGGCGTATCCTTCCTCTGATCGACCCCGAAACTTATATATGGCTTTGTAGGGTGCATATATGTACTAATATAAAATTTCGTTGACAAATTTTGTGTAGGTCGTAAGTTATAATAATATGTCAATAATGGGCGTGGCTCTAGAACTCACAAGCCCATTTTTTGTGTGGTGTTTAATGTTAGTACCCGCAACATTCCTGTGAAATTACGTTGAAAAATCTTTAGTAGGAACCTAGTAATGATTTTTGGTTCATTGTGGGCGTGGCAGTAACAATAATCTGCCCATATTTGGAATACATGCTTGTACAGACCCAGTGTATACATATACCAATTTGTTTTCATATATAATCACTAGAAGCATAGATAGGGTAATTGTCTTTAAGTGGGGTCCCCAATGTTCATTATATAGGCGGGAGGCGTATCCTTCCTCTGATCGACCCCGAATCTTTTATACGGCTTTGTAGGGTCCATATATGTACTAATATAAAATTTCGTCCGAAAATATTGTATAGGTCATAAGTTATAATAATATGTCCATAGTGGGCGTGGCTGTAGAAATATCTCGTCCATTTTTTGTGTGGTGTTTAATGTTAGTACCCGCAACATTCCTGTGAAATTTCGTTCAAAAATCTTTAGTAGGAACCTAGTAATGTTTTTTGGTTAATTGTGGGCGTGGCAGTAACAATAATCTGCCCATATTTGGAATACATGCTTGTACAGACCCAGTGTATACACATACCAATTTGTTTTCATATATAATCACTAGAAGCATAGATAGGGTAATTGTCTCTAAGTAGGGTCCCCAAAGTTCATTATATGGGAGGGAGGCGTATCATTCCTCTGATCGACCCCGAATCTTATATATGGCTTTGTAGGGTCTATATATGTACTAATATAAAATTTCGTCCAAAATATTGTATAGGTCGTAAGTTATAATAATATGTCAATGGTGGGCGTGGCTGTAGAACTAACTCGCCCATTTTTTGTGTGGTGTTTAATGTTAGTACCCGCAACATTCCTGTGAAATTTCGTTGAAAAATCTTTAGTAGGAACCTAGTAATGTGAAATGTGAAATGCAACCTACCTGTGAAATGTCGTTGAAAAATCTTTAATAGGAACCTAGTAATGATTTTTGGTTAATTGTGGGCGTGGCAGTAGCAATAATATGTCCATATTTGGAATGCATGCTAGTACAGACGCAGTTAATACACATACCAATTTGTTTTCATATATAATCACTAGAAGCATAGAGAGGGTAATTGTCTTTAAGTGGGGTCCCCAAAGTTGATTATATGGGAGGGAGGCGTATACTTCCTCTGATCGACCCCGAATCTTTTATATGGCTTTGTAGGGTCCATATGTGTACTAATATAAAATTTCGTCCAAAAATATTGCATAGGTCGTAAGTTATAATAATATGTCAATGGTGGGCGTGGCTGTAGAACTAACTCGCCCATTTTTTGTGTGGTGTTTAATGTTAGTACCCGCAACATTCCTGTGAAATTTCGTTGAAAAATCTTTAGTAGGAACCTAGTAATGTTTTTTGGTTAATTGTGGGCGTGGCAGTAGCAATAATCTGCCATATTTGGAATGCATGCTAGTACAGACCCAGTGTATACATATATCAATTTGTTTTCATATATCATCACTAGAAGCATAGATAGGGTAATTGTCTTTAAGTGGGGTCCCCAAAGTTCATTATATGGGAGGGACGCGTATCCTTCCTCTGATCGACCCCGAATCTTATATATGGCTTTGTAGGGTCCATATATGTACTAATATAAAATTTCGTCCAAAAATATTGCATAGGTCGTAAGTTATAATATGTCAATAGTGGGCGTGGCTGTAGAACTACCTCGCCCATTTTTTGTGTGGTGTTTAATGTTAGTACCCGCAACATTCCTGTGAAATTACGTTGAAAAATCTTTAAAAGCAACCTAGTAATGTTTTTTGGTTAATTGTGGGCGTGACAGTAACAATAATCTGCCCATATTTGGAATACATGCTTGTACAGACCCAGTGTATACATATACCAATTTGTTTTCATATATAATCACTAGAAGCATAGATAGGGTAATTGTCTTTAAGTGGGGTCCCCAATGTTCATTATATAGGCGGGAGGCGTATCCTTCCTCTGATCGACCCCGAATCTTTTATACGGCTTTGTAGGGTCCATATATGTACTAATATAAAATTTCGTCCAAAAATATTGCAGAGGTCGTAAGTTATAATAATATGTCAATAGTGGGCGTGGCTGTAGAACTACCCCGCCCATTTTTTCTGTGGTGTTTAATGTTAGTACCCGCAACCTACCTGAGAAATTTCGTTGAAAAATCTTTAAAAGCAACCTAGTAATGTTTTTTGGTTAATTGTGGGCGTGACAGTAGCAATTAAATAGGAGGGAGGCGTATCCTTCCTCTGATCGACCCCGAAACTTATATATGGCTTTGTAGGGTGCATATATGTACTAATATAAAATTTCGTTGAAAAATTTTGTGTAGGTCGTAAGTTATAATATGTCAATAATGGGCGTGGCTCTAGAACTCACTCGCCCATTTTTTGTGTGGTGTTTAATGTTAGTACCCGTAACATTCCTGTGAAATTACGTTGAAAAATCTTTAGTAGGAACCTAGTAATGATTTTTGGTTAATTGTGGGCGTGGCTCTAGAACTCACTCGCCCATTTTTTGTGTGGTGTTTAATGTTAGTACCCGCAACATTCCTGTGAAATTACGTTGAAAAATCTTTAGTATTAACCTAGTAATGATTTTTGGTTAATTGTGGGCGTGGCAGTAACAATAATCTGCTCATATTTGGAATACATACATGCTTGTAGAGACCCAGTGTATACATGTACCAATTTGTTTTCATATATAATCACTAGAAGCATAGATAGGGTAATTGTCTTTAAGTGGGGTCCCCAAAGTTCATTATATGGGAGGGAGGCGTATCCTTCCTCTGATCGACCCCGAATCTTTTATACGGCTTTGTAGGGTCCATATATGTACTAATATAAAATTTCGTCCGAAAATATTGTGTAGGTCATAAGTTATAATAATATGTCCATAGTGGGCGTGGCTGTAGAAATAACTCGTCAATTTTTTGTGTGGTGTTTAATGTTAGTACCCGCAAAATTCCTGTGAAATTTCGTTGAAAAATCTTTAGTAGGAACCTAGTAATGTTTTTTGGTTAATAGTGGGCGTGGCAGTAGCAATAATCTGCCCATATTTGGAATGCATGCTAGTACAGACGCAGTGTTTACATATACCAACTTGTTTTCATATATCATCACTAGAAGCATAGATAGGGTAATTGTCTTTAAGTGGGGTCCCCAAAGTTCATTAAATAGGAGGGAGGCGTATCCTTCCTCTGATCGACCCCGAAACTTATATATGGCTTTGTAGGGTGCATATATGTACTAATATAAAATTTCGTTAAAAATTTTGTGTGGGTCGTAAGTTATAATAATATGTCAATAATGGGCGTGGCTCTAGAACTCACTCGCCCATTTTTTGTGTGGTGTTTAATGTTAGTACCCGCAACATTCCTGTGAAATTACGTTGAAAAATCTTTAGTAGGAACCTAGTAATGATTGTTGGTTCATTGTGGGCGTGGCAGTAACAATAATCTGCCCATATTTGGAATACATGCTTGTACAGACCCAGTGTATACATATACCAATTTGTTTTCATATATAATCACTAGAAGCATAGATAGGGTAATTGTCTCTAAGTGGGGTCCCCAAAGTTCATTATATGGGAGGGAGGCGTATCATTCCTCTAATCGACCCCGAATCTTATATATGGCTTTGTAGGGTCTATATATGTACTAATATAAAATCTCGTCCAAAAATATTGTATAGGTCGTAAGTTATAATAATATGTCAATGGTGGGCGTGGCTGTAGAACTAACTCGACCATTTTTTGTGTGGTGTTTAATGTTAGTACCCGCAACATTCCTGTGAAATTTCGCTGAAAAATCTTTAGTAGGAACCTAGTAATGTGAAATGTGAAATGCAACCTACCTGTGAAATGTCGTTGAAAAATCTTTAGTAGGAACCTAGTAATGATTTTTGGTTCATTGTGGGCGTGGCAGTAACAATAATCTGCCCATATTTGGAATACATGCTTGTACAGACCCAGTGTATACACATACCAATTTGTTTTCATATATAATCATTAGAAGCATAGATAAGGTAATTGTCTTTAAGTGGGGTCCCCAAAGTTGATTATATGGGAGGGAGGCGTATCCTTCCTCTGATCGACCCCGAATCTTTATATGGCTTTATAGGGTCCATCTGTGTATTAATATAAAATTTCGTCCAAAAATATTGCATAGGTCGTAAGTTATAATAATATGTCAATGGTGGGCGTGGCTGTAGAACTAACTCGCCCATTTTTTGTGTGGTGTTTAATGTTAGTACCCGCAACATTCCTGTGAAATTTCGTTGAAAAATCTTTAGTAGGAACCTAGTAATGTTTTTTGGTTAATTGTGGGCGTGGCAGTAGCAATAATCTGCCCATATTTGGAATGCATGCTAGTACAGACCCAGTGTATACATATATCAATTTGTTTTCATATATCATCACTAGAAGCATAGATAGGGTAATTGTCTTTAAGTGGGGTCCCCAAAGTTCATTATATGGGAGGGACGCGTATCCTTCCTCTGATCGACCCCGAATCTTATATATGGCTTTGTAGGGTCCATATATGTACTAATATAAAATTTCGTCCAAAAATATTGCATAGGTCGTAAGTTATAATAATATGTCAATAGTGGGCGTGGCTGTAGAACTACCTCGCCCATTTTTTGTGTGGTGTTTAATGTTAGTACCCACAACCTACCTGAGAAATTTCGTTGAAAAATCTTTAAAAGGAACCTAGTAATGTTTTTTGGTTAATTGTGGGCGTGACAGTAACAATAATCTGCCCATATTTGGAATACATGCTTGTACAGACCCAGTGTATAAATATACCAATTTGTTTTCATATATCATCACTAGAAGCATAGATAGGGTAATTGTCTTTAAGTGGGGTCCCCAAAGTTGATTATATGGGAGGGAGGCGTATCCTTCCTCTTATCGACCCCGAATCTTTTGTATGGCTTTGTAGGGTCCATATGTGTACTAATATAAAATTTCGTCCAAAAATATTGTATAGGTCGTTAGTTATAATAATATGTCAAGAGTGGGCGTGGCTGCAGAAATAACTCGCCCATTTTCCGTGTGATGTTTAATGTTAGTACCCGCAACATTCCTCTCAAATTTCGTTGAAACATCTTTAGTAGGAACCTAGTAATGTGAAATGTGAAATGCAACCTACCTGTGAAATGTCGTTGAAAAATCTTTAATAGGAACCTAGTAATGATTTTTGGTTAATTATGGGCGTGGCAGTGGCAATAATCTGCCCATATTTGGAATGCATGCTAGTACAGACGCAGAGTATACACATACAATTTGTTTTCATATATAATCACTAGAAGCATAGATAGGGTAATTGTCTTTAAGTGGGGTCCCCAAAGTTGATTATATGGGAGGGAGGCGTATCCTTCCTCTGATCGACTCCGAATATTTTATATGGCTTTGTAGGGTCCATATGTGTACTAATATAAAATTTCGTCCAAAAATATTGTATAGGTCATAAGTTATAATAATATGTCCATAGTGGGCGTGGCTGTAGAAATAACTCGTCCATTTTTTGTGTGGTGTTTAATGTTAGTACCCGCAACATTCCTGTGAAATTTCGTTCAAAAATCTTTAGTAGGAACCTAGTAATGTTTTTTGGTTAATTGTGGGCGTGGCAGTAACAATAATCTGCCCATATTTGGAATACATGCTTGTACAGACCCAGTGTATACACATACCAATTTGTTTTCATATATAATCACTAGAAGCATAGATAGGGTAATTGTCTCTAAGTAGGGTCCCCAAAGTTCATTATATGGGAGGGAGGCGTATCATTCCTCTGATCGACCCCGAATCTTATATATGGCTTTGTAGGGTCTATATATGTACTAATATAAAATTTCGTCCAAAAATATTGTATAGGTCGTAAGTTATAATAATATGTCAATGGTGGGCGTGGCTGTAGAACTAACTCGCCCATTTTTTGTGTGGTGTTTAATGTTAGTACCCGCAACATTCCTGTGAAATTTCGTTGAGAAATCTTTAGTAGGAACCTAGTAATGTGAAATGTGAAATGCAACCTACCTGTGAAATGTCGTTGAAAAATCTTTAATAGGAACCTAGTAATGATTTTTGGTTAATTGTGGGCGTGGCAGTAGCAATAATATGTCCATATTTGGAATGCATGCTAGTACAGACGCAGTGTATACACATACCAATTTGTTTTCATATATAATCACTAGAAGCATAGAGAGGGTAATTGTCTTTAAGTGGGGTCCCCAAAGTTGATTATATGGGAGGGAGGCGTATACTTCCTCTGATCGACCCCGAATCTTTTATATGGCTTTGTAGGGTCCATATATGTGCTAATATAAAATTTCGTCCGAAAATATTGTATAGGTCATAAGTTAAAATAATATGTCCATAGTGGGCGTGGCTGTAGAAATAACTCGTCCATTTTTTGTGTGGTGTTTAATGTTAGTACCCGCAACATTCCTGTGAAATTTCGTTGAAATATCTTTAGTAGGAACCTAGTAATGTTTTTTGGTTAATTGTGGGCGTGGCAGTAGCAATAATCTGTCATATTTGGAATGCATGCTAGTACAGACCCAGTGTATACATGTACCAATTTGTTTTCATATATAATCACTAGAAGCATAGATAGGGTAATTGTCTTTAAGTGGGGTCCCCAAAGTTGATTATATGGGAGGGAGGCGTATCCTTCCTCTGATCGACTCCGAATCTTTTATATGGCTTTGTAGGGTCCATATGTGTACTAAAATAAAATTTCGTCCAAAAATATTGCATAGGTCGCAAGTTATAATAATATGTCAATGGTGGGCGTGGCTGTAGAACTAACTCGCCCATTTTTTGTGTGGTGTTTAATCTTAGTACCCACAACATTCCTATGAAATTTCGTTGAAACATCTTTAGTAGGAACCTAGTAATGTAAAATGTGAAATGCAACCTACCTGTGAAATGTCGTTGAAAAATCTTTAATAGGAACCTAGTAATGTTTTTTGGTTAATTGTGGGCGTGGCAGTAACAATAATCTGCCCATATTTGGAATGCATGCTAGTACAGACGCAGTGTATACATATACCAACTTGTTTTCATATATCATCACTAGAAGCATAGATAGGGTAATTGTCTTTAAGTGGGGTCCCCAAAGTTCATTAAATAGGAGGGAGGCGTATCCTTCCTCTGATCGACCCCGAAACTTATATATGGCTTTGTAGGGTGCATATATGTACTAATATAAAATTTCGTTGAAAAATTTTGTGTAGGTCGTAAGTTATAATAATATGTCAATAATGGGCGTGGCTCTAGAACTCACAAGCCCATTTTTTGTGTGGTGTTTAATGTTAGTACCCGCAACATTCCTGTGAAATTACGTTGAAAAATCTTTAGTAGGAACTTTGTAATGATTTTTGGTTCATTGTGGGCGTGGCAGTAACAATAATCTGCCCATATTTGGAATACATGCTTGTACAGACCCAGTGTATACATATACCAATTTGTTTTCATATATAATCACTAGAAGCATAGATAGGGTAATTGTCTTTAAGTGGTGTCCCCAATGTTCATTATATAGGCGGGAGGCGTATCCTTCCTCTGATCGACCCCGAATCTTTTATACGGCTTTGTAGGGTCCATATATGTGCTAATATAAAATTTCGTCCGAAAATATTGTATAGGTCATAAGTTATAATAATATGTCCATAGTGGGCGTGGCTGTAGAAATAACTCGTCCATTTTTTGTGTGGTGTTTAATGTTAGTACCCGCAACATTCCTGTGAAATTTCGTTCAAAAATCTTTAGTAGGAACCTAGTAATGTTTTTTGGTTAATTGTGGGCGTGGCAGTAACAATAATCTGCCCATATTTGGAATACATGCTTGTACAGACCCAGTGTATACACATACCAATTTGTTTTCATATATAATCACTAGAAGCATAGATAGGGTAATTGTCTCTAAGTAGGGTCCCCAAAGTTCATTATATGGGAGGGAGGCGTATCATTCCTCTGATCGACCCCGAATCTTATATATGGCTTTGTAGGGTCTATATATGTACTAATATAAAATTTCGTCCAAAAATATTGTATAGGTCGTAAGTTATAATAATATGTCAATGGTGGGCGTGGCTGTAGAACTAACTCGCCCATTTTTTGTGTGGTGTTTAATGTTAGTACCCGCAACATTCCTGTGAAATTTCGTTGAGAAATCTTTAGTAGGAACCTAGTAATGTGAAATGTGAAATGCAACCTACCTGTGAAATGTCGTTGAAAAATCTTTAATAGGAACCTACTAATGATTTTTGGTTAATTGTGGGCGTGGCAGTAGCAATAATATGTCCATATTTGGAATGCATGCTAGTACAGACCCAGTGTATACATATATCAATTTGTTTTCATATATCATCACTAGAAGCATAGATAGGGTAATTGTCTTTAAGTGGGGTCCCCAAAGTTCATTATATGGGAGGGACGCGTATCCTTCCTCTGATCGACCCCGAATCTTATATATGGCTTTGTAGGGTCCATATATGTACTAATATAAAATTTCGTCCAAAAATATTGCATAGGTCGTAAGTTATAATATGTCAATAGTGGGCGTGGCTGTAGAACTACCTCGCCCATTTTTTGTGTGGTGTTTAATGTTAGTACCCGCAACATTCCTTTGAAATTACGTTGAAAAATCTTTAAAAGCAACCTAGTAATGTTTTTTGGTTAATTGTGGGCGTGACAGTAACAATAATCTGCCCATATTTGGAATACATGCTTGTACAGACCCAGTGTATACATATACCAATTTGTTTTCATATATAATCACTAGAAGCATAGATAGGGTAATTGTCTTTAAGTGGGGTCCCCAATGTTCATTATATAGGCGGGAGGCGTATCCTTCCTCTGATCGACCCCGAATCTTTTATACGGCTTTGTAGGGTCCATATATGTACTAATATAAAATTTCGTCCAAAAATATTGCATAGGTCGTAAGTTATAATAATATGTCAATAGTGGGCGTGGCTGTAGAACTACCCCGCCCATTTTTTGTGTGGTGTTTAATGTTAGTACCCGCAACCTACCTGAGAAATTTCGTTGAAAAATCTTTAAAAGCAACCTAGTAATGTTTTTTGGTTAATTGTGGGCGTGACAGTAGCAATTAAATAGGAGGGAGGCGTATCCTTCCTCTGATCGACCCCGAAACTTATATATGGCTTTGTAGGGTGCATATATGTACTAATATAAAATTTCGTTGAAAAAGTTTGTGTAGGTCGTAAGTTATAATATGTCAATAATGGGCGTGGCTCTAGAACTCACTCGCCCATTTTTTGTGTGGTGTTTAATGTTAGTACCCGCAACATTCCTGTGAAATTAAGTTGAAAAATCTTTAGTAGGAACCTAGTAATGATTTTTGGTTAATTGTGGGCGTGGCTCTAGAACTCACTCGCCCATTTTTTGTGTGGTGTTTAATGTTAGTACCCGCAACATTCCTGTGAAATTACGTTGAAAAATTTTTAGTATTAACCTAGTAATGATTTTTGGTTAATTGTGGGCGTGGCAGTAACAATAATCTGCTCATATTTGGAATACATACATGCTTGTAGAGACCCAGTGTATACATGTACCAATTTGTTTTCATATATAATCACTAGAAGCATAGATAGGGTAATTGTCTTTAAGTGGGGTCCCCAAAGTTCATTATATGGGAGGGAGGCGTATCCTTCCTCTGATCGACCCCGAATCTTTTATACGGCTTTGTAGGGTCCATATATGTACTAATATAAAATTTCGTCCGAAAATATTGTGTAGGTCATAAGTTATAATAATATGTCCATAGTGGGCGTGGCTGTAGAAATAACACGTCAATTTTTTGTGTGGTGTTTAATGTTAGTACCCGCAAAATTCCTGTGAAATTTCGTTGAAAAATCTTTAGTAGGAACCTAGTAATGTTTTTTGGTTAATAGTGGGCGTGGCAGTAGCAATAATCTGCCCATATTTGGAATACATGCTTATACAGACTCAGTGTATACACATACCAATTTGTTTTCAAATATAATCACTAAAAGCATAGATAGGGTAATTGTCTTTAAGTGGGGTGCCCAAAGTTGATTATATGGGAGGGAGGCGTATCCTTCCTCTGATCGACCCCGAATCTTTTATATGGCTTTGTAGGGTCCATATGTGTACTAATATAAAATTTCGTCCAAAAATATTGCATAGGTCGTAAGTTATAACAATATGTCAATGGTGGGCGTGGCTGTAGAACTAACTCGCCCATTTTTTGTGTGGTGTTTAATGTTAGTACCAGCAACATTCCTGTGAAATTTCGTTGAAAAATCTTTAGTAGGAACCTAGTAATGTTTTTTGGTTAATTGTAGGCGTGGCAGTAACAATAATCTGCCCATATTTGGAATGCATGCTAGTACAGACCCAGTGTATACATATATCAATTTGTTTTCATATATCATCACTAGAAGCATAGATAGGGTAATTGTCTTTAAGTGGGGTCCAAAAAGTTCATTTTATGGGAGGGACGCGTATCCTTCCTCTGATCGACCCCGAATCTTATATATGGCTTTGTAGGGTCCATATATGTACTAATATAAAATTTCGTCCAAAAATATTGCATAGGTCGTAAGTTATAATAATATGTCAATAGTGGGCGTGGCTGTAGAAATAACTCGCCCATTTTTTTTTGTGGCGTTTAATATTAGTACCCGCAACATTCCTGTGAAATTTCGTGGAAAAATCTTTAGTAGGAACCTAGTAATGTTTTTTGGTTTATTGTGGCCGTAGCAGTAGCAATAATCTGCCCATATTTGGAATGCATGCTAGTACAGACGCAGTGTTTACATATACCAACTTGTTTTCATATATCATCACTAGAAGCATAGATAGGGTAATTGTCTCTAAGTGGGGTCCCCAAAGTTCATTATATGGGAGGGAGGCGTATCATTCCTCTGATCGACCCCGAATCTTATATATGGCTTTGTAGGGTCCATATATGTACTAATATAAAATTTCGTTGAAAAATTTTGTGTTTGTCGTAAGTTATAATAATATGTCAATAATGGGCGTGGCTCTAGAACTCACTCGCCCATTTTTTGTGTGGTGTTTAATGTTAGTACCCGCAACATTCCTGTGAAATTACGTTGAAAAATCTTTAGTAGGAACCTAGTAATGATTGTTGGTTCATTGTGGGCGTGGCAGTAACAATAATCTGCCCATATTTGGAATACATGCTTGTACAGACCCAGTGTATACATATACCAATTTGTTTTCATATATAATCACTAGAAGCATAGATAGGGTAATTGTCTCTAAGTGGGGTCCCCAAAGTTCATTATATGGGAGGGAGGCGTATCATTCCTCTGATCGACCCCGAATCTTATATATGGCTTTGTAGGGTCTATATATGTACTAATATAAAATTTCGTCCAAAAATATTGTATAGGTCGTAAGTTATAATAATATGTCAATGGTGGGCGTGGCTGTAGAACTAACTCGACCATTTTTTGTGTGGTGTTTAATGTTAGTACCCGCAACATTCCTGTGAAATTTCGTTGAAAAATCTTTAGTAGGATCCTAGTAATGTGAAATGTGAAATGCAACCTACCTGTGAAATGTCGTTGAAAAATTTTTAGTAGGAACCTAGTAAGGATTTTTGGTTCATTGTGGGCGTGGCAGTAACAATAATCTGCCCATATTTGGAATACATGCTTGTACAGACCCAGTGTATACACATACCAATTTGTTTTCATATATAATCATTAGAAGCATAGATAGGGTAATTGTCTTTAAGTGGGGTCCCCAAAGTTGATTATATGGGAGGAAGGCGTATCCTTCCTCTGATCGACCCCGAATCTTTTATATGGCTTTGTAGGGTCCATATGTGTACTAATATAAAATTTCGTCCAAAAATATTGCATAGGTCGTAAGTTATAATAATATGTCAATGGTGGGCGTGGCTGTAGAACTAACTCGCCCATTTTTTGTGTGGTGTTTAATGTTAGTACCCGCAACATTCCTGTGAAATTTCGTTGAAAAATCTTTAGTAGGAACCTAGTAATGTTTTTTGGTTAATTGTGGGCGTGGCAGTAGCAATAATCTGCCCATATTTGGAATGCATGCTAGTACAGACCCAGTGTATACATATATCAATTTGTTTTCATATATCATCACTAGAAGCATAGATGGGGTAATTGTCTTTAAGTGAGGTCCCCAAAGTTCATTATATGGGAGGGACGCGTATCCTTCCTCTGATCGACCCCGAATCTCATATATGGCTTTGTAGGGTCCATATATGTACTAATATAAAATTTCGTCCAAAAATATTGCTTTGTAGGGTCCATATGTGTACTAATATAAAATTTCGTCCTAAAATATTGCATAGGTCGTAAGTTATAATAATATGTCAATGGTGGGCGTGGCTGTAGAACTAACTAGCCCATTTTTTGTGTGGTGTTTAATGTTAGTACCCGCAACATTCCTGTGAAATTTCGTTGAAAAATCTTTAGTAGGAACCGAGTAATGTTTTTTGGTTAATTGTGGGCGTGGCAGTAGCAATAATCTGCCATATTTGGAATGCATGCTAGTACAGACCCAGTGTATACATATATCAATTTGTTTTCATATATCATCACTAGAAGCATAGATAGGGTAATTGTCTTTAAGTGAGGTCCCCAAAGTTCATTATATGGGAGGGACGCGTATCCTTCCTCTGATCGACCCCGAATCTTATATATGGCTTTGTAGGGTCCATATATGTACTAATATAAAATTTCGTCCAAAAATATTGCATAGGTCGTAAGTTATAATAATATGTCAATGGTGGGCGTGGCTGTAGAACTAACTCGCCCATTTTTTGTGTGGTGTTTAATGTTAGTACCCGCAACATTCCTGTGAAATTTCGTTGAAAAATCTTTATTAGGAACCTAGTAATGATTTTTGGTTCATTGTGGGCGTGGCAGTAACAATAATCTGCCCATATTTGGAATACATGCTTGTACAGACCCAGTGTATACACATACCAATTTGTTTTCATATATAATCACTAGAAGCATAGATAGGGTAATTGTCTTTAAGTGGGGTCCCCAAAGTTCATTATATGGGAGGGAGGCGTATCATTCCTCTGATCGACCCCGAATCTTTTATATGGCTTTGTAGGGTCCATATGTGTACTACTATAAAATTTCGTCCAAAAATATTGCATAGGTCGTAAGTTATAATAATATGTCAATGGTGGGCGTGGCTGTAGAACTAACTCGCCCATTTTTTGTGTGGTGTTTAATGTTAGTACCCGCAACATTCCTCTGAAATTTCGTTGAAACATCTTTAGTAGGAACCGAGTAATGTGAAATGTGAAATGCAACCTGCCTGTGAAATGTCGTTGAAAAATCTTTAATAGGAACCTAGTAATGATTTTTGGTTAATTGTGGGCGTGGCAGTAGCAATTAAATAGGAGGGAGGCGTATCCTTCCTCTGATCGACCCCGAAACTTATATATGGCTTTGTAGGGTGCATATATGTACTAATATAAAATTTTGTGTAGGTCGTAAGTTATAATAATATGTCAATAATGGGCGTGGCTCTAGAATTCACTCGCCCATTTTTTGTGTGGTGTTTAATGTTAGTACCCGCAACATTCCTGTGAAATTACGTTGAAAAATCTTTAGTAGGAACCTAGTAATGATTTTTGGTTAATTGTGGGCGTGGCTCTAGAACTCACTCGCAAATTTTTTGTGTGGTGTTTAATGTTAGTACCCGCAACATTCCTGTGAAATTACGTTGAAAAATCTTTAGTAGGAACCTAGTAATGATTTGTGGTTAATTGTGGGCGTGGCAGTAACAATAATCTGCCCATATTTGGAATACATGCTTGTACAGACCCAGTGTATACATATACCAATTTGTTTTCATATAAAATCACTAGAAGCATAGATAGGGTAATTGTCTTTAAGTGGGGTCCCCAAAGTTCATTATATGGGAGGGAGGCGTATCCTTCCTCTGATCGACCCCGAATCTTTTATACGGCTTTGTAGGGTCCATATATGTACTAATATAAAATGTCGGCGAAAATATTGTATAGGTCATAAGTTATAATAATATGTCCATAGTGGGCGTGGCTGTAGAAATAACTCGTCCATTTTTTGTGTGGTGTTTAATGTTAGTACCCGCAAAATTCCTGTGAAATTTCGTTGCAAAATCTTTAGTAGGAACCTAGTAATGTTTTTTGGTTAATAGTGGGCGTGGCAGTAGCAATAATCTGCCCATATTTGGAATACATGCTTATACAGACTCAGTGTATACACATACCAATTTGTTTTCATATATAATCACTAGAAGCATAGATAGGGTAATTGTCTTTAAGTGGGGTCCCCAAAGTTGATTATATGGGAGGGAGGCGTATCCTTCCTCTGATCGACCCCGAATCGTTTATATGGCTTTGTAGGGTCCATATGTGTACTAATATAAAATTTCGTCCAAAAATATTGCATAGGTCGTAAGTTATAACAATATGTCAATGGTGGGCGTGGCTGTAGAACTAACTCGCCCATTTTTTGTGTGGTGTTTAATGTTAGTACCAGCAACATTCCTGTGAAATTTCGTTGAAAAATCTTTAGTAGGAACCTACTAATGTTTTTTGGTTAATTGTGGGCGTGGCAGTAACAATAATCTGCCCATATTTGGAATACATGCTTGTACAGACCCAGTGTATACACATACCAATTTGATTTCATATATAATCACTAGAAGCATAGATAGGGTAATTGTCTTTAAGTGGGGTCCCCAAAGTTCATTATATGGGAGGGAGGCGTATCATTCCTCTGATCGACCCCGAATCTTATATATGGCTTTGTAGGGTCTATATATGTACTAATATAAAATTTCGTCCAAAAATATTGTATAGGTCGTAAGTTATAATAATATGTCAATGGTGGGCGTGGCTGTAGAACTAACTCGCCCATTTTTTGCGTGGTGTTTAATGTTAGTACCCGCAGCATTTCTGTGAAATTTCGTTGAAAAATCTTTAGTAGGAACCTAGTAATGTTTTTTGGTTAATTGTGGGCGTGGCAGTAACAACAATCTGCCCATATTTGGAATGCATGCTAGTACAGACCCAGTGTATACATATATCAATTTGTTTTCATATATCATCACTAGAAGCATAGATAGGGTAATTGTCTATAAGTGGGGTCCAAAAAGTTCATTATATGGGAGGGACGCGTATCCTTCCTCTGATCGACCCCGAATCTTATATATGGCTTTGTAGGGTCCATATATGTACTAATATAAAATTTAGTCCAAAAATATTGCATAGGTCGTAAGTTATAATAATATGTCAATAGTGGGCGTGGCTGTAGAAATAACTCGCCCATTTTTTTTGTGGCGTTTAATATTAGTACCCGCAACATTCTTGTGAAATTTCGTGGAAAAATCTTTAGTAGGAACCTAGTAATGTTTTTTGGTTTATTGTGGCCGTAGCAGTAGCAATAATCTGCCCATATTTGGAATGCATGCTAGTACAGACCCAGTGTACACATATACTAATTTGTTTTCATATATCATCACTAGAAGCATAGATAGGGTAATTGTCTTTAAGTGGGGTCCCCAAAGTTCATTATATGGGAGGGAGGCGTATCCTTCCTCTGATCGACCCCGAATCTTAAATATGGCTTTGTAGGGTCCATACATATATGTACTAATATAAAATTTCATCTCAAAATATTGTATAGGTCGTAAGTTATAATAATATGTCTATAGTGGGCGTGGCTGTAGAACTAACTCGCCCATTTTTTGTGTGGTGTTTAATGTTAGTACCCGCAACATTCCTGTGAAATTTCGTTGAAAAATCTTTAGTAGGAACCTAGTAATGTTTTTTGGTTAATTGTGGGCGTGGCAGTAGCAATAACCTGCAAATATTTGGAATGCATGCTAGTACAGACGCAGTGTATACATATACCAACTTGTCTTCATATATCATCACCAGAAGCATAGATAGGGTAATTGTCTTTCAGTGGGGTCCCCAAAGTTCATTATATGGGAGGGAGGTGTTTCCTTTAATGTTAGTACCCGCAACCAACCTGTGAAATTTCGTTGAAAAATCTTTAATAGGAACCTAGTAACCTGCAAATATTTGGAATGCATGCTAGTACAGACCCAGTGTATACAAGTTAACGTCGCATATATTAAAAACTCCAAAGTGCATTTCAAAGTTACACGCGCATCCGCTCTGGAAGAATATGCTGACACTGCGTCTACCAGCGATAAAGCAACGGACTCGTGAATACAGAAAAACAACAACATTCAGCAGCATAATAAAATCCATAGAAAAACAACAAGAACAGCCGGTCGAGTTGCAGTTCATAATTAAGATATAAAATATGTTAAGTTAGTTCTAAGTTAAGGTGTGAACAATAAAGTCAAACATCGGGGCCTGCTCCGATGTTGTTTTTTTTTTAAATAAAAATAATAATATAAAAATTAACTGGCGCCCGAGCAGGGACCCTAAAGTGAATAGTTCCAGATGAATGAAGTCTTTTGAACAAACTTTGGGGACATCTCAACTGGATTACTTTAGACGGAAAAATCTTTTAAGTATCAGATTGAGGAAGCTTCAACTGGATTGCTTTGGACGGAAAAATCTTTTAAGCATCAGATTGAGGAAACTGCAACGGATTCATCAAGGATAAAAAGTGATCAAACGGCTCCCCAGTACAAAAGGAAAAGGATACAGCTCGAGATTCAAAATCTAATTGATATCGTTGGAATGTTTATTGTAAGTTAAATCTAAGATATATATTTTTTTTTGTGAAAAAGTGAAAGTTAAGAATTTTAAAGAAAAATTAAGAAAAAATTTCAACGAAAAATAAAAAAGAGAATTTTAAGAAAATTAAGAGTGAAAAAATTAATTAAAGAAAAATATTTAAAAAGAAATCTAAGAAAAAAATAATTAATTAAAGGGAAATATTACCAAGAAATTCTATAAGAAATTCTATAAACTAGCATTAATAATTTTCAGTGAAATTTATAAATTTTTTTTTGTTTTTGTTTAAAGTGATTAAGAAAAGAACAAGTAAAAGCATAAGAAAAATTGAAAATTGTTTTTCCCTTTGTGTTCATAAAAAAAAAAATTATAAAAATGCCAGACAATTTAGTTGAAAAATTAGCAAAGCTTAGCGTTAGCATGGGACCGTCTACCTCTGGTACAGTTCAAACCCAAACAATGAACAAAAATTTAGCTAGGGAGATAACCGAGTTGGTTACTACCACTATTAGAAATATCAATAATCCATTTTTGGAAACATATACCGAATCAGACCAAGGTTACACAATTCAAGTAAACTCAACGAACGCTAACGAATTAGACAAGATTCCAGACATAGTTAAATGTCTCAGGGAGTTCTCTTGAGTTCCAGGAGAATTTAATTCATGGCGGAAAACTGTTGACCGCATATTCACGGTATATGACCACATTAAAGGAACCCCCAAATACTATGCTATTCTTCACATGGTTAGACACAAAATTGTCGGAGAAGCCGACACAGCACTGGAGTCATATAAAACTCCCTTAGAATGGGGTAAAATAAAGAAGTGCCTTATGATGCACTACTCTGACAGAAGAGACATTGGAACTTTAGAGTACCAACTAACAACACTGACTGAGAGAAACTCCACAATACATGAATTCTACCAAAAAGTTTACCAGCATTTATCTTTAATCCTAGACAAGATTGCTTGTCTAGAATTTGGTGAAGAATCACTGCGAGCAATGACCAATTCCTACAGAGAGAAAGCGTTAGATACTTTCATACGCGGACTTAATGGGGATTTACCACGGTTGTTAAGTATACGAGAACCTACTTCATTGCCACAAGCACTAAATTTATGCCAAAAATTAGACAATATGCTATTCAGAATTAATTATGCTCAAAACAATTCTAGCAGTTTCAGAAATGCACCACCCAGACCACCAAGACCAGTGAAATTTAATTTTCCCCCACAGAAAACGAACTTTTACCCAGAATTAGCTCACTGGCCACCAATACAAAATCACAATCCTTTCATTAGAAATAACAATAATAATCCTTTTTTCCGAAATACGAATAGTTTCCCACAGAACACAAATCCCTTTTCACAAAATAGACATACAAACCCATTTACAAACAATATTTACAGACCAAATCAAAACGGATTTAACAACAGGCCAAACTTCCCTCCAAAACCCCCCCCAACCAATGGAGGTCGACCCATCAGTTCAATCACGTCAAGTAAATTATCAGAATAGGCCAAACTTTCAAAATAGGCCAAATTTTCAAAATAACAATTTCACCCAAAAGCGACCTCTGACTCAACAACACTACGTCCCAAATAAGATACAAAGAACCTTTTTGACGAATACATATAACCCAATTTATCCTGAAGTCAATTACCAATATCCATGTTACGATCCCTATACACATTTTGCTCACCAAGAGGTCAACTTTCAGAATACCCCTTTAACTCCATATTACCCTTACAATCCTGACACAAGTTTTGCTGATCAAGAAAGCAACTTCCAAGATATTTTTTCATCACCCAACAATCCTTATGATCCCAACGACATATCCGCTTCCCAAATAGAACAATGGGAAGCTAATGAAGAAAATCCAATAGACTTACAGGAAACAAACCCATTCCAAGCTACTAATGTTAACCCAATCGAGACCAATGATAACTCTCGGCAAACCAACAGCATCCATTTTTTAGGATAAAACCATCTTCACTCCCCTACTTTGAATTTATTACCGGGTGTGGAGATGTACTAAAATTTTTGATAGACACCGGTTCTAATAAGAACTACATTCAATCCAAAAGAATTCAGTATCCTATACCCAACGACGAGTTATTTTCAGTAAACTCTGTAGCAGGAAATATCGAAATATCCCATCATACATTTTTAAAAATTTTTGGACCACAGACGCCAGAACTTAAATTCTTTATATTACCTGGATTAAAATCATTCCACGGAATTGTTGGTAATGATACTTTGAAGCAACGAAGTGCCATAATTCACACAAATAGAAATTTTATGACAATATTATCCGACCTAAGTATTCCATTAAAGCAATACATAGCACAGGACGTTAATAACCTTAATCTACGTACGTCACATTTGACCGAGCAACAAACAGAAAGACTTAAGAAATTAATCGAAGAATGTCCTAATTTACTTTGCGATCCTAATAAAAAACTGACATATTCAACTTCTGTAAAAGGTGAAATACGAACTACAAACGACACTCCAATTTATTCCAAAAGTTATCCGTATCCAATGGCTTTAAAAGAAGAAGTCGAAAGGCAAGTCGAAGAACTTTTAGCTGATGGCATAATAAGACCATCGAGATCTCCCTATAACGCACCCGTATGGATCGTCCCGAAAAAAATGGATTCATCGGGCGAAAAAAAGTATCGTATGGTAATTGATTACCGTAAGCTTAATGAGGTTACCATTCCGGATAGATATCCAATTCCGGAGATACAGGAAGTTTTCGCCAACCTCGGCAGAAATCAATTTTTCTTGATCATTGACTTAAAAAGTGGATTTCATCAGATACCTCTTAAGATATCTGATATAGAAAAAACGGCATTTTCCATAAATAATGGAAAATACGAATTCGTAAGACTTCCATTTGGACTTAAAAACGCCCCGGCTATCTTCCAAAGAACTTTGGACGACATCCTTCGTCAACACATTGGAAATAGATGCTACGTTTACGTCGATGACATCATAATCTTTGGAAAAAATTTAGATGAGCATTTCAAAAATTTAGAAATCGTATTAAAGACACTGGAAGCTGCAAACATGAAAGTGCAGCTAGATAAATGTGAGTTTTTGAAAAAAGAGGTAGAGTTTTTAGGTTGGAATAACTGGAATAAAGACTAATGGGAAGAAAGTGGAAGCAATAGCAAAAATGCCAATACCAAAAACACTAAAAGAACTTCGTTCGTTTCTTGGTATGTCCGGGTACTATAGACGATTTATTAGAGACTATACAAAAAATGCGAACAGTAAAATGAAAAGATGGAAGGCTATCCTAGAGGAGTATAACTATCAGCTTATCTACAAACCTGGCAAAGCAAATGTTGTAGCTGACACCCTTTCTCGGATACCAAACGAAATTAATTCATTAACACCCACAATCCATAGTGACGAAAGCTCCAACCATAATTTGGTGCCTTGTACTGAAACTCCGATTAATGTATTTAAAAATCAGATTTTCTTAAAAATCGATGACACGCCCTCTTATCAATTTAAAATAATATTTCCCGGCTATCATAGACACATAATAAAGGAACAACGCTATACAGAAGAAAAACTTTTAGCTCTATTGAAAACATATCTAAACCCATCTGTCATAAACGGCATTCAAACCGAGGAAAGAATTATGGGTAGCATTCAAAACATTTATCCACTCCATTTTGCAAATTACAAAACACGATATACCCAAAAACTCGTTGAAGATGTAACAAACGAACAGGAACAAGAAAACATAATCCTGGAGACGCATAATCGTGCCCACCGAAACGCTCTCGAAAACAAATCACAAATTATTGATAAATACTATTTCCCAGGAATGCTTAATAAGATCAAGAACATAACAAAACTTTGTAGGACTTGCAAAGAAAATAAGTATGAAAGACACCCGAACCAAATCAAATTAAACGAAACACCATTACCGACCTTTCCAGGACACACAGTTCACATAGACCTATTTTTGACAGAAAATAAAGTAGTAATGACGGCACTTGACAAATTCACAAAATACGCCCAGACCAAAATAGTAAAGAGTAGATCAATAGAAGATTTAAGAAGGCCCCTTAGGGACATTATATTTTCATTTGGCGTACCGAAAGCAATAATCATTGACAACGAACCATCTCTCAATTCTAATTCGATGAAATTTATGATGAAGGACGAATTAGGCATTAACATTTATACAGCACCCCCATACAAAAGTCAGGCTAACGGCCAAGTAGAATGATTCCACTTAACGTTAGTAGAAATAATGCGTTGCCTAAAAGAAAGTGGAGCACATAGAAATTTCGAGGAACTTTTAGAAGGCGCCGTATCTGAGTACAATCATTCAATACACTCGGTAACTGGCAAGAAACCAGTTGATTTATTTTTCAGAAGAAACGTAGGTTTTACAGCAGAAGATTTCGAAAAAGCTAGAGTTGCGAATTTTGAAGCATTAGAAAAGAAACAAAAAAAGGATCTCGAATACCATAACAAGTACAAAAAGGAACCTAAACGATATTTACCTGGCCAAGTAATATATGTCAAGAGAAATAGACGGTTAGGAACAAAATTGTCAAAATCATTCACCAAAGAAATAGTTAGAGAAGATGGAACCAGTACACTCGTAACAGAAACCGGACGAATAATTCACAAAAGTCTAATTAGAAACTAAACCATTTCAGTTAAAATTTTTCTGGCAACATGCAGAGCCGACTCGCAGATACTGGATTACTCAAATTCACAATTAGTCACAATAGAGACGGGAATGGCAAAATTACAAATTGGAACGTTCAAAATAATTCACGTTATGGACTTACGACAATATGAAAACGCAATCAACGACCTTGAGACGACAATCAGGACTAAAGTTAACACAGGACACTCCTTCTACCCATTTCTTTCGTTTGAAATCTCCAAAATTAAAAACCATTTAGGTAGACTCAGGCCAAAAGGAAAAACAAAACGATCACTGGATTTTATTGGTACCGCATGGAAGTGGTTAGCCGGTAGTGCCGATCATTCAGATCAAATAATTCTTACAGATAAAATGAACAATGTTCAACGCAAACAATAATCAACAAGTGGTTATGAATAAGATGACACTTGATAGAATCAATGAAATAACTAATATGACAAATACAATTTTAAAAGCTGTTAGATCCGAAAATAATGTTGAAGATCAATTTTATATGAAATTAAAATACAAACTAGACCTCATAAAAGAAGAAATTACATATATCGAATATGCCATACATTGGGCTAAAGCTAATGTTATAAATTCCTACATATTGTCAAATTCAGAAATTGATATTGTAAAAGAAATTTTTAGTAAAGAAACCATGCCGTATATAAGCATAGACGAAGCATTAGAATTTTCAGAAATAAAGATAGCTTCGAATGATGATACGATAATTTACATTATAAGTTTGCCAAAAACAAATAATGAATATTGTAAAACTTTAATTCTTAAACCAGTAAAAACCAAAAATCAAATTACCAAATTCTACTATAACTCTGTACTTCAATGTCAAAATAAACTTTTTGGAATCAAACAAAATTGTAATAGTTATAATAATTTATCAATTTGCCCAGACAAAAATGTAATAGACATAAGTAACTCCTCATGCATTCCAAACCTACTCAAAAGCCGTATGCCAACTTGCCAAATGATCAACAACCAACATGTACCGGAAATAGAAGAAATCTCGCCTGGACTCCTATTTTTAAATCAATTTAAAGAACCCGTCAATATAAGGAATGAAACAGTCATCTTAGAAGGAACCTTCTTAATAAGATATCATAACGAAACGATACAAATTGGCAACAGAACTTATTCCTCAAACGAAACAAAAATGTACGCACCATTACCTGCTTTGCTACAACCGAAGCCTACATCAGGAAATATGGAAGAAGTCTTATCATTAGAAATGATGAAAGAGCTGAACACAAGAAATATAGAATACATCGAATTACTGGACGCACGCAACAAAATATCCCTAGCCGCCGTCATAACAGTAACACTTTCAGTAATAGCATTAGGAACAGCAATTTTAATGATCCACAAACGTAAAATAACAAAAATTAAGGAAACCCATCCAGAGTTATTAAAGGGACGAAACCACGAACTTTCGGAATCAGCCATTGAAGGACTCAACCAAATTTTTGATTAAAAAAAAAACAAACGAGGACGTTTGAATTAAGGAGGGGAGGAGTTAACGTCACATATATTAAAAACTCCAAAGTGCATTTCAAAGTTACACGCGCATCCGCTCTGGAAGAATTGGCTGACACTGCGTCTACCAGCGATAAAGCAACGGACTCGTGAATACAGAAAAACAACAACATTCAGCAGCATAATAAAATCCATAGAAAAACAACAAGAACAACCGGTCGAGTTGCAGTTCATAATTAAGATATAAAATATGTTAAGTTAGTTCAAAGTTATGGTGTGAACAATAAAGTCAAACATCGGGGCCTGCTCCGATGTTGTTTTTTTAAAAAATAAAAATAATAATATAAAAATTAACTTACATATGCCAATTTGTTTTCATATATCATCACTAGAAGCATAAATAGGGTAATAGTCTTTAAGTGGGGTCCCCACAGTTCATTATATGGGAGGGAGGCGTATCCTTCCTCTGATCGACCCCGAATCTTTTATATGGCTTTGTAGGGTCTATATGTGTACTAATATCGAATTTCGTCCAAAAATATTGCATAGGTCGTAAGTTATAATAATATGTCAATGGTGGACGTGGCTGTAGAACTAACTCGCCCATTTTTTGTGTGGTGTTTAATGTTAGTACCCGCAACATTCCTGTGAAATTTCGTTGAAAAATCTTTAGTAGGAACCTAGTAATGTTTTTTGGTTAATTGTGGGCGTGGCAGTAACAATAATCAGCCCATATTTGGAATGCATGCTAGTACAGACGCAGTGTATACATATACCAACTTGTTTTCATATATCATCACTAGAAGCATAGATAGGGTAATTGTCTTTAAGTGGGGTCCCCAAAGTTCATTAAATAGGAGGGAGGCGTATCCTTCCTCTGATCGACCCCGAAACTTATATATGGCTTTGTAGGGTGCATATATGTACTAATATAAAATTTCGTTGAAAAATTGTGTGTAGGTCATAAGTTATAATAATATGTCAATAATGGGCGTGGCTCTAGAACTCACTCGCCCATTTTTTGTGTGGTGTTTAATGTTAGTACCCGCAACATTCCTGTGAAATTACGTTGAAAAATCTTTAGTAGGAACCTAGTAATGATTTTTGGTTAATTGTGGGCGTGGCAGTAGCAATTGTCTGCCCATATTTGGAATACATGCTTGTACAGACCCAGTGTATACACATACCAATTTGTTTTCATATATAATCACTAGAAGCATAGATAGGGTAATTGTCTTTAAGTGGGGTCCCCAAAGTTCATTATATGGGAGGGAGGCGTATCCTTCCTCTGATCGACCCCGCAACTTATATATGGCTTTGTAGGGTGCATATATGTACTAATATAAAATTTCGTTGAAAAATTTTGTGTAGGTCGTAAGTTATAATAATATGTCAATAATGGGCGTGGCTCTAGAACTCACTTGCCCATTTTTTGTGTGGTGTTTAATGTTAGTACCCGCAACATTCCTGTGAAATTACGTTGAAAAATCTTTAGTAGGAACCTAGTAATGATTTTTGGTTAATTGTGGGCGTGGCAGTAACAATAATCTGCCCATATTTGGAATACATGCTTGTACAGACCCAGTGTATACATATACCAATTTGTTTTCATATATAATCACTAGAAGCATAGATAGGGTAATTGTCTTTAAGTGGGGTCCCCAAAGTTCATTATATGGGAGGGAGGCGTATCCTTCCTCTGATCGACCCCGAATCTTTTATACGGCTTTGTAGGGTCCACATATGTACTAATATAAAATTTCGTCCGAAAATATTGTATAGGTCATAAGTTATAATAATATGTCCATAGTGGGCGTGGCTGTAGAAATACCTGGTCCATTTTTTGTGTGGTGTTTAATGTTAGTACCCGCAACATTCCTGTGAAATTTCGTTGAAAAATCTTTAGTAGGAACCTAGTATTGTTTTTTGGTTAATTGTGCGCGTGGCAGTAACAATAATTTGCCCATATTTGGAATGCATGCTAGTACAGACCCAGTGTATACATATATCAATTTGTTTTCATATATCATCACTAGAAGCATAAATAGGGTAATTGTCTTTAAGTGGGGTCCCCAAAGTTCATTATATGGGAGGGAGGCGTATCCTTTCTCAGATCGACCCCGAATCTTATATATGGCTTTGTAGGGTCCATATATGTACTAATATAAAATTTCGTCCAAAAATATTGTATAGGTCGTAAGTTATAATTATATGTCAATAGTGGGCGTGGCTGTAGAACTCACTCGCCCATTTTTTGTGTGGTGTTTAATGTTAGTACCCGCAACATTCCTGTGAAATGTCGTTGAAATATCTTTAGTAGGAACCTAGTAATGTTTTTTGGTTAATTGTAGGCATGGCGGTAGCTTCAATCTGCCCATATTTGGAATGCATGCTTTTACAGACCCAGTGTATACATATACCAAAATGTTTTCATATATCATCACTAGAAGCATAGATAGGGTAATTGTCTTTAAGTGGGGTCCCCAAAGTTCATTATATGGGAGGGAGGCGTATCCTTCCTCTGATCGACCCCGAATCGTAAATATGGCTTTGTAGGGTCCATATATGTACTAATATAAAATTTCGTCTCAAAATATTGTATAGGTCGTAAGTTATAATAATATGTCTATAGTGGACGTGGCTGTAGAACTAACTCGCCCATTTTTTGTGTGGTGTTTAATGTTAGTACCCGCAACATTCCTGTGAAATTTCGTTGAAAAAGCTTTAGTAGGAACCTAGTAATGTTTTTTGGTTAATTGTGGGCGTGGCAGTAACAATAATCTGCCCATATTTGGCATGCATGCTTGTACAGACCCAGTGTATACATATACCAATTTGTTTTCATATATAATCACTAGAAGCATAGATAGGGTAATTGTCTTTAAGTGGGGTCCCCAAAGTTCATTATATGGGAGGGACGCGTATCCTTCCTCTGATCGATCCCGAATCTTATATATGGATTTGTAGGGTCCATATATGTATTAATATAAAATTTCGTCCAAAAATATTGCATAGGTCGTTAGTTATAATAATATGTCAATAGTGGGCGTGGCTGTAGAACTACCTCGCCCATTTTTTGTGTGGTGTTTAATGTTAGTACCCGCAACCTACCTGAGAAATTTCGTTGAAAAATCTTTAAAAGGAACCTAGTAATGATTTTTGGTTAATTGTGGGCGTGACAGTAGCAATAATCTGCCCATATTTGGAATGCATGCTTGTACAGACCCAGTGTATACATATACCAATTTGTTTTCATATATAATCACTAGAAGCATAGATAGGGTAATTGTCTTTAAGTGGGGTCCCCAAAGTTCATTATATGGGAGGGAGGCGTATCCTTCCTCTGATCGACCCCGAATCTTAAATATGGCTTTGTAGGGTCCATATATGTACTAATATAAAATTTCGTCTCAAAATATTGTATAGGTCGTAAGTTATAATAATATGTCTATAGTGGGCGTGGCTGTAGAACTCACTCGCCCATTTTTTGTGTGGTGTTTAATGTTAGTACCCGCAACATTCCTGTGAAATTTCGTTGAAAAATCTTTAGTAGGAACCTAGTAATGTGAAATGCAACCTACCTGTGAAATGTCGTTGAAAAATCTTTAGTAGGAACCTAGTAATGTTTTTTGGTTAATTGTGGGCGTGGCAGTAGCAATAATCTGCCCATATTTGGAATACATGCTTGTATAGACCCAGTGTATACACATACCAATTTGTTTTCATATATAATCACTAGAAGCATAGATAGGGTAATTGTCTTTAAGTGGGGTCCCCAAAGTTGATTATATGGGAGGGAGGCGTATCCTTCCTCTGATCGACCCCGAATCTTTTATATGGCTTTGTAGGGTCTATATATGTACTAATATAAAATTTCGTCTCAAAATATTGTATAGGTCGTAAGTTATAATAATATGTCAAGAGTGGGCGTGGCTGTAGAAATAACTCGCCCATTTTCCGTGTGGTGTTTAATGTTAGTACCCGCAACATTCCTCTGAAATTTCGTTGAAACATCTTTAGTAGGAACCTAGTAATGTGAAATGTGAAATGCAACCTACCTGTGAAATGTCGTTGAAAAATCTTTAATAGGAACCTAGTAATGATTTTTGGTTAATTGTGGGCGTGGCAGTAGCAATTAAATAGGAGGGAGGCGTATCCTTCCTCTGATCGACCCCGTAACTTATATATGGCTTTGTAGGGTGCATATATGTACTAATATAAAATTTCGTTGAAAAATTTTGTGTAGGTCGTAAGTTATAATAATATGTCAATAATGGGCGTGGCTCTAGAACTCACTCGCCCATTTTTTGTGTGGTGTTTAATGTTAGTACCCGCAACATTCCTGTGAAATTACGTTGAAAAATCTTTAGTAGGAACCTAGTAATGATTTTTGGTTAATTGTGGGCGTGGCAGTAACAATAATCTGCCCATATTTGGAATACATGCTTGTACAGACCCAGTGTATACATATACCAATTTGTTTTCATATATAATCACTAGAAGCATAGATAGGGTAATTGTCTTTAAGTGGGGTCCCCAAAGTTCATTATATGGGAGGGAGGCGTATCCTTCCTCTGATCGACCCCGAATCTTTTATACGGCTTTGTAGGGTCCATATATGTACTAATATAAAATTTCGTCCGAAAATATTGTATAGGTCATAAGTTATAATAATATGTCCATAGTGGGCGTGGCTGTAGAAATAACTGGTCCATTTTTTGTGTGGTGTTTAATGTTAGTACCCGCAACATTCCTGTGAAATTTCGTTGAAAAATCTTTAGTAGGAACCTAGTAATGTTTTTTGGTTAATTGTGGGCGTGGCAGTAGCAATAATCTGCCCATATTTGGAATACATGCTTGTACAGACCCAGTGTATACACATCCCAATTTGTTTTCATATATAATCACTAGAAGCATAGATAGGGTAATTGTCTTTAAGTGGGGTCCCCAAAGTTGATTATATGGGAGGGAGGCGTATCCTTCCTCTGATCGACCCCGAATCTTTTATATGGCTTTGTAGGGCCCATATGTGTACTAATATAAAATTTCGTCCAAAAATATTGTATAGGTCGTAAGTTATAATAATATGTCAATGGTGGGCGTGGCTGTAGAACTAACTCGCCCATTTTTTGTGTGGTGTTTAATGTTAGTACCCGCAACATTCCTGTGAAATTTCGTTGAAAAATCTTTAGTAGGAACCTAGTAATGTTTTTTGGTTCATTGTGGGCGTGGCAGTAACAATAATCTGCCCATATTTGAAATACATGCTTGTACAGACCCAGTGTATACACATACCAATTTGATTTCATATATAATCACTAGAAGCATAGATAGGGTAATTGTCTTTAAGTGGGGTCCCCAAAGTTCATTATATGGGAGGGAGGCGTATCATTCCTCTGATCGACCCCGAATCTTATATATGGCTTTGTAGGGTCTATATATGTACTAATATAAAATTTCGTCCAAAAATATTGTATAGGTCGTAAGTTATAATAATATGTCAATGGTGGGCGTGGCTGTAGAACTAATTCGCCCATTTTTTGTGTGGTGTTTAATGTTAGTACCCGCAACATTCCTGTGAAATTTCGTTGAAAAATCTTTAGTAGGAACCTAGTAATGTTTTTTGGTTAATTGTGCGCGTGGCAGTAACAATAATTTGCCCATATTTGGAATGCATGCTAGTACAGACCCAGTGTATACATATATCAATTTGTTTTCATATATCATCACTAGAAGCATAAATAGGGTAATTGTCTTTAAGTGGGGTCCCCAAAGTTCATTATATGGGAGGGAGGCGTATCCTTTCTCAGATCGACCCCGAATCTTATATATGGCTTTGTAGGGTCCATATATGTACTAATATAAAATTTCGTCCAAAAATATTGTATAGGTCGTAAGTTATAATAATATGTCAATAGTGGGCGTGGCTGTAGAACTCACTCGCCCATTTTTTGTGTGGTGTTTAATGTTAGTACCCGCAACATTTCTGTGAAATGTCGTTGAAATATCTTTAGTAGGAACCTAGTAATGTTTTTTGGTTAATTGTAGGCATGGCGGTAGCTTCAATCTGCCCATATTTGGAATGCATGCTTTTACAGACCCAGTGTATACATATACCAAAATGTTTTCATATATCATCACTAGAAGCATAGATAGGGTAATTGTCTTTAAGTGGGGTCCCCAAAGTTCATTATATGGGAGGGAGGCGTATCCTTCCTCTGATCGACCCCGAATCGTAATTATGGCTTTGTAGGGTCCATATATGTACTAATATAAAATTTCGTCTCAAAATATTGTATAGGTCGTAAGTTATAATAATATGTCTATAGTGGACGTGGCTGCAAAACTAACTCGCCCATTTTTTGTGTGGTGTTTAATGGTAGTACCCGCAACATTCCCGTGAAATTTCGTTGAAAAAGCTTTAGTAGGAACCTAGTAATGTTTTTTGGTTAATTGTGGGCGTGGCAGTAACAATAATCTGCCCATATTTGGAATGCATGCTAGTACAGACCCAGTGTATACATTTATCAATTTGTTTTCATATATCATCACTAGAAGCATCAATAGGGTAATTGTCTTTAAGTGGGGTCCCCAAAGTTCATTATATGGGAGGGAGGCGTATCCTTTCTCAGATCGACCCCGAATCTAATATATGGCTTTGTAGGGTCCATATATGTACTAATATAAAATTTCGTCCAAAAATATTGTATAGGTCGTAAGTTATAATTATATGTCAATAGTGGGCGTGGCTGTAGAACTCACTCGCCCATTTTTTGTGTGGTGTTTAATGTTAGTACCCGCAACATTCCTGTGAAATGTCGTTGAAATATCTTTAGTAGGAACCTAGTAATGTTTTTTGGTTAATTGTAGGCATGGCAGTAGCAATAATCTGCCCATGTTTGGAATTCATGCTAGTACAGACCCAGTGTATACATATATCAATTTGTTTTCATATATCATCACTAGAAGCATAAATAGGGTAATTGTCTTTAAGTGGGGTCCCCAAAGTTCATTATATGGGAGGGAGGCGTATCCTTCCTCTGATCGACCCCGAATCGTAAATATGGCTTTGTAGGGTCCATATATGTACTAATATAAAATTTCGTCTCAAAATATTGTATAGGTCGTAAGTTATAATTATATGTCAATAGTGGGCGTGGCTGTAGAACTCACTCGCCCATTTTTTGTGTGGTGTTTAATGTTAGTACCCGCAACATTCCTGTGAAATGTCGTTGAAATATCTTTAGTAGGAACCTAGTAATGTTTTTTGGTTAATTGTAGGCGTGGCAGTAGCAATAATCTGCCCATGTTTGGAATGCATGCTAGTACAGACCCAGTGTATACATATACCAAAATGTTTTCATATATCATCACTAGAAGCATAGATAGGGTAATTGGTTATGTGGGGTCCCCAAAGTTCATTATATGGGAGGGAGGCTTATCCTAGCTCTGATCGACCCCGAATCTTATATATGGCTTTATAGGGTCCATATATGTACTAATATAAAATTTCGTCCAAAAATATTGTATAGGTCGTAAGTTATAATAATATGTCAATAGTGGGCGTGGCTGTAGAAATAACTCGCCCATTTTTTGTGTGGTGTTTAATGTTAGTACCCGCAACATTCCTGTGAAATTTCGTTGAAAAATCTTTAGTAGGAACCTAGTAATGCTTTGTGGTTTATTGTGGGCGTGGCAGTACCAATAATCTGCCCATATTTGGAATGCATGCTAGTACAGACCCAACATATACTAATTTGTTTTCATATATCATCACTAGAAGCATAGATAGGGTAATTGTCTTTAAGTGGGGTCCCCAAAGTTCATTATATGGGAGGGAGGCGTATCCTTCCTCTGATCGCCCCGAATCTTATATATGGCTTTGTAGGGTCCATATATGTACTAATGTAAACTTTCGTCCAAAAATATTGTATAGGTCGTAAGTTATAATAATATGTCAATAGTGGGCGTGGCTGTAGAAATAACTCACCCATTTTTTTTGTGGCGTTTAATATTAGTACCCGCAACATTCCTGTGAAATTTCGTGGAAAAATCTTTAGTAGGAACCTAGTAATGTTTTTTGGTTTATTGTGGCCGTAGCAGTAGCAATAATCTGCCCATATTTGGAATGCATGCTAGTACAGACAAAGTGTATACACATACCAATTTGATTTCATATATAATCACTAGAAGCATAGATAGGGTAATTGTCTTTAAGTGGGGTCCCCAAAGTTCATTATATGGGAGGGAGGCGTATCATTCCTCTGATCGACCCCGAATCTTATATATGGCTTTGTAGGGTCTATATATGTACTAATATAAACTTTCGTCCAAAAATATTGTATAGGTCGTAAGTTATAATAATATGTCAATGGTGGGCGTGGCTGTAGAAGTAATTCGCCCATTTTTTGTGTGGTGTTTAATGTTAGTACCCGCAACATTCCTGTGAAATTTCGTTGAAAAATCTTTAGTAGGAACCTAGTAATGTTTTTTGGTTAATTGTGCGCGTGGCAGTAACAATAATTTGCCCATATTTGGAATGCATGCTTTTACAGACCCAGTGTATACATATACCAAAATGTTTTCATATATCATCACTAGAAGCATAGATAGGGTAATTGTCTTTAAGTGGGGTCCCCAAAGTTCATTATATGGGAGGGAGGCGTATCCTTCCTCTGATCGACCCCGAATCGTAAATATGGCTTTGTAGGGTCCATATATGTACTAATATAAAATTTCGTCTCAAAATATTGTATAGGTCGTAAGTTATAATAATATGTCTATAGTGGACGTGGCTGCAAAACTAACTCGCCCATTTTTTGTGTGGTGTTTAATGGTAGTACCCGCAACATTCCCGTGAAATTTCGTTGAAAAAGCTTTAGTAGGAACCTAGTAATGTTTTTTGGTTAATTGTGGGCGTGGCAGTAACAATAATCTGCCCATATTTGGAATGCATGCTAGTACAGACCCAGTGTATACATTTATCAATTAGTTTTCATATATCATCACTAGAAGCATCAATAGGGTAATTGTCTTTAAGTGGGGTCCCCAAAGTTCATTATATGGGAGGGAGGCGTATCCTTTCTCAGATCGACCCCGAATCTAATATATGGCTTTGTAGGGTCCATATATGTACTAATATAAAATTTCGTCCAAAAATATTGTATAGGTCGTAAGTTATAATTATATGTCAATAGTGGGCGTGGCTGTAGAACTCACTCGCCCATTTTTTGTGTGGTGTTTAATGTTAGTACCCGCAACATTCCTGTGAAATGTCGTTGAAATATCTTTAGTAGGAACCTAGTAATGTTTTTTGGTTAATTGTAGGCGTGGCAGTAGCAATAATCTGCCCATGTTTGGAATGCATGCTAGTACAGACCCAGTGTATACATATACCAAAATGTTTTCATATATCATCACTAGAAGCATAGATAGGGTAATTGGTTATGTGGGGTCCCCAAAGTTCATTATATGGGAGGGAGGCTTATCCTAGCTCTTATCGACCCCGAATCTTATATATGGCTTTATAGGGTCCATATATGTACTAATTTAAATTTCGTCCAAAAATATTGTATAGGTCGTAAGTTATAATAATATGTCAATAGTGGGCGTGGCTGTAGAAATAACTCGCCCATTTTTTGTGTGGTGTTTAATGTTAGTACCCGCAACATTCCTGTGAAATTTCGTTGAAAAATCTTTAGTAGGAACCTAGTAATGCTTTGTGGTTAATTGTGGGCGTGGCAGTACCAATAATCTGCCCATATTTGGAATGCATGCTAGTACAGACCCAACATATACTAATTTGTTTTCATATATCATCACTAGAAGCATAGATAGGGTAATTGTCTTTAAGTGGGGTCCCCAAAGTTCATTATATGGGAGGGAGGCGTATCCTTCCTCTGATCGCCCCGAATCTTATATATGGCTTTATAGGGTCCATATATGTACTAATGTAAACTTTCGTCCAAAAATATTGTATAGGTCGTAAGTTATAATAATATGTCAATAGTGGGCGTGGCTGTAGAAATAACTCACCCATTTTTTTTGTGGCGTTTAATATTAGTACCCGCAACATTCCTGTGAAATTTCGTGGAAAAATCTTTAGTAGGAACCTAGTAATGTTTTTTGGTTTATTGTGGCCGTAGCAGTAGCAATAATCTGCCCATATTTGGAATGCATGCTAGTACAGACAAAGTGTATACATATACTAATTTGTTTTCATATATCATCACTAGAAGCATAGATAGGGTAATTGTCTTTCAGTGGGGTCCCCAAAGTTCATTATATGGGAGGGAGGTGTTTAATTTAATGTTAGTACCCGCAACCGACCTGTGAATTTCGTTGAAAAATCTTTAAAAGGAACCTAGTAATGATTTTTGGTTAATTATGGGCGTGGCAGTAGCTTCAATCTGCCCATATTTGGAATGCATGCTTTTACAGACCCAGTGTATACATATACCAATTTGTTTTCATATATCATCACTAGAAGCATAGATAGGGTAATTGTCTTTAAGTGGGGTCCCCAAAGTTCATTATATGGGAGGGAGGCGTATCCTTCCTCTGATCGACCCCGAATCGTAAATATGGCTTTGTAGGGTCCATATATGTACTAATATAAAATTTCGTCTCAAAATATTGTATAGGTCGTAAGTTATAATAATATGTCTATAGTGGACGTGGCTGTAGAACTAACTCGCCCATTTTTTGTGTGGTGTTTAATGTTAGTACCCGCAACATTCCTGTGAAATTTCGTTGAAAAATGTTTAGTAGGAACCTAGTAATGTAAAATGTGAAATGCAACCTACCTGTGAAATGCCGTTGAAAAATCTTTAATAGGAACCTAGTAATGATTTTTGGTTAATTGTGGGCGTGGCAGTAGCAATAACCTGCAAATATTTGGAATGCATGCTAGTACAGACGCAGTGTATACATATACCAACTTGCTTTCATATATCATCACTAGAAGCATAGATAGGGTAATTGTCTTTCAGTGGGGTCGCCAAAGTTCATTATATGGGAGGGAGGTGTTTTCTTTAATGTTAGTACCCGCAACCAACCTTTGAAATTTCGTTGAAAAATCTTTAAAAGGAACCTAGTAATGATTTTTGGTTAATTATGGGCGTGGCAGTAGCTATAATCTGCCCATATTTGGAATGCATGCTAGTACAGCCCCAATGTATACATATGCCAATTTGTTTTCATATATCATCACTAGAAGCATAGATAGGGTAATTGTCTTTAAGTGGGGTCCCCAAAGTTCATTATATGGGAGGGAGGCGTATCCTTCCTCTGATCGACCCCGAATCCTTTATATGGATTTGTAGGGTCCATATATGTACTAATAAAAAATTTCGTCCAAAAATATTGCATAGGTCGTAAGTTATAATAATATGTCAATAGTGGGCGTGGCTGAAGAAATAACTCGCCCGTTTTTTTTTGTGGCGTTTACTATTAGTACCCGCAACATTCCTGTGAAATTTCGTGGAAAAATCTTTAGTAGGAACCTAGTCATGTTTTTTGGTTTATTGTGGCCGTAGCAGTAGCAATAATCTGCCCATATTTGGAATGCATGCTAGTACAGACCCAGTGTATACATATACTAATTTGTTTTCATATATCATCACTAGAAACATAGATAGGGTAATTGTCTTTAAGTGGGGTCCCCAAAGTTCATTATATGGGAGGGAGGCGTATCCTTCCTCTGATCGACCCCGAATCTTAAATATGGCTTTGTAGGGTCCATATATGTACTAATATAAAATTTCGTCTCAAAATATTGTATAGGTCGTAAGTTATAATAATATGTCTATAGCGGGCGTGGCTGTAGAACTAACTCGCCAATTTTTTGTGTGGTGTTTAATGTTAGTACCCGCAACATTCCTGTGAAATTTCGTTGAAAAATCTTTGGTAGGATCCTAGTAATGTGAAATGTGAAATGCAACCTACCTGTGAAATGCCGTTGAAAAATCTTTAATAGGAACCTAGTAATGATTTTGGTTAATTGTGGGCGTGGCAGTAGCAATAACCTGCAAATATTTGTAATGTATGCTAGTATAGACGCAGTTTATACATATACCAACTTGTTTTCATATATCATCACTAGAAGCATAGATAGGGTAATTGTCTTTCAGTGGGGTCCCCAAAGTTCATTATATGGGTGGGAGGTGTTTCCTTTAATGTTAGTACCTGCAACCAACCTGTGAAATTTCGTTGAAAAATCTTTAAAAGCAACCTAGTAATGATTTTTGGTTAATTATGGGCGTGGCAGTAGCTATAATCTGCCCATATTTGGAATGCATGCTAGTACAGACCCAACATATACTAATTTGTTTTCATATATCATCACTAGAAGCATAGATAGGGTAATTGTCTTTAAGTGGGGTCCCCAAAGTTCATTATATGGGAGGGAGGCGTATCCTTCCTCTGATCGACCCCGAATCGTAAATATGGCTTTGTAGGGTCCATATATGTACTAATATAAAATTACGTCTCAAAATATTGTATAGGTCGTAAGTTATAATAATATGTCTATAGTGGACGTGGCTGTAGAACTAACTCGCCCATTTTTTGTGTGGTGTTTAATGTTAGTACCCGCAACATTCCTGTGAAATTTCGTTGAAAAATGTTTAGTAGGAACCTAGTAATGTAAAATGTGAAATGCAACCTACCTGTGAAATGCCGTTGAAAAATCTTTAATAGGAACCTAGTAATGATTTTTGGTTAATTGTGGGCGTGGCAGTAGCAATAACCTGCAAATATTTGGAATGCATGCTAGTACAGACGCAGTGTATACATATACCAACTTGCTTTCATATATCATCACTAGAAGCATAGATAGGGTAATTGTCTTTCAGTGGGGTCCCCAAAGTTCATTATATGGGAGGGAGGTGTTTTCTTTAATGTTAGTACCCGCAACCAACCTTTGAAATTTCGTTGAAAAATCTTTAAAAGCAACCTAGTAATGATTTTTGGTTAATTATGGGCGTGGCAGTAGCTATAATCTGCCCATATTTGGAATGCATGCTAGTACAGACCCAACATATACTAATTTGTTTTCATATATCATCACTAGAAGCATAGATAGGGTAATTGTCTTTAAGTGGGGTCCCTAAAGTTCATTATATGGGAGGGAGGTGTTTATTTTAATGTTAGTACCCGCAACCGACCTGTGAAATTTCGTTGAAAAATCTTTAAAAGGAACCTAGTAATGATTTTTGGTTAATTATGGGCGTGGCAGTAGCTATAATCTGCCCATATTTGGAATGCATGCTTTTACAGACCCAGTGTATACATATACCAATTTGTTTTCATATATCATCACTAGAAGCATAGATAGGGTAATTGTCTTTAAGTGGGGTCCCCAACGTTCATTATATGGGAGGGAGGCGTATACTTCCTCTGATCGACCCCGAATCGTAAATATGGCTTTGTAGGGTCCATATATGTACTAAAATAAAATTTCGTCTCAAAATATTGTATAGGTCGTAAGTTATAATAATATGTCTATAGTGGGCGTGGCTGTAGAACTAACTCGCCCATTTTTTGTGTGGTGTTTGGAATGCATGCTAGTACAGCCCCAATGTATACATATGCCAATTTGTTTTCATATATCATCACTAGAAGCATAGATAGGGTAATTGTCTTTAAGTGGGGTCCCCAAAGTTCATTATATGGGACGGAGGCGTATCCTTCCTCTGATCGACCCCGAATCCTTTATATGGCTTTATAGGGTCCATATATGTACTAATATAAATTTCGTCCAAAAATATTGCATAGGTCGTAAGTTATAATAATATGTCAATAGTGGGCGTGGCTGAAGAAATAACTCGCCCATTTTTTTTTGTGGCGTTTAATATTAGTACCCGCAACATTCCTGTGAAATTTCGTTGAAAAATCTGTAGTAGGAACCTAGTAATGTTTTTTGGTTAATTGTGGGCGTGTCAGTAACAATAATCTGCCCATATTTGGAATGCATGCTAATACAGGCCCAGTGTATACATGTACCAATTTGTTTTCATATATCATCACTAGAAGCATAGATAGGGTAATTGCCTTTAAGTGGGGTCCCCAAAGTTCATTATATGGGAGGGACGCGTATCCTTCCTCTGATCAACCCCGAATCTTATATATGGCTTTGTGGGGTCCATATATGTACTAATGTAAACTTTCGTCCAAAAATATGGTATAGGTCGTAAGTTATAATAATATGTCAATAGTGGGCGTGGCTGTAAAAATAACTCGCCCATTTTTTTTTGTGGCGTTTAATATTAGTACCCGCAACATTCCTGTGAAATTTCGTGGAAAAATCTTTAGTAGGAACCTAGTAATGTTTTTTGGTTTATTGTGGCCGTAGCAGTAGCAATAATCTGCCCATATTTGGAATGCATGCTAGTACAGACCCAGTGTATACATATACTAATTTGTTTTCATATATCATCACTAGAAGCATAGATAGGGTAATTGTCTTTAAGTGGGGTCCCCAAAGTTCATTATATGGGAGGGAGGCGTATCCTTCCTCTGATCGACCCCGAATCTTAAATATGGCTTTGTAGGGTCCATATATGTACTAATATAAAATTTCGTCTCAAAACATTGTATAGGTCGTAAGTTATGATAATATGTCTATAGTGGGCGTGGTTGTAGAACTAACTCGCCCATTTTTTGTGTGGTGTTTAATGTTAGTACCCGCAACATTCCTGTGAAATTTCGCTGAAAAATCTTTGGTAGGAACCTAGTAATGTGAAATGCAACCTACCTGTGAAATGCCGGTGAAAAATCTTTAATAGGAACCTAGTAATGATTTTTGGTTAATTGTGGGCGTGGCAGTAGCAATAACCTGCAAATATTTGGAATGCATGCTAGTACAGACGCAGTTTATACATATACCAACTTGTTTTCATATATCATCACTAGAAGCATAGATAGGGTAATTGTCTTTCAGTGGGGTCCCCAAAGTTCATTATATGGGAGGGAGGTGTTTCGTTTAATGTTAGTACCCGCAACCAACCTTTCAAATTTCGTTGAAAAATCTTTAAAAGGAACCTAGTAATGATTTTTGGTTAATTATGGGCGTGGCAGTAGCTATAATCTGCCCATATTTGGAATGCATGCTTGTACAGACCCAGTGTATACATATACCAATTTGTTTTCATATATCATCACTAGAATCATAGATATTGTAATTGTGTTTGAGTAGGTCCAAAAAGTTCATTATATGGGAGGGAGGCGTATCCTTCCTCTGATCGACCCCGAATCTTATATACGGCTTTGTAGGCTCCATATATGAACTAATACAAAATTTCGATGAAAAATTTTGTGTATGTCGTAAGTCAATATTGGGCGTGGCTCTAGAACTCACTCGCCCATTTTTTGTGTGGTGTTTAATGTTAGTACCCGCAACATTCCTGTGAAATTTCGTTGAAATTTCGTTGAAAAATCTTTAGTAGGAACCTAGTAATGTTTTTTGGTTAATTGTGGGCGTGGCAATATCAATAATCTGCCCATATTTGGAATGCATGCTAGTACAGACCCAACATATACTAATTTGTTTTCATATATCATCACTAGAAGCATAGATAGGGTAATTGTCTTTAAGTGGGGTCCCCAAAGTTCATTATATGGGAGGGAGGCGTATCCTTTAATGTTAGTACCAGCAATCTACCTGTGAAATTTCGTTGAAAAATCTTTAAAAGGAACCTAGTAATGATTTTTGGTAAATTGTGGGCGTGGCAATAACAATAATCTGCCCATATTTGGAATGCATGCTAGTACAGGCCCAGTGTATACATGTACCAATTTGTTTTCCTATATCATCACTAGAAGCATAGATAGGGTAATTGTCTTTAAGTGGGGTCCCCAAAGTTCATTATATGGGAGGGACGCGTATCCTTCCTCTGATCAACGCCGAATCTTATATATGGCTTTGTAGGGTCCATATATGTAGTTATATAAAATTTCGTCCAAAAATATTGCATATGTCGTAAGTTATAATAATATGTCAATAGTGGGCGTGGCTGAAGAAATAACTCGCCTATTTTTTTTGTGGCGTTTAATGTTAGTACCCGCAACATTCCTGTGAAATATCGTGGAGAAATCTTTAGTAGCAACCTAGTAATGTTTTTTGGTTCATTGTGGGAGTGGCAGTAGCAAAAATCAGCCCATATTTGGAGTGCATGCTAGTAAAGACCCAGTGTATACATATACCAATTTGTTTTCATATATCATCGCTAGAAGCATAAATAGGGTAATTGTCTTTAAGTGGGGTCCCCAAAGTTCATTATATGGGAGGGAGGCGTATCCTTCCTCTGATCGACCCCGAATCTTATATATGGCTTTGTAGGGTCCATATATGTACTAATACAAAATTTCGATGAAAAATTTTGTGTATGTCGTAAGTTATAATAATATGTCAATATTGGGCGTGGCTCTAGAACTCACTCGCCCATTTTTTGTGTGGTGTTTAATGTTAGTACCAGCAACATTCCCATGAAATTTCGTAGAAAAATATTTATTAGGAACCTAGTAATGTTTTTTGGGTAATTGTGGGCGTGGCAGTAGCAAAAATCAGCCCATATTTGGAATGCTTGCTAGTACAGGCCCAGTGTATACATATACTAATTTGTTTTCATATATCATCACTAGAAGCATAGATAGGGTAATTGTCTTTAAGTGGGGTCCCCAAAGTTCATTATATGGAAGGGAGGCGTATCCTTCCTCTGATCGACCCCGAATGTTATATATGGCTTTGTAGGGTCCATATATGTACTAACATACAATTTCGATGAAAAATTTTGTGTAGGTCGTAAGTTATAATAATATATCAATAATGGGCGTGGCTGTAGAACTAACTCGCCCATTTTTTGTGAGGTGTTTAATGTTAGTACCCGCAACATTCCTGTAAAATTTCGTTGAAAAATCTTTAGTAGGAACCGAGTAATGTTTTTTGGTTAATTGTGGGCGTGGCAGTAGCAATAATATGCCCATATTTGGAATGCATGCTAGCAGAGACCCAGTGTATACATATACCAATTTGTTTTCATATATCATCACTAGAAGCATAGATAGGGTAATTGTCTTTAAGTGGGGTCCCCAAAGTTCATTCTATGGGAGGGCGGCGTATCCTTCCTCTGACCGACCCCGAATCTTATATATGACTTTGTAGGGTCCATATATGTACTAATATAAAATTTCGTCCAAAAATATTGCATAGGTCGTAAGTTATAATAATATGTCAATAGTGGGCGTGGCTGAATAAATAACTCGCCCTTTTTTTTTGTGGCGTTTAATATTAGTACCCGCAACATTCCTGTGAAATTTCGTGGAAAAATCTTTAGTAGGAACCTAGTAATCTTTTTGGTTAATTGTGGGCGTGGCAGTTATAATAATCTGCCCATATTTGGAATGCATGCTAGTACAGACCCAGTGTATACATATACCAACTTGTTTTCATATATCATCACTAGAAGCATAGATAGGGTAATTGTCTTTAAGTGGGGTCCCCAAAGTTCATTATATGGGAGGGACGCGTATCCTTCCTCTGATCAACCCCGACTCTTATAGATGGCTTTGTAGGGTCCATATATGTACTAATATAAAATTTCGTCCAAAAATATTGCATAGGCCGTAAGTTATAATAATATGTCAATAGTGGGCGTGGCTGAAGAAATAACTCGCCCATTTTTTTTGTGGCGTTTAATATTAGTACCCGCAACATTCCTGTGAAATTTCGTGGAAAAATCTTTAGTAGGAACCTAGTAATGTTTTTTGGTTCATTGTGGGTGTGGCAGTAGCAATAATCTGCCCATATTTGGAATGCATGCTAGTACAGACCCAGTGTATACATATACTAATTTGTTTTCATATATCATCACTAGAAGCATAGATAGGGTAATTGTCTTTAAGTGGGGTCCCCAAAGTTCATTATATGGGAGGGAGGCGTATCCTTCCTCGACCCCGAATCTTATATATAGCTTTGTAGGGTCCATATATGTACTAAAACAAAATGTGGTCCCTAACTATTGTATAGGTCGTAAGTTATAATAATATGTCAATAGTGGGCGTGGCTGTAGAAATAACTCGCTAATTTTTTGTGTGGTGTTTAATGTTAGTACCCGCAACATTCTTGTGAAATTTCGTTGAAAAATCTATAATAGGAACTTTGTAATGATTTTTGGTTAATTGTGGGCGTGGCAGTTGCAATAATCTGCCCATATTTGGAATGTATGCCAGTACAGACCCAGTGTATACATATACCAATTTGTTTTCATATATCATCACTAGAAGCATAGATAGGGTAATTGTCTTTAAGTGGGGTCCCCAAAGCTCATTATATGGGAGGGTGGCGTATCCTTCCTCTGATCGACCCCGAATCTTATATATGGCTTTGTAGGGTACAGATATGTACTAATACAAAATTTCGTCCAAAAATATTGTATAGGTCGTAAGTTATAATAATATGTCAATAGTGGGCGTAGAACTAGCCCGCCCATTTTTTGTGTGGTGTTTAATGTTAGTACCCGCAACATTTCTGTGAAATTTCGTTGCAAAATCTATAATAGGAACCTTGTAATGTTTTTTGGTCAATTGTGGGCGTGGCAGTAAAAATAATCTGCCCATATTTGGAATGCATGCTAGTACAGACCCAGTGTATACATATACCAATTTGTTTTCATATATCATCACTAGAAGCATAGATAGGGTAATTGTCGTTAAGTGGGGTAACCAAAGTTCATTCTATGGGAGGGCGGCGTATCCTTCCTCTGATCGGCCCCGAATCTTATATATGACTTTGTAGGGTCCATATATGTACTAATATAAAATTTCGTCGAAAAATATTGTATAGGTCGTAAGTTATAATAATATGTAAATAGTGGGAGTGGCTGTAGAAATAACCCCCCCATTTTTTGTGTGGTGGTTAATGTTATTACCTGCAACCTACCTGTGAAATTTCGTTGAAAAATCTTTAGTAGGAACCTAGTAATGTTTTTTGGTTAATTGTGGGCGTAGCAGTAACAATAATCTGCCCATATTTGGAATGCATGCTAGTACAGACCCAGTGTATACATATACCAATTTGTTTTCATATATCATCACTAGAAGCATAGATAGGGTAATTGTCTTTAAGTGGGGTCCCCAAAGTTCATTATATGGGAGGGAGGCGTATCCTTCCTCGACCCCGAATCTTATATATAGCTTTGTAGGGTCCATATATGTACTAATACACAATTTGGTCCAAAACTATTGTATAGGTCGTAAGTTATAATAATATGTCAATAGTGGGCGTGGCTGTAGAAATAACCCCCCCATTTTTTGTGTGGTGGTTAATGTTATTACCTGCAACCTACCTGTGAAATTTCGTTGAAAAATCTTTAGTAGGAACCTAGTAATGTTTTTTGGTTAATTGTGGGCGTGCCAGTAGCAATAATCTGCCCATATTTGGAATGCATGCTAGTACAGACCCAGCGTATACATATACTAATTTGTTTTCATATATCCTCACTAGAAGCATAGATAGGGTAATTGTCTTTAAGTGGGGTCCCCAAAGTTCATTATATGGGAGGGAGGCGTATCCTTCCTCTGATCGACCCCGAATCTTATATATGGCTTTCATATATGTACTAATATAAAATTTCGTCCAAAAATATTGTATAGGTCGTAATTTATAATAATATGTCAATAGTGGGCGTGGCTGTAGAAATAACACGCCCATTGTTTGTGTGGTGTTTAATGTTAGTACCCGCAACATTCCTGTGAAATTTCGTTGAAAAATCTTTAGTAGGAACGTAGTAATGTTTTTTGGTTAATTGTGGGCGTGGCAGTAACAATAATCTGCCCATATTTGGAATGCATGCTAGTACAAACCCAGTGTATACATATACCAATTTGTTTTCATATATCATCACTAGAAGCATAGATAGGGTAATTATCTTTAAGTGGGGTCCCCAAAGATCATTATATTGGAGGGAGACGTATCCTTCCTCTGATCGACCCCGAATCTTATATATGGCTTTGTAGGGTCTATATATATACTAATATAAAATTTCGTCCAAAAATATTGTTTAGGTCGTAAGTTATAATAATATGTCAATAGTGGGCGTGGCTAAAGAAATAACTCGCCCATTTTTTTTGTGGCGTTTAATATTAGTACCCGCAACATTCCTGTGAAATTTCGTGGAAAAATCTTTAGTAGGAACCTAGTAATGTTTTTTGGTTCATTGTGGGTGTGGCAGTAGCAATAATCTGCCCATATTTGGAATGCATGCTAGTACAGACCCAGTGTATACATATACTAATTTGTTTTCATATATCATCACTAGAAGCATAGATAGGGTAATTGTCTTTAAGTGGGGTCCCCAAAGTTCATTATATGGGAGGGAGGCGTATCCTTCCTCGACCCCGAATCTTATATATAGCTTTGTAGGGTCCATATATGTACTAGAACAAAATGTAGTCCCTAACTATATAGGTCGTAAGTTATAATAATATGTCAATAGTGGGCGTGGCTGTAGAAATAACTCGCTAATTTTTTGTGTGGTGTTTAATGTTAGTACCCGCAACATTCTTGTGAAATTTCGTTGAAAAATCTATAATAGGAACTTTGTAATGATTTTTGGTTAATTGTGGGCGTGGCAGTAGCACAAATCTGCCCATATTTGGAATGCATGCTAGTACAGACCCAGTGTATACATATACCAATTTGTTTTCATATATCATCACTAGAAGCATAGATAGGGTAATTGTCTTTAAGTGGGGTAACCAAAGTTCATTCTATGGAAGGGCGGCGTATCCTTCCTCTGATCGACCCCGAATCTTATATATGACTTTGTAGGGTCCATATATGTACTAATATAAAATTTTCGGCCAAAAAGATTGTATAGGTCGTAAGTTATAATAATATGTAAATAGTGGGCGTGGCTGTAGAAATAACTCTCCCATTTTTTGTGTGGTGTTTAATGTTAGTACCCGCAACATTCATGCGAAATTTCGTTGAAAAATCTTTAGTAGGAACCTAGTAATGATTTTTGGTTAATTGTGGGCGTGGCAGTAACAATAATCTGCCCATATTTGGAATGCATGCTAGTACAGACCCAGTGTATACATATACCAATTTGTTCTCATATATCATCACTAGAAGCATAGATAGGGTAATTGTCTTTAAGTGGGGTCCCCAAAGTTCATTATATGGGAGGGAGGCGTATCCTTCCTCGACCCCGAATTTTATATATAGCTTTGTAGGGTCCATATATGTACTAATATAAAAGTAATGTTTTTTGGTTAATTGTGGGCGTGGCAGTAGCAATAATCTGCCCATATTTGGAATGTATGCCAGTACAGACCCAGTGTATACATATACCAATTTGTTTTCATATATCATCACTAGAAGCATAAATAGGGAAATTGTCTTTAAGTGGGGTCCCCAAAGCTCATTATATGGGAGGGTGGCGTATCCTTCCTCTGATCGACCCGGAATCTTATATATGGCTTTGTAGGGTCCATACATGTACTAATACAAAATTTCGTCTATAAATATTGTATAGGTCGTAAGTTATAATAATATGTCAATATTGGGCGTGGCTGTAGAACTACCTCGCCCAGTTTTTGTGTGGTGTTTAATGTTAGTACCCGCAACATTCCTGTGAAATTTCGTTGCAAAATCTATAATAGGAACCTTGTAATGTTTTTTGGTCAATTGTGGGCGTGGCAGTAAAAATAATCTGCCCATATTTGGAATGCATGCTAGTACAGACCCAGTGTATACATATACCAATTTGTTTTCATATATCATCACTAGAATCATAGATAGGGTAATAGTGTTTAAGTGGGGTCCCCAAAGTTCATTATATGGGAGGGAGGCGTATCCTTCCTCTGATCGAACCCGAATCTTATATATGGCTTTGTAGGATCCATATATGTACTAATATAAAATTTCGTCCAAAAATATTGTATAGGTCGTAAATTATATTAATATCTCTATAGTGGGCGTGGCTGTAGAAATAACTAGCCCATTTTTTTGGTGGCGTTTAATATTAGTACCCGCAACATTCCTGTGAAATTTCGTTGAAAAATCTTTAGTAGGAACTTAGTAATGTTTTTTGGTTAATTGTGGGCGTGGCAGTAGCAATAATCTGCCCATATTTGGAACTCATGCTAGTACCGACCTGGTGTATACATATACCAATTTGTTTTCATATATCATCACTAGAAGCATAGATAGAGTAATTGTCTTTAAGTGGGGTCCCCAAAGTTCATTATATGGGAGGGAGGCGTATCCTTCCTCTGATCGACCCCAAATCTTACATATGGCTTTGTAGGGTCCATATATGTACAAATATAAAATTTCGTCCAAAAATATTGTATAGGTCGTAAATTATATTAATATCTCAATAGTGGGCGTGGCTGTAGAAATAACTAGCCCATTTTTTTTGTGGCGTTTAATATTAGTACCCGCAACATTCCTGTGAAATTTCGTTGAAAAATCTTTAGTAGGAACTTAGTAATGTTTTTTGGTTAATTGTGGGCGTGGCAATAGCAATAATCTGCCCATATTTGGAATGCATGCTAGTACAGACCCAGTGTATACATATACCAATTTGTTTTCATATATTATCACTAGAAACATAGATAGGGTAATTGTCTTTAAGTGGGGTCCCCAAAGTTCATTATATGGGAGGGAGGCGTATCCTTCCTCTGATCGACCCCGAATCTTATATATGGCTTTGTAGGGGCCCTATATGTACTAATACAAAATTTCGTCCAAAAATATTGTATAGGTCGTAAGTTATAATAATATGTCAATAGTGGGCGTGGCTGTAAAACTAACTCGCCCATATTTTGTGTGGTGTTTAATGTTAGTACCCGCAACATTCTTGTGAAATTTCGTTGAAAAATCTTTAATAGGAACCTTGTACTGATTTTTGGTTAATTGTGGGCGTGGCAGTAGCAATAATCTGCCCATATTTGGAATGCATGCTAGTACAAACCCAGTGTATACATATACCAATTTATATTCATATATCATCATTAGAAGCATAGATAGGGTAATTGTCTTTAAGTGGGGTCCCCAAAGTTCATTATATGAGAGGGAGGCGTATCCTTTCTCTGATCGACCCCGAATCTTATATATGGCTTTGTAGGGTCCATATATGTACTAATATAAAATTCCGTCCAAAAATTTTGAATAGGTCGTAAGTTATAAAAATATGTCAATATTGGGCGTGGCTGTAGAACTACCTCGCCCAGTTTTTGTGTGGTGTTTAATGATAGTACCCGCAACATTCTTGTGAAATTTCGTTGAAAAATCTATAATAGGAATCTTGTAATGATTTTTGGTTAATTGTGGGCGTAGCAGTAGCACAAATCTGCCCATATTTGGAATGCATGCTAATACAGACCCAGTGTATACATATACCAATTTGTTTTCATATATCATCACTAGAAGCATAGATAGGGTAATTGTCTTTAAGTGGGGTCCCCAAAGTTCATTATATGGGAGGGTGGCGTATCCTTCCTCTGATCGACCCCGAATCTTATATATGACTTTGTAGGGTCCATATATGTACTAATATAAAACTTCGTCCAAAAATATTGTATAGGTCGTAAGTTATAAGAATATGTAAATAATGGGCGTGGCTGTAGAAATAACTCTCCCATTTTTTGTGTGGTGTTTAATGTTAGTACCCGCAACATTCCTGTGAAATTTCGTTGAAAAATCTATGGTAGGAACCGAGTAATGATTTTTGGTTAATTGTGGCCGTGGCAGTAACAATAATCTGCCCATATTTGGAACTCATGCTAGTACCGACCTGGTGTATACATATACCAATTTGTTTTCATATATTATCACTAGAAGCATGGGTACGGTAATTGTCTTTAAGTGGGGTCCCCAAAGGTCATTATATGGGAGGGAGGCGTATCCTTCCTCTGATCGACCCCGAATTTTATATATGGCTTTGTAGGGTCCCTATATGTACTAATACAAAATTTCGTCCAAAAATATTGTATAGGTCGTAAGTTATAATAATATGTCAATAGTGGGCGTGGCTGTAAAACTAACTCGCCCATATTTTGTGTGGTGTTTAATGTTAGTACCCGCAACATTGCTATGAAATTTCGTTGAAAAATCTTTAGTAGGAACCTTGTACTGATTTTTGGTTAATTGTGGGCGTGGCAGTAAAAATAATCTGCCCATATTTGGAATGCATGCTAGTACAGACCCAGTGTATACATATTCCAATTTGTTTTCATATATCATCACTAGAAGCATAGATAGGGTAATAGTGTTTAAGTGGGGTCCCCAAAGTTCATTATATGGGAGGGAGGCGTATCCTTCCTCTGATCGACCACGAATCTTATATATGGCTTTGTAGGGTCCCTATATGTACTAATACAAAATTTCGTCCAAAAATATTGTATAGGTCGTAAGTTATAATAATATGTCAATAGTGGGCGTGGCTGTAAAACTAACTCGCCCATATTTTGTGTGGTGTTTAATGTTAGTACCCGCAACATTCCTGTGAAATTTCGTTGAAAAATCTTTAATAGGAACCTTGTACTGATTTTTGGTTAATTGTGGGCGTGGCAGTAGCAATAATCTGCCCATATTTGGAATGCATGCTAGTACAGACCCAGTGTATACATATACCAATTTATATTCATATATCATCATTAGAAACATAGATAAGGTAATTGTCTTTAAGTGGGGTCCCCAAAGTTCATTATATGGGAGGGACGCGTATCCTTTCTCTGATCGACCCCGAATCTTATATATGGCTTTGTAGGGTCCATATATGTACTAATATAAAATTCCGTCCAAAAATTTTGAATAGGTCGTAAGTTATAAAAATATGTCAATATTGGGCGTGGCTGTAGAACTACCTCGCCCAGTTTTTGTGTGGTGTTTAATGTTAGTACCCGCAACATTCTTGTGAAATTTCGTTGAAAAATCTATAATAGAAATCTTGTAATGATTTTTGGTTAATTGTGGGCGTAGCAGTAGCACAAATCTGCCCATATTTGGAATGCATGCTAATACAGACCCAGTGTATACATATACCAATTTGTTTTCATATATCATCACTAGAAGCATAGATAGGGTAATTGTCTTTAAGTGGGGTCCCCAAAGTTCATTCTATGGGAGGGCGGCGTATCCTTCCTCTGATCGACCCCGAATCTTATATATGACTTTGTAGGGTCCATATATCTACTAATATAAAATTTCGTCCAAAAATATTGTATAGGTCGTAAGTTATAATAATATGTAAATAGTGGGCGTGGCTGTAGAAATAACTCTCCCATTTTTTGTGTGGTGTTTAATGTTAGTACCCGCAACATTCCTGTGAAATTTCGTTGTAAGATCTTTAGTAGGAACCTAGTAATGTTTTTTGGTTAATTGTGGGCGTGGCAGTAGCAATAATCTGCCCATATTTGGAATGCATGCTAGTACAGACCCAGTATGTTTTCATATATCCCAATTTGTTTTCATATATCATCACTAGAAGCATAGATAGGGTAATTGTCTTTAAGTGGGGTCCCCAAAGTTCATTATATGGGAGGGTGGCGTATCCTTCCTCTGATCGACCCCGAATCTTATATATGACTTTGTAGGGTCCATATATGTACTAATATAAAACTTCGTCCAAAAATATTGTATAGGTCGTAAGTTATAAGAATATGTAAATAATGGGCGTGGCTGTAGAAATAACTCTCCCATTTTTTGTGTGGTGTTTAATGTTAGTACCCGCAACATTCCTGTGAAATTTCGTTGAAAAATCTATGGTAGGAACCGAGTAATGATTTTTGGTTAATTGTGGCCGTGGCAGTAACAATAATCTGCCCATATTTGGAACTCATGCTAGTACCGACCTGGTGTATACATATACCAATTTGTTTTCATATATTATCACTAGAAGCATGGGTACGGTAATTGTCTTTAAGTGGGGTCCCCAAAGTTCATTATATGGGAGGGAGGCGTATCCTTCCTCTGATCGACCCCGCATTTTATATATGGCTTTGTAGGGTCCCTATACGTACTAATCCAAAATTTCGTCCAAAAATATTGTATAGGTCGTAAGTTATAATAATATGTCAATAGTGGGCGTGGCTGTAAAACTAACTCGCCCATATTTTGTGTGGTGTTTAATGTTAGTACCCGCAACATTGCTATGAAATTTCGTTGAAAAATCTTTAGTAGGAACCTTGTACTGATTTTTGGTTAATTGTGGGCGTGGCAGTAAAAATAATCTGCCCATATTTGGAATGCATGCTAGTACAGACCCAGTGTATACATATACCAATTTGTTTTCATATATCATCACTAGAAGCATAGATAGGGTAATAGTGTTTAAGTGGGGTCCCCAAAGTTCATTATATGGGAGGGAGGCGTATCCTTCCTCTGATCGACCACGAATCTTATATATGGCTTTGTAGGGTCCCTATATGTACTAATACAAAATTTCGTCCAAAAATATTGTATAGGTCGTAAGTTATAATAGTATGTCAATAGTGGGCGTGGCTGTAAAACTAACTCGCCCATATTTTGTGTGGTGTTTAATGTTAGTACCCGCAACATTCCTGTGAAATTTCGTTGAAAAATCTTTAATAGGAACCTTGTACTGATTTTTGGTTAATTGTGGGCGTGGCAGTAGCACTAATCTGCCCATATTTGGAATGCATGCTAGTACAGACCCATTGTATACATATACCAATTTATATTCATATATCATCATTAGAAACATAGATAAGGTAATTGTCTTTAAGTGGGGTCCCCAAAGTTCATTATATGGGAGGGACGCGTATCCTTTCTCTGATCGACCCCGAATCTTATATATGGCTTTGTAGGGTCCATATATGTACTAATATAAAATTCCGTCCAAAAATGTTGTATAGGTCGTAAGTTATAAAAATATGTCAATATTGGGCGTGGCTGTAGAACTACCTCGACCAGTTTTTGTGTGGTGTTTAATGTTAGTACCCGCAACATTCTTGTGAAATTTCGTTGAAAAATCTATAATAGGAACCTTGTAATGATTTTTGGTTAATTGTGGGCGTAGCAGTAGCACAAATCTGCCCATATTTGGAATGCATGCTAATACAGACCCAGTGTATACATATACCAATTTGTTTTCATATATCATCACTAGAAGCATAGATAGGGTAATTGTCTTTAAGTGGGGTCCCCAAAGTTCATTCTATGGGAGGGCGGCTTATCCTTCCTCTGATCGACCCCGAATCTTATATATGACTTTCTAGGGTCCATATATGTACTAATATAAAATTTCGTCCAAAAATATTGTATAGGTCGTAAGTTATAATAATATGTCAATAGTGGGCGTGGCTGTAAAACTAACTTGCCCATATTTTGTGTGGTGTTTAATGTTAGTACCCGCAACATTCCTGTGAAATTTCGTTGAAAAATCTTTAATAGGAACCTTGTACTGATTTTTGGTTAATTGTGGGCGTGGCAGTAGCAATAATCTGCCCATATTTGGAATGCATGCTAGTACAGACCCAGTGTATACATATACCAATTTATATTCATATATCATCATTAGAAACATAGATAAGGTAATTGTCTTTAAGTGGGGTCCCCAAAGTTCATTATATGGGAGGGACGCGTATCCTTTCTCTGATCGACCCCGAATCTTATATATGGCTTTGTAGGGTCCATATATGTACTAATATAAAATTCCGTCCAAAAATGTTGTATAGGTCGTAAGTTATAAAAATATGTCAATATTGGGCGTGGCTGTAGAACTACCTCGACCAGTTTTTGTGTGGTGTTTAATGTTAGTACCCGCAACATTCTTGTGAAATTTCGTTGAAAAATCTATAATAGGAACCTTGTAATGATTTTTGGTTAATTGTGGGCGTAGCAGTAGCACAAATCTGCCCATATTTGGAATGCATGCTAATACAGACCCAGTGTATACATATACCAATTTGTTTTCATATATCATCACTAGAAGCATAGATAGGGTAATTGTCTTTAAGTGGGGTCCCCAAAGTTCATTCTATGGGAGGGCGGCTTATCCTTCCTCTGATCGACCCCGAATCTTATATATGACTTTGTAGGGTCCATATATGTACTAATATAAAATTTCGTCCAAAAATATTGTATAGGTCGTAAGTTATAATAATATGTCAATAGTGGGCGTGGCTGTAAAACTAACTTGCCCATATTTTGTGTGGTGTTTAATGTTAGTACCCGCAACATTCCTGTGAAATTTCGTTGAAAAATCTTTAATAGGAACCTTGTACTGATTTTTGGTTAATTGTGGGCGTGGCAGTAGCAATAATCTGCCCATATTTGGAATGCATGCTAGTACAGACTCAGTGTATACATATACCAATTTATATTCATATATCATCATTAGAAACATAGATAAGGTAATTGTCTTTAAGTGGGGTCCCCAAAGTTCATTATATGGGAGGGACGCGTATCCTTTCTCTGATCGACCCCGAATCTTATATATGGCTTTGTAGGGTACATATATGTACTAATATAAAATTCCGTCCAAAAATGTTGTATAGGTCGTAAGTTATAAAAATATGTCAATATTGGGCGTGGCTGTAGAACTACCTCGACCAGTTTTTGTGTGGTGTTTAATGTTAGTACCCGCAACATTCTTGTGAAATTTCGTTGAAAAATCTATAATAGGAACCTTGTAATGATTTTTGGTTAATTGTGGGCGTAGCAGTAGCACAAATCTGCCCATATTTGGAATGCATGCTAATACAGACCCAGTGTATACATATACCAATTTGTTTTCATATATCATCACTAGAAGCATAGATAGGTTAATTGTCTTTAAGTGGGGTCCCCAAAGTTCATTCTATGGGAGGGCGGCGTATCCTTCCTCTGATCGACCCCGAATCTTATATATGACTTTGTAGGGTCCATATATGTACTAATATAAAATTTCGTCCAAAAATATTGTATAGGTCGTAAGTTATAATAATATGTCAATAGTGGGCGTGGCTGTAAAACTAACTTGCCCATATTTTGTGTGGTGTTTAATGTTAGTACCCGCAACATTCCTGTGAAATTTCGTTGAAAAATCTTTAATAGGAACCTTGTACTGATTTTTGGTTAATTGTGGGCGTGGCAGTAGCAATAATCTGCCCATATTTGGAATGCATGCTAGTACAGACTCAGTGTATACATATACCAATTTATATTCATATATCATCATTAGAAACATAGATAAGGTAATTGTCTTTAAGTGGGGTCCCCAAAGTTCATTATATGGGAGGGACGCGTATCCTTTCTCTGATCGACCCCGAATCTTATATATGGCTTTGTAGGGTACATATATGTACTAATATAAAATTCCGTCCAAAAATGTTGTATAGGTCGTAAGTTATAAAAATATGTCAATATTGGGCGTGGCTGTAGAACTACCTCGACCAGTTTTTGTGTGGTGTTTAATGTTAGTACCCGCAACATTCTTGTGAAATTTCGTTGAAAAATCTATAATAGGAACCTTGTAATGATTTTTGGTTAATTGTGGGCGTAGCAGTAGCACAAATCTGCCCATATTTGGAATGCATGCTAATACAGACCCAGTGTATACATATACCAATTTGTTTTCATATATCATCACTAGAAGCATAGATAGGTTAATTGTCTTTAAGTGGGGTCCCCAAAGTTCATTCTATGGGAGGGCGGCGTATCCTTCCTCTGATCGACCCCGAATCTTATATATGACTTTGTAGGGTCCATATATGTACTAATATAAAATTTCGTCCAAAAATATTGTATAGGTCGTAAGTTATAATAATATGTCAATAGTGGGCGTGGCTGTAAAACTAACTTGCCCATATTTTGTGTGGTGTTTAATGTTAGTACCCGCAACATTCCTGTGAAATTTCGTTGAAAAATCTTTAATAGGAACCTTGTACTGATTTTTGGTTAATTGTGGGCGTGGCAGTAGCAATAATCTGCCCATATTTGGAATGCATGCTAGTACAGACCCAGTGTATACATATACCAATTTATATTCATATATCATCATTAGAAACATAGATAAGGTAATTGTCTTTAAGTGGGGTCCCCAAAGTTCATTATATGGGAGGGACGCGTATCCTTTCTCTGATCGACCCCGAATCTTATATATGGCTTTGTAGGGTCCATATATGTACTAATATAAAATTCCGTCCAAAAATGTTGTATAGGTCGTAAGTTATAAAAATATGTCAATATTGGGCGTGGCTGTAGAACTACCTCGACCAGTTTTTGTGTGGTGTTTAATGTTAGTACCCGCAACATTCTTGTGAAATTTTGTTGAAAAATCTATAATAGGAACCTTGTAATGATTTTTGGTTAATTGTGGGCGTAGCAGTAGCACAAATCTGCCCATATTTGGAATGCATGCTAATACAGACCCAGTGTATATATATACGAATTTGCTTTCATATATCATCACTAGAAGCATAGATAGGGTAATTGTCTTTAAATTGGGTCCCCAAAGTTCATTATATGGGAGGGAGGCGTATCCTTCCTCTGATGGACCCCGAATCTTGTGTATGGCTTTGTAGGCTCCATATATGTACTAATATAAAATTTCGTCGAAAAATATTGTATAGGTCGTAAGTTATAATAATATGTAAATAGTGGGCGTGGCTGTAGAAATAACCCTCCCATTTTTTGTGTGGTGTTTAATGTTAGTACCCGCAACATTCCTGTGAAATTTCGTTGAAAAATCTTTAGTAGGAACCTAGTAATGTTTTTTGGTTAATTGTGGGCGTGGCAGTAGCAATAATCTGCCCATATTTGGAATGCATGCTAGTACAGACCCAGTGTCTTCATATACCAATTTGTTTTCATATATCATCACTAGAAGCATAGATAGAGTAATTGTCTTTAAGTGGGGTCCCCAAAGTTCATTATATGGGAGGGAGGCGTATCCTTCCTCTGATCGACCCCGAATCTTACATATGGCTTTGTAGGGTCCATATATGTACAAATATAAAATTTCGTCCAAAAATATTGTATAGGTCGTAAGTTATAATAATATGTCAATAGTGGGCGTGGATGTAAAACTAACTCGCCCATATTTTGTGTGGTGTTTAATGTTAGTACCCGCAACATTCCTGTGAAATTTCGTTGAAAAATCTTTAATAGGAACCTTGTACTGATTTTTGGTTAATTATGGGCGTGGCAGTAGCAATAATCTGCCCATATTTGGAATGCATGCTAGTACAGACCCACTGTATACATATACCAATTTATATTCATATATCATCATTAGAAGCATAGATAGGGTAATTGTCTTTAAGTGGGGTCCCCAAAGTTCATTCTATGGGAGGGCGGCGTATCCTTCCTCTGATCGACCCCGAATCTTATATAAGACTTTGTAGGGTCCATATATGTACTAATATAAAATTTCGTCCAAAAATATTGTATAGGTCGTAAGTTATAATAATATGTAAATAGTGGGCGGGGCTGTAGAAATAACTCTCCCATTTTTTGTGTGGTGTTTAATGTTAGTACCCGCAACATTCATGTGAAATTTCGTTGAAAAATCTTTAGTAGGAACCTAGTAACGTTTTTTGGTTAATTGTGGCCGTGGCAGTAACAATAATCTGCCTATATTTTGAACGCATGCTAGTATCGACCCAGTGTATACATATACCAATTTGTTTTCATATATCATCACTAGAAGCATAGATAGGGTAATTGTCTTTAAGTGGGGTCCCCAAAGTTCATTATATAGGAGGGAGGCGTATCCTTCCTCTGATCGACCCCGAATCTTATATATGGCTTTGTATTGTCCGTATGTGTACTAATACAAAATTTCGTCCAAAAATATTGTATAGGTGGTTAGTTATAATAATATATCAGTAGTGGGCGTGGCTGTAAAACTAACTCGCCCATTTTTTGTGTGGTGTTTAATGTTAGTACCCGCAACATTCATGTGAAATTTCGTTGAAAAATCTTTAGTAGGAACCTAGTAACGTTTTTTGGTTAATTGTGGCCGTGGCAGTAACAATAATCTGCCTATATTTTGAACGCATGCTAGTATCGACCCAGTGTATACATATACCAATTTGTTTTCATATATCATCACTAGAAGCATAGATAGGGTAATTGTCTTTAAGTGGGGTCCCCAAAGTTCATTATGTGGGAGGGAGGCGTATCCTTCCGCTGATCGACCCCGAAACTTATATATGGCTTTGTAGGGTCCATATATGAGTATGTACTAATATAAAATTTCGGCGAAAAATATTGTATAGGTCGTAAGTTATAATAATATGTAAATAGTGGGAGTGGCTGTAGAAATAACTCTCCCATTTTTTGTGTGGTGTTTAATGTTAGTACCCGCAACATTCCTGTGAAATTTCGTTGAAAAATCTTTAGTAGGAACCAAGTAATGTTTTTTGGTTAATTGTGGGCGTGGCAGTAGCAATAATCTGCCCATATTAGGAATGCATGCTAGTACAGACCCAGTGTATTCATATACCAATTTGTTTTCATATATCATCACTAGAAGCATAGATAGGGTAATTGTCTTTAAGTGGGGTCCCCAAAGTTCAATATATGGGAGGGTGGCGTATCCTTCCTCTGATCGACCCCGAATCTTATATATGGCTTTGTAGGGTGCAGATATGTACTAATACAAAATTTCGTCAAAAAATATTCTATAAGTCGCAAGTTATAATAATATGTCAATAGTGGGCGTGGCTGTAGAACTAACTCGTCCATTTTTTGTGTGGTGTTTAATGTTAGTACCCGCAACATTCCTGTGAAATTTCGTTGCAAAATCTATAATAGGAACCTTGTAATGTTTTTTGGTCAATTGTGGGCGTGGCAGTAAAAATAATCTGCCCATATTTGGAATGTATTCTAGTACAGACCCAGTATATACATATACCAATTTGTTTTCATATATCATCACTAGAAGCATAGATAGGGTAATTGTCTTTAAGTGGGGTCCCCAAAGTTCATTATATGGGAGGGTGGCGTATCCTTCCTCTGATCGACCCCGAATCTTATATATGGCTTTGTAGGATACAGATATGTACTAATACAAAATTTCGTCAAAAAATATTGTATAAGTCGCAAGTTATAATAATATGTCAATAGTGGGCGTGGCTGTAGAACTAACTCGCCCATTTTTTGTGTGGTGTTTAATGTTAGTACCCGCAACATTCCTGTGAAATTTCGTTGCAAAATCTATAATAGGAACCTTGTAATGTTTTTTGGTCAATTGTGGGCGTGGTAGTAAAAATAATCTGCCCATATTTGGAATGCATGCTAGTACAGACCCAGTGTATACATATACCAATTTGTTTTCATATATCATCACTAGAAGCATAGATAGGGTAATTGTCTTTAAGTGGGGTCCCCAAAGTTCATTCTATGGGAGGGCGGCGTATCATTCCTCTGATCGACCCCGAATCTTATATATGACTTTGTAGGGTCCATATATGTACTAATATAAAATTACGTCCAAAAATATTGTATAGGTCGTAAGTTATAATAATATGTAAATAGTGGGCGGGGCTGTAGAAAAAACTCTCCCATTTTTTGTGTGGTGTTTAATCTTAGTACCCGCAACATTCCTGTGAAATTTCGTTGAAAAATCTATGGTAGGAACCTAGTAATAATTTTTGGTTAATTGTGGCCGTGGCAGTAACAATAATCTGCCCATATTTGGAACTCATGCTAGTACCGACCTGCTGTATACATATACCAATTTGTTTTCATATATCATCACTAGAAGCATAGATAGAGTAATTGTCTTTAAGTGGGGTCCCCAAAGTTCATTATATGGGAGGGAGGCGTATCCTTCCTCTGATCGACCCCGAATCTTACATATGGCTTTGTAGGGTCCATATATGTACAAATATAAAATTTCGTCCAAAAATATTGTATAGGTCGTAAGTTATAATAATATGTCAATAGTGGGCGTGGATGTAAAACTAACTCGCCCATATTTTGTGTGGTGTTTAATGTTAGTACCCGCAACATTCCTTTGAAATTTCGTTGAAAAATCTTTAATAGGAACCTTGTACTGATTTTTGGTTAATTATGGGCGTGGCAGTAGCAATAATCTGCCCATATTTGGAATGCATGCTAGTACAGGCCCAGTGTATACATATACCAATTTATATTCATATATCATCACTAGAAGCATAGATAGGGTAATTGTCTTTAAGTGGGGTCCCCAAAGTTCATTATGTGGGAGGGAGGCGTATCCTTCCTCTGATCGACCCCGAATCTTATATATGGCTTTGTAGGGTACAGATATGTACTAATACAAAATTTCGTCAAAAAATATTCTATAAGTCGCAAGTTATAATAATATGTCAATAGTGGGCGTGGCTGTAGAACTAACTCGTCCATTTTTTGTGTGGTGTTTAATGTTAGTACCCGCAACATTCCTGTGAAATTTCGTTGCAAAATCTATAATAGGAACCTTGTAATGTTTTTTGGTCAATTGTGGGCGTGGCAGTAAAAATAATCTGCCCATATTTGGAATGCATTCTAGTACAGAACCAGTATATACATATACCAATTTGTTTTCATATATCATCACTAGAAGCATAGATAGGGTAATTGTCTTTAAGTGGGGTCCCCAAAGTTCATTATATGGGAGGGTGGCGTATCCTTCCTCTGATCGACCCCGAATCTTATATATGGCTTTGTAGGATACAGATATGTACTAATACAAAATTTCGTCAAAAAATATTGTATAAGTCGCAAGTTATAATAATATGTCAATAGTGGGCGTGGCTGTAGAACTAACTCGCCCATTTTTTGTGTGGTGTTTAATGTTAGTACCCGCAACATTCCTGTGAAATTTCGTTGCAAAATCTATAATAGGAACCTTGTAATGTTTTTTGGTCAATTGTGGGCGTGGCAGTAAAAATAATCTGCCCATATTTGGAATGCATGCTAGTACAGACCCAGTGTATACATATACCAATTTGTTTTCATATATCATCACTAGAAGCATAGATAGGGTAATTGTCTTTAAGTGGGGTCCCCAAAGTTCATTCTATGGGAGGGCGGCGTATCCTTCCTCTGATCGACCCCGAATCTTATATATGACTTTGTAGGGTCCATATATGTACTAATATAAAATTACGTCCAAAAATATTGTATAGGTCGTAAGTTATAATAATATGTAATTAGTGGGCGGGGCTGTAGAAATAACTCTCCCATTTTTTGTGTGGTGTTTAATGTTAGTACCCGCAACATTCCTGTGAAATTTCGTTGAAAAATCTATGGTAGGAACCTAGTAATGATTTTTGGTTAATTGTGGCCGTGGCAGTAACAATAATCTGCCCATATTTGGAACTCATGCTAGTACCGACTGGTGTATACATATACCAATTTGTTTTCATAAATCATCACTAGAAGCATAGATAGAGTAATTGTCTTTAAGTGGGGTCCCCAAAGTTCATTATATGGGAGGGAGGCGTATCCTTCCTCTGATCGACCCCGAATCTTACATATGGCTTTGTAGGGTCCATATATGTACAAATATAAAATTTCGTCCAAAAATATTGTATAGGTGGTTAGTTATAATAATATATCAGTAGTATACTCGCCCATTTTTTGTGTGGTGTTTAATGTTAGTACCCGCAACATTCCGGTGAAATTTCGTTGAAAAATCTTTAATAGGAACCTTTTACTGATTTTTGGTTAATTGTGGGCGTGGCAGTAGCAATAATCTGCCCATATTTGGAATGCATGCTAGTACAGGCCCAGTGTATACATATACCAATTTATATTCATATATCATCACTAGAAGCATAGATAGGGTAATTGTCTTTAAGTGGGGTCCCCAAAGTTCATTATGTGGGAGGGAGGCGTATCCTTCCTCTGATCGACCCCGAATCTTATATATGGCTTTGTAGGGTCCATATATGAGTATGTACTAATATAAAATTTCGTCGAAAAATATTGTATAGGTCGTAAGTTCTAATAATATGTAAATAGTGGGAGTGGCTGTAGAAATAACTCTCCCATTTTTTGTGTGGTGTTTAATGTTAGTACCCGCAACATTCCTGTGAAATTTCGTTGAAAAATCTTTAGTAGGAACCTAGTAATGTTTTTTGGTTAATTGTGGGCGTGGCAGTAGCAATAATCTGCCCATATTAGGAATGCATGCTAGTACAGACCCAGTGTATTCATATACCAATTTGTTTTCATATATCATCACTAGAAGCATAGATAGGGTAATTGTCTTTAAGTGGGGTCCCCAAAGTTCAATATATGGGAGGGTGGCGTATCCTTCCTCTGATCGACCCCGAATCTTATATATGGCTTTGTAGGGTACAGATATGTACTAATACAAAATTTCGTCAAAAAATATTCTATAAGTCGCAAGTTATAATAATATGTCAATAGTGGGCGTGGCTGTAGAACTAACTCGTCCATTTTTTGTGTGGTGTTTAATGTTAGTACCCGCAACATTCCTGTGAAATTTCGTTGCAAAATCTATAATAGGAACCTTGTAATGTTTTTTGGTCAATTGTGGGCGTGGCAGTAAAAATAATCTGCCCCTATATGGAATGCATTCTAGTACAGACCCAGTATATACATATACCAATTTGTTTTCATATATCATCACTCGAAGCATAGATAGGGTAATTGTCTTTAAGTGGGGTCCCCAAAGTTCATTATATGGGAGGGTGGCGTATCCTTCCTCTGATCGACCCCGAATCTTATATATGGCTTTGTAGGATACAGATATGTACTAATACAAAATTTCGTCAAAAAATATTGTATAAGTCGCAAGTTATAATAATATGTCAATAGTGGGCGTGGCTGTAAAACTAACTCGCCCATTTTTTGTGTGGTGTTTAATGTTAGTACCCGCAACATTCCTGTGAAATTTCGTTGCAAAATCTATAATAGGAACCTTGTAATGTTTTTTGGTCAATTGTGGGCGTGGCAGTAAAAATAATCTGCCCATATTTGGAATGCATGCTAGTACAGACCCAGTGTATACATATACCAATTTGTTTTCATATATCATCACTAGAAGCATAGATAGGGTAATTGTCTTTAAGTGGGGTCCCCAAAGTTCATTCTATGGGAGGGCGGCGAATCCTTCCTCTGATCGACCCCGAATCTTATATATGACTTTGTAGGGTCCATATATGTACTAATATAAAATTACGTCCAAAAATATTGTATAGGTCGTAAGTTATAATAATATGTAATTAGTGGGCGGGGCTGTAGAAATAACTCTCCCATTTTTTGTGTGGTGTTTAATGTTAGTACCCGCAACATTCCTGTGAAATTTCGTTGAAAAATCTATGGTAGGAACCTAGTAATGATTTTTGGTTAATTGTGGCCGTGGCAGTAACAATAATCTGCCCATATTTGGAACTCATGCTAGTACCGACCTGGTGTATACATATACCAATTTGTTTTCATATATCATCACTAGAAGCATAGATAGAGTAATTGTCTTTAAGTGGGGTCCCCAAAGTTCATTATATGGGAGGGAGGCGTATCCTTCCTCTGATCGACCCCGAATCTTACATATGGCTTTGTAGGGTCCATATATGTACAAATATAAAATTTCGTCCAAAAATATTGTATAGGTGGTTAGTTATAATAATATATCAGTAGTATACTCGCCCATTTTTTGTGTGGTGTTTAATGTTAGTACCCGCAACATTCCGGTGAAATTTCGTTGAAAAATCTTTAATAGGAACCTTTTACTGATTTTTGGTTAATTGTGGGCGTGGCAGTAGCAATAATCTGCCCATATTTGGAATGCATGCTAGTACAGGCCCAGTGTATACATATACCAATTTATATTCATATATCATCACTAGAAGCATAGATAGGGTAATTGTCTTTAAGTGGGGTCCCCAAAGTTCATTATGTGGGAGGGAGGCGTATCCTTCCTCTGATCGACCCCGAATCTTATATATGGCTTTGTAGGGTCCATATATGAGTATGTACTAATATAAAATTTCGTCGAAAAATATTGTATAGGTCGTAAGTTCTAATAATATGTAAATAGTGGGAGTGGCTGTAGAAATAACTCTCCCATTTTTTGTGTGGTGTTTAATGTTAGTACCCGCAACATTCCTGTGAAATTTCGTTGAAAAATCTTTAGTAGGAACCTAGTAATGTTTTTTGGTTAATTGTGGGCGTGGCAGTAGCAATAATCTGCCCATATTAGGAATGCATGCTAGTACAGACCCAATGTATTCATATACCAATTTGTTTTCATATATCATCACTAGAAGCATAGATAGGGTAATTGTCTTTAAGTGGGGTCCCCAAAGTTCAATATATGGGAGGGTGGCGTATCCTTCCTCTGATCGACCCCGAATCTTATATATGGCTTTGTAGGGTACAGATATGTACTAATACAAAATTTCGTCAAAAAATATTCTATAAGTCGCAAGTTATAATAATATGTCAATAGTGGGCGTGGCTGTAGAACTAACTCGTCCATTTTTTGTGTGGTGTTTAATGTTAGTACCCGCAACATTCCTGTGAAATTTCGTTGCAAAATCTATAATAGGAACCTTGTAATGTTTTTTGGTCAATTGTGGGCGTGGCAGTAAAAATAATCTGCCCCTATATGGAATGCATTCTAGTACAGACCCAGTATATACATATACCAATTTGTTTTCATATATCATCACTCGAAGCATAGATAGGGTAATTGTCTTTAAGTGGGGTCCCCAAAGTTCATTATATGGGAGGGTGGCGTATCCTTCCTCTGATCGACCCCGAATCTTATATATGGCTTTGTAGGATACAGATATGTACTAATACAAAATTTCGTCAAAAAATATTGTATAAGTCGCAAGTTATAATAATATGTCAATAGTGGGCGTGGCTGTAAAACTAACTCGCCCATTTTTTGTGTGGTGTTTAATGTTAGTACCCGCAACATTCCTGTGAAATTTCGTTGCAAAATCTATAATAGGAACCTTGTAATGTTTTTTGGTCAATTGTGGGCGTGGCAGTAAAAATAATCTGCCCATATTTGGAATGCATGCTAGTACAGACCCAGTGTATACATATACCAATTTGTTTTCATATATCATCACTAGAAGCACAGATAGGGTAATTGTCTTTAAGTGGGGTCCCCAAAGTTCATTCTATGGGAGGGCGGCGTATCCTTCCTCTGATCGACCCCGAATCTTATATATGACTTTGTAGGGTCCATATATGTACTAATATAAAATTACGTCCAAAAATATTGTATAGGTCGTAAGTTATAATAATATGTAAATAGTGGGCGGGGCTGTAGAAATAACTCTCCCATTTTTTGTGTGGTGTTTAATGTTAGTACCCGCAACATTCCTGTGAAATTTCGTTGAAAAATCTATGGTAGGAACCTAGTAATGATTTTTGGTTAATTGTGGCCGTGGCAGTAACAATAATCTGCCCATATTTGGAACTCATGCTAGTACCGACCTGGTGTATACATATACCAATTTGTTTTCATATATCATCACTAGAAGCATAGATAGAGTAATTGTCTTTAAGTGGGGTCCCCAAAGTTCATTATATGGGAGGGAGGCGTATCCTTCCTCTGATCGACCCCGAATCTTACATATGGCTTTGTAGGGTCCATATATGTACAAATATAAAATTTCGTCCAAAAATATTGTATAGGTGGTTAGTTATAATAATATATCAGTAGTGGGCGTGGCTGTAAAACTAACTCGCCCATTTTTTGTGTGGTGTTTAATGTTAGTACCCGCAACATTCCGGTGAAATTTCGTTGAAAAATCTTTAATAGGAACCTTGTACTGATTTTTGGTTAATTGTGGGCGTGGCAGTAGCAATAATCTGCCCATATTTGGAATGCATGCTAGTACAGGCCCAGTGTATACATATACCAATTTATATTCATATATCATCACTAGAAGCATAGATAGGGTAATTGTCTTTAAGTGGGGTCCCCAAAGTTCATTATGTGGGAGGGAGGCGTATCCTTCCTCTGATCGACCCCGAATCTTATATATGGCTTTGTAGGGTCCATATATGAGTATGTACTAATATAAAATTTCGTCGAAAAATATTGTATAGGTCGTAAGTTATAATAATATGTAAATAGTGGGAGTGGCTGTAGAAATAACTCTCCCATTTTTTGTGTGGTGTTTAATGTTAGTACCCGCAACATTCCTGTGAAATTTCGTTGAAAAATCTTTAGTAGGAACCTAGTAATGTTTTTTGGTTAATTGTGGGCGTGGCAGTAGCAATAATCTGCCCATATTAGGAATGCATGCTAGTACAGACCCAGTGTATTCATATACCAATTTGTTTTCATATATCATCACTAGAAGCATAGATAGGGTAATTGTCTTTAAGTGGGGTCCCCAAAGTTCATTATATGGGAGGGTGGCGTATCCTTCCTCTGATCGACCCCGAATCTTATATATGGCTTTGTAGGGTACAGATATGTACTAATACAAAATTTCGTTAAAAAATATTCTATAAGTCGCAAGTTATAATAATATGTCAATAGTGGGCGTGGCTGTAGAACTAACTCGTCCATTTTTTGTGTGGTGTTTAATGTTAGTACCCGCAACATTCCTCTGAAATTTCGTTGCAAAATCTATAATAGGAACCTTGTAATGTTTTTTGGTCAATTGTGGGCGTGGCAGTAAAAATAATCTGCCCATATTTGGAATGCATTCTAGTACAGACCCAGTATATACATATACCAATTTGTTTTCATATATCATCACTAGAAGCATAGATAGGGTAATTGTCTTTAAGTGGGGTCCCCAAAGTTCATTATATGGGAGGGTGGCGTATCCTTCCTCTGATCGACCCCGAATCTTATATATGGCTTTGTAGGATACAGATATGTACTAATACAAAATTTCGTCAAAAAATATTGTATAAGTCGCAAGTTATAATAATATGTCAATAGTGGGCGTGGCTGTAGAACTAACTCGCCCATTTTTTGTGTGGTGTTTAATGTTAGTACCCGCAACATTCCTGTGAAATTTCGTTGCAAAATCTATAATAGGAACCTTGTAATGTTTTTTGGTCAATTGTGGGCGTGGCAGTAAAAATAATCTGCCCATATTTGGAATGCATGCTAGTACAGACCCAGTGTATACATATACCAATTTGTTTTCATATATCATCACTAGAAGCATAGATAGGGTAATTGTCTTTAAGTGGGGTCCCCAAAGTTCATTCTATGGGAGGGCGGCGTATCCTTCCTCTGATCGACCCCGAATCTTATATATGACTTTGTAGGGTCCATATATGTACTAATATAAAATTACGTCCAAAAATATTGTATAGGTCGTAAGTTATAATAATATGTAAATAGTGGGCGGGGCTGTAGAAATAACTCTCCCATTTTTTGTGTGGTGTTTAATGTTAGTACCCGCAACATTCCTGTGAAATTTCGTTGAAAAATCTATGGTAGGAACCTAGTAATGATTTTTGGTTAATTGTGGCCGTGGCAGTAACAATAATCTGCCCATATTTGGAACTCATGCTAGTACCGACCTGGTGTATACATATACCAATTTGTTTTCATATATCATCACTAGAAGCATAGATAGAGTAATTGTCTTTAAGTGGGGTCCCCAAAGTTCATTATATGGGAGGGAGGCGTATCCTTCCTCTGATCGACCCCGAATCTTACATATGGCTTTGTAGGGTCCATATATGTACAAATATAAAATTTCGTCCAAAAATATTGTATAGGTGGTTAGTTATAATAATATATCAGTAGTGGGCGTGGCTGTAAAACTAACTCGCCCATTTTTTGTGTGGTGTTTAATGTTAGTACCCGCAACATTCCGGTGAAATTTCGTTGAAAAATCTTTAATAGGAACCTTGTACTGATTTTTGGTTAATTGTGGGCGTGGCAGTAGCAATAATCTGCCCATATTTGGAATGCATGCTAGTACAGGCCCAGTGTATACATATACCAATTTATATTCATATATCATCACTAGAAGCATAGATAGGGTAATTGTCTTTAAGTGGGGTCCCCAAAGTTCATTATGTGGGAGGGAGGCGTATCCTTCCTCTGATCGACCCCGAATCTTATATATGGCTTTGTAGGGTCCATATATGAGTATGTACTAATATAAAATTTCGTCGAAAAATATTGTATAGGTCGTAAGTTATAATAATATGTAAATAGTGGGAGTGGCTGTAGAAATAACTCTCCCATTTTTTGTGTGGTGTTTAATGTTAGTACCCGCAACATTCCTGTGAAATTTCGTTGAAAAATCTTTAGTAGGAACCTAGTAATGTTTTTTGGTTAATTGTGGGCGTGGCAGTAGCAATAATCTGCCCATATTAGGAATGCATGCTAGTACAGACCCAGTGTATTCATATACCAATTTGTTTTCATATATCATCACTAGAATCATAGATAGGGCAATTGTCTTTAAGTGGGGTCCCCAAAGTTCATTATATGGGAGGGTGGCGTATCCTTCCTCTGATCGACCCCGAATCTTATATATGGCTTTGTAGGGTACAGATATGTACTAATACAAAATTTCGTCAAAAAATATTCTATAAGTCGCAAGTTATAATAATATGTCAATAGTGGGCGTGGCTGTAGAACTAACTCGTCCATTTTTTGTGTGGTGTTTAATGTTAGTACCCGCAACATTCCTCTGAAATTTCGTTGCAAAATCTATAATAGGAACCTTGTAATGTTTTTTGGTCAATTGTGGGCGTGGCAGTAAAAATAATCTGCCCATATTTGGAATGCTTTCTAGTACAGACCCAGTATATACATATACCAATTTGTTTTCATATATCATCACTAGAAGCATAGATAGGGTAATTGTCTTTAAGTGGGGTCCCCAAAGTTCATTATATGGGAGGGTGGCGTATCCTTCCTCTGATCGACCCCGAATCTTATATATGGCTTTGTAGGATACAGATATGTACTAATACAAAATTTCGTTAAAAAATATTGTATAAGTCGCAAGTTATAATAATATGTCAATAGTGGGCGTGGCTGTAGAACTAACTCGCCCATTTTTTGTGTGGTGTTTAATGTTAGTACCCGCAACATTCCTGTGAAATTTCGTTGCAAAATCTATAATAGGAACCTTGTAATGTTTTTTGGTCAATTGTGGGCGTGGCAGTAAAAATAATCTGCCCATATTTGGAATGCATGCTAGTACAGACCCAGTGTATACATATACCAATTTGTTTTCCTATTTCATCACTAGAAGCATAGATAGAGTAATTGTCTTTAAGTGGGGTCCCCAAAGTTCATTATATGGGAGGGAGGCGTATCCTTCCTCTGATCGACCCCGAATCTTACATATGGCTTTGTAGGGTCCATATATGTACAAATATAAAATTTCGTCCAAAAATATTGTATAGGTCGTAAGTTATAATAATATGTCAATAGTGGGCGTGGATGTAAAACTAACTGGCCCATATTTTGTGTGGTGTTTAATGTTAGTACCCGCAACATTCCTGTGAAATTTCGTTGAAAAATCTTTAATAGGAACCTTGTACTGATTTTTGGTTAATTATGGGCGTGGCAGTAGCAATAATCTGCCCATATTTGGAATGCATGCTAGTACAGACCCACTGTATACATATACCAATTTATATTCATATATCATCATTAGAAGCATAGATAGGGTAATTGTCTTTAAGTGGGGTCCCCAAAGTTCATTCTATGGGAGGGCGGCGTATCCTTCCTCTGATCGACCCCGAATCTTATATATGACTTTGTAGGGTCCATATATGTACTAATATAAAATTTCGTCGAAAAATATTGTATAGGTCGTAAGTTATAATAATATGTAAATAGTGGGCGGGGCTGTAGAAATAACTCTCCCATTTTTTGTGTGGTGTTTAATGTTAGTACCCGCAACATTCCTGTGAAATTTCGTTGAAAAATCTTTAGTAGGAACCTAGTAACGTTTTTTGGTTAATTGTGGCCGTGGCAGTAACAATAATCTGCCTATATTTTGAACGCATGCTAGTATCGACCCAGTGTATACATATACCAATTTGTTTTCATATATCATCACTAGAAGCATAGATAGGGTAATTGTCTTTAAGTGGGGTCCCCAAAGTTCATTATATAGGAGGGAGGCGTATCCTTCCTCTGATCGACCCCGAATCTTATATATGGCTTTGTAGGGCCCGTATGTGTACTAATACAAAATTTCGTCCAAAAATATTGTATAGGTGGTTAGTTACAATAATATATCAGTAGTGGGCGTGGCTGTAAAACTAACTCGCCCATTTTTTGTGTGGTGTTTAATGTTAGTACCCGCAACATTCCGGTGAAATTTCGTTGAAAAATCTTTAATAGGAACCATGTACTGATTTTTGGTTAATTGTGGGCGTGGCAGTAGCAATAATCTGCCCATAATTGGAATGCATGCTAGTACAGGCCCAGTGTATACATATACCAATTTATATTCATATATCATCACTAGAAGCATAGATAGGGTAATTGTCTTTAAGTGGGGTCCCCAAAGTTCATTATGTGGGAGGGAGGCGTATCCTTCCTCTGATCGACCCCGAATCTTATATATGGCTTTGTAGGGTACAGATATGTACTAATACAAAATTTCGTCAAAAAATATTCTATAAGTCGCAAGTTATAATAATATGTCAATAGTGGGCGTGGCTGTAGAACTAACTCGTCCATTTTTTGTGTGGTGTTTAATGTTAGTACCCGCAACATTCCTGTGAAATTTCGTTGCAAAATCTATAATAGGAACCTTGTAATGTTTTTTCGTCAATTGTGGGCGTGGCAGTAAAAATAATCTGCCCATATTTGGAATGCATTCTAGTACAGACCCAGTATATACATATACCAATTTGTTTTCATATATCATCACTAGAAGCATAGATAGGGTAATTGTCTTTAAGTGGGGTCCCCAAAGTTCATTCTATGGGAGGGCGGCGTATCCTTCCTCTGATCGACCCCGAATCTTATATATGACTTTGTAGGGTCCTTATATGTACTAATATAAAATTTCGTCCAAAAATATTGTATAGGTCGTAAGTTATAATAATATGTAAATAGTGGGCGGGGCTGTAGAAATAACTCTCCCATTTTTTGTGTGGTGTTTAATGTTAGTACCCGCAACATTCCTGTGAAATTTCGTTGAAAAATCTTTAGTAGGAACCTAGTAATGTTTTTTGGTTAATTGTGGGCGTGGCAGTAGCAATAATCTGCCCATATTTGGAATGCATGCTAGTACAGGCCCAGTGTATACATATACCAATTTATATTCATATATCATCATTAGAAGCATAGATAGGGTAATTGTCTTTAAGTGGGGTCCCCAAAGTTCATTATATGGGAGGGAGGCGTATCCTTCCTCTGATCGACCCGAATCTTATATATGGCTTTGTCCATATACGAGTATGTACTAATATAAAATTTCGTCGAAAAATATTGTATAGGTCGGAAGTTATAATTATATGTCAATAGTGGGCGTGGCTGTAGAACTAACTCGCCCATTTTTTGTGTGGTGTTTAGTGTTAGTACCCGCAACATTCCTGTGAAATTTCGTTGAAAAATGTTTAGTAGGAACCTAGTAACGTTTTTTGGTTAATTGTGGCCGTGGCAGTAACAATAAACTGCCAATATTTGGAACGCATGATAGTATCGACCCACTGTATACATATATCAATTTGTTTTCATATATCATCACTAGAAGCATAGATAGGGTAATTGTCTTTAAGTGGGGTCCCCAAAGTTCATTATATGGGAGGGAGGCGTATCCTTCCTCTGATCGACCCCGAATCTTATATATGGCTTTGTAGGGTCCATATATGAGTATGTACTAATATAAAATTTCGTCGAAAAATATTGTTTAGGTCGTAAGCTATAATAATATGTCAATAGTGGGCTTGGCTGTAGAACTAACTCGCCCATTTTTTGTGTGGTGTTTAGTGTTAGTACACGCAACATTCCTGTGAAATTTCGTTGAAAAATCTTTAGTAGGAACCTAGTAAAGTTTTTTTGTTTATTGTGGCCGTGGCAGTATCAATAATCTGCCTATATTTTGAACGCATGCTAGTATCGACCCAGTGTATACATATACCAATTTGTTTTTATATATCATCACTAGAAGCATAGATAGGGTAATTGTCTTTAAGTGGGGTCCCCAAAGTTCATTATATGGGAGGGAGGCGTATCCTTCCTCTGATCGACCCCGAATCTTACATATGGCTTTGTAGGGTCCATATATGTACAAATATAAAATGTCGTCCAAAAATATTGTATAGGTCGTAAGTTATAATAATATGTCAATAGAGGGCGTGGCTGTAGAAATAACTCGCCCATTTTTTGTGTGGCGTTTAATATTAGTACCCGCAACATTCCTGTGAAATTTCGTTGAAAAATCTTTAGTAGGAAACTAGTAATGTTTTTTGGTTAATTGTGGGCGTGGCAGTAGCAATAATCTGCCCATATTTGGAATGCATGCTAGTACAGACCCAGTGTATGCATATACCAATTTGTTTTCATATATTATCACTAGAAGCATAGATACGGTAATTGTCTTTAAGTGGGGTCCCCAAAGTTCATTATATGGGAGGGAGGCGTATCTTTTCTCTGATCGACCCCGAATCTTATATATGGCTTTGTAGGGTCCATATATGTACTAATATAAAATTTCGTCCAAAAATTTTGTACAGGTCGTAAATTATACAAATATGTCAATAATGGGCGTGGCTGCAGAACTAACTCGCCCATTTTTTGTGTGGTGTTTAATGTTAGTACCCGCAACATTCCTGTGAAATATCGTTGAAAAATCTTTGGTAGGAACCTAGTAATGTTTTTTGGTTAATTGTGGGCGTGGCAGAAGCAATAATCTGCCCATATTTGGAATGCATGCTAGTACAGACCCAGTGTTTACATATAATAATTTGTTTTCATATATCATCACTAGAAGCATAGATAGGGTAATTGTCTTTAAGTGGGGTCCCCAAAGTTCATTATATGGGAGGGAGGCGTATCCTTCCTCTGATCGACCCCGAGTCTTATATATGGCTTTGTAGGGTCCATATATGTACAAATATAAAATTTCGTCTATAAATATTGTAGAGGTCGTAAGTTAAAATAATATGTCAATATTGGGCGTGGCTGTAGAACTACCTCGCCCAGTTTTTGTGTGGTATTTAATGTTAGTACCCGCAACATTCTTGTAAAATTTCGTTGAAAAATCTATAATAGGAACCTTGTAATGATTTTTGGTTAATTGTGGGCGTGGCAGTAGCAGAAATCTGCCCATATTTGGAATGCATGCTAGTACAGACCCAGTGTATTCATATACCAATTTGTTTTCATATATCATCACTAGAAGCATAGATAGGGTAATTGTCTTTAAGTGGGGTTCCCAAAGTTCATTATATGGGAGGGTGGCGTATCCTTCCGCTGATCGACCCCGAATCTTATATATGGCTTTGTAGGGTACAGATATGTACTAATACAAAATTTCGTACCAAAATATTGTATAGGTCGTAAGTTATAATAATATGTCAATAGTGGGCGTGGCTGTAGAACTAACTCGCCCATTTTTTGTGCGGTGTTTAATGTTAGTACCCGCAACATTACTGTGAAATTTCGTTGCAAAATCTATAATAGGAACCTTGTAATGTTTTTTGGTCAATTGTTGGCGTGGCAGTAAAAATAATCTGCCCATATTTGGAATGCATGCTAGTACAGACCCAGTGTATACATATACCAATTTGTTTTCATATATCATCACTAGAAGCATAGATAGAGTAATTGTCTTTAAGTGGGGTCCCCAAAGTTCATTATATGGGAGGGAGGCGTATCCTACCTCTGATCGACCCCGAATCTTATATATGGCTTTGTAGGGTCCATATATGTACTAACAAAAAATTTCGTGCAAAAATATTGTATAGGTCGTAAGTTATAATCATATGTCAATAGTGGGCGTGGCTGTAGAAATAACTCGCCCATTTTTTGTGTGGTATTTAATGTTAGTACCCGCAACATTCTTGTGAAATTTCGTTGAAAAATCTATAATAGGAACCTTGTAATGATTTTTGGTTAATTGTGGGCGTGGCAGTAGCACAAATCTGCCCATATTTGGAATGAATGCTAGTACAGACCCAGTGTATATTTGTTTTCATATATCATCACTAGAAGCATAGATAGGGTAATTGTCTTTAAGTGGGGTCCCCAAAGTTCATTCTATGTCGGAGGGCGGCGTATCCTTCCGCTGATCGACCCCGAATCTTACATATGGCTTTGTAGGGTCCATATATGTACAAATATAAAATTCCGTCCAAAAATTTTTGTACAGGTCGTAAGTTATAAAAATATGTCAATAATGGGCGTGGCTGCAGAAGTAACTCGCCCATTTTTAGTGTGGTGTTTAATGTTAGTACCCGCAACATTCCTGTGAAATTTCGTTGAAAAATCTTTAGTAGGAACCTAGTAATGTTTTTTGGTTAATTGTGGGCGTGGCAGAAGCAATAATCTGCCCATATTTGGAATGCATGCTAGTACAGACACAGTGTATACATATACCAATTTGTTTTCATATATTATCACTAGAAGCATAGATACGGTAATTGTCTTTAAGTGGGTTCCCCAAAGTTCATTATATGGGAGGGAGGCGTATCCTTCCTCTGATCGACCCCGAATCTTATATATGGCTTTGTAGGGTCCATATATGTACTAATATAAAATTTCGTCCAAAAATTTTGTACAGGTCGTAAATAATACAAATATGTCAATAATGGGCGTGGCTGCAGAACTAACTCGCCCATTTTTTGTGTGGTGATTAATGTTAGTACCCGCAACATTCCTGTGAAATATCGTTGAAAAATCTTTGGTGGGAACCTAGTAATGTTTTTTGGTTAATTGTGGGCGTGGCAGAAACAATAATCTGCCCATATTTGGAATGCATGCTAGTACACACCCAGTGTATACATATACCAATTTGTTTTCATATATTATCACTAGAAGCATAGATACGGTAATTGTCTTTAAGTGGGGTCCCCAAAGTTCATTATATGGGAGGGAGCCGTATCCTTCCTCTGATCGACCCCGAATCTTATATATGGCTTTGTAGGGTCCATATATGTACAATTATAAAATTTCGTCGGAAAATAATGTATAGGTCGTAAGTTATAATAATATGGCTGTAGAACTAACTCGCCCATTTTTTGTGTTGTGTTTAATGTTAGTACCCGCAACATTCCTGTGAAATTTCGTTGTTAAATCTTTAATAGGAACCTTGTACTAATTTTTGGTTAATTGTGGGCGTGGCAGTAGCAATAATCTGCCCATATTTGGAATGCATGCTAGGACCCACTGTATACATATACCAATTTATATTCATATATCATAATTAGAAGCATAGATAGGGAAATTGTCTTTAAGTGGGGTCCCCAAAGTTCATTATATGGGAGGGAGGCGTATCCTTCCTCTGATCGACCCCGAGTCTTATATATGGCTTTGTAGGGTCCATATATGTACAAATATAAAATTTCGTCTATAAATATTGTAGAGGTCGTAAGTTAAAATAATATGTCAATATTGGGCGTGGCTGTAGAACTACCTCGCCCAGTTTTTGTGTGGTGTTTAATGTTAGTACCCGCAACATTCTTGTGAAATTTCGTTGAAAAATCTATAATAGGAACCTAGTAATGAATTTTGGTTAATTGTGGGCGTGGCAGTAGCAATAATCTGCCCATATTTGAAATGCATGCTAGTACAGACCCATTGTATACATATACCAATTTGTTTTCAAATATCATCACTAGAAGCATAGATAGGGTAATTGTCTTTAAGTGGGGTCCCCAAAGTTCATTATATGGGAGGGTGGCGTATCCTTCCTCTGATCGACCCCGAATCTTATATATGGCTTTGTAGGGTACAGATATGTACTAATACAAAATTTCGTACCAAAATATTGTATAGGTCGTAAGTTATAATAATATGTCAATAGTGGGCGTGGCTGTAGAACTAACTCGCCCATTTTTTGTGTGGTGTTTAATGTTAGTACCCGCAACATTACTGTGAAATTTCATTGCAAAATCTATAATAGGAACCTTGTAATGTTTTTTGTCAATTGTGGGCGTGGCAGTAAAAATAATCTGCCCATATTTGGAATGCATGCTAGTACAGACCCAGTGTATACATATATCAATTTGTTTTCATATATCATCACTAGAAGCATAGATAGGGTAATTGTCTTTAAGTGGGGTCCCCAAAGTTCATTATATGGGAGGGAGGCGTATCCTTCCTCTGATCGACCCCGAATCTTATATAAGGCTTTGTAGGGTCCATATATGTACTAATACAAAATTTCGTCTATAAAGATTGTATAGGTCGTAAGTTAAAATAATATGTCAATATTGGGCGTGGCTGTAGATCTACCTCGCCCAGTTTTTGTGTGGTATTTAATGTTAGTACCCGCAACATTCTTGTGAAATTTCGTTAAAAAATCTATAATAGGAACCTTGTAATGATTTTTGGTTAATTGTGGGCGTGGCAGTAGCACAAATCTGCCCATATTTGGAATGAATGCTAGTACAGACCCAGTGTATATTTGTTTTCATATATCATCACTAGAAGCATAGATAGGGTAATTGTCTTTAAGTGGGGTCCCCAAAGTTCATTCTATGTCGGAGGGCGGCGTATCCTTCCTCTGATCGACACCGAATCTTATATATGACTTTGTAGGGTCCATATATGTACTAATATAAAATTTCATCTAAAAATATTGTATAGGTCGTAAGTTATAATAATATGTAAATAGTGGGCGTGGCTGTAGACATAACTCTCCCATTTTTTGTGTGGTGTTTAATATTAGTACCCGCAACATTCCTGTGAAATTTCGTTGAAAAATCTTTAGTAGGAACCTAGTAATGTTTTTTGGTTAATTGTGGGCGTGGCAGTAGCAATAATCTGCCCATATTTGGAGTGGATGCTAGTACAGACCCAGTTTATACATATACCAATTTGTTTTCATATATCATCACTAGAAGCATAGATAGGGTAATTGTCTTTAAGTGGGGTCCCCAAAGTTCATTATATGGGAGGGTGGCGTATCCTTCCTCTGATCGACCCCGAATCGTATATATGGCTTTGTAGGGTCCATATATGTACTAATATAAAATTTCTTCGAAAAATATTGTATAGGTCGTAAGTTATAATAATATGTAAATAGTGGGCGTGGCTGTATACATAACTCTCCCATTTTTTGTGTGGTGTTTAATGTAAGTACCCGCAACATTCCTGTGAAATTTCGTTGAAAAATCTTTAGTAGGAACCTAGTAATGTTTTTTGGTTAATTGTGGGCGTGGCAGTAGCAATACTCTGCCCATATTTGGAGTGCATGCTAGTACAGACCCAGTGTATACATATACCAATTTGTTTGCATATATCATCACTAGAAGCATAGATACGGTAATTGTCTTTAAGTGGGGTCCCCAAAGTTCATTATATGGGAGGGAGCCGTATCCTTCCTCTGATCGACCCCGAATCTTATATATGGCTTTGTAGGGTCCAAATATGTACAATTATAAAATTTCGTCGGAAAATATTGTATAGGTCGTAAGTTATAATAATATGGCTGTAGAACTAACTCGCCCATTTTTTGTGTTGTGTTTAATGTTAGTACCCGCAACATTCCTGTGAAATTTCGTTGAAAAATCTTTAATAGGAACCTTGTACTGATTTTTGGTTAATTGTGGGCGTGGCAGTAGCAATAATCTGCCCATATTTGGAATGCATGCTAGGACCCACTGTATACATATACCAATTTATATTCATATATCATAATTAGAAGCATAGATAGGGAAATTGTCTTTAAGTGGGGTCCCCAAAGTTCATTATATGGGAGGGAGGCGTATCCTTCCTCTGATCGACCCCGAGTCTTATATATGGCTTTGTAGGGTCCATATATGTACAAATATAAAATTTCGTCTATAAATATTGTAGAGGTCGTAAGTTAAAATAATATGTCAATATTGGGCGTGGCTGTAGAACTACCTCGCCCAGTTTTTGTGTGGTGTTTAATGTTAGTACCCGCAACATTCTTGTGAAATTTCGTTGAAAAATCTATAATAGGAACCTAGTAATGACTTTTGGTTAATTGTGGGCGTGGCAGTAGCAATAATCTGCCCATATTTGGAATGCATGCTAGTACAGACCCATTGTATACATATACCAATTTGTTTTCAAATATCATCACTAGAAGCATAGATAGGGTAATTGTCTTTAAGTGGGGTCCCCAAAGTTCATTATATGGGAGGGTGGCGTATCCTTCCTCTGATCGACCCCGAATCGTATATATGGCTTTGTAGGGTCCATATATGTACTAATACAAAATTTCGTCCAAAAATATTGTATAGGTGGTTAGTTATAATAATATGTCAATAGTGGGCGTGGCTGCAAAACTAACTGGCCCATTTTTTGTGTTGTGTTTAATGTTAGTACCCGCAACATTCCTGTGAAACTTCGTTGAAAAATCTTTAATTGGAACCTTGTACTGATTTTTGGTTAATTGTGGGCGTGGCAGTAGCAATAATCTGCCCATATTTGGAATGCATGCTAGTACAGGCCCAGTGTATACATATACCAATTTATATTTATATATCATCATTAGAAGCATAGATAGGGTAATTGTCTTTAAGTGGGGTCCCCAAAGTTCATTATATGGGAGGGAGGCGTATCCTTCCTCTGATCGAACCCGAATCTTATATATGGCTTTGTAGGGTCCATATACGAGTATGTACTAATATAAAATTTCGTCGAAAAATATTGTATAGGTCGTAAGTTATAATAATATGTCAATAGTGGGCGTGGCTGTAGAACTAACTCGCCCATTTTTTGTGTGGTGTTTAGTGTTAGTACCCGCAACATTCCTGTGAAATTTCGTTCAAAAATCTTTAGTAGGAACCTAGTAACGTTTTTTGGTTAATTGTGGCCGTGGCAGTAACAATAATCTGCCCATATTTGGAATGCATGCTAGTACAGACCCAGTGTATATTTGTTTTCATATATCATCACTAGAAGCATAGATAGGGTAATTGTCTTTAAGTGGGGTCCCCAAAGTTCATTCTATGTCGGAGGGCGGCGTATCTTTCCTCTGATCGACCCCGAATCTTACATATGGCTTTGTAGGGTCCATATACGAGTATGTACAAATATAAAATTCCGTCCAAAAATTTTGTATAGGTCGTAAGTTATAAAAATATGTCAATAATGGGCGTGGCTGCAGAAGTAACTCGCCCATTTTTAGTGTGGTGTTTAATGTTAGTACCCGCAACATTCCTGTGAAATTTCGTGGAAAAATCTTTAGTAGGAACCTAGTAATGTTTTTTGGTTAATTGTGGGCGTGGCAGAAGCAATAATCTGCCCATATTTGGAATGCATGCTAGTACAGACACAGTGTATACATATACCAATTTGTTTTCATATATTATCACTAGAAGCATAGATACGGTAATTGTCTTTAAGTGGGTTCCCCAAAGTTCATTATATGGGAGGGAGGCGTATCCTTCCTCTGATCGACCCCGAATCTTATATGTGGCTTTGTAGGGTCCATATATGTACTAATATAAAATTTCGTCCAAAAATTTTGTACAGGTCGTAAATAATACAAATATGTCAATAATGGGCGTGGCTGCAGAACTAACTCGCCCATTTTTTGTGTGGTGATTAATGTTAGTACCCGCAACATTCCTGTCAAATATCGTTGAAAAATCTTTGGTAGGAACCTAGTAATGTTTTTTGGTTAATTGTGGACGTGGCAGAAACAATAATCTGCCCCTATTTGGAATGCATGCTAGTACAGACCCAGTGTATACATATACCAATTTGTTTTCATATATTATCACTAGAAGCATAGATACGGTAATTGTCTTTAAGTGGGGTCCCCAAAGTTCATTATATGGGAGGGAGCCGTATCCTTCCTCTGATCGACCCCGAATCTTATATATGGCTTTGTAGGGTCCATATATGTACAATTATAAAATTTCGTCGGAAAATATTGTATAGGTCGTAAGTTATAATAATATGGCTGTAGAACTAACTCGCCCATTTTTTGTGTTGTGTTTAATGTTAGTACCCGCAACATTCCTGTGAAATTTCGTTGAAAAATCTTTAATAGGAACCTTGTACTGATTTTTGGTTAATTGTGGGCGTGGCAGTAGCAATAATCTGCCCATATTTGGAATGCATGCTAGGACCCACTGTATACATATACCAATTTATATTCATATATCATAATTAGAAGCATAGATAGGGAAATTGTCTTTAAGTGGGGTCCCCAAAGTTCATTATATGGGAGGGAGGCGTATCCTTCCTCTGATCGACCCCGAGTCTTATATATGGCTTTGTAGGGTCCATATATGTACAAATATAAAATTTCGTCTATAAATATTGTAGAGGTCGTAAGTTAAAATAATATGTCAATATTGGGCGTGGCTGTGGAACTACCTCGCCCAGTTTTTGTGTGGTGTTTAATGTTAGTACCCCCAACATTCTTGTGAAATTTCGTTGAAAAATCTATAATAGGAACCTAGTAATGACTTTTGGTTAATTGTGGGCGTGGCAGTAGCAATAATCTGCCCATATTTGGAATGCATGCTAGTACAGACCCATTGTATACATATACCAATTTGTTTTCAAATATCATCACTAGAAGCATAGATAGGGTAATTGTCTTTAAGTGGGGTCCCCAAAGTTCATTATATGGGAGGGTGGCGTATCCTTCCTCTGATCGACCCCGAATCTTATATATGGCTTTCTAGGGTACAGATATGTACTAATACAAAATTTCGTACCAAAATATTGTATAGGTCGTAAGTTATAATAATATGTCAATAGTGGGCGTGGCTGTAGAACTAACTCGCCCATTTTTTGTGTGGTGCTTAATGTTAGTACCCGCAACATTACTGTGAAATTTCGTTGCAAAATCTATAATAGGAACCTTGTAATGTTTTTTGGTCAATTGTGGGCGTGGCAGTAAAAATAATCTGCCCATATTTGGAATGCATGCTAGTACAGACCCAGTGTATACATATACCAATTTTTTTTCATATATCATCACTAGAAGCATAGATAGGGTAATTGTCTTTAAGTGGGGTCCCCAAAGTTCATTATATGGGAGGGAGGCGTATCCTTCCTCTGATCGACCCCGAATCTTATATAAGGCTTTGTAGGGTCCATATATGTACTAATACAAAATTTCGTCTATAAAGATTGTATAGGTCGTAAGTTAAAATAATATGTCAATATTGGGCGTGGCTGTAGAACTACCTCGCCCAGTTTTTGTGTGGTATTTAATGTTAGTACCCGCAACATTCTTGTGAAATTTCGTTAAAAAATCTATAATAGGAACCTTGTAATGATTTTTGGTTAATTGTGGGCGTGGCAGTAGCACAAATCTGCCCATATTTGGAATGAATGCTAGTACAGACCCAGTGTATATTTGTTTTCATATATCATCACTAGAAGCATAGATAGGGTAATTGTCTTTAAGTGGGGTCCCCAAAGTTCATTCTATGTCGGAGGGTGGCGTATCCTTCCTCTGATCGACCCCGAATCTTATATATGCCTTTGTAGGGTCAATATATGTACTAATATAAAATTTCATCTAAAAATATTGTATAGGTCGTAAGTTATAATAATATGTAAATAGTGGGCGTGGCTGTAGACATAACTCTCCCATTTTTTGTGTGGTGTTTAATATTAGTACCCGCAAAATTCCTGTGAAATTTCGTTGAAAAATCTTTAGTAGGAACCTAGTAATGTTTTTTGGTTAATTGTGGGCGTGGCAGTAGCAATAATCTGCCCATATTTGGAGTGGATGCTAGTACAGACCCAGTTTATACATATACCTATTTGTTTTCATATATCATCACTAGAAGCATAGATAGGGTAATTGTCTTTAAGTGGGGTCCCCAAAGTTCATTATATGGGAGGGTGGCGTATCCTTCCTCTGATCGACCCCGAATCGTATATATGGCTTTGTAGGGTCCATATATGTACTAATATAAAATTTCTTCGAAAAATATTGTATAGGTCGTAAGTTATAATAATATGGCTGTAGAACTAACTCGCCCATTTTTTGTGTTGTGTTTAATGTTAGTACCCGCAACATTCCTGTGAAATTTCGTTGAAAAATCTTTAATAGGAACCTTGTACTGATTTTTGGTTAATTGTGGGCGTGGCAGTAGCAATAATCTGCCCATATTTGGAATGCATGCTAGGACCCACTGTATACATATACCAATTTATATTCATATATTATAATTAGAAGCATAGATAGGGAAATTGTCTTTAAGTGGGGTCCCCAAAGTTCATTATATGGGAGGGAGGCGTATCCTTCCTCTGATCGACCCCGAGTCTTATATATGGCATTGTAGGGTCCATATATGTACAAATATAAAATTTCGTCTATAAATATTGTAGAGGTCGTAAGTTAAAATAATATGTCAATATTGGGCGTGGCTGTAGAACTACCTCGCCCAGTTTTTATGTGGTGTTTAATGTTAGTACCCGCAACATTCTTGTGAAATTTCGTTGAAAAATCTATAATAGGAACCTAGTAATGACTTTTGGTTAATTGTGGGCGTGGCAGTAGCAATAATCTGCCCATATTTGGAATGCATGCTAGTACAGACCCATTGTATACATATACCAATTTGTTTTCAAATATCATCACTAGAAGCATAGATAGGGTAATTGTCTTTAAGTGGGGTCCCCAAAGTTCATTATATGGGAGGGTGGCGTATCCTTCCTCTGATCGACCCCGAATCGTATATATGGCTTTGTAGGGTCCATATATGTACTAATACAAAATTTCGTCCAAAAATATTGTATAGGTGGTTAGTTATAATAATATGTCAATAGTGGGCGTGGCTGTAAAACTAACTCGCCCATTTTTTGTGTTGTGTTTAATGTTAGTACCCGCAACATTCCTGTGAAATTTCGTTGAAAAATCTTTAATTGGAACCTTGTACTGATTTTTGGTTAATTGTGGGCGTGGCAGTAGCAATAATCTGCCCATATTTGGAATGCATGCTAGTACAGGCCCAGTGTATACATATACCAATTTATATTTATATATCATCATTAGAAGCATAGATAGGGTAATTGTCTTTAAGTGGGGTCCCCAAAGTTCATTATATGGGAGGGAGGCGTATCCTTCCTCTGATCGAACCCGAATCTTATATATGGCTTTGTAGGGTCCATATACGAGTATGTACTAATATAAAATTTCGTCGAAAAATATTGTATAGGTCGTAAGTTATAATAATATGTCAATAGTGGGCGTGGCTGTAGAACTAACTCGCCCATTTTTTGTGTGGTGTTTAGTGTTAGTACCCGCAACATTCCTGTGAAATTTCGTTGAAAAATCTTTAGTAGGAACCTAGTAACGTTTTTTGGTTAATTGTGGCCGTGGCAGTAACAATAATCTGCCCATATTTGGAACGCATGCTAGTACCGACCCAGTGTATACAAATACCAATTTGTTTTCATATATCATCACTAGAAGCATAGATAGGGTAATTGTCTTTAAGTGGGGTCCCCAAAGTTCATTATATGGGCGGGAGGCGTATCCTTCCTCTGATCGACCCCGAGTCTTATATATGGCTTTGTAGGGTCCATATATGTACAAATATAAAATGTCGTCCAAAAATATTGTGTAGGTCGTAAGTTATAATAATATGTCAATAGTGGGCGTGGCTGTAGAAATAACTCGCCCATTTTTTGTGTGGTGTTTAATGTTAGTACCCGCAACATTCTTGTGAAATTTCGTTGAAAAATCTATAATAGGAACCTTGTAATGATTTTTGGTTAATTGTGGGCGTGGCAGTAGCACAAATCTACCCATATTTGGAATGCATGCTAGTACAGACCCAGTGTGTACATATACCAATTTGTTTTCATATATCATCACTAGAAGCATAGATAGGGTAATTGTCTTTAAGTGGGGTCCCCAAAGTTCATTCTATGTCGGAGGGCGGCGTATCCTTCTTCTGATCGACCCCGAATCTTATATATGATTTTGTAGGGTCCATATATGTACTAATATAAAATTTCGTCCAAAAATATTGTATAGGTCGTAAGTTATAATAATATGTAAATAGTGGGCGTGGCTGTAGACATAACTCTCCCATTTTTTGTGTGGTGTTTAATGTTAGTACCCGCAACATTCTTGTGAAATTTTGTTGAAAAATCTTTAGTAGGAACCTAGTAATGTTTTTTGGTTAATTGTGGGCGTGGCAGTAGCAATAATCTGCCCATATTTGGAGTGCATGCTAGTACAGAACCAGTGTATACATATACCAATTTGTTTGCATATATCGTCACTAGAAGCATAGATAGGCTAATTGTCTTTAAGTGGGGTCCCCAAAGTTCATTATATGGGAGGGTGGCGTATCCTTCCTCTGATCGACCCCGAATCGTATATATGGCTTTGTAGGGTCCATATATGCACTAATACAAAATTTCATCCAAAAATATTGTATAGGTGGTTAGTTATAATAATATGTCCATAGTGGGCGTGGCTGTAAAACTAACTCGCCCATTCTTTGTGTTGTGTTTAATGTTAGTACCCGCAACATTCCTGTGAAATTTCGTTGAAAAATCTTTAATTGGAACCTTGTACTGATTTTTGGTTAATTGTGGGCGTGGCAGTAGCAATAATCTGCCCATATTTGGAATGCATGCTAGTACAGGCCCAGTGTATACATATACCAATTTATATTTATATATCATCATTAGAAGCATAGATAGGGTAATTGTCTTTAAGTGGGGTCCCCAAAGTTCATTATATGGGAGGGAGGCGTATCCTTCCTCTGATCGAACCCGAATCTTATATATGGCTTTGTAGGGTCCATATACGAGTATGTACTAATATAAAATTTCGTCGAAAAATATTGTATAGGTCGTAAGTTATAATAATATGTCAATAGTGGGCGTGGCTGTAGAACTAACTCGCCCATTTTTTGTGTGGTGTTTAGTGTTAGTACCCGCAACATTCCTGTGAAATTTCGTTGAAAAATCTTTAGTAGGAACCTAGTAACGTTTTTTGGTTAATTGTGGCCGTGGCAGTAACAATAATCTGCCCATATTTGGAACGCATGCTAGTACCGACCCAGTGTATACAAATACCAATTTGTTTTCATATATCATCACTAGAAGCATAGATAGGGTAATTGTCTTTAAGTGGGGTCCCCAAAGTTCATTATATGGGCGGGAGGCGTATCCTTCCTCTGATCGACCCCGAGTCTTATATATGGCTTTGTAGGGTCCATATATGTACAAATATAAAATGTCGTCCAAAAATATTGTGTAGGTCGTAAGTTATAATAATATGTCAATAGTGGGCGTGGCTGTAGAAATAACTCGCCCATTTTTTGTGTGGTGTTTAATGTTAGTACCCGCAACATTCTTGTGAAATTTCGTTGAAAAATCTATAATAGGAACCTTGTAATGATTTTTGGTTAATTGTGGGCGTGGCAGTAGCACAAATCTACCCATATTTGGAATGCATGCTAGTACAGACCCAGTGTGTACATATACCAATTTGTTTTCATATATCATCACTAGAAGCATAGATAGGGTAATTGTCTTTAAGTGGGGTCCCCAAAGTTCATTCTATGTCGGAGGGCGGCGTATCCTTCTTCTGATCGACCCCGAATCTTATATATGATTTTGTAGGGTCCATATATGTACTAATATAAAATTTCGTCCAAAAATATTGTATAGGTCGTAAGTTATAATAATATGTAAATAGTGGGCGTGGCTGTAGACATAACTCTCCCATTTTTTGTGTGGTGTTTAATGTTAGTACCCGCAACATTCCTGTGAAATTTTGTTGAAAAATCTTTAGTAGGAACCTAGTAATGTTTTTTGGTTAATTGTGGGCGTGGCAGTAGCAATAATCTGCCCATATTTGGAGTGCATGCTAGTACAGAACCAGTGTATACATATACCAATTTGTTTGCATATATCGTCACTAGAAGCATAGATAGGGTAATTGTCTTTAAGTGGGGTCCCCAAAGTTCATTATATGGGAGGGTGGCGTATCCTTCCTCTGATCGACCCCGAATCGTATATATGGCTTTGTAGGGTCCATATATGCACTAATACAAAATTTCATCTAAAAATATTGTATAGGTGGTTAGTTATAATAATATGTCCATAGTGGGCGTGGCTGTAAAACTAACTCGCCCATTCTTTGTGTTGTGTTTAATGTTAGTAACCGCAACATTCCTGTGAAATTTCTTTGAAAAATCTTTAATTGGAATCTTGTACTGATTTTTGGTTAATTGTGGGCGTGGCAGAAGCAATAATCTGCCCATATTTGGAATACATGCTTGTACAGACCCAGTGTATACATATACCAATTTGTTTTCATATATCATCTCTAGAAGCATAGATAGGGTAATTGTCTTTAAGTGGGGTCCCCAAAAGTTCATTATATTGGAGGGAGGCGTATCCTTCCTCTGATCGACTTCGAATCTTATATATGGCTTTGTAGGGTCCATATATGTACTAATATAAAATTTCGTCCAAAAATATTGTATAGGTCGTAAATTATAATAATATCTCAATAGTGGGCGTGGCTGAAGAAATAACTAGCCCATTTTTTTTGTGGCGTTTAATATTAGTACCCGCAACATTCCTGTGAAATTTCGTTGAAAAATCTTTAGTAGGAAACTAGTAATGTTTTTTGTTTAATTGTGGGCGTGGCAGTAGCAATAATCTGCCCATATTTGGAATGCATGCTAGTACAGGCCCAGTGTATACATATACCAATTTATATTTATATATCATCATTAGAAGCATAGATAGGGTAATTGTCTTTAAGTGGGGTCCCCAAAGTTCATTATATGGGAGGGAGGCGTATCCTTCCTCTGATCGAACCCGAATCTTATATATAGCTTTGTAGTGTCCATATATGTACTAATATAAAATTTCGTCCAAAAATTTTGTACAGGTCGTAAATTATACAAATATGTCAATAATGGGCGTGGCTGCAGAACTAACTCGCCCATTTTTTGTGTGGTGTTTAATGTTAGTACCCGCAACATTCCTGTGAAATATCGTTGAAAAATCTTTTTTAGGAACCTAGTAATGTTTTTTGGTTAATTGTGGACGTGGCAGAAGCAATAATCTGCCCATATTTGGAATGCATGCTAGTACAGACCCAGTGTTTACATATACCAATTTATATTCATATATCGTAATTAGAAGCATCGATAGGGAAATTGTCTTTAAGTGGGGTCCCCAAAGTTCATTATATGGGAGGGAGGCGTATCCTTCCTCTGATCGACCCCGAGTCTTATATATGGCTTTGTAGGGTCCATATATGTACAAATATAAAATTTCGTCTATAAATATTGTAGAGGTCGTAAGTTAAAATAATATGTCAATATTGGGCGTGGCTGTAGAACTACCTCGCCCAATTTTTGTGTGGTGTTTAATGTTAGTACCAGCAACATTCTTGTGAAATTTCGTTGAAAAATCTATAATAGGAACCTAGTAATGACTTTTGGTTAATTGTGGGCGTGGCAGTAGCAATAATCTGCCCATATTTGGAATGCATGCTAGTACAGACCCAGTGTTTTCATATATCATCACTAGAAGCATAGATAGGGTAATTGTCTTTAAGTGGGGTCCCCAAAGTTCATTATATGGGAGGGTGGCGTATCCTTCCTCTGATCGACTCCGAATCTTATATATGGCTTTGTAGGGTACAGATATGTACTAATACAAAATTTCGTACCAAAATATTGTATAGGTCGTAAGTTATAATAATATCTCAATAGTGGGCGTGGCTGTAGAACTAACTCGCCCATTTTTTGTGTGGTGTTTAATGTTAGTACCCGCAACATTACTGTGAAATTTCGTTGCAAAATCTATAATAGGAACCTTGTAATGTTTTTTGGTCAATTGTGGGCGTGGCAGTAAAAATAATCTGCCCATATTTGGAATGCATGCTAGTACAGACCCAGTGTATACATATACCAATTTGTTTGCATATATCATCACTAGAAGCATAGATAGGGTAATTGTCTTTAAGTGGGGTCCCCAAAGTTCATTATATGGGAGGGTGGCGTATCCTTCCTCTGATCGGCCCCGAATCGTATATATGGCTTTGTAGGGTCCATATATGTACTAATACAAAATTTCGTCCAAAAATATTGTATAGGTGGTTAGTTATAATAATATGTCCATAGTGGGCGTGGCTGTAAAACTAACTCGCCCATTCTTTGTGTTGTGTTTAATGTTAGTACCCGCAACATTCCTGTGAAATTTCGTTGAAAAATCTTTAAATGGAATCTTGTACTGATTTTTGGTTAATTGTGGGCGTGGCAGTAGCAATAATCTGCCCATATTTGGAATGCATGCTAGTACAGGCCCAGTGTATACATATACCAATTTATATTTATATATCATCATTAGAAGCATAGATAGGGTAATTGTCTTTAAGTGGGGTCCCCAAAGTTCATTATATGGGAGGGAGGCGTATCCTCCCTCTGATCGAACCCGAATCTTATATATGGCTTTGTAGGGTCCATATACGAGTATGTACTAATATAAAATTTCGTCGAAAAATATTGTATAGGTCGTAAGTTATAATAATATGTCAATAGTGGGCGTGGCTGTAGAACTAACTCGCCCATTTTTTGTGTGGTGTTTAGTGTTAGTACCCGCAACATTCCTGTGAAATTTCGTTGAAAAATCTTTAGTAGGAACCTAGTAACGTTTTTTGGTTAATTGTGGCCGTGGCAGTAACAATAATCTGCCCATATTTGGAACGCATGCTAGTACGGACCCAGTGTATACAAATACCAATTTGTTTTCATATATCATCACTAGAAGCATAGATAGGGTAATTGTCTTTAAGTGGGGTCCCCAAAGTTCATTATATGGGCGGGAGGCGTATCCTTCCTCTGATCGACCCCGAGTCTTATATATGGCTTTGTAGGGTCCATATATGTACAAATATAAAATGTCGTCCAAAAATATTGTGTAGGTCGTAAGTTATAATAATATGTCAATAGTGGGCGTGGCTGTAGAAATAACTCGCCCATTTTTTGTGTGGTGTTTAATGTTAGTACCCGCAACCTACCTGTCAAATTGCGTTGAAAAATCTATAATTGGAACCTTGTAATAATTTTTGTTTAATTGTGGGCGTGGCAGTAGCAATAATATGCCCATATTTGGAATGCATGCTAGTACAGACCCAGTGTATACATATACCAATTTGTTTTCATATATCATCACTAGAAGCATAGATAGGGTAATTGTCTTTAAGTGGGGTCCCCAAAGTTCATTCTATGTCGGAGGGCGGCGTATCCTTCCTCTGATCGACCCCGCATCTTATATATGGCTTTGTAGGGTCTATATATGTACTATTATAAAATTTCGTCGAAAAATATTGTATAGGTCGAAAGTTATAATAATATGTCAATAGTGGGCGTGGCTGTAGAACTAACTCGCCATTTTTTGTGTGGTGTTTAATGTGAGTACCCGCAACATTCTTGTGAAATTTCGTTGAAAAATCTATAATAGGAACCTTGTAATGATTTTTGGTTAATTGTGGGCGTGGCAGTAGCACAAATCTACCCATATTTGGAATGCATGCTAGTACAGACCCAGTGTATACATATACCAATTTGTTTTCATATATCATCACTAGAAGCATAGATAGGGTAATTGTCTTTAAGTGGGGTCCCCAAAGTTCATTCTATGTCGGAGGGCGGCGTATCCTTCCTCTGATCGACCCCGCATCTTATATATGGCTTTGTAGGGTCTATATATGTACTATTATAAAATTTCGTCGAAAAATATTGTATAGGTCGAAAGTTATAATAATATGTCAATAGTGGGCGTGGCTGTAGAACTAACTCGCCATTTTTTGTGTGGTGTTTAATGTGAGTACCCGCAAGCTACCTGTCAAATTTCGTTGAAAAATCTTTAATAGGAACCTAGTAATGATTTTTGGTTAATTGTGGACGTGGCAGTAGCAATAATCTGCCCATATTTAGAATACATGCTTGTACAGACCCATCGTATACATATACCAATTTGTTTTTATATATAATCACTAGAAGCATAGATAGGGTAATTGTCTGTAAGTGGGGTCCCCAAAGGTTCATTATATGGGAGGGAGGCGTATCCTGCCTCTGATCGACCCCGAATCTTATATATGGCTTTGTAGGGTCCATATATGTACTAATATAAAATTTCGTCCAAAAATATTGTATAGGTCGTAAGTTATAATAATATGTAAATAGTGGGCGTGGCTGTAGACATAACTCTCCCATTTTTTGTGTGGTGTTTAATGTTAGTACACGCAACATTCCTGTGAAATTTTGTTGAAAAATCTTTAGTAGGAACCTAGTAATGTTTTTTGGTTAATTGTGGGCGTGGCAGTAGCAATAATCTGCCCATATTTGGAGTGCATGCTAGTACAGAACCAGTGTATACATATACCAATTTGTTTGCATATATCGTCACTAGAAGCATAGATAGGGTAATTGTCTTTAAGTGGGGTCCCCAAAGTTCATTATATGGGAGGGAGGCGTATCCTTCCTCTGATCGAACCCGAATCTTATATATAGCTTTGTAGTGTCCATATATGTACTAATATAAAATTTCGTCCAAAAATTTTGTACAGGTCGTAAATTATACAAATATGTCAATAATGGGCGTGGCTGCAGAACTAACTCGCCCATTTTTTGTGTGGTGTTTAATGTTAGTACCCGCAACATTCCTGTGAAATATCGTTGAAAAATCTTTTTTAGGAACCTAGTAATGTTTTTTGGTTAATTGTGGGCGTGGCAGAAGCAATAATCTGCCCATATTTGGAATGCATGCTAGTACAGACCCAGTGTTTACATATACCAATTTATATTCATATATCGTAATTAGAAGCATCGATAGGGAAATTGTCTTTAAGTGGGGTCCCCAAAGTTCATTATATGGGAGGGAGGCGTATCCTTCCTCTGATCGACCCCGAGTCTTATATATGGCTTTGTAGGGTCCATATATGTACAAATATAAAATTTCGTCTATAAATATTGTAGAGGTCGTAAGTTAAAATAATATGTCAATATTGGGCGTGGCTGTAGAACTACCTCGCCCAATTTTTGTGTGGTGTTTAATGTTAGTACCCGCAACATTCTTGTGAAATTTCGTTGAAAAATCTATAATAGGAACCTAGTAATGACTTTTGGTTAATTGTGGGGGTGGCAGTAGCAATAATCTGCCCATATTTGGAATGCATGCTAGTACAGACCCAGTGTTTTCATATATCATCACTAGAAGCATAGATAGGGTAATTGTCTTTAAGTGGGGTCCCCAAAGTTCATTATATGGGCGGGAGGCGTATCCTTCCTCTGATCGACCCCGAGTCTTATATACGGCTTTGTAGGGTCCATATATGTACAAATATAAAATGTCGTCCAAAAATATTGTGTAGGTCGTAAGTTATAATAATATGTCAATAGTGGGCGTGGCTGTAGAAATAACTCGCCCATTTTTTGTGTGGTGTACCTGCACCCTACCTGTCAAATTGCGTTGAAAAATCTATAATTGGAACCTTGTAATAATTTTTGTTTAATTGTGGGCGTGGCAGTAGCAATAATATGCCCATATTTGGAATGCATGCTAGTACAGACCCAGTGTATACATATACCAATTTGTTTTCATATATCATCACTTGAAGCATAGATAGGGTAATTGTCTTTAAGTGGGGTCCCCAAAGTTCATTCTATGTCGGAGGGCGGCGTATCCTTCCTCTGATCGACCCCGCATCTTATATATGGCTTTGTAGGGTCTATATATGTACTATTATAAAATTTCGTCGAAAAATATTGTATAGGTCGAAAGTTATAATAATATGTCAATAGTGGGCGTGGCTGTAGAACTAACTCGCCATTTTTTGTGTGGTGTTTAATGTGAGTACCCGCAACATTCTTGTGAAATTTCGTTGAAAAATCTATAATAGGAACCTTGTAATGATTTTTGGTTAATTGTGGGCGTGGCAGTAGCACAAATCTACCCATATTTGGAATGCATGCTAGTACAGACCCAGTGTATACATATACCAATTTGTTTTCATATATCATCACTAGAAGCATAGATAGGGTAATTGTCTTTAAGTGGGGTCCCCAAAGTTCATTCTATGTCGGAGGGCGGCGTATCCTTCCTCTGATCGACCCCGCATCTTATATATGGCTTTGTAGGGTCTATATATGTACTATTATAAAATTTCGTCGAAAAATATTGTATAGGTCGAAAGTTATAATAATATGTCAATAGTGGGCGTAGCTGTAGAACTAACTCGCCATTTTTTGTGTGGTGTTTAATGTGAGTACCCGCAAGCTACCTGTCAAATTTCGTTGAAAAATCTTTAATAGGAACCTAGTAATTATTTTTGGTTAATTGTGGACGTGGCAGTAGCAATAATCTGCCCATATTTAGAATACATGCTTGTACAGACCCATTGTATACATATACCAATTTGTTTTCATATATAATCACTAGAAGCATAGATAGGGTAATTGTCTGTAAGTGGGGTCCCCAAAGGTTCATTATATGGGAGGGAGGCGTATCCTGCCTCTGATCGACCCCGAATCTTATATATGGCTTTGTAGGGTCCATATATGTACTAATATAAAATTTCGTCCAAAAATATTGTATAGGTCGTAAGTTATAATAATATGTAAATAGTGGGCGTGGCTGTAGACATAACTCTCCCATTTTTTGTGTGGTGTTTAATGTTAGTACACGCAACATTCCTGTGAAATTTTGTTGAAAAATCTTTAGTAGGAACCTAGTAATGTTTTTTGGTTAATTGTGGGCGTGGCAGTAGCAATAATCTGCCCATATTTGGAATGCATGCTAGTACAGACCCAGTATATACATATACCAATTTGTTTTCATATATCATCACTAGAAGCATAGATAGGGTAATTGTCTTTAAGTGGGGTCCCCAAAGTTCATTATATGGGAGGGAGGCGTATCCTTCCTCTGATCGACCCCGAATCTTATATATGGCTTTGTAGGGTCCATATATGTACTAATACAAAATTTCGTCTATAAAGATTGTATAGGTCGTAAGTTAAAATAATATGTCAATATGAGGCGTGGCTGTAGAACTACCTCGCCCAGTTTTTGTGTGGTGTTTAATATTAGTACCCGCAACATTCTTGTGAAATTTCGTTGAAAAATCTATAATAGGAACCTTGTAATGATTTTTGGTTAATTGTGGGCGTGGCAATAGCACAAATCTACCCATATTTGGAATGCATGCTAGTACAGACCCAGTGTATACATATACCAATTTGTTTTCATATATCATCACTAGAAGCATAGATAGGGTAATTGTCTTTAAGTGGGGTCCCCAAAGTTCATTCTATGTCGGAGGGCGGCGTATCCTTCCTCTGATCGACCCCGCATCTTATATATGGCTTTGTAGGGTCTATATATGTACTATTATAAAATTTCGTCGAAAAATATTGTATAGGTCGAAAGTTATAATAATATGTCAATAGTGGGCGTGGCTGTAGAACTAACTCGCCATTTTTTGTGTGGTGTTTAATGTGAGTACCCGCAAGCTACCTGTCAAATTTCGTTGAAAAATCTTTAATAGGAACCTAGTAATGATTTTTGGTTAATTGTGGACGTGGCAGTAGCAATAATCTGCCCATATTTAGAATACATGCTTGTACAGACCCATTGTATACATATACCAATTTGTTTTCATATATAATCACTAGAAGCATAGATAGGGTAATTGTCTGTAAGTGGGGTCCCCAAAGGTTCATTATATGGGAGGGAGGCGTATCCTGCCTCTGATCGACCCCGCATCTTATATATGGCTTTGTAGGGTCCATATATGTACTAATATAAAATTTCGTCCAAAAATATTGTATAGGTCGTAAGTTATAATAATATGTAAATAGTGGGCGTGGCTGTAGACATAACTCTCCCATTTTTTGTGTGGTGTTTAATGTTAGTACACGCAACATTCCTGTGAAATTTTGTTGAAAAATCTTTAGTAGGAACCTAGTAATGTTTTTTGGTTAATTGTGGGCGTGGCAGTAGCAATAATCTGCCCATATTTGGAGTGCATGCTAGTACAGAACCAGTGTATACATATACCAATTTGTTTGCATATATCGTCACTAGAAGCATAGATAGGGTAATTGTCTTTAAGTGGGGTCCCCAAAGTTCATTATATGGTTGGGTGGCGTATCCTTCCTCTGATCGACCCCGAATCGTATATATGGCTTTGTAGGGTCCATATATGTACTAATACAAAATTTCGTCCAAAAATATTGTATAGGTGGTTAGTTATAATAATATGTCCATAGTGGGCGTGGCTGTAAAACTAACTCGCCCATTCTTTGTGTTGTGTTTAATGTTAGTACCCGCAACATTCCTGTGAAATTTCGTTGAAAAATCTTTAATTGGAATCTTGTACTGATTTTTGGTTAATTGTAGGCGTGGCAGTAGCAATAATCTGGCCATATTTGGAATGCATGCTAGTACAGGCCCAGTGTATACATATACCAATTTATATTTATATATCATCATTAGAAGCATAGATAGGGTAATTGTCTTTAAGTGGGGTCCCCAAAGTTCATTATATGGGAGGGAGGCGTATCCTTCCTCTGATCGACCACGAATCTTACATATGGCTTTGTAGGGTCCATATATGTGCAAATATAAAATGTCGTCCAAAAATATTGTATAGGTCGTAAGTTATAATAATATGTCAATAGTGGGCGTGGCTGTAGAAATAACTCGCCCATTTTTTGTGTGATGTTTAATGTTAGTACCCGCAACCTACCTGTCTAATTGCGTTTAAAAATCTTTAATAGGAGCCTAGTAATGATTTTTGGTTAATTGTGGGCGTGGCAGAAGCAATAATCTGCCCATATTTGGAATACATGCTTGTACAGACCCAGTGTATACATATACCAATTTGTTTTCATATATCATCTCTAGAAGCATAGATAGGGTAATTGTCTTTAAGTGGGGTCCCCAAAAGTTCATTATATTGGAGGGAGGCGTATCCTTCCTCTGATCGACCCCGAATCTTATATATGGCTTTGTAGGGTCCATATATGTACTAATATAAAATTTCGTCCAAAAATATTGTATAGGTCGTAAATTATAATAATATCTCAATAGTGGGCGTGGCTGAAGAAATAACTAGCCCATTTTTTTTGTGGCGTTTAATATTAGTACCCGCAACATTCCTGTGAAATTTCGTTGAAAAATCTTTAGTAGGAAACTAGTAATGTTTTTTGTTTAATTGTGCCCATATTTGGAATGCATGCTAGTACAGACCCAGTGTTTACATATACCAATTTATATTCATATATCATAATTAGAAGCATAGATAGGGAAATTGTCTTTAAGTGGGGTCCCCAAAGTTCATTATATTGGAGGGAGGCGTATCCTTCCTCTGATCGACCCCGAGTCTTATATATGGCTTTGTAGGGTCCATATATGTACAAATATAAAATTTCGTCTATAAATATTGTAGAGGTCGTAAGTTAAAATAATATGTCAATATTGGGCGTGGCTGTAGAACTACCTCGCCCAATTTTTGTGTGGTGTTTAATGTTAGTACCCGCAACATTCTTGTGAAATTTCGTTGAAAAATCTATAATAGGAACCTAGTAATGACTTTTGGTTAATTGTGGGCGTGGCAGTAGCACAAATCTGCCCATATTTGGAATGAATGCTAGTACAGACCCAGTGTATACATATACCAATTTGTTTTCATATATAATCTCTAGAAGCATAGATAGGGTAATTGTCTTTAAGTGGGGTCCCCAAAGTTCATTATATGGGAGGGTGGCGTATCCTTCCTCTGATCGACCCCGAATCGTATATATGGCTTTGTAGGGTCCATATATGTACTAATACAAAATTTCGTCCAAAAGTATTGTATAGGTGGTTAGTTATAATAATATGTCAATAGTGGGCGTGGCTGTGAAACTAACTCGCCCATTTTTTGTGTTGTGTTTAATGTTAGTACCCGCAACATTCCTGTGAAATTTCGTTGCAAAATCTTTAATTGGAACCTTGTACTGATTTTTGGTTAATTGTGGGCGTGGCAGTAGCAATAATCTGCCCATATTTGGAATGCATGCTAGTACAGGCCCAGTGTATACATATACCAATTTATATTTATATATCATCATTAGAAGCATAGATAGGGTAATTGTCTTTAAGTGGGGTCCCCAAAGTTCATTATATGGGAGGGAGGCGTATCCTTCCTCTGATCGACCCCGAGTCTTATATATGGCTTTGTAGGGTCCATATATGTACAAATATAAAATGTCGTCCAAAAATATTGTGTAGGTCGTAAGTTATAATAATATGTCAATAGTGGGCGTGGCTGTAGAAATAACTCGCCCATTTTTTGTGTGGTGTTTAATGTTAGTACCCGCAACCTACCTGTCAAATTGCGTTGAAAAATCTATAATAGGAACCTTGTAATAATTTTTGGTTAATTGTGGGCGTGGCAGTAGCACAAATCTGCCCATATTTAGAATGCATGCTAGTACAGACCCAGTGTATACATATACCAATTTGTTTTCATATATCATCACTAGAAGCATAGATAGGGTAATTGTCATTAAGTGGGGTCCCCAAAGTTCATTCTATGGGAGGGCGGCGTATCCTTCCTCTGATCGACCCCGAATCTTACATATGACTTTGTAGGGTCCATATATGTACTAATATAAAATTTCGTCCAAATATATTGCATAGGTCGTAAGTTATAATAAAATGTAAATAGTGGGCGTGGCTGTAGAAATAACTCTCCCATTTTTTGTGTGGTGTTTAATGTTAGGACCCGCAACATTCCTGTGAAATTTCGTTGAAAAACCTAGTAATGTTTTTTGGTTAATTGTGGGCGTGGCAGTAGCACAAATCTGCCCATATTTGGAATGCAGGCTAGTACAGACCCAGTGTATACATATACCAATTTGTTGTCATATATCATCACTAGAAGCATAGATAGGGTAATTGTCTTTAAGTGGGGTCCCCAAAATTCATTCTATGTCGGAGGGCGGCGTATCCTTCCTCTGATCGACCCCGAATCTTATATATGGCTTTGTAGGGTACAGATATGTACTAATATAAAATTTCGTCCAAAAATATTGTATAGGTCGTAAGTTATAATAATATGTCAATAGTGGGCGTGGCTGTAAAACTAACTCGCCCATTCTTTGTGTTGTGTTTAATGTTAGTACCCGCAACATTCCTGTGAAATTTCGTTGAAAAATCTTTAATTGGAATCTTGTACTGATTTTTGGTTAATTGTGGGCGTGGCAGTAGCAATAATCTGCCCATATTTGGAATGCATGCTAGTACAGGCCCAGTGTATACATATACCAATTTATATTTATATATCATCATTAGAAGCATATATAGGGTAATTGTCTTTAAGTGGGGTCCCCAAAGTTCATTATATGGGAGGGAGGCGTATCCTTCCTCTGATCGACCACGAATCTTACATATGGCTTTGTAGGGTCCATATATGTACAACTATAAAATGTCGTCCAAAAATATTGTGTAGGTCGTAAGTTATAATAATATGTCAATAGTGGGCGTGGCTGTAGAAATAACTCGCCCATTTTTTGTGTGGTGTTTAATGTTAGTACCCGCAACCTACCTGCCAAATTGCGTTTAAAAATCTTTAATAGGAGCCTAGTAATGATTTTTGGTTAATTGTGGGCGTGACAGAAGCAATAATCTGCCCATATTTGGAATACATGCTTGTACAGACCCAGTGTATACATATACCAATTTGTTTTCATATATTATCATTAGAAGCATAGATAGGGTAATTGTCTTTAAGTGGGGTCCCCAAAGTTCATTATATGGGAGGGAGGCGTATCCTTCCTCTGATCGACCCCGAATCTTATATATGGCTTTGTAGGGTCCGTATATGTACTAATATAAAATTTCGTCCAAAAATATTGTATAGGTCGTAAGTTATAAAAATATGTCAATAATGGGCGTGGCTGCAAAACTAACTCGCCCATTTTTTGTGTGGTGTTTAATGTTAGTACCCGCAACATTCCTGTGAAATTTCGTTGAAAAATCTTTAGTAGGAACCTACTAATGTTTTTTGGTTAATTGTGGGCGTGGCAGTAGCAATAATCTGCCCATATTTGGAATGCATGCTAGTACAGACCCAGTGTTTACATATAATAATTTGTTTTCATATATCATCACTAGAAGCATAGATAGGGTAATTGTCATTAAGTGGGGTCCCCAAGTTCATTATATGAGAGGGAGCCGTATCCTTCCTCTGATCGACCCCGCATCTTATATATGGCTTTGTAGGGTCTATATATGTACTATTATAAAATTTCGTCGAAAAATATTGTATAGGTCGAAAGTTATAATAATATGTCAATAGTGGGCGTGGCTGTAGAACTAACTCGCCATTTTTTGTGTGGTGTTTAATGTGAGTACCCGCAAGCTACCTGTCAAATTTCGTTGAAAAATCTTTAATAGGAACCTAGTAATGATTTTTGGTTAATTGTGGACGTGGCAGTAGCAATAATCTGCCCATATTTAGAATACATGCTTGTACAGACCCATTGTATACATATACCAATTTGTTTTCATATATAATCACTAGAAGCATAGATAGGGTAATTGTCTGTAAGTGGGGTCCCCAAAGGTTCATTATATGGGAGGGAGGCGTATCCTGCCTCTGATCGACACCGAATCTTATATATGGCTTTGTAGGGTCCATATATGTACTAATATAAAAGTTCGTCCAAAAATATTGTATAGGTCGAAAATTATAATAATATCTCAATACTGGGCGTGTCTGTAGAAATAACTCGCCCATTTTTTTTGTGGCGTTTAATGTTAGTGCCCGCAACCTACATGTGAAATTTCGTTGAAAAATCTTTAATGGCAACCTAGTAATGATTTTTGGTTAATTGTGGGCGTGGCAGTAGCAATAATTTGTCCATATTTGGAATAGATGCTTGTACAGACCTAGTGTATACATATACCAATTTGTTTTCATATATAATCACTAGAAGCATAGATGGGGTAATTGTCTTTAAGTGGGGTCCCCAAAGTTCATTATATGGGAGGGAGGCGTATCCTTCCTCTGATCGACCATGCGTCTTATATATGGCTTTGTAGGGTCCATATATGTACTAATATAAAATTTCGTCCAAAAATTTTGTATAGGTCGTAAGTTATAATAAAATGTAAATAGGGGGCGTGGCTGTAGAAATAACTCTCCCATTTTTTGTGTGGTGTTTAATGTTAGTACCCGCAACATTACTGTGAAATTTCGTTGCAAAATAGGAACCTTGTAATGTTTTTTGGTCAATTGTGGGCGTGGCAGTAAAAATAATCTGCCCATATTTGGAATGCATGCTAGTACAGACCCAGATTATACATATACCAATTTGTTTTCATATATCGTCACTAGAAGCATAGATAGGATAATTGTCTTTAAGTGGGGTCCCCAAAGTTCAATATATGGGAGGGAGGCGTATCCTTCCTCTGATCGACCCCGAATCTTATATATGGCTTTGTAGGGTCCATATATATACTAGTACAAAATTTCGTCTATAAAGATTGTATAGGTCGTAAGTTAAAATAATATGTCAATATTGGGCGTGGCTGTAGAACTACCTCGCCCAGTTTTTGTGTGGTGTTTAATGTTAGTACCCGCAACATTCTTGTCAAATTTCGTTGAAAAATCTATAATAGGAACTTTGTAATGATTTTTGGTTAATTGTGGGCGTGGCAGTAGCACAGATCTGCCCATATTTGGAATGCATGCTAGTACAGACCCAGTGTATACATATACCAATTTGTTTTCATATATCATCACTAGAAGCATAGATAGGGTAATTGTCTTTAAGTGGGGTCCCCAAAATTCATTCTATGTCGGAGGGCGGCGTATCCTTCCTCTGATCGACCCCGAATCTTATATATGACATTGTAGGGTCCATATATGTACTAATATAATATTTCGTCCAAAAATATTGTATAGGTCGTAAGTTATAATAATATGTAAATAGTGGGCGTGGCTGTAGAAATAACTCTCCCATTTTTTGTGTGGTGTTTAATGTTAGTACCCGCAACATTACTGTGAAACTTCGTTGCAAAATCTATAATAGGAAACTTGTAATGTTTTTTGGTCAATTGTGGGCGTGGCAGTAAAAAAAATCTGCCCATATTTGGAATGCATGCTAGTACAGACCCAGATTATACATATACCAATTTGTTTTCATATATCGTCACTAGAAGCATAGATAGGATAATTGTCTTTAAGTGGGGTCTCCAAAGTTCATTATATGGGAGGGAGGCGTATCCTTCCTCTGATCGACCCCGAATCTTATATATGGCTTTGTAGGGTCCATATATGTACTAGTACAAAATTTCGTCTATAAAGATTGTATAGGTCGTAAGTTAAAATAATATGTCAATATTGGGCGTGGCTGTAGAACTACCTCGCCCATTTTTGGTGTGGTGTTTAATGTTAGTACCCGCAACATTCTTGAGAAATTTCGTGGCAGTAGCAATAATCTGCCCATATTTGGAATGCATGCTAGTACAGGCCCAGAGTTAAATTATTTTATGTCGATTTAAAATAAAAAAAATATTTTTTATTGTGCTCTTGGCACGTCTTTATTTAGATAACTTCAAATTAGAACTAACTTAAGTTGAAAATAATATAAGCCTCGCTGCATTGGGGTGATCATGCTGCCGCTGCGTGTCTTCCTTCCAGTTGCTTCGGTTCCCACCGGCGGAACTGCTCCAGACGCTACGTTAGCATAATTGTGTCATCCGATCCGCGCGTGCAATTATGCCACCACAGGTAGACCGTGTGACCGCTGGTGCAATATTAAGTGCAATTGCACTGAGTGGCTTGCATATTAATTTATATTGAAGTTTTTGCATATGTTACGTTAACTCCTCCACCCTCAAAAACAGACGTCCTCGGCTGTCGTCAAAAAAATGGGATTTGAGAGATCCTGGTGGGCTTCTCGTTTACCGTTTCTACTGCTGCAGACGTTTGGGGCTGTTGCTCTGAATTCCCTCTTGGATTCGGTATTGGCTTAGTTTCGATGACCAATTTGTGGTTTGTTTTTGCCTTGGAAACACATTTCTTTGCGATGACAACTGCGATTGCGGATAGTAGCAATATCCACAGGCTTGACCCCATGATGACAGGATAGATTTGTTTATCGCCAATTAACTCGATGCTTATAGTATTGTTAAGATGGAGTTCTTTCATCATTTCTAACGTGAGTAGCTCTTCAACCGCTTTAAAGCTGCTCCCTCTTTGTAGGATAGATGGCATAGGCTTCGAAGATATTATTTGCTCGTTACAGAAGGTTTTGTTTTTTATGTTGATGGTAATATTGTGAAGCCAAATTAGAAAGGTGCCGGTCAGATTAATTTGATCATTATTAGCCGTAATTGTCCATTGAATTGGCTTAGCAGGATTACGTCGGGAAGGATCTCTTCTACCTCAGGAATGGGTTGATTGTTGGTTCGAAGGCAGTCGGATGATTCACCCCGAAGGAGGTTTGGAATGCAATGTGAATTACTTATGTCAATTATTTCATCTTCTTTACAAATGGATAGAAATTTGAAATTTTTACATTTGTCTTTTATGCCAAAAGTTTTTTTATTACATTCCAGAATTTTCTCAAAATCTATTTTATTAATGAATGACCCCTTTTTAACGGGTTTGACAATCAATGTTTTGCATGCTTCACTTTTAGTTGTCGGAATGCTCATTATATAAACAAGAGTGGTATAATTTGATGCTATTTTTACAAATGCAAACTCAAAGGCTTCTTCAATATTTATATATGGGATATCATCTTTTTCGAAAATTTCTTTTACAACGTTTATTTCTGTATTAGACAATATAAATGAAATTATGATCCCATCCTTTGCCCAGTGCACGGCATATTCTACATTTATTAATTCTTCCTTTATCATATCTAGTCTGAGTTTAACATTGGCTACATGGGCATCTTGAGCATGTTTTTCATCTTTGAAAACTTTTAAAATATTATTTGTAATCTTCGTTATATTACTTGCCCTTTCCATTAGCATTTTATTTATAACAATTTGCTTATTATTATTTGATGACACATCATTGATCTTTCCTTTTACAATTTCGAAGTCGTCAAGGTCTGGACTGCCAGGTATCTATTTCCATGCGCTTCCCAAAAAATTGAATGAACGCTTATTTCTAGGTTTTAGGCGGTTTAGGTGGTTTTGGATGAGGATTAGTTCGTGTCGAAGGAATGGATGAAGAGCATTTGTGTCGTTGATATTGTTGACTTCGTCTCTTAAGTCTTCAATAATTTTTTCATAAGAGGAAAAGTCAATTATATGAATCAGTTTAGCCGTCCCAGACTGCACTTTTGATGATCCTGTTTCTACTGTGATCAATTCTGAGTTTGAGTAGTCCAAAATTTTTACATCGGGCAAGCTAGAGGCCAAAAGAAACCTAAAAAAAAAAGAGTCTAACTTTTAATATTGCTTTTGTGGACGTCTTTCTCAGTTTCAGTTATTATTGTCTTTGACTTGTTTTCTCTAACAGTCTCCCTTTTGTAACGTGGGGATAACTTGGATCCTACTCTTTTATTTAGCTTTACATAAATGACATCTCCCGGCTCATAGCTTTTAATAGGATGCCTTTTCTTATTTGTTGCCCTAAATCTATGCTTTGTTTTTCTCTTAGCCGTGCGATATTATCCTGCTTTGCTTTTTCGAATTGGCTTGGGTCCGTGCTAACCCTCCTACCAAAAAATACCTCGATTGGCTTCTTCCTTGTTGTCGAGTGCACGGAGCAGTTATATTCATACACAGCTCTATCTAGCAATTCTTCAAAAGATCTATGAGTTCCATCAGTTTTTAAGCACCTCATAATTTCCGTCAAAGTTGAATGAAACCTTTCCCCTGCCCATTGATTGTGCTGACATAAGGGGGTGTTTTGAAAATTTGTATGCTTAACTGGTCATATAATAAGAATCTTATAGAGGCAGAATTTAAGGACTTCTCATTGTCAATCACAACAATTTTTGGAACTCCATAATTAAATAATAATTGGCGTAGTGGTTCCCGGATATCTTCTACTCCCTTGGATTGAATCAGTTTTGTCTGCGCGTATTTTGAGAATTTATCCACTGCTGTAAGGATTAGTTTCCTTTCTGTGCTATAAATATCTATGTGTAGAATGTGACCAGGATATTCAGGAATTGGGGTTTCTTTTAATTGGGGCTTATTGGGGTGACGGTCATACTTATGCTCTTGGCATATTCTACACTCCTTCAACAATCTGTTAATTTTTTAATTCATTTTCGGAAAGTAAAGACTTTCTAATAATTGGATTTTATTCTCACGCCCATTTCGGTGGGCCCTTCTATGTTCCTTTAGGGTTTCCTCTTCCTGTCCTGTTTCGCTAGTTACATCATTGACTTTTGTTTGGGTGAAACGGATTTTGTATCTACTAAAGTGTTCGGGACAAATTTCTTGAATTTTTCCCATTATTTCTTCTGTTGTAAACAGACCATTAATTACGCTGGGGTTTAAATGTCTTCTAAGGATTGAAATTAGATCCTGATTTGTGTACTCTGATTTAGTGACGATATGCCTGTGGTACGTAGGGAATGGTATTTCGAATTGATAATTATCAGGGTTTCCAGAAAGGATGAAAATTTGGTTCTTAAAAGCATTTATAGGAACTTCGACCGCTGGTATGCGGTCATGAGAGGAACTTTCGTCGCTATGCTGTGAGCCAGTAAGTGAATTTATTTGTGTAGTTAGTGGTAGTCTTGATAAGGCATCTGCGACCACGTCCGTCGTTCCTGGCTTGTATCTGAGTTCATAGTTATGTTCTTCCAGTATTGCCATCCAGCGTTTCATTTTGCTGTTATTATTTTTGTTGCTCAAGGCAAATGTAAGCGGTTGGTGGTCTGTGAAAATAACTATTTTGGCTGCACCATAGAGGTAGCTTCTGAGAGAATTTAGTGCCCAAACAATTGCTAACATCTCCTTCTCGTTAGCAGCATATTGTTCCTCTGTTTTACTTAGCGTTCGCGAAATAAAGGTTATTGGTCTGCTATTTTGCTCCAGGACTGCTCCAATGGCATAATTTGAAGCATCTGTTGTCAAGTGGAACGCATAGTTAAAGTTTGGGTACGAGAGGATGATATCCTCGGAGACGTGTGAATTTTTTAATTTATTGAATGCCTCAACTGCACTGTTATTCGTTGATATTAATTTTCTACTCGAAACAGATTTTGGTACCCGTCCTGCTTCTCCCCGTAGCAAGGAAGTAAGAGGTTTGGCTATTTGCGCATATCCTTTTATAAAACGTATATAATACCCTGACATACCCAAAAAGGAACACAGCTCCTTCAGTGTCCTAGGTTGTGGAAAATTGACGATGCTTTCGACCTTTGATGGATTAGTTTTTACTCCTGATTCCGATATTACGAATCCTAAAAAATCAACTTCTTCCTTTAGAAAGTGGCACTTGTCCAATTGAACTTTCATGTTGGCATCTTCCAAAGTCCTAAGGATCTTCTCTATATTTTCTAAATGATCCGCTGTAGTTTTGCTAAAGATGACAATATCGTCGATGTAAACAAAACATATTTTGCCAATATGCTCGCGAAGTATGTCGTCAAGCGTTCTTTGAAAGATTGCTGGGGCATTTTTCAGCCCAAAAGGAAGCCTTGAAAATTCAAATTTTCCATTATTTACAGAAAATGCTGTTTTTTCAATATCGGATTCCTTAAGTGGTATTTGATGAAACCCACTCTTTAAGTCTATAACAGAAAATAATTTTTTTTTCCCAAGTTGAGCAATTACCTCTTTAATCTCAGGAATGGGATAGCGGTCTGCAGTTGTTACTATTAATTACTATTTGCGGTAATCAATTACCATTCGGTATTTCTTTTGTCCTGATAAATCGGCTTTTTTTGGGACTATCCACACAGGTGCATTATAGGGAGATCTCGATGGCCTTATTATACCGTCGTTCAGAAGTTAATCGATTTGTTTCTCGACCTCGTCCTTTAGAGACATAGGGTAGGGATAGCATCTTGTATAAACGGGGGTGTCATTCGTTGTCCGAATTTCTCCTACTACTCGAGTTGTATAAGTTAATTTTCCGTCGGGCTCAGCAAATAGGCTAACATGCCTATGGACTAATTTGAGGAAGTCGCTTCTTACGGGTAAGGGAATGTGGTCTACCTCGATATCAATGGCATTCACGCCCTGCGGTGACATTTGATTAATTTTAATTTTTATTCCATTTCGAACTGGCATGAAACCATGTTCAGTATTGATTACAGCAGCTAACTCCTTAAGGCTATCATTTCCAAGGATCGCATGGAAGGATTTCAAGGTAGGTAATAAATAAAATTTGATGTCAATATCATTTTGGCCGAAAAGATGTGCTACGGTATGGTGAGTTATTTGGATGTCTTTACCTATTGAATTGGCGAAGAATGGGCTCTTGTTAAGTGTGGGTGTTGGTACTAGTGAATTCTGAATATAGTTTTTATTTGACCCTGTGTCTATTAATATCTTTAGTATCTCGCCGCTCTCTGTCCTTGTTTCGACATATGGGAGCGACGAGTAGGATTTCCTAAAAAATAGATGTCCGAATAGTCTACAATATCCTGTTCGTGAGATGCACCTGTTCCATGTTCATTAGAAGGTTGATTACCACGATTTTCCTCCTCCGCTATAGTCCGGTTAAAGTCATTGAGATAGGCGTTGGCTGTATTGATATGGAAGTTTCTTTGCGTCTTATATGGAATTCCAGCATGCTGGCTGCTTGCCTCACGTTTGGGCGCAAATCCTGATTGTGGCCTGTTGGCATAGTTTACTGCTCTTGTCCGGAGGCTCTGGTCTACTTCCATAGGTACTGGTGGCTTAGGTGCCATTGGTCTTGGAGGTGCATAGTGGAACCGATCATTTTGGAAGCGTTGGTTTTGGAAGTTAGAATTATTGAAATAGGGGCGTTGATTTTCGGGGTTGTGCCTAGGATTGTTGTAATTGTTGTTGAATTTGGGGAAGTGCGCCAGCTGAGGATAAAAATTGTTATTGCCAAAGTATCCCTTATGTGGTGGCATTGGTTAAGATATCTGCCTTTTAGTGTTTGTATGTGTATTGATCGCGTAATTTGTTCTATAAGTTTGGTTCTGAAGTTTTAGGCAAAGATGTAGAGCCTGTGGCAGGTCTGCCGGCTCGCGTATGCCCAGCAACTTGGGCATGTTGCCTTTAAGTTCTCTAACGAATGTGTCCAGCGGTTTGTCTCTGTAAGATTGCGTCAAGAGATTCATGGACTCCGCTCCTATCTCCATACAGCCTATTTTATTAAGGATCAAGGACAGATGCTTATACACCTGTTGGTAAAATTCTTCTACTGACAAGTTCCCTTGAATCAATGATGTCATTTGGTACTCCAAAGTACCCAAATCACGTTTGTCAGCGTAGTGCATTGTTAGGCATTTTGAAATAGCTTTCCAGTCGAGCGGAGTGTTATAGGATTCGAGGGCCATGTCTGCCTCTCCCACGATTTTATTCCTAACCACATTTAATATTCCAAAGTACCTAGGAGTTCCTTTTGAACCCTCATAAATATTCAAAATCCTGTCTACGCTCTTTTTCCAGGAGCGGAATTCCCCTGCTTTTCCTGAGAATTCTCTTAGACACCTGACCACATCGGGAATCCTGTCTAAATCCGACATGTCATTTCTATATTCCTCATTGATAGTCTGGTCGGTTGCCTCATTTGATTCCGACTGTGGGTTTACTAGGGATCTTAGTATGTCCCGTCCTTCGGCCTGCAAGATTCAGTTAACCATGGTAGACACCATGCTTTCTAATGCGGTGCCTTGGCTTGTTCGCTGTTAACTGGAGGAGGAGCTTGAGGAAGGGTCAAGGAGGGAAGGTTTAAGGATGGATTCGTTTTGCATTTTGATTTTTTTTTTTTTTTCAAAATTACAATATGTATTTTTTTTTTAATTTTTTCTTAAAATTATCAAATAGTTTTTAGGGAATGTGTTTTCCTCTTTTGTTTAAATGTTACAAAATTTTATTTCTTAAATATGAATCAATTTTAGGTTAAACTTTCAATAGGGTTTTGAAGTTTTCTTATACTGCGCTAATACAAAATTTTTGACATGAAGATTAATTATTACTTACAATAGTGTTAAAAGCATTCCGACACTTATTGGCATTCTTTCTTGTATAAAAAAATTGTTCAGTTTTTGCTTTTGTTTTTATTTATTTGTATTTTCGATTTTTTTGAATTTCAAATTTGTGCGTGAGTATATATTTTTTCTAAATTCGTATCTTTTCTTATCTCTTTCTCCTTTTTTATTGTTAAATTTCACGCAAATATTTTCTTCATTTACCAGTATAGAAATCTTGTTTCATTTTTTTTTTCATATGCAATATTCCAAAATTTATTTTACACCAATTTTTGGGATTTTCATTCAGCGATTTAACTGGATTTTTAGCTGATTTATTCTTTTGTTTCCATTCTTTTTAGTATTTCAAATATTTTCAGAATATTTATTTTTTTTTTGTTGTTTTGTTTTTCTCCTTTTTTTTAAATATTGTTTTTAATTCAATTAAAGTTTTGACAGAGCGGCGTGCGTGCAACGCGTCCCGTTTGCTTAAAAGCTACTAGGGGGCCTCTTTCTCTGTACTAAGTCGGCGCGAGTATCCTACAAGGATTTTTTTCGCGACCTTTAGCTTCGAACTACTTAAGGACTCTTGCTAAAGGATTTTTGTTTACCAATACGCGGGCACTACTTGAGGGCAATAGTAATTGGATTTTTCTTTGTGTTTTTAAATTACCAATAGTACTCGTTATTGGATTTTGTGATCACTAATATTATGAGATATTAGATTTTTCGATCACCAATAACACTCACTACAGGATTTTTTGGACCAGCCAGATTCCGAAGATTTTTTCCCAGCGAATTTTTTGATTTCCACGAAGTTTATTATTTTAGTGATTTGGTTTCCTTTTGTTTTTTTTATTTTGTTTCACGTTAGTTCGTGCCTAACATTGGCCAATGTATATTGTTTTAGTAATTGCGTAGATTAATTTTATTTTTAATTACAGGAAGCGGAGCATATTAAAATTTTTTTCCAACAAAATGTTTTCACAGTTAATTAACAAATTTTTGCACTGTTTTTAAACTTCTTTATTTAGCATTCAATGCTTATTATTTTTTTTTTTGTCACTGCACTTTTGTATTATATGTACGAACGAAAATTATTTTTAATTCAAAACGTATCCTTTTAAAAGTTCGCGGTCAGACTCCGAATTTCGCGACTGGTCCCTGCTCGGGCGCCAGTTAAATTATTTTATGTCGATTTAAAATTAAAAAAAATATTTTTTTATTTTTTATTGTGCTCTTGGCACGTCCTTATTTAGATAATTTCAAATTAGAACTAACTTAAGTTGAAAATAATATAAGCCTCGCTGCCTTGGGGTGATCATGCTGCCGCTGCGTGTCTTCCTTCCAGTTGCTTCGGTTCCCACCGGCGGAACTGCTCCAGACGCTACGTTAGCATAATTGTGTCATCCGATCCGCGCGTGCAATTATGCCACCACAGGTAGACCGTGTGACCGCTGGTGCAATATTAAGTGCAATTGCACTGAGTGGCTTGCATATTAATTTATATTGAAGTTTTTGCATATGTTACGTTAACTCCTCCACCCTCAAAAACAGACGTCCTCGGCAGAGGACAGAGATCCTGGTGGGCTTCTCGTTTACCGTTTCTACTGCTGCAGACGTTTGGGGCTGTTGCTCTGAATTCCCTCTTGGATTCGGTATTGGCTTAGTTTCGATGACCAATTTGTGGTTTGTTTTTGCCTTGGAAACACATTTCTTTGCGATGACAACTGCGATTGCGGATAGTAGCAATATCCACAGGTTTGACCCCATGATGACAGGATAGATTTGTTTATCGCCAATTAACTCGATGCTTATAGTATTGTTAAGATGGAGTTCTTTCATCATTTCTAACGTGAGTAGCTCTTCAACCGCTTTAAAGCTGCTCCCTCTTTGTAGGATAGATGGCATAGGCTTCGAAGATATTATTTGCTCGTTACAGAAGGTTTTGTTTTTTATGTTGATGGTAATATTGTGAAGCCAAATTAGAAAGGTGCCGGTCAGATTAATTTGATCATTATTAGCCGTAATTGTCCCATTGAATTGGCTTAGCAGGATTACGTCGGGAAGGATCTCTTCTACCTCAGGAATGGGTTGATTGTTGGTTCGAAGGCAGTCGGATGATTCACCCCGAAGGAGGTTTGGAATGCAATGTGAATTACTTTTGTCAATTATTTCATCTTCTTTACAAATGGATAGAAATTTGAAATTTTTACATTTGTCTTTTATGCCAAAAGTTTTTTTATTACATTCCAGAATTTTCTCAAAATCTATTTTATTAATGAATGACCCCTTTTTAACGGGTTTGACAATCAATGTTTTGCATGCTTCACTTTTAGTTGTCGGAATGCTCATTATATAAACAAGAGTGGTATAATTTGATGCTATTTTTGCAGATGCAAACTCAAAGGCTTCTTCAATATTTATAAATGGGATATCATCTTTTTCGAAAATTTCTTTTACAACGTTTATTTCTGTATTAGACAATATAAATGAAATTATGATCCCTGCCTTTGCCCAGTGCACGGCATATTCTACATTTATTAATTCTTCCTTTATCATATATAGTCTGAGTTTAACATTGGCTACATGGGCATCTTGAGCATGTTTTTCATCTTTGAAAACTTTTAAAATATTATTTGTAATCTTCGTTATATTACTTGCCCTTTCCATTAGCATTTTATTTATAACAATTTGCTTGTTATTATTTGATGACACATCATTGATCTTTCCTTTTACAATTTCGAAGTCGTCATGGTCTGGACTGCCAGCTATCCATTTCCATGCGCTTCGCAAAAAATTTAATGAACGCTTATTTCTAGGTTTTAGGCGGTTTAGGTGGTTTTGGATGAGGATTAGTTCGTGTCGAAGGAATGGATGAAGAGGATTTGTGTCGTTGATATTGTTGACTTCGTCTCTTAAGTCTTCAATAATTTTTTCATAAGAGGAAAGGTCAATTATATGAATCAGTTTAACCATCCCAGACTGCACTTTTGATGATCCTGTTTCTACTGTGATCAATTCTGAGTTTGAGTAGTCCAAAATTTTTACATCGGCCAAGCAAGAGGCCACAAGAAACCTAAAAAAAAAAGAGTCTAACTTTTAATATTGCTTTTGTGGACGTCTTTCTCAGTTTCAGTTATTGTTGTCTTTGACTTGTTTTCTCTAACAGTCTCCCTTTTGTAACGTGGGGATAACTTGGATCCTACCCTTTTATTTAGCTTTACATAAATGACATCTCCCGGCTCATAGTTTTTAATAGGATGCCTTTTCTTATTTGTTGCCCTAAATCGATGCTTTGTTTTTCTCTTAGCCGTGCGATATTATCCTGCCTTGCTTTTTCGAATTGGCTTGGATCCGTGCTAACCCTCCTACCAAAAAATACCTCGATTGGCTTCTTCCTTGTTGTCGAGTGCACGGAGCAGTTATATTCATACACAGCTCTATCTAGCAATTCTTCAAAAGATCTATGAGTTCCATCAGTTTTTAAGCACCTCATAATTTCCGTCAAAGTTGAATGAAATCTTTCAACCTGCCCATTGACTGTGCTGACATAAGGGGGTGTTTTGAAAATTTGTATGCTTAACTGGTCATATAATAAGAATCTTATAGAGTCAGAATTTAAGGACTTCTCATTGTCAATCACAACAATTTTTGGAACTCCATAATTAAATAATAATTGGCGTAGTGGTTCCCGGATATCTTCTACTCCCTTGGATTGAATCAGTTTTGTCTGTGCGTATGTTGAGAATTTATCCACTGCTGTAAGGACTAGTTTCCTTTCTGTGCTATAAATATCTATGTGTAGAATGTGACCAGGATATTCAGGAATTGGGGTTTCTTTTAATTGGGGCTTATTGGGGTGACGGTCATAGTTATGCTCTTGGCATACTCTACACTCCTTCAACAATCTGTTATTTTTTTAATTCATTTTCGGAACGTAAAGCCTTTCTAATAATTGGATTTTATTCTCACGCCCATTTCGGTGGGCCCTTCTATGATCCTTTAGAATTTCCTCTTACTGTCCTGTTTTGCTAGTTACATCATTGACTTTTGTTTGGGTGAAACGGATTTTGTATCTACTAAAGTGTTCGGGACAAATTTCTTGAATTTTTCCCTTTTTTTCTTCTGTTGTAAACAGACCATTACTTACGCTGGGGTTTAAATGTCTTCTAAGGATTGAAATTAGATCCTGATTTGTGTACTCTGATTTAGTGACGATATGCCTGTGGTACGTAGGGAATGGTATTTCGAATTGATAATTATCAGGGTTTCCAGAAAGGATGAAAATTTGGTTCTTAAAGGCATTTATAGGAACTTCGACCGCTGGTATGCGGTCATGAGAGGAACTTTCGTCGCTATGCTGTGAGGCAGGAAGTGAATTTATTTGTGTAGTTAGTGGTAGTCTTAATAAGGCATCTGCGACCAAGTTCGTCGTTCCTGGCTTGTATCTGAGTTCATAGTTATGTTCTTCCAGTATTGCCTTTGATTTATATTGAAGTTTTTGCATATGTTACGTTTACTTATATCATCACTAGAAGCATAGATAGGGTAATTGTCTTTAAGTGGGGTCCCCAAAGTTCATTATATGGGAGGAAGGCGTATCCTTCCTCTGATCGACCCCGAATCTTATATATGGCTTTGTAGCATCCATATACGAGGGCGGATTGATATTGAAGCTACCTAAGTAGGAAAAAAACATTTTTTTTCAAAAACCATTTATTTCTCAACATAGTCTCCTTTTACTTCGACACACTTAGTAAGACGATATTCCAACTTTTTTATACCATCTGAATAATACGATTTCGGGAACCCCTCAAAATACGCGTTAGTTTCGGTAATCACTTCTTCGTTTGAGATGAATCTTTTTCCTCCGAGCCATTTTTTCAAGTTTGGAAACAGGAAAAAGTCACTAGGAGTTAAATCTGGACTATAAGGTGGATGATTAACCAATTCGAAGTGTATTTGACGTAATTTTAGCATCGTATCTAATGCTGTGTGAACCGGTGCGTTGTCTTGAAGAAAGAACATTTTTTTCTTCTTTAAATGTGGTCGTTTTTCCTTGATTGCATCAATCAATTGATCGAATAATGCACGATAATATTTTCCTGTGATTGTGGATCCGTTTTCAGGATAATCGATGAGCAATATTCCGTGTGCATCCCAAAATGCAGTGGCCATTACCTTGCCAGCCGAATTCACTGCCTTCGCCTTCTTCGGAGCACTACCACCAGCTTCCACCCATTGTTTCGATTGATTTTTGGTTTCAGGTGTGTAGTGGTGGACCCACGTTTCATCAACAGTTATTAATCGACGCCAAAGATCAACAGGAGTACGCTTTATCATGTCCAAACACCGCTGTGAAGTGGTCTGTCGAATTCGTTTTTGTTCGACACTGAGCAAATGCGGCACCCATCTTGTCGATAACTTTTTCATATGCAAATGTTCATGCAAAATGTTGAACACACGTTCATATGATATATTTACCATTTCAACAATCTCACGCAACTTGACTCGGCGATCATTCATAGCGATATCGACGATTTTCTGGATATTTTCTTCAGTAACCACCTCTTTTGGCCTTCCTGTTGATGGTATTGTTGCAATGCTTGTTCGGCCGCGTTTAAATTCAGCAATCCAATATTTTTCCATGTAATCTGACGGAGCAGACTCACCGTAATGTTTATCGAGCTTTTCTTTTGTCTCTTTCTCCGTTTTCCCTTTCAAATAATAATGTTTAATCACTTCACGAAATTCGTTTTTTTCCATTTTTCAAGAAACACAAAAGTTGCTTACTTCACACCACTACAACAAATAAACTAATCGATGAATTTGGGTGAAATTTTAACAGCTGTCGTTTGACAGATCGCATTTTCTAAAAAAAAAAAGTTTGTGTGTTTGTGCTGCCATCTAGCGCTAGGTAGCTTCAATATCAATCAGCCCTCGTATGTACTAATACAAAATTTCGTCCAAAAATATTTAATAGGTCGTAAGTTATAATAATATGTCAATAGTGGGCGTGGCTGTAGAACTATCTCGCCCATTTTTTGTGTGGTGTTTAATGTCAGTAGCAATAATCTGCCCATATTTGGAATGCATGCCAGTACAGACCCAGTGTATACATATACTAATTTGTATATCATCACCAGAAGCATAGATAGGGTAATTGTCTTTAAGTGGGGTCCAGAAAATTCCATTTTTATTGTGTGGTGTTGAATGTTAGTACCCGCAACATTCCTGTGAAATTTCGTCGAAAAATCTTTAATAGGAACCTAGTAATGATTTTTGGTTAATTGTGGGCGTGGCAGTAGCAATAATCTGCCCATATTTGGAATACATGCTTGTATAGACCCAGTGTATACATATACCAATTTGTTTTCATATATCATCACTAGAAGCATGGATAGGGTAATTGTCTTTAAGTGGGGTCCCCAAAGTTCATTATGTGGGAGGGAGGCGTATCCTTAGTCTGATCGAACCCGAATCGTGTGTATGGCTTTGTAGTGTTCATATACGTACTAGTATAAAATTAAGTCCAAAAATATTGTCTAGGTCGTAAGTTCTAATAATATGTCAATAGTGGGCGTGACCGTAGAAATAACTCGCCCATTTTTTGTGTGGTGTTTACTGTTAGTAACCGCAACATTCCTGTAAATTTCGTAGATAAATCTTTAATAGGAACACAGTAATGATTTTTGGCTCATTGTGGGCGTGGCAGTTGCATTCTGATCTTCATATTCTGCACACACACTATTATGGACCCCATGTATATTTCTGCAAATTTTTATTCCGCTAACCTAACCTGGCTGGCTTAAAGCCATACATAGACCGATTGGTCGCTATCGATACCAGATGGGGTCTGACCTTTATGCAGATTTCCAGTAGACATCTCGTAGAATGTCAACGCTTTTTGCAAATTTTAGCACTGCTGTCAGTTCTATTCCTGAGATGTCTTCCAATCTCCCAAATTGTGGGACTCCTAAGCATTTTAAGCGCGTTTTTGATTTCGGAGGGCATATACAAAGGAGATGTTCTACAGTTTCCCTTACTCCAACCTCCTTACATTTCCTACATTCGTCATTGTCCGTAATTCCTATCTTATTATGGCCTGTCATTATACCTATGATTGTTCTGCAGTCTTTTCGTGAGAGCGCGAGTATAAATCGCGTTTCCTATCGTTGACATTACACATAACTTTTGCGGGTGTTGAAACTGTGCCACCTTGCTTTCACCTGCCTACTCATGTGTCCGTCCCTTTCATTGAATAGTTCTTTATGTCGTTTTCATGTTCAAGTGGTAAATCGACAGCGCTTTTTGCAATCTTATCTGCTATTTCATTCCCTTCTATGCCCTTATGACCAGGTACCCAATAGATAATCAGTCTTCTATTTGTGACTAGCCTATCTATGGCTTCCCTGCTCTGTAGGATATTTTTGGATATTATACTATATGAGTTAATCGCCTTTATCGCTGCCTGGCTGTCCACGTATTATTTTTGGGTCATTTCCTGTCTTGGTGTATGCTAGCTCTGCGGCTTTCCTGACAGCGAAGACTTCCGCTTGAAAGATACTGCTCTCTTTGGTCAGGCAGCTTAATTGGCTGCCTAATTCCCAACTCTTAGCAGTAGATGCCCGCTCCCACACCATCCATCGTTTGTAAGCCGTCCGTGTAAAAGTTAAAGGTCTTTCGGCAGGCCGTCATGCCCTTACGCCACCCCTCCTCTTCGATTGTAGTTCGATACCCTCTTTCCCAATTAAAACGTGGCGTCATGTAATCTGTGTTGCACAAACCCCTACTGCCTATTGAGCTATGCCCGAAGGTTCTGTATGTGAATTCTCCCGTAGTCACCCCGCGGATTTCGCTGCAAGATTCTCCGCCACAAGGTTGGCGGCATGTTGAGTACTATTTCGAGAGCAGCCGTTGGAATGGTTCTCAGTGCCCTTGTTATGCAGAGTGAAGCGAGGCGCTGGACTCTTCGCATTGGCATTATATATGTAGACTTCTTTGTTGCAGTCCACCACACTAAAGCACCAAACAGTAAGATTGGTATAACTATTGCGGTATCGCACCAGTGCATCAGCGAGGGAGAAATACCCCAAGTAACGCCTAGCATTCTTTTACATGCATATAGCGCGTTACTGGCCTTCCTCGCCCTTTCCTCAACATGGCGCCTCCATATAAGCTTAATGTCAATAATTAGTCCATGGTACTATGTGGGGTATTTCGGAGTAAGTTCACTGTCACCTAACTTCGGGAAGTTCCACGCGGGGAGCTTGTGCTTTCTGGTAAAAAGTATCACGTCCAAGCCTGCTCTAGACGCCCACTGATTGATTGTTTTAAGAGTGAATAATGAACAATATTACTGATGGTATCTAGGTACTTTGCCGTTACTACTATTGCTATGTCATCTGCATATGCCACTACTTTAGGTGACTTCCCATCAAATTCCCTGAGTATTTCGTTTACTACAAGTAACCACAGAAGCGGCGATAGCACTCCTCCTTGTGGGGTACCTCTGCCTGCCTGTTTGGTCATCTTAGCTTCGTTCCATTCCGCTCTTATCGTTCTGCAACCTAGAAGCTGCTTTATCCAGAGATAAACAGTGGGTTCTACATTACTTTTTACCATGCTATTCAAAATAGCATCCTTCGTCACGTTATCGAAGGCTCCGGATATATCTAGGAACACCCCAAGGGCATATTCTTTATATTTTAAGGCCCTTTCAATATTCAGTACTAGCGAATGGAGTGCAGTCTCCGTGGATCTGCCTTTAGTATAAGCGTGTTGTGCTTTTGACATATTGTCTGGCGCAATTGTGTCCCTGATATATGTGTCTAGTATCTTCTCTAACGCCTTCAGGAGGAATGAGGTCAAACTTATGGGCCTGTATTCCTTTGAGTAGAGAGGGTTGCTTTTACCCGCTTTCGGTATAAACACAATCCTCGCCTGTCTCCACGCAGCAGACACATAGCCGAACCCCAAACATCCCGTATATATCGTTTTTAACTATGGTGCCAAAAGACAGCTAAGCTTTTGGAGGATGGCTGGGAAGATTCCGTCCAGACCTGGGGATTTAAATGGGCCAAAGGAATTTTTTGCCCTCTCTATTCTATCTGCTGTAATGATATCCGTTGGAATGTCGTTCACAGTATCTCTTATAGGTTCGAGATCATCAGTGTCAGTACAGCCCGGGAAATGTGTACTGACAAGGTCCTCGAGAGATTCCTCACAGCTGTCAGTCCAGTCTCCATTGCTTTTACGTATTAAATTGGGCATGGTCGGATTCTTAGAAATCAGTTTCCTGAGCCTAGCCGTTTCGTTTGTATTTTCTATATTGCTACAGAAGTATTTCCAAGATTCCCTCTTTGCTAAGCGCACTTCCCTTTTGCATTCCCTTAATAATTCCCTGTACTCAATCCAACATAACTCATAGTCAGCTACTTTGGCTAACTTAAAGAATTCAAGTACCTTCCGCTTTTGCAACCCTAGCTCCTTGTTCCACCAAGGAGGTTGCGACTTGCGTTTTGTACGTGTTGGAGGACAAGACCTATGATGAGCTTTAATGAGAGTACTTGTGAGTGAATTTACCCCTTTTTCAAGTTCAACGTGCGAGTTGCACCTTCTTGGACCCATTCGTTTATTTTCTAGTATCTTCCTGTACAAATCCCAGTTCGTGGTACTATGATTCCTGAAGTTTAAATTTTTATATTTAGTCGAGAATGTAACAGAGAAACTTATATACGAGTATTTGGGGTCAGAAAGTGATGGTGCACTAAGCACTTTCCAGTCTTCTACCATAATACAATTATTTGTGTAGTGTTACGTCTAGTACGTTCTTCGAGGTTGGTCCAATGTATGTTGGTTCCTCCTCACTACTGGCTACTTCTAGACTATTTGGAGAATAAAGTTGAGTAGTGACTCACCACTTTGATTTATATCGGCACTTCCCCATACCGTGTGGTGCGCGTTTGATTCGGATCCCACCACCAGAGCCTGCTTCCTTTTGCTGGCTGCTTCCGCCAGCCTAAGAAGTTCACTCGACGGCGCCGCGTCCTCGTGTGGCATGTAGCAAGACGCAAGGAGTAGTAGCTCATCCTCGCCGTTTTTACAGCCACCACCGTCAGATCATCTGTAGAGAGAATGAGATTAATATTAGAATTTATACTTTTCCTCACCAGTATCGCTTTTCTTACCTTATCTGTCACATTTGGGATATAGGTATTATAATTTTGTGATTTTAAGCCGGAAACCACGTTACCCAAGGCTATCCATGGTTCCTGGACCAACACCACATCGTAGCCGACTTCCTCCATATTGAGGAGAAGTTCAGCTGAAGCGAGTTTACTTTTGTGGATTTGAAGAGTTTTCAGCATGGGGCACCGGCTCCTTCCCGGGGTTGGATGTTTCCTCCAACTCACCCTTCTCCACATCCCGTATGTTCAGAGAGGCTTTCAAGACCTCTTCCAGGCCAAGATTTTTTTGTGTTTTGGTTATCATCACCCGGTTTCCGTTTTTTGAGCCGAAGGTACACGCTACCAACTCCCCACGCCATCTTCCCAAACCGTGGATAAAGATATCTTCTGCCGTCTTATTGATCTGCAAGATGTAATTTTGGCCTCCCTCAGTATTCGCTGGTTTAGCCAGACTTGGCACCTTCCAGTCGCTCGTCGGCACGTCCGGATTCTGTCGTTGTAATAGTAACAGAGCATTCTCAGATTTCACCAGGCGCGGAATGAGCACCTTCGCCTTCGGTACCGATGGAATGCAGCTGCGATCGACAATTTCAAGCAAAGCCTCCTACCACAGGCCTTGCAGCGTTTTTATGGCTTCCTTTATCCATTTTAGAGAAGGATCGTCTCTGCATTTGATGATTTTGTTGCCGCCAAACCATCCTGCTCCGTCAAATGCTGGCATAGGTGCGCTGGGGTCAGCGTACATTTTTGCGAATAGGGTTTTAAGCAGCTTCATCTCCGCCACGATTATGTGTTTCTTGGCAACCTCATTGGCCGCCGTCGCTGCTTTGGACGTTGTAGGTCGTTCTGTATCTCTCCATTTCCTGGTGGGCATCTTTCCTTCGCTTTCGGTAGAGCGTTGCCTTTTTTCAGCAATTTGCTCCTCTAACCTATTCGCGGATTTCGGAACCGATGCGGCACACCCTGGGAGAGTTGCGAAATGTGCCCGTCCTTTTTCAACTTCCTCCTTAGCCCAAGCCAACCGTTCCGTCTCCTGCTGAGTCAGGTCGTTTTTGGTGCTAAGTCGGTCGTGTAATCTTACCGCGGCCTTGTATCGCGCTTTCGCTTTCATCCCTTCCTTACTTGGCTTAGCTCTAGGCCCTTTCTTGCGATCAGAACTGACACCTTCGAGTTTTGCCGGAGAGTGAAGTAGCGCGTCTTTGGCGATTGTGTCTACGCTCCCTACGCTTTCGAGGTCCAAGTCTTCCTGGACTATGGCCCCTGTGCGTCGCAGAGCGAACATCGTTGTTGTGTTGGCAGCAGCTGTGCGACTGCTGTAAACTGCTCCCTTTACAGCAAAAATGTAGCCGCTGGCGACACAGCTTATAGCTTCACTGTGCCCGCCGGTGGTAGTAGCCACTTCTCCCACCGACGTTTGAGCTGATATCCCAGCCCGCTTCTTTACATCATTGACCTCCATTTTGAGTTTTTGTTTCGGGAAGCCTCTGTCCCTAACGTTTTATACCTGCCGTCAGGTACCTTTTTAGCAATAGCTCCTCCGTCACCTATTGGGGCACAACATATATAGTTCTCCGCCAAGAGGGAAGGGGGAGTTCATATATTGATCTTGGCAAGGCACCACCTGTTTGCCTTGCTGCAAATCAGGTAGACCCCGCAACAGCACTGCAAAGCGTGGTCGGCACCCGCGTGGAGGGTACAGCTAAGAGGATTTCTGCCAACCCAATACAAGCATAGGTAGGCTAATTTTAATTTTAGACACGAAAGTTCCTTATATCAAAAGTTGGCTTGTCTTTTCTCTGATGAGCCCCATTTGTTGTAGATAGCTTTGTAATGTCCACATGTTTCTTCATGTAAAATTTCGTCCATAAATCTCTACCAGATCTAAAGATATTAATATTTGTTAATAATGGGAGTGGCAGTTAATATATACCGCCCACTTTTTGCACAGTGTTTAGTAGAACCCACATCTCCATAACTGCCTTATGTCACTATTCCGTCAATTGGACCGAAGTTATAGTCATTTTAAAAAAGGTGAAAAAAGTTCCTTAAATGGGAGGTAGGCGTGGTCTTTGTCCAAATCGGCCCAAATAGCAATCTGGTTCTGTATCTTTGCCCAGGCTACACTTTCCAAAATTTCATTAAGATAGCTGTAACGATGTAGAAAAAAAGTGGTCACAGACGGACAGACGGACGGACAAAACAAAAATTGCTTAGAAAGTGATTCTGATCATATCTGTATATATATATATATCCATACCTACCACGCCTCCTTCTTGAAATTGCAACCCCTCTCAAAAGCACAAAATTAGTATACCCTATTTACCTTTTTTAAAGGTAAAGGGTATAATAAATACAACACTACAATAATTAATTTTAAAAATATTACTATCGAATATGTTATCTATTTAAAAATTCTTGGCCTAATATTTGACAATAAAACTAGCTTTAAGCACCATTGTATATATTTAAAAAATTGTCTAGCTGCCAGACTTAACTTTTTGAAATATTCTCATCCCCTAAAAGTCATATCCACACTAACACTCTAATTTCTGCAACGAAACTTACAATTCTCTCCAAAATAGATTACGGGCTGCAGATCTATGGAAAATGTGTCAAAACCAATCTTAATATGTTAAAGACACCATATTATGCAGCTGTGAGGTCCAGCTTACGAGCCTTTCGAACTACGCGTACTGGAAATCTCTTAGCGGAAGGAGGCTTCCTCTAAATTGGACAGAGAATGCAGATCCTGCGTTGTGGTCTAACACCTCTCTTATTTTGTAACTCCTCGCATATTTTGTATAAAGAAATACAACTCTTAAAAGCTCGTAAATTTTCTCTGTCGATGGTATCAGCGCTGCGCGCAGTTTATAAGCTTAACACCAATCTGGATTTCAATACAACTCCTCCAAGACGATCGGTCAAACACCCTCCATGGACTTTAAGCGCAGAGTAATTTATCGATAAACTAACAAGGTGTGGTAAGGGAGGTACAAACTCTTGAAGCAGAAGCGCAAGCCGTGTTATCCAGCCTACAATGGATTGAAAACACAAAGGGAAAGTCCGTCATCTGCAATGACACTCGGTCAGTCTATGATGCAACAAAAAACTATTCTAATATTTTTGAGTATATAGAAAAAATACAGCAATTGCTCACTGTAATGAAAAAAAGTCAAAATCATGTGGGTACCAGGACATTCAAGTATATCTGAAAATGAGCTAGCTGACTTAGCAGCTAAAGATGCACTGAACTGTCCTTTAGAATACTTTAAGCCATTCTCCAAAAAAAGTGTTATTACTTCAGCCAGGAGATATATATACAAAAAATAAAGCAATCAATGGGTACGATACACCACCCTTATAAAAGAATCAACCCTGCAAGATCCTCTCTGATCCTTCCTCACACAACATCTATCACCATGAACAAATGCTACAGGCGACTTCGATTGGGTCACACGCTAATAACCCACAGGCATCCTTTTAAAAAGAAACCACAACCCCGTTATTCCTTCTGTAATAATTCAGTTCTCACAACTCCTTTCTGCCTGTCAATCCATTTCCACCATCCGAACCTTAGTATTCCAAAATAAAAATCATTTAGAAATTCTTTCACCCCCTCTCATGAAAATTTTTATACAATATACAGTTTTCTACAACAACTAAGAATTGAAAATATAATATAAACTAGCTGACCCCGCAGGCGTTGCCCTGCGTGAAATTATGTGTTTTGAAAAGAAAAGAGAGTTGAATTTATATTGTGTTAAAAATCATTTATTTGCGATTTTTCTACATTTTTTTCAATGTAATGCAGCTTGATAAACAACATTTTTAGTTTTCAGTTCTGGTGTGTAAATGTACAGAGAAGATGGTTTTCCAACTCGTGAACACGCCACGTATAGCTGGCCGTGTGAAAAACATGGCATTTCCAGATTTAAGCTACACACTTCCAGCAACTGTCCTTGTGACCTGTTGATTGTCATCGCAAATGCAAGTTTCACTGGAAACTGAATACGTTTGAACTGAAATGGCAAATCGTTGGAACTCAAAGGAATTCGTGGAATCAAGCATTCTGCCCCCTTGTAAGTCCCTTTCAAAATTCTTGCAACTATCACATTATTCGATAGCTGCGTCACAATCAGTCGGGTTCCATTACACAGTTTCGGCGCATGAAGATTGCGAAGCATAATAATGACAGATCCAACTTTGAGACGCAAATGATGCGGCGGCATGCCAGGCAAATCCAAAGAATTTAGAAATTCCACTGGATAATTCACGGCTTCGTCTTCATTTTCAACACGATCGATCGATTTGTATGAGCGCAAATCTCCCGGAATTTGACTTTGAATCGTCCAGTTTAAGTCATTACCATCGGTATTTTTGGCAGCTATAATTGCGCGTGCACTCAACCAATCGTAGTTACGATAATTTTGGCCAATGTTCGGATAAACATTCGTGATGAGTTCAGCTTTCGTTGAAGTGAATTGGCAAATGGCAGGTGGAATTGATATCAAACCACTGGAAGTATCAACAGGAATTTGCCCATTTCCAATTCTTAGCAGTTCTTTAGAGAAAACTTCTGCGGTGCTATCCTGTTGCAGGAACACTCGCATATTCATAGTCAATCGTATGGTTTTCACGTACCGCCACAAATACGATGACTTGAGACATGCGTTCAATTCATCCGCCGCTGTTGATTTCGGAATAACAGGAAGTGTTAGTCGAAAATCGCCTGCTAACAGTATCATTGCGCCACTAAAGCGACGATTATTATTCCGCAGATCTTTCATTGTTCTGTCAAGTGCTTCTAGAGACCGTTTGTGAGCCATTGTGCACTCATCCCATACTATCAGTTTACAATTCTTCAACACTTTTGCCATAGCTGATTGCTTTGAATTGTTGCAAACAGGTGTTTCATTGATTTGCATGTTTATCGGAAGCTTTAGTGCCGAATGTGCCGTTCTTCCACCTTCTAATAGAATTGCAGCAATCCCAGTAGATGCGAGAGCCAACGCAATGCCATTTTGAGATCGTATTGTTGCCAAAATCAATGATATCAGGAACGTTTTCCCAGTTCCGCCGGGCGCATCAAGAAAAAATAGTCAACCGTTTCCATCATTGACAGCCTTCATCAATTCATCATACGCACTCTTTTGCTGCTCATTCAATAATGGAACATTTCTTTGTACTTGTTGTTCCAAAGTTATTCTGTCGTATGCACGCTTACGTTCCAATTCACGATTCAGTACATCTCTGATTTAACGATTTGGCGCTTGCATATGAATTTCAGTCAATAGTTTGCACTCATAAGCAAACACAAATCTTCAATCAACACCAATGCTTCATTGTAGATGTCATCGTTCATTTGAAATTCTGAATTCCATGTTGCCACTCGAATACGATGTAAAATGTCTTCGGCAATGTAATTTTTGTACGTATCCCATAATTGACGCGGATTTGAAGGCTGACATGTCGAAATGATCATCGCGAAAAGTGTGCGAACTTCAGTGGCATGCGAAGTAGCTATCGCATCGTCCATCGTTTGATGCTTTCTGCGTAACCATTTCTTCGACGATGCATTCCATGTATAATATCGAGGCATTTCCGAATAAAGCAATGTTCTCGCAAACGGATCACTGGCGCAAGTTGAGAAAAAACTCGTCAATGTTGTTGCTGGTGGTGTTTCCGCTCGCTGCACTGCATTCTCTGGGTTGAAATACACTCTTTGGCCATTCTCCAAATGAACTGCGAGATGCACAACAGTCGGAAAACGCTCATGAATTACAAAAGAAAATATTCTCCAAAGCGCTTCATTGCAGTTCACGTATTGACCCATTTGATACTTGCTGATCTCATCTCGTTCAAGGCCAATAACCGCCATGTCGCTTCCTTTGGTGACGTACTTGCAAACGTATTTGATCGATTTCACAGAACTGCAATACTCAACATTGATATGAGTTTTGAATGTCTTAGACAATATTGGCGAATATGGTACGATCCATGTGTTGTCAATTTCGATATTCACTCCTCTAAATTGAATGCTGAATGTTCTGCCATTGTTGTCTGATGAGCGACGCCGATAGAGTGGATATCCATCATTTCCAGATTGCGTTTCCGAAAGAAAAGCACGTGGATAGTGTTTCGTGCATTTATTGTCAGACATACAAACCGAAGTGGGATTGTAGTGTCCGCAAGGTCCATGTACCATATTGGTTTTCACCACTTCGTATAATTCTGGATCTATCTCTGGATCAGGAATTTCCGCTGAAATGATGTCATCAATTTGATCTGGTGTAATCTTGTCCACCATCCAAAGAAGAATGTGTGCGTGCGGCAAACCTCTTTTTTGCCACTCAACAGAGTACATCCAGCATCTAACAGCACCATATATACGTTGCTTCACGATAAAGTCCATCAAATATCGTAGCTGTTCTTTGAAAACTCGTGCTGTGACATCGTGACGATCGCTTGCTGGTTGACCGCGATTCAATAATTCCTTTATCTGTGGGCATTTTGGATTGCAAGTGAATATAACAAACAAATCCGGCCGTCTATAATTCCGCACGTATGTCATCGCATCCTGCGAGTACTCGTGCATGTGCCTTGGGCTGCCAATGTATGTTGATGGCAAAATCTTGAGTCGGCCAAGGTTTGTCACATCTTCATCGCTATTGACCGCATCTCGCAAGTGAATATACTCTTCAGATCGAAGCTTGGTCTGATTGAAGCGAATAAAATTGAGTCGTTCTGTCTCCATCGTCATGTACATATCAACTGCATACTGTTGAAATAATCGGCGATATCTCAAGAGATGGTTGTCAATTCCATCGCGAATCATCAATCGATACGCGTAAAAGTTCATTGCACTGACCTTCTTATTTGTATCGACACCTAAAAGTTAACCAAAAATGAAGTTACAATCAAGAGTGTTTGTTTTTCTTTTACTAACCATTGGCAGGATTGATTATATTGTATCTCAAGTGATATCCATCTTCACCACGGCAGAACATAAGCGGATATTGTAGTGAGTCATACAATCGATGAGTTTCACTGATTCGCTCTAATGCATCTCCAGCTCGACGTTTAATAACAATATCACGGGATTCTAAATTATCGCCAACAACAAGAATTGATATTTCATCGGCCGTCGGTGCATTATATTGCCGTTCATGAGTGCCTGCTGGTCGTTTGTCCGCTTTTATGACGTTTCTGTGATCATCAGAGGGCATCCTTTCTAACGAAGTTTTGAATAATCGAATTAGTTCGTTGTGTTCATGCAACATTTCTTGCAATTGCTGCACAATTTCTCTCTTCGTCGCATTGAAAATTGCACAACGTCGATTCACTTCTTCATTTGAATCTCCAAGGAAATATATTTGGAGATATGTGATCTTGATCAGGATGCGGCAACAGCGAAGATGATAAATTTGCCCGTGAATCTGTATAGTTGCAGACAAATATGTTAATTTCTGTATTTTATTGGTGAGATAATAAGTGTTAGATTGTTGGTGAACTAACCTTGAATGTGAGATTGTAATTATGTTCATTCACAATTTCCCCACCAAACGACGTCATTTGAAAACAATCGTTATACATACTGGAATTTTGTAAAAAATGATTCGAATTTGGTGATTCACCGTAAAGCAACGACCGCAATGGCTCTGGTGGAGGAAGTAACTCTGGTAATTTCACTTTTTCGCTTGCACAACACAATCCGGCCGGTTCTTTTGGAAATTTCAGTGCATCGCAATGCGGGCAAACGGCAGACATCGAACCAAATCGAACTGACTCGTGCGCAGCGTATTCAATGTCCGGCTCATATCGAAAGGCTTCGATTTTCAAATTAGGCAATCGTTGTTGTTGCTCGCGTTGTCGGTGAGCAGCCAAACGTTTTTCTCTTGCTTCATGAATTTCCTGAGCACGAACTTGTCTTCTTCTCAATCGTTGTTGCTGATTGTAAGCTTCGTGAGCCTCTTGTGATTGACGCGCACGATGTTCAATCATTCCGATTCGAGCAGATTCCCTTGCAGTAGCATTTTCCTCTTCCGTACGACGTTCTGTATAACTACGTTGAACCTCTTTGTGGCATCGTAACAAATGTCAATATGTAATTGATCACTTTGTATGAAACACACATAAAGTTTTCACGGAATAGTTTTCAATAATTTACCTTTTGAATAGCCGAAATAAAGAAAGCAAACGACCGAAATTTAACGATTCAAATAATTTACAAATCAGCTGAAGAAATAACACAAATAAATTCCAATGGAAATGAGGTTAGGTATTCACCAACAAACGAAAATAATGAACTCACTTTTTTTGTTTGAAATGTCAATAATTTCACTCAAAAACTGATGATCCACAGATTTAAAATCAAATATTTCGTGAATGTAAACAATTTAACAATTTAATGTAATGAATTTAACTCGAGAAATCAATTAAAATTTGGAAAAATGTCAGAAAGTCAATTGACGGTGTCCGCACTGTTCGAATAGACAAATTAGAAAGAACAAACAATATACGCAGCTGTCAAAATAAATAAGCGTCTACAGCTCCATCTGTAGAGTTATTGGAGTATCAGTCAGTGCTTACAACACCAATATGAAACTAAATGTGCGCGTGCAACACCACGCACATACAAAAAAAATGAGAACAAAAAGTGAGATTAGGTTTTTCTAATTTTCGAATTTTCCGAAATTTCCGACTTTTCCGAATGTTTTGAGATTGATAGATTTGCAAGAAACAATTGGAAAAAAAAATTTGAAAGAAAAAAAATTTTGTATGGAAAAAAGGCCTTTTTGGAATTTTTAAATTTTCCGACTTTTCTTCAGGAAAAGTAAAAAGGTGTTTTTTATTTCTAAACCTTCCCAGATCCACAACGAACAACCTCTGAAAATTCCATCAAGATTGGTCCCGCCGTTCTCGAGCCTTAGCGTCACTAACAAACAAACATTCATTTTTATATATATATACGAGTAGATACAATTGAATTTTCTTTTTTTCTTATTATATAAAATCTCAACATCATAAGCCGATAGCCCTGGCAGCTAGAGCTTATATAATTATTTATAATTTTAATTGTAATTAATTTTAATAAAATCAAAAATAAATAAGAAAATCTTTCTTTAATAATTACGAAAACAATTTTTTAGTTTATCAAATAGTTTATTTACTTCAACGCAACTGGAATATTTCGACTTCTGGATTTGAGGGTTCATTGACAATGAGAAATTATAAAAAAAATTGTATGTTTTCAGTTATTGAGGAATGACGATAGTTAGAGTTAAGGGGGGTGCATAGTATTTTTACCACTACATACATAAATTTTAACACCTCCTCACAGTAGCAGAACTCGCACAAATCCATTCATATCAGTGTCTATTCTATATGTTCTTTGCCTAAAGTATGGAGTAAACACTGGTACCGATTTTAACTGCTCTTGGTGCTATTGGTGGTTCTGGAGGGAGCGCTCTTGCAAAATTTATAAATGAGACGCCGCTAGAGAGAAGCTAATAGAAGCAAATCGTCATAAAAAAACCAAAGAAGAATAAGAAAAGACATTCAATTCCCTCCATTTTTAATTACCGTTTCTACCAATTTTTTTTGTCACACGTATTGTGTCCGTGAATTTATTGTGTTTGCTGTACCCATATACCATATGTGGGTTGCCATGTTTGTGTAAAGTGGTGAATAAAAAACTTTTTTTTCCACTTGAATTTGTTTTTGTTTATTATTTCTTGCTGGTCTCAAGAAAATATGTTATTGAAAATATTATTTAGTATTGTAGAAAATATTATTAGTAGTGTTACAAATAGTGGATGTTTCAAGGCAAATACTCGTGCACATGAAACGCACTCAATTATATTATTTCGAAGCATTGCGGACTCTGGACTGTGAAAATATGCAAAAAATGTAAAATCCAGTACATTAAAAAAATGTATTTAATAAATACTTGAATTCTTAATTATTCTTAATCGTTTCAAAGAGTTTGCTAATTGGAAGGCAGTTATGCAAGATGACGTGGAAAAAAACATGAGATATATTCAGCCCGTATAGAAAAGTGAAAACTATTTGAAATAAATAAGTTTTTTTAATGTAATTTTTTTTATTAATTTTACACTTTTCACACCACCCAGGCGGGATGCAGTGGTGCGTTACCGAGTGAATTTTTCATTTGGATGCTCGGTTCCCCTGTAGGCCTATTACATCCATTACATATATTAAATTATATATATTAGTATTAAAGTAAAAATACTAAAAACCAATTTGTATAAGTTGATTATATAAATTTAATTAAATAAAAAAATTTATAACACACAAATTATTAATACATTATAATTTTATTTAATATAAAAATTATGTACATTCAGTATTCCACACTGCATATACTAATGATAAAGGAAGTGACTAGAATAACTATTAATTGTGTTGGTGGGGTTTTGACAAAGTTGTTAATTACAGTAGAATGGTTTAATTACAATAATTTATTAAGAGCAAAAATAATCGAAACACATTGCAATCGCAAAAAAAAAAAAAATCCCTAGACGTTGCTTCAATAAATGCAATTATTATGGTGTTTCGAATGCACATCAATACAAAATATATATGACCTGCCTCAATTTGAAGTTTGCGTTGTTTGAAAATTTATAACACATATTAAATCCAACACATCCAACGGCGCACTTCCTCGTATGCGGCATTACTGTAATAATATAAAAATTAAATATATTAAATGAAAAATATAAAATATATATCATTATTTTAAAAAATTACCTTCGTTGTAAATCCAAGCTCCGTCAAAGAAAAATTATTCCACACAATAAATGTTAATATTGCAAATGAAATGTGGTGAAATATTTAGAATTCACCTTTACGGAAAGAATTCCACAGTTTTGCAATAAAGATGATTTCTACATGAATATTAAGAATGGTTTTACATTATTTATAATGAAAGTTTCTTGCTAACACCTTAAACCAAACTAAAAATCAACTTTTATTGTTATTTTAAATAGTTTATTAAATAAGTTAATTCCAAAAATATCCTTAAGACTAAGCTACTATAGGCTTTCGACATAAAATTGTGTTGTAAATTAAATTTTATATCATATCACATAATTTTAAGATGTTCAGAACAATGTGCATGTTTTCTTTGTGAAATTAGAGAGTACGTCAGATACTGCATAGATTGTCCATAGGTTGAGACGCTTTTAGTTAGCATAATGGCATGTTTCTTCTATCCTGGAAACTATATCCCAGTCTTAAACGCGTCAATTTTGTAAATACATGTTCCATCCTCTTTTTGGAAAATATTGTTCGTTTGCCGTCTTCGTTATGCAACAAAGAAAATACTTTAATATATGATTGTTTCATTTTTTACAACCAAAGCATAAGATTTTATGATCATAAGTTTTATTTGGCTGATAAAGCAATCATTTGTTTACTTGCGTTAAATTGGTATGCATTGGTTTGAGGTGATGTGCTTATATGTATTAAGTAAATTTTTTGTTAAATATAATGCAATGTCTTGTGGTGTTTTTGACGTTTAGTGCTATTGTTTTCCTTTGTTACAAATTCGAAACTTTAATTAATTTTTTTTGTGGTTCATTTCAGTTTTATTAATGACAAAATTATACGTCAAGTAAATATATTTTACTTAAGTACATACTTTTGTTATGAGATTTGATGTTGCATTGTTCTATAAATCAGCTTAATTAAATGTGGCCTGTTATTGTGTAGAGTAACTCTTCTCAGTAATTCATTTCATTACGTATATACACAATCGTTCTAAAAGAAATTTCGGAACACAGCTCCTCATATCAAGAGAAAAAAATTGTTTAAAATTAAGCATTTAGTTTACAATTGTGGAAACAATAGTAATAGAAATGGCAGATACAAGAAAAATAAAGAAATGCAAAATAATACATATTTTCGTTCTGTATATATAATTACAATTATCAATAAGCAGTGTATTAAAAACATTTGGCATTTAAATGACTCATATCATTTGGATTGGATTGTTCTCATTAGAGTTTCTTAAAAATTTTCCGTACACAAATAGCTGATGAATCCGAATGTTAAAAATTTTATTTGTAAGAAAAATTAAGTGTAATTGGAAAATTTCCTTATTTTCCTGCTTTCTTTTACTTTTGTTTATTTTCTTAATGAATTGTTTACGTTACAGAGCGTATGAATTTATTTCATTTCATTTAAACACTTAAATCCGCCGTGAAGACAAATCCTATTTCTTTACTTCGGCTTTGGCCATGACGATCGGCAATGAGAATGGCTATTTGAATGGGCATAGCCACTGCGACAAAGTAGAGATTAGAAAACTGCGGACAACTCGATTATTTTATATTTGCAGATATAAAACATATTTTATGTATATATTTGGGTTACGCTCGGTAGCGTATCCAATAAAAAAAGAAAGAAATAAAATTGAATGCTTATTTTAATTTAATATATTTAAGGCCGCTTTTAGTGCGCGGTGTAGTCTCTCCACCATGCTGTTTGATTGTGGGTGGTAAGGCGTTGTGGGAACATGGTTAGCATCCGTCATTTTCGCGAGAGCCGTGAATAGCTCCTCCTCGAATTGACCCCCCTGGTCGGAGGTGATGGTGAGTGGCGTGCCGAAAGTGCAGACCCAACTGTGGAAGAACGCTCGTGTGACAGTCACAGCTCGAATGTCCGGGAGTGGGACAGCCACCGGCCATCGGGAAAAGTGGTCGATAATGGTCAGGCAGTGCGATAGTCCTCTCACCAGCGGTAGCTTGATCAGGTCAACATGAACGTGGCAGAACCTGTCATCTGTCTCCCCGAAGCTTTGCAACTCGGCGCGGTTGTGGCGATGGACCTTCGCGCGTTGGCATGGTTGGCATTCACGGGCCCAGCGAAGCGCGTCCTTGCGCATGCTTGGCCAGAAGTATTTGGCCACCAGATGTTTCGCCGTTGCTCGACCACTCGGGTGGGATGATCCGGGTACGATGCCAAACGCCGTTCGACGCAGGTTGGATGGCAAATAGGGCCGTGTCGCCCCATCGGTAACCAGACAGTAGATCTCGCTGTTGTTGAAAGCGAGACGATCCAGTTGGATACGCGGATTCTCCAGCAGGTGAGGCAGCTCTACGTCAGAGGCTTGCTCCAGGCTGATAGTGGCTTCGTCGAGGATGGAAGGCATCGAGACGGTACAGGTTCGCGAAAGTGCGTCTGTCACAACGTTTTCTCCCCCGGGAACGTACACAAATCGTGTGTTGAACTGGAGGATGTATTCCAGGTGTCGGCTCTACCTCGGCGTTGCCTTGTCCGAGCGTTGTTGTGCGGCGTAGGCCAGCGTGCGCCTCCAGGATCCTCTTGAAGTGCCTGACTGCGGCATACACCGCGAGCAACTCCCTGTCGTAGGCGCTGTAGCGAGTTTCTGGGATTGAGCTTCCTAGAGAAGAACCCCAGAGGCTTCCAGGTCCCATCGGGTTGCTCTTGGTTGAGTGCCGCTCCGATGGCGGTGCGCGATGCGTCGGTGTCGATACGTCGGTGGCGAGAGGAAAGCTGAATCTGCAGCTACTGCGATACTCGCCTTGCACTGCTGGAATGTCTGCTCCGTTTGCGTCGTCCAGCTAATCGCCGCCTTCTTCTTCGTTAGGTTCCTCAGAAGCTCGTTGAGCGGGGCCTGTAGTTCCGCGGCGTGCGGTATACACCTGCGGTAGTAATTAACCATACCCAGGAAACGTCTCAGCTGGGTAGAGTCTGTCGGGCTTGGAAAGGCGACAATCGCCTAGATCTTTGGGCGCGAGGGCCTGAACCCCTCTTTCGAGACTCGATACCCAGCGAATGTAACTTCCTGGGCACCGAGTTGACATTTGTCCAAGTTGATGCGTAGGTTCGCCGCTCTCAGCGTCTCCAACAATTGGCTCAAATGATGCAGGTGCTTGTCATGCGTCTCGGAGGCGGACGGATGTACCGGCAAGTCTGGTACAGTGGCCATGACCCCTGCTGGTGAAGCGAGTTGCAGGAAGCGCTGGACGAGCTCTCTATACCGGTCGCCGTGTGGTGCATCAATGCGAGCCACTGTGGAGAATGCCCTAGATTCGAGCCGAGTTCATGCGGCCCGTTGCCGTGATATTGGTAAGGGGGTCTACGATGCGTCGCCCCCTCAAGTCTACCAGAAGCCCATAGTATGCCAGGAAGTCCGCCCCGAGAATGGCAGTTTGCACATCGGCCACAGTGAACGCGCAAGTAAAATCCCGCCGCAGGGCGAGGTTCAGCTTCAGCGTGAGCTGCCCGTATGTGGCTATCGGCGACGAGTTGGCGGCGTACAATGTGAGGCTGTTTCGCTGTAGTTTGCGGGCGACCGTTCCCCTCGGCAGTAAGGAGACCACTGAACCCGAGTCCACGAGAAAGCGAGTGGATGTTGTCCGATCCGTTACGTGTAGGCGTTTTTCGGTTGGTGGTCGGCCGGCGTCGTTCGCCCAAGTCGGCGTCGGCAGCGCTAGTTTCCCGACGACGTCGAGGCGTCGGCCACGGCGGCGGCAAAGATACACGGTGGTCGGCACTGCTGTGCTGTCGCCCCGTACTTCAGGTGGTACCAACATTGGCCAGGCGCTGTAGAGCGATCTCGATGCCGGCTGGGGCTACGGGTTTCAGCGCGACCCCTATGTTGAATCGTGCGACCATCTGTTCGCAAATGGAGAGCGGGGTCTCGGAGACGAGAGTGGAGGTGACGTAGCTGCCACTGTAGGTCCGTTGTCCACCAGCTCGTCAGCTGCCTCTGCGAGCTCCTCCAGACTGGTGCCTTTCAGGATTTTGAGTAGCCGTCGCGTTGACGGCGGCATCAGGTCGAGCCACTTCACGCGGATGATGTCATCCGTGGCCCGGTCACCTGCTAGGGAGCGCATCTGTCGCAGGAGTTGGGATGGCTTCCTGTCCCCCAGCTTGAGTTGGGTGAGTAATCTGTGGAGCTGTCGATCCGCCGAGTCGGTGAGGCGATTTAATATTGCTGTCTTCAGCACCTCATACTTGCCCACGGGCGGCACTGTGCGGAGTACATCCGCAACCTCGGAAATAGTCTCCGGGTCGAGCGCCGCAACTACTAGATTGTAGCGGCTGTTGTCGTTGCGCACATGGTGTACTTGGAACGCGGCCTCGATCTGGTAAAACCACAGATCGGGGTTACTCCTCCAGAAAGGTGGGAGCTGACAGCTGCTCACCGCCTCGATCGCGGGCGGCGACGAAAAGGAGGCATGTCCCCCAGTTTCCCCTGCACGGTGTGGCGGCAGGTGGTGTGTCGGTATCAGCAATGGCGTGCGCATGGCCAGCTGTGCCTGCGCATGCACGTGCGGTGGTTGTGGCTGCTGGTGTGGAGCGTACGTTGCTCGAGTCGGCGGCTGCTCCGGTGGTGCCGGCGGCGCCGGTCCTGAGGCTGTTGGCGAGTGGAGCATCCTATGCGTGTTTTATACCCCTGTATGGGGCGCGTATGTTTTCCGATCACGTCGGGGTCACCAATTTGGGTTACGCTCGGGAGTAGCGCATCCAATAAAAAATGAAAGAAATAAAATTGAATGCTTATTTTAATTTAATATATTTAAAATATCACCACGATGTCTCGAATAGACACAGATGTGAGAGCGTGTCACGGCTCCGGCGCTGCGAACGAAAAGAACGAATCGAAGGCCGCAAACACGAAGTGTGTTGCTCAGCAGCCAACACAGGCTAGTTCCGGTTTTCCCATAAACACGCTGTGCGACAGCGACAGCGTGTTAATAGATGGCGCGCGGAACTAACGCCTGCTTGCGTTGGCGTACCCGACAACTGGGTGGGGGTAGTGGTATCGCCACATATATAGATATAACTTAATGTGAGAATAAACTCAGCTCAAGTGGCGTTAACGCACCATCAAACCATTAAACCAGTTAAATTCACACATATTCCTTAAAATCCCGCGAAATTGATTATTTCGCAACAAATATGTGCAATAATTTTTTATTTCTCATTACTAAAACTTCAACTTAATTTGTGAGCATTAATGAGACCTTATTCTTATGTAATTAATTCTTCACGATATAAAAGAAAACATAAATTATTAAATACTTTGAAAACCAAATTTTGCTTCTCTGATTTGTGGGGTGAAGTTTGGTGAGTTGACTCGACGAATGAATCAGTAAAGAGACACAAAAGAATTAGAATTTGGAACAGAAGAATTAAACGTTTTTATAGTATTCTCACAAATAACAACAGATTCAGTAATCTCAGAAAAATCTTCAAAATAAGTCAAAAATGCAGCTAAACGAATTAAGTTAACGGATTTATGCTTTTAATTAAACAGAGGTAGTGTTTCTTTCTGTAATAATGACGAAAACTATTTTTAAGTTTATCAAGTTAATTTTTTTACTTAAGCGCAACTGGAAGATTTCGACTTGTGTATCTTGAGGGTTCATTGACAATGGAAAATTATGAAAAAAATTGTATGTTTTCAGTTATTTTGAGAAGTTAAGTGAATTGAGGAATTACTATAATTATAGTTAAGGGGGGTGCACTGCATTTTTACCGCTACCCAGTAAAAAATTGATCGCTCTCGGAGCAATCATGGATCGATCCAATGCGAGGCATTGATCGCTCCCTATTGTTCCAGAGCTCATGTATTTTGCGCTCCCTTTTTAACATTGCGTGTCATTGGAAGCGAGCGCTCGTTTTGACTTCCTATGCGAGCAGTATTGGAGCGCTCGTTTTGACTTCCTAAGCGAGTAATATTGGAGCGCTCGGTTAGAGTTCCTATGCGAGTAGTATTGGAGCGCTCGGTTAGAGTTCCTACACGAGTAGTATAGCGCTCCTTTTGACTTCCTATGCGAGTAGTATTGGAGCGATCTTTTATTCATATTACGCGAGTAAAATGAGAAACGATTAATGCTTATTCTGTATATTAAACGTATACAAAATTGAAAGAACATAATGGTATAATTCTAGCTAATTCTAGTCTTATATATAAGAAAAATAATTCAATTCAAAATTGGGAAAAAGCATTATATAGTTAATATTTGAATATAAAAAAAATTATTAATTTTAATTATTGCTGCTTTTGGGCATACATCTTTCTGTAGAAGGACATTTTGATTTGCCGGAGCGCTTCTCGCATTGATTTCTCATAGTCTGGATAGGTGATATACATATGTATTATTCATGGCTTCTGTAAAGTAGTGGAAAATTGGTACTTAAAACACAAAAAATTTATTTCAAAATAATTAAAATCTTACGAAACAAATAGTAATGAAAAAGCCTGTAACTTTTTAGGGCGATCTTTCCCTTAGACCCGTTCCAATTAACTTATAATATGCGCCAACGTTTCGGTTGCATCGACTAAATCTACAATTACGACAGTTAAAAATTTATGTATGTATTTAATATATGTATGTACCTCGAATGCAATAATTTCCATTAAATAAAACATCTTACCCGTGTTTCCTAAATAAACAGGCACAAATTCGAAAATCTTTCCCATCTTGCTAGTTATTTCGAGTTTAATTTTAATTTCACTTTTTCACTTCTTGAACTCTTGAATTTGTTGTATCGGATGTTTCTTCAGTACTAAAGCATAAAAAACTTCGCAATAGCTCGCCTCTCAACGAAAGTGCAACGGAACACAAAACAAAAAACCTGAAGAGGAGAGATATTAGCAAAGAACCAAACAAGAGAAAGAAGTGACAGAGGAAAGTGAATGAGAGCTGGCAATTTGATCCATTTATGTTCGAAGGGGAGTAAGAATGGTGCGCTCAGTTATTCCTCCTTTTTGCGGGCGATCCGAAATTTTTTACTGGTACATTAATTTTGAAACCTCCTCTCACAAATACATTCATATCAACTGTCTATTCTATATGTTCTTTGCCTAAAGTATGGAGTAAACACTGGTTACGATTTTAACTGCTCTCGGTGCTATTGGTGGTTTAGCCTCTGGAAGGAGCGCTCTTGCAAAATTTATAAATGAGACGCCGCTAGAGAGAAGCTAATAGAAGCAAATCGTCATAAAAAAACCAAAGAAGAATAAGAAAAGACATTCAATTCCCTCCATTTTTTATTACCGTTTCTACCATTTTTTTTGGTCACACGTATAGTGTATGCGAATTTAGTGTGTTTGTTTAACACGTATACCATATGTGGGTTGCCATGTTTGTGTAAAGTGGTGAATAAAAAACATCTGTTTTTGTTTGAAACAATAACAACACAATGTAAAGCGGCCATGCTATTGTGAGAACGTAAAATTTGCTTCAGCTGACGCTAAACATGGGAGTAGAATTTAGAGTTTCGTGGCGTAAGAATCGAAAAGTACTTTGAATTTGAAATCAGTTATATATATATATATATATATATATATATATATATATATATATATATATATATATATATTATTTTGTAAAGTATTCTTAAGTTCATATGTAAGTTATATTTACATATATAAAATTTGTTGAAATTTCCTCACCACCCACGGGGTACACAAAATGGCGCGTTATCGAGATTTTTAGGTGCTCGATTCCCCTATAGGCCTATTTTAAAAGCTAATGCATAAATAAACAGTTGGGCTGTTCACAATGCGTAACTTTGGTGTTACAAATTGTTGAAGTTATATTTTAAACCTATTTTACAAATGAACTGTGGGGAATTGGTATGGGAAACAACAACACCACAGATAATAACGTTATAATAATATAAAATATTAATAATATGAAACTATTTCAAAACTTGCGAATCATATTCCTGGTTATTAGAAGTGGCGGACTATAAAAAAGAATAATTAGACGGTAGAAAATTATTATTATTATTAGTTACAATTAAAATTATGATTAAGAAACCACTAGCTGCCAGGGCTAGTTTTTCGAGTTTTGTTTAAATTAATCTTAGATAAAATATAAATGTTTAAACTTAGGAAATTGAATTATTTTCTACGGAAGGTTTACAAAGTAAATGTTGCCACTCGGAACGCTTAAAAATCAACTGTTTTGAGAATAAAACATTTCGTTGCAAGTACCAATAAGATAGAACTTGATCAGGAAACACTTAGAAGGTAAAAGCCTTTTGACACACATTCTTTCTTTAGTAAAAAGTTTCCATTTTAAGGGAAAGATAATGTAGCCCTTTTATTCAATTTTTTGGCTATTATTGCCAAATTTTTAAATAAATACATCTTAAAGATATTACCCTCTTAGTGTATCTTAGCTTTGGCTGTTTATATGGCAATTGCCGTTTGTTTTTAGAATTCGGCAATTTATAACCAATCAATGTTAGTGGTGAATACTTACAATTATTCAGCGGCGGAAAATTCACAATTCAAAATTAATTTTTATAACTATAAATTTGTGTGTAATATATAAAATTTATTTCTCAAATAAACTTTATTAGCGTATTTATATTTCGAATTAAATAAAATATAACTAAAATGAAAATTATTTGAGAAATTGCGTGGTCTGTTATTTATATTTACGAGAATTCAAAAGGGATTCAGATAATATTGCAATAGATGAAGAGAAAAAGATTTACAAAAGAAGATTTTTGCATCAGGTCGTACAGTGAGACATTTTTATTTTTTTTTTAAACATGTTTCTTTATCACTCGTCCCTAACACTTGCTATTTATTGTCTGAAGTACTAAAAAAAAATAATAACATTGAACACTTTATCTGTCTCAAGACACATTTTGCCTACGTAAAGTCAATTTGAGATAAAATCACATATCCTTCTCTTACAATTAATTTAAATTAGATATAAAAGTGTAACTGCAATATTTATTTAAAATTTCGCAATATAAACGAACACCTTCGACACAATTATAAATTAAACATAACAAAAAAGGTTCTTAACTTTTTTTTTATATACATGGAAGTTCTTTCGCAACCGTAAAGTAGTGTTAATTGATTAGAAAAGACAAAAAACAAGTTGAATTGTAGTACTGAGTTCATTTAATTTATATTTTTTCATTAATATTTCAGTATATTGATAGTAATATGAATATACAACCTACTACAAAATTATGTACTTCGGTAACACTCTTTTGTAAAAGGAGTAAAAATTGTGTATAAGTTAATACTATTCTCATTCCAAAAAGTACCAAATTTAATTTAGTGAATACTATTTCTGATTAATAATTTTGATCATTACTAATATTAAGTGCACTACTCTATATGCTAAAATAAATTTATTAAAACTATTATTTAATTCTTATATTAATTTTTAATTTGTTTGGCTTGTTTATTCTTTTTAATGAACTTAATGCCAACAAAAGTACAAAAAATTAAACAAAATATTTATCTATTATAATAAAATATTTATCTATTATCAGTAAAGTATGTTGTTAAACTTAGTTTAAAAGTTTAGTATTAAATATAAGAGAAAAAAGCAACACAATTCTGTACGTAGGTAGGTAGGTAAGGCGGCCACCCGAAAGGGGCGCACTTAGACCAAACATTGACCTTTTGTGATACCGCATGAGACAGCAGGTCCCATCCCTTTCAAAGGTCCAGCCATTTGGAGCTTTTAGTGAAGCTGTTGATGGAGGTAATCTTTTTTTTTTATATATCTCCCAAGGAGTCCAAAAAGTAGTCGCCTAGGAAAGTACGCCTCCTTCTGGACAGAGCTGGACACGTGCACAACAGGTGAGCAGTAGGCTCTTTCTCCTCCTCATCCATGCAACTCCTGCAGAAGTCATTAGAGGCGATCCCCAGCCTACACCCTTGTGTGTGCCTAGCGTCCAGTCTCCCGTTAAGACGCAAATCACGGTACCTATACTTTGTCTATTTAGAGCCAGTAGGTCCTTAGAGCGCTTGACATTTATCTCTGGCCAGGTTTGTCTAGCTATTTTACATCCTGAATTTCTGACCAGCGCCTGCCCGCTATTCCTAAGGATATTGTATTTACTAAGAGCTTACATGTGGCAATAGGAATACGGAATTGCGACCTATCCGGTTCCATCAGTATGGTAGTACCCTCACGGGCAAGTTCATCCGCCTTGCAGTTCCCTGGAATATCTCTGTGACTGGACAGATGCAGACGGGTCTGCTTAGCTATCTCGTCTAAAGATTTGCGGCAGCTCTTGACGGCTTTTGAGGTGATAATAACCGAACCCAGGGAGCGCAAAGCAGCTTGGCTGTCGGACAGAATGCAAATATCAAGTCCAGATATCTTCTTCTTCCTTAGCCAAGACAGTGCTGCCTCTATAGCCGCGACCTCTGCCTGAAAAACACTGCAGTGGTCGGGCATCCTAAAGGACATGTTAATATCCAAATCTTCTCAGAATACACCACTTCCCACCCTACTCTGTAGTTTGGATCCATCTGTGTAGATGTGAACCCCTTCTACATAAGGGGGGATGCCATCCTTCCATTCGTCCCTGGAGGGAATGCAGATCTTGCACATACCATTGAAGGCGTACATTGGTGTGATGTAGTCGAAAGAGTCAGGAATACCCTCAAATTGTCTTAAAATGGACGCATGACCTACATTCCTGGCATCCCATTGATGCGTAGCTTTTAGCCTGATAGCTGAGTTTGCAGCCATTTTTTCGCCAAAAAGCCTAACAGGCAGCAGATTGAGTATAATATCCAATGCTGCCGTTGGAGTCATTCTAATGGCACTACTTATGAATACATCTGCCGTTCTTTGTACCTTTGTTATCAGCCTATTGTATGTGGACTTACTTAGGGCTGTCCACCAAGCAAGCACCCCATAGAAAAGGACTGATCGTACTACAGCTATGTAGATTCAATAGGCTTCCTTAGGCTGTAACCACCACTTTTTGCCTATAACTCTTTTGCAAGAGTACAGAGCTACCTGAGCCTTCTTAATGCGCTCGCTTATATTAGCCTTCCAATTCAGCTTCCTATCTAGGATCACGCCCAGATATTCAGCCTTCTCGACAAGGTCAATATCTACACCCATTAGCTTCGGAGCAATAAATTGAGGAATTTTATACTTCCTAGTGAAGAGTACCAGCTTATTCTTGGTCGGATTAACCCCCAACCCACAGTCAGTAGTCCATTTAGAGAGAATGTTCAGCTTGTTTTGCATCAAGTCCCTCAAAGTAGATATGTATTTACCCGAGATACTAATAGCAACATCATCCGCATACGCAACCACCTTGCAGCCTTCCCTCTCCAGTCGAACAAGCAGCTGATTTACCGCAAGATTCCAGAGTAGGGGTGAAAGAACTCCACCTTGAGGTGTGCCTCTGCACACGGACTTCTTGGCTGACGCCGCCCCCAGCTGTGAATTGATTATCCTGCTACTAAGCATGTTTTCAATCCACCTGCTAATGGCGGGTTCCACCTCCAAGTCTCGCATCGCACCGATTATTGCGTCTGATTTGATGTTGTTAAAAGCTCCCTCAATGTCCAGGAGAGCCACTAGGGAGAACTCCTTGTTGTGCAGGGAGCACTCAATACTAGAGACTAAGAACTGTAAAGCGGTCTCCACCGATTTACCCTTGAAGTAGGCATGCTGAGAGACGGACAGCTTCTGTCTGTCTATAGTGAGCCTCAGATGAATGTCTAACAACCTTTCCAGTATTTTTAGACAGAAGGAGGACAGACTAATGGGTCTTAAGTCCCCTGGAGCTGTGTGCGAGCTTTTGCCGGCCTTGGGTATAAAAATTACCCTCACATGCTTCCATGAGTCTGGAATATACGCTAATTCAAGACAACTATTATAGATCTTTAACAGCCACTCTATTATAAGATTCTCTGACTGCTGAATTTCAATTGGAGCTCCACCATCTGGGCCAGATGCTTTAAATGGTTTGAAGCTATGGATAGCCCATTGTAATTTTGGCTTCGTGACTATGTCTGAGTTGACTTCAACTACTTTCCCGCTGGGATTCGTTCTCCGCGGAATGGTACTCGAGCAACCAGGGAAGTGAGTCTTCAGAAGAAGTTCTAGAGTCCCATTACTATTAGAAGTCCAGGATCCATCCTCCCTCCTCAGGTAACCAGGTACCATTGGGACAGTTGATAGGATCTTCCTCAACCTGGACGTCTCAGAGATATCTTCTACGTCACCGCAAAAGTTCCTCCACGATTCTCTCTGTGCTTTCCTAAGCTTACTTTTGAAGGCTCTGAGTGCTGCCTTATATAAAGCCCAGCCTGCACTATCTCTAGACTTCTTTGCGTTGTTGAAAAGTCTCCTACAGTTTTGTCTGAGTCCCCTAATTTCCTCCCCTCACCATGTGGGTTTTTGTTTCCCCCTGGGTCTACTGAGGGGGCAAGAGACCAATAGAGCCTTATTAAGAGCAACCGTTAGAACCTCCACAGACCTATCAATTTCGTCACACGTGCTTGTGCTTGTGGGGTTCTGAGGTAGTAGTCTAGCTACAGTCACATTGTAAAGGTCCCAGTTTACTTTCCTGACATTTCTAAAAGCCTTAGGGCTAGGAGAATCTAGAAGATCAAACTGAATTAACCTATGATCCGAAAAGGAATGTTCCTCTAGAACTCTCCAATTTGAGATCCGATCAAAAATTGATTCGGAGGCAAGGGTTAAGTCTAGTACTTCTTGCCTATTAGCAGTAATAAAAGTGGGTTCTGACCCCTTATTGCATACATAAAGGTTAGTCGTTACAATATATTCATATAATGACTCACCTCGTTCATTGACATCCGTGCTTCCCCAGATACCATGGTGCGCATTGGCATCGCATCCAATAATAACAGCCACCCGTTGAGCCTTTGCATCCACAACAAGCTTCTGAAGGTTGGCTTCTGGAAGGATCTCATGGTCATGCGCCATATAGTCCGAGACCATCCAGTACCGTCCCTTGCCAGTTTCCAGGCAGACGGCCGTTAAATCCTTGTTGCTGTAATTGGGGAGAATAAATGAGCTAACATTATTCCTAATGAGGTCTTCCTTCACTTACGGTATACAGCAAGCTATAATTTTCAGTCCTGAGACCACATACCAAGTCCCCGTGTGCCCAGGGTTCCTGGATCAGGACAAGGTCTACTCCGCCTTTTACAAGACGGAGCTGAAGGCTGGCAGACGCCGCCTTCGAGTGATGGCGGTTAATCTGCACTATTCGTAGCATATCTGCTACTTGTAGCGCTGGTCACCTCCACCACCGTGACATCAGCCTCAGACTCCGAGTCTGACTCCAGAAGGACTTCCTCCTCATTGAGTGTGGTGGTCCCTAGGAGACTCTCCAAACCCCCCACAGTTGACATAGAGTCACTGCGTTTCGGGTGCATGGCGGAGTCCTCAGCAGCAGCAGGATCAGCAGTTACCCCTGAGGGATTCAATACCGCTTGATCCGTGTAAGACGGTTGCTCGTCCTTTTTGTAGACCTTAAGGCTTGTGGATGAGAAGCCATAGCCCACGACCCAATTGGATTTCGATAGAATAGCCAGAGATTCGGCGTTCATCACAAGGGTTATTGACCGGTAATCCCCTTTTGGTTCCTCTACCTCAGTAACCTTCCAATTATTAGTCGGGAGCTGCTGGTTGCTCAACCTAAAAATCTCCAGGATAGCCTCAGGGTCAGACGGTTCGACTGGGATCCACGCGCGCGCTCTAGGTCTACTAGGGATCAACTCCCTAGGTACGACTTCGAGCCTTGCGCCTGGCCATGCTTCCCCTATCCTGGAGATCGCAATCTTATAAAGGTCGACTGACCTTTGATCCGCGCAAGCAATCAGCTTCACGTGGCCCTGATGCCATCCGCTGTCGCGAAAAGAGGGAAAACCACCTGGGAATTCCTTCAAAAGCTGGAGGTAGAGCTTTGAAAGGCTTACTTCTACCTTTTTCCAGCACTCAGGAGCTATACTGCCATCCGGGTCATTACGATCTATGACCGCCATGACCTGGTGTCCTTTCAGCACTTCGCTGAAAGACTTCGTGGTGACAGTACCGCGCTTTTTAAACTTCTTTGGGTCCGGGTGGGTGGTCTCTTCTAGGGACCGTTGACGTTTTGTAGTGTGTTGTGTTGGAGCTTGAGACTCCTTCACGACTTTCGTCGCCCACTCGAGGGAAGCCTTCTGCTTCACCGTCCTCTCCTTCTCTGGGATCCGCGACAAGCGTTCCACCGTCCGGAGAGCACCCCTTTTTACCTTGTAGATCGTTTTGGTTTCCTGGTTAGCAACACTATCGCAGCACGTGGCTTTACTTGTGCCAGGCTCGTCGTCCTTAGCTACAATAGCCGCCGTAGAGTGTGCAGAGGATTTTGGATTCCCATCCGAAATAGCGTTTAGAGACCGCACGTCAGTTTTATTTTTTTTAAGTTTATCCATCTGGTTCTTACGACCACCCGCTCGATTGATCAAGCTAAGGCAGCCAAAAATTTGAAAGGGGAAGGGGTTGGTCAACTGTGGCAGCGCCCCGTACCACAGCAAGGCCACCGTTACTACCTGAGGCGGCCTGGTGTCAGGAAGGGGAGCTCCGTTAGGATACAGCCTAATTAACCTCCTGGCTGCAAAACAACATCCAATGGGCATGATCCCAAGAACACCCTGGATTAGGAGGGACACTGTGCTTTGTTGGATTACTCCGCAGTAGTCAGTCCGGCTAGGGTAATCCATAACCATACGAGCCGAAACTCCGCCATCCTAACCCATTGCATTATTGCAATCATTTAAGCCTTCGTACCCCGACAAGGTGACTGCTCTTCATGAAGGAATTCTGTAGGTATATTTAATTAAATAAATGTTATATAATTTGTTTTTGTTTTGAAACAACTATTTTTGAGGGCATTTAAATTTCAATTCATAGCTAAAAATCTAATGAAGACACAATATATTCTAGGCAAATTACAATGTATAAGTCAAATTATGAAATACCAAAGCAGAAAGCAGCATATAAATATATGAATTCTGCGGAATTTTGTAAATGAAAATAAATATATATATATATTATGCTTCTGCGAAAGCATGTCTACATTTACCAATGTATTCAGTATTATTTCAATTACTAATTTTCATATAAATATATTTGATTGTTTATTTATTATTATTGAGAATTCATTTCACAAACACGCAAATAGCTAAATTACAAATACCAAAAAACAAATACCATGTAGCGTACAAAATCTTATCTACATGGAATTACTCAACACGTTGTCAAAATTTATACAATTTAAAGAATCGCTCAGTGACTTGTATGAAAGCAATACTATAATATTGTATAATTCTAATTCTATACTCTTGCAAGAAACTTTTAATTAAATACGTTGACTCCATTTAGTTAAATATTGCTTCAGAATTTATCAAAAAACTATATAAAAATCAAACAATTGTATATCACAATAAAAATAAAAAAATACTTAACAACTAATTAAGAAAAATAATCGTAATGGGCAATCCAGGTCGAGCTCGGAGAAAAAGTTCATCATTTTCGATTCTGGCATCCAGTGCCTTACACTGCGGCCACACGTGCCAGTAACTGGCTGCCAGTTGAGAATATTATTTTCGAAATTTCGAAATTTTGCTTCCAGTGGCCACACGTGCCAGTGCAAGTTCATTTATAAAATATCATCGTAGGGAAAGGTTCTCCCTACAGTAGCGTTTTTATAAGTTAGAACCCGTTTTGCAACTGTTTTTTTAAGGTGCACCCATACATTTTCATTGGGGTTAATATCAGGGCTTTATGCTGGTGTGTCTATGACTATATATATGCAATTATATAGGAGTTTTATTTAAACATTATTTACTTTTAGTTTATTAGTTTCTTCTTTCGTACCATTTAGGGTGCCTTTTTGTATGGCGCATACGAAGCACAGTTATTTTGGTATTAGTACTTCCTTATTGTTTTCAAACTATTATACACTTTTTTCTTATTTGTAGTACCAAAATGTCCAACTCTTACATTATAACAAAAAATTTTGTGAAAATAATTTTTGTAGTTGGTATTTTTGTACCATTTTTTAAATTCAATAGTACTTTTTTATTTCTCTCTTGTGCATCAGTGATTCAGAGTATGAATTTGACATTTACTGGCCGCATGTGTCAAAAATTTACTGTCTCTGAAATTTCGTTGCCAGTAGCGCCGCCAGTAGCAAATGTGTGAGAGTACTGGTGAAAATCTTTGAAGTTATTGAGTTTTCGAACTTGCGCTGGCGCGTGTAGCGTCGTGGTTAAACGGAAACTAAAGCATTTAATATTTTGTAGAGTGAAGTAGTGATTGAGAGTGATTTTATAAGTGAAATTTAAAAGTGTAATTTCAGAAGCAGTGAGTTATAATTATAAATTGTTTATAAATTTGTTATTGAAGATAAACTTATTATTACAGAGCAAATATTTAGATGTCTGAACAGCGGAAGTGTGTCCTTCGATGCAATGGGTGGCAAAAGTGCTTTAAATTTCCTAAGGAAGGTCCGGATGGAAGGTAATATTAAAATATATGTTTTTTGTTTGTTAAAATGTCTTGTATTATAGTGCTGCATTTGGCTTACTAGATGCGATACATATTTCCTTTTTTCGTGTGTTACTTACGATAGTTTGTTTTGACAAAAAAAAAAAGGTATTTTATTGTATGTATGTACATACGAGGTGTAATAAAAAAATAACCATTATTTTCAAATTTCGTGAGTTACGTATGTTCGATGTCCGCATTTTTTTTTTCTATGTTGGAACACATGTCTGTTATATATGTTGGCAATACCAACCATTTTGGATTGTCAGTTTGTTTTTGACAGATAAAAAGGTTAGTCGTGTTTTGGTGTGCTCTTCGATTTTGCACTATTCGAAAAAATGGATCAAAGAAACTGTATTCAATTTTGTGTAAAAAATGAAATTGAGATGTTGACTGTGGCCTTTGGCGAGTCTACTATGAGCAGAACACAAGTTCAATTGTGGTATAACCGGTTTAAGGAAGGCCGAGAAGATGTCAATGACGATGCTCGTCCTGGTCGCCCGAGCACGTCAACAACCGATGAAAACATTGACGCAGTGAACAAAATGATTTTGGATAATCGTCGAATCACTATCAGAGAGGTTGCTGATGATTTTGGCATATCGTTCGGCTCATGCCAAGCAATTTTTACGGATGTTTTAGGCATGAAACGTGCGGCAGCGAAGATTGTTCCAAAATTGCTAAATTTTGAGCAAAAACAACGTCGCATGGACATCGCTCAGGAGCTGTTTTTGACCGAAAACAAAACCGTTATCATGCCTCAACCACCGTATTCACCGGACTTGGCCCCCGCTGACTTGTTCCTCTTTCCAAAACTGAAGACACCGATGAAAGGAAAGCGTTTTGCTACGATTGAGGAGATAAAAGAAACATCGAAACAGGAGCTGTTGGCGATACCAAAAAAAGCTTTTCAGAAGTGTTTCGAGGATTGGAAAAAACGCTGGCATAAGTGTATTATATCTGAGGGGAACTACTTTGAAGGGGACAAGATAGTTGTTGATGAATAAATAAATACTTTATTTTTTGATCACACAATAACGGTTATTTTTTGATCACAACTCGTATATTAAAGTTTTCCCAGTAAACTATTGATTTACAGGCAGATTAATATTGATTTATATAGGCAGAATAAATCAAATTAAGATATTTCCTTATTTTAAAATAGGAAGGCCATATGGATGGAGATTGTGTGTGCGGTTTTTCCGGGTAAAATAATTTATTTATGTAGATATAGATTTATTTTTAGATATGTAATGTATAAAAAAAGCTAGCTTTGCATTAATATATATAGGAACTGGACCAAAAAAAAAAAATTTTTAATATTGTTGCATACAAATTTTTCTTATTATTATTATTTTGTATTATATTTTTATTCCATTTTACTAATAAAAAATACTATAAAGTGATAAACTCTTTTATTCTGCTTGTTCTTTTTTCTCTTTTCCTACTACAATTTCGTAATATGAAATTTTTAGTACAATGGCACCCGTTTTTTCGAGGTGAACTCACATATAGTGTATATGTTTTTTTTTAATACGGTAAAAAATTTGACGTTTAAGCTACGGCCCTATGGTTGTGCCCATAGAGTAATAGAAGAGATAACTCTTCTTCTTCCAATGTCAGCTGATGAAATGATCCCATTTTTTCCTAATCCGTGTGAAACAAAAACAATGCAATGTAAATCCTCCATACTATGTTGAGGAAATTTTTTTGGGACTAAATATAGGGTACAATTGGGAGTTGCGTTATGGAGAAATAAAAGGGTATCTTAAATCTAAAAACAGTATAAATACTATATAATTAAAAAGCAAATCTTTAAGTAAAACTTTGGTTTTAATTACGTAAATATTAGTTACATTTGAATTATATATATGTATTATATTTATTTATTTATACCAATTATTGTAATAAAGTCAAAATTAATACATTTTCAAAGCAGCATAAGCAAATAATCTTTGGATAAACCTAATCACCATATATTTTTTCTTTTATAACCCCCAATTATTTGTAGATTACTACAAATATTAACCAATTAAATAATAGGGAAATTTGTATACTAGTTACGATATGTTAAACGATTAATATGTTATACGTTCTGAGTTGATATACTACTTTATTATTTATCATAATGGATTAACTGGATGAAAATAAGTAATATAAATATATCAGAATGTATTTATGAGTATTCAATAAGCTCAATATAATTACTATATAGTTACATATCAACATTCCCACTACTTACAATACCTAATTATTTGGAAATTTATATATAGGTGCGGAAAAGTATTCATGTGAACGGGGCTTCAAGCATTCGTTAATTATATGCAGAAGTAAAAATTTATTGTATTTGTGTCTCGTTTGCACCTTAATGTAATTTAGTTTGTACCTTCACGTTTGGGACAGACCTTTTGCCGCCAAGTAAAGTAAATTCGTTTTTGCTTATATGGGTTAGCTTCAAGAATGATAAAATAGAAGATTGCGCCATGCGCAGGTCCGCTATTCCTCTCTCGACAAAAACACAGCACAGCTGATTGGCTGTGACGTCAAAAGGCGCTTTGAAATATTTTTTCATATGAAAAATGCATGTACAAAGGCAATAATTTATGAATTAAAAAGATTTTAATAATATATAACTTAACAAATGTACTTGCAAATAAATGAGTAGAAATTATTGAAAAACTCGTTCGATAAAAAGTACTTAAGCAGCAGATTAAGCGGATTTTCATGTACAAAAAAAGAAAAAATGAATTTGTGTAATGATTTAATATATATAAATAAATTAATATTATATAAATTCACATATATTTAATAAATACACAATAATAGAATTTCATTTCCCATAATTATTTCATTTTATATTCCCATCATCGCACCAAAACAGTAAATAACAACTTTCACAGCACAAATTTAACCAACAAATTATTGAATAGAACAAAACGTTTAATGCCAAATCAATTAAAATATATTATTTCACATTTATTTATATAAATATTATTATAAAATGTGATAAATATTAAAATATTTAATATTGAACACAAATTTTCACATTTCTCACACAAAAATGTATGTATGCATTAAAGTAGTTTGATATAACTACAAGTTTTTTAAACTTCTCGAATTGAAACTTGTTGTCTTTTGCCCACCAATGCTGCTGCTAAACGTGGAACTTCCAGGCCTTCCTCCTGTAATATAACAAGCAGCTTCTCCAAACATTTTCTAGAAGGTGCTGTTTCAAAGTACCAATATTTTAATTTTCAAAAAGTTCTACAGGCTCCACAAAATCTGTAAAGTTAGAACTGTCACTGAAAATTGTTTCATCTTTCTCGCTAATTCTATTTTTATACAAAATTGATTGCGTTTTTCACCAATCTTTTGTAATTTCTTTTGCTCATTATGTATTTTGTTTAAATTATTTTAAATATAAGTTTTTTCACTTTTTAAATTCACCTTTTTTATTATTTTATGCAAAACTTTTATTTTACGTCCACACACGTGTATTTACAACAAAATAAAACGAGAGAATAAAAAAAATCAAAAAATTAGCTGTCAAAAAAGTATACTTTGTTTATAAACAAAGTAAAAAGTGTAGACACTTTATTGACAATGTCACCAAAAAGTCACCAAAATAGTCGACAAAAGTGGTGACTTAGAGACACTTGGCTCCAGGCTTCCTTCAGGGTAAGTAGTAAAAATTATTAGCATCAGTAACACTATTTCATAAAAAGTCTATATGTATTTTTTCCCTGGGGTCTATTAGGGAACAGCTGATCGCTTGTTTTAAGTGGAAAAGTATACGAAAAACCGCTTTTTATTGCTCTTATAATTATGCACATATGTAGCTCAACAATACGTCGGCATGAATGCGATACATGTATATATGTATATACAATTAGTTAAAATGCACAAGCTCTAGCGCGATTAGGTCAATTGCTCTCATATGCATGAACGGACCAGCATATGTGTAAATAGGTACGTTTATGTATACATATAATGTATAATGCTTACGTCCAACAATGTGAACATAAATATTGTCAACGTATATAAGGTATACGTGACTATGCTCTCCAATACCTGTGGTACTGCTCATACTTGCTCTTATGTATATTGTTGGGGTCCTTATCTGCTTGTTGTCGGGAACGTCCTTTCGCTGCCTTTCGTGAGCGCGCGTGTATCTATAACCTTGCACTTTTCCACACAATAAATGATACGCACTAGTTTGGTTGTAAAAAACGACAAGACCCTTTATTCTTAAAATACTAGTTCTTATATACTATTTACAAACAAACACTACAGTCTACGTCTTGACTTTTCTGGGGTTCCAGTTCCGCAATTGTTATTTGGTGTCAGTTGCTCAAGCCAACTGACTTACTGAAAGTAAAAGTGTCGTCGGTGCATTCTAAATGCCCCTCGTCAGCTTGACTGCGGAACTGTAACACCCTAAAAGTTTACATAATAAATATATATATATATTAATTTAAAATACTTAGACCCTAAAAGTATGTGTTACTCTTAAATAACTCTATCACATGCTAATCACGCAATATGTGGCATCTGTTAGGAGTCGGTGCTGTGGGTCAACTACTCGTAGGTAGCTTGATTCTAACTCACAACAATATATATATAGGCTCCTGCTCTTAGATCCCCTGATCTGCCCCGCTCTCCTGGCTCAGCTCCCTGCATATAGATTCCGGTCCATATGCACTTATATATTTGTGCACTGCACATCACCACCGCTCCTTGACACTCTCGCACTGCTCCATTGGCACAACCGCACAGCTCCATCGTCAGAAACGAACTAAACTTCCAAATACTCGCTCAACCTATTTTCGCTATGTGCGAAACTCAAACGCATGGTTGTATTTGATACAGTCCCCGCGAGCAAGAGAAGGACCTCCTGTCTTTGCATTCATAAAGCCGCCCTCTATTCGCTCGGCGCAATTGGAAGCACAAATATCTTCGGAACAGGCCTTGTCAGACGGTTTGTGGTCGTCTGCACAATGACTGAACGTATTAGCCCATCTCGGCTCCTTATTAGCTCACAAATTCCGCCCAAAACCCATTGCTCTGGTGGAAAAAGTTCACTCTTGATCAGCACTAATTGACCCAGGCTCATTGGCTCTCGTTCTCTGCGCCATTTTTTACGCTCTTGCAGCGTCGTCAAATATTCCTCTCTCCAACTCTTCCAGAAATGCTCAATCATTTTCTGACGTGCTCTCCATAATCTTGCTCCTTTCAGGTTTGACTGCTGCTCGCTCACGAATGGTAAGGGAATCTACAATGGCTCCCCTATCAAGAAATGCCCTGGTATCAAGGCCTGAATATCTTCCGCATCATCACTCAAAGGTGTCAAAGGCCTTGAGTTCAAAATTGCTTCTATCTCTATTAGGTGGGTAGATAGCTGGTCTTGTGTTAAAATCTTTTGCCCAGCAAAGCGCGTGAGGTGGTACTTCATATATTCCGCCATGATGCGTTGCTGCTGGCGTCATGAATATCCATTCTGTCCCCTTGTTGCTCAAATGCTCAAAAACATCTCTTATTTCCCAGCTCTCCCGTGCTCTTCTCATATCTCTTGCCGCCCCTACAAATGATTTACCATTGTCACTGTATATTCGCTTACATCTCCCTCTTCTGCAAATAAAGCGCTCATAACAAGCAATAAAGTATATAGAGGTTAAATCAAAAACAATGTCAATATGAATGGCTTTTGTTTTTAGGCAAACAAATATTGCCACCAAGCACTTACGCTCCCTCATTCGCTCTCCTACTCTTTTCACCCCCCTTTGCTCTAAAAGGACCTGCGTAATCAATACCTGTATGTAGAAAAGGCTTACCAACTTACACCCTATCGCCTGGCAATTCAGACATCAGTTGTTGCTCAAATCTATGATTATAGCGCACGCAAGCCAAGCACTTGTGGAGAAAAGCTCTTAATTGGCTCCGTAGTTTTGGAATCCAAAACTTTTGTCTGATGAATTGCATCATCACTTGCACAGCACCATGCCTAGTCGTACGGTGAACGTGGTCCATTATCAGCCATGCTGTTCGAGAACCATCCTTCAATATCACTGGATGCATCATCTCATAGGCTTCTTCTGATCTCCCTAATCGCTCGCCCACTCTCAATAGGCCCTTGCTGTCCATTATTGGATTCAATGCACTAATTTTGCTACCTTCTTGCACCTGCCCAATCTCTCTTAGTTTGTCTATCTCTTGCCTGAAATCGCTCACCTGCGTCTGCTTCAGCAGGAATTGCTTCACATTTCTCTTCCACTGTTGGCGCTTGCACTACTTGGTGGTTGTGCCGAGTTCTGCGTCTCCTCTTTCTCTGCCTTGCTCTTCGCACAAACCTGATGATGTAGCTCAATATGTTGATGCTCTTCTCTAGACTTCGCGCATACTCAATCAGCGCCATGCACTTGCCCCTGCTCGGTATAAATATTTGCAAAAACTCGCGTGAATATGTCACGAGATACGCTCCCAGATCGTTAAGCCCTTCCGTTGGTTGTTCCGGCTCAAAAATGTTGGCTGGCCAATTCATTTCTGATTTACGTAACTACTCCGGTCCATATAACCAGAGTTTATTACCAACTAGCTCTCTCGCTGTTAAGCCTCTTGTTAACAAATCTGTTGGATTTTGTTTTGTGTTTACATAGCGCCAACGCCCAATCTCTGTGTGAGTCTGTATATCTGAAACTCTATTTGCTTCATACATCTTCAGCTCACATGGTAGTTTTCTGATCCAGTGCAGAATAACCTGTGAATCTGTCCACAAGTTGTACTCACATTTTGCCCAATCCATTTCTTTGCTCACGCTGCATAGCAGCTGTGCCAGTAGTTGGCTGCTGACAGTTCAAGCTTTCAATCTGTAATCGTCTTCAGAGGAGCTACGCTCGCCTTAGACGTCAGCAAATTTGCCTCCACTTGCTGGTTGCCATAATCAATTCGCACATAAATTACTGCACCATACGCGCTAATCGATGCGTCCGCAAATGCATGAATCTGGACCTTAGCATCTGTTGTGGTACCAATCCACCTGCTAATTTTAAATTGCTCTAAATGCCCTATCTCTTCCCAAAAGTATTCCCATCTTTTCAGTATATCTGATGGTACTATTGTATCCCAGTCTAGGCTTGTTTCGCACAGGGACGGTGGTCACTGCATGAATGTCATTTCGTGGGTTGATCGTTACCGTGCAAATGTTATGTATTCTGTGTAAAAGAGTTAGTTCGGTTTTGGTGTTATCTGGCGCATGGTTGCGCGAGATACCGAATAAATATTGGGTTTTTTAAAACTATTTTTCTCAATTAAAATCGTGTGGTTTTATTTCTTTGAATTTCATTTTTTTAATTTTATTTTGTTTATTTTTCTGCTCATTTTCATCTAGTATGAAGTTTTCGTGAAGGCCTGAGCGTGCATGAAGTCCCGTTAGGTCTTTACGAAACATTTTGGTCCATGTCGAGACAGGATTTAGCTACCTAAAATGGGTTCTGCCGGTTGCTGGGAGAGTGCGCGTGCAGTTGCAAATCACTTGTGAAAGAATCGTTGAGTAGTAAAGAGCTTTGAGCAGTGAACATTCAATATTTTGTGTAGTGAAAATTAAAAAAATATATAAAGAAACATATAAAATTACAGCAATCGGTATGTACAGTCCACTGAAGTGCTAGGTTCGGTGCAAGAAATGTGTGAGAAAAGTGACGAAATACCATGGCAATAAGAATAGGCAGTTGGAGCAAGCAACAATGGAGCAAGCAAGTATTCGCCTAAGTACTCTGGAGACGGTGTCGCAGCGGTATAACGATGAGTACGAAGGGATGCTTCCTGACGATGCTGGGAAGTTCGAGCAAGAAAATTTGGCGCTACTAGAGTGCCAATATTTTGAGGCTCATGCTTCGCTGTATGCGAAAATAGATGCCATGGGGTAGCAGAAAAGGAGCAGCCGATTAGCGTGCAAGTACAGTCGCCGGTGCAGCAGAACGAACTAAAAAATACATGGGGCGAGTTTGATGGCACTCCAACCAAATCGATGGGTTTCAGAGACCGCTTCCGACCATCGGTGCACGACAACGCAGCCGTTGACCCAGCGTACAAATTTTTGTACCTGACGAGCTCGTTGGTGGCGCATGCTAAGGCGACTTTTGGCCAGTGGCAGTTCTCGGCCAACAATTATGTGCGAGCATGGGACCGCCTGAATCAAATGCATGACCAGAGCTATCTGATCTGCCGGGAGCACTTAAGAAACTTATTCAGGCTGCCGGAGCTAAAAGGCCAGATTAAAGCCAATGACCTCAGATGGATGTCGAAAGTGACACACGAGGTGCGGCGCCAATTACAAGCGCAGGGTTTGCCAGTGGAGCACTGGGATTTTTTCATGGTGCACATGTTGCATGAGCGGCTGGATAACGAGACAGGTAGACAATGGGAGCTAGCGCGCGAGAGTGATACGCCAACAGTCGATCAAATGCTTACGTTTATCGATAAGCAAGCCGTAGCTCTGGCGAACACAGCCAAACAACCGCGGCTATCTGGTGCTAGAGAGGCGAGAGGCGTCATTGAAGGCGCGTCCACCTCTAAGGGACCTGCACGGGCAATGACATGTGAAGCGTGTCAAAGGAACCACATGTTATATCATTGTCCGGAATTTATGTCCCTCACGCTAAGGACATGCAAGGACTATAGCTCGGCGCCATCTTTGCCCGAACTGCTTTAAGAAGGGCCATGGCGCTGATACGTGCTACCAGGGAGAATGCTGGAAATGCCCGGGCATGCCGAAACATAACAGTGCGCTATGCCTGAATTGAGAGGCAAATAGACAGGTCAATAGTGTGCAAGACAGGAATGAAGGCAAAAGCCAGCAGAGGTTGAAGAAGAAAATCAAATGATGCGACGATGGTGCGAGAAGGCGATATAGTGAGGTGCGAGCGGAGCTTGACGGTGTGCGAGAGAATTGTGAGCGAGATGATAGAGGGCGAGTGGCAGAGTTAGATAGCAAGTTCGAGTTATTGCCGGAGCGAGAAATATTCTTAAATAAAAGAGCCATAATTATGGAAGAGTGCAGCTTTGAACCTGTTGAGCGAGATCCAATCAAGGTCTTATTACCAACAGCTATGATTCGAATTGAGGTGAATGGCTATACGTATGGACCTGTGCGTGCATTGCTAGACACCGGCGCGCAGATAAACTTGATCACGTCCGCTTTACAGCGGAAGTATTGTCTTCTCACACAGCCTACTGTGCAGAGGATGGTTGGGATTGACGGTGAGCCATTGCAAGTGAGCAAGAAAGTTAATTTGGCAATTAAGCCATGGTATGATTCAGCGAGTCAGATTAAGGCAGAATTCTGGGTTCTGCCGAAGGAGAGCCAGCGGGGACCGGTATTGCCCGCATCCGATGCGCAAGTTTCCCCGACAAACAATCTACTGAATATAACACTTGCTGATCCAGAATACTGGAAGGCAAAGAGGGTGCATGTGCTAGTAGGAGCAAATTTCATGGCCAAAAGCATTATTGACGTTATTCTAAATGATGCATATGGCGCAACAATGATAGATACGATGTTTGGTGCAGTTATTTTCGGGGAGCATACTCAACAATTTAATGAGCAAACAGGTGAGCTAGTATCGACCGTTGAGTGCAAGGACAATAGAGAACTAGAAAAATTATTAACAAGATTTTGGGAATTAGACCAAATTAAAGAGCACCCAATTAGGACGCCGGAAGAGGAGCTAGTTGAGAACATATTCTTAAGGACATATTACAGGGACAGTAATGGCAGATTTGTCATTACTATACCTATAAAAGATGTGCAAGATATTGGGAGCTCTAAAGAGATTGCACTTCGTCGTTTCTTCTATTTAGAAAAACGGCTAGTCAAGGAGCCAGAGTTAAGAATGCAATATGTGGCATTCATGAGAGAAAACGAGGGGCTAGGACACATGCAGCAAGTTGACAAACGAGCAAGACCGAACAAGCTAACATACTACACCCCACATCTCTGTGTGGTCACAAAATTTCGTGTAGTATTCGATGCTAGCTGTCGCACGAACAAGGGTATCTCTTTAAATGAGGTGCAACTATTGGGCGAGAAATTACAAAGTGATCTGTACGAAACGATTATGCGATTTAGGCGTCACAAAATCGCCTTTAGCGCAGATATTAAAATGATGTTCCGTCAGGTCTGGGTTGCAAGACATCAGTGGGATTTACAATGAGTTTTTTGGCGCGAGAGTAGATATGAACGCTTGAAGGAATATTGGCTAACGGTTGTCACGTATGGCATGAAATCATCGGCGCACAATGCAGTGAGAGCAGTCATCCACTGTGCTAGAGATGCGCAAGAGAAATATCCAGACGCAGCTAGAGCAATTATAAAGGACATGTATATGGATGATTGCGTTACAGGTGCTGATTGTGAGGAAGATGCCATTATATTGCCAAACCAAATGCATATTATTTTGAGTGGAGCTGGCTTCATGCTTCGCAAATGGAAATCAAACAGTAAACCATTGATGGAAGCGATGAATGCTGACGAGGAAGAAGCTTTCCTGCAATTCGATAGGGAAGCGAAGGTGCTTGGCCTGGTATGGTTAGTGGCGCAAGACAAGTATACATTTATGGTGAAAACGCCATCGATTTCAGATGTGCCAACAAAACGCTTAGTTGTGAGCTATGTGTCGCAATTGTTTGATCCAAACGGTTACATTTCACCGGTGATAATTATAGGGAAAATTATCATACAAGATCAATTGTGCTTGAAAATTGCTTGGGATGCAGAAGTACCCGTAGAACAGAAAACGAAATTTATAGAATATTGGAGCCAGATAAAACAACTTGCGAGATTCAAAATCCCACGGTGGATTGGTGCAAGAAGCAATTACAAAGGTGAACTCCATGGTTTCGCTGACACTTCTGAGTGTGCATATGGTGCTGTTATTTATGTAAGAACGGAGCATGCTAATGGGACAAAAACGTGTTTTTTTACTAGTACCCAAGGCAAGAGTGGCTCCAATTAAAAAGCTGACGATTCCAAGACTAGAGCTATCGGGATGTAAGCTACTGACCAGACTTCTAGAGAACGTTAGACAATCAATGAACTACAACGATGTTAGCTATACATTATGGAAAGTTTCATTTGTTACGCTTTAATGGCTAGAGAAGCTCCCACGGGACTTAAAGACATTTGTAGGAAATCGTGTTGCAGCGATACAAAATTGCACTGGAGCCAGAAAATAGAAACATGTGAGCACGACAAATAACCCAGCTGACTTGTTGAGTCGTGGGTTAAGTGCAACGAAGCTAATAGAGAACAGACTTTGGTTACTAGGTCCAACATGGCTATGCAAACCAAAGAAGCAATGGCCAGATGATAAATTTGAGCGAGCGAGAATGCAAGTATCAAAGGAGGCGCAAGAAGAGGTCAAGGTAAATGTGGTGAATGTTTATAAAGAACCATTGAACATTTTTGTGTCAAAAATGGGAGGAGGCGGTGAGCTTGTTCCACTCACAAACTATGAGAGGAGGTAAGAAAGGGTGCTGAGCACATTGGTATATGTGAAACGGTTTAGAGATGTTCTGGTAGCCAGACACTTGACAGGTGATAGAGTGAGAAAGTCGAAGAGAATTCGCAAGACAAAAGTTGTGAATTCAAAAGGTTCACTTCCAAGCAATGAAGAGAAACTGTGGGCAATGGAATATCTGTTGAAGAAGTAAGAAAAGGAGCATTTCTATAAGGAGCTAGCAATGATAAGAAGAGATAACCGATTGCCAGAGCATAGCAAAATAGAATCATTACGACCATTCTTAGATAGAAATGGGTTATTAAGAGTTGGAGGAAGGTTAAAGAATACTGACCGAGACTATAAAGTGAGACATCAAGTAATCGTTGCGAAGGGTTCAAGGTTAGCTCATTTGATAGCAGATCATGCGCACAGGCAGACTAAACATGGAGCGGTGCAAGTAATGACCCAGTTCATTCGTCAAAAATATTGGATTCCACGTATAAGAGATGAGCTGAGGAAATTCATACATAAATGTGTAGTGTGTGTGCGTTATAACTACAAGTTGGAGCAACAGTTGATGGCAAATTTGTCAGCGGAAAGAGTGCGTGCTGGTAAGCCTTTCTTACATTCGGGCTTAGATTACGCTGGGCCATGCAATGTTCATATAAGGGTGCGAGATGATTATGTAGCAAGCAGCAAATGCTGGATTGTAATATTCGTATGCCTGAAAACACTTGCTATACATATAGACATGGTGCTAGACTTGACAACACAATAATTTATTGCGTGCTATGAAAGATTCATTGGACGGCGTGGGCGATGTGAGAAAATTTATAGTGATAACGCAACGACATTTGTGGGTGCTAAGAGGATGATTAAGGGAGCGATTGAATACTGGAGGGAGCGAGAAGTGCTAGAATATTTTAGCATGAAGGGGACTGAATGGCACTTCATGATTCCTGCCGCCCCACATCAAGTGGGAATTTATGAAGCAGCTGTTAAGTCGATGAAATACCATTTCACAAGGATAGTGGGCCAGAAAACGCTAGCACAAGACCAGATGTCAACCTTACTGATCGAAATAGAGGCGATATTAAACTCTAGACCATTATACCCATTATCAGATGATCCAGCTGATGTGCAATCTGTGACGCCGGGTCACTTTCTAATTGGAGAGCCATTGGATTTACCACCGCCATTTGCGCTAGAAGACCAACCAAAAACAGAAGGCATTAAACTTTGGGAACAGCGCCAGACCAGGATGCAACATTTTTGGGCTAGATGGCAAGTCGACTACTTGAATAGTCTACAGGAGAGAAAGAAATGGCGTAGAGAGCGAGAAAATGTGGAACAAGGATAATCGGAGTATCTGGAGCGAGGAATAGGGGAAAACTGTACGTTTTCGCTGGCACTGTTTCGCACAGGGACGATGGTCACTGCATGAATGTCATTTTCGTGCAGGGATGATCGTCACCGTGCAATTGTTATGTATTCAGTGTAAAAGAGTTAGTTCGATTTTGGTGCTTGCTGGCGCATGGTTGCGGGAGATACCGAATAAATATTGGGTTTTTTAAAACTATTTTTCCCAATTAAAATCGTGTGGTTTTATTTCTTTGAATTTCATTTTATTTATTTTATTTTGTTTATTTTTCTTCTCATTTTCATCTAGTATGAAGTTTTCGTGAATGCCTGAGCGTGCATGAAGTCCCGTTAGGTCTTTACGAAACAAGGCTCAATCTCCATAAATATTGTATAATAATTTTCCCCTTGATAGTGAATGGAGTTATAAACCCGTCAGGATCGTATAGTTGTGCCACACAACTGACTATCTTTATTTTAGTCACCTCACCGACCAATGCAGGAGTCTGCTCCACAAAGGTGAATTTGCCTTCTTCTATCAGCCATTTCAGCCCTAGCACTGACATCTCGTCTTCTCTCGGGAATAACATCTCTTGTTCTCTCTCCGCTCTCATGAATTCTACGTATTGCTCTCTCAGCTCTGAGTCTTTCTCTAATTTCCGCTCCAAGTACATAAACCTGCGCAATGCTATTGCTCTTGAAGTGCCCAAACCTTGCATATGGCGCAACAATGATAGATACGATGTTTGGTGCAGTTATTTTCGGGGAGCATACTCAACAATTTAATGAGCAAACAGGTGAGCTAGTATCGACCGTTGAGTGCAAGGACAATAGAGAACTAGAAAAATTATTAACAAGATTTTGGGAATTAGACCAAATTAAAGAGCACCCAATTAGGACGCCGGAAGAGGAGCTAGTTGAGAACATATTCTTAAGGACATATTACAGGGACAGTAATGGCAGATTTGTCATTACTATACCTATAAAAGATGTGCAAGATATTGGGAGCTCTAAAGAGATTGCACTTCGTCGTTTATTCTATTTAGAAAAACGGCTAGTCAAGGAGCCAGAGTTAAGAATGCAATATGTGGCATTCATGAGAGAAAACGAGGGGCTAGGACACATGCAGCAAGTTGACAAACGAGCAAGACCGAACAAGCTAACATACTACATCCCACATCTCTGTGTGGTCACAAAATTTCGTGTAGTATTCGATGCTAGCTGTCGCACGAACAAGGGTATCTCTTTAAATGAGGTGCAACTATTGGGCGAGAAATTACAAAGTGATCTGTACGAAACGATTATGCGATTTAGGCGTCACAAAATCGCCTTTAGCGCAGATATTAAAATGATGTTCCGTCAGGTCTGGGTTGCAAGACATCAGTGGGATTTACAATGAGTTTTTTGGCGCGAGAGTAGATATGAACGCTTGAAGGAATATTGGCTAACGGTTGTCACGTATGGCATGAAATCATCGGCGCACAATGCAGTGAGAGCAGTCATCCACTGTGCTAGAGATGCGCAAGAGAAATATCCAGACGCAGCTAGAGCAATTATAAAGGACATGTATATGGATGATTGCGTTACAGGTGCTGATTGTGAGGAAGATGCCATTATATTGCCAAACCAAATGCATATTATTTTGAGTGGAGCTGGCTTCATGCTTCGCAAATGGAAATCCAACAGTAAACCATTGATGGAAGTGATGAATGCTGACGAGGAAGAAGCTTTCCTGCAATTCGATAGGGAAGCGAAGGTGCTTGGCCTGGTATGGTTAGTGGCGCAAGACAAGTATACATTTATGGTGAAAACGCCATCGATTTCAGATGTGCCAACAAAACGCTTAGTTGTGAGCTATGTGTCGCAATTGTTTGATCCAAACGGTTACATTTCACCGGTGATAATTATAGGGAAAATTATCATACAAGATCAGTTGTGCTTGAAAATTGCTTGGGATGCAGAAGTACCCGTAGAACAGAAAACGAAATTTATAGAATATTGGAGCCAGATAAAACAACTTGCGAGATTCAAAATCCCACGGTGGATTGGTGCAAGAAGCAATTACAAAGGTGAACTCCATGGTTTCGCTGACACTTCTGAGTGTGCATATGGTGCTGTTATTTATGTAAGAACGGAGCATGCTAATGGGACAAAAACGTGTTTTTTTACTAGTACCCAAGGCAAGAGTGGCTCCAATTAAAAAGCTGACGATTCCAAGACTAGAGCTATCGGGATGTAAGCTACTGACCAGACTTCTAGAGAACGTTAGACAATCAATGAACTACAACGATGTTAGCTATACATTATGGAAAGTTTCATTTGTTACGCTTTAATGGCTAGAGAAGCTCCCACGGGACTTAAAGACATTTGTAGGAAATCGTGTTGCAGCGATACAAAATTGCACTGGAGCCAGAAAATAGAAACATGTGAGCACGACAAATAACCCAGCTGACTTGTTGAGTCGTGGGTTAAGTGCAACGAAGCTAATAGAGAACAGACTTTGGTTACTAGGTCCAACATGGCTATGCAAACCAAAGAAGCAATGGCCAGATGATAAATTTGAGCGAGCGAGAATGCAAGTATCAAAGGAGGCGCAAGAAGAGGTCAAGGTAAATGTGGTGAATGTTTATAAAGAACCATTGAACATTTTTGTGTCAAAAATGGGAGGAGGCGGTGAGCTTGTTCCACTCACAAACTATGAGAGGAGGTAAGAAAGGGTGCTGAGCACATTGGTATATGTGAAACGGTTTAGAGATGTTCTGGTAGCCAGACACTTGACAGGTGATAGAGTGAGAAAGTCGAAGAGAATTCGCAAGACAAAAGTTGTGAATTCAAAAGGTTCACTTCCAAGCAATGAAGAAAAACTGTGGGCAATGGAATATCTGTTGAAGAAGTAAGAAAAGGAGCATTTCTATAAGGAGCTAGCAATGATAAGAAGAGATAACCGATTGCCAGAGCATAGCAAAATAGAATCATTACGACCATTCTTAGATAGAAATGGGTTATTAAGAGTTGGAGGAAGGTTAAAGAATACTGACCGAGACTATAAAGTGAGACATCAAGTAATCGTTGCGAAGGGTTCAAGGTTAGCTCATTTGATAGCAGATCATGCGCACAGGCAGACTAAACATGGAGCGGTGCAAGTAATGACCCAGTTCATTCGTCAAAAATATTGGATTCCACGTATAAGAGATGATCTGAGGAAATTCATACATAAATGTGTAGTGTGTGTGCGTTATAACTACAAGTTGGAGCAACAGTTGATGGCAAATTTGTCAGCGGAAAGAGTGCGTGCTGGTAAGCCTTTCTTACATTCGGGCTTAGATTACGCTGGGCCATGCAATGTTCATATAAGGGTGCGAGATGATTATGTAGCAAGCAGCAAATGCTGGATTGTAATATTCGTATGCCTGAAAACACTTGCTATACATATAGACATGGTGCTAGACTTGACAACACAATAATTTATTGCGTGCTATGAAAGATTCATTGGACGGCGTGGGCGATGTGAGAAAATTTATAGTGATAACGCAACGACATTTGTGGGTGCTAAGAGGATGATTAAGGGAGCGATTGAATACTGAAGGGAGCGAGAAGTGCTAGAATATTTTAGCATGAAGGGGACTGAATGGCACTTCATGATTCCTGCCGCCCCACATCAAGGGGGAATTTATGAAGCAGCTGTTAAGTCGATGAAATACCATTTCACAAGGATAGTGGGCCAGAAAACGCTAGCACAAGACCAGATGTCAACCTTACTGATCGAAATAGAGGCGATATTAAACTCTAGACCATTATACCCATTATTAGATGATCCAGCTGATGTGCAATCTTTGACGCCGGGTCACTTTCTAATTGGAGAGCCATTGGTTTTACCACCGCCATTTGCGCTAGAAGACCAACCAAAAACAGAAGGCATTAAACTTTGGGAACATTGCCAGACCAGGATGCAACATTTTTGGGCTAGATGGCAAGTCGACTACTTGAATAGTCTACAGGAGAGAAAGAAATGGCGTAGAGAGCGAGAAAATGTAGAGCAAGGCTAATCGGAGTATCTGGAGCGAGGAATAGGGGAAAACTGTATGTTTTCGCTGGCACTGTTTCGCACAGGGAAGATGGTCACTGCATGAATGTCATTTTCGTGCAGGGATGATCGTCACCGTGCAATTGTTATGTATTCAGTGTAAAAGAGTTAGTTCGATTTTGGTGCTTGCTGACGCATGGTTGCGGGAGATACCGAATAAATATTGGGTTTTTTAAAACTATTTTTCCCAATTAAAATCGTGTGGTTTTATTTCTTTGAATTTCATTTTATTTATTTTATTTTGTTTATTTTTCGTCTCATTTTCATCTAGTATGAAGTTTTCGTGAATGCCTGAGCGTGCATGAAGTCCCGTTAGGTCTTTACGAAACAAGCCTCAATCTCCATAAATATTGTATAATAATTTTCCCCTTGATAGTGACAGGAGTTATAAACCCGTCAGGATCGTATAGTTGTGCCACACAACTGACTATCTTTATTTTAGTCACCTCACCGACCAATGCAGGAGTCTGCTCCACAAAGGTGAATTTGCCTTCTTCTATCAGCCATTTCAGCCCTAGCACTGACATCTCGTCTTCTCTCGGGAATAACATCTCTTGTTCTCTCTCCGCTCTCATGAATTCTACGTATTGCTCTCTCAGCTCTGAGTCTTTCTCTAATTTCCGCTCCAAGTACATAAACCTGCGCAATGCTATTGCTCTTGAAGTGCCTAAACCTTGCACCGCCTCTTTCGCTGGAATTGTCACAATAAAACACCCTGTTTCATCTCTAGTATAAGTCTCCATAAAATTTTGCACCACTTCCTGCGCCTCATCTGATCTCCAGATAATTTGTCTGCTACTGTTATGTTTTTTAAATTTTAAGTTTAGAAATCTCTTAAAACTAGCACGTCGCCCAGGCTCTGCTACCCTAGCGTGCTTTGCAAGGTTGCTGTACCGTCAGTCGCTTTTAACCTTCGGCATTGTTGTCGCGGCGGCTCCCCGCTTTGGCTGCTGTGGCTCCCTTTTTGCACATAACACGCTATTGTGCTTCTGCCCCCCTGGGCACCGCAAACATGGCCCCGCAAAGCACTCCGACGTCTTATGCCCCTTCTTCAGGCAGTTGTGGCACAGGTAGCGTTTGCCAACTAGCTCTTGCCTAGCTCTCAAATTGAGTAACAGGAAGTCTGGACAATGCGTGATCTGCGCTGCATATCTCGCACAGCTTGTCTTGGCTTGCTCGTATCGGTGATGCTCCTGTTGCACTCACACCGTGGCCCATTCTCTCCCTGCTCTTGGGTACTGCGCCCGTTGCTCTATCGCGCCCGTGCTCCAATTGATGCGTTCGCCTGGCTTCCCGTGCTGGTAGAGCAGAGGCCTGCTTCTCCAGGAGTACCGCTAGCTCCGAAGTACCGCCGCTCTGCTCGCTCCATCGATCTGTCTAGATCGGCGCTCTCGTCGCGTTTCGCTCGGGATGCTAACTCCTCATGGAGCTCATTAAAACGCTCCTACTGTTGCTCCAAACGATTTAACTGCACCTTGGCTTCATCAAGTCGTAGTCACCCAAACTCGTCATCTTTGACGTGCTCTGCTGCTCTTCGAAGGGCGTTGTAGGCCGACTGGTGTTGCCCGTAGCTCATCTTGTCGTTGCTCTGTTATTGTTGCTCTGCTATTTTTCTCTGTTACTGTTGCTCTGTTATTGTTGCTCTGTTGTTGTTGAAAAGACGCAAAAATTAGCTAATTTTAAAGAAGAAATAACTGTTTCCTCCTTGTTCCTTCTGCAGACTTGCCAACACTGCATATTTGTTGTTTAAAATTTTTTGAGTCGAATAACCGCACTGGTTTATTCACCCACTTAGCTCACAATCTCAGCACGCTCGAATTTAATTTCCTGAGCCGAATTACCACATTGTTTAATTCGCTCACTAGCACGAAATTATTTGCACCAATGCTCGCTCTTATTTAATTTTTTGAGCCGAATAACCACATTGGTTTATTCGCTCACTAGCACGAAATTATTTGCACCAATGCTCGCTCAATTTTTAGATTTTGAGTTTATTCGCTCATTTGCACAGAATATTCGCTCGCTCATATTTAAATTTTGAGTCGAATAACCGCATTGGTTTATTCGCTCATTTGCACAGAATTTTCGCTCGCTCATATTTAAATTTTGAGACGAATAACCGCATAAGTTTTTTCGCTCATTTGCACAGAATTTTTGCTCGCTCATAATTAAATTTTGAGTCGAATAACCGCTCTTTCGCGACGGAGCCCTCCTGACGATAGCTGCCGCCTGATCACTGTCACCATGACATTCTGAGCGGGACTCAGTGCGGAGAGAATTCCCCTCATTAGGTATTGCCCAATCGTACAGCGGGCCGCAGCCATCTTTTGCCGTGGTGTGAATGCCGACTCAGTAGAAGCAGGAGAGCCGGTGACGAGGAGAATTCAGTAGCAGTTCAGTATTCAACAGTGTCACTACCTTTTCGTATTTTCAGTGAATTTAACATTTTTATTTTGCTATCAACAGCATCTAATACAAGAAAATAGATCAATAGTGCGTTTATCAACTATAAGTTAAAATAAATAAAACTTCCACTGTACATAGAATAATCAAATATTGAAATAAACACCGAAGAAAACATTCATTACAGTTCCAACAAGCCTACAGAGATGAACATGGTCCTTCGAGCCGGATCCATCATGCGTCCGGTAAGTTTTTAACCATAATTATTTATCCAACTTTAATTAATTTAAAAACATTTTGTTTCTGTATTCATTATTGGGCACATAAAATATTTTCGATTTGCTTCTTCTATCGCGTAATTCGTGGTTGGGTACGGTCGCTACGGTAAACGGCCCATTCTCATATCGTCACTTGTGTGCATGTGTGTGAGTGTGTGTAAATTCCTGCACTGCAGCAGGTACTGCAGTTTAAATTTTTAAAAACAATTCTTAGCACGGCCGCTGCCTAATTCGGTTCGCAGTCTGCAGCTGGTTAGGTTACCATAAGCCGTGTAAAGCTGCATGTGCGCAGGTCTTTTCTCTGCCGCAATTGCTACCTCTTTTCGTGCATTACTATTGTCGCTATCCCATTTTGCATTCGGTGCCCTAGTTTCGCGATTTGCTTTGTTCGTTGGTGCGATTTAAGGTGGGTGTCACACTCAAAACACTTGTGGGCAAGCTGTTCGGGTTGTCCGTATTGCGTGCGCATATCGCCGCGTCAAAGCAGTATACTATTGCAAATAAATACTGGGAGCACATTGTTTTTGCTTCTACGTGTACGTGGGGATCGGCAGCCCACTGCGCTGCCGATAGCCTTTACCGTAAGTTGCGTACCGTTGTAGGTGAGCCGGTAGTCTGCGCCGTTGCCGGTGGTTTACTGTACTCACGGCCCAACCACTGTTAACGTGGTGGACAATCACACTAAAACGTTGCCGAACTTTCGACACGAGTGCGGTGTAATTAGGTTCGCAGTCCGCAGCTCACAGCGCTGCCGACGCCTTTTTACAGCAAACCGTGTGCTGGTGTTTGAGCATCTCCATATTGTTATTCCGTTACGGGTATTGCCCTATCATTAGAGTGTAACTCCTTGGCGTTCCTGCTCGTGAGGCGATCACGGCATTAACAAAGCTAGTGGGTGAACTGAGCGCGTCCATCAAAGAAGAAGGTACGCTACGTCTTAACGACAGAGCCTCAGCGGATACGTCAAGAGGTACAAAATACATATATTCTTCGTTATCCGTGTATCGCAGTGTTAGCGGCTCACAGCTCTGCCAACTGTCGTTATAGTAGTCGGTATAACGTTATACAACTCTCGATAGTTGTTCACGCAGCTTCTCAGCCAAATTTCGCGTTTTATGTTTCTTTTTTTTCTCTTATATTACCCTGTATCGGTGAACCCACGAGTGGCGCAAAGTCCAGGTCACATACAGCAGCTCATAGCGCTGCATACAATTTGGGTATTTCAAGTTGGCATTCTACTACAAGTTTTCGAGTGTAGCTGCTCAGTGCCGTTGGCACTGTCTTGGCTTCGCTTAATCCATTCCTCCTGGGGACCTTCTTTTACGATTGTGTGGACCTGTCAGTGATAATAAGGCAGGTGAGGTATGAGTCACGTAAGCGGGGTAGTTGTGTAAATATATAGCTGGTTAACTGGGTGCATCGACGTGAACTTGTACTGTTTTCCCGTGCTCTGCTTGGGGTTTGCCATCATTGAGCTGCGTTCTCAGGTCAAATGGTCTGCGACTATGCTTACTCCGCTGATAGACGCGGCTGATAGCCTAACCGCGTTTGTCACTGAGTTCGAGCGAAACTCGTCCGCCTCCCAAAACCTTGAGTATCTTCGCCTTGATCTGACTGAATTGGCAGACCTATGGCAGGCATTAAAGGAGGCGAAGGCTGCAAGCGGTCATTGAAGCGAATTTAGATGAAAAATGCACCGCCATTAAAGATTCTATACGGCAACGATTCGCAGGAAGTTTTGCCATGTATAAACAAGGCCATGCTCGGATCAGTGGTCCGATGCAATCCCTAACCGTCTCTCCAACGGTGCCTTCTGAGGTGTCTGCTGGGCTGTCCTCTCAGTCACATAGTATCCCGGTGCCTCCCTGTGATATTGAGATTTTCGGGGGGAGTACTCGAAGGGGATCACCTTCCGTGATATGTTCACGGCGCTCTTCCTTCGGATCGCTCGTGTATCTAACATCGAACGACTGTACCACCTAAGGGCAAAGACTAGGGGGGAGGCGCGAGAAATCGTGGGTTATAGCGGGTTTGATCAGGCGTGGGCGAGGCTTACTGCCCGGTACAAAAATCGGCGCAAGCTTATTAATTGTCAGCTGAAGTCCTTATTTACGATGCGTACCTATGTGAGTTAGAATCAAGCTACCTACGCGTAGTTGACTCATAGCAACGGCTCCTATTAAATTCATTAAGAGATCACATATTTTTTAGTACAACAATTGCCTAACTGGAACACCAGAAAAGTCAATACGTAAACTGTAACGTTTACTTGTAAATAGTAGATAAGAACTAGTATTTTAAGAATAAAGGTTCTTGTCTTAAAATACTAGTTCTTATCTACTATTTACAAGTAAACGTTACAGTTTACGTATTGACTTTTCTGGTGTTCCAGTTAGGCAATTGTTGTACTAAAAAATATGTGATCTCTTAATGAATTTAATAGGAGCCGTTGCTATGAGTCAACTACGCGTAGGTAGCTTGATTCTAACTCACATAGGTACGCATCGTAAATAAGGACTTCAGCTGACAATTAATAAGCTTGCGCCGATTTTTGTACCGGGCAGTAAGCCTCGCCCACGCCTGATCAAACCCGCTATAACCCACGATTTCTCGCGCCTCCCCCCTAGTCTTTGCCCTTAGGTGGTACAGTCGTTCGATGTTAGATACACGAGCGATCCGAAGGAAGAGCGCCGTGAACATATCACGGAAGGTGATCCCCTTCGAGTACTCCCCCCGAAAATCTCAATATCACAGGGAGGCACCGGGATACTATGTGACTGAGAGGACAGCCCAGCAGACACCTCAGAAGGCACCGTTGGAGAGACGGTTAGGGATTGCATCGGACCACTGATCCGAGCATGGCCTTGTTTATACATGGCAAAACTTCCTGCGAATCGTTGCCGTATAGAATCTTTAATGGCGGTGCATTTTTCATCTAAATTCGCTTCAATGACCGCTTGCAGCCTTCGCCTCCTTTAATGCCTGCCATAGGTCTGCCAATTCAGTCAGATCAAGGCGAAGATACTCAAGGTTTTGGGAGGCGGACGAGTTTCGCTCGAACTCAGTGACAAACGCGGTTAGGCTATCAGCCGCGTCTATCAGCGGAGTAAGCATAGTCGCAGACCATTTGACCTGAGAACGCAGCTCAATGATGGCAAACCGCAAGCAGAGCACGGGAAAACAGTACAAGTTCACGTCGATGCACCCAGTTAACCAGCTATATATTTACACAACTACCCCGCTTACGTGACTCATACCTCACCTGCCTTATTATCACTGACAGGTCCACACAATCGTAAAAGAAGGTCCCCAGGAGGAATGGATTAAGCGAAGCCAAGACAGTGCCAACGGCACTGAGCAGCTACACTCGAAAACTTGTAGTAGAATGCCAACTTGAAATACCCAAATTGTATGCAGCGCTATGAGCTGCTGTATATGACCTGGACTTTGCGCCACTCGTGGGTTCACCGATACAGGGTAATATAAGAGAAAAAAAAGAAACATAAAACGCGAAATTTGGCTGAGAAGCTGCGTGAACAACTATCGAGAGTTGTATAACGTTATACCGACTACTATAACGACAGTTGGCAGAGCTGTGAGCCGCTAACACTGCGATACACGGATAACGAAGAATATATGTATTTTGTACCTCTTGACGTATCCGCTGAGGCTCTGTCGTTAAGACGTAGCGTACCTTCTTCTTTGATGGACGCGCTCAGTTCACCCACTAGCTTTGTTAATGCCGTGATCGCCTCACGAGCAGGAACGCCAAGGAGTTACACTCTAATGATAGGGCAATACCCGTAACGGAATAACAATATGGAGATGCTCAAACACCAGCACACGGTTTGCTGTAAAAAGGCGTCGGCAGCGCTGTGAGCTGCGGACTGCGAACCTAATTACACCGCACTCGTGTCGAAAGTTCGGCAACGTTTTAGTGTGATTGTCCACCACGTTAACAGTGGTTGGGCCGTGAGTACAGTAAACCACCGGCAACGGCGCAGACTACCGGCTCACCTACAACGGTACGCAACTTACGGTAAAGGCTATCGGCAGCGCAGTGGGCTGCCGATCCCCACGTACACGTAGAAGCAAAAACAATGTGCTCCCAGTATTTATTTGCAATAGTATACTGCTTTGACGCGGCGATATGCGCACGCAATACGGACAACCCGAACAGCTTGCCCACAAGTGTTTTGAGTGTGACACCCACCTTAAATCGCACCAACGAACAAAGCAAATCGCGAAACTAGGGCACCGAATGCAAAATGGGATAGCGACAATAGTAATGCACGAAAAGAGGTAGCAATTGCGGCAGAGAAAAGACCTGCGCACATGCAGCTTTACACGGCTTATGGTAACCTAACCAGCTGCAGACTGCGAACCGAATTAGGCAGCGGCCGTGCTAAGAATTGTTTTTAAAAATTTAAACTGCAGTACCTGCTGCAGTGCAGGAATTTACACACACTCACACACATGGACACAAGTGACGATATGAGAATGGGCCGTTTACCGTAGCGACCGTACCCAACCACGAATTACGCGATAGAAGAAGCAAATCGAAAATATTTTATGTGCCCAATAATGAATACAGAAACAAAATGTTTTTAAATTAATTAAAGTTGGATAAATAATTATGGTTAAAAACTTACCGGACGCATGATGGATCCGGCTCGAAGGACCATGTTCATCTCTGTAGGCTTGTTGGAACTGTAATGAATGTTTTCTTCGGTGTTTATTTCAATATTTGATTATTCTATGTACAGTGGAAGTTTTATTTATTTTAACTTATAGTTGATAAACGCACTATTGATCGTATTTTCTTGTATTAGATGCTGTTGATAGCAAAATAAAAATGTTAAATTCACTGAAAATACGAAAAGGTAGTGACACTGTTGAATACTGAACTGCTACTGAATTCTCCTCGTCACCGGCTCTCCTGCTTCTACTGAGTCGGCATTCACACCACGGCAAAAGATGGCTGCGGCCCGCTGTACGATTGGGCAATACCTAATGAGGGGAATTCTCTCCGCACTGAGTCCCGCTCAGAATGTCATGGTGACAGTGATCAGGCGGCAGCTATCGTCAGGAGGGCTCCGTCGCGAAAGAGCGGTTATTCGACTCAAAATTTAATTATGAGCGAGCAAAAATTCTGTGCAAATGAGCGAAAAAACTTATGCGGTTATTCGTCTCAAAATTTAAATATGAGCGAGCGAAAATTCTGTGCAAATGAGCGAATAAACCAATGCGGTTATTCGACTCAAAATTTAAATATGAGCGAGCGAATATTCTGTGCAAATGAGCGAATAAACTCAAAATCTAAAAATTGAGCGAGCATTGGTGCAAATAATTTCGTGCTAGTGAGCGAATAAACCAATGTGGTTATTCGGCTCAAAAAATTAAATAAGAGCGAGCATTGGTGCAAATAATTTCGTGCTAGTGAGCGAATTAAACAATGTGGTAATTCGGCTCAGGAAATTAAATTCGAGCGTGCTGAGATTGTGAGCTAAGTGGGTGAATAAACCAGTGCGGTTATTCGACTCAAAAAATTTTAAACAACAAATATGCAGTGTTGGCAAGTCTGCAGAAGGAACAAGGAGGAAACAGTTATTTCTTCTTTAAAATTAGCTAATTTTTGCGTCTTTTCAACAACAACAGAGCAACAATAACAGAGCAACAGTAACAGAGAAAAATAGCAGAGCAACAATAACAGAGCAACGACAAGATGAGCTACGGGCAACACCAGTCGGCCTACAACGCCCTTCGAAGAGCAGCAGAGCACGTCAAAGCTGACGAGTTTGGGTGACTACGACTTGATGAAGCCAAGGTGCAGTTAAATCGTTTGGAGCAACAGTAGGAGCGTTTTAATGAGCTCCATGAGGAGTTAGCATCCCGAGCGAAACGCGACGAGAGCGCCGATCTAGACAGATCGATGGAGCGAGCAGAGCGGCGGTACTTCGGAGCTAGCGGTACTCCTGGAGAAGCAGGCCTCTGCTCTACCAGCACGGGAAGCCAGGCGAACGCATCAATTGGAGCACGGGCGCGATAGAGCAACGGGCGCAGTACCCAAGAGCAGGGAGAGAATGGGCCACGGTGTGAGTGCAACAGGAGCATCACCGATACGAGCAAGCCAAGACAAGCTGTGCGAGATATGCAGCGCAGATCACGCATTGTCCAGACTTCCTGTTACTCAATTTGAGAGCTAGGCAAGAGCTAGTTGGCAAACGCTACCTGTGCCACAACTGCCTGAAGAAGGGGCATAAGACGTCGGAGTGCTTTGCGGGGCCATGTTTGCGGTGCCCAGGGGGGCAGAAGCACAATAGCGTGTTATGTGCAAAAAGGGAGCCACAGCAGCCAAAGCGGGGAGCCGCCGCGACAACAATGCCGAAGGTTAAAAGCGACTGACGGTACAGCAACCTTGCAAAGCACGCTAGGGTAGCAGAGCCTGGGCGACGTGCTAGTTTTAAGAGATTTCTAAACTTAAAATTTAAAAAACATAACAGTAGGAGACAAATTATCTGGAGATCAGATGAGGCGCAGGAAGTGGTGCAAAATTTTATGGAGACTTATACTAGAGATGAAACAGGGTGTTTTATTGTGACAATTCCAGCGAAAGAGGCGGTGCAAGGTTTAGGCACTTCAAGAGCAATAGCATTGCGCAGGTTTATGTACTTGGAGCGGAAATTAGAGAAAGACTCAGAGCTGAGAGAGCAATACGTAGAATTCATGAGAGCGGAGAGAGAACAAGAGATGTTATTCCCGAGAGAAGACGAGATGTCAGTGCTAGGGCTGAAATGGCTGATAGAAGAAGGCAAATTCACCTTTGTGGAGCAGACTCCTGCATTGGTCGGTGAGGTGACTAAAATAAAGATAGTCAGTTGTGTGGCACAACTATACGATCCTGACGGGTTTATAACTCCTGTCACTATCAAGGGGAAAATTATTATACAATATTTATGGAGATTGAGGCTTGTTTCGTAAAGACCTAACGGGACTTCATGCACGCTCAGGCATTCACGAAAACTTCATACTAGATGAAAATGAGACGAAAAATAAACAAAATAAAATAAATAAAATGAAATTCAAAGAAATAAAACCACACGATTTTAATTGGGAAAAATAGTTTTAAAAAACCCAATATTTATTCGGTATCTCCCGCAACCATGCGTCAGCAAGCACCAAAATCGAACTAACTCTTTTACACTGAATACATAACAATTGCACGGTGACGATCATCCCTGCACGAAAATGACATTCATGCAGTGACCATCTTCCCTGTGCGAAACAGTGCCAGCGAAAACATACAGTTTTCCCCTATTCCTCGCTCCAGATACTCCGATTAGCCTTGCTCTACATTTTCTCGCTCTCTACGCCATTTCTTTCTCTCCTGTAGACTATTCAAGTAGTCGACTTGCCATCTAGCCCAAAAATGTTGCATCCTGGTCTGGCACTGTTCCCAAAGTTTAATGCCTTCTGTTTTTGGTTGGTCTTCTAGCGCAAATGGCGGTGGTAAAACCAATGGCTCTCCAATTAGAAAGTGACCCGGCGTCAAAGATTGCACATCAGCTGGATCATCTAATAATGGGTATAATGGTCTAGAGTTTAATATCGCCTCTATTTCGATCAGTAAGGTTGACATCTGGTCTTGTGCTAGCGTTTTCTGGCCCACTATCCTTGTGAAATGGTATTTCATCGACTTAACAGCTGCTTCATAAATTCCCCCTTGATGTGGGGCGGCAGGAATCATGAAGTGCCATTCAGTCCCCTTCATGCTAAAATATTCTAGCACTTCTCGCTCCCTCCAGTATTCAATCGCTCCCTTAATCATTCTCTTAGCACCCACAAATGTCGTTGCGTTATCACTATAAATTTTCTCACATCGCCCACGCCGTCCAATGAATCTTTCATAGCACGCAATAAATTATTGTGTTGTCAAGTCTAGCACCATGTCTATATGTATAGCAAGTGTTTTCAGGCATACGAATATTACAATCCAGCATTTGCTGCTTGCTACATAATCATCTCGCACCCTTATATGAACATTGCATGGCCCAGCGTAATCTAAGCCCGAATGTAAGAAAGGCTTACCAGCACGCACTCTTTCCGCTGACAAATTTGCCATCAACTGTTGCTCCAACTTGTAGTTATAACGCACACACACTACACATTTATGTATGAATTTCCTCAGCTCATCTCTTATACGTGGAATCCAATATTTTTGACGAATGAACTGGGTCATTACTTGCACCGCTCCATGTTTAGTCTGCCTGTGCGCATGATCTGCTATCAAATGAGCTAACCTTGAACCCTTCGCAACGATTACTTGATGTCTCACTTTATAGTCTCGGTCAGTATTCTTTAACCTTCCTCCAACTCTTAATAACCCATTTCTATCTAAGAATGGTCGTAATGATTCTATTTTGCTATGCTCTGGCAATCGGTTATCTCTTCTTATCATTGCTAGCTCCTTATAGAAATGCTCCTTTTCTTACTTCTTCAACAGATATTCCATTGCCCACAGTTTCTCTTCATTGCTTGGAAGTGAACCTTTTGAATTCACAACTTTTGTCTTGCGAATTCTCTTCGACTTTCTCACTCTATCACCTGTCAAGTGTCTGGCTACCAGAACATCTCTAAACCGTTTCACATATACCAATGTGCTCAGCACCCTTTCTTACCTCCTCTCATAGTTTGTGAGTGGAACAAGCTCACCGCCTCCTCCCATTTTTGACACAAAAATGTTCAATGGTTCTTTATAAACATTCACCACATTTACCTTGACCTCTTCTTGCGCCTCCTTTGATACTTGCATTCTCGCTCGCTCAAATTTATCATCTGGCCATTGCTTCTTTGGTTTGCATAGCCATGTTGGACCTAGTAACCAAAGTCTGTTCTCTATTAGCTTCGTTGCACTTAACCCACGACTCAACAAGTCAGCTGGGTTATTTGTCGTGCTCACATGTTTCTATTTTCTGGCTCCAGTGCAATTTTGTATCGCTGCAACACGATTTCCTACAAATGTCTTTAAGTCCCGTGGGAGCTTCTCTAGCCATTAAAGCGTAACAAATGAAACTTTCCATAATGTATAGCTAACATCGTTGTAGTTCATTGATTGTCTAACGTTCTCTAGAAGTCTGGTCAGTAGCTTACATCCCGATAGCTCTAGTCTTGGAATCGTCAGCTTTTTAATTGGAGCCACTCTTGCCTTGGGTACTAGTAAAAAAACACGTTTTTGTCCCATTAGCATGCTCCGTTCTTACATAAATAACAGCACCATATGCACACTCAGAAGTGTCAGCGAAACCATGGAGTTCACCTTTGTAATTGCTTCTGGCACCAATCCACCGTGGGATTTTGAATCTCGCAAGTTGTTTTATCTGGCTCCAATATTCTATAAATTTCGTTTTCTGTTCTACGGGTACTTCTGCATCCCAAGCAATTTTCAAGCACAACTGATCTTGTATGATAATTTTCCCTATAATTATCACCGGTGAAATGTAACCGTTTGGATCAAACAATTGCGACACATAGCTCACAACTAAGCGTTTTGTTGGCACATCTGAAATCGATGGCGTTTTCACCATAAATGTATACTTGTCTTGCGCCACTAACCATACCAGGCCAAGCACCTTCGCTTCCCTATCGAATTGCAGGAAAGCTTCTTCCTCGTCAGCATTCATCGCTTCCATCAATGGTTTACTGTTTGATTTCCATTTGCGAAGCATGAAGCCAGCTCCACTCAAAATAATATGCATTTGGTTTGGCAATATAATGGCATCTTCCTCACAATCAGCACCTGTAACGCAATCATCCATATACATGTCCTTTATAATTGCTCTAGCTGCGTCTGGATATTTCTCTTGCGCATCTCTAGCACAGTGGATGACTGCTCTCACTGCATTGTGCGCCGATGATTTCATGCCATACGTGACAACCGTTAGCCAATATTCCTTCAAGCGTTCATATCTACTCTCGCGCCAAAAAACTCATTGTAAATCCCACTGATGTCTTGCAACCCAGACCTGACGGAACATCATTTTAATATCTGCGCTAAAGGCGATTTTGTGACGCCTAAATCGCATAATCGTTTCGTACAGATCACTTTGTAATTTCTCGCCCAATAGTTGCACCTCATTTAAAGAGATACCCTTGTTCGTGCGACAGCTAGCATCGAATACTACACGAAATTTTGTGACCACACAGAGATGTGGGATGTAGTATGTTAGCTTGTTCGGTCTTGCTCGTTTGTCAACTTGCTGCATGTGTCCTAGCCCCTCGTATTCTCTCATGAATGCCACATATTGCATTCTTAACTCTGGCTCCTTGACTAGCCGTTTTTCTAAATAGAATAAACGACGAAGTGCAATCTCTTTAGAGCTCCCAATATCTTGCACATCTTTTATAGGTATAGTAATGACAAATCTGCCATTACTGTCCCTGTAATATGTCCTTAAGAATATGTTCTCAACTAGCTCCTCTTCCGGCGTCCTAATTGGGTGCTCTTTAATTTGGTCTAATTCCCAATATCTTGTTAATAATTTTTCTAGTTCTCTATTGTCCTTGCACTCAACGGTCGATACTAGCTCACCTGTTTGCTCATTAAATTGTTGAGTATGCTCCCCGAAAATAACTGCACCAAACATCGTATCTATCATTGTTGCGCCATATGCATCATTTAGAATAACGTCAATAATGCTTTTGGCCATGAAATTTGCTCCTACTAGCACATGCACCCTCTTTGCCTTCCAGTATTCTGGATCAGCAAGTGTTATATTCAGTAGATTGTTTGTCGGGGAAACTTGCGCATCGGATGCGGGCAATACCGGTCCCCGCTGGCTCTCCTTCGGCAGAACCCAGAATTCTGCCTTAATCTGACTCGCTGAATCATACCATGGCTTAATTGCCAAATTAACTTTCTTGCTCACTTGCAATGGCTCACCGTCAATCCCAACCATCCTCTGCACAGTAGGCTGTGTGAGAAGACAATACTTCCGCTGTAAAGCGGACGTGATCAAGTTTATCTGCGCGCCGGTGTCTAGCAATGCACGCACAGGTCCATACGTATAGCCATTCACCTCAATTCGAATCATAGCTGTTGGTAATAAGACCTTGATTGGATCTCGCTCAACAGGTTCAAAGCTGCACTCTTCCATAATTATGGCTCTTTTATTTAAGAATATTTCTCGCTCCGGCAATAACTCGAACTTGCTATCTAACTCTGCCACTCGCCCTCTATCATCTCGCTCACAATTCTCTCGCACACCGTCAAGCTCCGCTCGCACCTCACTATATCGCCTTCTCGCACCATCGTCGCATCATTTGATTTTCTTCTTCAACCTCTGCTGGCTTTTGCCTTCATTCCTGTCTTGCACACTATTGACCTGTCTATTTGCCTCTCAATTCAGGCATAGCGCACTGTTATGTTTCGGCATGCCCGGGCATTTCCAGCATTCTCCCTGGTAGCACGTATCAGCGCCATGGCCCTTCTTAAAGCAGTTCGGGCAAAGATGGCGCCGAGCTATAGTCCTTGCATGTCCTTAGCGTGAGGGACATAAATTCCGGACAATGATATAACATGTGGTTCCTTTGACACGCTTCACATGTCATTGCCCGTGCAGGTCCCTTAGAGGTGGACGCGCCTTCAATGACGCCTCTCGCCTCTCTAGCACCAGATAGCCGCGGTTGTTTGGCTGTGTTCGCCAGAGCTACGGCTTGCTTATCGATAAACGTAAGCATTTGATCGACTGTTGGCGTATCACTCTCGCGCGCTAGCTCCCATTGTCTACCTGTCTCGTTATCCAGCCGCTCATGCAACATGTGCACCATGAAAAAATCCCAGTGCTCCACTGGCAAACCCTGCGCTTGTAATTGGCGCCGCACCTCGTGTGTCACTTTCGACATCCATCTGAGGTCATTGGCTTTAATCTGGCCTTTTAGCTCCGGCAGCCTGAATAAGTTTCTTAAGTGCTCCCGGCAGATCAGATAGCTCTGGTCATGCATTTGATTCAGGCGGTCCCATGCTCGCACATAATTGTTGGCCGAGAACTGCCACTGGCCAAAAGTCGCCTTAGCATGCGCCACCAACGAGCTCGTCAGGTACAAAAATTTGTACGCTGGGTCAACGGCTGCGTTGTCGTGCACCGATGGTCGGAAGCGGTCTCTGAAGCCCATCGATTTGGTTGGAGTGCCATCAAACTCGCCCCATGTATTTTTTAGTTCGTTCTGCTGCACCGGCGACTGTACTTGCACGCTAATCGGCTGCTCCTTTTCTGCTACCCCATGGCATCTATTTTCGCATACAGCGAAGCATGAGCCTCAAAATATTGGCACTCTAGTAGCGCCAAATTTTCTTGCTCGAACTTCCCAGCATCGTCAGGAAGCATCCCTTCGTACTCATCGTTATACCGCTGCGACACCGTCTCCAGAGTACTTAGGCGAATATTTGCTTGCTCCATTGTTGCTTGCTCCAACTGCCTATTCTTATTGCCATGGTATTTCGTCACTTTTCTCACACATTTCTTGCACCGCACCTAGCACTTCAGTGGACTGTACATACCGATTGCTGTAATTTTATATGTTTCTTTATATATTTTTTTAATTTTCACTACACAAAATATTGAATGTTCACTGCTCAAAGCTCTTTACTACTCAACGATTCTTTCACAAGTGATTTGCAACTGCACGCGCACTCTCCCAGCAACCGGCAGAACCCATTTTAGGTAGCTAAATCCTGTCTCGACATGGACCAAAATGTTTCGTAAAGACCTAACGGGACTTCATGCACGCTCAGGCCTTCACGAAAACTTCATACTAGATGAAAATGAGCAGAAAAATAAACAAAATAAAATTAAAAAAATGCAATTCAAAGAAATAAAACCACACGATTTTAATTGAGAAAAATAGTTTTAAAAAACCCAATATTTATTCGGTATCTCGCGCAACCATGCGCCAGATAACACCAAAACCGAACTAACTCTTTTACACAGAATACATAACATTTGCACGGTAACGATCAACCCACGAAATGACATTCATGCAGTGACCACCGTCCCTGTGCGAAACAAGCCTAGACTGGGATACAATAGTACCATCAGATATACTGAAAAGATGGGAATACTTTTGGGAAGAGATAGGGCATTTAGAGCAATTTAAAATTAGCAGGTGGATTGGTACCACAACAGATGCTAAGGTCCAGATTCATGCATTTGCGGACGCATCGATTAGCGCGTATGGTGCAGTAATTTATGTGCGAATTGATTATGGCAACCAGCAAGTGGAGGCAAATTTGCTGACGTCTAAGGCGAGCGTAGCTCCTCTGAAGACGATTACAGATTGAAAGCTTGAACTGTCAGCAGCCAACTACTGGCACAGCTGCTATGCAGCGTGAGCAAAGAAATGGATTGGGCAAAATGTGAGTACAACTTGTGGACAGATTCACAGGTTATTCTGCACTGGATCAGAAAACTACCATGTGAGCTGAAGATGTATGAAGCAAATAGAGTTTCAGATATACAGACTCACACAGAGATTGGGCGTTGGCGCTATGTAAACACAAAACAAAATCCAGCAGATTTGTTAACAAGAGGCTTAACAGCGAGAGAGCTAGTTGGTAATAAACTCTGGTTATATGGACCGGAGTAGTTACGTAAATCAGAAATGAATTGGCCAGCCAACATTTTTGAGCCGGAACAACCAACGGAAGGGCTTAACGATCTGGGAGCGTATCTCGTGACATATTCACGCGAATTTTTGCAAATATTTATACCGAGCAGGGGCAAGTGCATGGCGCTGATTGAGTATGCGCGAAGTCTAGAGAAGAGCATCAACATATTGAGCTACATCATCAGGTTTGTGCGAAGAGCAAGGCAGAGAAAGAGGAGACGCAGAACTCGGCACAACCACCAAGTAGTGCAAGCGCCAACAGTGGAAGAGAAATGTGAAGCAATTCCTGCTGAAGCAGACGCAGGTGAGCGATTTCAGGCAAGAGATAGACAAACTAAGAGAGATTGGGCAGGTGCAAGAAGGTAGCAAAATTAGTGCATTGAATCCAATAATGGACAGCAAGGGCCTATTGAGAGTGGGCGAGCGATTAGGGAGATCAGAAGAAGCCTATGAGATGATGCATCCAGTGATATTGAAGGATGGTTCTCGAACAGCATGGCTGATAATGGACCACGTTCACCGTACGACTAGGCATGGTGCTGTGCAAGTGATGATGCAATTCATCAGACAAAAGTTTTGGATTCCAAAACTACGGAGCCAATTAAGAGCTTTTCTCCACAAGTGCTTGGCTTGCGTGCGCTATAATCATAGATTTGAGCAACAACTGATGTCTGAATTGCCAGGCGATAGGGTGTAAGTTGGTAAGCCTTTTCTACATACAGGTATTGATTACGCAGGTCCTTTTAGAGCAAAGGGGGGTGAAAAGACTAGGAGAGCGAATGAGGGAGCGTAAGTGCTTGGTGGCAATATTTGTTTGCCTAAAAGGGAGAGTTGCAGAAGAGGGAGATGTGAGCGAATATACAGTGACAATGGTAAATCATTTGTAGGGGCGGCAAGAGATATGAGAAGAGCACGGGAGAGCTGGGAAATAAGAGATGTTTTTGAGCATTTGAGCAACAAGGGGACAGAATGGATATTCATGACGCCAGCAGCAACGCATCATGGCGGAATATATGAAGTACCACCTCACGCGCTTTGCTGGGCAAAAGATTTTAACACAAGACCAGCTATCTACCCACCTAATAGAGATAGAAGCAATTTTGAACTCAAGGCCTTTGACACCTTTGAGTGATGATGCGGAAGATATTCAGGCCTTGATACCAGGGCATTTCTTGATAGGGGAGCCATTGTAGATTCCCTTACCATTCGTGAGCGAGCAGCAGGAATATTTGACGACGCTGCAAGAGCGTAAAAAATGGCGCAGAGAACGAGAGCCAATGAGCCTGGGTCAATTAGTGCTGATCAAGAGTGAACTTTTTCCACCAGATCAATGGGTTTTGGGCGGAATTTGTGAGCTAATAAGGAGCCGAGATGGGCTAATACGTTCAGTCATTGTGCAGACGACCACAAACCGTCTGACAAGGCCTGTTCCGAAGATATTTGTGCTTCCAATTGCGCCGAGCGAATAGAGGGCGGCTTTATGAATGCAAAGACAGGAGGTCCTTCTCTTGCTCGCGGGGACTGTATCAAATACAACCATGCGTTTGAGTTTCGCACATAGCGAAAATAGGTTGAGCGAGTATTTGGAAGTTTAGTTCGTTTCTGACGATGGAGCTGTGCGGTTGTGCCAATGGAGCAGTGCGAGAGTGTCAAGGAGCGGTGGTGATGTGCAGTGCACAAATATATAAGTGCATATGGACCGGAATCTATATGCAGGGAGCTGAGCCAGGAGAGCGGGGCAGATCAGGGGATCTAAGAGCAGGAGCCTATATATATATTGTTGTGAGTTAGAATCAAGCTACCTACGAGTAGTTGACCCACAGCACCGACTCCTAACAGATGCCACATATTGCGTGATTAGCATGTGATAGAGTTATTTAAGAGTAACACATACTTTTAGGGTCTAAGTATTTTAAATTAATATATATATATATATTTATTATGTAAACTTTTAGGGTGTTACAGTTCCGCAGTCAAGCTGACGAGGGGCATTTAGAATGCACCGACGACACTTTTACTTTCAGTAAGTCAGTTGGCTTGAGCAACTGACACCAAATAACAATTGCGGAACTGGAACCCCAGAAAAGTCAAGACGTAGACTGTAGTGTTTGTTTGTAAATAGTATATAAGAACTAGTATTTTAAGAATAAAGGGTCTTGTCGTTTTTTACAACCAAACTAGTGCGTATCATTTATTGTGTGGAAAAGTGCAAGGTTATAGATACACGCGCGCTCACGAAAGGCAGCGAAAGGACGTTCCCGACAACAAGCAGATAAGGACCCCAACAATATACATAAGAGCAAGTATGAGCAGTACCACAGGTATTGGAGAGCATAGTCACGTATACCTTATATACGTTGACAATATTTATGTTCACATTGTTGGACGTAAGCATTATACATTATATGTATACATAAACGTACCTATTTACACATATGCTGGTCCGTTCATGCATATGAGAGCAATTGACCTAATCGCGCTAGACCTTGTGCATTTTAACTAATTGTATATACATATATACATGTATCGGATTCATGCCGACGTATTGTTGAGCTACATATGTGCATAATTATAAGAGCAATAAAAAGCGGTTTTTCGTATACTTTTCCACTTAAAACAAGCGATCAGCTGCTCCCTAATAGACCCCAGGGAAAAAATACATATAGTCTTTTATGAAATAGTGTTACTGATGCTAATAATTTTTACTACTTACCCTGAAGGAAGCGTGGAGCCAAGTGTCTCTAAGTCACCACTTTTGTCGACTATTTTGGTGACTTTTTGGTGACATTGTCAATAAAGTGTCTACACTTTTTACTTTGTTTATAAACAAAGTATACTTTTTTGACAGCTAATTTTTTGATTTTTTTTATTCTCTCGTTTTATTTTGTTGTAAATACACGTGTGTGGACGTAAAATAAAAGTTTTGCATAAAATAATAAAAAAGGTGAATTTAAAAAGTGAAAAAACTTATATTTAAAATAATTTAAACAAAATACATAATGAGCAAAAGAAATTACAAAAGATTGGTGAAAAACGCAATCAATTTTGTATAAAAATAGAATTAGCGAGAAAGATGAAACAATTTTCAGTGACAGTTCTAACTTTACAGATTTTGTGGAGCCTGTAGAACTTTTTGAAAATTAAAATATTGGTACTTTGAAACAGCACCTTCTAGAAAATGTTTGGAGAAGCTGCTTGTTATATTACAGGAGGAAGGCCTGGAAGTTCCACGTTTAGCAGCAGCATTGGTGGGCAAAAGACAACAAGTTTCAATTCGAGAAGTTTAAAAAACTTGTAGTTATATCAAACTACTTTAATGCATACATACATTTTTGTGTGAGAAATGGGAAAATTTGTGTTCAATATTAAATATTTTAATATTTATCACATTTTATAATAATATTTATATAAATAAATGTGAAATAATATATTTTAATTGATTTGGCATTAAACGTTTTGTTCTATTCAATAATTTGTTGGTTAAATTTGTGCTGTGAAAGTTGTTATTTACTGTTTTGGTGCGATGATGGGAATATAAAATGAAATAATTATGGGAAATGAAATTCTATTATTGTGTATTTATTAAATATATGTGAATTTATATAATATTAATTTATTTATATATATAAAATCATTACACAAATACATTTTTTCTTTTTTTGTACATGAAAATCCGCTTAATCTGCTGCTTAAGTACTTTTTATCGAACGAGTTTTTCAATAATTTCTACTCATTTATTTGCAAGTACATTTGTTAAGTTATATATTATTAAAATCTTTTTAATTCATAAATTATTGCCTTTGTACATGCATTTTTCATATGAAAAAATATTTCAAAGCGCCTTTTGACGTCACAGCCAATCAGCTGTGCTGTGTTTTTGTCGAGAGAGGAATAGCGGACCTGCGCATGGCGCAATCTTCTATTTTATCATTCTTGAAGCTAACCCATATAAGCAAAAACGAATTTACTTTACTTGGCGGCAAAAGGTCTGTCCCAAACGTGAAGGTACAAACTAAATTACATTAAGGTGCAAACGAGACACAAATACAATAAATTTTTACTTCTGCATATAATTAACGAATGCTTGAAGCCCCGTTCACATGAATACTTTTCCGCACCTATATATAAATTTCCAAATAATTAGGTATTGTAAGTAGTGGGAATGTTGATATGTAACTATATAGTAATTATATTGAGCTTATTGAATACTCATAAATACATTCTGATATATTTATATTACTTATTTTCATCCAGTTAATCCATTATGATAAATAATAAAGTAGTATATCAACTCAGAACGTATAACATATTAATCGTTTAACATATCGTAACTAGTATACAAATTTCCCTATTATTTAATTGGTTAATATTTGTAGTAATCTACAAATAATTGGGGGTTATAAAAGAAAAAATATATGGTGATTAGGTTTATCCAAAGATTATTTGCTTATGCTGCTTTGAAAATGTATTAATTTTGACTTTATTACAATAATTGGTATAAATAAATAAATATAATACATATATATAATTCAAATGTAACTAATATTTACGTAATTAAAACCAAAGTTTTACTTAAAGATTTGCTTTTTAATTATATAGTATTTATACTGTTTTTAGATTTAAGATACCCTTTTATTTCTCCATAACGCAACTCCCAATTGTACCCTATATTTAGTCCCAAAAAAATTTCCTCAACATAGTATGGAGGATTTACATTGCATTGTTTTTGTTTCACACGGATTAGGAAAAAATGGGATCATTTCATCAGCTGACATTGGAAGAAGAAGAGTTATCTCTTCTATTACTCTATGGGCACAACCATAGGGCCGTAGCTTAAACGTCAAATTTTTTACCGTATTAAAAAAAACATATACACTATATGTGAGTTCACCTCGAAAAAACGGGTGCCATTGTACTAAAAATTTCATATTACGAAATTGTAGTAGGAAAAGAGAAAAAAGAACAAGCAGAATAAAAGAGTTTATCACTTTATAGTATTTTTTATTAGTAAAATGGAATAAAAATATAATACAAAATAATAATAATAAGAAAAATTTGTATGCAACAATATTAAAAATTTTTTTTTTTTGGTCCAGTTCCTATATATATTAATGCAAAGCTAGCTTTTTTTTATACATTACATATCTAAAAATAAATCTATATCTACATAAATAAATTATTTTACCCGGAAAAACCGCACACACAATCTCCATCCATATGGCCTTCCTATTTTAAAATAAGGAAATATCTTAGTTTGATTTATTCTGCCTATATAAATCAATATTAATCTGCCTGTAAATCAATAGTTTACTGGGAAAACTTTAATATACGAGTTGTGATCAAAAAATAACCGTTATTGTGTGATCAAAAAATAAAGTATTTATTTATTCATCAACAACTATCTTGTCACCTTCAAAGTAGTTCCCCTCAGATATAATACACTTATGCCAGCGTTTTTTCCAATCCTCGAAACACTTCTGAAAAGCTTTTTTTGGTATCGCCAACAGCTCCTGTTTCGATGTTTCTTTTATCTCCTCAATCGTAGCAAAACGCTTTCCTTTCATCGGTGTCTTCAGTTTTGGAAAGAGGAACAAGTCAGCGGGGGCCAAGTCCGGTGAATACGGTGGTTGAGGCATGATAACGGTTTTGTTTTCGGTCAAAAACAGCTCCTGAGCGATGTCCATGCGACGTTGTTTTTGCTCAAAATTTAGCAATTTTAGAACAATCTTCGCTGCCGCACGTTTCATGCCTAAAACATCCGTAAAAATTGCTTGGCATGAGCCGAACGATATGCCAAAATCATCAGCAACCTCTCTGATAGTGATTCGACGATTATCCAAAATCATTTTGTTCACTGCGTCAATGTTTTCATCGGTTGTTGACGTGCTCGGGCGACCAGGACGAGCATCGTCATTGACATCTTCTCGGCCTTCCTTAAACCGGTTATACCACAATTGAACTTGTGTTCTGCTCATAGTAGACTCGCCAAAGGCCACAGTCAACATCTCAATTTCATTTTTTACACAAAATTGAATACAGTTTCTTTGATCCATTTTTTCGAATAGTGCAAAATCGAAGAGCACACCAAAACACGACTAACCTTTTTATCTGTCAAAAACAAACTGACAATCCAAAATGGTTGGTATTGCCAACATATATAACAGACATGTGTTCCAACATAGAAAAAAAAAATGCGGACATCGAACATACGTAACTCACGAAATTTGAAAATAATGGATATTTTTTTATTACACCTCGTATGTACATACATACAATAAAATACCTTTTTTTTTGTCAAAACAAACTATCGTAAGTAACACACGAAAAAAGGAAATATGTATCGCATCTAGTAAGCCAAATGCAGCACTATAATACAAGACATTTTAACAAACAAAAAACATATATTTTAATATTACCTTCCATCCGGACCTTCCTTAGGAAATTTAAAGCACTTTTGCCACCCATTGCATCGAAGGACACACTTCCGCTGTTCAGACATCTAAATATTTGCTCTGTAATAATAAGTTTATCTTCAATAACAAATTTATAAACAATTTATAATTATAACTCACTGCTTCTGAAATTACACTTTTAAATTTCACTTATAAAATCACTCTCAATAACTACTTCACTCTACAAAATATTAAATGCTTTAGTTTCCGTTTAACCACGACGCTACACGCGCCAGCGCAAGTTCGAAAAACTCAATAACTTCAAAGATTTTCACCCACTTTTTGCACAGTGTTTAGTACGACCCACGTCTCCATAACTGCCAAATAATGTCATGATTCCGTCAATTGGACCGAAGTTATAGTCATTTTAAAAAAGGTGAAAAAAGTTCCTTATATGGGAGGTAGGCGTGGTATTTATCCAAATCGGCCCATATCAAGGTTCTGTATCTTTGTCCAGGCTACACTTTTGCAGAATTTGATTAATATAGCTCTAACCGTGTAGAAAAAAAGTGGCCACAGATGGACAGACGGACTTACAAAATAAAAATTGCTTAGATAGTGATTCTAATCATATCTGTATATACTCGTATATGTCCATACCTCGCCTCCTTCTTGAAATTGCAACCCTTCTCAAAAGCACAAAATTAGTATACCCTATTTACCTTTTTTAAAGGTAAAGGGTATAAAAATTGTAATTTGAAATTTGAGAAATAAAATGAAGAAAAAAATGTATTAGATATTGCATTGTGGATTGGAGGCTATTTGCATTTATTTCTTTTTATACTGATAAGAGAACAGAAAATAAAGATATGTAACATACTTATTTTATTGTGGATTGGTGGCTATCTGCAATTATTTCTTTTTTCACCGATAAGAGAACAGAAAATAAAGATATGTAATATAATTTTTTTATTGTGGATTAGAGGCTATTTGCAATTATTTCTTTTTACACCGATAAGAGAACAGAAAATTTTTTAAATCTTGCATTCGCTTGTAATCTTAAATCATTTTTTGTAATTAAAAAAAAATGAAAATAATTTTGATATCTCCCTGCGCGATGAAATAGAACCGCAGGCGGATCAACTAAATGAATATTGCCGAGCATATAATTTTTTATTAATTAATTTTTTTCTTTTTTCTCTTTTTGCAGGTTGTATATCTAGAATAACATATTATATTATATTATATTAAAATTTAGATAATAATTATAATAGTTATAATTAAAATTAAAAAACTATTAAATAAACAAATAATTAAAATAAAAAATTAAAACAAAAGAAAATCTTTTTCCTCTTTCATCATGCCTACATATATATCTACATAGACGCTTTAACATAACATAAAACAATTAACATAACATAAAACAATATTTTCAACTCCCATACACATCACCGACAGGTACCTGCCTAGCGCCACCATCGCCGCCAAACTCCCACGTATGCGTACATGCACTCAGCGCCAAGCGACCACGTCCAACCGAACGCAGCTTCTTTCTTATCAGTAAATACCAAACTGAGTTGAATTTTTAGTTTATAAGAAACTTGTGTTGATCAAAAGCAAACACAGGGGCGGGGGTATGAGAACATTTCATGAGACTTATTATTGCTCACATTAAACTTCACGTGAACTTTTCCTTCCAGCAAGGACACAAACCAAAACACAGCCTTCCACAAAAGCTCCCTCCATCAATGCAAATACACAAACCAAAACACAGCCTTCCACAAAAGCTTCCAACAAAAAACTCACCGCCAGATGACATCTCTAAAAGCTTTCGACTTTACCTATTCACAAAAAATAAAGGGTTTTCCAACAAGAAGTGTTATTTTGAATCACCCGGTATTTCGGTAGCTGTCACTTTTGAAGCTTTTATTCTTTGAGATTTGACAAGTAGAAACTACGCCCTTACTAAAAATGGAACGATACACGCATCAACAACGCATTTAAGTTATTAAAATTCACAACAAAAATGGTGAAAATCTTGCAGTCACAGTTCGCAAAACTAAAGCATTTTTGGGTCGTCGTGAAGCACCTTGTCGGACCGCAATACAGAAATTGGTGGAAAAATTGGAGCTGTTGGGACAAGTTAGTGATATGAAGAATAAAACCCGTGCACGTCGCTCAAGAACAACTGAGAATATTGCTGCTGTAGCCCAAAGTGTTGAAGAAAACCAAGGTTTGTCCATTCCTCGTCGTTCTTTGGAATTGGGCATTCCACAAACGTGATTACACCGTATTTTGCATAAAGACTTGGGTCTTAAGGCTTATAAAGTTCAGTTAACACAATAACTCAAGCCGGCCGATCATCAACAACGTCGTGTCTTTGCTGATTGGGTCCTTGAAATGAATGAAAATTATCCGGAATTCCAAAGAAAAATCATCTTGACTGATGAGGCCCATTTCCACCTCGGTGGCTACGTCAACAAGCAAAATTGTTGCATCTGGGGCTCGGAAAACCCAAGAGTTATTGTTGAGAAGCCTCTACATCCTCAACGTGTGACTGTTTGGTGCTGTCTATGGTCCGGCAAGGTCATTGGACCTTACTTTTTCGAAAATGAGGTTGGATCAACAGTTACGGTGAATGGATTGCGGTATCGAGAGATGATTAATGATTTTTTATGGTCGGAGTTGGATGGTATTGATCTGGACAACGTTTACTTTCAACAAGACGGCGCTACGTGCCACACAAGCAACGAAACCATTGCTCTTTTACGGGAAAAGTTTCCGGACCGTGTTATCTCTCAAAGAGGTGATCACAATTGGCCACCGAGATCTTGTGATTTAACACCTTGCGACTTCTTCCTTTGGGGCCCCGTGAAAGATAAGGTCTACGCCAACAGCCCAGCGTCGATTCAAGACCTCAAATATAGAATTCGTGTGGCTATCGAGGACATAGAGCAGCCACTTTGCGATTTGGTTATGGAAAATTTCATGAAAAGGATATGGTCCTGTAAGCGTGGTCGGGGTGGCCATTTGGCTGGTGTTGTTTTTCTTTATTAACGGCATACCTACCTCTTTATTATGAAATACACATCCAATCATTTATCTCAAAAAATGGCATTTTGCTTTGAATACCAAAATAACAACTCTTATTGGAAACTTTTAAATAGTGATGACTACAGAGTCATAACCAAATCGCTGTCAAGCTCAAACTTCTCTTGGAATACTCACGAAGCTAAAACGAGTAAAGCAATCTGTAGTCGGGTTAAACCGACTTCGAAATACACTTAACCTTTACTTGCGCGGGCGAGTTATACAATGGGGAGTCTTCTTCATAAATCATCATTAGGAGAATATCTACGGTAATTTTCGGTCAGGCACCAAGAATTAATTATACTAGTGGGTGGCGTGGCTTTATCTGATCACCCCATTTCTGGTATATATTTGTAGAATCAACATATAAACATTTATAAAATTATAATAATATGTCAATAGTTGACGCGGCTGTGGAAAGAAGACGCTCATTTTTTGTGTCGCGCTTAAAGTTAGTATCCGCAACCTTCCTGTAAAAGTTCGTTGATAAATCTTTAATCGGAACCTAGTAATGATTTTTATTTAATTGTGGGCAAGGCAGTAGTATTATGATCTCCATATTCTGCACACTCACTATTATCGATCCCATGCATATTTCTGTGTATATTTTTCCGATGGCATCAATACGAGCGTAGGTAGGCAAATTTTAATTTTAGACCCGAAAGTTTGTTATATCAAAAGTGGGCGTGTCTTTTCTTGATCAACCCTATTTGTCTATAAATCTCTACCAGGACTTAAGTTATTAATATTTGTCAACAGTGGGCGTGGAAGTCCATATATACTGCCCACTTTTTGCATAGTGTTAGGTGGGATCCACACCTCCATAACTGACAAATTGCGTCAGTATTCCATCTATTGGGCCGAAGTTAAAGTCATTTTAAAAAGGTGAAAAAGTTCAGACTATACTTTTGCAAAATTTCATCAAGATAGCTCTAACGGTTTAGAAAAAAAGTGGCCACAGACGGAAAAATGGAGAGACGGACGGACGGACAGACAAACGGACAAAATAAAAGTTGCTTAGAAAGTGATTCTGATCATATCGCTATATACATGTCCATTCCTACCACGCTTCCTTCTTGAAATTGCAACCCCTCTCAAAAGCACAAAATTAGTATACCCTATTTATCTTTTTTAAAAATAAAGGGTATAGTGAATCGACCAGCAGATTTTCACGAAACCTGTCGATAGCTAAAAACAGTGATTACTCTATTTGGAAAGCCACCAAAAATATAAAAAGTTTAACGTTTCCTCTAATCAAAATGGCTAATGGTAGCTGGGCCATTGAGAAGGCTGACGCTTTTGCAGATCACCTAATGGAAACCTTTACGCCAAATGATGGTGCAGAAATTGAAAAAAACAACAATAGCATAGTTGCTATTGTCCTGGTCATGGCAAGTACTCTGCAATGCACATCCTGTGAAGTAAAAAGTGCAACAAATGATCAAGAAATGATCCGAATTTAATAAAAGTCCAGGTTTTGATCTAGTAACCGCAGAAATGTTAAAATAGTTGCCACAGATATTTGTTGAAAATCTTACAACTTTACATTTAAACTTCGACATGACCCAAACATCTGGAAAGTGTCCGAAGTAATAATGCTTCTCAAATCAGGTAAATTACTACAAGAAGTGTCTTCATACAGGCGTATCTGCATTTGTTACGGAAACTGCTATACAATAAACTACAACCAATTATTGTAGAAAAGAAACCCATATCAAGCCACCAATTTGGTTGCAGAAGACAACATTCAACTATAGATCAAGTTCACAAGATGTTCGAAGTTAGTGAAAACTCATTTTAAGAGAAAAAGTATGTTCTTCGGTTTGCAATATTCAACATTCGCTGACGATACAGCACTCATGACTACTGGAGACACACCGGAAATCTCAGTAGAGAAATTTCAACGTACCGTGAACTCAATACTAAACTAGACAAAGAAATGGCGTATTAAGATAAACAACACAAAATCAGTTCACATCGATTTTACGAATAAAAATGTTAGTTATACCCCACTCAATATAGATGGAATACAAGTATCATACTCTAATAATGCAAAGTATTTGGATATGACATTATATTGCACCACCCAAAGCAATATCCAAATAATCCAAAGATTTAAAAACAAAGTTCTACGCAACATTTAGAAAACAGCGAAATAACCAAAGTCGCAACCTCACATCATGAACGACTTCGACACCACATAAAAGAACAAGCATCGAAACTTTCCGAACCAGACACAACGGAATGACGTCTTAAGAGGACGATGCCCAGAGACCTAACCGATTAGTAGCAGCAATGCGTTGTGTATCATCCACTCATATTTTTAACCTAACTTAAATTGCTCGTCTGTGGTTAACCATTTTATACTTAGATGCAATTTAATAAATGCTAATTTTGTATATCACTTTGTAACGAATGAATAAAAAAAAACACACACACAGCTGAACAGAGATCTTATCAGGGGGCAAAGACACAGCCTTCCACAAAACCCCCTCAATCATAGCAAAGACACAAACCAAAAGACAGCTTCCAACAAAAAACTCACCGCCAGATGGCATCTCTAAAAGCTTTCTACTTAGAATAATAAATATTTAAATAGTAATAGTACGGTATTGAAAGTAGTAAGTAAACGAATAAATAAATAAAATGCAAGATTTTATTAAAAGTAACTTTTAGTACAAGATTAAGAGTGTAAATGGCAATAATTGGAAAAAGTAAATTTTTCGATTGATTGATTAAGGCACAATCCAGTCTTAGCCGATGGGAGACATGGGTGGGAAATCGAGTTGGTAAGATTTTACGAGCATCCTCTCCATCACAGTGGATTGTGCCACACGTGGACTAACACTAGCCCCTTTATTAAACTATGGTAGGTTAGTCTAGGTTGGTTGTTGCAGTCAGAAAACGGTTGGCCAACATTTAACACTAAAAAATTACTTGTCAATGAAGAACTAGCTGGAACGAAAAACACTAGTTAGGGTTGTCGTTCGTTAAGATTTTAATACTATTCTCGTTCCAAATAGCACCAAATTCAATATCGTCTAATATTTTTCTGAATAATAATTTTTATAATTACGAATATTAGGTACACTGCTCTATATTCGTAGCAGTGTGTACATCGTGATAGTAACAGCCCCAGTATAAAGTGATTAAATGCATAAGTGTAGTGTATAAATCAACTTTAAACCAAGACTGTGTGAATAGCAATAGTTAAATAAAGCTAATTGTTCTAATTTAACCAAGGGATTGTTTGATTATTACACAATCCAGAGGTAAGCCGCGTACTGAGGGTGGTATAAATTGTCAGGGAGCCAAAAGCCAAAAAGTATGCAGTAATTTTATTTTTTTCTCTTTTTCTTGATACTATAATTGCTAATAGAGTTGGCAAAAATTATTTAAAGGAAAAAGTAGACAAATGAAAATTAAATGGAAATTAAAAAAAAATTTTCATTCAAAGAAGTGGAAGTTTGAACAACACATATAGCTACTAGGCACCAGCTGGTATGCCATACTGGTCCAATGCTCATCACCGCAAGGGGGCGGAAGTCAGGAAAAGGAAGATTCAATAGGCGGAGCAGTGCAAACACAAAAAATTTCAAAACATGGTGATAATTCTCAAAAAACAAATATCGTTCGAATGAATGAACTTGATACATTATTCGCTGAACTTAGAAAAGAAATTAATAAGTTTGAAACTATATTTTGATATTTGAGTTTAAGGTTTATAAGCTTAAAGCTGAAACCCTTAAACAAAAATATCAAATTATCGAAATGCATGTAGCTCCAAAAGCTCCACCTGTAAATGCTCATAAATACGAAACAGATGAAAAAGATTTGGCCAGAGAAACTGACAGGATACTTAAATAAACACATTAAAAATAGGAAGCCAAACTAATCTCCCGAACATATTCAAAATATTAATAATAACTCATTTAATCCTGTAAGTTCCGAAAAACATAAAACAAATATCGAACCGATTACTAAGATAAATAAGTCCGCTTCCTATTATGGTCACGTGAGTTGGTGAGTACAGAGAAATCATTTGATCACAAAAGTAGGCATACTATGTACTCGTATGTTCTGGGCCAAAAACGCGTGTATTTTCTTATGAAGGTCCAAATTCACAAACCCGTCACGTTTTATTATTCTCAAAAGTCGAAAGCTTTTAGAGATGTCATCTGGCGGTGAGTTTTTTGTTGGAAGCTTTTGTGGAAAGCTTTCTTTTAGTTAGTGTCTTTGCTATGATGAAGGGAGCTTTTGTTGAAAGCTGTGTTTTGGTTTGTATCTTTGCTATGATGGAGGGGAAATTTAATGTAAGCAATAATAAGTTTCATGAAATTCTCTCATACCCCCAGCCCCTGTGTTTGCTTTTGATCAGCACAAGTTTCTTATAAGCTAAAAATTCAACTCAGTTTGGTATTTACTGATAAAATACAGCTGCGTTCTGTTTAAATAAAAGCTTATTCAACTCGGATGCGTGTTTACTAATAAAAATGCAGCTGCTTCCTCGAACTCAACATATAAATAGTTTGCTAATTTTTTTATTTTTTTTATTTTTTTTTTTATTAACGAATCTTATACTATAAACAGAAACGTTTTATAATTGCACCTAGTAAATACTGGTAATACTAACTAGCAATTTTGTTCGAATAAATTTAACAATTAAAAGAAAAGCGTTAAGTATTTTATGTACATGCTAACATATAACATATAAATAAAATATCGGCTACTCGAGTTCCATTAGGGCTGACACTGTTTTCCGTTTTAGCCACCTACGCTGTGAAGTCATCAGGAGTACACTGGATGCTGCAACGTTGACATGCAATTTCAGTCGCTGTTTGTGAGAAATGGCAAATTTTTTTGTCACATCAGTGACAGTGGGCATGCCAAGATCACGATGGAGATCGCTATTTCTAACATAGTATGGTGCATTAACAATACATCGCAGCACTTTATTTTGAAAACGTTGGATAGTGGCAATGTATATTTCACTAGCACATCCCCAAAATTGGATGCCATAGGTCCAGGTCGGCTTCAGTATTTGTTTATACACCATTACTTTGTTGTGAATTGACAGGGTAGAGTGTCTGCCAATAAGGAGGTACAATTTGTTGAGTTTCAGGTCAAGCTCCTCTCGTTTTTTCTTTATGTGAGCTTTCCAGCGCAATTTGGCGTCGAGTGTAATACCCAGGTATTTGGCCTCGTTGACATGTGGGATTATTAACTCATCCATGAAAATCGGTTTGTAAGGTACATTTTTCAGTGAAAAAACTATATGCCTTGATTTGGTTTTGTTTAACTTAATGCGCCATTTCTTAGCCCATGAAGCAATACAATTAACAGCCTCTTGTAGCTTAGCCGTCATGTCTTCGATAGTGTTACCTGTAGCCAGAACACCAGTATCGTCTGAAAATGTTGCGGTTACTTGCTGATTTGCTGTTGGTAGGTCGTATGTATACAGGAGGTATAGCAGAGGCCCCAGGATGCTCCCTTGTGGTACACCAGCACTAATTTTTTTTAAAGAAGAATTGGCGTTTTCGTACTTAACACTAAAGTACCTGTCATCAAGGTATGATGAAAGCACCTCGCAATATTGCATTGGCAACAATGTCCGCAGCTTTTGTAATAGGCCTGCATGCCAAACTTATCGAAAGCTTGTGAAACGGCTAGGAAGACGGCGGAACACACTTTTTTGCCTTCCAACGCATTTTCGACCATATTCACAACTCTGTGGATTTGATCAGTTGTCGAATGATTTTTCCTAAAACCAAACCGGTGAGCGGGTATCAATTTTGTATTCTCAATTATTGGCATTAAGCGCGTTAAAAGCAATTTTTCAAATAGTTTTGACAATGCTGGCAGTAACGATATTGGCCTATACGATGATACGTCGTTGAGTGATTTCCTAGGCTTGGGTACCATGATTACCTCTGCGAATTTCCAATATATAGGAACATGCCTCACTGAAGCACATATTAATTAAAGCAGACAGATAAGAGACGCAATTATTGGGCAGTTTACGAAGAACTTCGTACGAGAACCGTCGTTATTAAGTCAAATCCTGACGCTTTTTTTAGTTTCATTTGATGAATTTGCTTATCAACTTCTTCGGGAGTTACTTGAGTAATGTGGGTATCGCACTCTAGCCAACTTTCATTAACAACTATTTCATCATTTCCTTCATTTGGACTAAAGTTCTTTTCAAGATGTTCAGCAAACAACTTTGCTTTTTCTGCGCTTGTTTTGGCCCACAGTGTATCGTTGATTTTAACTGGAGCACAGTGTTGTATTGGCTTGCAGAATGATTTAGCCGCCTTCCACAAAGAGTACTCTGTGGTCTTGTCAGCTGTAAGATCCATCAGAAATCGATTAAATGTGTCATTATTGAATGACTTGATTGCTGTGTGTAGATGTTTACTGGCTAAGTTTAAATTCGATTTGATTGCTAGAGATCCGGTTTGTTGCCAACGTTTCCGTAGCTTCCGTTTCTTTGCAATTAAGCTCTTAATAAAAGGTGGATATTTTTTCCCGTGCAGAACAAGTCTTAGTGTGGGCGTCCTATTCCACGCTGCCATCTGTATTTGCTGTGTAAAGTGGAGTACAGCATCATCAAGTTGCTCACTGGTAACAATAGAATCAAACTTGGCTAATTGTTCTAGCTGCACTTCAAAGTAATTCCAGTCAGTACAAGCATTTACTAACGTTGATGTGCGTTGATTTAATGTTGGGGTTTGGGAAATTACCAATTGCACCGGCGAATGGTCAGAACTCAGGTCAAATCCTTCAATGATAGTTAAATGCGCTGCAGGAATGTTTTTGTAGACAAAGAAGTCAATTAAGTCTGGTACTTTGCTAGTATCCGATGGCCAATATGTTGGTTTACCAGTTGAAATTGAATAACAACATGTACGCTGCATGGCTTTGAATAATTCTCTTCCTTTGGTCGTGGTGAGCCTTGAGTCCCAAAACGTATGTTTTGCGTTGAAGTCGCCACCAATTATAAAACGACCATGGAAACGATTAAAAAGAGACAAATAGTCTTCATATTTCAACTGGTGCCTAGGAGGACTATGTAGAGCAGTTAGAACAAGCGGTTGTTTGGAAGTTTCAACGGAAACGGATGTGGTTTGAAACTCATTTGTGCTGATTTGGTCCTCCAAGTGATGTTTATGAGCTTTTGATTATGACTGCGCTACCACCACTTGCACAATTGTCAGGATGTATTGTATGGTAAATCGCGTATTTTTTAAAGGACACATGCGATTGCTTAGTAAAATGAGTTTTAGCAATTAAGCATATATCAATATCTTCATTGTTAAGCATTATTGAGTAAAACGTGTCGCGAGCAGACGTGTTCTCCGCGGCTCTAAGCTTTAACCACGAAAAAGAACTAAAAAAACGAAAACAAAAAATTAAAAACATCATCAGAAACAAAAAAAATCAAAAACTCTCTACCCGGCTAACAAAAAAGTACTAATAAATATAACTACATACAAGGAACAAAAAAAAAAAATTGCGAAAATCTGACCTGTAAACATTACATGTTGCGGTCGCCACCCGCGCGTTCAGCTAGTGCAGCAACGGCAACGAAGACAACCGATGCGTAAACACAACAAAACAATAACAACAGCGTGAAAATAAATAAAAACAGTTGCGATCTCTCGCCAAGTGAAATTAATACACTTATAGCGCAATTCGACAGCAGCGGTAGGCAGCGCAGCTTTTCAGTGTCTGACTGCTCCCATAAACAGCGCTCCCTCTCTGGCTCTGCTAACGCTGGCTCTCAGCTTGAGCACATTACAGTAAGTAACGACTGCTGCAAAAACGTAAGTACGCTTATTGTTGGCTCTGGGTCGGTAAACACTTTGCCGTGGAGTATGCAAAGCAACTCTCTCTCACCATTAGAACCTCTCAACATGCATGCTACAGCCAACCTAGGAAAAGGTTCGGCAATACAGACTGGTATGGACCGCTATAATGTGGTTAAGCGCAAGTTGAGTCCTCAAAAATTGTCTCAAAAATCGGCAAAGCAGATTAAATCTAATGTTTCTGCTCCTGAAAAGAATCCACTCGCTTCTAACAGGTTTGCACCTCTTGCAAATGCCGAAGACAACTCTACCCAGAAAGTGCTAAAAGAGGTAAAGCCCCCACCAATTTATTTAAGGGAGCGCAACTCTAACGCTCTCGTAAAAATTCTAACTACTCTAATTGGTGCTAAAAACTTTCATGTTGTCCCAATACTAAAAGGCAAAATACATGAAACCAAAATTCAATTATATATCGAATCAAGCTATCGCAAAGTCGTCAATCTCTTTGACACAGAGAAAAAAAACTATTACACCTACCAACTTAAAAGTAGCAAAGGCATTGTTGTTGTCCTTAGGGGAATCGAAGCTGACGTAGATGTCAACGAAATAAGAGAAGCCCTATCCCAAGAGGGTTTTACCGCAAACTCTGTGTTTAACATACGCAATAAAGATAAGATTCCACTGCCGCTCTTTCGCGTTGAGCTACAGCCAATCGACTCGAACCTGAGAAAAGGCGAATCACACCCGATCTACAACCTTCGCTATCTTCTACATAGAAAAATCTCTGTAGAAGAACCCCACAAGCGAATTGGACCAGTTCAATGCCTGAACTGCCAAGAATTTGGGCACACTAGAAAATACTGTACACTTCCCAGTGTATGTGTCGTTTGTGGTGATCTCCACATGTCACAAAACTGCACAAAGCCCAAAGACGACTCCAGTGTCAAAAATGCAGCAACTGTGGTGAAAATCACACTGCAAACTACAGAGGCTGCACTGTATACGCTCATATAAAAAAGAAATTTGCACCTCAGCCAAAACAAGTTAAAACTGTTCCTCCCGTAACAGTTTTGCGCGAAATCTCTGCCCGTGAAGCACAGCCTTCAAGTATATCTTACGCAAATATTCTCAAAGGCACCCCACCAGTAAACCCAAAAATTGATGAGAGTACTCTTGAAAAGACTTTACAAGAGTTCATCGCAAATATGACGCAATTTATGTACTCAATGCAAAGTATGTTGCAAGACATGATACGTAATCAGAACATGCTTTTGCAATCCCTATTAACTAAACCATGAACGCACTGAAAATCTGTCATTGGAATGCAAATGGCATAAGTCAGCACAAAAATGAGCTCAAACTATTTCTCAACGATAACTCAATAGATTTGATGCTAATTTCTGTAACTCACCTTACTCAGAAAAACTGTTTCCAGATAGCGGGATACAAAGTTTATGACACCAAACACCCCGGTGGCAAAGCACGTGGTGGTACAGCTATTCTGATCAAGAATAGAATAAAGCATTTCCCAATGCAAGGATACTGTACCGATTATCTACAAGCGACGACTATTCAGCTCGAAGAATACGTCAAAGGCTTGACAGTATCATCCATCTATTGCCCACCCAGGTTTAATATAGATGAGCAGCAGTACAAACAATTCTTTAGTACTCTCGATGCTAAGTCATTGCTGCTGGAGACTTTAATGCAAAGCATACTCATTGGGGCTCACGTTTAGTAACTCCCAAAGGCAGAAAACTCTTCTCTGCGATAAATGCTCTTGGTCTTAATGAATTGTCCAATGGTAAGCCTACATACTGGCCATCCGACAAACAGAAGATTCCAGATCTTATTGACTTCGCCATAAATAATGTGCACTCTCTTGTGCATTCCTCTCTGGAGCTGTCCTCTGATCACACTCCCACAATAATAACTATCTTTTCTGAAAACTCCTATCAGAAAAACGTGAGTGGTAGTTTCGACTACAAGAATACAGACTGGCTTAAATATAAGATGTTCGTAAGTTCACATCTTGAAATAAAGACTTCCCTAAAGTCTGAGCAGGAAATAAACTCCGCTATTTTCAATTTCACTCAATTGCTATCCCAAACAGTAAAAATTGCTACACCACGTTCTAAAGCTCAAACCCGACAAGAGTGTACTCCCCAAGACATTCTGAAGCTCCTCTCCGAAAAAAGATACCTTAGGAGAGAATGGCAATTGCAGAGATCACCTTCTCTGAAGAAGAAACTGAATGAATGTACTAAAAAACTGCATCACCTTCTAAAAGAAAAGGAAACCTCCGAGTTTCACGAGTTTTAGAGACCCTCTGTCCTACAGAAGCCTCAAGCTATTCTCTATGGCGAACGGCCAAAAAGTCGAAAAAACCCATTCAAATGGAGTCACCAATACGCCTTCCCAACGGCAACTGGGCAAGAAGTGATGCAGAAAAGGGAATAGCATTCGCAAATCATTTGGAGCAAGTTTTCACCCCTAATCTTGCTAGTTCCGTCCGTTCTCTAACGGCTGTTGATGCTATCCCTAGCGTCAATGGTATCTCGAATGCCAAAAAGGAGCTGACAAACGCTATCAAAGAACTCAATGGCAAAAAATCTCCAGGGCGTGATCTGATTACGGGCCAAATGATAAAAGAGCTCCCAGCAATAGCCACAATGCATCTCTTGCATATATTAAATGCTAGAATACGCACTGGATTCTTTCCTTACTCATGGAAAGTTTCTCAAATTATCATGATTCCCAAAGCTGGAAAGGACCCAACAAGCGTCTCTTCCTACAGACCAATTAGTCTGCTATCAATTTTTTCAAAACTCTTTGAAAGTTTGTTAATAAAGCGTATTAAAGACGTTGTCAAACAGTCTAATGTTATACCAAACCACCAGTTTGGGCTTAGAGAAAAACACAGTACTATCGAACAAGTTCATCGAATTGTAAACACTATGCAAGAAACGTTCGAAAAGAAGCAATACTGTTCCGCAGTTTTTCTCCACATCACTCAGGCATTTGATAAGGTCTGGCATGAAGGAATCTTGCACAAACTGAAATGTATGTTATCTCTTAACATCTACACATTGCTCGAAAGCTATCTCTCAGGTAGACGCTTTGTGGTGAAACATAAAAGCTTCATCTCAGATGAATACCCTATACAAGCTGGAGTACCGCAAGGCAGCGTATTAGGCCCCCTGCTCTATACGTTGTTCACTGCAGATATGCCAACAAACGGCAAGACTATCACCTATACTTTTGCCGATGACACAGCCATATTGTGTACTCACACAAATCCGAAAGAGGCGTCAAAACTTCTCCAAGTACACGTCAACATGCTTCAGGAATGGCTTGACCACTGGAGAATCAAAGTCAATGAGTCGAAATGCGTTCATGTCACATTCACTCTATGCAGGAGTACTTGCCCCCCTGTGCAAATTAACACCAAGCCGTTCCCTCAGGCGACAGAAACTAAATATCTAGGAATGCATTTAGATCGTAGACTTACTTGGGCAAAGTATATAAGTGCAAAAATTACTCAAATTAAACTCAAAATAAATTAGCTAAACTGGCTTTTGAACAGGCAGTCCAAGCTCAAACTGGACTTTAAAGTTCTACTCTACAAAGTAATTATCAAGCCCATATGGACCTACGGTATCCAACTCTGGGGTACTGCTTCACCCTCAAATGTCGAAAAGCTGCAAAAAGCCCAATCGAAAATTCTAAGAATGATTACCAATGCTCCTTGGTACATCAAAAACGTTAACATCCACAGAGATTTACATATCCCGTATGTAACTAAAGAAGTTTCCCGACTTGCTGAACTTAGCAAAGCTAGACAAGCATCCCAATGCATTAGCGAGGCGCCTACTACAGCATCAAGGACACACCCGCCTGAAAAGGATGGACGTGCTGCGCTTAGCAACAAACTAGATTTTAATCTTATTCATTACGCTATTATTTAAGTATTGCGCTACTTCTTTTCATATACCATAACTCCTCAAAGCACTGGCACTGGGAGGTTGGTAATGATTAATATGAATTTAAAAGTGAAATGTTAAATGTGTATACTATGAAGATTTATTGTTAGTTCTAAGATATTTTTTAGGAGATTCAATAAAATATATATATAATAAAAAAAATAAAAAAAATAATTGTTAAGCACGACTTCCAGCTCATTTTTGTGTTTGGCTAAACCATTTGCGTTCCATAAAATCAGTCTTAGACAATCAGTCATAATTTAAAAATAGCATGTTGTGCTCCAGGGCTCCCAAGCGCAACTCCAATGCTTTGAACATTTTTTCCTGGCGGTCTAGCTTTGCCAAGATTATTGACAGCGCTTCGGTGGTTTGTGGGGCAAAATTGGGGGCAGAGCCTTTCGTTATTTGAGCATAGCTTGCTGCTTTAGTACTCGTAGATGGTCCAATTTTGGTGGGGACATTTTTTGACGCAGCAAATTGATTATTATCGCGATCCTTCGTTTTAACAAGAGTTGTCTTCTTCGGTCTGATTTTTTGTAATTCTTTCGCAATTACACAGCCACGATAATTTGCTGGGTGTGACTCACCACAATTGCAGCATTTGGGTTTATCAGCTTTTGGCTTTTGGCACTCTGAAGATATATATTTGCCAGCAAATTTGACGCATCGTGGAGGTTTCCCACAGAAATTTTTTGTGTGGCCGAATGATTGACAACTTTTGCACTGGGGAATTAAGTTAGATGATTTTATTGGTTCAATCTTTACAATTGTATTTAAAATGTTTTTGATTTCGTGAATTTTCTTCACATCTTCAGAAGAGTCGAATGTCAGAACGAACATATCAAGCGGTTACTTCGTCTTCCATTTAAGTATGCTAATAGCACTAATGACTTTGAGGCCTTGATTATTCAAATCACTTATAATGGATTCCTGGTCACACGAATGGTGCAGATTTTTTACCATTACTTTTATTGGCCTGGTTTGCTTGTCTTCATAGCTGAACCAAGGGATACTTTCATTAGTTAACAACTTCGTAACAGCCCGATAGTCAGAAGAGTCAAAAGTTATTACTCTGTATCCACCATTGTTAATAAGTTTCACAAAGAACTTGTTTTTTATAGTTGCAATAAGCTGGGTATGTAATTTCTTAAAATCATTTGTACTGTTGACAACAATTGGAGGAGGTCGAGCTATTTTACTAGTAGTAACAGTCACTTTAGCACTTGAAACTGTAGGTCCGCTTTGTGTGATCACTTCCGGAGAGGTCTCTGCCTTCCGTTTTTTGGTTGGTCTGTTCTTTTTGAGGATCCATTCCGTCTCTCTGGCTAGTTCATCCTCATCAGTCTCATAGCTTTTTTCGTTATCAATAATTTTTGTGTTGGTATAGTTTTCGGTTGATTTAAGTTTTACACTCTCACTTCTGAGTACAGATAACTCGTTTTTCAACAATGAGCATAATTTTTCTAAGTTTTGGATTTTTTCGAGCAATTCTGTGTTTTGCTAAGTTTGCTAATGAGTGAGTTTATATTAGTATTTCCTTTCTCATTGAAAACAAAGTGAATTTATCATTTGCAAAAGGGAAGGGGCGAGAGTAATAGTTATGGATTTTCAAGGATTTTGTAGTGAAACTAAATTTATTCCGAAGGAACTCAGTATTTCAAGAGCAGATACAGGGATGAAATCGTTTATTATTGGACCACCTTTTGAATATTTGAGGCTATCGAACGAAGAAAGAAAACAATTGATTGGTTGAGTCATGGATTATGCTGGCACGATGGTAACTCAACGCTAAAGGATCTCTATGAATATATTTTTCTAAACATAAAGAAAGAAGAAAATCCAACTATATATGTAAAAGGTTTGGAAAAAGCAAAATGGATACGAGATTTGATAGGAGATGAAATAATTATAAGCAATTTAGATGATTTTGGTTGTCCAAGTTTAAAAAATGTATATAAAACTAATATCAATATATAATGTTTGTGAATATCATGCAAAACATTGCAAATGTATAATAAAAAATGGAAGAAATGTGTGTATTTGCGCAAAGAAAAATGTAATTGTATTAGGAAATTTTATACTTACTTGAAGAAATACTTACTTTTAAAAATATAAATTTCAAAATTAAATAAAATTAATATATATATTTTTGATCTTTTTATTTTTTATTTTTTAAGTATAATTGTACATTTGAATTTTCCAAATTAAATTAAATTAAAAATATATCTGTATATATGTTTTACAAATATTGTTACTTTTCTATTTTTTATTTCTACAAGAGCAAACATAAATTCTTTATCTAAGAAATGAGTGTTCGTTTTTTTTCTGTAATTACACGAGCGCTGTCCAAAATCCTTTTTCAATTAGACGAGAAAAATTGATCATCCTGGGAATTAACTCAGATTCTTCATCCGGATGTTCAATTGCATATTTTTCCTCTAATTTGATAGGGATATCCTGCTCTACGCATTCTGTAAGCGCATCCATGAATAAATCGTCTGTGTTCCATAGATCACTAAAATCTTGATCTAATTCAGCATCATTTAAATTTTTTCCTAAATAATTCGGATCTTCCAAAATTGACTTTTCTACATTAAATTTTAAATGATTAATTTTTTCCTTACATAGAAGGTTCACAAAAGTTCCCATGCTGAATTCAAGATTATCCAACCACAGCCTTTTTAGAGTCTTATTTGATGTGAAGGAAATCAGGGTAACGGATGCCGTGTAATTTAAACAATGCTGCATAAAGATTAAAAAGTTTTCCCGCCATTCGATCACGTTCATAAAGCATTACACATGCACATGTGCTTGCATCCTGTATGTTATCATCATTTGTTGCCCACCAACAATCCCACTTATGAAATCCATAAATATAATTAGAGATGATATTTTTAATTCATTCATCACTGTTTCGAAGAATTCCATATGCTCAATCCAACATCTATATTTATTTAGTAAATTTTCTAACACAGTAGAGGAAATCATTTTTAGTAAGCTTTCTTCACCTTAGTTTGGTGTTTACTGAAAAAATGCAGCTGCATTCCATTTAAATATAAGCTACTTCAACTCGGATTGATGTTTACTGATAAAAATGCAGCTGCATTCCATTTAAATATAAGCTTATTCAACTCAGATTGATGTTTACTGAGAAAAATGCAGCTGCAGTCCATTTAAATCAACTCGGATTGATGATTACTGAGAAAAAATGCAGCTGCATCCAGTTTAGATAAAATCTTATTCAACTCAAATGCGTGTTTTAAATGCAGCTGCTTCCTCGAACTGAACATATAAATAGATTGCTACTGAGCGAGTTTATATTAGTCTTTCTTTTCTCATCGAAAACAAAGTGAATGTACAAAAATATTCATATTTTAAAGTATGGATAGTACTTTAAGTGCTCTAAACAACATTTCACAAATAACGGAATACAAAAACCAGTTCTTAGCTATAGAATCTTTCCATTCGACACACTCATAAGGATAATTAAGGCTAGCAGGAAACATACACCGTAGGAAGAAAAAATCATGGTGGAGTTAGAGGAACATGTATTATTCTCACCACGAAAATTTAATAGTTTAACAGATGAAGACATTTTAAACTTATCAAGTGAAGTATATTTTATTAAAAAGATAAATGTAATTAATAATAACTATAAATTTGTTTTCGAAACTAAAAATAATGATTAAGAAAAAAATCTGTAATAGATTTTTAATTAGTTGTTTATTTTTTAATCTATATCCATAATTCTAAAGTGACCCCACGCACAGTGGCCGAAATACCCCATCTAGCGGCGCTTCAGCGAAATGTTAAAAGTCATAATATGGCAAACTTTATTATTTTTTTTTTGAAAACTTAAACCGCAACGGATTTTTTTCTGTTTTCTTTTTTGTTTTGTTCCTAATATTCGCACAGCTGTGAGCATTCAAACTTGACACATGTTTCAGCAAAGTTAACACATGTTTTTGAGCTTGTTTCCAGTGCAATTTTGCTGATAGGAAAAAATTAAATATTTAATTTGTTAATAAGATTTGCGATTTTATTTTAATTAAAAGGTATGTATTAAATAAAAAAAAATGGTTTGTGATCTGTGATTGTATGTTTTAGTGCTTAACAGTTGAAAAATAAAATGTCCTCTGTGAAAGTGTTTTTAGATATGAAAACCAATTTTGTAAGGTGGATTGGACTGGATTGGGTTCACTGTTTGCTTGTTTGTTTGGCCAAGCTTTCGTTTTTTTAGTACCAGACACTAAAAATCGTTTGTCATCAAATGGATTAAAACCGCCCTTAATGATTTGATACAAGTGGGGGCAAATTACTTCATATACAAGGGAATCTGTATCAGTGTAGCAAATAGTACAATTGGATCCAAATTCATATAACCATAATGAAAATCGTAAATGGTTGTTTTAGCTAGGATACACATACCAACATATATGAGCTTATTAAAGAAAACTTCTGTCTAGCTCTATAGCAAGAAGATTTTCATTGAATATGGTTGAAGCTTTAAATTCCAGCTTGGAAATAAGAGCTTCCACTCCATATCCACCCAACCATTTTGTGACCAGTTTGACAATACTATACTTTCGGATATTCTCTATAGTTTTACCAAAGATGGCATTTATCATGAGTTTGGAAAGATTTTTTCCAAATTCATTTTTGGCAAATTTTCGAAGATTCGTGTTTAAATCAATATATGATTTGAGCCAAAGAGATTGCTTAAATTGAAGAATTTTATAAATTTTAGTTTATCTAAGTCCATATTTTAAAGCCTACTTAAGACTGCGATAATGGATTAGGTACTTTGTTTTGTTAAACAAAGTACCCATTAATTTCCTCTGTTTTGAGCCTCGAGGTATAGCATGCTCGGGGCATAAAGAGAGATCATTATGTTGATCTTGAAGATTATTTGGATATTCTAAGTCTATTTCAAGGATATACCCTATATCTGAATCATGGGATATATCCTCAAATTTGAAATTTTTTAAATCTTCTACCCAATTAAAATCACTATGGGGGAGATATTGAGACATTGCCCAACCATATTGATTATTTACATCGAAGTACATCAAGTATTTTTATGGTTGTGCAGCATCATAATTGGACATGTACTTGTCGCAAAGAGTATTTACGTATAGAATTTCCGTCGCTCTCTTTGGCAAAATAGGGGAGTCGAATTGTATGGAAATCGCCTTGGAACCGTTAGCAGACGTTAAACATAACATAATTCTTCTAAAAACGATTCATTACAGGTTCATAGTAAACTTTATATGATTTAAGGAAGGAATGGTTTTTATTGTCATAATAGGAAAATGAAGAAATGCAGATTTAATAGTTTTATTATTTATAATTAATAGGATATAGACCACATACAAATTAAAACAATCGAAATTAATAAGACAATAATATCAAATCTAAACAATACTATTTGTTCATGGCTATCGCTGTGGAGTCGGTGAAAAAATATTAAAGTTAACATTTCTACTGCTAAAACGATTCATTACAAAAGCATATTCATAGTAAATTTAATTTCAAAATGAAAGAATTCCATTTCAAACAAAAATTTGTGAAAATTACAATAAATTTTAAATTGATATTAAAATTAATGCATATATTTAAAAAAAAAATTACTTTGTAAGTTAATTGCATTTGAACACTTTTATTTGCGTAGATAGGCATGTATATTATATATAATATAAATAATTATGGGAACTTTTCAAAATTTTTTTATGAAATTAAATTATTTTAAATTTCATATTTCCTTCTCTGTTAACATACCGCTGTTATAATCATTTGTAGCAGAAAAACGTAAAATTTGGACTGCGGTTCCACGGCGATTCCATGCATGGCATTTGATTGCGCAATCTTCAATTCTGTCATTCCTGGATTATCAGTGCACTGAAATCTTGAGATACGACAGCTAACAAAGAAGGAGAGTGAGCACCCGAGACAACTCAAACGACCTACACCAACAGATTTAATAACTCGTAAATTTTGAAATTTAAATTTAAAATGTAATTGTAAAATAACAATTTAATCATAAATTTTGATCTATTGTTAACCTACTCTCCCATACTGTAAGACAATTTACTTAGTGTCATCTGACAGGTGTAAAATTTATAAGGGAAATAAAAAGAATATATGTATATTAGGGTGGGGCGATTTGAACATCTTAATGGGCGCTTCGCGTTTCTGATTCTTGGGATTGTACTGAGCAAAAAAGTCCACTAGACCATACGTCTACGGTGAAAATCGAGCTTCCAGATTTTGACTTGCAGTTTTTTCTCAGGTTTTTTTTTTTTGGAAAATTTGCAAATTTTCTTGGGCTCATATTTCGTAAAGTATTTGAAATTTTCACTTATTTTCAAAAGTAAAGTTGTAGCTATTGTCTCGGGCATTTTCTCTGAACATATTACTTAGAAAAAACTTCGTTTTCATGGTCGAAAAGTCGAAAATGCACGAAAAATTTGCTCTTTTACAAGGCCAAAACTGCCTGAAGGAGCATTTCAATGCTTTTGCGATGTACTAGAGAGTTCTTAACTATTATCTTTTTTCTTAGTATTGGATCGAAAATCTCAATGGCTTGGCTGTTATAGGCCAAAATATCCAAAAAAACATGACAAAAAGTGGTGAATTTTCTACATTTTCTACTTTTCGACCATGAAAACGAAGTTTTTTCTAAGTAATATCTTCAGAGAAATTGTAGCCCGAGACAGTAGCTATAACTTTAGTTTTGAAAATAAGTCAAAATATCAAATACTTTATGAAATGTGAGCCCAAGAAAATTTGCAAATTTTCCAAAAAAATAATAAAGTCAGAAAAAATAATAAAGTCAGATTCTTGAGTGCTGCCTGACTATCAGATAGTATCACGAAGTTTTTCCCCCGATACTTCCTGTTAATGTTGATCTGGGCACATCTTTCAATAGCGTGAATTTCCACTTGAAAAATGCTTGGAAAAGAACCCATTGGTTCCCAGTAGTTGGTTCTAGGTCCAAATATTCCTGCCCCAGTTCCGTCCATTGTCTTAGAACCGTCAGTATACCATAAGAGGGAATTTTCTCTAATTTTATACGTCTCAGTTAGACCTTTCCATTCTTTTTTGCAACTCATCATTGTACAGTATTTGTGTGCAAAATTGAATTTTGTTGGTATAAAATCTTTGTGAGATTTTAGTATACCGTATTCTTGTATACCGTGTAATTTGATTCCCTCGAAATAATTTCTCGTATTCTGGTAAGAGATTTCCTAGCAGAGTCTTGAATTACTAGATGTAAGGGTGTTAGATCTATATCTCAATATCGAGAAAGACACAAAGTGCTATTTCTTTTTTATCCAATGCTGCCTGAATAAAATCAGTCAGATGGTATAGTGCGGTTTCAGTACATTTTCCTGCAATATATGCAAACCGACAAAGATGTAAAGGTTCCCTTTTCAATACGGTCTTAAGGAGATGTATATTAACTATTTTCTCCATTGCTTTAATTACAAAGGATGTCAAACTGATAGGCCTGAAGGATTTGTGATGGGCCATATCCTTCTTGCCTACCTTGGGGATAAATACTACTTTAACTATGCGCCACGCTTCCGGTATGTACCCAAAAGCAAGACTTGCCCTAATGATATTTACCAGGCGCGTCATCAGTGCTTCACCACTCCTTTGGAGAAGGATCGGGAAAATACCATCCGCACCCGGCGATTTATATGGCTGAAAAGAGCTGATGGCCCATCTCAACCTCTCAGTAGTTTTAATTCCTTTGGCCACCTTCCAGCCAATCTTGCTTGCTCTTCTGGGAAGAGCATCCATCTGCAAAGATGGCGGTAACTGGATCGAGCTCCCAGGAAAGTGCACACGCAGCAAAAGGAGAGTGCGATCCTCTTCATTTGCCGTGAACGGCCCTTCCTCAGATTTCAATGCCAGCTTTAAGTCGACTTTGTTTTCACACTTTCACAAAAGGATCTAAAGCTAGTCCTTTTGGCTTGTCTGATCTCTTTGTTATAGATCGTCAACCCTGTTTTATATTCTTCCCAGTCCTCCGTACGCTTAGCTAGATTGAATAGCCTACGCACCTTACGTCTAGTAGACAGACTAGAGTTACACCAAGGAACATTCCTGCTGTTTTTCTTTGTTCTTAGAGGACAAGATAAAACATAGGATTCGGAAATGATTTCATTCAGCTCATTGACAACCCTCCTCTAGCTCCACCGGATTTTTATATATTCCTTGGCTGTTTGAGGATGAGAGTAGTGAATGCACTGAACTATCGAAGAATTCCCAGTTAGTATACCTAGGATTTCTAAAAACTACCGTTTTTGTGACGATACCTATACCTATACCGATACCTATATCGAACTCAATTATGCTGTGGTCCGACAGAGAGGGTTCGTCCGAAACTTTCCAATTGTTAACAATATCAGTTATCTCTGGACTACAGAAAGTCAGATCAAGAACTTCCTCCCTAATTACATTTCTAAAAGTGGGTGTGTTCCCCTTATTCAATATATATATATTAAGTGATAATAAAAGTTCTAGAACTGACTCACCCCGTTTATTGGTGTCACTGCTACCCCAGATGGTATTGTGTGCGTTTGAGTCGCAGCCCACCAGATGTGGAATCCTTTTGGATAGGCAATACCTCGCCAGCTTATAGACTTCTTCCGGGATGTCATTCATATCTCCCGGAAAGTAGGCCGATGCAACGACTATGTCGCGAGAGATCCCATCATCTATGTACTTTACCATGATGGGTGTGAGATCTCGCGACATGAATTCTGAAAGACAAAAGTAGTTAATATCATTTCTAATCAGGATGTTTGCTTGAGCCACTTTCAGTCTCGTCATCTTATGGAACAGGTTGTGACGGGATGGTGTTATTCCCATCTTCGTCCTCCTCGTCCATAGAGACATCCTCCAGACTGTGTACCAGTGAAGGACAGTATGCGGCCTCAGCCCTATCTCAACACTGGGGGCCCTGGAAGAGATTTCCGGAGCCACATTGTTCGGTTCAGCCTCACCTGGGCGAAGGCTACTACTCGTTATTACCTTTGACAGAGGTGGGATGTTTGTCTCCTTTACTTCCTCTGCCTTGGGCTTTTCCTGAGAACGTTTTGAACAACCGACCTTGATCTTGCTAAATCAGTAGTTCAACGCATACCCCGACCTCTTTATTAATTGCATGGACCCATCATCTATTTCTACGGACAACAACTGTCCGTTGCCCTCGTCCTTGCCACTCCATACTCTCCAGAAATTGGTGTTTAGCCCAATATTTTGGCTAGAGAGAAACTTTAGTGACACAGCTACCTCTTGTCCACTACTACGAGGGAGGAACACTGTGTGTGATTGTGGGATGTTGTCTCCTACTTTGGCGACCAAACAGACACCCTCTCTCACTGAAAGTTGCGTCACGACCCCTTCCACCGAGTCCGTCGGACAGCAGTCGATGCTCAGGAAGCCAGGCTTGAAGTGAATACCATCGAAGGAGAATTCTTTGGTCCACTCATCAACCATCCTCTAAAGCAACATCTGCTCAGCACTTGTCAGCTCCTCTCTAGTCAGGATGGTGTTCGGATAGTCCGCAGCAACAACAGCCACCTTGGTGACGGACGCCACCTTAGCGTAGCTACCTGCTGCCTTGGACCCTCCAGAACTATGTTAGACTGACGGTGTTGCCGTCTTCCTCTTCTTGGCTGGGTCAAGATTAGGAGAAAAGGTGTTTCGTACCCTTTTCTTCAGGTTCTTGTGTACATTCGGTTGTGATATTGTGCCAACCGAATCCTTTACAATCCTGTGCCCCCTTGCCTTGGCAAGAGCATCATCTGGTTGCAAACCATGAGACAGGTAGGTGAGGTACCATCTGACTCCAGCTCCACTTAGCTCCTTTCTTCTCGGGTCATCCAAACCCCCAGGTTGACCACGATCAGGCTGAGGGATTCCTCTCTTGGCCATCCTGGAGGTTTTCTCCGAGGTGGTAGGACGGGATGGATTACTCCCTTTGTCCCCCAGTTTTACTCCCAGTGTCAACAATCTCTCCTTAGTGGAGATGGGAGTTTTTTGAGTTGGTCCCATTTTTGCCCTGGCAGCAGCAGAAGTGGATGGCACATCATCGGAAGAAAGTTTCCGAGTTTCTGCACCACCCATCCCGCCTACTGTCATTGAGGGTCCCATAGGTCCACCCACTGTTTTGGTCACGGATGAAAGTCTCCGTTCATTGACCGCAGCAGCATTTGGGCTTAGCGGGTGATATTACCCCACTAAGCATTGGCTCATCAAGGATTCTTTGCTCCATCTGATTTCCCAATTGAATTCCGGTGATGTCCCGCGGATTTTCTGTTTCTTTTTTTTGGTTCTTCATGAAGATTTTTTTTGCGGAGAATATAAAGACCACTCGGACAGAGATCCGCAATATCCGAGCTATGCTATTACCACCGAAGGGCGCCTTTTATTCGGGGGCTCCGTTTACGACTAGACTATTTAACAGGGCCTCTAGCCTGGCAGATCATCAGCACGGGTCGCGTGACACCTTGATCCAGCCCTTACCTTCAAACCATAGTCAAGGTGTATTTCTCAATGCTGTCCTATTAAGGAATATCAAACACTGAGCGCTACATCCTCACCTTAGCTAGATCCGTCACCATCAGACAATTGATGCCATTGTAGACCTATTACCAGCCGGTATCCTCGGGGAGGGTTCAGTCGAAGGTTTTTTTGAACAATTCATTATTTATTGAATTATATATATAAGAACTAGCAATAAGTATGAAATCTTACATAATTACATTTTACATTTAAACCTTAGCCAGCTCTTAGGGTAAATAAATTGAATACACTATATACGAGTATAATGGATAAAATTCATGATAAAACCATTTTAAATTAAAATAAAAATTATCAAAGTTAATTAAAACTAAATCGTTTAAGACGAGATGAATTGGAATCCTTGAGCAAGTCCTTAGCTAGACAATTCGGGTGCGAGTGTAATTTTAGTTTGTAGGTTTTCTTAAAATTTACGATTGTTGGAATGTTTAGTTCCGTATGCAGTCTTTCATTCTTAAAATACCACGGTGCATTGGTTGTTGTGCGTAGTATTTAAGATTGAAATCGTTGATTCAACTCGATGTTTGAAATTCTGGCAGAGCCCCACAGCTGAATGCCGTAGGACAAGATGGGTTTAGTTACCACTTTCTATAGGAGGATTTTATTTTCCATGCTCAAAATTTGGTGTGAACACAAGTTGGAGATGATATGCAAAGGCTTCGCTCTTTTCTGCGTCGCTTTTTGCCCAATCACCATCGAAAAGTCTTTTATGCGGTTCCCAGTACCGGGGCCGGTTTATTTTACATACAGCTTTCCATAGCGAGTAGTTGGTATCTGCGGTCGCTGAAAGAATTTTTAGGTTATGTTGTAGAATCAGCTTATGTTCCCTCTTTAAAGTATTTAACAGCTCTTTTGTAACATTTATCAATTTTTGTTTTAACCAAGGGGATCTAAACTTTTGCCAATCTCTCTCAGTTTCCGTTTTTTTAAACGGACATTCTTTGAATGTCATTTGATGTTCTCTTAGAACGATTAGAAGCAATTTCAACAACTGGTGTGGTGTTTTTAGCTGTAGTAGTAAATAGTTGGGTATACTTCTGTAGCATTGCGTCGACATCGTGTATGGTTTTCAGGGCTAAGTTTTGCTGGATGTGCGAACTGACATATTTCCTAAATTTCAACCATTTTCTAATTCGATTGGTTAAATTGTTTGGTTTGTTTTTTGAGGCTGAGAGCTTAGGGTCAAGATAACTGGTGAATGGTCAGAAGAGAGGTCATAACAAGCTTCTGCTGAAATTAGGTCTCGACTAATATTTTGAATAATGCCAAAGTCTATTAAATCTGGTACTTTACTACGATCAGACGGCCAGTATATGTAGGTTTACCAGATGATATAAAATCCATATTGCGGTTTCGAAGCATTGCGTCAAAGACTTGGCTACATTTCGGGTAATAAGTATTGAACCCCAGTGCGTGTTTTTGGCGTTGTAGTCTCCCGCAAGAGGAAATTTATGTCCAAGGCTATTGAAGATGTCATTGAACTGTTCAGAAGTTATTTTAAACTTTGGAGGACAGAATATTGCGGAAATTATTATGTTGCCCACCATCTCTTAAAGACATATGGATGTACCTTGGATAAAGTTTTTGCAATGAACTTCGATTAAGTGATGTTTTCATATTGCTTTAATAAGGTCCCCAGTGCCAGCTTTATGGTTTGGATACTTTGTGCCATTGAAGTGGTATCCACTGACTTTAAAATTATTTTAGATGGGTTAGATGGGTTTCTGAAACGAGCATAATATCAATGTTTTTATCAAGTAGAAAAGTGTGCAACTCAAGTTTGTGCTGGCTAACGCTGTTTGCATTGCAGTGACTGACAGTGTTCATTTCCTGCATCATTCCTTGCATTGAAAATATAAACTGGGTTAGAGTTTGTGCAAGTGATGAGACTATTTTTCTAAATTATCAGTTTGTGGTTTTACACTCGTTGGCCAAGTTTTACCAATATTTGCATATCTTGTGCTCGACATGGCTCAGTGGGTTTCGCAGGTTGATAGCTATATTTTTGTTGTTTTTGTTTCGGTTGTGGACGCATTTTTTCTTTAACCTCTAAGTATACTGGCAACTCCTATAGTTCGCTGATTGTGAATCTCCACAGTTGCTACATTTTTTAAAAATGTCTTGTTTGGGTTAATTGCCACAGGATGATGCATGGAGATCACCACAGAAAACATACACATTCTTGGCAACTCGCAATAAGCTTTTGTGTGCCCAAACTCTTGACTATTTTGGGATTGGACCGGTCCCATCATTTTCCGAGGTTCTTCCAACGTGATTCTTCGTTGCAAAAGATATTGCAAGTTGTTAATCGGATGAATTTCACCTTTCTTAAGCTTCATAGCTGAGGGCTCTAGTTAAAGACGGTAGAGTGGCTGCGGTACTTTTTCTCGATTTAAGATATTGAATACAGATTTATTTCGCTGAGATCCCAGATACAAATTTATTTCGCTGAAGCCCAGTTCAATGCCCTTTAACATGACTGTTAATCCGTTTTGTGACTTGATTTGGTATGTGTAAAATCTTCTTCCCAATTTGTGGTGTTCATCAGACACTTTCCTAAAATTTTTCTACTCGTAGATTTGTAGTTTTGTTTCGCTTATACTGCCTTTTGTTAAAGGAACTACATGAACAGTTTTTTCTCCTATCAAGTGTGAAACTTTTTTAACTCCAGTGTCTGTGTTTTTTTTTGTGTTGTACGAGCTGGTGGATCATGATTTTCCAAGTCTTTATCAAGAATACCAAACCTTTTCTGACTTGGGGCACCGTTAGTGATGGAGCTAGTTATTTGTTTAGCAGAGGCAGATATTTTCTTGGGTTAAATAGATAGTCTCCAATTTTTTGCCTGTCTTTTCGTTGTGTTTTTTGTGGACTTAACTTTCGCTTTACCTGTATAAATCGATCTATGCCACTCTGCATTGTTGCAATATTTATTATCACATTAGTTTTCCCACCACCTATTATTGGCGGTTTAATTATACCACCATCTTTTCATACACCTGTTTCTTTTCCTAAGGAGAGGATAGGGGCGTTTTCAGCTAAATTTGCCTCTGAGTCATTTATCGGTGTTTTTTTCGTTGAAGTGAGTGTACTCGTACATATTGATTGTTTGTGTGACAACGTTGTAGTAGTGGCTGCATTCGATGATGCAAGAGTTGTGATGAATCTGTTTGGCTTTCTTAAGGCATCGGAGAGGTAATTTGAGATGGACGGCAAACCTTGCATTTTTACGCATTGTGTTGTTTTGTTCTCTTGTAAGTTAATTTGCTCACTCATAACGTTATGCACAGACGGAAGTCCTTGTTTTTCGTGTCACATTGTGGGACAGTTCTGCACAGCCACTGCGATTCGTCTGACCTTGCGGAGGGAGTGCACGGCAGGGAGAGCCGGCTCTATGATTTAATATGCTTGTCTCGCACTGCGGCGATAGCAAAACACTCATTCTGGCGAACTTACCGGCTTATGAATATATTGGTATTGACCAAAATACATTTACAAGGTACTATTAATAGAAGACTGCTCTCCAAATGGAAGAAAAGGAGCTTAAGAAGAGAGTGGCAACAAAATAGATCACCATACGCCAAGCAGACATTAGCATTAGCAAAAAAACGCCTCCGAGAAATACTGAACTGCGAGCTAGAGAACAGTTTGAAAAAGTATACTGCGACGCTAACTCCAACACAAAATACTAACTACTCTTTATGGAAAGCCTATAAAAATATAAAGACTCCTAAAGACTGTCATCCACCACTCTGGCAAAATAATGGAACTTGGGCAAGAAGTGACGAAGAGAAAGCCTCAGCATTTGCAAATTCTTTCAAATCCGTATTCCAACTTAACCAACCAACCCACTGTTTTGAAATTCCATTTTTGGCCCCTAAAATACCACTAATCCCGATGAAGGTTAAAATGAAGGAAGTGCAACTTGCAATTAAAACTCAGCTAAACCCAAAAAGAGCACCAGGATTTGAATTAATTACCGCAAAAATGATTGTGGAATTGCCTTAAATAGCCATCAAAATAGTGACGCAGTTATTTAATGCAATATTTAGGATTGGGTATTTTCCACAACCCTGGAAAATATCACAAATTACAATGATTCCAAAACCCGGAAAAGACGCAACACAACCGTCATCTTATCGGCCCATAAGCTTGCTCCCAGTGATTTCTAAATTATTTGAGAAACTGCTTCTTCTAAAGCTGCAGCCGCACATATACACATCCAACATTATTCCCCACCATCAATTTGGATTTCGTAAGAATCACAGAACCATAGAGCAAATTAACCGCAATACTAGTGTAATTCGAAATACTTTTGAAGACAAAAATACTGCTCTGCTATATTCTTAGATATTGCAAAGGCGTTTGACAGATTTTGGCATGCAGGATTAATATATAAAATTCAAAAACTCTTACCAGTTAATGTGCACATGCTACTCGAATCGTATTTGGATAACCGAAAGCTCAGAGTAAAATATGGAGAATACACCACAAACGACTTTGATATTAATGCTGGGGTTCCACAAGGTGGTGTTCTAGGTCCTGCACTATATGTATTATTCACTGCAGACCTCCCTACTGATGATCATCTAGTCACTTCAACATACACAGATGACACTGCTATTCTTAGTACAAATCAATCCAATAGTGGCTTCGAATCGCCTTGAGGAGCACTTCAAGAAAATGAAAGTGTGGCTGGCAAATTGGCGTATTAAGGTAAATGAGACCAAGAGCATTCATGTTTCGTTTGCACTTAGGAAAGAAACATGCCCTGTGATTACACTAAACAATGTTGCTATTCCTCAATCAAATACTGTAACATACGAGGGCGGACTGATATTGAAGCTACCTAGTGCTAGATGGCAGCACAAACACAAAAACTTTTTTTTTAGAAATTCCGATCTGTCAAACGTCAGCTGTTAAAACTTCACCCAAATTCATCGATTAGTTTATTTGTTGTAGTCGTTTGAATTAAGCAACTTTTGTGTTTCTTGAAAAATGGAAAAAAGCGAATTTCGTGCAGTAATTAAACATGATTATTTGAAAGGGAAAACGGCGAAAGAGACAAAAGAAAAGCCCGATAAACATTACGGTGAGTCTGCTCCATCAGATTACATGGTAAAATATTGGATTCCTGAATTTAAGCGCGGCCGAACAAGCACTGCAACAATACCATCAACAGGAAGGCCAAAAGAGGTGGTTACTGAAGAAAATATCAAGAAAATCCTCGATATCGTTATGAATGATCGCCGAGTCAAGTTGCGAGAGATTGTTGAAATGGTAAACATATCATATGAACGTGTGTTCAACATTTTGCATGAACATTTGCAAGATGGGTGACGCGTTTGCTCAGTGTCGAACAAAAACGATTTCGACAGTCTACTTCACAGCGGTGTTTGGACATGATAAAGCGTAATCCTGTTGATTTTTGGCGTCGATTAATAACTGTTGATGAAACGTCCACCACTACACACCTGAAACCAAAAATCAATCGAAACAATGGGTGGAAGCTGGTGGAAGTGCTCCGAAGAAGGCGAAGACAGTGAAATCGGCTGGCAAGGTTATGGCCACTGTATTTTGATATGCACACGGAATATTCCTCATCGATTATCTTGAAAAAGGATCCACAATCACAGGAAAGTATTATCGTGCATTATTGGATCAATTGATTGATGCAATCAAGGAAAAACGAAAACATTTAAAGAAGAAAAAAATGCTCTTTCTTCAAGACAACGCACCGGTTCACACAGCATTAGATACGATGCTAAAATTACGTGAAATACACTTCGAATTGGTTAATCATCCACCTTATAGTCCAGATTTAACTCCTAGTGACTTTTTCCTGTTTCCAAACTTGAAAAAATGGCTCGGAGGAAAAAGATTTATCTCAAACGAAGAAGTGATTACCGAAACTAACGCGTATTTTGAGGGGTTCCCGAAATCGTATTATTCAGATGGTATAAAAAATATCGTCTTACTAAGTGTGTCGAAGTAAAAGGAGACTATTTTGAGAAATAAATGGTTTTTGAAAAAAATTTTTTTTCCTACTTAGGTAGCTTCAATATCAATCCGCCCTCGTACCTAGGAGTCCAACTAGACAGCCGACTAACTTGGCGGAACCATATTGAGGCAAAAAGAACGCATATAAAGCTAAAGGCCCATAAAAAAAATTGGCTACTCAACTCCAAGTCAAGGCTTCGTTTACAACATCAATTTTTATTGTACAACGCAGTGATCAAACCAATTTGGGCATACGGAGCTGAGCTTAGGGGGAATGCTAGTTCATCGAACGTCGAGCTGATACAACGAGTGAAATCGAAAATCTTGCGTGCAATCACGAGTGCGCCTTGGTTTGTTAGAAATGCTGACAACCATAAGGACCTCACATTCCTCTGGTTAAATGTGAGCTCACAGGGATTATGCTCAAACACAAAAAAAAACTACGAGAGCACTCAAATCCATTGGTAAAAAATTTAACTGGAATTAAAACAACAACACGCATCAAAAGATTGGACTTACCTATATATTAAATGTACTAAATATTAAATAATTACTATATAAGATACTAAAATGAAATGAATTTAAATTGAATTAAAACTAAAAGGAAAAAATGTAATGAAATTGAATTCTAAGCCCAAACACTGGTGCGGGATAAATATAGTTAATTTAGCTCTTAAGATTTAATTACTTATTGTTAGGCTCGAAATGAGTGAATTCAATAAATAAATGAACTGTTTAAAAAAAATATATATATACGAGTATATATATATATCATCAGTAGAAGCACAGATAGGGTAATTGTATTTAAGTGGGGTCCCCAAAGTTCATTATATGGGAGGGAGGCGTATCCTTCCTCTGAGCGACCCCGAATTTTATATATGGTTTTGTAGGGTCCATATACGAGTATGTACTAATATAAAATTTCCTCCAAAAATATTGTATAGGTCGTAAATTATAATATAGTGGGTGTGGCCGTAGATGATTTTTGGCTAATTGTGGGCGTGGCAGTTGTATTATTATCTCCATATTCTACACACACACTATTATGGACCTCAGGTATATTTCTTTTTATTCCGCTGGCATCAATACGAGCATAGGTAGGCTAATTTGAATTTTGGACCCGAAAGTTCCTTATATCAAAAGTGGGCGTGGCTTTTCTCTGATGAGCCCCATTTGTTGCAGATAGCTTTATAATGTCCACATGTTTCTTCATGTGAAATTTTGTCTATAAATCTCTACCAGATCTTAAGTTATGAATATTTGTTAATAGTGGGCGTGGCAGTTAATATATACCGCCCACTTTTTGCACAGTGTTTAGTAGGACCTGCAAATCCAGGCTAAATTATGTTGGAAAACGTAACAGGCTGACGCTGACTTGGGTACCGGGACGGAACTGTTGTCAAGGCAGCTACACCCTCTCGACATGATTCGTATGTCGCCAGAACTGTGGCGAACGAGGCTGCTATTAGATTTGCTATCAAATCCTTTGACAGCTTCAAGTCGCCCGGACTGGATGGCATATATCCGATTGTGTTGAAGGAAGGCATTGAGTTAGTGTTGGCAGTACTGAAGAAGATCTTCACTGCATGTCTCGCACTGGCCTATGTACCACGCTCTTGGAGGATGGTGAGAGTTACTTTCATTCCTAAGGTTGGAAGAGACGACTACACCAATACCAAGACCTTCAGACCTATTAGTATGACCTCGTTCATGCTAAAGAGTTTAGAACGGCTGGTGGAGCTTCGCATGCGTAGGGAGTCTCTGAAGACGCATCCACTCTCTCCATTTCAGCATGCCTATCAAAGCGGAAAATCCTGCGAGACGGCTCTGCAAAACCTTGTTGGAAGGATAGAGCAAGCGATCGACAGGAAAGAATATGCAATAGGCATATTTGTGGACATAGAGGTTGCGTTTGACAATGCTACTTTCGACAGTATGTGCGGCTCTGCTAGGCGGTATGGCGTAGACCGGGCTCTAGTAAATTGGATACGTTCAATGCTGGCCCAGAGAATCATAACGGTGCGGGCGGAGGAAGATTTGCTGGTGTCGTCTGGGGTTAATAGAGGCTGTCCCCAAGGTGGCGTACTGTCTGCATTGCTCTGGTGCATGGTAATCGATCCCCTGCTTAACGCCATTAATGAATCGGGTGTCTACGCTCAGGCATATGCGGATGATTTTGGCTGTCTTGTGACAGGTCCATCCCTTATGATTGTCTGCAGAAGGGTGCAGAGAACTCTGGATGTGATTGACACTTGGTGCAGTGCGAATGGACTATCGGCTAATCCTGTCAAGACTGGTATTGTCTTCTTTATCAGAAGGAGAGAGCTTGATGGACTTATTCTGCCTACACTAAAAGGAGTCACTGTCCAACTATCCAAGGAAATCAAATATCTTGGAGTCATTCTTGATAACAAACTTCTTTGGAAAACACATGTCGAATTGAAGACATCCAAAGCACTGTCAGTTTTCTGACAGTGTAAGGGTATTTTTGGTAAGACATGGGGTCTTTCCCCTAGCAAGGTCCTATGGATCTATACAGCTATGGTAAGACCTATTATCACCTATGCATCGATGGTTTGGATGAGCAGACTCTCTCTTGTAGGGGTCAAAAAAGCTCAATCGAAACTACAACGTGCTGTGGCCATATGTTGTACCGGAGCATTTCCGACTACTCCGGGCCCGGCACTTGATGCTTTGGTGAATCTCCCGCCACTAGATGTCTTCATCCGCGGAGAGGCCGTTAAGGCCATCTGCAGAGTGAAACATAGTGGCCACTGGTATGGGGTGTACTCGATATTGGACGACGGCACAGGCACTGACATCGATTCTGCAATCCTGTCTATGCTTCCGGACTCCATGTCGTCAACCGTCATACTAGAAAAGCGGTACAATGTTGCTGTCAGAGGCTCGTTTATGGTTAGACCCCGAGAACGAGCCCGGCAAACACTGCTGCCGTATATTCACTGATGGCTCCAGGACTGAAGACGGTTCAGGCTCTGGTGTCTTCGTGGAATCTTGTGGGACCCGCCGGTTCTTTGCCCTTGATCTGCATGCGTCTGTGTTTCAGGCGGAGCTGTATGCGATACTTGAGGCAATGGACTTTGTTGTGGAAAACAGGTGGAAAGGCAAATCTATTTGTGTCTGCAGTGACAGCCAAGCTGCGCTCATGGCCTTGGATAGTCCTACCAACACTTTCACGATAGACAGGTCCGCAAATCCAGGCTAAATTATGTTGCAAAACATAATAGTCTGACGCTGACTTGGGTACTAGGACACGCTGGCATTGCGGGTGACAAGACTTCTGACTCTTTGGCCAGGATGGGCTCTGCAGCTGTTTTTATTGGCCCTGAGCCTGTTCTGCCACTCCCTTCTGCTGTCATCAAAGCCACTGCAAACAAGTGGGTTGTTTCGACCCACAAGCGAGCATGGCGGGCTGAGAGAGGCTGCGGATGGACGAAAATTATGCTACCTGCTATCTCTGAGCGATGGTCACGGTTCCTTCTATCTTTCGGTAGGAGGGACTGCAGGCTGTTGGTTGGCATGATGACAGGGCACTTTCTATGGGCTAGGCACATGGAAAGGATTGGCATATCAGACAGTGCGCTGTGCCCAGCCTGTGGAGAAGAAGACGAGACGGCGGACAATTTTCTTTGCGTCTGCCCTGCCTTTGCTCGAATCAGGTTTGGGATTTTTGGCACTGATGTGCTGAGAAGTAACCAACTTGGCTCCTTGGCACCACAGGATCTACTTCTATTTCTTCGGATGTCGGGTAGATTTAAAGAAGAGTAAAAGGGAACCTTAAGTGCAGTACAATGGATATATATATATACACTGTCTGAGTGCTGCGCTTACTAGATTGTTCCGACAAAAAAAAATAGATAAATAAAAAAGTACCCACATATCCATAACTGCCAAATAATGTCACGATTCCGTCAATTGGACCGAAGTTATACCCATTTTAAAAAAGGTGTAAAAAGTACTTTAAACGAGGTGTGATTAAAAAATAACCGATATTGTGTGATAAAAAAATAAAGTATTTATTTATTCATCAACAACTATCTTGTGCCCTTCAAAGTAATTCCCCTCAGATATTTTTTCCAATCCTCGAAACACTTCTAAAACGCTTTTTTTGGTATCGCCAACAGCTCCAGTTTCGATTTTTCTTTTATCTCCTCAATCGTAGGAAAACGCTTTTCTTTCATCGGTGTCTTCAGTTTTGGAAAGAGGAAAAAGTCAGCGGGGGCCAAGTCCGGTGAATACGGTGGTTGAGGCATGATAACGGTTTTGTTTTTGGCCAAAAACAGCTCCTGAGCGATGTCCAAGCGACGTTGTTTTTGCTCAAAATTTTGAAATTTTGGAACAATCTTCGCTACCGCACGTTTCATGCCTAAAACATCCGTAAAAATTGCTTGGCATGAGCCGAACTATATGCCAACATCATCAGCAACCTCTCTGATAGTGATTCGACGATTATCCAAAATCATTTTCTTCACTGCGTCAATGTTTTGATCGGTTGTTGACATGCTCGGGCGACCAGGACGAGCATCGTCATTGACATCTTCTCGGCCTTCCTTAAACCGCTTATACCACAATTGAACTTGTGTTCTGCTTATAGTAGACTCGCCAAAGGCCACAGTTAACATTTCAAATGTCCTTGCGCATTTAATTTCATTTTTTACACAAAACTGAATACAGTTTCTTTGATCCATTTTTTCGAATAGTACAAAATCGAAGAGCACACCAAAACACGACTAACCTTTTTATCTGTCAAAAACAAACTGACAATCCAAAATGGTTGGTATTGCCAACATATATAACAGACATGTGTACCAACATAAAAAAAAAATGCGAACATCGAACATACGTAACTCACGAAAAGATGAAAATAACGGTTATTTTTTTGGAGGTAGGCGCGGTCTTTGGCCAAATCGGCCCATATAGCAATCTGGTTCTGTATCTTTGTCCAGACTATACTTTTGCAACGGTCAGACGGACAGATGGACGGACAAAATGAAAATTGATTAGAAAGTGATTCTGATATATCTGCATATATATATCCATACCTACCACACCTCCTTCTTGAAATAGCAACCCCTCTCAAAAGCACAAAATTCACCTTTTTTAAAGGTAAAGTGTATAAAAATATTTATATTGAAACGTGATTGCATATCAGTGAAACGGGATTGCCTACTTTTAGGATCCCATCTGGAGTTTGAGAATGAGTGAACCACCCTGTGTGTTAATTAGTCAAGACACAATCTATTCGAATAAAAGCTTCTTTCGTTGTATAGATTGTGGTGTAAAGAAATATCTCGAAAGTAAGAACTTCCTGTATAAAGTTCTAGAAACATCCAGAAATTTCTAGTATATTCTAGCAGTTTCTGCCTCAACCATTCGAAACTATAAAAGCACAAGACTGTGCAAAGTAAAAGACATTCGAACAGAGATCGTAACAGTGTGTACATCGTGCATTAAAATCGAAGAAGCAGTATTTGTAATTGTGAAATTCTTTATTAAATAAAGTGATGAAATTACTTATTAAATAAAGTGATTCATGAATTGTGAAATAAAGTACAAATTGTAACAAATTAAACTTTAAGCCTAATATGAAATGTGTAAATAGCAATAATTAAATAAAGTCAGTTATTTTAATTTAACCAGCGATTGTTTGATTACTACACGATCCAGTGGTACGAATCCGAGTACAGAGAGTTCGAGTAAATTGTCAAGAGGGCAATGTCGCAACAGAATAAATTGTCAAGAGGGCAATTTCGTAACAATATATATTGAAAATGTTGGTATCAACCAAAATATTGCTACCTAAAGAAATTGATTGATCCAATAAAAGGAATAAACCTTTTTACATTTTTGGAAAATGAAAAAGTTATAAGTCCAGTTAAAACTAAACCACACTCCTTAATAATATTCCATGATATAATTTGTGATAAACAAAACACAATAAGAGATTATTTTTGTATGGGTAGACACAAGTATATTGATTGTTTTTATTTATGTCAAACATATACGAAAATTCCGAAACATTTAATACGTTATAATGCAAATATGAGTATTATATTTAAGCAAGATGGAATGAATGTTAAGCATACTCGTATATATAATGATCATATTATTGGTGATATGTCATTTAATCAATTTATGAAGATTTGTAGTGAATGTTGTATGGTTTTGTTGTTGTAAGTAAGGATGATTTCATAAATAAAGGACGATATCGAAAAGGATTTGATAATTGCATTCAATTGTGAGAAATCAGATATAAAGTAGACCAATAGCAGTTCGATAGCAGATTGATAACAGATATAAAGCAGATTAATATCAGACCGATAGCAGATTGAAAGCAGACACTAACTAGAGAACATTATCTGGTAGAAATCAGGTAAAGGAAGCATCATGAATAAAAATAATAAACTACTAAAATATATAATAAAGACAAGAGCAGTATTAAAAGAAAAACTAAAAAATTTCAAATCAAATGCAATAGATAGGGTATTTATGTTGGAAGACACATTTCAACCTATAACAAAACCTCTGAATGAAATAATTAGAAACTTGAAAAATAATGAAAAAATTTCAAGGACTACGAATATCCTTTACCTTTTCTTGTGCGTGCGAGTTCAATAATGGAATTGTTTTCTTCATAAATCATCATTAGGAGCTTATTCACGGAAATTTTTGTTAGGGTACCTTGAAATGATTATATCGACCTTGTGTATGGCTTTGTAGGGTTCATACTCGTATACGTACTATTATAAAATTTCGTCCAAAAATATTGTATTGGTCGTAAATTATAATAATATGTCAATAGTGGGCGTAGCCGTAGATGATTTTTGTCTAATTGTGGGCGTGGCCCTTGTATTATGATCTCCATATTCTGCACACACACCATTATGGACCCCATGTATATTTCTGGAAATTTTTATTCCGCTGCCATCAATACGAGCATAGGTAGGCTAATTTTAATTTTAGACCCGAAAGTTCCTTATATCAAAAGTGGGCGTGTCTTTTCTCTGATGAGCCCCATTTGTTGCAGATAGCTTTATAATGTCCACATGTTTCTTCATGTCAAATATCGTCTATAAATCTCTACCAGAGCTTAAGTTATGAATATTTGTTCATAGTGGGCGTGGCAGTTAATATATACCGCCCATATTTTGCACAGTGTTTAGTAGGACCCACATCTCCATAACTGCCAATAATAATAATGTCACGATTCCGTCAATTGGACGGAAGTTATAGTCATTTTAAAAAAGGTGAAAAAACTTCTTTATATGGGAGGTAGGCGTGGTCTTTGTCCAAAGCGGCCCATATAGCAATCTGGTTCTGCATATATGTGCAGGCTACACTTTTACAAAATTTCATTAAGATCGCTCTAACGGTGTAGAAAAAAGTGGCCACAGACGGACAGACGGACGGACAAAATAAAAATTGCTTAGAAAGTGATTCTGATCATATCTGTATATACAGTGGGTGGCCAAATTATTAGTTACACTATAGTTTTTCTTATTAATTAAGATTCAACTGCTTGTACCAGATGTTTTCATATTTTAATTTTGGCAATACTGTTAAATATTTTGTCCAGTGTCAACAATGATTGGTGACATTAGAGTGGAGTTGTAGATCATTATCTGTAATTCTGCTTTGAAGTGTGAAATATGCAATTTTGAGGTTATACTGTTTTGAAGCGAAAATATTGTTATAACGTGCTTTTTGGACACTGAACTTTTGAAGTAACGATAATATAGTGCAATTTTGTTTAAAAATATCGTATTCGAGTGTATAGTGTATTCGGTGCTTGTGAAAAATGGGAAAACCCAAAGATGTTTCCTCAGAAAAGATTTCTGAAATTTGTGCATTAATAAATCATTCAGGTCTTCCTCAAAGAAAAATTGCTTCACTTGCAAATGTTAATGTGATGACAGTGAAGCGAATTAAAGCGAAACTTGATCAAAAACAACCTTTTGGAAGTCAGAGAAGTGGAAAATGTGGACGAAAACGAATTACTACGCCTCGAGATGAGCGAAAGATTCGTGACATTTGTTTGGAAAACAGGAGAAAATGTACGAAGGAGTTGACGAAAATTATAAATGCAGCCGGCGTTACTATTTCTGCTAGAACCACTAGGCGTCGTCTTGTAGAAATGGGGTTCAATTGCTGTAGACCAGCGAAAAAACCAAAACTGACTCCATCCATGAAGTCAAAACGCTTCGCTTGGGCTAAACAACATCGACACATGACGGTTGCAGACTGGGAAAATGTAAATATTTATGTTTTTATACTTAATTTTGGTTGATTCAGTAATATTTGTTGTCCTTGTGTTCCATTTAATTGAATATCTGCAATATTTCAATTTTTTTCAAGGTTTGCTTCTCAGACGAGTCTCACATCGAAATGATGATGGATAAATCTTCATTTGTTCGGCGAAGACAGGGCGAGAAATATAATCCTGACTGTCTGGTAGAGACTGTTAAACATCCTCCGAAAATAATGGTGTGGTCAGTTATCAGTGGGATAGGCACAGGCGCCTTTACGTAGTCGATGGCATGATGAGGCAGGATCAGTACAAAAAAGTATTGGAGACAAGACTGATTCCTCAGATCAAAGAATGGTTTGCTGATACTTCTGAATGCACTTTTATGCATGATTCCGCTCCTTGTCACAAAGCTAAATCTGTAACAACATTCTTAGAAATGAAGAAAATCAAAGTTTTGCCTTGGCCAGGTAATTCTCCAGACTTGAACCCCATCGAGAATGCCTGGGAGCTGTTGAAGCGGAAAATCTCGAAAGAAAATACCACAAACAAACAAAATCTTATAGAGGCATTAATTAAAGTCTGGCATCATAATGAAGAACTAAAAGAAAATGTTCAAAAATGCATTCAGAGCATGCCAAAAAGGGTGCAAGCTGTAATTGATGCCAAAGGAGGTTCTACGAAATATTAAGAGATTTTTCAAAAAATTTTGTAATATTTTTTTTTCCTCAAATATATATTTTTAAAACAAAAGAATTTATTTTTAATTGAATTAGAAATACTTAATTTACCTTAAAGAACGAATAAAAGGATAAATTTCTACTATTTTAAAATATTATACGGCTTCTAACTAAACAAAATGCAATTTTTGCATGTGTAACTAATAATTTGGCCACCCACTGTATATACTCCTATATCCACATCTACCACGCCTCTTTCTTGAAATAGCAACCCCTCTAAATCCACAAAATTAGTATACCCTATTTACCTTTTTTAAATCTAAAGAGTATAATAATAAACAAAATAATTTATATCAAAACAAACTAAAAAAATTAAATGATAATTTTTTTAAATGTAAATAGACAATTAAAAGAGAAAAGATATAACAAAATTACTGAACATAAACAAGTAAAAAGTGCAAATGATGATGATAAAGGGAATGTAGTTCATAATACCTTTAATTACATCACAAGCACTTTTAATTACATCACAAGCACCATTTCCAATGCAAAAAGCTTTCACATCAACAGACGATAGATATGAAAATAATCTAAAAAATACAAACATTTGAAAAGGCAATCTTATGAAAGATATATAGAGAGTAAACAAGTAAAAAGAAAAAGTGATGACACCTTAATAACATCACAATCGACAACAGCAACACAAACAAAAGTGAAACGAAAGCGAAAAATTAAAACAAAATTAAATAATTTTAATAATGATGATGATAAGAAACGGAAAAAATTAAATCATTTGTTTTCGAAACGAAAAAGTAATGGGCAATTCAATAATGATAGAAAACGAATTAAATTGTATGATGGCAGTATCACTAATTGAAATAAATTATTTAAAAATTTTGAATTACTCAAAAATAGTAAAAAGTTAGATACACTATATGGTGTTAATGTTGATGAAAAAGGAAGATAGCGGTATGGATATAAGAAAATAAAATTTAGTACAGATAACTCTATTAATGTTGGTGGTAAAAGGTGGAAAATGACACCGGGGTTATTAGAATTAGTATTTCACTCCAAACCTCTAAATTACTCCAAAAGTACTTAAACTGACTTAAATTATAAACAAATTTAATTTATACAAATGCGCACAAACGTCATTATCAAGCAAATGCATAAGTTAAAGGTGCAAAAACATTTAAATATCAGTGCATAATTAAAAAATTGTTTAATTCAAAAATAAAGTGAAGGGTACTATAAAGTTAGCCTGGCAGGATCGCCATGTAGGGTACTATAAAGTTAGCCTGGCAGGATCCCCATGTAGGGTAATATAAAGTTAGGCTGGCAGGATCGCCATGTAGGGTAATATACGTGTGTTGATGAGGGTTGAATCAATATCAATTGCGTTGGCCTTGCAAGATCGGCTTACGCATCGATTGCAGGTTTCACACAACGCATGAATGCAATAATATACAGAAACCTAGTGCGAAGCGGAATGTCGCCCTCACTAGAGATTGTAACCGACAGAGTTTGCCGTTGGTTACGCTATTGTTTGGTGCTGTTCTGTAACTAAGCCTAGTTAAGAGCACCGAGAGAAGAAATGAGAAATCTAATGTAGGATTGCAGTTTTAGAAGTTCAGATTAATTCTGGTTTATTTGGTGGCTCGCTGGCCCTTTTATATTATTGAATTCTTATTGTTTTCTTATTCTAACTAACATAAAATATATCTATCTTATTTCCACTAGTTACAAATCATATTCCCGAAATTTGTCTCAAGTATCAGATTACCGATATTATTCATTGACGAATCATCGTCTTTGTTTATATTAATAATTTTGAGTGCAAGTTCAGGGCTAAAGTCACTGCACTGTCCAATATGCATACGCTGCAATATAGGCAGCGTTTGTTATTGCACCACCAAAATGCTGGTCTAGCGTATTTGGGTATTGAGTGCAATTGCGCACGTTGCGCTATTGTCAGTTTGTTTGCATATGCGACTTGCTGCTGTGCTTATGACAATGTGTGGTCGTCAGTGTACACTTGTGTTGTACACTATAAAAGGCTTTAACGATAGGAAGCGGATTAAAATCATTAATCAATCGTAAGCCGAGCTATATACGAGGGCGGATTGATATTGAAGCTACCTAGCGCTAGATGGCAGCACAAACACAAACACTTATTTTTTAGAAATTGCGATCTGTCAAACGTCAGCTGTTAAAATTTCACCCAAATTCATCGATCAGTTTATTTGTTGTAGCAGTGCAACAATACCATCAACAGGAAGGCCAAAAGAGTTGGTTACTAAAGAAAATATCAAGAAAATCCTCGATATCGTTATGAATGATCGCCGAGTCAAGTTGCGTGAGATTGTTGAAATGGTAAACATATCATATGAACATGTGTTCAACATTTTGCAAGAACATTTGCAAGATGGCTGCCGCGTTTGCTCAGTGTCGAACAAAAACGAGTTCGACAGACCACTTCACAGCGGTGCTTGGACATGATAAAGCGTAATCCTGTTGATTTTAGGCGTCGATTAATAACTGTTGATGAAACGTGAGTCCACCACTACACACCTGAAACCAAAAATCAATCGAAACAATGGGTGGAAGCTGGTGGAAGTGCTCCGAAGAAGACGAAAACAGTGACATCGGCTGGCAAGGTTATGGCCACTGTATTTTGGGATGCACACGGAATATTGCTCATCGATTATCTTGAAAAAGGACCACATTTAAAGAAGAAAAAAATGCTCTTTCTTCAAGACAACGCACCGGTTCACACAGCATTAGATACGATGCTAAAATTACGTGAAATACACTTCGAATTGGTTAATCATCCACCTTATAGTCCAGATTTAGGTCCTAGTGACTTTTTCCTGTTTCCAAACTTAAGAAATAGCTCGCAGGAAAAAGATCTCAAACGAAGAAGTGATTATCGAAACTAACGCGTATTTTGAGGGGTTCCCGAAATCGTATTATTCAGATGGTATAAAAAAGTTGGAATATCGTCATATTAAGTGTGTCGAAGTAAAAGGAGACTATGTTGAGAAAAAAATGGTTTTTGAAAAAAAAAATGTTTTTTTCCTACTTAGGTAGCTTCAATATCAATCCGCCCTCGTACCTAGGAGTCCAACTAGACAGCCGACTAACTTGGTGGAACCATATTGAGGCAAAAAGAACGCATATAAAGCTAAAGGCCCATAAAATAAATTGGCTACTCAACTCCAAGTCAAGGCTTCGTTTACAACATAAACTTTTATTGTACAAGGCAGTGATCAAACCAATTTGGGCATAGGGAGATGAGCTTTGGGGGAATGCTAGTTCATCGAACGTCGAGATGATACAATGAGTGAAATCGAAAATCTTGCGTGCAATCACGAGTGCGCCTTGGTTCGTTAGAATTGCTGACAACCATAAGGACCTCAACATTCCTCTGGTTAAATGTGAGCTCACAGAGATTATGCTCAAACACAAAAAAAACTACGAGAGCACTCAAATCCATTGGTAAAAAATTTAGCTAGAATTAAAACAACAACATGCCTCAAAAGATTGGACTTACCTATATATTAAAAATTTTTTTTCCTACTTAGGTAGATTCAATATCAATCCGCCCTCGTATATTGGGATGATCCTAATGAATTAGTAGACAGAATAAGTTTGCTTCTATCATCAGAAAGCATTGGACATAATAATCACAAAAACGAAATAATTTCTATTATCGAAGAACTGAAAGTAGCAAATATAATTCCGTAACATCTAAATTAAAAACAAGACAAGTGCTCTTAAATCACAAAATGAATGAAAGTTCAGCTAATCAACGATTTAACGATTCAAAATTAAAAACAATTATAACTAAAACACTTGGTATTAGCATAGATAATCAACATTTAAATATTAATAAGACAAGAATTACTAATCTGAGTGAACCTAGTGATGTTAATGATGCAATTACTAAAGCATATCATGTTAAAAAGAATTGACTTTTAAGAACAAAAATAGAAGAATTCAAAACCGAATATGATAATCAAATGAAAATTACTAGGAGTGATATAGAAAAATTGTATGCAATTATTGATTCCGATGTTAAAGAGAATATGAATCTAATTGAAAAAGCAATTAATGACCGATTATTTAGTGCAAATAAAGAATTGGTAAATAAAATTGAAGAAAGACTTAGTCAGATTGAAAACTACTTATATAAATATCTTTATAAAGACAATAAAGATGTTAAGCGAATCAAACTTTAGCAACCAGTTATTAAATTTTTAATTAAGGGTTTTATTTTCACAAAGCATGTAAAATAACACATACATACATTCACTAAGATGTAGTATGGAAACACCCTCGAACATGGACAATATGGAAATGAATAAAAGAGAAATAGTCAATGAACTACACAAATAAGCACGAACAAATTTTAAAAGAAGACGGGTTGTCATGAAAGCAATTAATGACTTATGGCAAGCAGATTTAGTTGAAATGGGAAATTATGAAGCTAATAATAAAAAATTTCACTATCTTTTAGCAGTAATAGATTACCTTTTCGAAAAAGGCTGGGGTGTAGCATTGATAAATAAAACTGCTCTAAACGTAAGAAAGGCAGTGAAAAGCATTTTTAATAACAATCATCGAATACCAAAAAATTTACAAACAGATGATGGAAAAGAATTTTTCAATAATCAGTTTCACCATCTGATGCAAAGCAATCATATTTATCACTATTCAACATATAGTGTTCTGAAGGCATCCATAATAAAGGGTTTCCCAATAAGAGGTGTTATTTTGGTATTCAAAGAAAAATGCCATTTGAGATAAATGATCGCATGTTTATTTCATAATAAAGGGTAAGGTATGCCGTTAATAAAGAAAAACAACACAAGCCAAATGGCCACCCCCCCCCCCCATGCTTATAGGACCATATCCTTTTCATAAAATTTTCCATAACGAAATCGCAAAGTGGCTGCCCTATGTCCTTGATAGCCACACGAATTTTATCTTTGAGGTCTTGAATCGACGCTGGGCTGTTGGCGTAGACCTTATCTTTCACGTGGCCCCAAATGAAGAAGTCACAAGGTGTTAAATCACAAGATCTCGGTGGCCAATTGTGATCACCTCTTCGAGAGATAACACGGTCCGGAAACTTTTCCCGTAAAAGAGCAATAGTTTCGTTGCTTGGGTGGCACGTAGCGCCGTCTTGTTGAAAGTAAACGTTGTCCAGATCAAAACCATCCAACTCCGACCATAAAAAATCATTAATCATCTCTCGATAGCGCAATCCATTCACCGTACCTGTTGATCAAACCTCATTTTCGAAAAAGTAAGGTCCATTGACCCCGCCGGACCATAAACCGCACCAAACAGTCACACGTTGAGGATGGAGAGGCTTCTCAATAATAACTCTTGGGTTTTCCGAGCCCCAGATGCGACAATTTTGCTTGTTGACGTAGCCACCGCGGTGGAAATGGGCCTCATCAGTCAAGATGATTTTTCGATGGAATTCCGGATCATTTTCATTCATTTCAAGGACCCAATCAGCAAAGACCCGACGTTGTTGATGATCGGCCGGTTTGAGTTCTTGTGTTAACTGAACTTTATAAGCCTTAAGACCCAAGTCTTTATGCAAAATACGGTGTAATCACGTTTGTGGAATGCCCAATTCCAAAGAACGACGAGGAATGGAAAAACCTGGGTTTTCTTCAACAATTTGGGCTACAGCAGCAATATTCCAAGCTGTTCTTGAGCGACGGGCACGTGTTTTATTCTTCACATCACTAACTTGTCCCAACAGCTCCAATTTTTCCACCAATTTCTGTATTGCTGTCCGACAAGGTGCTTCACGAAATGTCGAAGAATAAAAGCTTCATAGGTGACAGGTACCGAAATACCGGGTGATTCAAAATAACACCTCTAGTTGGAAAACCCTTTATAACGATTAAATAGAACATTAAAGGGAATGATGTGAAAAGAGTTTAGTTATCGAGGAAAATTTCAATGGATTGATAAATATCAAGAACTTATTGATAAATATAATAATACATTTCATAGGACTATAAAAATGGCACCTAATGAAGTGAATTTGTTCAAATGAAAAATTTCTATTGGATACAGTCTATAACAATTTAAAAGTTTTTAATAAACCTAAATTTAAAGATAGTGAATATGTTCGAATTAGTAAATATAAGCATGTTTTTCGAAAAAGGTTACACACCAAACTGGACGACGGAAATCTTTAGAATTAAAGCTATACAAAATAGTAACCCTACTACATATATTTTAGAAGACTATCAAGGTCATGGGAGGGTTTTAAAGATTCGAGTTAATGAAAACTGAATTTCCTCAAAAATATTTAGTTGAAAGAATTCTGAAGAGGAGAAGGAATATGGCTTATGTCAAGCGGCTAGGATTTCCAGCAGAACACAATTATTGGGTTGATCTTAACAATTCATCTGTATAAAGCCATTATCAATGCCTTCATCACTTTATTTACTTGTTAGTCGTTAAGATGTCAATAACATTAACACTAAACGGAAATTTTCATTACTTGTAGCAAACTATTTTCCACCGATTCAACCTAATTCAAATTATATTTGTGATTTAATAAGCTTAGACAGATATCATTCAATTCCGAATGTTGATGTAGAAAACAATCTATTTCATATTGGTGATAATTAAATAGAGATTCCTATTGGATCATATGAATTATCTGATATAGCTGATGTAGTTAGTTATAAATATGAACAACTGAATCAAAAGGGAATACTTGATATAATACCTTAAAAACGGAAATATAAAGCTCTATTGATCCAATTTATTTCGATTGGTTCAATTTTGGGGTTTAGTAAAAGAGTATTGGAACCAGGAATTATACATTATACAAATATATAAATAGTGTATCAGCACATACTTTACATCAGTTTTCACTTGTCGTTAGTCCAGGTTACAAAATCACTGAAACCCCGTTCATGTAATATATTTACCTGTAAGTACCAATGAAATAAATCTTATTGTTTTGAAAGTTGTTGATCAAGACGGTAATTTATTAAATTTTCGCGGAGAAAAAATAACAATAAAATAACATTTAAAACCTTTAAAATAATGATTATCTTCAATAAAAATGAGTCACACAATGATTTATCATTCATTTCACTAGCAGCAACAAAACACAACTGTAAAAAAGAAAAAGAAATATCATTTGGTAAAAATCAATTTCAACCGAATTCTAAATATAAACAACAACAAAAAACTAATAATCTTACTGAACCTAATCGGAAGTTTGTACAAAATTTAGGATTTCAATTCCAAGTTTAATAAAAAATGAGTGAATCAATGTACTACAGAAACCATTATTTTATAATTCAATTATTAAAAAAGAATATCATAGCTATACATCATATTTACAATCATTTCAAAATAATGATGAAATTCGTATAGCAATTCAAGATCTATATGTTTTACCAAGCGAAAGCTTTTTATACATTGAGGGATTTGTAACGAAAGCAGCAGATAATACAATCTCTAATACTGTAAAACTTTTTAATAATTGTGTGGCATATCTATTTGATGAAATTCGATATGAAATTAATGGTATAGAAATTGATCGTACACGACATTTGGGTATTGCTACAGAATTAAAAAACTTTGTATCTTTGAATAAAGATGAAAGTAGTGCACTAAGAAATGCAGGATGGGCGCCAATCTCTGACAATCTTTCACTTATTAGCGGTTATTTCAATTTTGTGTGCCATTAAAATTACTGCTTGGATTTGCCGAAGATTTTAATAAAATAATAATGAATTCAAAACATGAACTGATTTTGTTACGTTCTATGAATGATAGCAATGTCTTAACATCTATCACTGCAAATGAAAAACTTAAATTAACAATAACAAGTTTTACATGGAAAATACAACATGTTCAACTTGCTGATGAATATAAATTGGAAATGTTAAAAGTAATTAAGAGTCAACAACCATTAAATATTTCATTTAGGAGTTGGGATACATATTATAATCCATCATTACCTAACAATAGTACAAATATTTTATGGAATGTTAAACTAGCTACTGAAAATGAAAGACCACCTTTAGTGTTTCGAAATAATAATAAGTTCATGAATTGTGATTTGTCAGATATAAAAGTATATCTGAACTCTGACATATATTCTTATGATGATCTAAATTTAATCGAAATCGTTTTGCTTTATTATATGATATATACTAGAAGTTTCGACAAAGTTATTATTCACGCGATTTACAGCCTCTATTAACACGTGAGGAATTTTCATCAAATGCGCCAACAGTTGTCTTAGATGTAACTCAACAAAATGAATCTACCAAAAATGGACCAATCGATATTCGGATTGAATTCAAAACATTAACAACTATGCCAAATAATAAATCTGCATATTGTTTAAGTATACATGATAAAATATTCAAATATATTCCTCTTAGAAACGAAGTAAGAAAAATATTGTAAAATAAAAAGAAAATAAAAAGAAAATTTGATTTACGAGGGCAGTTCGAAATGTTCTTAGCCTATTGGCGGTATAAACAGCAAAAAGCTTGCTATAATGGAAACTTCCATCCGTCATATGAACACATGTTAAATTTCATTGAGATCTGGCAACTCATTCGTATAGTAACACGTGTTCAAAAAAGACGCTTCAGTGATTTTTTTATAATGGAAAAATTAGAAATTCGTGGTGTGATTAAATATTTACATAAGAATGGTTTATCGGGACAAGAAATTCATAATAATATGGTGAATGTGTTAGGTGAAAGTGCTCCTTCATATGCAACAGTAAAAAATTGGATTGCTGAATTTAAACGTGGTCGTACAAGCATTCAAGATGAACCCCGAAGTGGACGTCCAAAAACTGCAACAACGCCAGAAATCATATCTAAAGTTCATGATATGGTATTAGACGATCGACGAGTTAAACTGCGTGAAATAGTTAATGCCATAGTATGTACATTTTTTTTTTTTGTTTCAATCATTTATATATTCTGAAAGGAATTCAACTTCGGCAAATTTAAACGATTTCTTATTAATTTTTTCTTTTATAGATAATCATCGCTAGTATTTTCCATCATTATATCTTTAAACACCGTTGCAGGCACATACAACAAATATACAGGATAAAATGAAATTAACATTATTTCTTTTATTTGTATTTTTAAAAATGGTAATTGGAAATCCAATATCACTATCTATTAGTAATACTACTCTGATAGAGTCAAGTTAAAAAAGTGTAAAATTTAATCTTACACTTCCTAATAATGATATTCTAAAAATTAATATATCATTTAAACTGATGGAAAAAAGTAAACCACTAAATAATTTAGATTATGATTATGAATTAGATCAAATCGATAAAAATTACACATTTTTAACAACTACACCTATTTTTCAAATAACAACAGAAGGAGCTCTATTAAAATATTTGACAGTGGATGAAGCTATAGAAGCGTTTCGAAAGGATTTAATTAAAAATAAAAAAAATATATAGGTGGTATAATGGATGCAAAGGAATTATTTTATCGTCATTTTAAACTTGAATATGATAATTTTCATATACCTATTCGTTGTACATACGATGTTATATATGAGAAAAGACAACTAAAAATAAGTTGTTTTGAATATCGTGAATTTGAAGTTGAACGAATTTTAAGTAATGGAGAAATTGAAAAGGTACACACTCCAGATTTGAGGCATTAATTACAACATATTAATATAATTGATGTAAAAAACTATACTCAAATATATAAAATGGATAGCATATAAGGAAACAGTAATAGTTTTCATAATAATCTCAAAGGAAAAGCAAGATGAAGACCTATATTTTAATAATATTTATATTTTTAATTGTTAATAGTGTTAAAAGTTCAAAATTAATAGTATAGATCCTAAAAGTAAATACATAAATTTTAATATAAAACTTCCTAATCATTCAATATGATACTTAAGAAATAGATATGATGATTTAAGAAATAATATTAAGTTGCCAACAGATAATTTTGAAGCCAACTACAGCATAAACGATGCAATTGAAGCTTTTAGAAGGGATTTAATTGAAAAAGAAATTAATATTGGAGGTATTATTGAAAGTTCTAAAGTATTTTTCCGTCATTTCAATTTAAAATATGATGAAAATTGTGAAATAAGAATCAGGTGTACCTATTATTGTAACAATCTTTATAAAACTCTCAACATTTATTGTTTTGATTATAATAGAGACTATGGTAGAGATGTAACAAATTAGAATGAAAGAGAAAGAAAACATGAAAGAATCCCCTTGTTTGATCGAGCAACAAATAATATATCAGAACAAGCAATATCAAAAATTATATATATATATATTAAATAAATGTTCTATTGTCATGTTATTTCGGATGATCAGAAACATAAGCTCATGAATATTCAATCAGTTTTGGAGTACATAGACTGTTTAAAACGAGTACAGAAGTCTGAAGTCGGATTACACTGATTTCGAAATACCCTTTATCTTTTCTTGTGCGTGCGAGTTCAACAATATGGATGTTTTCTTCATAAATCATCATTAGGAGCATATCTACGTTAATTTGCGGTACGGTACCTTGAATTGATTACAGCGACCCCATTTCTTGTGTATGGATTTGTAGGATACATATACGTACTAATATAAAATTTCGTCCCAAAAAAATTGTATAGGTCGTAAGTTATAATATGTCAATAGTGGGGCGTGGCCGTAGAAATAACTCGCCCATTTTTTGTGTGGTGTTTAATGTTAGTACCCGCCACATTCCTGTTAAATTTCGTTGATAAATCTTTAATAGGAACCTAGTAATGATTTTTGGTTAATTGTGGGCGTGGTGGTTGTATTATGATATTCATATTCTGCACACACACTATTATGGACCCCATGTATATTTCTGCAAATATTGATTCCGGTGGCATCAATACGAGCATAGGTAGGCTAATTTTAATTAAAGCTCCTTATATCAGAAGTGCGCGTGTCTTTTCTCTGATGAGCTCCATTTGTTGCAGATAGCTTTATAATGTCCACATGTTTCTTCATGTAATTTCGTCAAAAAATATTGTGTGGGCCGAAAGTTATTGTAATTTGTCAATAGTGGGCGTGGCTGTAGAAATATCTCGCCCATTTTTTGTGTGGTGTTTAATGTTAGTACCCGCAACATTCCTGTGAAATTTCGTTGAAAAATCTTTAATAGGAACCTAGTAATGATGTTTGGTTAATTGTGGGCGTGGCAGCAGCAATAATCTGCCCATATTTGGAATGCATGCTAGTACAGACCCAGTGTATACACATGCCAATTTGTTTTCATATATCATCACTAGAAGCATAGATAGGGTAATTGTCTTTAAGTGGGGTCCGCAAAGTTCATTATATGGGAGGGAGGCGTATCCTTCCTCTGATCGAACCCGAATCTTATATATGGCTTTGTAGGGTCCATATACTCGTATGTACTAGTATAAAAGTTTGTCCAAAAATATTGTATAGGTCGTAAGTTATAATAATATTTCAATAGTGGGCGTGGCCGTAGAAATAACACACCCATTTTTTGTGTGGTGTTTAATGTTAGTAACCGCAACATTCCTGCAAATATTTCGTTGATAAATCTTTAATAGGAACACAGTAATGATTTTTAGCTAATTGTGGGCGTGGCAATTGTATTATGATCTCCATATTCTGCACACACACTATTATGGACCCCATGTATACTTCTGCATATTTTTATTCCGCTGGCATCAATACGAGCATAGGTATGCTAATTTTAATTTTAGACCCGAAAGTTCCTTATATCAAAAATGGGCGTGTCTCTTCTCTGATGAGCCCCATTTGTTGCAGATAGTTTTATAATGTCCACAAGTTTTTCATGTAAAATTTCGTCCATATATCTCTACCAGATCTTAGGTTATGAATATTTGTTAATAGTGGGCGTGGCAGTTAATGTATACCGCCCACTTTGTACACAGTGTTTAATAGGACCCACATCTCCATAACTGCCAAATATTGTCACGATTCCGTCAATTGGACCGAAGGTATGGTCATTTTAAGAAAGGTGAAAAAAGTTCCTTATATGGGAGGTAGGCGTGGTATTTTTCCAAATCGGCCCATATCAATCTGGTTCTGCATCTTTGTCCAGGCTACACTTTTGCAGAATTTGATTAATATAGCTCTAACCGTGTAGAAAAAAAGTGGCCACAGACGGACAGACGGACGGACAAAATAAAAATTGCTTAAAAAGTGATTCTGATCATATCTGTATATACTCGTATATGTCCATACCTCGCCTCCTTCTTGAAATTGCAACCCTTCTCAAAAGCACAAAATTAGTATACCCTATTTAACTTTTTTAAAGGTAAAGGGTATAAAAATTGTAATTTGAAATTTGAGAAATAAAATGGAGAAAAAAATGTATTAGATATTGCATTGTGGATTGGAGGCTATTTGCATTTATTTCTTTTTATACTGATAAGAGAACAGAAAATAAAGAAAAGTAACATACTTATTTTATTGTGGATTGGTGGCTATCTGCAATTATTTCTTTTTTCACCGATAAGAGAACAGAAAATAAAGATATGTAATATAATTTTTTTATTGTGGATTAGAGGCTATTTGCAATTATTTCTTTTTACACCGATAAGAGGACAGAAAATTTTTTAAATTTTGCATTCGCTTGTAATCTTAAATCATTTTTTGTATAAAATGCTGGGGAATTATATTCTAATTCACATTTTAAAACAAAAAGCATCGGAATGGTTACCGAAATGTTTTTAGATACACTGAAAGAATATCTAATTACTGCCAAAGCGTTTCTCGAACGGTTTCGGCAGGTGTGTGGGGAAGAGCCCGACATTGAATTACAGATGGAGGAGCTAATTAAAAAAAAAAATTAATATAATTTAGATATCTCCCTGCGCGATGAAATAGAAGCGCTGGCGGATCAACTAAATGAATATTGCCGAGCATATAATTTTTTATTTATTAATTTTTTTTCTCTTTTCTCTTTTTGCAGGTTGTATATCTAGAATAACATATTATATTATATTATATTAAAATTTAGATAATGGTTATAATAGTTATAATTAAAATGAAAAAACTATTAAATAAACAAATAATTAAAATAAAAAATTAACACAAAAGAAAATCTTTTTCCTCTTTCATCATGCCTACATACATATCTACATAGACGCTTTAACATAACATACAACAATTAACATAACATAAAACAATATTTTCAACCCCCATAAACATCACCGACAGGTACCTGCCTAGCGCCACCACCGCCGCCAAACTCCCATGCACTCAGCGCCAAGTGACCACGTCCAACCGAACGCAGCTTCTTTCTTATCAGTAAATACCAAACTGAGTTGAATTTTTAGTTTATAAGGAACTTGTGTTGATCAAAAGCAAACACAGGGGCGGGGGTATGAGAAAATTTCATGAGACTTATTATTGCTCACATTAAACTTCACGTGAACTTTTCCTTCCAGCAAGGACACAAACCAAAACACAGCTTTCCACAAAAGCTCCCTCCATCAAAGCAAATACACAAACCAAAACACAGCCTTCCACAAAAGCTTCCAACAAAAAACTCACCGCCAGATGACATCTCTAAAAGCTTTCGACTTAGAATAATAAAACGTGACGGGTTTGAGAATTTGGATCTTCATAAGAAAATACACGCATTTTTGGTCCAGGACATAGATAGTATACCTATTCACAAAAAATAAAGGGTTTTCCAACAAGAGGTGTTATTTTGAATCACCCGGTATTTCGGTAGCTGTCACTTTTGAAGCTTTTATTCTTTGAGATTTGACAAGTAGAAACTACGCCTTTACTAAAAATGGAACGATAAACGCATCAACAACGCATTTAAGTTATGAAAATTCACAACAAAAATGGTGAAAAACTTGCAGTCACAGTTCGCAAAACTAAAGCATTTTTGGGTCGTCGTGAAGCACCTTGTCGGACCGCAATACAGAAATTGGTGGAAAAATTGGAGCTGTTGGGACAAGTTAGTGATATGAAGAATAAAACCCGTGCACGTCGCTCAAGAACAACTGAGAATATTGCTGCTGTAGCCCAAAGTGTTGAAGAAAACCGAGGTTTGTCCATTCCTCGTCGTTCTTTGGAATTGGGCATTCCACAAACGTGATTACACCGTAGTTTGCATAAAGACTTGGGTCTTAAGGCTTATAAAGTTCAGTTAACACAATAACTCAAGCCGGCCGATCATCAACAACGTCGTGTCTTTGCTGATTGGGTCCTTGAAATGAATGAAAATTATCCGGAATTCCAAAGAAAAATCATCTTGACTGATGAGGCCCATTTCCGCCTCGGTGGCTACGTCAAGAAGCAAAATTGTCGCATCTGGGGCTCGGAAAACCCAAGAGTTATTGTTGAGAAGCCTCTCCATCCTCAACGTGTGACTGTTTGGTGCGGTTTATGGTCCGGCGGGGTCATTGGACCTTTCTTTTTCGAAAATCAGGTTGGATCAACAGTTACGGTGAATGGATTGCGCTATCGAGAGATGATTAATGATTTTTTATGGTCGGAGTTGGATGGTATTGATCTGGACAACGTTTACTTTCAACAAGACGGCGCTACGTGCCACACAAGCAACGAAACCATTGCTCTTTTACGGGAAAAGTTTCCGGACCGTGTTATCTCTCGAAGAGGTGATCACAATTGGCCACCGAGATCTTGTGATTTAACACTTTGCGACTTCTTCCTTTGGGGCCCCGTGAAAGATAAGGTCTACGCCAACAGCCCAGCGTCGATTCAAGACCTCAAAGATAAAATTCGTGTGGCTATCGAGGACATAGGGCAGCCACTTTGCGATTTGGTTATGGAAAATTGTATGAAAAGGATATGGTCCTATAGGCCAGGGGGGGGGGGGGGGGTGGCCATTTGGCTTGTGTTGTTTTTCTTTATTAACGGCAAACCTTCTTCTTTATTATGAAATACACATCTGATCATTTATCTCAAAAAATGGCATTTTGCTTTGAATACCAAAATAACAGCTCTTATTGGAAACTTTTAAATAGTGATCTCTACAGAGTCACCAAATCGCTGTCAAGCTCAAACTTCTCTTGGAATACTTACGAAGATAAAAACGAGTAAAGCAATCTGTAGTCGGGTTAAACCGACTTCGAAATACACTTAACCTTTACTTGCGTGGGCGAGTTATACAATGGGGTGTATTCTTCATAAATCATCAATAGGAGAATATCTACGGTAATTTTCGGTCAGGCACCAAGAATTAATTATACTAGTGGGTTGCGTGGCTTTATCTGATCACCACATTTCTGGTATGTATTTGTAGAATCAACATATAAACAAATATAAAATTATAATAATGTCAATAGTGGACGCGGCTGTAGAAACAAGACGCTCATTTTTTGTGTCGCGCTTAATGTTAGTATCCGCAATCTTCCTCTAAAAGTTCGTTGATAAATCTTTAATAGGAACCTAGTAATGATTTTTATTTAACTGTGGGCATCTCCATATTCTGCACACTCTCTATTATCGATCCCATGCATTTCTGTATATATTTTTCCGATGGCATCAATACGAGCGTAGGTAGGCAAATTTTAATTTTAGACCCGAAAGTTTGTTATATCAAAAGTGGGCGTGTCTTTTCTTGATCAACCCTATTTTTCTATAAATCTCTACCAGATGTTATGTTATTAATATTTGTCAATAGTGGGCGTGGAAGTCCATATATACTGCCCACTTTTTGCATAGTGTTAAGTGGGATCCACACCTCCATAACTGACAAATTGCGTCAGTATTCCATCTATTGGGCCGAAGTTAAAGTCATTTTAAAAAGGTGAAAAAGTTCAGACTATACTTTTGCAAAATTTCATCAAGATAGCTCTAACGGTTTAGAAAAAAAGTGGCCACAGACGGAAAAATGGAGAGACGGACGGACGGAGAGACAGACGGACAAAATAAAAGTGGCTTAGAAAGTGATTCTGATCATATCGCTATATACATGTCATCTCCTACCACGCTTCCTTCTTGAAATTGCAACCCCTTTCAAAAGCACAAAATTAGTATACCCTATTTATCTTTTTTAAAAATAAAGGGTATAGTGAATCGACTAGCAGATTTTCACGAAACCTGTCGATAGCTAAAAACCGTGATTACTCTATGTGGAAAGCCACCAGAAATATAAAAAGTTTAACGTTTCCTCTAATCAAAATGGCTAATGGTAGCTGGGCCATTGAAAAGGCTGACGCTTTTGCAGATCACCTAATGGAAACCTTTACGCCAAAAAGTGAAACAAATGATCTAGAATTTAATAAAAGTCCAGGGTTTGATCTAGTAACCGCAGAAATGTTAAAATAGTTCCCAGAGATATTTGTTGAAAATCTTACAACTTTACATTTAAACTTCGACATGACCGAAACATCTGGAAAGTGTCCGAAGTAATAATGCTTCTCAAATCAGGTAAATTACTACAAGAAGTGTCTTCATACAGGCGTATCTGCATTTGTTATGGAAACTGCTAACAACCAATTATTGTAGAAAAGAAACTCATATCAAGCCGCCAATTTGGTTGCAGAAGACAACATTCAACTATAGATCAAGTTCACAAGATGTTCGAAGTTATTGAAAACTCATTTTAAGAGAAAAAGTATGTTCTTCGGTTCTCAATATTCAACATTCGCTGACGATACAGCACTCATGACTACTGGAGACACACCGGAAATCTCAGTAGAGAAATTTCAACGTACCGTGAACTCAATACTAAACTAGACAAAGAAATGGCGTATTAAGATAAACAACACAAAATCAGTTCACATCGATTTTACGAATAAAAATGTTAGTTATACCCCACTCAATATAGATGGAATACAAGTATCATACTCTAATAATGCAAAGTATTTGGATATGACATTATATTGCACCACCCAAAGCAATATCCAAATAATCCAAAGATTTAAAAACAAAGTTCTACGCAACATTTAGAAAACAGCGAAATAACCAAAGTCGCAACCTCACATCATGAACGACTACGACAGCACATAAAAGAACAAGCATCGAAACTTTCCGAACCAGACACAACGGAATGACGTCTTAAGAGGACGATGCCCAGAGACCTAACCGATTAGTAGCAGCAATGCGTTGTGTATCATCCACTCATATTTTTAACCTAACTTAAATTGCTCGTCTGTGGTTAACCATTTTATACTTAGATGCAATTTAATAAATGCTAATTTTGTATATCACTTTGTAACGAATGAATAAAAAAAAACACACACACAGCTGAACAGAGATCTTATCAGGGGGCAAAGACACAGCCTTCCACAAAACCCCCTCCATCATAGCAAAGACACAAACCAAAACACAGCTTTCCACAAAAGCTCCCTCCATCATAGCAAAGACACAAACCAAAAGACAGCTTCCAACAAAAAACTCACCGCCAGATGGCATCTCTAAAAGCTTTCTACTTAGAATATCAAATATTTAAATAGTAATAGTACGGTATTGAAAGTAGTAAGTAAACGAATAAATAAATAAAATGCAAGATTTTATTAAAAGTAACTTTTAGTACAAGATTAAGAGTGTAAATGGCAATAATTGGAAAAAGTAAATTTTTCGATTGATTGATTAAGGCACAATCCAGTCTTAGCCGATGGGAGACATGGGTGGGAAATCGAGTTGGTAAGATTTTACGAGCATCCTCTCCATCACAGTGGATTGTGCCACACGTGGACTAACACTAGCCCCTTTATTAAACTATGGTAGGCTAGTCTAGATTGGTTGTTGCAGTCAGAAAACGGTTGGCCAACATTTAACACTAAAAAATTACTTGTCAATGAAGAACTAGCTGGAACGAAAAACACTAGTTAGGGTTGTCGTTCGTTAAGGTTTTAATACTATTCTCGTTCCAAATAGCACCAAATTCAATATCGTCTAATATTTTTCTGAATAATAATTTTTATAATTACGAATATTAGGTACACTGCTCTATATTCATAGCAGTGTGTACATCGTGATAGTAACAGCCCCAGTATAAAGTGATTAAATGCATAAGTGTAGTGTATAAATCAACTTTAAACCAAGACTGTGTGAATAGCAATAGTTAAATAAAGCTAATTGTTCTAATTTAACCAAGGAATTTTTTGATTATTACACAATCCAGAGGTAAGCCGCGTACTGAGGGTGGTATAAATTGTCAGGGAGCCAAAAGCCAAAAATTATGCAGTCATTTTATTTTTTTCTCTTTTTCTTGATACTATAATTGCTAATAGAGTTGGGAAAAATTATTTAAAGGAAAAAGTGAAAAATGAAAATTAAATGGAAATTTAAGAAAAAATTTTTATTCAAAGAAGTGGAAGTTTGAACAACACATATAGCTACTAGGCACCAGCTGGTATGCCATACTGGTCCAATGCTCATCACCGCAAGGGGGCGGAAGTCAGGAAAAGGAAGATTCAATAGGCGGAGCAGTGCAAACACAAAAAATTTCAAAACATGGTGATAATTCTCAAAAAACAAATATCGTTCGAATGAATGAACTTGATACATTATTCGCTGAACTTAAAAAAGAAATTAATAAGTTTGAAACTATATTTTGATATTTGAGTTTAAGGTTTATAAGCTTAAAGCTGAAACCCTTAAACAAAAATATCAAATTATCGAAATGCATGTAGCTCCAAAAGCTCCACCTGTAAATGCTCAGAAATACGAAACAGATGAAAAAGATTTGGCCAGAGAAACTGACAGGATACTTAAATAAACACATTAAAAATAGGAAGCCAAACTAATCTCCCGAACATATTCAAAATATTAATAATAACTCATTTAATCCTGTAAGTTCCGAAAAACATAAAACAAATATCGAACCGATTACTAAGATAAATAAGTCCGCTTCCTATTATGGTCACGTGAGTTGGTGAGTACAGAGAAATCATTTGATCACAAAAGTAGGCATACTATGTACTCGTATGTTCTGGGCCAAAAACGCGTGTATTTTCTTATGAAGGTCCAAATTCACAAACCCGTCACGTTTTATTATTCTCGAAAGTCGAAAGCTTTTAGAGATGTCATCTGGCGGTGAGTTTTTTGTTGGAAGCTTTTGTGGAAAGCTTTCTTATGATTAGTGTCTTTGCTATGATGGAGGGAGCTTTTGTTGAAAGCTGTGTTTTGGTTTGTGTCTTTGCTATGATGGAGGGGAAATTTAATGTAAGCAATAATAAGTTTCATGAAATTTTCTCATACCCCCAGCCCCTGTGTTTGCTTTTGATCAACACAAGTTTCTTATAAGCTAAAAATTCAACTCAGTTTGGTATTTACTGATAAAATACAGCTGCGTTCTGTTTATATAAAAGCTTATTCAACTCGGATGCGTGTTTACTACTAAAAATGCAGCTGCTTCCTCGAACTCAACATATAAATAGTTTGCTAATGAGTGAGTTTATATTAATTTCATTCTCATTGAAAACAAAGTGAATTTATCATTTGCAAAAGGGAAGGGGCGAGAGTAATAGTTATGGATTTTCAAGGATTTTATAGTGAAACTAAATTTATTCCGAAGGAACTCAGTATTTCAGGAGCAGATACAGGAATGAAATCGTTTATTATTGGACCACCTTTTGAATATTTGAGGCTATCGAACGAAGAAAGAAAACAATTGATTGGTTGAGTCATGGATTATGCTGGCACGATGGTAACTCAACGCTAAAGGATCTCTATGAATATATTTTTCTAAACATAAAGAAAGAAGAAAATCCAACTATATATGTAAAAGGTTTGGAAAAAGCAAAATGGATACGAGATTTGATAGGAGATGAAATAATTATAAGCAATTTAGATGATTATGGTTGTCCAAGTTTAAAAAATTTATATAAAACTAATATCAATATATAATGTTTGTGAATATCATACAAAACATTGCAAATGTATAATAAAAATTGCAAGAAATGTGTATATTTGCGCAGAGAAAAATGTAATTGTATTAGGAAATTTTTAACTTACTAGAAGAAATACTTACTTTTAAAAATATAAATTTCAAAATTAAATAAAATTAAAATATATATTTTTGATTTTTTAATTTTTTATTTTTTAATGAGTGTTCGTTTTTTTCTGTAATTATACGAGCGCTGTCCAAACTCCTTTTTCAATTAGACGAGAAAAATTGATCATCCTAGGAATTAACTCAAATTCTTCATCCGGATGTTCAATTGCCTATTTTTCCTCTAATTTGATAGGGATATCCTGCTCTACGCATTCTGTAAGCGCATCCATGAATAAATCGTCTGTGTTCCATAGATCACTAAAATCTTGATCTAATTCAGCATCATTTAAATTTTTTCCGAAATAATTCGGATCTTCCAAAATTGACTTTTCTACATTAAATTTTAAATGATTAATTTTTTCCTTACATAGAAGGTTCACAAAAGTTCCCATGCTGAATTCAAGATTATCCAACAACAGCCTTTTTAGAGTCTTATTTGATGTGAAGGAAATCAGGGTAACGGATGCCGTGTAATTTAAACAATGCTGCATAAAGATTAAAAAGTTTTCCCGCCATTCGATCACGTTCATAAAGCATTACACATGCACATGTGCTTGCATCCTGTATGTTATCATCATTTGTTGCTCACCAACAATCCCACTTATGAAATCCATAAATATAATTAGAGATGATATTTTTAATTTATTCATCACTGTTTCGAAGAATTCCATATGCTCAATCCAACATCTATATTTATTTAGTAAATTTTCTAACACAGTAGAGGAAATCATTTTTAGTAAGCTTTCTTCACCTTAGTTTGGTGTTTACTGAAAAAATGCAGCTGCATTCCATTTAAATATAAGCTACTTCAACTCGGATTGATGTTTACTGATAAAAATGCAGCTGCATTCCATTTAAATATAAGCTTATTCAACTCAGATTGATGTTTACTGAGAAAAATGCAGCTGCAGTCCATTTAAATCAACTCGGATTGATGATTACTGAGAAAAAATGCAGCTGCATCCAGTTTAGATAAAATCTTATTCAACTCAAATGCGTGTTTTAAATGCAGCTGCTTCCTCGAACTCAACATATAAATAGATTGCTACTGAGCGAGTTTATATTAGTCTTTCTTTTCTCATCGAAAACAAAGTGAATGTACAAAAATATTCATATTTTAAAGTATGGATAGTACTTTAAGTGCTCTAAACAACATTTCACAAATAACGGAATACAAAAACCAGTTCTTAGCTATAGAATCTTTCCATTCGACACACTCATAAGGATAATTAAGGCTAGCAGGAAACATACACCGTAGGAAGAAAAAATCATGGTGGAGTTAGAGGAACATGTATTATTCTCACCACGAAAATTTAATAGTTTAACAGATGAAGACATTTTAAACTTATCAAGTGAAGTATATTTTATTAAAAAGATAAATGTAATTAAAAATAACTATAAATTTGTTTTCGAAACTAAAAATAATGATTAAGAAAAAAATCTGTAATAGATTTTTAATTAGTTGTTTATTTTTTAATCTATATCCATAATTCTAAAGTGACCCCACGCACAGTGGCCGAAATACCCCATCTAGCGGCGCTTCAGCGAAATGTTAAAAATCATAATATGGCAAACTTTATTATTTTTTTTTGAAAACTTAAACCGCAACGTATTTTTTTCTGTTTTCTTTTTTGTTTTGTTCCTAATATTCGCACAGCTGTGAGCATTCAAACTTGACACATGTTTCAGCAAAGTTAGCACATGTTTTTGAGCTTGTTTCAAGTGCAATTTTGTTGATAGGAAAAAATTAAATATTTAATTTGTTAATAAGATTTGCGATTTTATTTTAATTAAAAGGTATGTATTAAATAAAAAAAAATGGTTTGTGATCTGTGATTGTATGTTTTAGTGCTTAACAGTTGAAAAATAAAATGTCCTTTGTGAAAGTGTTTTTAGATATGAAATCCAATTTTGTAAGGTGGATTGGACTGGATTGGGTTCACTGTTTGCTTGTTTGTTTGGCCAAGCTTTCGTTTTTTTAGTACCAGACACTAAAAATCGTTTGTCATCAAATGGATTCAAACCGACCTTAATGATTTGATACAAGTGGGGGCAAATTACTTCATATACAAGGGAATCTGTATCAGTGTAGCAAATAGTACAATTGGATCCAAATTCATATAACCATAATGAAAATCGTAAATGGTGGTTTTAGCTAGGATACACATACCAACATATATGAGCTTATTAAAGAAAACTTCTGTCTAGCTCTATAGGAACAAGATTTTCATTGAATATGGTTGAAGCTTTAAATTCCAGCTTGGAAATAAGAGCTTCCACTCCATATCCACCCAACCATTTTGTGACCAGTTTGACAATACTATACTTTCGGATATTCTCTATAGTTTTACCAAAGATGGCATTTATCATGAGTTTGAAAAGATTTTTTTCAAATTCATTTTTGGCAAATTTTCGAAGATTCGTGTTTAAGTCAATATATGATTTGAGCCAAAGAGATTGCTTAAATTGAAGAATTTTATGAATTTTAGTTAATCTAAGGCCATATTTTAAAGCCTACTTAAGACTGCGATAATGGATTAGGTACTTTGTTTTGTTAAACAAAGTACCCATTAATTTCCTCTGTTTTGAGCCTCCAGGTATAGCATGCTCGGAGCATAAACAGAGATCATTATGTTGATCTTGAAGATTATTTGGATATTCTAAGTCTATTTCAAGGATATACCCTATATCTGAATCATGAGATATATCCTCAAATTTGAAATTTTTTTAATCTTCTACCCAATTAAAATCACTATGGGGGAGATATTGAGACATTGCGCAACCATATTGATTATTTACATCGAAGTACATCAAGTATTTTGATGGTTGTGCAGCATCATAATTGGACATGTACTTGTTGCACAGAGTATTTACGTATAGAGTTTCCGTCGCTCTCTTTGGCAAAATAGGGGAGTCGAATTGTATGGAAATCGCCTTGGAACCGTTAGCAGACGTTAAACATAACATACTTCTTCTAAAAACGATTCATTACAGGTACATAGTAAATTTTATATGATTTAAGGAAGGAATGGTTTTTATTGTCATAATAGGAAAATGAAGAAATGCAGATTTAATAGATTTATTATTTATTAATTAATAGGATATAGACCACATACAAATTAAAACAATCGAAATTAATAAGACAATAATATCAAATCTAAACAATACTATTTGTTCATGGCTATCGCTGTGGAGTCGGTGAAAAAATATTAAAGTTAACATTTCTACTGCGAAAATGATTCATTACAAAAGCATATTCATAGTAAATTTAATTTCAAAATGAAAGAATTCCATTTCAATCAAAAATTTGTGAAAATTACAATAAATATTAAATTGATATTAAAATTAATGCATATATTTAAAAAAAAAATTACTTTGTAAGTTAATTGCATTTGAACACTTTTATTTACGTAGATAGGCATGTATATTATATATAATATAAATAATTATGGGAATATTTTTAAAATTTAAATTGTAAATTAGTAAAAAAGAAAAAATTGGTGTATAAAATTAATAAATAATAATATGTATTTATTTAATTTATTTCTTTATCCCCAAAAAAGCCACCATCGAATTGCACAGCAAATCTTCATGGCTGCACAGTAAAAGACTAAAAGTAATTTTTTGCGGAATGTTATGTACAAAATTATAGAAATTTTAGTTAATCCAGAATTGCACCAGCAAATACTTTGACTCTCTAATGTACTCCAAAATCAACAAGGTTCTTATGAGTGTATTTAGCTCAATGGTTCACGCGTTGGTCTATAGTTTTTTTGGCTTAGGGTTCGAGCTCAGCAAAAGGCTGTGTTTATTTAATTATTTAATATTGGATAATTTATGTTAAAATAGTAAACAATTCTTATTATTTTTTATAAAAATAATTATTAGTCCGCTTTAAAAAAGAAATGAATAACTGAAAAAATAGAAAAAATACATTTCTTAGCGGGTTTCGGCACCATAAAATAACCAACCAATGCTAATGGATATTTTATTAATTTTGTGACATTAAAGGCAGTCAAACCATTTGTTAGGCGTCATTATATCCAACAGCAGAACATCTATTGAATTCTGTGCCTTTGCCCAACATTGGCCATGATGCAGCTTCATATATGGAAGTATTCAAAATGAAATGATAATAGTAATTTATATAATAAAATATATATTGTAAATCACAAAAAATATTTGTACAAAAAAGACATTTTAATAATTAATAACTTTTCAAAACTTTTCAAAATTTTTTTATGAAATTAAATTATTTTAAATTTCATATTTCCTTCTCTGTTAACATACCGCTGTTATAATCATTTGTAGCAGAAAAACGTAAAATTTCGACTGCGGTTCCACGGCGATTCCATGCATGGCATTTGATTGCGCAATCTTCAATTCTGTCATTCCTGGATTATCAGTGCACTGAAATCTTGAGATACGACAGCTAACAAAGAAGGAGAGTGAGCACCCGAGACAACTCAAACGACCTACACCAACAGATTTAATAACTCGTAAATTTTGAAATTTAAATTTAAAATGTAATTGTAAAATAACAATTTAATCATAAATTTTGATCTATTGTTAACCTACTCTCCCATACTGTAAGACAATTTACTTAGTGTCATCTGACAGGTGTAAAATTTATAAGGGAAATAAAAAGAATATATGTATATTAGGGTGGGGCGATTTGAACATCTTAATGGGCGCTTCGCGTTTCTGATTCTTGGGATTGTACTGAACAAAAAAGTCCACTAGACCATACGTCTACGGTGAAAATCGAGCTTCCAGATTTTGACTTGCAGTTTTTTGTGACTTTATTATTTTTTTGGAAAATTTGCAAATTTTCTTGGGCTCACATTTCATAAAGTATTTGAAATTTTGACTTATTTTCAAAAGTAAAGTTGTAGCTATTATCTCGGGCTACAATTTCTCTGAACATATTACTTAGAAAAAACTTCGTTTTCATGGTCGAAAAGTCGAAAATGTAGAAAATTCACCACTTTTTGTCACGTTTTTTTGGATATTTTATTTTATAAGTCTTGAGCGGGTTGTAGTCTCCCGCAAGAGGTAATTTATGTCCAAGGCTATTGAAAAAGTCATTGAACTGTTCAGAAGTCATTTTAAACTTTGGAAGACAGAATATTGCGGAAATTGTTATGTTGCCCACCATCTCTTAAAGACATATGGATGATGTTAAATGCAGTCGACATTTAAAAAAAATCTTTTCACCGCAATAGGTAATTTAACTGGTAAATGGTATGGTTCATTAATTTTTCACGGAAATTATTGCAGTGCACTATTTTATCAGCATTAAAATCAATAAAAATGTCCTCTAATGATTTGATGTAGCAACATAAATCTTTTTGAATCTTTTTAAGACCTCCTTTCGAGAGTTCGTCGACACAATTCGAATTGGAATTCGTGTTCAGCTTTCGAATATTTACCCATGTATTCTGGCAAATAGCACAATGAAAATTCAAAACATTTATTTTTATTATTGTTTAATTATCTATTTTTAAGTGATTTTCACTACACTTTGGAAGTCAACGACAAAGATTAACAGATTAAGAATTAAGAAAGATTAAGACCTCCTTTTGAGAGTTGGTTGACACCATTCGAATTGGAATTCGTGTTCATTAAGGTTCAGCTTTCGAATATTTCTCCATGTATTCTGGGAAATAGCACAACGAAAATAAGTCAAAATTTCAAATACTTTACGAAATATGAGCACAAGAAAATTTGCAAATTTTCCAAAAAAAAAAATCTGAGAAAAAACTGCACTTCAAAATCTGGAAGCTCGATTTTCACCGTAGACGTATGGTCTAGTGGACTTTTTTGCTCAGTACAATCCCAAGAATTAGAAACGCGAAGCGACAATTAAGATTTTTTTCCTTCCATACTAATCGCCCCACCCTAATATATATACTCGTATATATATATATATATATATATATATATATATATATATATATATATATATATATATATATATATATATATATATATATATATATATATATATATATATATATATATATATATATTATGTATATATATATATATATATATATATATATATATATATATATATATATAAAATTTTGCAATATTTGAACTAAACATTCCAACTGTTCAAGAAGAAATCGTAAATTTTAAGAAAACCTACAAACTAAAATTACACTCGCACCCGAATAGTCTAGCTAAGGACTTGCTCAAGGAATCCAATTCATCTCGTCTTAAACGATTTAATTTTAATTACCTTTGATAATTTTTATTTTAATTTAAAATGGTTTTATCATGAATTTTATAAATTATACTCTTATATAGTGTATTCAATTTATTTACCCTAAGAACTGGCTAAGGTTTAAATGTAAAATGTAATTATGTAAGATTTCATACTTATTGCTATTTCTTATATATATAATTCAATAAATAATGATTTAAAAAAATATATATATATAATATATATATATATATATATATATATATATATATATATATATATATATATATATATATATATATATATATATATATATATATATATATATATATATATATGCTCGTCTGATTCAGACGGCAACTGACGCTCAAAGTGATCTTGGTGGTGATGCATGAAATGCACTTTCAACGACATTCGAACACCGATGTTTGCGAAAGATTGCAGCATATCTTCAACAATGGCACGCCAATTGTCCACCCGATGAATGCCGAGAACTTTTTCAGACGAGCATGGTGAACGTTTCCACCAGGTATCAGCACAGTTGGAACACTGGTACAGTGGAAAAAAATTAGATTCACTTTTGGCAGATCTTTGCTGGAATTTGTTAATGGAATTGGAGGATAACGAATGATATTCCATTGAATAATTCTATATTTCAATTGCCAATTTAAAATTAATTACATTAATACGGAGAAACACGCATTTCCATTCATTTTTATACCGAAAAAATGTATTCAAAAAATATATTTAAATCAATAAAAAACGCGAAAATCATCCGAAAAAGCGTAAAAAGGATGGTTTCAGTATTTAAAAAGTGTGTTGAGTTGCTTGAAATGGCAATAATATTGCATAGTATATTGTAAAAAGGAAAAACTGTGAGAACTATGTCGAAAAGTTTGCCCAAGAATTTCAAAAAAGCGCATAAAAACAGCAAAAAATGGGGAAAATCGATGAAAAATGGGCAAAAATCATGAAAATAGGCTAAAAAATTTGATTTTCTCAGTTGAAATGTGCGTTCTAATGGTAGAACTAGTAATTGCGAGCCGTATAAAAATAACGAAAGAAATTTTGAATACAGGAATAGCGACTTAAATGGGCTTAAATGGTAAAAAATTCACTAATTGACCGAAATTCAAACAAAACGCCATAAAATTTTCCCAATGAGCCAAGTTGGCACTTTCATCGATGGATTAGTACTCAGGGGGCTCATCCAAACACAACCATATGGTTTTCACGTTTGTACCAGAAATTTCGTGTCAAAAACTTGAACAGTGTTATCAATATAACAAAAAGTTTACCTAATTGTTCGCATTTTTTAAGCAAATGGTGTTCCTTAAAAATGTTTAAAAACTCACAGAAAGTGGGCGTGATTGATTGATTGATTTAATAATAAATACCCTTTGTTTTTACCAATCTAAATTAGGTTTGATTGAGAATACCGAATTCAAAAATTTTAGATGGAAGGAAAATGGGCGTGGCAGTTATCCAATTTTTATCTAGATATATTTTTTTGGTTTCAAATAGGGGGCTCTACTATCCTACCAAATATCATTAAGATCGAATGAGAATTGCAAGTTTTTGAAATTTCAGTTGTATGGCAGGTGGGCGTGGCAATGGTTTGATTTTGACCAAATTTTATAATTTTCTTAACGTGATCAAAATTATCGTGTGTGCCAAAATTCATTGCTCTACGATTACACCTTCTATTTTTTTCCAAAAAATGTATGGGGCGGCACCACTGTGCGGTGCATTGGTTGTTGTGCGTAGTATTTAAGATTGAAATCGTTGATTCAACTCGATGTTTGAAATTCTGGCAGAGCCCCACAGCTGAATGCCGTAGGACAAGATGGGTTTAGTTACCACTTTATATAGGAGGATTTTATTTTCCATGCTCAAAATTTGGTGTGAACACAAGTTGGAGATGAAATGCAAAGGCTTCGCTCTTTTCTGCGTCGCTTTTTGCCCAATCACCATCGAAAATTCTTTTATGCGGTTCCCAGTACCGGGGCCGGTTTATTTTACATACAGCTTTCCATAGCGAGTAGTTGGTATCTGCGGTCGCTGAAAGAATTTTTAGGTTATGTTGTAGAATCAGCTTATGTTCCCTCTTTAAAGTATTTAACAGCTCTTTTGTGACATTTATCAATTTTTGTTTTAACCAAGGGGATCTAAACTTTTGCCAATCTCTCTCAGTTTCCGTTTTTTTAAACGGACATTCTTTGAATGTCATTTGATGTTCTCTTAGAACGATTAGAAGCAATTTCAACAACTGGTGTGGTGTTTTTAGCTGTAGTAGTAAATATTTGGGTATACTTCTGTAGCATTGCGTCGACATCATGTATGGTTTTAAGGGCTAAGTTTTGCTGGATGTGCGAACTGACATATTTCCTAAATTTCAACCATTTTCTAATTCGATTGGTTAAATTGTCTGGTTTGGCTTCTATTTGAGGCTCAGAGCTTAGGGTCAAGATAACTGGTGAATGGTCAGAAGAGAGGTCATATCAAGCTTCTGCTGAAATTAGGTCTCGACTAATATTTTGAATAATGCCAAAGTCTATTAAATCTGGTACTTTACTACGATCAGACGGCCAGTATATGTAGGTTTACCAGATGATATAAAATCCATATTCCGGTTTCGAAGCATTGCGTCAAAGACTTGGCTACATTTCGGGTAATAAGTCTTGAACCCCAGTGCGTGTGTTTGGGGTTGTAGTCTCCCGCAAGAGGAAATTTATGTCCAAGGCTATTGAAAAAGTCATTGAACTGTTCAGAAGTCATTTTAAACTTTGGAAGACAGAATATTGCGGAAATTGTTATGTTGCCCACCATCTCTTAAAGACATATGGATGATGTTAAATGCAGTCGACATTTTAAAAAAATCTTTTCACCGCAATAGGTAATTTAACTGCAACGGTTCATTAATTTTTCACGGAAATTATTGCAGTGCACTATTTTATCAGCATTAAAATCAATAAAAATGTCCTCTAAGGATTTGATGTAGCAACATAAATCTTTTTGAATCTTTTGAAGCCCTCCTTTTGACAGTTGGTCGACACAATTCGATTTGGAATTTGTGTTCAGCTTTAGAATATTTCTCCATGTATTCTGGCAAATAGCACAATAAAAATTCAAAACATTTATTTTTATTATTGTTTAATTATCTATTTTTAAGTGATTTTCACTACACTTTGGAAGTCAACGGCAAAGATTAACAGATTAAGAATTAAGAAAGATTAAGACCTCCTTTTGAGAGTTGGTTGACACCATTCGAATTGGAATTCGTGTTCATTAAGGTTCAGCTTTCGAATATTTCTCCATGTACTCTGGCAAATAGCACAACGAAAATTCAAAACATTTATTTTTATTATGGTTTAATTTTCTATTTTTAAGTGATTTTCACTACACTTTGGAAGTCAACGACAAAAATTAACATGTTTCAAATCAATATTTCCCTTTTTTAGTTTGTTCTCCTATACAACATTCACTAAGAGAAACGATTTGACACATTTGTAGACAGTTTTCCTCTCACTCTCTCAATTAATAGTACAAGTAATGTATTTTGGTATTAACCGTTTTACATTTGGTGCCAATTTTATTTTGAACGTTTATCACTTAAATATCAATTAAATGGCAGACCAATATCACCACTTAAAAGCTAGTGAACAAAAGTGCCTGTGAAACGTCCCACACCCCTTAGTTTTAAATTTAGGTAGCTTCAAAGCGGAGCGAAAATAAACCACACCACACACAAACAAAGATGATATATTATATATATTGTAACGACACGCTGGGTCTCTTTAATAATTCTACAGCTGAGGTAGACTCAGCGGTGTCCAGGGTTCGTTAGCAAGAAATAAGTGTTAGACTTCGTGGATACATTTATTGTCTCTTAGTTATTTACATTTTTTTCTTATTCGTATATTTATAACTTTTCTCCTTCAGTTGGGGAATCGCATGCTGGGGGGGAGTTTTGTGTCGCGAGTTCCAGTGTCGTAAAAGTCCGGCGCGAGTGAATACTTCGCTCAAGTAGTCGTCCGGCGCGAGTGAATAACTCGCTCAGGTATGAGTCAATTTGTCCGGCGCGAGTGAATAACTCGCTCAGATAAATATGTACGTTCGGCGCGAGTGAATAACTCGCTCAGGTCGACAGAAACGTCAGGTCACTGCTTGCCCCCGTGTAGATTATTTGCGTAGTGACGCTTTGTGTCGCGCGTCCCAGTGGCGTAGATGTCCGTCGCGAGTGAATAACCCGCTCAGGTCGTCAAAAGCGTCATGTCACTGCTTGCGCCCCGTGTAGATTTTGCGTTCACGCCTCCGCTGTTGTTCAATCAATTATCGAGTTTTTCTTGGTTGCGTTGCACTGTTGTTCGATGAAGAAGTGATCTCGCTTGCGCCGCTGTCTGATGAGGTCTTGCCTGTTCTTCTGTCTGATGCAAAGAGTTCCGGTCACTGCCGCTGCTGGGTGTCAAAGGGATCTTGCTTGCACCGCTGTCTGATCGAAAAGAGGAGGTCTTGCCTGTTCCGCTGTCTGAAGCAAAAAAAAGTGAGTACACAGATGCTGCTCCTTATATAGCACAGTAGCTGCTCGCACACAATACGTGGCGTGCTGTCATTGGCTATCAGAATGGCGTGGTTTGCTCTTCTTCTTCTTCCCGATAGCTGCCATATGTTTCAGCACCGCGTGGTTCTCCTCCACGTGTTTTTACGTTGTCTTCTTCTTCTTCCCGATAGCTGCCATATGTTTCAGCATCGCGTGGTTCTCCTCCACGTGTTTTCACGTTATCTTCTTCTTCTTCCCAATAGCTGCCATATGGTCAGTACTGCGTGGGTTTGTTGGCAGTGGCGTGATAGTAAAAGTGACTCACCAGTGGCGGGTACCTGGTGATCTCCTCATTTTACGAGTGGTGCCGATATGTTATGTAGGAGGATAAATCATTAAGATTTATGCTCCTTACATCTCCTCCTCTCTTCGGGAACGATGGAAAACCCTCGTCGTGTTAGGCTATGGGGTCATGAAAAACTTTCATTTCACTCACGTGTGCTATGCGAGGCCGTTTCTCTGCTCGGCGTTTAAGCTGTGCGATCACTAGTGATATAAAACCAGTTACTTGGTATGGGCCTTCGTATCTTGGTTCCAATTTTGCGGCAAAACCCTCTACTGCCTTAGAGAGGTGGTGTGTTTTCACAAGTACACATTGGTTGGTTTCCAAGCCCTCCTCCGTAGGTTATAATGATGAGCCTCCTGAGCCGCTCTTTCTAATCGTCGTCGTACAATGGTAAATATTTCCGCCAGTCTCTTTGCCTTCTCCGTTGCTGGAAGTGTTATCTGCCCCGTGCCGAGAGTGCATTCATCATAGAGCGCATGGGGTAGGCGAAACTAACGCCCATGGGTTAGGTATATGGGAGTATATGCCGTGCTTTCGGCTACGCATGAATTGATTGCTAGCGTGATCTCCGGTAGGTGTGTGTCCAATTTTCGCTGATTACCATTTGCTCATTGTACCACCATGGTTTTAATGGTTCTATTTGCTCGTTCTGTTGGATTTTCCTGGGGGGTGTATGGTGCAGTATACTGGTGCCGTACCCCGAGATCTTCTAAGAACTTCCGAAATGCGTGGCTGGTGAACTGAGTTCCGTTGTCAGTGATAAGTACCTTAGGAACGCCAAAATGCGGTAATATGCGTTCCCTGAAGGCCTTCTGTAACCCTGCTGTCGTTGCCTGCCGTAGTGGTATCAGTTCCACCCATTTCGAAAATTTGTCATGGAATACTAAAAGCATAGTATTCCCCTGCTTGGAGCGTGGTAGCGGTCCCACGAAGTCGGCACTAATAATTGACCACGGTACTTCGGCGATTTTTGTCAACATATTCCCTGCCGGCTGTCGCTGTTCCGGCTTATATGTCTGGCATGACGCGCAGGCTCTTACATAGCGGGTGATATCTCGAGTCATGCCAGGCCAATAGTATCGCTTGCAAATACGGATGATAGTCTTCCGTACACCTAGGTGTCCGGCACTTGGACTATCATGGTTCTCCTCCATTACTCGTGTGCGCAAAGGTGTAGGTATGCACATTTTCCACGATGCGCAGTCTTCATCTGCCGTCTGCGATGGGAGATGACGCTATAGCTGCCCCATTTCTGGGGTTCTTGTAGTACGTCGGAACGTCTTTCTCCGCCTTATCTATTCCACAGACCTCTTCAGTAGGGCGCCTTGATAGAGTACCAGTACGTTTAACTTTCCTTTACGGTACTTCATGTTGAATGTGTATTGCTCCTTTTCCAATGCCCATCTTGCGATTCGTCCCGAAGGACTCTCTATGGAGTTGAGCCATTTTAGTGCCAAATGGTCAGTCATGACTGTGAACTCGTACCCCTCTACATAAGCTCGCATCTTGCGGATGCCCCAAACAATGGCTAGGCATTCCTTCTCGGTGGGAGAGTAATTCCGTTCAGCCTTATTGAGATGCCGGCTAGCGTAAGCGATATCGCGTTCTTTACCCTCGAGTTCCTGCGTTAACACTACGCCCAATCCATAATCGATCGCATTTGTTTGTAGGGTAATCCGTTGGGTAAAATCCGGGCACGCCAAGATGACTGCCTCCATGAGTCTCTGTTTGAGAGCATCAAAAGCTTTATGTTGCTCATTGCCCCACTTCCAGTGTTTCCCCTTCTTTAGCAACATTGTCAATGGTTGCGATACGTCCACAATTTCGGGCACGAAACGGCGGTACCAGGAAGCTATACCTAAGTAACGGCGAAGCTCTTTCACGCTTGTTGGTGGCTTTAGTTGTTTGATGGCAGCAATCTTCTGTGGGTCGGTGTGAATGCCATGTTCGCTCACTACATGGCCGAGATATTTTAGTTTCTTCTGGAAGAACTCACACTTTTCGGCGTTGTCCTTCAAGTTGGCCTTTCGTAGCCGTCGGAGCACTTCTTGTAGGTACTTTCTGTGTTCTGTTTCTGACTTGGAGGTTACTATGAAGTCATCTAGGTAAGCGAAAGCGTGAGGTTCCATATCAGGTCAAATTACCAAGTCCAGTACTCGTTGGAAGCTCGTAGGTACTGAATGGAGGCCAAAAGGCATACCCTTCCATTGGTACAGGCCTCTGTTGGGGTCCTCGTGTCTGCTTGTCGGCGTTTTCAGGCGAGTGGCTGAAAAATCAAGAGCCCTAACGTAGAATTTAAACACTACAAGAGAGATTTATTCTTAAAATAGTAGTTCTTATATACTATTTGTGAATGAGCATTATTTTCTTTTGTAGTTTTCTTTCTTTAATCTTTATTTTTTCTTTGCTTTGTTTCTGTTTTGTTTTTTTTACCTTTTTTCCTTCTTATCTTTTTTTTTTCTTTCCTATTTTTATCCATCATTATTATTATTTTTTTTTTATATTCCCCTTTTTATAATTTGGTCTTTCATTGACTCTTTTCTCATTGGCGTATATACAAATATCTAAACAATAATACAATACTATTCTATACATAAAACTTTATATTATACTGCGCCCTCTGCTATCTGCTGGTCCAGTTGACGACTGCCGTTGTCGGGGTGGTTGTTGTGCTGCGCCGTTGGTGTGGTTGATTCGAGTCTTTGAAGGGCCGCTACTATCCTGCACCATTTCCTTGAAATGAGCGTCGTCACCATCACTACCACCAGGACGAGGCCAGCTATACTGACTACCCCTCCCTTCATCCAGGTGTGCACTATCTCACAGGAGTTGGTGGGGTGTGACACCCTTTCCACATCTTCCGCCTCCTTTACCAACTCGTTAATTGTTCTGCTGTTTGTTGTAAGAGTTTTCCGTAGATCGTTGAAATGCATGAGTGAGACTGTGTTCGGTGTTGCTAGCGTATGGCCGGAGTCATTTCGTTTGCGATTTTCCAGCAGCTCCTGTAGTTTCGTCCTTAAACGGTTTGTTCCCATGACTGACGTTGAGAATTTATACCGTGACTCTTCCTGGTTTTTATGGACCAATATTATTCCTTTGCCAACCACTCTGCAACCAGATTCAATGGTCATAAAACCGGTGTTTATTAATTCCAACCGTGTGGTTTCGTCTGAACACACCGCCGTGAAAATCGCCTGGTCGTCAAAATGGTAGAGCCATCTGTTTATGGTTCGGGTGGCTACCAGAATTCCTCCCGTGGCTGGAATGGCTACGTGATCGCATTGGTCTTGCTCATGCTTCAATACTTCTATCTCGCAGTAATCGCTTGCTCGCGTAATTAATTTTCCGGGATGGTAGCATAAACGTTTTGTAGTGCCCACCTCTCGACATTTCCCCTCGTCCTCTATTGATAGGCCAATGTAGTGTTCTTGAGCCTGGCTTGCCGCTATGTAGTCATATCTTGTCTTCGGCAGCACGCACCAATCTGGGTTTAGTCTCTTGGGTATTGCGTACCCCTTGTGCATTGTAAATACCTCCAATAGCGGCACAGGGATCTTTATGACTACTTTTAACCCGTTCTCCGCCTCTTCTGTGCGGACCTCGGCTAGTTCATAGAACCGCTCCGGTGCCTCTCCGTACCATGAAATTCCTTTCATTGACATTGGTGCTGCCTTGAGCAATTCATCAGACGTCAGGAACAACGGGTGCAGCTTGCCATGTAATAAATCATCGAGCACAGCTCGATGTCCCATCCGACCACATGAAAAGCATTTCACCCCCTGTTGGGTGTTGCCTAACCTTTGTCCCCCTCTAGTATTTCAATTTGGCCGCTGTTGACCATTCCCAGTGCTGAAAGGATTCCTTCCTTGGTTATTCCCTTCCCTTGAATTGACCCGAGGACTACTGCCCCTGCTGTCCCTTAAGGGTGGATCCGGGCGCCTCGTACCCGGCTGCCTTTTACTCTGATTCCATTCTGTGTCTCCATGGCACTGTCTACTTGCCTCATGACCATATGTTTGGCACTCCATACAATAGGGTGTATTCTTGCGTGTAATGCATTCATCTCTTGTATGGCCTGGCCTATGGCAGAACGAACATGTGGGAGCCCTCTGTACACCCTCCCTGTGCGTTTTTCTCTGATACGTGGCTCTGCTGTCGGAGACACCGGGATTATACGCTCCTCTGTACACGTTTGGGACGGAATTAATTCCTTCTCTATCCATGACAGCGGCAGTTAAACTGTCCTGTCTATTTTCAAACATATGTATCTCCCCCAAACCGGAGGTACTCCGTTCCACAAGGACTTGTGCTCTAATTGCTTCTTCTACCAACTCCTCCAGATTTCCTGTTTTGCTATTCAGCATATGAATCTTTAGAGCGGAGTTGCGGAGCCCCACTACGAAAGTCGTTAACACCGACTTGTCAACTTCGTATAATAACGCGGTATCACCAACGCCATCGTACTTATTCTTGATTACTTCTTGGGCCATCATCCGTAGTGACTCCAAACGCCTGGCAAAGGCGCGTATGTCTTCCCCTGCCAGTTGTTTCCCGATTCTAATTTCTTGGGATATGTCTTCCAGAGTTCTCTCCTTTAGATAAGTTCTCTTCAGAAGGCCGTAAAGTTCATTCACACTGGCGAATTGTTTTGGCAGCACAAGGTTGTACGCATCTCCAAATAACCTTTGCTTAACACAGTCAAAGAAGTCCTGCAACTCAGGGCCTATGCTTCGCTTTGCAAGTTCACAACCTTGAATGAACCTACTGAGTTCGGACCTTAAATCTTCTGAAGCAGCACCAGTAAACACAGGTACTAGCCTGGACATGGTCTTTGAAATCTCCTCTATACCCATTTTACGTATTTTTGTTATACTTATAACCGGTAAAACTTGAGCGCTATCTTTGTGGGTGGTTCCTGGGTGGTCACTTCTCCCGGATCTGAGAGGTAATTGACCAATGACGGACTCAAACTAATTAGTCTTCGATCGTTTGTTCGTACAGGCGAAATACTGTCCACAGTATTTGGCCTGTCCTGTACCATTACTGCTTCTGGCTCTTTTGGCGTATATCCCTTATTTTTATTAGTTACCGGACGTTATGGAGAAAAAGGCTCGACCCCGATTTCAGATGCTCCAAACAAAAATCCCGCTTCACTTTCTCCAGTCAATACTAATCTAGGCTTTACCACACGACCTATCCCTTCCGGAGTTAAATACTCCGGCCAGCGAACTTCAGGAGGCAATGTCAACACTGTCTGTGTAAATCCAGCCGATGCTGATTTTGATCTCTCCTTTTTATGTGGGTTGCTATTGGTCGCCCGTCCTCTTTTCAATCCTGCACACTCCTTCTCCAACAGCGCTGCTGCTTCCTCTGTTTCCGACAATCTCTGAGAAAGTTCCTTTACCTTATTCTCAAGATACTCTTTTTGTGCTCTCAAATCTTCTGTTTTCTCATGAAATTTGAACAACTTTTCTTCTGTCTTTTTTTGGATTGCCGTCAAGGCTTGATCCGCTACTTCTAATGGTGACACAGCGCCTCCGGCGTTCGCCTGCCTCCACAATTCCTTAGCTTCTTCCCTGCTTGTACTCGCTTCGAACTGGTCAACTATTTTCCCAGTAAACAGTTTCACCTCTGACTGTATTGATTTTAATCTGTTCCTTACTTCCTCGTCTGGCGAAACCAAACTCACTGTTTGTTGCCCTAGTCCTTCTAATTCAGAACTAAATGTATCTGCCCATTCGTTGACCAGACTATTTATGTAGTCTGCGTATTTTTCCGCAAAATATTTTCCCTTGCCGTACTCAACTGCGTGAGGCAACAACAGTCCGTGATTATTGTTGAACTCTCTCCCCAGATCTTGCAACTGTGTTATTCGCTTGCGGTAATACATGTTGTCTTTACGTAACCTGCCGTCTTTCTTAAAGTTACGGACCAGTTTTTCAATCGTTTCACCAGTTTGTTCCTGTCTCAGCAGTAATCCTTGCGCTTCCTTCGTCATATCCCAAATGCCAGAACAGATGTCGTATCCCAATTACAAATAAAAATCCAATAATTGATAAAACTTGTTATTAACTTATCCCAATATTTTATTCCATCTTACTTATTGATAAATACCAATTTAAAAAAAATATTCCACCGTAAATTCTATATTTATATACATATTCTGCTATACTTGTTTTCCATCACAAAGTTCCGCTACCTACCGGCGTCCATTAAGTCCTTCCATCAATGCAAAGTGGTCCTTGACTTCCTCACAACCTTGTTTTCCTCTCACCATCCTTAATACTCCCAAAAATCCATAAAAAAGGCCATATGTTTGTAAAAACCAAAATTTGCTTTACCGGCAAAAGTGTCTTGATTCATTCCCGGAAATTTGAATCCATGTTTAAAAATAAACCCGTAACGTATGCGCCATATAATAACAGCATTTAACTGTTATCTTCAACATTGCTACGCAAATTGTAGTTTCCGAACTACAAAAAACTTTAATGCAACAACACATGTTGTCTGCACCTCTTCACCTAATACCCTAGACTCAAAATGCCAAATATTTAAATCAATCTTTATTTTGATTTCAAAACAATATAAATTGAATCGTCCCTACCGACAAACAAACACAAATCCCCTATCATAACCGAACGAACCCTATACCGTGGCACGTTCTTTCCGAACCACACCAACCGGTATACACAAGTTCGCAATTCAATAACGCAAAATCCGTGAATAAACAGACACGTCCCACATTCCCCGAGAATGCTGAAACAAAATGTATTAAAAAGTATGAGCCTAATCTCAGTGGAACAACACTATACAACCTGACCGTAACTAAAAAAATTTTCTTTTGAATCGACCTATTGTCACCTAACCGCAGCGGCTAATCAGCCCCAATGCTGCTTCTTCTGCATGACCGGCGCAAAAGCGCCCACACGGCCACCGAAGAATCGTCGACAAAATTCACTTAGATACTAGAATGTCCTACCATAGAGACATACTCACCATTTTCGTTCCCTCCATTGCCCTCCTTTGGGATGGTTATCCTGATGGTTTCCTATTGGTGGATTCCCGCGTAGGAGTGCTCTTTTCCTGGCACTCGACGTTGGATCCTACCGGCTGCGCCAAAATGTTGGGGTCCTCGTGTCTGCTTGTCGGCGAGAGAGACGTCCTGTCGCCGTTTTCAGGCGAGTGGCTGAAAAATCAAGAGCCCTAACGTAGAATTTAAACACTACCACTTTTCGGTTTCAAAACACAAGAGAGATTTATTCTTAAAATACTAGTTCTTATATACTATTTGTGAATGAGCATTACCGCCTACGTCTTGACTTTTCTGGTGTTCCAGTTTCGCAGTTGTTATTTGGTGTCAGTGGCTCAAGCCCACTGACCTACTGCAAGTAAAAATGTCGTCGGTGCATTCTAAATGCCCCTCGTCAGCTTGACTGCGGAACTGTGACACCCTAAAAGTTTACATCATAATTAGTGCATAAATACTACTCATTTACAATATTTGCACCCTAAAAATATGTGCATTCTTAATGAGTTTAATGGGAGCCGGTGCTGTGAGTCTGCCTACGCGTAAGTAGCTTGATTCTAACTCACAACACCTCGACCCGGAACTGTGAATGCAGTGAACTGCTTACTACCTTCATCCATTGGCACCTGCCAGTAGCCGTTCTTTAAGTCCAAAGTACTGATGCACTTAGCTTCTCCCAATCGATCTAAGGTATGGTGTATGCGTGGCAGAGGGTATGCATCGGCTACTGACTTGGCATTCTGTTGGCGGTAGTCCACACATAGCCTCCATTTACCGGTTTTAATCTTCACCAATACGATAGGCGCACTATGTGGGCTGTTAGAAGGTTCAATTCAACTTTTGTTGATTAGCTCGTCCACTTGCTCGTTGATAATAGCCTGCATTGCTGGATTTCTAGGGAAATACCGCTGTTTGATAGGCGCCTCGTCCTTCATCATAATTTTATGCTTCGTGACGCTGGTAACGCCTTGGAGTTCTTCGAACAACTGCAACTCCGTCGCAATGAAAGCAGCTTTCTCAAGCTCATTGTTTTCGCAGTCGGTCCTCACTGTACAATTTATCGTTACCGAAGCGGTGTTGGTGTCTTTGACGACTAGTACGACACTGCTGCCTCCACATTTAAAGGCGGCGTTGCATTTGGGTAGGAAAGCCATGCCGACGATAATGTCATCGATAGCATCCGGCAAGATTAAAAATGCGATACTCTGCCGTTCGCTAACCATTTGAATTGGTATCTCCGGTATCTCCAGCACAATTCGCTTAGTTCCGTCCGCGAGCCTTACCGCCACGCTCCTCGTTGTTGTGTCCCGGAATGTTGTTAATTTCTCGGCAAACTTCTTTCTAATGAAGCTGCGCGTTGCTCCAGTGTCTATGGTCCGCCTGTTGCGTTCCTACGATAATAACTGCTGTGAGGCGACCAGCCTGGAAACATAGGTTATTTATTGTGGTCGGGGTCTGTTTGCTGAACCTCTCATTGGGCCTCGGTCCTGATGAGAAGCTTGCGCGTTTCCCGAACGGCAACATTCGATGGTCTTCACGCCTCTTCTGCCATAATCCCAACAGAACATAAACTGGTTGTTTCGGCATCCTCTTTCAAAAACGCCGTCACGACCACAGCGTCTACATTCACTAAATTGATCTCTGCTTCCGGGGCGGTTGTCACCATGCGGTGTCGCTCTTCTTCAGGATGCGATGGTCTAAACGCGCGAGTTACGTCAGCAGCGCAATTCAACGCCACCAAAGCGACGAAAGTTACGCCAGCAGCGCAACCAAACGCTGCTTACTCAACTGGCACTATTTTCCAATATAAAATATGAATGTATGCAAAGACGGCGGAAACATATTAAGAAAAGAAGCCCTCCACTTGCGAAATGCACCAACGTCCCCATACTCACATTTCAGTTAGTTCATATTCTCTTTCCCACTATATTTGTGCAACTCAAGTGCATCGACATTTGACCAAATTAATAATTACGACACTCGGGTAAAATTCAAATGCACCAACACCAAATGCAGGTCACTTGTCATATTTCAATTGACCAATGCAACACATTCTCTTGAAAGACATTCGTACAGCTCGAATGCAAAGACACTCAAATAAACGTCAAATTTGTGAGTGAACCCTAATCCCCTAACACCTCGCCGCGGAATATGGTTTGAAGTGCACCAAATGACGAGTATGGAAAGGTCTACTTTATTAATGTATTTTTTATTCAAGTATTTCTTTTGTATTTATGTATAAGTAACGAAAAAGGTTATTTAAGAGACTGTTCGAATAGTACTTAAGTCAGTCTAATTTTAATACTCCGAAATAAAACTAGATACGCTAAACCGAAGTTTAAAAATCTTGTATTAATTTATTTTCGTAACTGGCAGAAATATTTTAAAATTAAACTTTACTAATCGCAGTCGTGAAAAATATATCTAAAGAAATATTTTAAAATCAAACTTTGCTAATCGCAGTCGTGGAAGATATCTAAAGATATATTTTAACACCGGACAGTTATATAATAACAGTTAATACAATTTTTTTAATCAAGTTGAGAGAAACTATTTTATTCTAAGTGCTTCTGAATGCCAAAAATAAAAGGTGAAAGACTAAAAACAAATAACTCTCCGTATTCAAGTGCAGTGTCATTAAGCGAACAAAGTATACGTGAGGTACTTGCAAGCCCTAGCATAGGAACCCCAAGTGCAGCAACCAACAACGAAACAACAATGGCTTTCACCCTGAGCACAAGCGAAATGCTTAAAGAAGTCCAACGTATACACGAATTTCGTGGTGATGGAACATATGCGCTAACATCTTTTCTACGTGAAGTTGAACTTATCTTGCCAATGATCAGCGGTGAAGCCGGGGCAAGAGAATACATGTTGCAAAGGATAGAGATAAATAATATACAAGGACAAGCCCTAGACGTGGTGAGAACCCTAGGTACAGCAGCTACGTGGAACAACATCTGAGCAACCCTCGTCCAGAACTACGGTGTACAGGAAACATATCATAACCTCTATTAGAAAGCGTTTTCCGCAAAAAATTATAACGCAAGAGAATATTTTAATTATTTAAGAAATATATTATCTAGAATTAATGAAAAATTTGAATACGACCAATATAATCCCACCGAATTCAGCCCACAAAATAATGAATCGGTTATATTAAAAACATTTTTACATAACATAGATGCGAATCTGGCCTCAATTGTGCTTAATAGAAATATAAACAATCTAAGGGAGGCATATACTATATTAGAAACAAACGGCTTAATTAGAGACCAAAACATTAGCAAAACGATTAGCACACAAAAAAATAGCAATTTCAGTCAGTTAAGGCAAAATAAACATAATTCAAGACTAAGTAGCTATAAGTCAAATCAGCCTAGATATAACAACTACAACTCAGTAGAACCTACACAAATGTCTTACAATTCAGGTAGCTATAGGCAAAATAATTACAATCCCAATCAACCTAGACAAAATAATTACAACTTAGGACAGCCGGCAAGGAATTATGAAAATTCAGGTAACTTCGGGCGAAGCAACTATAACTCAAGAAAGTTTCAGCAAAGCAATAATAATTCAGGACGATTTAGACAAAATAATAGGGACATTTTAGAACCTAAGGACATTGACCATGTAGAGGAAGATGTAAATTTTCATTTGAGCCCCTCAAAACGTATCTACCGATAGTCGAATTCGATATAGATAACAACACGATCAAGTGCCTTGTAGACACAGGATCTCACACTAGTCTATTAAATGAAAGTATGCTACCACAGTATAAGAGACAGCCCCTAAAACGGCTCATAGCTTGTAGGTCACTAAATGGACAGATAAACGTAGAGACAGAAATAATCACCCCCCCTACCAAAAGATTTTAAAGAAGATGCTCTTATGGTATGGAAACTAACAAAGTTTAAAGGGAAATATTTTGACGCAATAATAGGACAAAATCTATTAAAACCATTAAAAGCCATAATTAATATGGAAAACATACAATTTGATGAGATTTCTTTTGTCCTGTCCGTATCGAACTGAGGAAATTCACCAACTGGAACCCATCGATGATTGTTCTCTCAAATTCAGAGAGTTATTTAAAGCCCTTAACCCTAAAGAGGAAAAGGAATTGACAAAATTAATTGCATACAATAAATATCTGGACTAAATGGACAGATAAACGTAGAGACAGAAATACTCACCCCCCCTACCAAAAGATTTTAAAGAAGATGCTCTTATGGTATGGAAACTAACAAAGTTTAAAGGGAAATATTTTGACGCAATAATAGGACAAAATCTATTAAAACCATTAAAAGCCATAATTAATATGGAAAACATACAATTTGATGAGATTTCTTTTGTCCTGTCCGTATCGAACTGAGGAAATTCACCAACTGGAACCCATCGATGATTGTTCTCTCAAATTCAGAGAGTTATTTAAAGACCTTAACCCTAAAGAGGAAAACGAATTGACAAAATTAATTGCATACAATAAATATCTGTTTTTTCAACATGAAATAATAACTGCAGTAAATACTCCGACCTACTCCAAAATCTATAGAAACCCACAGGTCACGAACAGGAGATTAAGACACAAATCAACGATATGCTAAAGTAACGTATTATTAGAGAAAGCAACTCTCCCTACAATAGCCCACTCTGGATCGTTCCAAAGAAGCCAGACAATTCAGGGAAAAAGAAATGGAGGATCGTGATAGACTATAGAAAGCTAAACGACATAACCATAGACGACAAATTCCCCATACCCCACATTGACGGAATTTTCGACAAACTGGGACGAGCCCAATATTTCACCACAATAGACCTAGCAAAAGGTTTTCACCAAATACTGGTGAAGGAGGAAGATAAAAAAAAAATAGCGTTTTCTACACCACTCGGACATTACGAGTATATTCGCATGCCTTTTGGACCGAAAAACGCCCCATCCACTTTCCAACAGCTAATGAATTATGTCCTGAAGGACTATATAAACATAATCTGCCTAGTATACATGGATGATATACTAATCTTTAGTACCTCAATCGAGGAACATGTGGAAAACATTAAAAAATTATTCAACAGACTAAGAAAACATAATCTGAAGATACAATTTGACAAATTGCAAAACAGACCAAATTCCTGGGGCATGTCTTGACCCACCAAGGAGTTCAGCCTAACCCGCAAAAAGTAGCAGATATCTTAAAATTAAAACTACCCACCACCCCAAAACAAATAAAATCATTTCTAGGCGCCACTGGGTACTACCGCAAATTCATTAAAGATTATTCCAAGGTAACACAACCACTAACGAAATATCTAAAGAAGGGTGCCAAAATAAATATCAATTATATTAATAATTAGTTATATTAATGCTTACGATAAACTCAAACACATACTGACGGAAGACCCAATCTTGAAATACCCAGACTTTTAAAATAACATTTAAGTTAGTAACTGATGCTAGCAATTTTGCTATAGGCTACAACAAGAAAACCATCCAATCTGCTACGCCAGTAGAACATTAAATGACCACGAACAGAAATACTCCACAACAGAAAAAGAGCTCTTAGCTATCGTTTGGGCCACTAACTACTATAGGCCATATTTATATGGGAACAAATTTCATCTACTAACAGATCACCAACCACTGAAATGGCTGTACACGAAATCGAATGGGAAAGACATAAACCCACGATTATATATATATATATAATATGAGCATTGATTACATATAATATGAGCATAGATTACATAAAAGGCTCAGAAAATAAAGTAGCAGATTTCAAGAGCAGGAAAAATAACGAGACAGACGAGATAAATGCCCTCGAGAACACCCTCGAAGAAAATTGCAACCAATCCATGGCAAATAACGTAGATGACAACGAAATCATAGCTGAGAAGAGGAACTCCATAATCATATACCAATATCTGAAACGGTCGTGAATAAATTCAAAACACAGATAATATTGACCGAAAATAACATAAAAGAGTTTGAAATAGTACATAAAAACAAGAAAATATATATCTCAAAAGACGACTTGGAAAGTAACGTACCGGACATCCTAAGAAGACACATTAAAATAGGCAAAGTTGGCATTTATAGTGAACTAAATGATCACGAATATAACATACTCCAACAACGAATCATAGATATATTCGATGGTATAAACACAATTAAATTTGTTAAATGCCCATATCATGTAAAGGCTGTCAATGAGGAAGAAGCGTTTAAACAAATATATATATACTCGTATATATATATATATATATATATATATATATATATATATATATATATATATATATATATATATATAAATATATATATATATATATATATATATATATATATATATATATATATATATATATATATATATATATATATATATAAGGGCTGCTCAGATGTCGTTCCACGTAGCTGTTGTACCTAGAGTTCTCACCACGTCTAGGACTGGTCCTTGTATTTTATTTATCACTATCTATATTATAAAGAAATATCATAAATTCGAAACGGGACATACAGGCATTGGTGAAAACTACGAAGGGCTAAAACGATGCATTTATTCCCCCAATCTAAAATACCTCATACAAAAATTCATTAATAATTGCGATACCTGCAATAGAGCAAAATACGATAGGCGACCAATAAAAAATAAATTCAAAACTACAGAAACACCGAAAGACTGTAAAGAAATAGTCCACATGGAGGTATATACAAACTCCAAATTAAATTTTAAAACATTTATAGACAGATTCTCCAAGTTTGCGACGGTATTTGTACTAGAAGATAGAAAAAACCACACAATAATAGAAAAAATTAGACAGTATAAATCCCAAAAAGGACATTTCAAAAAACTCATAACCGACAACGAATTCAGAAGTATAAATATTAAAGATTTCCTTAGAAATGAAAACATTGAATTACACTTAGTAAAACCAAATAACCACACTGGTAACTCTGACATAGAAAGACTCCATAACACACTAACAGAGAAAGTTACGGCCCTTGGTATAGAAGAAAAAGAATTAAATATTCAAAATAAAATTAGCAAAGCGATCGAACAATATAACAATTGCTACCACTCAGTGACAAGTGAAAAGCCAATCAACGTTGAAACAGACAGATGCAACAAAGACGTAATTTACAAAAGAATATATGACGAAAAACAGAGGCAATGAATATAAAATTAGGGACACTTATAGATAACCACAATAACATTATTTTTGCAATCAAGATACCAAAAGAAGAGGTCTCACTCTCAATATACTCGTATTTACTCGTACCAATAGCAGATAACAAAAACAGAGAACTAATGTTAGACCAACAGAAAATTGTGCATTATAAAAACATAACATTCATTTACGAAAAAAACAAAGACCTAAAAAACTTAGAGCCTCTAAGAAATTGCCTAACAAAACAAAATTGCTTACAAATATTTAACAATGCAACAGAAATTACAGAAATTAAACCTGGAGTAATATTTTTAAAAAATCAAGTAAATGAAACACTTGTAGACAATTATAATAATGAAAAAGAAGATTTAAATGGAAATTATTAAGTTTTAACAATTGCTCGATAGAAATAAAAGAGAAAAAATTTTATAATACTGAAATAATATTTAGGCAAAGTTTTATCATTAATAAGTATTTAGAAAAAAAAAAAAATATGAAAATAAAAAATTAATATCCAATGATACTGTACTAGAACAAATCGAAAACATAGAAAAGATTAATGAACTAAAATATATTAAGAAAAAACAAAACATATACGGATCAATTACATTCGTATCTTTAGTAATTGTAACCATACTGGTAATCGCACTTGTCTTCATAAGTTACGCCAGCAGCGCAACCAAACGCTGCGGAAACATATTAAGAAAAGAATCCACTTGCGAAATGCACCAACGTCCCCATACTCACATTTCAGTTAGTTCATATTCTCTTTCCCACTATATTTGTGCAACTCAAGTGCATCGACATTTGACCAAATTATTATTTACGACACTCGGGTAAAATTCAAATGCACCAACACCAAATGCAGGTCACTTTGTTGGGGTCCTCGTGTCCTTGCTTGGCGGGCGACGTCCTGTCGCAGTACTTCCGGGCGCGTGGCTGCAAAATCAAGAACCCTAACGTAAAGTACAAACACTTTTCACTTTTCAGTTTTTAAAACACAAGAGAGCTTTATTCTTAAAATGCTAGTTCTTATATACTATTTACAAATAAACATTACAGTCTACGTCTTCACTTTTCTGGTGTTCCAGTTACGCAATTGTTATTTGGTGTCAGTTGCTCAAGCCCGCTGACCTACTGCAAGTAAAAGTGTCGTCGGTGCATTCTAAATGCCCCTCGTCAGCTTGACTGCGGAACTGTAACACCCTAAAAGTTTACATCATAATTAATGAATAATCACTATTTATTTACAATATTCGCACCCTAAAAATATGTGCGTTCTTAATGAATTTAATAGGAGCCGGTGTTGTGAGTTAACTACGCGTAAGTAGCTTGATTCTAACTCACAACATCCCTCAGCTCTTTCTAAAAGAAGTTAGTGCAACTAACTTCCATTAAATCTCTACAATATTTTTCTTGCACTGCAAACATATATGTGCATCGATTGAACTCTATAGTACATATATATAATTTGTTTTATTTTTTTTTTCATGAAATCGCCTTGTTTGGGTTCTATCACGGTTTTTTCTTCCTTTTTTATTCTTTTCTTTTCCATATATATATTTTTTTTTTCTCTAGCTTTTATTTTCTTTTGTAGTTTTCTTTCTTTTATTTTTATTTTTTTCTTTACTTTGTTTTTGTTTTTGTTTGTTTGTTTTTTTTTTTTTTTTTTTCTTATTTTTATCCATCATTATTTTTTTTTTATATTCCCCTTTTTATAATTTGGTCTTTCATTGACTCTTTTCTCATTGGCGTATATACAAATATCTAAACAATAACACAATTCTATTCTATACATAAAACCTTATATTATACTGCGCCCTCTGCTACCTGCTGGTCCAGTTGACGACCGTCGTTGTCAGAGTGAAGTCCCTCGATGAACTCTGCATACCCCTCCCTTCTTTCTGGATCGGTACGTACAAAGATGTTATAGGTTGGCGATCTGGTTTGCCATTAAAACTTTGCTTTTAGTATCCTTCTTCTTTCCCTTTATAGTGTGCCCCACGGCTGTAGGTGGTACTGCCTCTGCTAGTAGTATTCAACCAGTAAAAATCATTTGGAATACATGAGAGATTACAATACACCTTCTTGCTTTGCAGCAATGCGTTTTATGGTGGAAGTGTTTCTCTTGAGCTTCCTCATAATGGTATTTGACATCGTTTGGCTTTGATATGGAGACAATCGGTATTTTTCTGAGATACACGTTCAATTATGTAATTTGTGTACTGTGTTCGGTTACCAGTCTCTGTATCCTCTTGTATTAAATCATATTTCATATGTAAATCACATATCATATGTTCATACTCTAGATTGGACATATACTTCAATGAAGCAATTAACTTCCGTGAGCCAAATTTCCTCTGCTTATTATATTTGGTGGTGGTTTCAGTCACCCACCTTAAGCTTTTACCCATATTCAACTTATTCAAAATCGATTCTGTTGAGATCGTGATACACTGGGTTGACCTTGTAATATAAAACTGTCCAATGCAAAATATGACTCCGCAAGGAAACTTGTTTATTTTTGGTTCTTTGTCAATAACTCATCCACAACGCGTTCAAATGCTGCGGCCATATGCCGTTTCGCAAAATTAAAATTACATCCGTCGCCATTCATCCCCAATTTAATATGTTGGCATCCTTGGGGTCACAAACCTTAGATAACTGCCAAAAATCTCTGTTTTTCAAAAACGCATCTTTCCGAATACTATGTTGGTCCTTTAGTCCGCACCGTCTTCCGATATCCGCTGTTCCCGGAACTTCCTGCTTCGCTTCACATCATCAGAGCTATTTAGAGAACACCTATAATAATTTTCTCAATTTTCTAATATACATTTTAGTTTGATATTTCTTCTATGTTTAATTTTTGTCAAACATTTTATAAGTCAATTTAATAAATGAATTTCAAAATTATATAATATTTAAATAAATACACTATAAGTACTATATATACTCTTGGGTATAATTTCTTTTTCTTTTTATTATAACACTTATTTTATTATAAAGTTAGATTTTAAACAATTAATTTTTTAACTCTAATTTTTTTTTTCTAAACTACCTTTAATTTTAATCTGAACTTTTACTCAGATTATAATTTTTTAATCTGTAACTTTTCTTAAACATACGCTATTCCTGAATATATAAACAAAAAACAATATTTCTACAACATGCTTTTTTTATAATTGAATGCTATATCATTCAATTTGCCATCCACTCGTCTTCTCCCCTTACATTATCGGATTCGCTACCGTATCCTGGAGGAAAAGAGGACTGGACTATGCGTTTTCATAGCCATATAGGGCATCAGTTTTGCTCTGATTAATTTTCCGTGCTCTTTTTCAACACGTGAGTTATCACTCATTTCAACTTTGAACCAATTCATTGGCCCTCCGACAAAAACCAGATTATACAAAATAATCCCGTTTGTGTCAAAACTTTGTCCATTGCATGACTATACCTTTCATCGCATACAATTACGTTTTATTTTAATTTACTTCTAGCCTGATATGTATATATCCATTATCGATTCTATTTTCCATCCTGTAATTAGCCCGTATATGAATACATACATACATTCAAGGCGCTTTAATTTACCTAGAATTAATTACTAACGTTATTTTCCCCAATTAACTATACATTTTTTCGAATTTCCATACGCTAATTTCCTAAACAATAAACAGTTAAAACCTATGTACGAGTATCTGCAAAAATATACATACGCACATACCCATTCCTCCTAACTAGAATACTTACTTCTTTAAATATACATTCGTACATTCATTCTTTATCTTATACACATATATACATACTCGTATATGTACTTACTTCACCAGCAGTTCCGTTGCCTGGCGTTAATGCTCATGCATCGAATTTCAGTGCATACTCTGCCGTATGTGTGTATGTACATATTCGAAGTTTTATATTACTTACCCACGACTGTCTTACTATCTTATTTTATTTTTTAATTACGTGCAATATTTATCATTATTTTAAAAAAAAAATATTTTTCCCTACTATGCTTCGTTCGGCCACAGTGCATAATAAGCCCTTTTATTACGTCAACTTTAATCGCTCGATTTTAAGTGGCACACTTCTACTGGCCTTGACTTTGAAAATCGGAGCTTTGTGTGTTATTTGATACACACACGTACATGTTTACGTTGTTATTTTTGTGTTTACACTTGTAAAACACTGCTAACACATGTCTTTATTTGTGTGGTCTAAAGTGGAATAATTTCAATAAATTATTATGTTGCTTTTTATTTTTTCCCTTAATCGTTACGACTGTTGTAACTGGGCTTCGGATCTCTGCTACTACATACGGACCTATCCACACAGGTGAGAATTTGTTTCTCCTAGCCTGATTCTTCATTAGTACTTGATCACCCACATGAAAAACTACTGATACTTTTGCACTTTATTCGGGTCATCAGCATTGTATACAGGCGCACATTTGCGCTTCAAATTCGCTGGCATGTTGAAATCAAACCCGTAGAGTGTTCTAAACGGAGTTTGCTTCGTTGATACATGCACAGTATTGTTGTGTACATGCATCGCAGTGGTTAACCATTGATCCCAATTCGAGCCGTCTTCCTTGGCAAAACTGCGCAAGTACTCGGCCAGAGGTCGATGACTACGTTCCAGTGAGCCATTCGCCTGTGGATGATATGGTGTTATGTGCAACTTCTTGATTCCCAGCATTTTACACGTTTCTGAGAATAGTTTTGATACGAAATTTGAACCATTGTCGGTTATCAAAATCTTAGGTATGTTGTATCTTGGTATAATTTCATCAAAGAATGCTTTGGCCACCGTACTTGCCACGCACGCCATATACTTTGAGAAATCGTCTTGGAACGTCAAGATGTATTTATTGCCCGAAACAGTCTCAGGTAAAATACCTACAATATCCATATGAACTTTATCAAATGGTTGTTTTGGTGTGTCAGCTAACACCATGGGCATCTTGGTTAGCTTTGAACTTTTGTTGGCCTGGCACTTTGGGCAACTTCTTACATATTTTTTTATGTCCTTGAGCATACCTTTCCATCCGTATACTCGCCTAATTCTGTCATGGGTTTTCCAGAATCCCTGGTGTCCACCTAGAGGTGAATCATGGAAACCCTTTAACACAGCCTGGATATCCTTTATATCCTTCAGCCATTCCACACTACTGGCTCTTTGTTCATTGGCAACGTCACCCGCATTGGTAACATTTCCTGTTGCATCAATTTTATCCCCTTGAATTCTCTCGGTCTTCTCCTTATCTGACCGTGCTTTGGCTCTCGTTTGCACTACTGATACCTTCTGTGCCTGCGGTACTCTGCTGAGTGCATCTGCATTCAGATTCCTTTTCCCAGGTTTGTAAATGATTTCAAAATCATACTCAGACAATTTATGTCTGAACCTGGCTAGCCTAGACGTTTGGTCTTTCAAATTGGCTATGCCTCTCAACGGCTGGTGATCAGTGTATATCTTGAATGGGCGTCCTAGCAGATATGCCCTAAAATTCTTTGTAGCCCACACTATGGCTAGACATTACTTTTCTATTGTGGAGTATCTCTTTTCCGTGTCGCTAAGCGCTCTGCTTGCGAATGCTATTGGTCGGTCACTACCGACTTCCCCTTGTGACAATACTGCCCCTAATGCTTCATTGCTAGCATCAGTGGTCAACAAAAAAGTGTGCTCAAAGTCGGGGAATGCCAAAATCGGTGGCGAGCTAATTATTTCTTTTAGCCCCTCGAATGCTTGCTGACATCTCTCTGTCCATTCGAACTTTGCCTCTTTTCGTAGCAACTTGTTAATTGGCAACGCAATTCCGGCTAGTCCTTCCACGAACTTTCTATAATAGTTCACTAGTCCTAGAAATGCTTGCACTTCTTTTCTGTTTCTTGGAACCGCTAAATTTCTAACGCATTCCACCTTCTGCGGGTCAGGCAGTGCTCCTGCCTCTGAGCAACGATGGCCTAAATAAACCACCTCTCTTCGCAAAAATTGACACTTCTCCGTGTTCAATTTTAAATTGTGTTCTCGTAATTTCTGGAGCACCTTGCACAAGCGTTGCGAATGCTGCTGCAAGTTCTTCCCATAAATTACAATATCATCGAGGTACACAAAACAATCTAACCCTTGTAAGCCTGTTAGCACATGGTTCATTAGCCTTTGGAAGGTAGCCGGTGCTCCTGTTAATCCAAACGGCATTCTATTAAACTCATAATGCCCCAAACCGGTGCTGAACGCGGTTTTCTGCTTATCTTGGGTATCCACCAGAACTTGGTGGTAGCCACTCGCTAAATCAAGTGTAGAAAAATATCTACTGTGTCCCAATTGATCCAGAATTTCTTCTATCCTTGGTATCGGGAACACCTGCTTGATAGTGGCGTCGTTCAATTTCCTAAAATCGACGACCATTCTCCACTTCTTCCGACCCTGAGCACCTCCCTTCTTTGGTACCAAAATTATTGGTGAGTTCCAAGGCGAGATACTCGGTGAAATTATGTTATCTTTTAACATCCCTTCCACTTGCCTGTTTACCTCATCTTTGTGAGCCTGTGGCAATCTGTACTGTTTCTGGTTAATTGGTGCTTCTCCACTCTAGTAGGTATTTCATGCTCTACCTCTGGTGTATATGTTAACTGGTCTCCTTCCAGCAAAAATATGTCATGGAATGACGCACAAATGGCTTCTATTGATGCCTTCTCTTCTGAATTCACGCTTGGGTCTAACTTCAAGGATTCTAGCACCCTCTCCATTCTTTTTCTTATATCTACCTGCTTAATCTGATTCACCGATCTATAATTCGGTTCCTTAAAATTATCATAGCTAGTGAACTTGGGCCTAAAATCCTCCTCCATCAGGTAGTCCTTTTCCGATGCGTTGAGTACGCAAGCGTACACCTTACCCTTGTCAACGTGCGTTATGGTTTCCCCCATATATACGCCCTCCGCTAGCTGCTGCTTGTGCAAAACAACAGTCCTAAGTTTCGTATTTACATGCATAGTAACTACTCTGGTTGACCTTCCGTTTACTACCTCCATACCACACTTCTTAACCCCAGTCACGGTTCCTTCCTGCCATGACATTAATGGAAAAGTAAGGATTCTATGCTTATTGTTATCATAGAATGATAACTGCTTATCGAGCGCATCCAGTATGGTGCGTCCCCAAAGATTATCACGGCCAATTATTCCATCAGCCGGGATACCTTTCCTATCCACTTCCACTGCGTGCACTCTAAAACTCATACCCTTAACTCCACTGTGCCCTATTCTGAGCGACCCCAATGTCCTAATGCACCCTCCAAACGCTCCGTTAAGGGTTCTTAAGTCCATTTGATTAATGTCTAGCCCCTTCCGTAAAACACTAGATTTTACGAGGCTAGTGTCCGCCCCTGAATCTACTAATAGCACTAGTTTTCCACTCGCTGCTTCCTCGCAGGGCATCTCGATGAAGGCATCACCTATCCTGCTCATAGCGAAGCAATGTCCTTCTGTTCCCAACATGGACGCGTATCCACTTCCTAACTCTTCGTGATACTGGAGAGCCTCCTGCTCCTCCTTCTCCTGGACTGTAGTTCCTACATTACTAGTCCCACGTATTTCCGGCCTTATTATTACTCTCTTTCTTTTGGCTTTCCAGTCTACTGGCCTCGACTGGGCCGCTGGAAGTTTCCCTGGTTCCTTTGTTGGAACTGTCTATCCCTGCATTCCGCAGCACGATGCCCCATCCGTCCACATGAGAAGAATTTCAACCCCTGTTGGGTGTTGCCTAACCTTTGTCCACCTCTAGAATTCCAATTTGGTCGCTGCTGACCATTCCCCGTGTTGAAAGGATTTCTTCCTTGGTTAATCCCTTCCGTTGAGTTGACTCGAGGACCACTACCCCTGCTGTCCCTTAAGGGTGGATCTGGGCGCCTCGTAGCTGGCTGCCTTCTACTTTGATCCCATTTATTGTCTAATTGACACTGTCTACTTGCCTCATGACCATATGTTTGGCACTCCATACAATAGGGCGTGTTTTTGCGTGTAACGCATTCATCCCTTGTATGCCCTGGCTTATGACAGAATGAGCAAATGGGTTTCCTCGGCTGGAACCTCTCAACCAAGAATTCTTGGTCTCTTTGTTGCGGAAATTGGCCCATCAATCTACCGACTCCACATCTGTTTTGCTGCTGTACTGTTCCTACCTCTGCAGGAGCATCAGTCCAGCAGATTCCACCTGTTGTCGTTCGTTGTTGTATTGCTGCTTCAGCGGACGAGACCGCTTCCACTAGCTCTGCCATACTCCTCGGCGTGAGAGTAAGAGTATAATTAGCTAAATCCCTATTTATCAGGCCTGCCTTGAACACAGAAATCATAGTCCGTTCTACTTGAGCCTTGTAAGCTGCAACATTTTCTGGAAACTGCCTGTTGGCTTCCGTCTCAGCAGCGTTCCCCAGAGACTGGAGCCTTCGTCCCCAGGCTCTCAAATCCTCCCCCGGTGTCTGAGTTGATTCCTGAATTTCCCGAACGAGACAGTCGTATGACTTTTGTTTCAAATATGTCCGATCCAAAAGTGCGTATAACTCCGGCAGGGCGCTTACTGAGCTATGCGCTAGTAAATCAAACGCATCACCTGTGGTTCTTTGGCTAACACACTTTATTAAGTGTTACCCGTCCGCTTCCGGAACACTCAGCTGTGCTAGCTCACAACCTTCTTTGAAGCGCCGGATCTCAGTTCTCAGATCATACAACTCGACTCCTGAGAACATGGGCACCAACTTCTCCACCGCATGAGCAACTTCCAGAATGCCCATTTTATTCCTTTGTGTTTTCTCAATTGCTGGTAAAACCTTAGCTTTATTAATCTCTTTGGGGGTTTCCAAATTCTCTTCTCCCGGATCTGAGAGGTAATTGGCCAGTGACGGACTCAAACTAATTAGTCTTCGATCGTTTGTTCGTGCAGGCGAAATACTGCCCACAGTATCGGAACTTTGCTGCACGGGTACTGCTTCCGGCTCCTTTGGTGGATATCCCTGATTTTTATTATTTATCGGGCCTCCCGGAGAAAAAGGCTCGACACCGATTTCAGATGCGCCAAACAAAAATCCCGCTTGCCTTTCTTCATTAAGTACTAATCTTGGCTTTACCATGCGGCTTATCCCTTCTGGTGTTAAATACTCCGGCCAGCGAACTTCAGGAGGCAATGTCAATACTGTCTGTGTAAATCCAGCCGATGCTGATTTTGATCTCTCCTTTCTATGTGGGTTGCTATCGGTCGCCCGTCCTCTTTTCAATCTTGCACACTCCTTCTCCAACAGCGTTGCTGCTTCCTCTGTTTCCGTCAATCTCTGAGAAAGTTGCTTTACCTTCTTCTCCAGATACTCTTTTTGTGCTCTCCAATCTTCTGCTTTCTTATGAAAACTGAACAACTTTTCTTCTGTTCTTTTTTGGATTGCCGTCAAGGCTTGATCCGCTACCTCTAATGGTGACACAGCGCCTCCGGCGTTCGCCTGCCTCCACAATTCCTGAGCTTCTTCCCTGCTCGTACTCGCTGCGAACTGGTCAACTATTTTCCCAGTAAACAGTTTCACCTCTGACTGTATTGATTTCAATCTGTTCCTTATTTCCTCGTCTGGCGAAACCAAACTCACAATCTCTTGCCCTAGTCCCTCTAATTCAGAACTAAATGTATCTGCCCATTCGTTGACCAGACTATTTATGTACTCTGCGTAATTTTCCGCAAAATATTTTCCCTTGCCGTACTCAACTGCGTGAGGCAACAACAGCCCGTGATTATTGTTGAACTCTCTCCCCAGATTTTGCAACTGTGATATTCGCTTGCGGTAATACACGTTGTCCTTACGTAAACTGCCGTCTTTCTTAAAATTACGGACCAATTTTTCAATCGTATCGCCAATTTGCTCCTGCATCAGCAGTAATCCTTGCGCTTCCTTCCTCATATCCCAAATGCCAGAACAGATGGCGTATCCCAATTACAAATAAAAACCCAATAATTGTTAAAACTTGTTACAATATTTTATTCGATCTTACTTATTGATAAATACAAATTTATTTAAAAAAAAACATTCCACCGTAAATTCTATGTTTATATTCTTTCTTTACTTATCCTCCATCTCAAGTTTCAAATCCGCTGTCTAACGGCGTCCATTAAGTCCTTCCATCAGTGCAAATTGGTTCTTGACTTCCTCACAGATACTCCTTGATTTCCTCTCACCATCTTTTAATTCTCCCAAGAATCCATAGAAAAGGCCATATGTTTGTAAAAACCGAAATTTGATTTACCGGCAAAAGTGTCTTGATTCATTCCCGGAAATTTGAATCCATATTTAAAAATAAACCCGTAACGTATGCGCCACATAATAATAGCATTTAAATGTTTTCTTCAACATTGCTACGCAAATCGTAGTTTCCGAACTACAAAAAACTTTGATGCAACAACACGTGTTGTCTGCACCTCATCACCTAATACCCTAAACTCAAAATGCCAAATATTTAAATCAATCTTTATTTTGATTTCAAAACAATATAAATTGAATCGTATAAATGTCCCTACCGACAAACAAACACAAATCCCCTAAAAAAAAATCCTCACAGCTAGGATGAACATACATAGACCGTCCGATCATACTGACGGTTTATGGTTGCCATTCAAAGCTGCGTGCAACAGCGCAAACGCGCCTATAGGTTGCGACTTCTTTGACCAGCGCTACGGCGCCTTCAGGGTCGCAGAAGTATCTACTTATTTTACGCTACTATACACTCTACTCACCATTATTTTTCCCGATGACATCCTTTTTTCCACAGTGTCCTTAGATGAGGTCCTTCGAATTCGTTGCAGGATGCCTCTCTGCTTCAGGGTTCCTTGCCCTGGGATTGCTCCAATAGGTCCTTTAGACCGGCTGCGCCAAAATGTTGGGGTCCGTATCTGCTTGTCGGCGAGAGACGTCCTCTGGAATGTCCTGTCGCGGGAACCTGTAAAACCTACACCACTTTATTAAATGAGCACTGCACTATTTTGGGTTTAAAACAACAAGAGAGCTTTATTCTTAAAATGCTAGTTCTTATATACTATTTACAAATAAACATTACAGTCTACGTCTTCACTTTTCTGGTGTTCCAGTTACGCAATTGTTATTTGGTGTCAGTCGCTCAAGCCCGCTGACCTACTGCAAGTAAAAGTGTCGTCGGTGCATTCTAAATGCCCCTCGTCAGCTTGACTGCGGAACTGTGACACCCTAAAAGTTTACATCATAATTAATGAATAATTACTGTTCATTTTCAATATTTGCACCCTAAAAATATGTGCGTTCTTAATGAATTTAATAGGAGCCGGTGCTGTGAGTTAACTACGCGTAAGTAGCTTGATTCTAACTCACAACAACTTGTCATATTTCAATTGACCAATGCAACACATTCTCTTGAAAGACATTCGTACAGCTCGAATGCAAAGACACTCAAATAAACGTCAAATTTGTGAGTGAACCCTAATCCCCTAACACCTCGCCGCGGAATATGGTTTGAAGTGCACCAAATGACGAGTATGGAAAGGTCTACTTTATTAATGTATTTTTATTCAAGTATTTCTTTTGTATTTATGCATAAGTAACGAAAAAGGTTATTTAAGAGACTGTTCGAATAGAACTTATGTCAGTCTAATTTTAATACTCCGAAATAAAACTAGATACGCTAAACCGAAGTTTAAAAATCTTGTATTAATTTATTTTCGTAACTGGCGCAGTCGTGAAAAATATCTCTAAAGAAATATTTTAAAATTAAACTTTACTAATCGCAGTCGTGAAAAATATATCTAAAGAAATATTTTAAAATCAAACTTTGCTAATCGCAGTCGTGGAAGATATCTAAAGATATATTTTAACACCGGAAATTTTAATAACAGTTAATACAATTTTTTTAATCAAGTTGAGAGAAACTATTTTATTCTAAGTGCTTCTGAATGCCAAAAATAAAAGGTGAAAGACTAAAAACAAATAAATCTCCGTATTCAAGTGCAGTGTCATTAAGCGAACAAAGTATACGTGAGGTACTTGCAAGCCCTAGCATAGGAACCCCAAGTGCAGCAACCAACAACGAAACAACAATGGCTTTCACCCTGAGCACAAGCGAAATGCTTAAAGAAGCCCAACGTATACACGAATTTCGTGGTGATGGAACATATGCGCTAACATCTTTTCTACGTGAAGTTGAACTTATCTTGCCAATGATCAGCGGTGAAGCCGGGGCAAGAGAATACATGTTGCAAAGGATAGTGATAAATAATATACAAGGACAAGCCCTAGACGTGGTGAGAACCCTAGGTACAGCAGCTACGTGGAACAACATCTGAGCAACCCTCGTCCAGAACTACGGTGTACAGGAAACATATCATAACCTCTATTAGAAAGCGTTTTCCGCAAAAAATTATAACGCAAGAGAATATTTTAATTATTTAAGAAATATATTATCTAGAATTAATGAAAAATTTGAATACGACCAATATAATCCAACCGAATTCAGCCCACAAAATAATGAATCGGTTATATTAAAAACATTTTTACATAACATAGATGCGAATCTGGCCTCAATTGTGCTTAATAGAAATATAAACAATCTAAGGGAGGCATATACTATATTAGAAACAAACGACTTAATTAGAGACCAAAACATTAGCAAAACTATTAGCACACAAAAAAATAGCAATTTCAGTCAGTTAAGGCAAAATAAACATAATTCAAGACTAAGTAGCTATAAGTCAAATCAGCCTAGATATAACAACTACAACTCAGTACAACCTACACAAATGTCTTACAATTCAGGTAGCTTTAGGCAAAATAATTACAATCCCAATCAACCTAGACAAAATAATTACAATTTAGGACAGCCGGCAAGGAATTATGAAAATTCAGGTAACTTCGGGCGAAGCAACTATAACTCAAGACAGTTTCAGCAAAGCAATAATAATTCAGGACGATTTAGACAAAATAATAGGGACATTTTAGAACCTAAGGACATTGACCATGTAGAGGAAGATGTAAATTTTCATTTGAGCCCCTCAAAACTTATCTACCGATAGTCGAATTCGATATAGATAACAACACGATCAAGTGCCTTGTAGACACAGGATCTCACACTAGTCTATTAAATGAAAGTATGCTACCACAGTATAAGAGACAGCCCCTAAAACGGCTCATAGCTTGTAGGTCACTAAATGGACAGATAAACGTAGAGACAGAAATAATCACCCGCCCTACCAAAAGATTTTAAAGAAGATGCTCTTATGGTATGGAAACTAACAAAGTTTAAAGGGAAATATTTTGACGCAATAATAGGACAAAATCTATTAAAACCATTAAAAGCCATAATTAATATGGAAAACATACAATTTGATGAGATTTCTTTTGTCCTGTCCGTATCGAACTGAGGAAATTCACCAACTGGAACCCATCGATGATTGTTCTCTCAAATTCAGAGAGTTATTTAAAGACCTTAACCCTAAAGAGGAAAACGAATTGACAAAATTAATTGCATACAATAAATATCTGTTTTTTCAACATGAAATAATAACTGCAGTAAATACTCCGACCTACTCCAAAATCTATAGAAACCCACAGGTCACGAACAGGAGATTAAGACACAAATCAACGATATGCTAAAGTAACGTATTATTAGAGAAAGCAACTCTCCCTACAATAGCCCACTCTGGATCGTTCCAAAGAAGCCAGACAATTCAGGGAAAAAGAAATGGAGGATCGTGATAGACTATAGAAAGCTAAACGACATAACCATAGACGACAAATTCCCCATACCCCACATTGACGGAATTTTCGACAAACTGGGACGAGCCCAATATTTCACCACAATAGACCTAGCAAAAGGTTTTCACCAAATACTGGTGAAGGAGGAAGATAAAAAAAAATAGCGTTTTCTACACCACTCGGACATTACGAGTATATTCGCATGCCTTTTGGACTGAAAAACGCCCCATCCACTTTCCAACAGCTAATGAATTATGTCCTGAAGGACTATATAAACATAATCTGCCTAGTATACATGGATGATATACTAATCTTTAGTACCTCAATCGAGGAACATGTGGAAAACATTAAAAAATTATTCAACAGACTAAGAAAACATAATCTGAAGATACAATTTGACAAATTGCAAAACAGACCAAATTCCTGGGGCATGTCTTGACCCACCAAGGAGTTCAGCCTAACCCGCAAAAAGTAGCAGATATCTTAAAATTAAAACTACCCACCACCCCAAAACAAATAAAATCATTTCTAGGCGCCACTGGGTACTACCGCAAATTCATTAAAGATTATTCCAAGGTAACACAACCACTAACGAAATATCTAAAGAAGGGTGCCAAAATAAATATCAATTATATTAATAATTAGTTATATTAATGCTTACGATAAACTCAAACACATACTGACGGAAGACCCAATCTTGAAATACCCAGACTTTTAAAATAACATTTAAGTTAGTAACTGATGCTAGCAATTTTGCTATAGGCTACAACAAGAAAACCATCCAATCTGCTACGCCAGTAGAACATTAAATGACCACGAACAGAAATACTCCACAACAGAAAAAGAGCTCTTAGCTATCGTTTGGGCCACTAACTACTATAGGCCATATTTATATGGGAACAAATTTCATCTACTAACAGATCACCAACCACTGAAATGGCTGTACACGAAATCGAATGGGAAAGACATAAACCCACGATTATATATATATATATAATATGAGCATTGATTACATATAATATGAGCATAGATTACATAAAAGGCTCAGAAAATAAAGTAGCAGATTTCAAGAGCAGGAAAAATAACGAGACAGACGAGATAAATGCCCTCGAGAACACCCTCGAAGAAAATTGCAACCAATCCATGGCAAATAACGTAGATGACAACGAAAGCATAGCTAAGAAGAGGAACTCCATAATCATATACCAATATCTGAAACGGTCGTGAATAGATTCAAAACACAGATAATATTGACCGAAAATAACATAAAAGAGTTTGAAATAGTACATAAAAACAAGAAAATATATATCTCAAAAGACGACTTGGAAAGTAACGTACCGGACATCCTAAGAAGACACATTAAAATAGGCAAAGTTGGCATTTATAGTGAACTAAATGATCACGAATATAACATACTCCAACAACGAATCATAGATATATTCGATGGTATAAACACAATTAAATTTGTTAAATGCCCATATCATGTAAAGGCTGTCAATGAGGAAGAAGCGTTTAAACAAATATATATATATATATATATATATATATATATATATATATATATATATATATATATATATATATATATATATATATATATATATATATATATATATATATATATAATATATATATATATATATATATATATATATATATATATATATATATATATATATATATATATATATATATATATATAATATAGTCAGCGGAATTTGGTTAGATAGAATAGCAGTCATGGGATTGAGGGGATGCCTGTTAGGAGTTTGATATCGGACCATATGTTTTTGGAAGTGTAGGAGGGGAAATTTGTGAAGTGAAGGATTCGAAGCATTTCTTCTTAGTAGCGATAACAGCTCATTTGAAAACAGCGTTAGATCTTCTGTAGATAGTAAGGTTAATGTCAGACATTTACCTTTTGAAAGTTTTCCAGCATTGGGTTTTTTGATCTCGAAGTTGTTGAAGATCTTTGCTCCACTAGACAGGGGAAACTTTTTAAGGCTTTCGTTTGATTTGAGATTTGATTTATTCGCTGCGGAGCCAATGATTGTTGTGATATAGGAAATTTCTTTATTTATATTGATAATTGGAGAAGTGTATATGTTATTTATAATTGCTAATTCGAAGACATCCCACTTTGCATGGTCTGTTATAAATTTAGGTAGGTGGTTATTTTGATTGGATAGAGAATTGACATGAATTGAGATTCACATGGGGAGATGGTCACTGCCTCTGAGGACTGAGGAGGTTTTCGCATCGATTCTCGGTGTAAGTTGGGGGAAGTTAAGGAAAGGTCAACATTGGTGAAAGAAAAATGGAAAAATTCTTCGCGGATTCATTATTTTTAACAAGCAGAAGTAATTTCCTATCTCGAAGAGTGGAGGTCACTACTAATTTTACGATAGTGTAAGCACGTGTTTGAAGCTCTAGTCAAATTTCAAAATTTTCACAATTCACATTATTATTAATAACAAAAAATTTTTATTATTTATAACAAAAATAAGCGAAAAGACGCTGGCACTTGGCTTACAAAGTGATTGAGATAATTTATATTAAATTCAAATATTAAATAGTTGGTCTCATTTAAAATAAGTGAATCAGTAATAATATATAAAATGTGCGCAAAATTAACATGTCATGATCCCCCCCGAGGGAGCGCATACCATCTCAACAAACCGTCGCTCTCTCTGAAGGCATAAAGGAGAATATACTCAGTGGCACCCAATGTGGATAACTCAAAATCAGTGAATCCCATGTTTAGCCCACCCGCGCTACAAGCAATTGCGACTTTATTAGCTCGTGCAGCCCGAGCTGGAAGAGTACTCAACCCCTACTTTCGACAAAGACTGCGTATGAACAGCCACAACAACTAGTAAGCACCTCCAAACTAGTTGCGCTCGCAAAATCATCAGTAACAAACAAAAAAAAAAAAAAAAACAACCAAAGCGTGTGAACGAACACTACTACTCTCTGCTCTCACGTCCAAACACAAATGGAACCATCGAAATCTTGCTCTCAGATTACATGCTCTCTTAATACACAATACCCAGTCGGAAATATGGAGGCGATTCCTCCACCGAAAACTCAACACCCAGTAGGTAATCAGATAAATAGTAAAATCCAAACTGGTATGGACCGTTACATAGAAGTTACAAAACCAAATAAAGTTATAAAACTTCTAAAGACTGAATACGGATCTAATTACTTAGCAACAATGATGATAAAGTTCCATCGAAATCCTTTAGGCCGCCATCCATTTACCTCCGAGAAAAAAGTTCAGCTGCTTTAGTGAAAAATCTATTTCAAATTAGTGGCGCCAACAGTTTCCATGTCGTTCCACTTACCAAGGGCGAAAACCAAGAAAAAAAATCCAGATATACTCAGAAAATAATTACCGCAAGGTTGTTAACTTCCTCGACATGAACAAGCAAAACTACTACACTTACCAACTAAAGGGTAGCAAAGGGTTAGCAGTAGTTATCAAAGGTATCGAGCCAAGCGTTCCCTCCGACGAAATCAAAGCACTAAATGAAGTTGGTTATAACACTAAATTGGTATTCAACATAAAAAACCGGAATAATGTACCGCAGCCACTGTTTCGGATCGAATTAGAACCAGAGCTAAAGAAAGTAAAAAATGGAGAATCTCATCCGATTTACAACATGCGCTACCTAATGCACCGAAAAATAACGGTAGAAGAACTCCATAAACGTAAAGGCCCTGTTCAGTGCACAAATTGCCAAGAATATGGGAACACTAAATCATACTGCACTCTACGTAGTGTTTGTGTCATCTGCGGAGATCTACACACTTCATCCAAGTGTCCATCTAATAAAGTGGATATATCAGTGAAGAAATGCAGCAATTGCGGCGGAAACCACAATGCCAATTATAGAGGTTGCGGCGTATACAGCACCGTGAAACAAAAATATTCCAATAACATAAGTCAAAACACCAACAAAAAGACTTCAGCTTACAAAGAGCGATAGTATTTCCTAATACAACCGATTCTGCACGACCATTGCAACCTCAACTGGCATCATGTGCAAGTATAGTAAAAAATACCACCCAGCTCGAAGCCGCAAATATCCAAGCCCAGACCGACCAACCAAATTCAGTAGAGGACTCACTCAAATCACTTGTCCAAACCATGAACCAGTTCATGGTCTCGAAGCAAAATATGATGCAGGAAATGATTAGAAACCAATCCTTTCTATTACAAACCCTTTTATCCAAACCATGAGCTCGATCAAACTTTGCCATTGGAACGCAAACGGATTAAGCCAACACCGATTAGAATTAATCCACTTCCTAAACATCCATCAAATAGACATTATGCTTATTTCAGAAACACATTTTACAGAAAAAAATAGTTTTAAAATCCCGCACTACAAACTGTATACCACAAACAATCCTCAAGGCAAAGCCTTTGGAGGTACCGCAATACTAATAAAAAGGAGAATAAAACACCATTCACTAACCAGCTTCAGTAAAGACTATTTGCATGCAACGCTAATATGCATTAAAGAGTACATCATTAATTCATCAGACACAGCGATTTATTGTCCGCCGCGGTTCAGTATAACAGAACAGCAAAACAACGACTTTTTTGCATCCCTCGGGACCAAATTCATAGTTGCCGGGAACTTCAATGCGAAACACACATACTGGGGTTCCCGCCTGATCACAACCAAAGGCAGGAAACTATGGTCGGTTGACAGTAAGCTTGGCCTGGACATAGTATCTTCCAATCAACCAACATACTGGCCCTCAGACAGGCGGAAAACACCAGATCTGATCGATTTTTGGATATTCAAAGGTCTTGGTAGATCGAACATATCTGCGAAACCGTGCTTTGATCTATACTCAGACTACTCGCTAACAACAATCAAAATCAACTACACTATTACATCCCCACCAGATTCACATTTAATGTTGCATCATAAATTTACCAACTGGATAAACTACAAAAAAATCATAAGCACTCACCTTCAGTATGACTCTAATTAGAGAAACCCCCATGACAGAGATTGTGCGATTAAAACATTAAATCAGCTGATGCTATTAGGGGCTAAAGTAGCTACTCCTGTAAAAAAAAAAAATTCAGAAATAAAAGCTCAATCTTCAGTTCTAATGAGATCGAAGCTCTAGTTTAACAGAAAAGGGACTGGCAACAATCCAGATCACTAAACCTTAAATATCAACTGTCATGCTGCTCCAGGAAGCTTAGAACGATGCTTAAAGCGACAAAAATGAAATAACTTCAGCAGTATCTTTAAAACTTATCCCCCACTATATCTACTGATTATTCCTTGTGGAGAGCAGGGAGAAACTTGAAGCGTGCCGTCCTCACCGACCCGCCTCTACATTTAAGTGACGAAACCTGAGCCAGAAGTTGCAGTGAAAAGAGTACTCTATTCGCTAGCCACCTTAAAGGAGTTTTCACTCCAAATCCGCCAACAACGAGCTTCCAGTTTCCGACTACAAAGACCTAAACATTAGGAAAGCCCCGGGACATGACCAAATAACAGGTAGTATTATAAAAGAACTACCCCATTCAGCTTGTATTCGTTTACTGAATCTCTTCAACACTATCCTTCGATTCGGCTATTACCTAATAGACTGGAAAATGTCCAAAATCATTATGGTAGCGAAACTCGGCAAGGACCATACGTTCGTGTCGTCTTACAGGCCTATCAGCCTCCTACCTCTGCTTTCGAAAATATTTGAAAAACTGTTTCCTATGCAATATCCCCTATAATAACAGATGGGCAAATGATCCCTCAACACCAGTTTAATATCTCGCTCTATGCGCAAATAAAACTCAGTTACACGTCCCCAGAATGATCGAATTGAATGTGTCTTTATTTGAATTACTAAAATCTTTTAGAACATAAAATTGTAGACTTAGATAAAATTTATAAATGACTTCATGAATTAGGAATTGAAAGCTTGGCTTGACATTTTTAGAAATTGTACCGGAAAGTAATTTGAGCTAATGTAAGAAATTATCGTAACAACGAAAAGAGAAGCATGGCAGAGAACGCAAATGCTCTACTAGCCCATTAATAAATTGACGTCAACAAATTCTTTAGAATTTTGTTGTAACGCCGAAGAGCTAAGCATAACAAAGAATGGGAATGTTCCACTGGCCCATTAATGAATTCATTACTTCATATTCCTCGAATTACTTTTGAAGCGAAAGAGCGGACAAACAAGCAATTAGAATATTGTAATCAAATCGATTGTAACAATGTATCGATCAATTTAGGAGGGTTGATCAGAATATATTACATCTCCCCTTTTCGGAGAATGATCCTGCAGATAGTAGAGGCTCATTCTATTAAATGTGAATTCGATGCCAAACTTCCATTACATTGGTATATTATGAAGAAAATATATAAGTATAATATATAAATTGTTAATATTTTACTTTAATGTCTTGCTATTTGTTCGAGTTAATTTTAATTGTGTTATTGTATCGTTGTTTATTTTAAACTATTAGTTTTGTTTTGTTGTACTTTTTAATTATTTCAATTTTATTCTAACCTTATTTTGTTGCACTGGCCAAGACAACGTGTTAAGCTAATTTAATTATATTTTTATGTATTTTTACGTTTTTATTATTATCTAATTTAATAGTACAGTTATTAAATTCGTCAAAGTCGATAATTTTATATGGACCTGAATATATCGAGTCAAATTTATGTCTTGCTGGGTCTTCTATAACCACGTAGTCTCTTATTTTTAATGTCTGTGGTTTCGATTTTATATCATGTGTAGATTTCTATTGAAGCTTATATCTTTCAATAAAAGTGTTTGCTCTATTCTGTGCTATTTGGAGTCTATCTCATATCTCTTTCTCATATGAATCTACATTATACAAAGGATCTACACAATTAAATACCATGCATTCTATATTGCTAGGTAATTTGCCATAAACTACGAGGGCGGATTGATATTGAAGCTACCTAGCACTAGATGGCAGCACAAACACAAAAACTTTTTTTTTGTTTAGAAATTGCGATCTGTCAAACGTCAGCTGATAAAATTTCACCGAAATTAATCGATTGGTGTATTTGTTGTAGTCGTTTGAAGTAAGCAACTTTTGTTTTTCTTGAAAAATGGAAAAAAGGGAATTAAACACTATTATTTGAAAGGGAAAACGGCGAAAGAGACAAAAGAAAAGCTCGATAAACATTACGGTGAGTCTGCTCCATCAGATTACATGGTAAAATATTGGACTGCTGAATTTAAACGCGGCCGAACAAGCACTGCAACAATACCATCAACAGGAAGGCCAAAAGAGGTGGTTACTGAAGAAAATATCAAGAAAATCCTCGATATCGTTATGAATGATCGCCGAGTCAAGTTGCGTGAGATTGTTGAATTGGTAAACATATCATATGAACGAGTGTTCAAAATTTTGCAAGAACATTTGCATATGAAAAAGCTATCGGCAAGATGGGTGCCGCGTTTGCTCAGTGTCGAACAAAAACGAGTTCGACAGACCACTTCACAGCGGTGCTTGGACATGATAAAGCGTAATCCTATTGATTTTTGGCGTCGATTAATAACTGTTGATAAAAAGTGGGTCCACCACTACACACCTGAAGCCAAAAATCAATCGAAACAATGGGTGGAAGCTGGTGGAAGTGCTCCGAAGAAGGCGAAGGCAGTGAAATCGGCTGGCAAGGTTATGGCCACTGTATTTTGGGATGCACACGGAATATTGCTCATCGATTATCTTGAAAAAGGATCCATAATCACAGGAAAGTATTATCGTGCATTATTGGATCAATTGATTGATGCAATCAAGGAAAATCGAACACATTTAAAGAAGAAAAAAATGCTCTTTCTTCAAGACAACGCACCGGTTCACACAGCATTAGATACGATGCTAAAATTACGTGAAATACACTTCGAATTGGTTAATCATCCACCTTATAGTCCAGATTTAACTCCTAGTGACTTTTTCCTGTTTCCAAACTTGAAAAAATGGCTCGAAGGAAAAAGATTTATCTCAAACGAAGAAGTGATTACCGAAACTAACACGTATTTTGAGGGGTTCCCGAAATCGTATTATTCAGATGGTATAAAAAAGTTGGAATATCGTCTTACTAAGTGTGTCGAAGTAAAAGGAAACTATGTTGACAAATAAATGGTTTTTGAAAAAAAAAGTTTTTTCCTACTTAGGTAGCTTCAATATCAATCCGCCCTCGTAGTTCATATCTACAATAGGCATGAACTGTTGAGGGTGTAGTATTATAGCAATACGTGAAATAATTCAACCATTTATCCCAGTCTGATCTGTTTACGGAAATATATGATCTTAAATATTCATTAAATGTTCGATGTGATCTTTCTACTGTTGTGAGTAACTCCTAATAATTTATACAATTCTGAGAAAACATAATTTTTATATTGTGTTCCCATGTCTGTTATAACTTTTTTCATGGTTCCAAATTGTAGTATGAATTTCCCAAAAACTGTGTTTGCAGATTTATTCCGTATTGGAATAGTTATTAAATATTCTAAGTTGCAAACAATGGTCACCGCATTAAGTTGCAATCAATGGTATCCGCATCACCGTTCATTATCTGTCTTTGGTAACGGTCCTATTGTGTCAATTTTTATTGTATCAAATGATTGTGTTGGTGTAGGGGTGATAATTAGTTCTTCTTTTGTTGATGATTTTGGTTTATTAAGAGTGCATTTCGTACAACTTTTTATGTAGGTTTTAATATCCCTTGTCAGGTTTTTCCAGAAGTAATAGTTCTTTAGCTTTTTTAGAGTTCTTGTAACTTCAGCATGGCCTCCGTAAATTGGATTGTCATATTAAAATTTCAACAATTTGAATTTTTCTTAGTAGTTTTCTATAGTTTTTATTTCATGTGTTATCGCGATTTATAAACTTTTTAAATTTTCATTGGCTAGCCTTTTAAATTCATTTATGGATGATATGCTGAAGATATCATCCCTTGCATTAATTTGCAATTTATCAACTCCTATACTACAGGCTTCTCTTTCAAGGCTTTGAAATAGTTCCTTTAGGGTTACTTTTCCATTGATAATATAGAGTGATTTTCTAATTTTTTGTTAATAGGAAATGCAATTTAGTGAATTTCTTTACTTGTCTGAAATTTGATACCTCATAGCATTTCGGTGAGTTTTGACTTTGTTGGGTCATTTGTTCATTTGGTTTATTTTTGGTTTTTGTATCTTCCTTGCGCTTTTGTGCTCTTGTTAATGCTAAAACATTATGCAATTCGTCAATTTCCTTGAGCTGACCTATATCTATACGCGACAGTGCAACAGCTCCACAATTTTTCTTGCCTTTTATATATTCCACTGTGAAGTCATATTCTTCTAAGTCTAAACGGATTCTGTTGAGCTTCGAGTAAGTGGTTTATAATCACTGCGAACTAAACATTTTCTACCATAGACGTACGGTCGGAAATAATTTATTGCCCAATGTGTTGCTGTTAATTCTTGTTCAATCGCTGATTTATTGCTTTCTCCATTTGTGAAGGTTTTCGACGCGGAAGCAATAGGCAATTGAATGCCGCTGCACGCTTGGATCAAAACCGCTCCGCATGCAAATTTACTAGCATCGGTGGTTATACAAAATTCTTTTTGGTAATTCGGATATTGCAATAGTTTAGGCGAAAGCAATGAGCTCTTCAGATATTGAAAAGCCTTTTCACCGTCATTACTCCATACAAATTCAGCATTTGTACGTGTAAGTCGTGTAATGTGTAAATTAGCAACATACGTGTTGCATGTCGTTGGCGCCGTGGGCTTGCGCAGCGGTACCAAGCATTGTAGGAAATACGCTGCAACAGCGTCTGCTGCCATCAGCTGCGCAGGGGCACGGTAGACGGAGTTGGTTCTCGGTGCGTGAGAAAACACAAGACTGAGAGCAATGGCGCCATGCGCTAGCGCAGCGGTGCAAAGCATTGTACAAAATGCGCGGCAACAGAGTCTGCTACCATCCGCTGCATTCCGCTGCGCAGGGGCACGATAGACGGTGCTGGTTCTCGGTACGCGAGAAAACATACGAAGAGAGCATTGGCGCCATGCGCTTGCGCAGCAGTACAAAGCATTGTACAAAATGCGCGGCACAGCCGCTAGGCGTAGATACGGTAGACGGTGATGGTTCTCGGTGCCGGAGGAATTGGCGAGACATGTGTTGTATGTCGGTGCCGCCAAGTCCAGCCGTGAAACGCTGTCGCGCAATGCCGCCTCAAAGCGCAGTCACCATGCGATTGACGGCGGCGAAAACGTATAAAAAGAACCCGAGTGCGAGAGCTCGCATCTTTTGATAGACTAGAGCTCGAACGAGAAGGAAGATTAAAATAATAAAATTAAAATAAAAACTAAATATTTTTATAATTTCAGATAGATGCAGGAGATAATTAACTGGCGCCCAACGTGGAGTATGCGAAAAAGTCGCTGCACTGGCTCATAACCCACCCTTGAGAGGGGTGAATAAAAAAGCAAATCTGCGATTCCTACGGGACCCTCCAGTTTTTGTGTCGTAAGCGTGGGGCATGCGAAAAAGTCGCTGCCCAGGCTCTTACCATACCCTTGAGAGGGGTTAATAAAAAAGCAAATCTGCGATTCCTACGGGACCCTCCAGTTTTTGTGTAGTAAGCGTGGGGCATGCGAAAAAGTCGCTGCCCAGGCTCTTACCATACCCTTGAGAGGAGTTAATAAAAAAAGAAAATCTGCGATTCCTACGGGACCCTCCAGTTTTTGTGTCGTAAGCGTGGGGCATGCGAAAAGTGGCTGCCCAGGCTCTTACCATACCCTTGAGAGGGGTTAATAAAAAAGCAAATCTGCGATTCCTACGGGACCCTCCAGTTTTTGTGTCGTAAGCGTGGGGCATGCGAAAAAGTCGCTGCCCAGGCTCTTACCGTACCCTCGAGAGGGGTTAATAAACAAAAGCAAATCTGCGATTCCTACGGGACCCTCCAGTTTTTGTAACATATACGTGGTATATATTGAGGTAAAATCTGCGATTCCTACGTAACCCTCCAGTTTTTAGCACAAATAGATAAAAATTTATAATTAATAATAAATATAAAGCAATTTTTAGCGCTACCGAAAAAGGCGGTTCGCTGCGTATTGACCATTCGCAAGGCTTATTATTAAACACGGTGCGGCCGAAAAAGGTGGTGCATAGCCCATCTCTACGTTCACCGGTATAAAGCACGAATGGCGATATGTGGTGATATATTGCGTTAAAATCTGCGATTCCTACCGGACCCTCCAGGTTTAACGTAAACAAAAATTTAATTAAAAAAAATGAATAAAAAAAATAAAAATTTTTAAATAATAAAACTTAAAATTTTTAGAACTACCCAAAAAGGCGTTGCACAGCCCAACCATACGTTCTAGCATATTATTGGTGACGTAGAGAGCATCCGAAAAAGACGGTGCACGGCTCACCACACCAAGGACTTCCGCTGTAACAAGGGAAGAGCAGCACAGGCTACATTCAGTCAGGTCTCTAGTACCGTTCATCGAAAAGTAGACTGCGCTTCAAGACTCTAGTATGGCGCACAAGGCAGCAGCGCACCAACCCCGCGCAGATTTGGCTATATTTGAGGCTATGATCAACACCGCCTTCTCCTCTTTGACGGAAGAAAGCAACCGACGATTTACTGAGAATCGCAACGAGATATGCGAACTCCGGAAAGAACTGCAGATCCTTGGACAACCGGCAGTACCTCCCACAGTTTATAGCGATGTTATGTTCGATCGAGAGGGTGAAGGGGTTGATTCATTCGTGCTCATTCGCTTCGCGAGTTTGGTGGAAGCAGGACGCAGTACGCTTCCTGGCGGAGATCTGTCACTAGCGCTTACGTCCCTTTCACGGGTTCGGAAGGTCTTCCTCGCCATTACCAGGCCGTTCACCTGATCTGAAGCAAGGTATTGGGAGAGGCCGATGCCCTCCTAACATCCTTTAATACGCCTACTAACCTTGACGCAATACTGCCTCGGTTAGATTTAACATATGCAGACAGAAGACCCTCATACGCGCTTCACCAAGAAATGCTGAGTCTCAGGCAAAGTGGATGGTCCGTTTCTAAGTATTATGACGAGATTCAGAAGAGGCTCACCCTTCTAACCAACCAGAACGACAAGAGGAATTCTGGTGACGCATCGCGGAAACGAAATCCTGAATGAAGAGCACACGAACCTGGCTAGGAGCGTATTCATTTCGTGGCTCAACGAGCCCATGAGTTCATCAGTTCTTTGTGCTAGTCCCCCGGATATGTCGGCAGCCCTCGCTCTGACCTTGGAGCTAGAAATAAACACAGCCAGAGCCCACATAGACCAGTCATGGAAGCGACGGGGGCCCCAGGGAATGCACCCATCCTTCAATTATAGCATCAACCAGCAGCTTATAAGGATGTAGCAGCCCGACTCAGCTGGACTTGCCATTGGTTGCCAAGGAACTGGAGTCATCGCACAGCCGAGAACTCCACCCCGATGGGACAATCCGTCTACGATACCCGCCATAGACGCTCCTCCACAAAATCCCTTTAATGCAAACCGGTTTGGAGCTTCTACCAGCGCTCCACATATGCAGAAAGGAAATTCGGATGGCCAGCAATTTGAAGTGAGAGAACTAGCTACAAAAAGGCCACCTTCGTCGCAACCACCTTCACACGATTGGAAACACCCAAGAGTCAATTACCTGGAAACTAAGTTAATTGATTCTTCTCCTGGTGGCTGGGACAATGGAAGCCGCCGGAGTGAAGGTCGCCGTCGCAACCGAAACTACAGACGGGGTGACGCCGGTGCCGATGTTGAGGGAGAAACAACTTTCGCTGAGGTGAATTTTTTTGGGGAGAGGCCACTTCTTCCATACCTTCAAATGACTCTAGCATCACAGCGTTTAAAGTTCTTGGTGGACACCGGCTCTGCCAAGAATTATATTTGGGATATCCCTGATCTACTGGGAATAAAGCCGATAATCAAACCAGTTAAGGTCAAAACTGTGGTGGGGAGTGTGCATGCCACTATGAAATGTGGAATCAATATGCTGAGAAGGATATCTACCTTTTACATACTTCCCACTCTAAACACCTTTGATGCTATAATCTGGTTTGATCTGCTAACGGATGTCTCGGCGTGTGTCAACTTAGACGTGGGAACCCTTAGACATGCGCGGGGAATGTAAACACTGCTCTTTCAGGAGTGTGAAGGGATGCATTACAGAGATTACAGCATAGACGAGAATGAAGAAGTAGAGCATACCAGCGGCAACGATCAAACGGAAATTTCCTCAGAAGCCACTAACCAGGTATCTGAGGGGGAAGAATGGTCATATAGTAGCATCAAAATCTAAAAACACTTCGATTGTCCTCGACGCGGATGCATTAGACGTCTTTCGGCGTGTGAGGTCAGCACATGCTTTGCTCCTCTATCCAGATTTCGGAAAACCATTCGATCTTACTGCGGATGCTTCATCCTATGCCTTAGGGGCTGTACTATCGCAGGGAGGTCGGCTCATCACCATGATCTCGCGCACACTCTCCAATACAGAGGAGAACTATGCGACTTATGAGCGAGAGCTGCTTGCAATTGTTTGGTCATTGCAGAAGCTGAGAAATTACCTATACGGAGTCAAGGACCTAAATGTTTTTGCAGACTATCAACCCCTTACCGTTTGCTAAATCAAAATTTGCTTTGAATTTATGTTTTGAATTTCCAGTACTTGAACTGGGAATTCACGATGATTAAATTTTAATTCAAGATTTTAATCTGAATTTATGGTTATGAATTTTCAGTACTTGAACTGAAGATTCTCGACGAAACAAAATTGAAGTTAGCTTAAAACTGACCTTTTAGTACTTGAACTAGAAAACCACGAAGAATACTGTATTTCGATGCAAGTTGCACAACATATTTGCTAGAATAGCATATTATCATGAGATTACAACAACCAAAAAACGTGTCGAATTTCCGTCTGCTTAATGTGCAAGAGAATTTAAACTATTGTTATGCAAAGTGCAACGAACTTCTGTTATTATTGACGCAAAGAATAAATTGAACAGAAATCAAAATTGCAGTTTTAAACAACATTAACACCTTCGATCTCTCGGACAGAAATGTTAACTCAAAGATGAAACGATGGCAAACCTTCATTGAGGAGTTCGCCCCGAAGTTCCATTACAAGCCAAGAAGACCCAACATTGGTGCGGAAGCGCTTTCATGACAGCACATAAATGCAATAATGAAGAAACCTAAGTAATGTGAAACCAATAGCAGTGCTGAAAAATCGCTGGGATCACCTATCCCGACTGTCGATAACCCCGTCAATGGCTTCAGAAATCAGCTTATCCTCAAGCTACAGAGAAGTCGAAGAAAACTTCCTTCATAGTATTCCAGAAGCAGTTCAGGCATGTCCTAACTTATGCCTCACCTTCGGACTTGCCACAGCTGCTGAACGAGTCCGTTAACGTCAATGTTGTGAATGGAATATATTGTGATCGAGTTACATTGCAGTATTTGGAGGACACCTTGCAGGATCTCTTCCCATCCATGAGGTTCCGATTCAGTGAGAGAAGGGTAAAGGATATCACCAACACCAGCGAGCAACAAGAAATCCTAGCCAGACAGCACAACAGAACCCACCGTTCGCCGAATGAAACTACACGTCAGGCTTTGCGGAGGACATATTTCCCCGGTAACTGTAAGCAATTCAAGCAGCTGACATCTGCCTGCTGCATATGTCAGGAAGGCAAATACAATCGACACCCACACGCAACCCAAATAGGAAAAACCCCTATTCCCACGCATCCGGTTGAAATTTTGCTATCAAATTTTGCTATTAAATTTGGATATCTATTCCACGGCAGATCACCACTTCTTCACATGCCTGCACAAGTTCCGCAACTTTGCCATCGTAAAACCAATAAGATCCAGAAGTATAGTGGACCTTAAAGGACCCCTACTGGAAACCCTCAATATATTCAAGGATACACGTGGTAGTGCCCGAGGGCGGGACGCCCGTCAGTCGAGGACGGCTGATCTTAAGGAGGGGAGGAGTTAGCAACATACGTGTTGCATGTCGTTGGCGCCGTGGGCTTGCGCAGCGGTACCAAGCATTGTAGGAAATACGCTGCAACAGCGTCTGCTGCCATCAGCTGCGCAGGGGCACGGTAGACGGAGTTGGTTCTCGGTGCGTGAGAAAACACAAGACTGAGAGCAATGGCGCCATGCGCTAGCGCAGCGGTGCAAAGCATTGTACAAAATGCGCGGCAACAGAGTCTGCTACCATTCGCTGCCATCCGCTGCGCAGGGGCACGATAGACGGTGCTGGTTCTCGGTACGCGAGAAAACATACGAAGAGAGCATTGGCGCCATGCGCTTGCGCAGCAGTACAAAGCATTGTACAAAATGCGCGGCACAGCCGCTACGCGTAGATACGGTAGACGGTGATGGTTCTCGGTGCCGGAGGAATTGGCGAGACATGTGTTGTATGTCGGTGCCGCCAAGTCCAGCCGTGAAACGCTGTCGCGCAATGCCGCCTCAAAGCGCAGTCACCATGCGATTGACGGCGGCGAAAACGTATAAAAAGAACCCGAGTGCGAGAGCTCGCATCTTTTGATAGACTAGAGCTCGAACGAGAAGGACGATTAAAATAATAAAATTAAAATAAAAACTAAATATTTTTATAATTTCAGATAGATGCAGGAGATAATTAACTTGTATACCATAATTCGCAATATTCGGTATAAAATATCTATAGTAATTACAGAATGCGATGAAACGTCGTGCCGAGTCGGAATCTATTGTTTTTGGATAATTTTGTATTGTTTCATATTTACTATTGTCTGGAAGAATTCCTCTATCTGAAAATTTATGTCCCAAAAATAAAGTTTCCTGTGAAAAGAGTGTACACTTTTCAGGATGCAACTTCAGAACCCGAAAATGCTAAATTCATCATCCTCTGCGAGGAGTTGGGTGCTATTTTTAATCCGAAAGGAAGTCTCTTGAATCTATATGAACCTTAATTTGTTGAGAAGGAAGTGATATCTCTAGATTCCTCTTAAAGTTCAATCTGATGAAAACCTGATATCAAATCCAAACATGAAAAATACTTAGCACGACCCAGTTGATCCAATATATCATCTATACGTGGGAGAGGAAACTTATCTGCTAATAGTTTCTTGTTTACCTGACGATAATCAATCACCAAACGCCATTTTTTAGCAGTTTCACCTGGCAATGATTTTTTGGGTACCAGTAGCAGAGGGCTATTATATTCTGATACCGATGGTTCTATAATGTCATCATTTTTTAGTTTTTCCACTTGTCTATTGATTTCAGTTTTTTGAGTTTCAGGAATTCTATAATTTTTAATATATACCGGGCTATTATCACTTAGTCTCAGTTTTTGTTTGTAAAAGTTATTCGTTGTTATTTTATCGGATTCCATCGCAAAAATGTCACTAAACTCTTCACATAATTTAGTTAGATCCTTCTTTACAAAGTTGGGAAAATTTTTAGATAATTTATTAAGAAGAAGATTTTTCCTTTCATTATTGAGTTCTGTATTTTTGCAGTTTTTGAGCTTGATTATATAATAATTATCGTATCTTTCAGTTTTGATGGATTTATTTTTTAGCATAACATTATTTTCAGTCGTGTTTACTATTCTTCCATGGCAATGAGATTTAGAAAGTTTGGAATTTGCTAAAAAATGCCATTTGAAAGTTCTTCATTCAAGTTTTCAACGTCTATTTTTCTAATAACTTCAGCTCTGGCTGGCAATGAAATTATATTTTTTATAGGAGATGGTTTTAAAGCTACTGAAACTGTTTAAGATCCAACACTTAAGTGCAAAGAACTGACACTTTGTGAAAAATCCAAAATACAATTATATGTAGGGTTTTAATTAATTGTAATAAGAATAAAGTTTTTATTTATATAAAAAACTAAAAATTAATAAGTTTATAAATTGTTTGACAATTTTTAATTAGGAATATTTTTAAAAGATTAATGCTGATATCCGCTGAGCGACCGTCTTTTATGAGCTTCGTCTTTAAACTGATTGATGTGTGTGCAATGCAAAAACATCACACCTACAACTCGGCCATTCTGCTAGGAATTCGCCTCGAATTCGCCATCATCGACACTCCAAGGCTTCATATATTCGGCACAGGTTGAAGTAAGTTTGGGACCCTCACATATACCATCCTTCGTAACATTGTAGGTATCATTTGGTTTGACTTTGGAAACTTTGTATGGACCAAGATACTTTGGTTTCAACTTGAGCCCACCTCCAAATTGCGTGCGTTTTATGGCTACAAAATCGCCCTCTTTATATTTGGTTGCTGGTTTACGTCTGAGATTATACGATTTTCTATTTTCGTTCTGTATCTTAAGTATTTGCTCTTTGGCGTGGAGCCTCTTCTCATCACGATCTTGGTTGAAGTTGGTTATCATCTCGTCTTCGATAAGTTTTTTAATCTTAATGTCATCTTTCATACGCATTTTGACACCGGTAAGAAGTTCGAAAGGTGTCAAATCCGTACTTCTACAGTATGTTGAGCTAATGACCTGTTGAACTCTATCGACATATCGGTACCACTTCGCTGGATCGTTGATGCTTAACTTTGCTAAGACCGTACTGATGATTCCGTTTAGCCTTTCCACCTGACCATTTGCCCTGGGCAAACCTGTAGTGACCGTTAAAAGCTTTATATTTTCGTCATTCGTGTAATTTTTAAAATCTTCGGATGTAAAAGCAGAGCCACGATCTGGAATTATTTGCTCTGGATTTCCAAATACCATGCTTTGGCTTCGTAATTTTGTAATGACTTCGTTAGCAGTAGTTGATCTCGTAGGATACAGCCAACAAAATTTCGAAAAATAATCGATAACGGCTAAAATGTGTTTGTAGTTCTTACTCGTCGACTCCAGAGGATCAAGGAAATCAATGTGCAATGTTTGAAGCGGAACGTCATTTTTTGGCAGTGGATGTAACTGCCCTTCTTGTTTACCCTGTTTTCGATTTATTACGATGCAAGGAATACAGCTTGTTATAAAAGATTTTATCTTTTCGTCTAATTTTGGTATGAAGTAATCATTGCATATAAGCTCTCGAGTTTTCTAACTCCAAAATGACCCTTCTCATGAGCCTGCTTAATTATATCTCGTTGCATATTTTTATGTATGACTACCAGCTCATAGTCATCCACAGCTTTATATAAAACATTACCTTTCATGAAAAAATCGTTGTATGTTGGTTTGTCTTGAAGTATTTCAATTATGGCTTTCAGATCAGCATCTTGAACTTGGTCCCTAACAATTTTAGAAATTATATCTTCGTTTCCTATTATCATTACGGGGTACCGGCTCAGAGCATCCACGTGCCTCATTTGAGTACCCGCTCGATGTTCAACAATAATATCGTACTCCTGAAGAAATAATATCCATCTAGCCACTCTTGTGCAAAGATCCTTTTTCTCTAAGGTTTTTGTAAATGCATTACAATCAGTAACCAATTTAAATTTTATTCCTAGGATGTACACTCGAAATTTCTTTAAGGCCTCAATAGCAGCTAGTATTTCAAGTTCATAACTTGTATATTTTCTCTCGGCATCAGTTGTCTTTTTACTCATGAAATAAACTGGATGTCATTGACCGTCGTTTGGATTCTTTTGAAGCAAACTGGCACCGTAACCATCAATTGAAGCATCAGTGTGCACCTCGGTTTCATAGCTTTGATTAAAAATACATAAAACTGGCTTATTACTGAGTATTTCCTTTTTTTTATTTTGCTTTGTTAAGTCGCATAAGGGTTTAGCTATCAATGAAAAATTAGGCACAAACTTTCTAAAGTAACCGGCTAAGCCGAGAAAACTTTGTAGCTGCTTCAAGTTCTGTGGAATCTTAAATTTCACAACGGCTTGTATTTTGTTGGGAGGTGGGGATATTTTTTGGTCTTCAATAATATGTCCTAAAAACTCAACTTTACGTTTTAAGAATTGACACTTCTTTAAATTGATGTCCAACCCATAATCTTTACATAAATCTATTACTTCTTCTAGATTAGTTAAAGCTACTTCTTCAGTTTTTGCAGGAATAATTATGTCATCTATGTAGGGTAGGGCAACGCCCTTTCGACTTAATTCGCGAAAAATCGAATTAACATATCATTGAAAGACGCCTGGTGAATTTGAAAGGCCAAAAGGAACTTTACAAAATTGGTACTGCCCATTATGTGTAACAAATGAGGTATATTTTCGGCTAGATTCAGTAACTGGTACGTGAAAGAAGCCGTTTTTCAAATCAATGGTACTAAAAATGTTGGCGTCTTGCAATCTATCTAACTGGTCTTCGATTAAAGGCAATGCAAATCTATATATTACTATTACCTTGTTTTTTCCTCGAAAATCGATACACGTCTACAGATTTTTGACCGCCACTACCACAGTTGTAGCATAAAAGTTCTCTTTTAATATTCTTGGTGTTTTTAATATGTTTATTTTTTTGTTCATTCGACTGATCTGACTTTGCGTTTATTACTTCGTAGCATTTTAATTTATCTTTAAATTCTCTTAAATTCTTTGCCCCGTACAAAATGGTTTTGTTTGCTTTTAAGTCTCTTATGCCGTCTATTACATATTGCATTAAAGCACTATCTTCAATATTTCCTCGCGAAGCTAAATCTTTCATTTCGAAATAATATTCTTGAATATTCTCATTTTTTTTTATTTTTCGATCTGCTAATTGTTTATGTAGTTGTGCGCTGTTTACCGTCGTTTTAAATTCATCTAGGAGAGCATCTCTCAATTTGCACCACGATGTTATTCTCTTTTCACTTTGGATAAAACGTTTTGCTATTCCTGTTAAAATTTTTTTCGCAAAAACAAATTTTTGGAATTCATCCCAACACATAACGACCGCTGTTTCTTCGAGCTCATTTACCCATACTTCAACTGGTAAATTTTCGCTGCCATCAAATGCTCTCACTGAATCTTCTATGTCCCGAAAACTCATAGCAAATCTGGACGTCATTAAATTCTTTGTTGGTTTTGCCATATCAAAATCTTCAACAGACAAAAAACAGTCTTCTTTTTTCTTCTTGCCTCTTTTATTTGTTATTTCGTCTTTTTGCGAACCGCCGTCGCTGCTACGCTTTGATGAATCGTCATCGTCATCATCGTCCTCATCATCATCATCGTCATCGTCGCTGCCGCTCTCTGGCTTTATGTTTGACCATAACAAATTTCCTCTTTTTAAATTTTTAAATATGTGGAGTACTAAATTTTCTTTTTTGTTGTCTATGTTGAGAATATTGCATATTGCGGTAAGATCGACTGCCGTTAGGTTATTCTTAATATATTCACATTTTTTTATATATTCATCGTCGTTTTCATCAAAAGTAAAACCTGCAAACATACGCAAGTTTTTTCTGTTAGCTCTGTCGCCTGCGTTGCGCCTACACAAATTTGTGCAGCGCTGCCACGTTCTCTTTTCTGCTATGTTTGAGGGAGTTTTGCACAAATTCAAATGACTCTAGGCACGCCATACTCTTTGTTGTTATTTTGTAACGAATTTTTCAAATTGCTTTTGTTTGTTTTCTTTGGAAGCCAATGCTTCTTTGTTTTAGAAAATTCTTATTTTTTCTTTTAATTAATCCCGGTTGAGCCCCCAAATTTTGTAGGGTTTTAATTAATTGTAATAAGAATAAAGTTTTTATTTGTATAAAAAACTAAAAATTAATAAGTTTATAAATTGTTTGACAATTTTTAATTAGAAATATTTTTAAAAGATTAATGCTGATATCCGCTGAGCGACCGTCTTTTATGAGCTGCGTCTTTAAACTGATTGATGTGTGTGCAATGCAAAAACATCACACCTACATATATTTTCGTATGAAATCCAACCCCAAGATTCCGTCACAAGGTATTGGAAAATTGAAATGTATGTATGCAGTTAAAATTTTTTACCAGTAAATTTCCGGTAACTGTTCCTATTGATTCAATTATACCCTCTCCTATTCCTCTAATTTTGCAGCCATTATCCGATATTATTGGTACATACTTAAATACCGTGGTTACTTTGATGAGCGAAATATCTGCTCCTGTATCGACTAAAAGGGTTACTGTGTTTTTTGTGAAAGTGGTGTGGAAAGTAATGTAGCAACAGAAATTAAGATTAATAGTAAAAATGTTTGTACTTAGTGTTGCTCCCCTGCATTGCTCAGGGGAACACTTAAGTTTCCCTGATTTTGTTGATCAGCTTCAAATGTTGTAGCGTTATAATGTCCCGTGGGTCTGTTGTTATTATTGTTGTTATTGTTGTAATTACTGTTGTTATTTTGGGACTTACTGTAATATGTTCCTCTGCCGCGGTTATTGTTATTACCACGACTATTATTATTATTATTGTAATTCCCATTTCTGTTTCGATAGTTATTGAAATTTCCGTAACGTTTGTTGTAACCGTCAAATCTTCCACAGCCTCTACCACCACGAGAAAAATTTCTGTATGAACTGGCAAAGAAAATATCTGAAGTGCTACTACTATCTTCCGATGCACTGACATATTTTCTGATAGCATTCCCCAAAGATGGAAATTGAGCTGCTTGCATAATAATGTTTGTCCTTTCGTTAGTTGAATTTTTTATTAAAGACTTTACTGCCGTCTGTGTAGCATATTTCGATGCCGTTTCAGAAGGCAACCCTTCAGAACTGAATGCATTTTGTAATAGGTTAGTTTCTTCCTCAACTTCTTTCGCAACTGTATGGGGATTTTTGTTTTGGTACTTTACATTCATAAGCTTTGCAGATAGTGCTTCTGTAGAATCACCTTTTATTGAAATTTTTAGTTTGTTTCATTGGTTATGATATTTCTAGCAGTACCTTTTATCTTTGTTTCAATCAGAGTAATAGCAACAGTCTCATGCGTGTCGGTTATGAGTTGTACCAATTGCAACGCATCCAAAAAACTACTCAAATTTGCTGACCTACTATCAAATTCTGGTAACAGCTTTACTGCACTTGTAAGAAAGCCAGTCACTAATTGAGGCATTTTTACTTTTTCTGCTTGTAACTCCTGGTAAAGTGTCGAGGTATCCAAGTCCAATTCCGAATCTGTACCTTCTTGTAATTCTAATTTTAAGTCAAAATTTTCTAAAAAGGATTCAGAAGGACTCTCTGTAAATGAAAAGAATACCAGGAAGACGATTTTTCAAAATGATCTTTATAGAGTGTCACCAAACTATTATGTTGGTTAACTAAATTAATAATGTGCTTGTATGCTGTTTCCCTTTTTGGAAAAATTTCTCTATTCAAACATTTAAAAGACCTATCAAATTCATTCCTTATATCATTAATTTGTTGAACTATTGCAGTCCACGACATTAGTATATATATATTTTTTCAACACACAAAATTCATTTTTAATTTCCTAGTTGTTCTTATGATAACTTTGATAATATAAGGAACTTATCTTAACTTTTATTTTCTGGTGCCATTAGTATTTGCATTAGCTCCTCCGTTGATTCAATTCCGCGTTTTTCTTTCTTTACCTTTGACAATAGCTCGTTTCCGAAGTGAAGAAGGATGTCGTATTGTACACAGTCTTCCACTGTTGTAATATTATTTGATTGGTTATAGTTTTTGCTGCTGCTATTGCTGTTCATGTTGCTGTTATTATTACCGCAGCCCCCGTCCCTGATTCGGAAGGTGTTGGCGCTTCAAGGCAAGGAGGCACTTTTTCAATATTTCTTTGAGATGTTATTTTTTTTAAATATGTGGCACTCTTTTAAACTTTTCTATATCAAATTCGCTATGCGCTTGTTGCCTGTCGAAGTCTATTTTTAATGTAGTTTTTAATTATTATGAACGCGAGGAATAAAGTTAAGTTTTCCACCATACCATGTTGTTAATTTGTAAAAAAAAAAAAATTTTTTTCTTGCAGTCTTGCAGCATAGAGTAAAGAAATAAGAGTCACAATCTCGAACAAAAAACTTTTTGTATGGTTGCGCTGCTAATAGCGCCACTTCGACTCAATGTCTCTCATTTTCATATCGCAGCGCCACAACCAAAATACATTTACCAGGTATTATTAATTGAGAGAGTGAGAGGAAAACAGTCATAATATGTGTCAAATCTGCTCTCTTAACGAATGTTGTATACGAAAACAAACTAAAAAAGGGAAATAAATAAATTATTGTGCTTGGAATATTTTTCGAAGACTTAAGCTTAATGAGCATGAATTTGAAGGCGGCACTTGGATATGGGTGGACCAAGTCTCAAAAGGAGGTCTTAAAAAGCCTTCAGAAATTTTTTTGTGTCTGATCAAATCATTAGAAATCATTTTTATAGACTTCAAGGGAAATAAAATTGTGCACTGCAAGAATTTCCGTGAAAAGTTAATGGAATTAAGCAATAAAGTTAATTCACCAAATGCGGTAAAACAATTTTTTTTTAAATGTCGAATGTATTTTAGAATTAAATTTTTAAATAAAAAATTAGCAATTCAAAAAAAACAGAATAATAGGCAATAGTAAATTATTAAAAATATTATTTTAATTTGTATTAGTTGTTATATGTGTGTATGTATAATTTTGTTTTCAAATAATAATAAATGAAAAAACCAAAAAAAATAAGTGCATTTGAGAAAGCCCGATAATTGCGGCCAAAATTTACAAAAGAAGCAACATTGTTTATTCATTTTGACACTTATTATGACTGAGAGAAAATGACATTTGGAGAGCGGTCTTCTATTAATAATACCTGGTAAATGTATTTTGGCCACAACTCATCTGCCAGAAGAGCGTGGGAGAGAACATTTTACGCTCGTGCAATTGAATGATGGTAGATCAAATAGTTGCAGCGCTTGTGTGGCACTAGATCAAATACAATACAAGTTTTATTTTGCTGTATACTCGTATGTATAAAACAAATGAAAAAAATGTATATATGTGCATACTCGTATATGTACATATTTTTAATTTTTTCTATTTTGTCCATCTGATTTTTTCTAATGCCCATGAACAATGCTTTCGCAGAAGAACGAGGACTATAAAATCAAGCAGTTGTTTTTTATGGCTGCTACATTCATCAGCGAACCATTCAGGTGTTGATAGCAGACATGCCTTTGTTATCAATGCCTTGATGTAATCAGCTTGAGGCTCTGAATTAAATTGTGTCCTAAAAATTGACACATGTTTGGTACAAACATCAAAGAAAGCTTGAGAAGGAGCAACTAGACTTCCAAATCCGACTCTCGGTTGTAATTCTTGTGAAATATAAATAATTCAGAGCTTGCTGACAATGTTTCATCTTCTTTCCTGATGTTGGTGTTACATAAGTCACAATTAATTTTTGGCAAAACTTTCGCAGCTACGTAACCCAGGAAGTATCGCAATGACGGATATTCACTCTCCAGCTGCAAATTATTGTTAAACAGGCCTGATGCTTGCACTGTGTCTTGGTAAATGCTATGGTTGTAAGTATTGGGTTCTTCAACATTGGCATTGTCATATGACAATGTTATCTCTCCGTTAGCGGAAATGTTTAGTCCCGAATTTAAAGCATGGTCGTCTTCAACAATTTCGCAGTTTGCAGAAGATGTGGACTGAATTATTTTTCGGCACATAATTTTAGCCAAAATTGCGTTAATTTCGGTAATGGACGGATATTTATTGTGTCCTCCCTTTTGCCGAAGGATCGAGAAAGTGTTTTCCAGTCGATCCTGGGTGAGCATTCGAGTCATTATGAAGTAAATCCCATTATTGGCATCGAATACTTCATCTGCCAGTTGCAACACAGCGTTCAAAGATATTTTCATGCCGTTAATGAAAAATACTTTTTTCTTTTTGTCCACAAATGAAATATTTTCCAAATAAGTAATAAATTTCTTTATGTGTCTATACGGCTCATTATTTTTTTGTAGACCACATCTTTAACTGTTTTTAGAATATAGACAATTACTGTTCATACAGTCGAAAACTTTGTCTATATTCTTGACGAAATTAGCAGAGGCCAATGCAACTTCGCTTGAACTGCATCTAAATCCCCCCGTTTGCAGAACTGTTCTTATAGCCGCTTTCACTGTCCTGCTGAAAAGCTTTGTCGCGTACTTCACCTTCATTTTTTCGAAATGTGTAGGCTCTATGTACTGTCTTGTTAGTTTTGGGCAAAGTTTAGTGGTGTCACTTTTTTCCCTTTGCCACAACTCACGCAAGACCTTGAAGCTTACTACACCGTCTGATGTACTAATGTCGCTCTTAAGCAGACCATTTCTCAGAGATTTTATTAAATGGGGGAAATCAAAAATACAATATATTTTTTCCCCATTGAATAAGAAATAGGGGTTTTTTGCAGTTACATTAAAATTTGAAAACATCTTTCTGTTAGCTGAGCCCTGGTCGCATGTAATTGCACGAACCGTAACTCTGATTTCTTTTAACATTCTGAGGTTTTCTAGAACAATATTGCTTAAGCAATCCCCTGACAGACCGTTTTCAGAAATGAAGTAGTTCATGATAAGAGACCAATTCGAAAAGAGACCTTTTATCATAAACAGACAGAGTTGATTTCCTATTGCCTTTGTTTAAAAAAACCCCATGTTTTCAAAGCCATCAATTTGATCTAGTCGGGAGTTGTACGCCAAATTGGCTTTCAGCGCCATTTCGTCCAAAATCATAACTGCAAAATTTTTGTCATTCTGCATCAATGTGTTGCATTTTTTTTTAAACTTTATAATCCAGAATTGACAAAGCCCGATTGTAAAGGTTTTATAGGGGTCTTACTGTATTTTCGTGAGGCAAATTGAACTTTAATCTGTTTCGCAAAAATATATATGTGGATCGGGATACAAGACAAAGATTTTGCGCTAAGAAACTTGCTTCGATGGCATCTATAATGCTCTTGTTTTTCTTTTTCGTCTTCTCTACTTTCAGCAGTTTTATTTCTTTACGCAGCCGTTCATTTTCTTTCAACGCGTTGACATATTTTTTCCTATACACCGCAGCGCACTTGGTTTCCTTTTCACAATTATGGCGAAAACACTCCAGAACTTCTTCTGTTTGTTTATAATTGGACAAGTTTTGAAGTTATTTTAAATTATCTTGCGCTTCATCATATCCCAGATTATAAATAGGATAAACACCTAGTTTTAAAAATTGTTTGCCTATGTCGGAGGGATCAAAGTGTTTATCGCAAATTTTCAATTTTTTTTCCATAGTCTTCTAAACGAATGTCACACTTTTCTCGCCAAATTTGACCTGACGCATTGTCGGCATCTGGAAACCGAAACAATTTTATGTTTGGTTCGTATCGGCGTGACCGATGGTATGAAGAAATACAGCAAATATCTCCGCTACGTTTTCGCAGGTCCATGACTATATAGATCACTTAAAACTTTATAGATCACTAAATTAGTTCCAAAGAGAATTGTAAAAGCACAAATTTTTTGATTACTTTTGGTTCTTGTTATGTTTTTTGTTTCTTAATTTTAATAATAGTTTTTTTGTTGGTAGTGTTAATTAGTAAATACATTAATTAAATGAAATGAATCAAAAAAATTAATCAAAACAATAAAGAAATACTATTTTATGTACGGAGAAAATCTAATTGACGAAATTTTTACCATGCCAAAACACATTCTTGACGAACTGTATATAATAATAATAATGTTACCTCAGTCTTTGACTAAATAAACTAAATCCAACGTTCCGATTGTGCGAAAATAAAACAATAATAACGGTAACTATATTTTTCGTTTTCTTTTCGACTACGCGGAGCGGTGGGGCATCTTGGCGGCAGTTTCGCGAACATGCCCCACCAATCCTTGCATACAATATTAAGTTCCCCTTCAACTGTCTGCTTAGGAATAAACATTTTCTACATACATATGTACATATGTACATGTACATATGTATTATTCAATATTAAGAATCAAAGATCGCAGCCGAAGGTCTTAGAGGCTTGTGCTGGGTTTTTTTTTTTGGCTCTTTACTATTACTACTAGTAACAACTACTTTTTATAATAAAAATATAATGATAATAGTAATAATAATATTTATAAGATAATAAGAAACAATTTAGTATAATATAGTGCAATAATAAAATTTAAAAAGTAATGTCTCCGTTTATGAAGGCAACAATTGTAATCATAAAGAAAAATGTGCTAGAAGCCCAATAGTAAGTGCAAAATGTGCACTATCAAGCTAAATAGGCAAACATCGTCAACTTGCGTGCCATACATGGATGCATTTGTATTTCTGCATACATACTGGCATATATACAAATAATAAGGAAAAAGGTCGCTTAGAGCGATAAAATTCAGTTCTCTGCTCTCTCAGCTTTCGTATAAATACCCCCGACCGATCTCTTCTAAGTCGAAAAATGAGTGACATTTCAGATTGTGACTCTTATTTCTTTACTCTATGCTTGCAGTCTTGTCAATTGTTGTCTTGTTGCTTGTTTGTCTTGTTGTTTGTTGAAGGATGAAAATCTTGTTCTTCATTTTGTATTTGTTATCCTATGCATTTTTCACTTGCATAGATTGTCTCTTCCGATACTAAATTTTATAATGTTTTTCAGTTGTTCGAAAACGCTCCTGGCAGGATCGCCATTTAATGTCTCGCTCTATGCGCAAATAAAAGTCAGTTACACGTCCCCGAGAATGATCGAATTGAAAGTGTCTTTAAATGAATTACTTAAATCTTTTATAACATAAAAGTGTAGACTTTGCTAAAATTTATAAATGACTTCATGAATTAGGAATTGAAAGCTTGGCTTGACATTTTTAGAAATTGTACCGGACACTAATTTGAGCCAATGTAAGAAGTTGTCGTAACAACGAAAAGTGAAGCATGGCAGAGAACGCAAATGCTCTACTAGCCCATTAATAAATTTACGTCAATAAATTCTTTATAATTTTGTTGTGACGCCGAAGAGCTAAGCATAACAAAGAATGGGAATGTTCCACTGGCCCATTAATGAATTCATTACTTCATATTCCTCGAATTACTTTTGAAGAGAAAGAGCGGACAAACAAGCAATTAGAATATTGTAATCAAAATGGCAATGTATCGATCAATTTAGAAGGGTTGATCAGAATATATTACACCAGTTTGGCTTCAGAAAACATCATAGCACGATAGAACAAGTGCATCGCCTTGTCTCGATTATTAGGAAGTCATTCGAAAATAAAGAATATTGCCCAGCAGTCTTCATGGATATAAGTCAGGCTTTTGAAAAAGTATGGCACGAGGGCCTCTTATACAAACTTAAAAAGTTAATGCCTGGAAACTTCCACAAAGTACTCACAAACTATTTGTCGCAGAGGAAATTTGTGGTAATTCATAAAGGGTTCACTTCAGACTCATTTGACATTCCAGCCGGTGTCCTGCAGGGGAGTGTACTGGGTCCTCTGCTATACTTGCTCTACACATCAGACATGCCGACCAGCAGTCAAACACTTACCTCGACATTTGCCGATGATACAGCCATTTTATGCTCAAACGCTTGCCCTAAAACAGCTATCAGTCACCTCCAAAAACATCTTAACTTGCTGGAAGTCTGGCTAGCTAACTGGAGAATTAAAGTCAACGAATCCAAATATGCTCACGTCACGTTCGTTCTGAGATTGGGAACATGCCCTTCTCTAAAAATAAACGGACAATCCATCCCACAGACCGAAAACATTAAGTAAATACTTAGGCATTCATCTTGACCGGAGGCTCACATGGGGTAAACATATAGAAGCTAAAAATAACTCAAGTATAGCTAAAAATCAATCAACTTCACTGGCTGGTAAGCAAAAAGTCAAAACTATCCCTATCTTACAAAATACTACTATACAAAGAAGTTTGAAAGTCAATATGGACCTACGGAATCCAGCTGTGGGGAACTGCATCGCCATCTAATATTGTTAAACTCCAACGTAGCCAATCAAAATGCCTTAGGACAATTACTTTAAAAATGAGAATATCCACAGATATTTCACGTATCTACAATAAAAAAAGAAATAAAAAAATTCTGCAGAAGTTACTCACAGAAGCTGAAACTACACTCTAACACCTTAGCAAGGGAGCTATTGTCAAACAACGGTCAGGAACAATTAAAAAGGAAAGATACCATTAATCTGCTACAATAGAAATTCATTCTGTATATGAGTATATAATCTCAACTGTACTGTATAATGTAATGTGTACCTATGTAATCCTATGCTAATTAATGTTATGTTCGAATTCATGTTATTTCTTAAGATTCGAAAATTTATTGTGAGTTTCTTATATTCTAAGAAAGATTCAATAAATAATATATATGGGAAAAAAAACCTACTAATTTGCTTGATCCCGCGATGAGTGTCAAAACAAAGATAGATGGACAGGGGTATGGAGGCGTCCAGTAATTCAATCACAACAAATTTGCGGTTGTCTTCTACGGTTTCGGATCCAAGGGAAAGTCGGACTAAGTGGCACTTGTTCCTGATTTACGCTTCTTTTTTTTGAGTCCAGTATCAAGCAAAGCAAAGAGATTTGCCTCAATGTTCGGTGGCCCCGGGGCCGTCCCGACCGTGAAGTAAATATTACTAGTGTACAACGAACGTGTAGGCACAAAATACGAAAGGGAAGAGAAAAAATTAGTGAATTGAATGAACAGCGGTAATCCGAATTGGGTTTATGTGAAGTAATCAAAACACTCTGTATTCGAATAGTAGATGTCTTATCGGCTAGTCGATGCTATGCTGTATATGTATATGTATATGTATGTGAATATGTATATGTATGCATATGTATATGTATATATATATATATATATATATATATATATATATATATATATATATATATATATATATATATATATATATATACATATATATATATATATATATATATACATATATATATATATATATATATATATATATATATATATATATATATATATATATATATATATATATATATATATATATATATATATATATAGGTATATGTATTATGTATACACTTCATGTACTGCATCGCTAGCACTGGCGGACGTTGGTCAGCAAAAGAACACGTGTTCTGGTAATGGGGGATTACTCGTGTTTCAACCTGTACAAGTATTTCCTGAAAACAGCTTGCCCGCTCAGCAGTTGTGTGATGTGGTAATTCACCTCACTCTACAAGCTCTATGTTCGGGGTCAGCCCCTTGTCCATCGGCCTTTTGGAGACGTGTCTCATCAGCTTTCCCATTCCTGGTTAATATCGCTTTATAGTTGCAATATTTTCTTCTTCACTGGCTTTCTGCATACTCTTCCCGTAGTGCAGATCCCTTGCCTATTTCGCCAGTAGGTCTACTGGGATACGCCGGCAATTACTAGTACGGCATCTGCGGATGTTGTGCGGTATGTATTGCAAACGCGTAGTGCGGCGGTCATAAAAGTTGCCACAATATTTCGGATGTATGCTCTCGCATCCGTCTTGTCAATATGTGCGCAGTGTACAATATAACGGATCGAACTACTCCTGTGATGAGTTGTCTCTTTTACTGCTTAGGTCCTCCTATATTTCGCATTGTGCGGCAGACTTGGGCACATACAATTGCTGCTTTATCGCCACCTTGCCGTAGATACTCCTTGAAGTAATGACTAACATCTATCCATACACCCAAGTATTTCAGATACGCCTTTGTAAGTACGGAAAAGTTACCGACCCTTATCTCTGCTACTTAAAGCACTTTACGGCTCGTCACCAGGACTGCTTCCATTTTATGCTCGATAAGTTCTAGACCGATGTTAGCCAGCCAGTTCCGGACTATAGCCACTGTACGATTAGCGTCTGCAACAACCTCTTCCAGATATTTGGCAGTGATAACTAGCCCTATGTCGCCCGCGTAACCGATGATCTTAACGGCATTCGGTACCTGTTCGCGAAGTATGAGATTGTACATAACGTTCCAGAGGAGAGGACCAAGAATTAACCCTTGGGGGGCTCCACCGGTGATATCGTGCCTTCGTTTCCCTTTGTCCGTGTCATACTGTACTCTGTCGCTAAAATAGCTGGCTACTATATGTCTTTGGTAGAGGTGTTCCTTGAATTCTGGTATCGCTTCAGCTATACATGTCCAGCTAGCAGAGTCAAATGCTTTTTTCACATCTAGGGTGACCGCAATACAGTACATCTTTCTGCCACCCCTCCATCTTTTACCATCGATCGCTGCATTCCCTGTTTTGACGAGCTCCCTAATGGCATCTATTGTTGACCTCGCCTTTCGAAAACCATATTGCCTCTGCACCAATCCGCCAGCTTCAGCTACGGATCGGTCTTTTCAGTCACAGAGAATCCGCTCCAGGACCTTTCTCATCACTAGTTTGTACTCTATTCCTCATGGGTCATCTGAGACTTGCGCAAACAGCTACGTGAAGCTCATGCTCTTACTCTTCTTAATGGCATCATTAAGGTCCCTCCAGGCATTCCTGAAATCATTTTGCATCTGCACGCAATTCGGCTTCTTTATAGAGCGCTGATACCTCCGCCTTGCTGCATGTCATGCCTTACGTAGGTCTGTCCACCAATAGACTGGATAGTGATGTCCACCGCAGCTTTTCCTACATAATGCTGCATAATATGCACTTTCCATTTGTTTGGCGAACTGGTTTCCCATTTCATCAGCCGTGCCTTTTAAAGTTAGGTCTTTGAGCATAATTTTAAGGATATCGTGATCTAACGTGTTTGTCCTCCAACCTTTGTCAATCGAAGCTACCATTGGCTTCTTCTGGGTGTCCATTCGTAGGTCGTATATTATAACCTGGTGGCCACTGTATGTATAGTGACTGGTCAGTTGGCATTTGCTTTCTCTTATCAGTCTTTAACTCACAAATGTGAGGTCTATCACTGAGCTCGCACCTCCCTTAATGTAGGTGCTCGCGCCTGTAGTCAACAGTTCCACGTTTAATGCTGCAATGGCATCCATAAGAGCCTGTCCCTTCGATGATGTTCGGCTGCATCCCCACACAGTTGCCCATGAATTGAAATCGCCTGCTATTATCACCGGCTTTTTGGCAGCTGTATCAAGTGCAAGGCTGTCAAAAGCCGCCTCAAACTCTCCCATGGTTAGGCTTGGCGGCATGTAGCAGCTGTACACCGTTGTATTTCCAATGGTTGCTCTGGCGTATCCGTTACCACTAAGCCTCCCGCTGAGTTGTTGTGGTCTGGCACCACACACCCACAGCGCTGCTTTGCCGCTATTGTCCTGTACCCACACGCGACTTTGTTTGGTTTTATATGGCGCGCTTAATACAGCCACAACTATGTCTCGTTCTCTCACTGTTTATTCTAGGAAGTTTTGCGCTGCCTCACAGTGGTTGAGATTAAGCTGGAGCAATCTCATATTTGACGTTTCATATCCTTCACCATTTTTTGGTAGGACGGGGTGCTGTCGGGTGCTGTTCATCTTTCAGACACTTTGCTATGCATAGTGTACAGTTTGGTTTCTTATCGCATCTTCTGTGGCATTGTGGCCCCCAGCTCCACATTTGAAACACTTGCCGCGCCAAGCATCCATGCTGCAGCACTTCTGCGATGTGTGTTCAAAGTCCATGCATTTATAGCATCGGATAGGGGCAACCATTTTCCTCACACAGCAGGAGGTCCAACCAATTCTCATCTTACCTTTTGCGATCAGGGCTGTTGCAACACTTGTAGTCAGTCTAACGGTTGCTGTCTGTGCTCCGCCATACGCATAGTGATCGTACGTCCGAAGTGATCGTTGTGCTGTTTTTGGGAGATCATTGGCACCCAAATTGGCACCCTCCACAATTCTCGTATCTGTGGCGCCGTTTTAAGTTTGCGGAGTATATTAGCAAAGCTCCCTACTTCCTTCGGATTCCTGATCATATCAGCATCAGGTCTCACCGGCTTTCTGGCGGCTCCCTGCTATCACGAGTGCGCTTAGGTGTTTTAAGCTCGCCTAGGTCTGCAATGGAGTTTCTCCTACGGGCCGTTCCTTGCGCCGATAGTAGGCGCACTGTTGCTGGGACCGGATTGAACGGCGTCTTTTGCAGCTTTGGGCTCTTATTAAATGGGTCCACTATCTCTCCTACTTTTGCATCGTTTTGGCTCATTTTATCTATATATACCTATAGAGGGGGGAAAAGAGGGTAAAAATGGCATAGAAGGGGCAATAATTAGATTGCGCTCTGCCATACGGATAAACCGATGCAGAGACACAACTGCCGCAAATCCTACTACCAGAAACACAAAACTAAATTCCTTAATTTTTAATTTCTTAATTTTTTTCTATATACTCGTATGTATGTATATGTGTATACGTATATGAATATACGAGTATACTTTTAAACCTGAAGATCAAAGGGGATTTAAAATAATCTTGAGAGGTGTGCATCATTCCACTGATAATGATGAAATTATCAAAGAACTTGAAATGGGACATGAAGTCATGAACATTCACAACATACTGCACTCCAATTCTAAAACACATTTACCTCTTTTTTTCTCTAGAGTTACAAAATAAAACAAACAGTAAAGAAATATACTCCATAACCCACTTACTTCACTGTAAGTTAAGTTTTGAGCACGCACATCAAAAATAGTATTTGCCCCAAAGCACGAACTGTCAAAAATATGGCCATAGCAGAAACTTCTGCACTAAAAATCCAGTTTGTGTTAAGTGTGCTGGAAATCATAAAAACTACTCATTGTCCAATTGTACAAAAATGTGACAATTCTACAAAATGTGCATTATGCAGCGAAAAACACATTGCAAACAAGAATGGGAATATGATATAAGTTAAATTATTTTATGTCGATTTAAAATAAAAAAAATATTTTTATTTTTTATTGTGCTCTTGGCACGTCTTTATTTAGATAACTTCAAATTAGAACTAACTTAAGTTGAAAATAATAAAAGCCTCGCTGCCTTGGGGTGATCATGCTGCCGCTGCGTGTCTTCCTTCCAGTTGCTTCGGTTCCCACCGGCGGAACTGCTCCAGACGCTACGTTAGCATAATTGTGTCATCCGATCCGCGCGTGCAATTATGCCACCACAGGTAGACCGTGTGACCGCTGGTGCAATATGAAGTGCAATTGCACTGAGTGGCTTGCATATTAATTTATATTGAAGTTTTTGCATATGTTACGTTAACTCCTCCACCCTCAAAAACAGACGTCCTCGGCTGTCGTCAAAAAAATGGGATTTGAGAGATCCTGGTGGGCTTCTCGTTTACCGTTTCTACTGCTGCAGACATTTGGGGCTGTTGCTCTGAATTCGCTCTTGGATTCGGAATTGGCTTAGTTTCGATGATCAATTTGTGGTTTGTTTTTGCCTTGGAAACACATTTCTTTGCGATGACAACTGCGATTGCGGATAGTAGCAATATACACAGGCTTGACCCCATGATGACAGGATAGATTTGTTTATCGCCAATCAACTCGATGCTTTTAGTATTGTTAAGATGGAGTTCTTTCATCATTTTTAACGTGAGTAGCTCTTCAACCGCTTTAAAGCTGCTCCCTCTTTGTAGGATAGATGGCATAGACTTCGAAGATATTATTTGCTCGTTACAGAAGGTTTTGTTTTTTATGTTGATGGTAATATTGTGATGCCAAATTAGAAAGGTGCCGGTCAGATTAATTTGATCATTATTAGCCCATTGAATTGGTTTAGCAGGACTACGTCGGGAAGGATCTCTTCTACCTCAGGTATGTGTTGATTGTTGGTTCGAAGGCAGTCAGATGATTCGTCTTGCATTTTGATTTTTTTTTTCTTCACAAAATTACAATAAGTATTTTCTTTTGAATTTTTTCTTAAAATTAACAAATAGTTTTTAGGGAATGTGTTTCCTCTTTTGTTTAAATGTTACAAAATTTTATTTCTTAAATATGAATCAATTGTAGGTTAAACTTTCAATAGGTTTTTGAAGTTTTCTTAAACTGCGTTAATACAAAATTTTCGACATGAAGATTAATTATTACTTACAATAGTATTCAAAGCATTCCGACACTTATTGGCATTCTTTCTTGTATAAAAAAATTGTTTACTTTTTGTTTTTGTTTTTATTTATTTGTATTTTCGATTTTTTTGAATGTCAAATTTGTGCGTGAGTATATATTTTTTCTAAATTCGTATCTTTTCTTATCTCTTTCTCCTTTTTTATTGTTAAATTTCACGCAAATATTTTCTTCATTTACCAGTATAGAAATCTTGTTTCATTTTTTTTTTTCATATGCAATATTTCAAAATTTATTTTACACCAAGTTTTGGGATTTTCATTCAGCGATTTAACTGGATTTTTAGCTGATTTATTCTTTTGTTTTCATTCTTTTTAGTATTTCAAATATTTTCAGAATATTTATTTATTTTTTTTGTTGTTTTGTTTTTCTCCTTTTTTTTAAATTATTGTTTTTAAATCAATTAAAGTTTTGACAGAGCGCCGTGCGTGCAACGCGTCTCGTTTGCTTAAAAGCTACTAGGGGGCCTCTTTCTCTGTACTTATTCGGCGCGAGTATCCTACAAGGATTGCTAAAGGATTTTTGTTTACCAATACGCGGGCACTACTTGAGGGCACTAGTAATTGGATTTTTCTTTGTTTTTTTAAATTACCAATAGTACTCGTTATTGGATTTTGTGATCACTAATATTATGAGATATTAGATTTTTCGATCACCAATAACACTCACTACAGGATTTTTTGGACCAGCCAGATTCCGAAGATTTTTTCCCAGCGCACTTTTTGATTTCCACGAAGTTTATTAGTTTAGTGATTTGGTTTCCTTTTGTTTTTTTATTTTGTTTTACATTAGTTCGTGCGTAACATTGGCCAATGTATATTGTTTTAGTATTGCGTAGATTAATTTTATTTTTAATTACAGGAAGCGGAGCATATTAAAATTTTTTTCCAACAAAATGTTTTCACAGTTAATTAACAAATTTTTGCACTGTTTTTAAACTTCTTTATTTAGCATTCAATGCTTATTATTTTTTTTTGTCACTCCACTTTTGTATTATATGTATGAACGAAAATTATTTTTAATTCAAAACGTATCCTTTTAAAAGTTCTCCGTCAGACTCCGAATTTCTCGACTGGTCCCTGCTCGGGCGCCAGTTAAATTATTTTATATTTTTTATTGTGCTCTTGGCACGTCTTCATTTAGATAACTTCAAATTAGAACTAACTTAAGTTGAAAATAATAGAAGCCTCGCTGCCTTGGGGTGATCATGCTGCCGCTGCGTGTCTTCCTTCCAGTTGCTTCGGTTCCCACCGGCGGAACTGCTCCAGACGCTACGTTAGCATAATTGTGTCATCCGATCCGCGCGTGCAATTATGCCACCACAGGTAGACCGTGTGACCGCTGGTGCAATATGAAGTGCAATTGCACTGAGTGGCTTGCATATTAATTTATATTGAAGTTTTTGCATATGCCACGTTAACTTATATAAAGCCCTTAAAATTAAACGTTAAGACTTATATGGACAACTTTTAATATCTGCAGTTTACTGCCCTCCAAAACACAAAAACACTAAACTTTTGTATCTGGACTATCTTAAAAGTGTCGATATATTGCGGGAGGTGGTTTTAACGCGAAATATATATGTTGGGAATCAACTGCAGTTGGGAATTTTAAATGCAAAAGGGAGACAACTCGATGACACAATAAAAGAAAGTAAAAGCAACTTCATAAGCATTGGATAACCTACCTACTGGCCGAGTGATACGGGGAAAAGACCTGATATAACAGACTTATTCGTAAAAAAACACATTAGGCAAGAAAATCTGACTATTTTATCAAACTTTGAACTCTCATCTGACTATTCTCCGGTTATATTGACATAGGGTTGCCAAGGGGGGCAGGTTCACGTTAGGGTTTCCTGCTACTAACGGCTCATGTCTCTTAAATCTTCCTACTCTCACCTCCACGTGGTGCACCCTGGTAACCTGAGCAACCTAGGTGAAGATGTGGTAACCAACCCATGTGGGATCCTTGGTCAGGGCCAACGAGAGAGGGAGCTTTGGTGAGGCCACTCTGACATATTCGGTTTAAGGATTCATCAAAGTGTGCGAGGCCAGGTGGGGTCTCGCATGTAGGAACCGTGGCGGAGGAGTACTATAGGTACCAACGGCAGCGCCCATACCCCCGAAGTGGGTTACCACTACCAAACAAAAATCCCTAGCTTAGGGTTGTGCGCTGGGCTTGGAACCCGCAACATAAAAAACAAATAATCCAGTGAATATAAGATTGAAGCCTCGGATGAAATACCCCACAACTGTTGACGACAACCCCCGCAAACGTTATAAGGAACACGATTTAAGGATATGCACCTGGAATGTCCGGACCCTTAATAGGGAAGGTACCTCTATCCAGCTGGTTGACGTCCTTGAAAAATATAAAGCTGACGTCACCGCACTCCAGGAAATGCGATGGACGGGACATGGACGCTCAAAAAAAGCTACATGTGACATCTACTACAACTGTCATGCGACGAAGCGCAGACTCGGTGTAGGTTTTGTGGTAAGCAAACGACTGCGAGATGAAGTCCTGGGATTTACCCCAGTCGGCGACAGGCTTGCCACACTCCGCATTAAGGCAAAATACTTTAACATCAGCCTAATCTGCGCACATGCTCCGACGGATGAGAAAGACGAAAACACCAAGGATGCCTTCTACGATCAACTAGAAAAAACCTTCAATCGATGCCCCCGCCACGATGTAAAAATTGTGCTAAGTGACTTCAACGCCAAGGTGGGCAAAGAGGGCATTTTTGAACCAACCGTCGGTAAGTTCAGCCTCCACGAGCAGTCATCAGAAAACGGTTTGAGGCTGATCGACTTCGCCGCAGCGCGGAACATGGTAGTTAGTAGTACTAGATTCCAGCATCCCGATATTCATAAAGCCACCTGGCTGTCCCCTGATCATAAAACCAGGAACCAAATTGATCACGTTGTGATCGACGGCAGGCATGCATCCAGCGTGTTAGACGTACGTACAATTCGAGGTGCCAACATTGACTCGGACCACTACCTTGTTGTAGCTAAGGTTCGCACTCGCCTCAGTGCGGCAAAAAACGTTCGCTCTAATTCGCAGAGGAAGCTTGACGTCGGAAAGCTACAATCGCTACAGACAGCTACCGCATTTGCTTCTCGGCTTTCGAATATGCTGATGGATTCTCCCCCTGATCTCGATATTTGCGCGCAGTGATCGCTTATATCCCACTCCATGCGCATGGCCGCTGAAGAGGTGATTGGCTATCACCGCCCGAAGAAAAACAGCTGGTATGACGAAGAGTGTCGCAACGCAGCTGCAGAGAAAGACGCAGCATACCAACTCATCCTGCGATCGGCTGCAACGCGAGCTGCTAAGGAGCGATATCGAGAGAAGAGAAGGGAAGAGAAGCGTCTTTTTAGGCGCAAGAAACGAGAAGCCGAAAAAAGAGAATGCGAGGAAATCGAGATGTTTGGCAGAAGGAATATGGCTCGAAAATTCTACGAACGTGTGAGCCGCCAAACGGAAGGTTTTAAGACCGGAGCCAATTCCAATTCCTGCAAAGACGAAAACGGGAATTTAGTGACGGATGTCCAGAGCGTACTCACGTTATGGAGGGAACACTTCTCGAAGCTGCTGAATGGCGACAGCGCTAATGATAGCAATGAAGATGAACCCGACCCCACAGTTGCTGACGACGAACATGAAGTAGCACCCCCCGACTATGACGAGGTCTTGCTGGTTATTAGGCGGCTCAAAAACAATAAAGCCGCCGGAGCTGATGGTATACCAGCGGAGCTATTCAAGGCTGGCGGCGATGAGCTCACGAAACGCATGCACCAGCTCATCTGCAAAATATGGTTGGAGGAATGCATGCCTAGCAACTGGAACTTAAGTGTGCTCTGCCCAATCCACAAGAAGGGTGATCCGGCAATCTGTGCCAACTACCGCGGGATCAGCCTTCTGAACATCGCATATAAGGTCCTGTCGAGCGTACTCTGTGAAAGGCTGAAGCCCATCGCCAATGAACTGATTGGGCCTTATCAGTGTGGCTTCAGACCTGGTAAAGGCACCATTGACCAAATGTTCACACTTCGCCAAATCCTGGAGAAAACGCTAGAGAAGCAGATTGACATACACCACCTTTTCGTTGATTTCAAATCCGCATTCGACAGCACCGTAAGGAGTCAACTATACGCCACTATGTCTGAATTTGGCGTCCCTGCTAAGCTAATTCGGCTATGCAAAATGACGCTAAGCACCACCACTGGCTCAGTTAAAATCGGTAATGACTTGTCCGAGCCGTTTGTTACTGAGCGAGGATTCAGACAAGGTGACTCCTTATCGTGTGTTTTCTTCAATCTAATGTTGGAAAAAATCGTACGTGCAGCAGGTCTAAATCGCACAGGCACTATCTTCCACAAGAGTGTCATGTTACTGGCGTATGCTGATGATATTGACATCATTGGCCATAACAGCCGCGCCGTGAGTGCTGCATTTTCCGGCTTGGAGAGAGAAGCGAGGCGAGTGGGTTTAGCGGTGAACGAGGACAAAACGAAGTACTTGGTGTCAACACACAAAGAGTCTCAGCGTCTTGGACACCACGTCACTGTTGGCGACTACAACTTTGAAGTTGTGAAGGATTTCGTTTATCTGGGAACCAGCATCAACACCACGAATGATGTCAACAAGGAGATCAAGCGAAGAATCACTCTTACCAACAGGTGTTACTTTGGGCTCAGTAGGCAATTGAGAAGCAGAGCCCTCTCTCGACGAACAAAAATTACGCTCTACAAAGCCCTCATCCTTCCCGTCCTGCTTTATGGTGCCGAAACCTGGACGATGACAAACAACGATGAGCGAGCTTTGGGGGCGTTCGAGAGAAAAATTCTTCGAAGGATCTATGGTCCTACATGCGTTTGCGGAGAGAATCGAATCAGATGGAACAACGAGCTGTATGAGCTGTACGCCGACATTAAAACACAGCGGCTGCGCTGGCTGGGACATGTTGTGCGAATGGATGAAAGTGCTCCGGCGAAAAAAGTATTTGAATCGATGCCGCCGGGTGGCGGACGCAGGAGGGGGAGACCACCACTACGTTGGAAGGACCAGGTTCAGGAGGAACTGGCTGCACTTGGTGTTTCCAATTGGCGCCAGCGTGCGCGAAGCAGAGACGACTGGCGAAAGCTGATAACGCGGCAGTGACCAGAAATGGTTGTACGCCAATTATGATGATGATGATGATGATGATATTGACATATCAAAGCACTCCCCTAATATACTATACACCAACAAATATTTATAATAATCTGCCGGATTGGAAACATTTTTGCACAATGTTGAAACAAAGACTTGACATAAACTTCTCATTGAAAAACAATGAAGAAATTGACAGTGCAGTAACATATTTAACCCTGCCGCGTGCCTGCACTTTGACGTGGTGGTAGGGCTTGAGTGCACTAATGAAGAGTCGAAGCTATGCTTGCGGAGTGGACTATTGTCCGCTCTGATAGGCCTCTCATGCCAGACAAGTCAGACTCTGAGGGACAGACCGACCCAGGCACAAAAAGCGCTTTAAGCTAAGGTGTGAAGGTATCCATGCCTATAGCTGCATGGCTGGTAGTGTTAAAACAACCAGACGCTAAAGGTCTCCTCCGACGCCTAGCCAAGGCCGGTTGTATTTATGTGCCTTACCTCGGTATTCTGGTTCTGCCGGGCGGACCATCCTTTCCGTGCATACTTGTGGGAACAAAATACCAAAAATATGAAAAGAATAAATATAATTAAGGAAAGCAGTATGAAGGCAGAAGGGGTGCTGGCCACCTCTTCAGAAGATGAACTCCTGGCCTCTAGTCAGGAGAACATAGTAGCTACCTTTTACAAGTGCTGTGGCATCCGCGAGGATGGCTTACACTGAGGTGGCTAGGGACCACCTCCAAGTTGCCCTTGTGGATGCAAGTATTAACAGTGGAAGACGAATCAGGTGTGCGGAGGAGTTTCTGGAGAGGTGCGTGTCTGCGATCAGCAATGCATGGGACGGGGTCCACGATGCAACTTATCCCAGGCTCGGAGAAACATAGGGCGCGCTTTTAGTTGACAAAGATAAAGCTGGAGAGCACAAAGCTCATCCAGTGACTACGACTGTAAAATCCTGTGGTTGAAAGGGACGACTCAGTCTTAAAAGTAGCGGAAATTCAGAAAAATAGTCAACCTGTGTTGCTGTTGATAAGTGAGGAGTCCCTGGGGGTACTCGAGAGACAGAAATATAGGTTGCGGTTTGGCAACAGAGAGGCCAAATTGAAAATTTTTCCCGCCTCTGTTGCTCCGGTCGACAACATGGAGGAGGTGGCAGAGGCACACTGGGAGGCCGCAAGCTATCTGAGATGGCTGTAGTAGGCGAATCAGCACCAAAAACGAAGCTACCGGGCGGCTAGAAGTATGCTGAAGATAGCTTTTTTTTTTTTTTTTTTGAGGAACAATCTAGTAAGCGCAGCACTCAAACAGAGTATATATCCATTGTACTCCACTTAAGGTTCCCTTTTACTCGGCTTTAAATCTACCCGACCTCCGAAGAAGTAGAAGTAGATCCTGCGGTGCCAAGGAGCCAAGTTGGTTACTCCTCAGTATATCAGTGCCAAAAATCCCAAACCTGATTCGAGCAAAGGCAGGGCAGACGCAAAGAAAATGGTCCGCCGTCTCGTCTTCTTCTCCACAGGCTGGGCACAGCGCACTGTCTGATATGCCAGACCTTTCCATTTGCCTAGCCCATAGAAAGTGCCCTGTCATCACGCCAACCAACAGCCTGCAGTCCCTCCTACCTAAAGATAGAAGGAACCGTGACCATCGGTCAGAGATAGCAGGTAGTATAATTTTCGTCCATCCGCAGCCTCTCTCAGCCCGCCATGCTCGCTTGTGGGTCGAAACAACCCACTTGTTTGCAGTGGCTTTGATGGCAGCGGAAGGGAGTAGCAGAACAGGCTCAGGGCGAATAAAAACAGCCTCGGAGCCCATCCTGGCAAAAGAGTCAGAGGTCTCGTTACCCGCAATGCCAGCGTGTCCCGGGACCCAAGTCAGCGTCAGACTATTATGTTTTCCAACACAATTTTGCCTGAATTTGCAGGACGTAACTATCGTGGAAGTGGTGGTCGGACTATCCAAGGCCATGAGCGCAGCTTGGCTGTCACTGCAGACACAAATAGATTTGCCTTTCCACCTGTTTTCCACAACAAAGTCCATCGCTTCAAGTATCGCATACACCTCCGCCTGAAACACAGACGCATGCAGACCAAGGGCAACGAACCGACGGGTCCCACAAGATTCCACGAAGACACCCGAACCTCAACCTTCTTCAGTCTTGGAGCCATCAGTGAAAATACGTCAGCAATGTTTGCCGGGCTCGTTCTCGAGATCTAACCATGAACGAGCCTCTGGCAGCAACACATTGTACCGCTTGTCTAGTATGACGGTTGACGACATGGAGTCCGGGGGCATAGACCGGATTGCAGAATCAATGTCAGTGCCTGCGCCGTCGTCCAACATCGAGCACACCCCATACCAGTGGCCACTATGTTTCACTCTGCAGATGGCCTTAACGGCCTGTCCGCTGATGAAGACATCTAGTGGCGGGAGATCCACCAAAGCATCAAGTGCCGGGCCTGGAGTAGTCGGAAATGCTCCGGTACAACATATGGCCACAGCACGTTGTAGTTTTGATAGAGCTTGTTTGACCCCTACAAGAGAGAGTCTGCTCATCCACACCATCGATGCATAGGTGATAATAGGTCTTACCATAGCTATATAGATCCATATGACCTTGCTAGGGGAAAGACCCCATGTCTTACCAAAAATACCCTTACACTGCCAGAAAACTGACAGTGCTTTGAATGTCTTCAGTTCGACATGTGTTTTCCAAAGAAGTTTGTTATCAAGGATGACTCCACCATATTTGATTTCCTTGGATAGCTGGATAGTGACTCCTTTTAGTGTAGGCAGAATAAGTCCATCAAGCTTTCTCCTTCTGGTAAAGAGGACAATACCAGTCTTGACAGGATTAGCCGATAGCCCATTCGCACTGCACCAAGTGTCAATCATATCCAGAGTTCTCTGCACCCTTCTGCAGACAATCATATGGGATGGACCTGTCACAAGACAGCCAACATCATCCGCATATGCCTGAGCGTAGACACCCGAGTCATTAATGGCGTTAAGCAGGGGATCGATTACAATGCACCAGAGCAATGGAGACAATACGCCACCTTGAGGACAGCCTCTATTAGCCCCAGACGACACCAGCAAATCTTCCTCCGCCCGCACCGTTATGATTCTCTGGGCCAGCATTGAACGTATCCAATTTACTAGAGCCCGGTCTACGCCATACCGCCTAGCAGAGCCGCACATACTGTCGAAAGTAGCAGTGTCAAACGCAACCTCTATGACCACAAATATGCCTATTGCGTATTCTTTCCTGTCGATGGCTCGCTCTATCCTTCCAACAAGGTTTTGCAGGGCCGTCTCGCAGGATTTTCCGCTTTGATAGGCATGCTGAAATGGAGAGAGTGGATGCGTCTTCAGAGACTCCCTACGCATGCGAAGCTCCACCAGCCTTTCTAATCTCTTTAGCATGAACGAGGTCATACTAATAGGTCTGAAGGTCTTGGTATTGGTGTAGTCGTCTCTTCCAACCTTAGGAATGAAAGTAACTCTCACCATCCTCCAAGAGCGTGGTACATAGGCCAGTGCGAGACATGCAGTGAAGATCTTCTTCAGTACTGCCAACACTAACTCAATGCCTTCCTTCAACACAATCGGATATATGCCATCCAGTCCGGGCGACTTGAAGCTGTCAAAGGATTTGATAGCAAATCTAATAGCAGCCTCACTCGCTACAGTTATGGCGACATACCAATCATGTCGAGAGGGTGTAGCTGCCCTGAAAACATTTCCGACCAAAGGTGGTTGTTGACGGGCTATGCTTACCTGATTTCCTGGAAAGTGTGACTCCAACAGCAAGCTGAGTGTCTCACTTTGCCTCTTTGCCGGTTTGGTCCTGTTTCAGGGCTTTCACCAGTTTTGCAGTGTCACTCAGGGATTCGATATCACTGCATTAGTCTCTAAAAGAAGTCCTTTTCGAGTCCCGAATTAGCTTCTTGTAGTCCCTCTGAACACGTCGATATCGTTCCCAGTCCTCATCAAGATTCGTCTTGAGGGCCCGGTTGAGGAGTTTTCTAGACTCACGCCTCAGCACCTGAAGCTCTCGGTTCCACCATGGAACAGGAGTCCCGCTAAGAGGTCTAGTTGGACAGGCTAGCTCGAAGCTGTTTGTTAGAGCGGTGTTGAGATGTTCAACAGCCGCCTCAATGTTCTGCTCCTTGCGAAGTTTCAGTGGCATCACGTGATTGCTACGCAGTGCCTCGCTGAACTTTGGCCAGTCTGTTTTTCTTGGGTTTCTGGTGGGCAATGGCATCTGCGCCCGCTCGCCACACTGAAACTCTATGTATCTGTGGTCCGAGCACGAGTCTTCGGTGAGGACCCTCCAGTTGTTGATCGACCACCCCAGTCTTGGAGTTGACAGGGTGACGTCAATTACCTCCTGCCTTATCGTAGTCACAAAAGTAGGCTGCCTGCCTACATTGTGGATGTTCAGGCTGGAGGAGGCAATATACACGAAAAGTCGAGAGCCCCGCTCATTGCACTTGCTGCTGCCCCAGATCGTATGCTGGGCATTAGCATCGCAATAAGGAACCAGCCCAAGACTGCGCCGCTCACAGAACCCTACGAGAGTAGCGACCTTCCCAAGTGGTGGCGCCTCCAAAGCATCGTAAGGAAACTAACCAGATGCAATCACGAACCTCGACCATCCGTGCATACTCTTAAAACTAATCTCTGCCGCAACCAGATCCTGACAACAGAATGCGTCAAGGCAGGTCGCTGCGAGATGGGATGATATTATAAGACCGGCTCTAGGTCTAATTGAGTTTCTGTCATATAATATCGTGGCCCCCTTCAACGAGCCAAGGCCACAGAGGCGACCCCTAAAGACCCAGGGCTCTTGTACTGTTGTTATGTGGGGTGATGTGTGTAGCTGGGTGAGTCGTCTACTTAGGAGTACAGTAGCGGCTTTAGAATGCTGCAAGTTGATCTGCGTTACCGTCAAAGGACGATAGCTACGAGAATCGTCCGAGCCACTCATCTGGGAAAGTCATGAAAGGTTACAGTCCCAAAGAAGAGACTCAGACGGCTCCGGTACCGAGAAACCATAACATCAACAGTGGCCTCATCCACTCGCACCACAAGACTAGCACCTTCTTTACCATCCCGGTTGCTAAGTGGTGTGCCATGCCTGGTGTGCGAAAGAACTCTCCAAAGCCTCGTGTTGATGCCAGGGTTCTGAGCACGCAGACAAGAAAGGACATCTGTGGTCGTCAGATCGGGATCCGGAATCCAGCAGATGGCCTTCCTGAGGGACACGCCTGCTTCGCTATAGACCTCGAAGCGAGTGGTCCCCATGGGGGGCACGTCATTGACTGCACCCCTGAGCCAATCAAAAGTAGAGTGCCGTCCTTTGTCTCATAGCCCTTCGCATTAGCTTCAGGACCGGAGGCAATGGCGCGACGCATCAGATGACCTTTGCAGTGTTTTATTTCTGCATCAGTTAGCCGATGGTCAGGCCCCAGCTTCCCAATCACCGCCTTTGGGGTCGTGGCGCCACCAGCAGTAACAGCTGCAGGGCTGAGTTTATGCAACAGGGGCAGCTATCCGACTTTTAGGTTCCCCGACTGGGAAACTATAAGTGGGTGAGAAAAAGGTCTTGAGGGATATATTTTTAATGTTGAGTTTGGGCGGGAAATGGTTTTACCCTGCAGAAATCCGAAAAGAATTGGCTGCGGTCTGTTCAACAGGGTGGTCAAAGACAGACTCGATAGGAACATATTTTCCATTTGTTCTGCAACGATGCTGGACAAGCGAGTAGATACCTTGGAGAAAACCTTTCAGGTTGCTTTCAGGGTCTCGTATCCTGCCTCACGTAGCAAAAAGACCTTCCCTCCTTGGTGGGATGGGAATTTTAGAGACTTGAGATCTAGCCTCAGAAGGGTCTTTAACGAATGCTACATAAGTCGAAATTTCCAAGCTTACAGAGAACCTTGAAGATATACAAAAGGGAAGTACGGGATATGAAACGCAAATCGTGGCAAGACCACTGCGAATCTATTAAGTCACTGAGGGACGCTGCCAGGCTCTGTAAACTTCTCGCCAAGGATCACTTCAACAGAACCATTATAAAACGTACTGATGGACTGTGGGCAGAATCGAATTGAAGATTCTTGTGGATACACATTTTCCAGACTGCACTTATCATTCAGAGTAAAGCAGTACGTGTGCGTTTCGAGAACACGTAACAGTTGCGTTACTGGGGAAAATTGTGTCTGTGGACAAGGTCGTCTGGGCATTGAACGGTTTTCCACCATACAAATCTCTAAGTCCGGACGGTATGATGCTTATAATGATGTAAAACACACAGGGTTCCATAATATCTGAGTTAAGGCAGATTTTCACTCCGTGAATTTCTCTAAACTATATGGCAAATAGGTGGAGGAAAACCTGGACGGTTTTCATTATGAAGTTAAGAAAATGGGGGCCTACTTCCATCTCTTTCAGTCCTTGAGAGCGCCGTCGATCGTCACATTCGAGATCTCTTTGACGAGCATTCACTGCCAATGGCATAGCATTCATATCTAAGGGGGAGACCTACAGAGACTGCACTACATGAAGTGGTGCGAGTGATAGACAGATCCCTTCATTTTAAGCAATTTACTCTGGCTGCTTTCGTAGACATCGGAGAGGCTTTTAATAACCTAAGGGGTGAAGCCCTTGCTTTTGACAGAGCAGGGATGGAATAATAAATTTGTAATTGGATCTTATCCCTGCTGGTAAACACACAAATCATAGCTGAACTAGGTAGTGCTAGAGTTTCGAAATATGTGTACAGAGTTACAGCCCCAGGGCGGAGTCCTTTCACCTCGTGTGTGACTAGTACCTATCGATGAAATTCTCGCCAAACTTGACTTCGATGGACTACCAGTCATAGCCTGGGGCTTCATTTTGATAAAGCGGAACTGTTGCTCTTCACAAAAAAATATAACCCTCCATCTTTGAAACTTATGAGGCTTAATGGCCAGCGGGCCTCAATATCGTCATCTTGGTGACAACAAACTTAGTCGGAGAACTTGCATCGATGAACGAGTTTGGAAAGCCTGTATGGCTTTCAATGCTTACAAGTCGATGGTTGTCCAAAAAGGGGGCTTGGACTAAGAATTATACTCTGGATTTATAATATGGTGGTGCGGCAGATTTTATCTTACCTCCCAGTGGTTTGGTGGGAAGCTCTTAAGGGGGGAGGGGCTACAATCTCACGAAGTTACAAAGAATCCAGTGCATCACGTGCATTGGAATTACAGGAGCCTGTCGCACTTGTCACGGGGTTGCTTCTGAAGCTACTCTATACCTCCCCCTATTGATATTCATACTTCTTGTATTCTCTACTTCTACTTCTCACAGGAATAAAGAATTTCATTGATATCTAAAATCGGTTTTATTTTATTTAAAAAAACTTTTGTAGCGCTCTTATTGAAAAACCCGATACTTCCACACAAAGTGCGCTTAGACTCAGGGAATCCGGTAACTGGAGGGATACCAAGTAAAAATGACTAAAGGAGGGGAAAGGTGCTCCCGAAAGGGGGTATGATAATTTTCTCCGACAGTCAAGCAGCATTGAAAGCGCTACCGTCAGCTAGCGTTGGTCTCCCTCTGCAAGGAAGAATTTAAGCTATTATTAGCATCGGAAAACAATATACTATCCCCCATCTGGTTTCCAGGACACAGGGACATTGAAGCAAAGAGAGGGCTGAAGAGCTAGCACGAAGAGGCTCATCGGAAATCGATCAATTGTTTTCCTTGAAGGACTTGGGCGTCCCCCTAACTATTGTTAAGGGAAATATTTATAATCACTTCCTCCGCAAAGCCCGCGAGAGGTGGAAAAACACTGCGATATGTGCCATTTCTAGAATGATGTGGCCTGAATACAATGCAAAAAGAACTAACCATATACTCAATAAATCAAGTTATAGAATTAACAACCTTATAGCTGAATGCATAGGTAGTTTCACTGTCGGCATACACCAAAAAAGTGGGCATTCCATTCATGCTCATTGCAGGAGATGTAAAGACACACAGGAAAAAGAAAGAGTCGTACACTTTCTTTGTGATTACCTACTTCTAGCTCGCTTGAGACTCAAATATCTCAGAAGCCCTTTTCTGGCGATTCTAGAATTTTCTGATCTAATTTAGAATTTTCAGACCTATCCAAATTTGTTAGCAACTCCGGATGGTTATAAATGTACAAAAAAGTATTATAGCATTTTCTTTAGGCTCGCGAGGACAACAAAACGGCACCATTTTACCTACCTACCTACGTATTTTAATGATAGTATTATTTACGCTGCAACTAGGTCTACACCAGCAAAAAAAGCATAAATAATGAATACAGAATTCCCACAATAATCACAAAAAAGAGCAAACTGAGAACACAATGGCAACCCTCACGGTCACCAGCGGATAAAGAACAGGCAGTTTCGATGGATGTATCGTAACGTCGCATAGTGTGTCCTTCCCATACATTCGATGGCCAAAAATAGAAGGAGTTGTACGAGAGTAATGAAATTTGGCACGAGTCCCTAATATAATAGAATTAAGAAAATTTTAAAGTATCGACAAAATTGACCACGCCCATCGCCCACCGCCCATACAAACTAAAATCATTTTTGGCTGTTAAAAATTAACTATTGCTAGAAATTTCCAGAAAATTGCTGGAAGAACATATCTATGCAACACCTTTTAAAAAAAAATTATTTCATCAACATTGACCACGCCCATCGCCCACCTACCATACAAATGATATTTCAAAAATGCCATATCTTCTGTAAATTTATAACTAGAATGTTTATTTTTCGCAAAAATGCATACAGCATCTATTAAATGCTGTTTTGAAAATATGAAGAAAATCCGCCCACTGTAACACCCGCCCCCCATACAACCCCCATACAAAAATTTTACAGTTCACTCTATTTCATTTATTAACAACTTTTTCACATCTTCGTGATAATCTAATTTTTTAAGCTTCAATTTCGTTCTTAATGAATTGATGTATGGGTCGGAGGATATCAACAAATGATGCATTACGTCTTCGTTAGTAGAACAGCGCCCAGTCTTGCGCGAGTTATATAGCCTATAACGTTTATAGTCTTTGTTCCTCGCTTCCTGCGCTTCTTCTGATAACATTCCTTTGAAAAATAAACCATATGTTAATTCAAAATGTATGAAACAAATCGTATCTTTAACCTACCTATAGGTAGAATGGCCTCAGATACAATTTTGCTACCATGTATCAAAACTTTATGCACTGTGATAGGCATGTAGTACCATCCATACAAATTAATGTACAATTTTGCCGTGTCTAAACAATATATATGGAACTTCTCAGAGTCTATTGCCTGACTGCAACTTATTGTGGATAATATAATTTTTAACCTATGAATCAGTTGTTCATTTACTCCGGTTATGTCAGCTGTAATTTCAGGGTTTTCAAAAAATCGTCGAGCTGTATTCCCATCGTTGCTGGAACCCATTCCTTGTTTTACCACATCAACATTTATTCCCAATACTAATTTAAGGTTTTTTTGAATTGTGGCCTTGGCTTCTTCTTTAATTTTTCTTGTATCTTTATTTGTTCGCCATGCTGCAAAGCTTTTATTGTAAGCGATATGCAATATGCATTCCATAAATTTTATGCGCGCATGCAGAGGTGAAGTACCAAATTTTAAAGCCTCTCCCGAATTTGATCTTGTTGCCAATTCGTCTAAATTGTGCATCTCCCTAGGCTTAGCACCACATATGAAGCACACGGACATAGAAGAGCTGCCAGTTAAAGTTGTTGCTATTTTACCATCTATCATAGTCAATGCAAGTTTATGAGTAATAACGAATTTCTTATTAAAAACTTCAATAACTGAATTTTTTAAATTATTTATTTCTTTGTTTACTCCGTTAACTTCTTCATTTATTACGCTTGCTGTCTCCTTAACAAATTCAAATTTTAACGGCCTGCAATGTTTCGTTGAAGATGGCTCTAAATTTTTCCACAAAACTTTTGACTCGTCGTTCCGTTCAGTTATTACCAATGGCACAAGTGACGTCAAGAACAAACTTTTGTCTGAGAAAGTCTCATTCGCAAAGTTTTGGTGATATTCTGAATGTCCTGATGAGCCATCACATCCCCATTTACTCATGAGTTGCATATATTTTGGAAATGATGCTACTTCATTTTCGGATTTTGACTTCATCAGTCTAACTGCCGTGTGATCCAAAAGCTCCTGCAAACTAACTTTGCTTAAATTTTCCTCTACTATAACGTTTGCTGGATAACACGTTTTTTTGGCCGCCAAAACTTTTTTGTAGCTTGGATATATATTACAACCAATATCTTATGCTGATCTTCGCAGTATTTCATACTGGTGTATTGTCAATGAAGCATCAACAATTAGACTAAGTGCTTTTTCAGGACTAAAACATTTTTGGACTTCATTTTTGTCTCCAATTTTTTTGGCAGCAGATAATATGATATCTTCAGAGTTGTCTTCACAAAATGTAGTCAGCTTTTTCCTTTTCGTTCTTTCATTGCTCTCCTCAAAGGTTTTCGTTGGACGACCACGTTTACCAGGAGTAGACTGGGTTTGCTCTTCGTCATCCACTGTATCATCCACTACTTCATCAGTCAACGTATAAGAGTGTGTTAGCCATTCTTCATTATCACTATAAAATCTTGACGAAGTACGATGACTCTTGTTCCACTTCTTTAAAAATTGAGGCATGAATGTTTGTTTCAAAAACCGACTGAACTTTTCTTGATTTATCTCAGACGCGCTTTTATAATTCACGAAAACTTCACCAATTATAAGATCAATATCTTTTTTACATTTAACAACAATTTCCGAAAGCGTTCTGAAAGATATTTTTGACTTTTCCATTGTTTTTAAGAAATTTGCTTTAATTTCTTAATAAACACTCACTTATTACTTTTCCAACTACAACTGGGAATGACAAAGAAGTAAAGAGCATAAACAAATGACAAAATCGATGCCACCAATGATCAATGATTGTTGTTGTTACAAATATACTATTTATAGTAATAGACATGCACACAGGCAAAACAACAACAAGCAGTAACGAAAGAAAGAGTGCGCAGTTGTTTATGCACGCGTAAAATAACGCATAACGCATATTTTTTACTGTAATTTTTTGGTTTTTCATTGTTTTTTTGGCCGCGGGCAAATTTGGGCAGAATTTTTTTTTGGAATCTGTTAGCTGAGACCCTCAGCTTTAATTTGGTATAGGACTCCATGTTTCGCACTGCTTCGCACACAACTAAAAGTCTAACGGAAAATCATAAATGTTTATTTTTTTTGGCCCAAAATAAAAAAAAAAATTAATTTTTTTGTTTCAATTTTTATTTTATTTTTTTTAATTTACATAATGCTTGATGCCTATTTTAAGTGAAAAAAATTTCTATAAGGTACACTCGGTGTATAGTTTATAAGTAACAAGGTTTTAAATATGACATAGAAAACTAACCCATTTGAGACTTGTTCACATATGTCAACTTTGCGCTGCTCGGGTCAGAAAACCAATGGAGATATTTGCATGAAATTTTACACACATGACCTTTAGATAGTTTTTAACCATCTGTGCAAAAATCATCAAAATCGGAGAGCAGGTCCAAAATGATTTATTGCCGCAGCGGACACAGTGTGCGTCGTACGTTGAATAACTTTTTTTTTTATAAAATAACTAATGCATGAGATAAATAATTTATAAAAGACGAACATAAATTTTGAAATTTTGAAATTATTTATTCAGAGACTTTGGCTATAAATACATAATAAAATATTCAATATGTTAAGAAAATGTCTACATGCTACAATTATAATAGCATATTGACAACAGGTATCGCTAATAGTTTAATTTCATGTCTGTATTCGCATATTAACTAAATTTACAAATTACACTGCGCAACAGCCATTTTGGTGCCGAAGATTTTTGAGTTGATTATAGATAAATATGTTGTGCTGAATTCAAATATGAATACCGTTTTTCAAGATACAACAATCGATGTTATCCACTATGACTGAAATTTAAAAAAAGGCAAAAAATAAATATATTTTTCAAAATTGAATATTTAATTTAAATTGCATGTAAAATAATGAAATATATTTACACATATTCAATCTTATACAATATAAACAATATTAAACAGTACAATATAAAAAAAATCTACACAACAGATTAAATAAACGCAAGCATAATCAACACCACTGCTGCTAGGGAATAATGGTTTACAGTTTTGAAATCAGCGCACAAAATTTATATAAAACCAGTTCAACAAATGCAGGCACCAAAAAAAAAACATTTTTTTGTTGCACAGTGTTATAATTGGAACACTATTTTTTAATAAAATAAATAACGTTAAATTTATAATTTTATTATTGTGAAATATTGCGGTAACAAGATAATAGATATTATCAGCATGATTGCATTGAAACGACTGAAGCAAATTCCAACATGTAAACCAGCGTCGCTCAGGTTGTTTTGATCACATATTCATTGCCATATAATAAATAATAAAAAAGCGATACACTGCTGCTTTGTTTAGTCGGATTGTCGACTGAATGCTTTTGCTAGCTGCACTAAGCACATTGCTAGTGGCGTTCGGCAGTATCGGTGTGAAACACGATCTTCTACGTGTTGGGCACGAACTCGCCGTCGCATTTTGAGAGTCCCTGATGTAAAGAAACTAAAGAGCAATCAGCTTACTCAAATATACCCCTTGCCTCACTGCTCTTTTGGCCCTAACTTTTGCTGTGTAACATACCCGCACTCACCACTTTACCCTTTCTTTTCTCAAAATATGACACTCTCATTTTGAAATTGCATGAATGACGTGGCGAAAAGCGTTATTCAACGCTAAAATAAATTAATCCAACTAACTAGAGAGTTAAAAGAAATGTTAAAACGTGGCAAAGATGACAAACTAGGAAAGCACTTTACGAATTTAGCATCCACAAGGACTAACAACTACTCGTTGTGGAAAGCTACCAAAGAAATCGCCAATACAATTTTACATCAACCGCCACTCAAAACTCCAGACAACAAGTTGGCTCGAACTCATTTAGACGAAGCCAAAGTATTAACTAATCACTTCCAAAAAACATTTACAAATGAAATGAATGACGAAATAAATGTCGCAGCTGCCACACCCAACAATAAATATATAGAAATCAAAAAAGTAACGAAGTATTATCACCACAAAAATTAAAACAAAGAAATTTCCTGTATATGATGTACTTACAGGTAAAATTCTAAAAGAATTGCCTAATAATGGCCTAACATATATTAGGAATTTATTTAATGCAATTATAACGCGAAAGTACTATGCCATAGCGCGGAAAGTTGCTGATGTGTATGCTATTCCTAAACCAAAAAAGGACCCCTCAGTCGCCACATCACATAGACCGATCAGCTTACTACCAACTCTATCAACAACTTTTGAAAAATTGCCTTTTGATCGCCGGGAGCCCTTCTTAGAAAGGAGAAAAATAATCATTTGCCATCAGTTCGGTTTCAGACGTAAACACTCTACAATTCAACAAGTTCATAGAGTAATGCATTAAATAGCTGAAACTAGGATCAACACTATATGTCTTTTATACAGCTGACATCCCTATACCTATATCAGATGACAACATGATAGCAACATTTACGGACGATTCTGCTCTGCTTGTATCGAAGATTTGGCTATAGCTGCAATAAATGTCCAACAATCAGAACCTCCTCAGCTGTATTTACAAACCAATATTAAATGTATCTTAACAAGAAAACAACTTAATCTACAAAAGTCCGAGTTGGCACCAGATAACCAACCAAAAAAAATTATCAATATATGACAATTACAAAAGCTCTGCTAACAACACATAACTAGAAAAGATTTTTTGAAAATAACCAGATTACTGATTGGTCACTCAAAATTAACTCATTATAATCGATAAACAAAATAAAATATGCAAACACTGCAACGAACAGAATTCAAATGTAGAGTACATCTTAAATAAATGTACATACTTTAACTCACACCGAAAATCCTGAAAAAATCCTAAACATTCAAGCTTAAGTAGTAGAAATAATCTTATAAAATATTTATTATATAAACGAAACCTAGAATTAAATTTTTTCAATAATTGGCGATCCAAGCGTAGAGCTTCGGAAATTAAATGTCTACAATCATTCTTAACAATAAATACAAAGAAATGTGTGGTGGTTGTTAAAAACGTTGGTTTTGTTAATATATATAAATATATATATATATATATATATATATATATATATATATATATATATATATATATATATATGAAATAGATATAATATATATATAGACACGACAATATAAAATACAAATTATTTTCCTACTTCCTTTTCGACCTCAGATGACTTGCTCGAATTAGCCAATTTCAAGCTTGCAAGTCTACGGAAATCGGGATTCACTTATGTTTTGGTCGGAGTGGCAGTAAAAAGAACACTCAGGCACAAATAATGGCCCATTGTGATACCACGGAGGTGGCTCTGCACACATATTGACTACCTATGTACAGTATAGTCACCGCTCAGGTGGTGAGCGGCCTTGCTGCACCTGAAGCACCCCAATTACGAAGTGTGAAACCAACCTGACAATTAGCTACGTTCCAAATCTTATAGGTTTGTCAGGCTGATTAAGAAAGGAGCCCCGAAGGTGTGTCTTCGTCTGGCTAAGGATGGACACTGACACACAAGGTGTAGTACTGTTTCTTCCTCCTCCTCACCACCGCACCCACGACAGAAGTCATTAAATGGCAAACATAGCCTACCCCCATGCATGTCCATCATCACGCAGTGCTCGCGTCCGAGTTGAAGTACCTGAAGCCGACCATACTTGCTGAGGCTAGGCCAGGTTAGATGAGATTCGGCAAGAATGTTCCCCTGCCCATAATTTATTGGTCTCATGGATATACCTGCATTTGATCGCCAGCCTGGATGTAACCTGTGTCTAGAGAAGGGCCTGCTTTAGCAAGCTCCTCTGCATCGAAATTTCCCAATGTCCTTGTGACCAGGCATTTCTTAGAACTCAATTCATTGCATGGTAAATAGCCACTGCCTTTGCCTGAAAGACTCTGAAATATTCAGGGAGTCTAAGCGTAATGCCAAGGTCCAACTTATTGGAGAAAATCCCGCTACCGACCCTGTCCCGAAACCTAGAGCCGTCTATGTAGATATCCAGAATGTCATCTGTAATCAGTCTGTTCCTGACTCAGTCGCCTCTGCTTGGGTTCATGAATTCGAATCCCCATTTAAGGTTGGAATTCGCATAGACATAGTCAACAGGGCTGGGGGTAGGCAAGTCCTGATTGAGGATACTGTCGTGTCCCAGATCCCTCCTCGACCACGGTTTAAGTGCATTGAGTTTGGTAGCTGCTAGTTTGGCCTGTTGTTTTAGTAGAAGCTTAGAGGGTAGCCAGCATAGAAGTGCAAAAAGAGCCCCCGTAGTTGTGGAGCATAGAGCTCCAGTGATCAATAGAGCTGCACTGCTTGTGCATTTTTCTAGTTAATTCAGGTTACAAGCCTTGATAGTAGCCGGCCACCAGAAATGAGCTCCGTATAGGAAGTTGGGTTCAACTACGGCTGTGTAGAGCCAGAGCATGATTCGTGATTGTAGGCCCCATCTAGTACTCACTGCCCTCTTACAGCAATACAGCTTTATGGACCCTCTCAGCTAGATTGGCCCTCCTTCGGATCTAGTATCAGACCCGTATATTGGACTTAATTGCGCAAAATGAAGGAAGGTATTTTGCACCTTGTAATGTACAGCATGACTTCAGTCTTTGGTGGGTTTAGGCTGAGGCCAAATTCGGTGCATCAGTTAGTCAGGGTGTCAGTGCATAGCTTAGCTTTTCAGGAAGAGTTTATAGGAAGAGTTAACGGCGGCAGTGATGCCATCTGCATGGGCTATTAAGCTGCGACCGCGATCTTCCCGTGTTTTGAGAGCAGTGTTGACTGACAAATCTAAGAGGAGGGGAAACAATACCCCACCCTGAGGTATGCCTCTGCGCACTGCCAATATTGGAGCCAATTCCTTGCCCTGCGAATATGCTAAATGAATTTGACAAGACTAACGTCTAGATTCAGATCTAATGGAACTGTCACTATGGCATTGTGGCTCACATTGTTAAATGAGCCTTCAATGTCGAGAAAGACGGCAAGATTGTTTTCCTTGAAGGAAAGGGATTTATCTACCTGGGAAATTAGAACGTGAAGTACAGTTTCCATCGACATGCTCTTGTTGTAGGCATATTGGGATTTAGAGAGAAGGGCTGGAATGTTGGGAGTCCTGATATGGAGATCCAGGACACTTTCCAACGTCTTCAGAAGAAACGAGAACGAGACGTTGCTGCTATTATAGGATGTTTTTAGGTTCTGCACTGTCTTCTAATTTTCAACTTCCTTCACTAATTCGATGATAGTTTTTCATTCGAGGTAAGTATTTTTCTTAAATCTGCGTGATGCATTGTGTGCAGTACTTCCAGTGTTATGGTTTCGTTTGTTGTGCATTCATGGCTATTAGCATGCTCTGTATTCTAGATGCCATTTGTTTGGTACCCATAGATGCTGGTGATGTATCGAAAATCTTGTTTCTTTGTGCTGTATGTTATGTGATATGTATATGTAACTCTCTGAAATTACGGTATATGGTGTCCGCGTCATCGTGATCCATTGTTTCGATGCCCTATGTATGGTTTCGGAAAGGCAGAGAGAGAGAGATATATAGATAGAGAGAGAATGGATCGTAACTTTAGATAACCACACTCAGAGGTTTCGGTTGTTTAAAACTGACAATTTAGCAGTTTATTTAATTTTTATATAGTTTTAATTTTATAAAATTCAAGTTTCAAATTAAAACCGCTAATACAGTGTATCCCGCACATAATTTTGGTGGCCCATGGGGGGAACTGTGAAACAAATAACACTATTTAATAATATTATTTTAAAATAAAATAAAATTAAATAAAAATAATAAAGTGATTGTAAAATGTTTATATATGTTTCGGGACACATATGTACATATGTACGATATGTATATAAAAAGAACAGTTCGTGAAGAGAAAAAAAACCAACAACACCGCTTCAGTGCTCTACGGTGAAACCAAAGGCAGCAAAGGAAATGAAACAAAGAAAATGAAGACAATTGTGTACCGGAGATAACGAACAACAAGCTGCCATTCGAAGGTAGACCGCTCAATTCTACGAGGGAAGTGTGCTCGTGCTATACTCTAAATTTAGTAAAAATAATTGTTTGCGCTCCATGTATTGAGTGAGGTAGATCGGTTAGTAGGTGCAATGGGCAATACGTACGAAGGCGAAGGAAACGATGATGTGAACGCTTTAGCTATGCTTCAAGCAGAAGCCATTAAGCATGTCGAAAAGAATTTCAAGAAGGATTCTACCACGATAAAAACCAAATCATGTTGTCAGGTTCGTCTTGCAAGGGTTGAATTCATAAACAAGGAATTTAATGAGAATCACAAACTTCTCGTATGCCATAACGCCGAACGGAAGCTGAAATATTTTACAGACAAAATCGCTTCACAATTTGGAGAACACTATTTTGAAATATCCCGTGCACTTTTGGATGTATTCGAGGTTGTAGCATCTAATTCTTCGGAGTCGTCTATAACAAATAAGGAGGAAAATCGTTCAGCAGCTTCTCATCCTACGTCATCAATTCAGTTGCAAAAACTACCATTGCCATCGTTCTACGGGAAATATGTCGAATGGCCAGCATTTCATGACGCCTTTTATTATTATTATTAACAGGCTAAAAGAACACCGCGACCTAAAAGATCTATTGTACAGCCTCGTACCCAACTAAAACAGTCCTAGACTGTTTATATATCTCGTAACTGCTGTGGGCCTAATTTTAACTAGGTGATTTGGAGATATGAACCCACTGCCTAGGTAATTATGTCTGCGTCTTGCCACCGCTGGGCAAGTGCATGTGTTCTGCCGTTTCCTGCTCCTCTTGACAGAGTCGACAGGAATCGTCTTCTACCACGCCTATTTTTTTCAGATGGTAATTTAGTCTACAGTGTTCTGTTAAAAGTTCAGTGTAGAGTTTGATGGCATTTCTGCTGAGGTTTAAAGATGCATCTACCCTGATGTGTTCAGGATCAATGAGTAGTCTCGACTGCGCATGCCTTTTTGGGCTCTCCAGTAGTTTAGCAGACCTTGTTTTTCCTGTTCGATGACGCCTTTTGTCGTCTAATTCAAAAAAATTCAGATGTGAACGCAATTCAAAAATTTCATTTTTTGAGCAAGCACTTCGCTTAGACCAAGAATGCGGTGATCAACAAATGGCGTTAACGGAAACCAATTAGACAACGCCTTCGGATTTAAATGTAAAGCGTTTCCGTTTGCTTTTTATGCATCATATGAATAAGCTGTTCAGTCTGCTCCGAAAACATCAGATTCTTATGCCAATGTGTGCATTAATGAGTTCAAGCGTTTGAAGATACCAATATTGGAGTGCAACCATTGGATTCCGTACTTTTTGTCGACAAAATTACCCAAAGACACGCATCGAGCATGGCAACACCACTTGAGTAGTGATACTAGCATTCCAACATTCGAAGCAATTGAATCCTTTTTAAATAATCGTCTACTCACTATCAACGTAATTGAAAATAGAAATATTTCAACCGACATGCATTTACTGCCAAAAAAAGCAGCGTGGTCGATCATGTCTCATCGAACAAACGCCACATGCTTTAGGATTTAGTCATGGTAAAAACAGTTTCCACGTCATTACACAACCGAAAAAAGCTAACTCATGTTACCTATGTGGCGACGCACATATCTTTCTTCGTTGCTAAACCTTCCTCTCAAAAGATTGCTTTGAGGGAAAGTCTATTGTTGACAGAGCGAAACTTTGTTTAAATTGCCTGAGCATATTGTTTCGCAATGCAACAGCACGAAAAACTGCCTAAAGTGCGGCCAACGGCACCACACACTTTTACATTTTCCAATTTCAAGGCCCTCTCCACAAAACTAAATCACTTCATCAGTATCTAGTTCGCTCCCCCATGGAAGCTCTCAAACAAAATTACATCAGTTGGCTCCACCCTTTCATGCCCGTATCTTCAATGTCAGCGCATACTGCTCAACTTCGTACAGCAATTTCGACGAAATATGCTCCTCGTACAGTGCTATTAGAGACTGCTCTCGTCTCACTTGTGAATGACGTCACCGGGCAGTCAATAGTAGTTCGCGCTCTCTTAGACCAAGGCTCCGAATGCACAATCATTTCGGAGTACGCAGTTCAAACAATTGGTTTGTAACATCATCTTGCTTCGGCAGATATACCAGGTGTGGGCAGCAACGCAGCACATCGATGCAAGTACACTGTCAGCTTCAGTATGCACTCATGTGTGAACTCTACATTTAATATAGTGCTCGACACCGCCTTCGTTTAACATGTGCTCACCACCAAACTGCCAGGTCAAACTATTAAGCTATAACAGTGGTCACATATTCAAGGACTGCAGCTGGCATATCCCAATTACTATGAAACTCGCCGAGTAGATTAAGTTAACGGGGTCGCCCACAATTTTTTGCACACACGTATTGGATTGTTTGAAGAACTTGTTGCCCAAAACACGCATTTTGGATGGATTCTCATCATCCAAAATGTGCTCCAGCTTAACGCTCGTTGCACCTGTCCTCAAAAATGAAATTTATCTAGATGACACTCCCTGGTAGTTTTTAGATGGAGGCAGCAACAGCAATTCGCAAACAAGTAATCCTTGCTCTACGCTCAGCAGCTATGGAGCGTCGAAAATGGAGAAGTAATTCATCCGCCTTGCTCGACGGTATCCCAACCGAACATATGTCAAATAGCAATCTTTTAGAATTGAATAGTAGTGGTATCGTAACAGCACTCGGTTTGTACCAAGACCAGAAATGACATTGCTACTAGAAAGTGCAGTAATTGTGGCGGTAACCATACTGCCAACTACAGAGGTTGCCCTGTTTACCAGGAAATTAGGAATAAGGACCCTCAGCGCACTCAAGTTACCTCAAATATTCCTGTAATTGCACAACCACAGAAACCAATTTTATATTGCGACACAGGGACAATGTACGCAGGGGTGCTTAAGTCAGGGGGCGACAGATGGGTAGCCGGACAAATCATCAGAACTTTGAAGGATTGATAGCAACGCTCACCTAATGTATTACCCATTTTATGAGTTCAATACAAACTATGATCCAAGAAATGATAAGGAACCAAAATCAGCTTATGCAGCTATCTCAGAAATAAGCTTGTGAAAATCTGTCAATGGAATGCAAACGGTGTAAGCCAGCATAAGGTAGAAGTCAATAACTTTTTACTCTCGAATTTAATCGATATACTTCTCATATCGGGAACACATCTAACCGAAAAGTACAATTTTTGTACACCAGCTTATAAATTTTATGACACAAAGCATCTCACTGGTAAAGCACTTGGTGGCACTGGAATAGCAAAAAAGAATAATTCAATAAAGAGTACCTTCAGACAGCATAAAGCCGGATGGGATGATAATATAACTATTTCCGCAGTGTACTGTCCTCCAAAATTCAGAATATCAACAAATCAATTTTCAGATTGGGAACAAGTTTCCTAGCTGCTGATGACTACAATGCTAAACACACCCACTGGGGCTACCGACTATCAACGCCAAAAGGAAAACAAGTGTATAAGTTCATAGTTTCGGACAACCAGTGTACTGGCCAATAGACCTACGCAAGATCCTTGACCTTATAGATTTTGGAGTTACTAGAAACCTGAAATGAGACGAATTAAAAGTGTAACCCCTTTTCGACTTTTCTTCAGATCACTCCCCTATAATAATATACCTCAACAAAAAGTTACACCCTACGTTCGATTTCATACCCCTTAGAATCAATCGGCTGAAATATAGAAAATACGTCACCTTATTCCAAATCCCCGCCTCAAAACTAATGAGGAATAAGAAACATTTCTGGAGCTATTTACATCTACCCTAAGACTCGCTGTGCTTCACGCTTCGTACAAATCCGACAACAACTGTGACAACGTTAGACACCCAAAACTTTCATTCAAATTGATCTTCTTCTAATTGAAAAGAGTAGGACACGTCGAGAATGACAAAAATTAAGATCTCCTTTCCTAAAACGGAAGTTATCCGTTGGCACCGAAAACTTAGGAAACGCCTTGCGCCAAGAATCAGAGCTAATTTTGGATTGGAACAGGGACACAAGGAAGCGTTCTGGATCCTGTGCTCTACACACTATTTACAGCTGATTTGCCAAAAACAGCAATTACGACAACTGCTACCATTGCTGACGATACAGTGATTATTGTAACTCACTTCAACCATTTGAAAGCAGCGGCTGATCTGCAGTTAAGCCTCTATAATATGGTTACAAAAGTGGAGAATGAAAGCAAATGCGACCAAGTCTACCCAAGTTACTTTCACTCTCAGAAAGAACACGTGTCCACCGGTATTTTTTAACAACAATGTGGAACTACCTCAGTCAGATACTAAGTACCTTGGTTTTCATTTAGATCGTCCAATGACCAGGCAGAAGCATATCTTTGCTAAAAGAAACAATAATGATCTTTTCCAGTTTAGGGTCAATTTCGAAATTGACTTTTCAGCTACAAAGCGGCAACTGTTATCATATATAGCTCGTCTTTTCGATCCACTCGGATTTATTGCACCAGTTATTGTAGCAGCCAAAATAATCCTCAAATCGGTATAGTCGCAAAAAATACGACATCTTTAGGATGGGATGAAATACTACCCATCGATTTGAATCACCTATGGCAACAATTTCTAAAGGCATTATCGACCTTGCAATGCATCACGATACCAAGATGGCTGCATTACGAACCAACATACGTGGAATCTCTACAACTCCACTCCTTTTGCAATGGATCTTCGTCTGCTTATGCAGCATGCGTTTATTTACGCGTAAAATGTACTGATTGTAGAGTCTACATCAATCTACTAATCGCAAAAAGTAGAGTCACTCCAACAAAACCTCTTACTATTCCACGGGTCGAGTTGTGTGGAGCAGAATTAATTGAGTGGACCAATAAATCATTTTTAGTACCAAACGCGAATTTAGACCTATACTATTGGACAGATGCAATTATTGTAATATACTGGGTAAATGGCGACCTGAGCCGATGGCAGACATGGGTGGCAAACCGCATTGGTAAAATTTTACGAGCATCGTCTCCGTCACAGTGGAGTCATGTTGACACACTTCAAAATCCCGCCGTCTGTGCCACACGCGGACTAACACCAACGACTTTATCAACATTTAAACTATGGTGGAATGGTCCAGGGTGGTTGTTGCAGTCAGAAAAAGATTGGCCAAGATTTTACGCAAAAAAATTACATGTCAATGAAGAAACAGCTTATATCAAACCCAAGCAGTTGCAAGTACACGTTTTAATTTGCCAAGACTCTGCAATTTTCAAATACTCTTCGCTGAATCAAACGTTACGCGTCTACATTTTTCGTTTCGCTCACAACAGCCGTGCCCAAGGTGGGTCCCGTCGATGTGGGCATCTTATTACAACAGAGTTAAAGCAGAGTTTAATGAAAATAGTCGCTCTGGTGCAACAGGAAGTATTTTCCAAAGAAATTTACTGCGTTGGAAATGTTAGACTACTACCAAACGGAAGTAAATTCACACACTTAAACCCCTGGGGGACCTCCCATTCCATCGAGTTAATAGCGACTGGTGTCGATTACACAGGCGCAATTGAAATAAAATCTTCGAGATTCCATGGGAACACGACCGAAAGGTTACATCGCTATCTTTATTTGTTTAGCGACCAAGTGCATTCATCTGGAAGCTGTTACAAGAATGTCAACGGAAAACTTTTTGTGGGCGATTGGGGAACAAATTTTATAGGCGCAGAAAAGGTACTACAAGCAAGTCAACGTGAATTCGCAGAGGCAGTAGAACAAGAAATCGTGCCGAAATTGGCAATCCAAGGATTTCAATGGCACTTCAACCCTTCCCACTCACCCAACTTTGGTGTTTTGTGGGAAGCCAATGTGAAATCCATTAAATACCATCTAAAACGAGTAGCCAGTGGTACTCACTCACTTACAAAGCTCTCTCAACTCTTCTTGTGCGCATCGAGTCATGTTTAAACTACAGGCCTATATGTCCTTAAACGTCAGATCCGGAGGACTTAATGGTGCTTACGCCCGGGCATTTCCTCGTGGGAGCCTCATTGATTTCAGCACCGGCAGCAGCACCAGCTGCTAACGTATCGCTAAGCCAACAGTTCATTCAAACACAACGAATGCTACAGCAATTCTGGAAGCAGTGGACATCAGAATGGTTGTTCCACCTTCAAACACGGCCAAAATGGTGTCAGCGTAAACCGAACCTGCAGCTGAATGATTTAGTTATCGTAAAGGATGATAGATTACCACCCAATGAGTGGATCATGGCGCGCGTCATCGAATTGCATCCTGGGCTGGACAACTTAGTCCGAGTGGTAACCATCCGTACCCAACACGGTACCTATAAACGCTCAATAACAAAGCTCTGTCTTCTACCGATTTCCTCATACACTCAAGAAAATTAACCTTACTTATAACTCAAACATCAAATAGCACTTAAGCATACTTTCCTTCATTATCCTTTCCCAACGCCTTTTGGTCGCGTTGCACAAGTTACGTTTGATATGATCTTCGCTAAAGGAAATTGAGCACACTATTCCAGTTTTCGTCATCATTCTCGTTCCCAGCATCGGGGCGGTATGTATGGTTTCGAAAAAGAAGAGAGAGAGAGAGAGAGAGATGACAACGGACCGACATGGACACGATGCTCTCAAAGACGAAGTAAAAATTGAAGTGAGTCATTAACACTCAAGAAGTTCGGTTGTGCAGTTTATACAGTTTACTCTTCGAATATTTAAGTATATATTGTTACTTAACCCACTTTTTCCAATTGTTTTATTTTATAAACATAAACGAGTGAAAAAAAGAACAAATAATCCCATTACAGTGCATTTTGCACATATATATATAAAATAGTGCGACGAATCATTGGGGTTTAAGTTGCAATGATTTGTCGGATTATTTTAACCAAAGGCAGCCATAGACCTATTCCCCATGGCAGGTCCACCCTTGTTTAGGCAGGCTGGCCGATGAGCAGCGAACAAAGATCTACCAAATGTGAATCAGTTTTCCATGTTAGAGGCGGCCAACAACGACGTCTGTTTTTCTCCATGTTAGGAGCGGTCGAATTTTTGAGTATTTTTGTGTGCGGGGTGGTAGAATGAAAAGAAACTCCAAAAGGAGGATTTGTATTGTTCGTCCATGAGATGTCTGAACATATGAAAGAAGTTTCTATGGTGTAGGGGGTCGGATCCCCAGCACCGGCGGTAGGTGGTTTCCGAGGAGGTCACCTGGCGTCGATATACAGCAATTCCTCAAGCATCGCCAAGTTACCCCAAGCCGCTATATCTGCTAGTATTACTAGGAAGGTCTCCAAGCCAACTTTGAGCAGGCAAGGGCGTAGGATAGTGTTAAACAATAACGCTGCGACCATCTCATGCAACAAAAATGAGCAAATAATTGTTGGGGCAAAGGCCGATACCGACAACGCTTCTACCCCCAGCAAAAAAGATCAAACGGACAGGACCACAGGTGACTGCGTAAAGAGGCCGTAAATGCCAAAGCCGATTAGACCTAATACCATAAGAGTCGACAATCGGAGATTATTTGACGCCTGCGCCTTTTCGGATCATAGTCGGATGGGCTTCTCAGTCAACTCAGAGGTAGAGACTCAACGGCCTTTTAGGAACCAAAAAAAAACTGACAGATCCAAAAGCTCAGGACTAGCGACCCCAATTTGATGATAGTCAAAGTCAGCGAAGGGAACACCAACATTTACAAGATGGTAGGCCGTCTTAAGGGGAATACTGAAAAAATCTTTTAAACAATCTTCATCTTGTTTATTGAGTAGGCCGCGAGCTAAACCAAAAACGGTTTGGTGGAATGCAGAGTTAGGACATTTTAGGAAACAATCAAGAGGACTCTTTAACAACCGACTGGATTGGGAAAACTGTAGAGTCAGCTTTAATGAACATAAGAGTAACATTAAGACTGCGAAGTGGTACTCCTGACAGCAGTTCTGCGGAACTCTGGGGTTGGTCAACGAGGTATCAAGACTTAGGAAAAACTGTCCAAAACCACAACGGATCTCGGCAGTGTAAGGAAGCAAGACGGCTCATGAACGAGCACGTGCCAGGAGTCCCTGGAGATTTTGATAAGTACGCACTTTACAGGTTGCACGGAACCGCACACAATCAATATGCACTCGAAAAATCTTGCCCATATTTCAAGAATTGAGTTGTTGGATAGGTTCCTTCGACCCGTATAAGTCAGTGGGTGCTGATGGAGTTATACCATCTATTCTGCAATATTCTGATGAGTACGTGATTCCTCATCTAGTTCACATCTTCACAAGGTGTCTCAAGTATGGGTCTGGGTCAAAAAGTTAGTGAAGTCAGGTTGGTTTTTATTCCAAAAGCGGGAAAAATACATCATTCTACTGCCAGGGATTACAGACCAATAAGTCTCTCATCGGTTATTTTTAAAATAATTGAGAGACTTATCGATTTGGATATTAGAAGGGTTTCCAATATTCGCACAATGGATATCGCTCAACATGCATACCGTCAGGGTAGATTCGTGGACAGCGCACTTCTTGAAGCTGTTGGTATCATTGAGAGACAATGGACTATAAGGAATATATTTATATTTATATATATATATATATATATATATATATATATATATATATATATATATATATATATATATATATATATATATGTATATATATAAATATATATATATATAGGTAGGTGGGTAGGTAAAGCGGCCACCCGAAAAGGGCGCACTTAGGCCAACATTGACCCTTTGTGATACCGCATGGGACAGCAGGTCCCATCCCTTTCAAAGGTCCAGCCATTTGGAGCTTTTAATGAAGCTGTTGATGGAGCTAATCTTTTTTTTGAGATATCTCCCAAGGAGTCCAAAAAGTAGTCGCCTAGGAAAGTGCGCATCCTTCTGGACAAAGCTGGACACGTGCACAACAGGTGAGCAGTAGACTCTTCCTCCTCCTCGTCCATGCAACTCCTGCAGAAGTCATTAGAGGCGATCCCCAGCCTACACCCGTGTGTGCCTAGAGTCCAGTGTCCCGTTAATACGCTAATCACGGGACCTATGCTTTGTCTATTTAGAGCCAGTAGGTCCTTAGAGCGCTTCACGATTATCTCTGGCCAGGTTTGTCTAGCTATTTTGCATCCTGAAAGTTCAGACCAGCGCCTGCCCGCTGTTCCTAAGGATATTGTATTTACTAAGAGCTTACATGTGGCAATAGGAATACCGAATTGCGACCTATCTGGTTCCATCGGTATGGTAGTACCCTCACGGGCAAGTTCATCCGCCTTGCAGTTCCCTGGAATATCTCTGTGACCGGGAACCCAGCACAGATGCAGACGGGTCTGCTTAGCCATCTCATCTAAAGATTTGCGGCAGCTCTTGACGGCTTTTGAGGTGATAATAACCGAATCCAGGGAGCGCAAAGCAGCTTGGCTGTCGGACAGAATGCAAATATCAAGTCCAGATATCTTCTTCTTCCTTAGCCAAGACAGTGCTGCCTCTATAGCCGCGACCTCTGCCTGAAAAACACTGCAGTGGTCGGGCATCCTAAAGGACATGTTAATATCCAAATCTTATGAGAATACACCACCTCCCACCGTACTCTGTAGTTTGGATCCATCTGTGTAGATGTGAACCCCTTCTACATGAGTGGGGATGCCATCCTTCCATTCGTCCCTGGAGATAATGGAGATCTTGCACATACCATTGAAGGGGTACATTGGTGTGATGTAGTCGAAAGAGTCAGGAATACCCTCAAAATGTCTTAAAATGGACGCATGACCTATATTCCTGGCATCCCATTGATGCGTAGCTTTTAGTCTGATAGCTGCGTTTGCAGCCATTTTTTCGCCAAAAAGCCTAACAGGCAGCAGATTGAGCATAATATCCAATGCTGCCGTTGGAGTCGTTCTAAGGGCACTACTTTTGAATACCTCTGCCGTTCTTTGTACCTTTGTTATCAGCCTATTGTATGTAGACTTACTTAGGGCTGTCCACCAAGCAAGCACCCCATAGAAAAGGACTGGTCGTACCAAAGCTGTATATATCCAATAGGCTACCTTAGGCTGTAACCCCCATTTTTTGCCTATGACTCTTTTGCAAGAGTACAGAGCTACCTGAGCCTTCCTAATGCGCTCGCTTATATTGGCCTTCCAATTCAGCTTCCTATCTAAGATCACGCCCAGATATTTAGCCTCCTCGACAAGGTCAATATCTACACCCATTAGTTTTGGAGCAAAAAATTGAGGAATTTTATACTTCCTAGTGAAGAGTACCAGCTTAGTCTTGGTCGGATTAACCCCCAACCCACAGTCAGTAGTCCATTTAGAGAGAATGTTCAGCATGTTTTGCATCAAGTCCCTCAAAGTAGATATATATTTACCCGAGATACTAATAGCAACATCATCCGCATACGCAACCACCTTGCACCCTCTCCAGTCGAACAAGCAGCTTTACCGCAAGATTCCAGAGTAGGGGTGAAAGAACTCCACCTTGAGGTGTGCCTCTGTACACGGACTTCTTGGCCGACGCCGCCCCCAGCTGTGAATTGATTATCCTGCTACTAAGCATGATTTCAATCCACCTACTAATGGCGGGTTCCACCTCCAAGTCTCGCATCGCACCGACTATTGCGTCTGATTTGATATTGTTAAAAGCTCCCTCAATGTCCAGGAAAGCCACTAGGGAGAACTCCTTGTTGTGCAGGGAGCAATCAATCCTAGAGACTAAGGAGTGTAAAGCGGTCTCCACCGATTTACCCTTAACGTAGGCATGCTGAGAGACTGACAGCTTCTGTCTGTATATAGTGAGCCTCAGATGAATATCTAACAACCTTTCCAGGATTTTTACACAGAAGGAGGACAGACTAACGGGTCTTAAGTCCCCTGGAGCTGTGTGCGAGCTTTTGCCGGCCTTGGGTATAAAAATTACCCTCACATGCTTCCATGAGTCTGGAATATACGCTAATTCAAGACAACTATTATAGATCTTTAACAGCCACTCTATTATAAGATTCTCTGACTGCTGAATTTCAATTGGAGCTCCACCATCTGGGCCAGATGCTTTAAATGGTTTGAAGCTATGGATAGCCCATTGCAATTTTGGCTTCGTGACTATGTCTGAGTTGACTTCAACTACCTTCCCGCTGGGATTCGTTCTCCGCGGAATGGTACTCGAGCAACCAGGGAAGTGAGTCTCCAGAAGAAGTTATAGAGTCTCATTACTATTAGAAGTCCAGGATCCATCCTCCCTCCTCAGGTAACCAGGTACCATTGGAACAGTTGATAGGATCTTCCTCAACCTGGACGTCTCAGAGATATCTTCTACGTCACCGCAAAAGTTCCTCCACGATTCTCTCTGTGCTTTCCTAAGCTTACTTTTGAAGGCTCTGAGTGCTGCCTTATATAAAGCCCAGTCTGCACTATCTCTAGACTTCTTTGCGCTGTTGAAAAGTCTCCTACAGTTTTGTCTGAGTCCCCTAATTTCCTCCCCTCACCATGTGGGTTTTTGTTTCCCCCTGGGTCTACTGAGGGGGCAAGAGACCAATAGAGCCTTATTAAGAGCAACCGTTAGAACCTCCACAGACCTATCAATTTCATCACACGTGCTTGTGCTTGTGGGGTTCTGAGGTAGTAGTCTAGCTACAGTCACATTGTAGAGGTCCCAATTTACTTTCCTGACATTTCTAAAAGCCTTAGGGCTAGGTAGACTATCTAGAAGATCAAACTGAATTAACCTATGATCCGAAAAGGAATGTTCCTCTAGAACTCTCCAATTTGAGATCCGATCAAAAATTGATTCGGAGGCAAGGGTTAAGTCTAGGACTTCTTGCCTATTAGCAGTAATAAAAGTGGGTTCTAACCCCTTATTGCATACAGAAAGGTTAGTCGTTACAATATATTCATATAATGACTCACCTCGTTCATTGACATCCGTGCTTCCCCAGATACCATGGTGCGCATTGGCATCGCATCCAATAATAACAGCCACCCGTTGAGCCTTTGCATCCACAGCAAGCTTCTGTAGGTTGGCTTCTGGAAGGATCTCATGGTCATGCGCCATATAGGCCGAGACCAACCAGTACCGTCCCTTGCCAGTTTCCAGGCAGACGGCCGTTAAATCCTTGTTGCTGTAATTGGGGAGAATAAATGAGCTAACATTATTCCTAATGAGGTCTTCCTTCACTTACGGTATACAGCAAGCTATAATTTTCAGTCCTGAGACCACATACCAAGTCCGCGTGTGTCCAGGGTTCCTGGATCAGGACAACGTCTACTCCGCCTTTTACAAGACGGAGCTGAAGGCTGGCAGACGCCGCCTTCGAGTGATGGAGGTTAATCTGCACTATTCGTAGCATATCTGCTACTTGTAGCGCTGGTCACCTCCACCACCGTGACATCAGCCTCAGACTCCGAGTCTGACTCCAGAAGGACTTCCTCCTCATTGAGTGTGATTGTCCCTAGGAGACTCTCCAAACCCCCCACAGTTGACATAGAGTCACTGCGTTTCGGGTGCATGGCGGAGTCCTCAGCAGCAGCAGGATCAGCAGTTACCCCTGAGGGATTCAATACCGCTTGATCCGTGTAAGACGGTTGCTCGTCCTTTTTGTAGACCTTAAGGCTTGTGGATGAGAAGCCATAGCCCACGACCCAATTGGATTTCGATAGAGTAGCCAGAGATTCGGCGTTCATCACAAGGGTTATTGACCGGTAATCCCCTCTTGGTTCCTCTACCTTAGTAACCTTCCAATTATTAGTCAGGAGCTGCTGGTTGCTCAACCTAAAAATATCCAGGATAGCCTCAGGGTCAGACGGTTCCACTGGGATCCACGCGCGCGCTCTAGGTCTACTAGGGATCAACTCCTTAGGTACGACTTCGAGCCTTGCGCCTGGCCATGCTTCCCCTATCCTGGAGATCGCAATCTTATAAAGGTCGACTGACCTTTGATCCGCGCAAGCAATCAGCTTCACGTGGCCCTGATGCCATCCGCTGTCGCGAAAAGAGGGAAAACCACCTGGGAATTCCTTCAAAAGCTGGAGGTAGAGCTTTGAAAGGCTTACTTCTACCTTTTTCCAGCACTCAGGAGCGATACTGCCATCCGGGTCATTACGATCTATGACCGCCATGACCTGGTGTCCTTTCAGCACTTCGCTGAAAGACTTCGTGGTGACAGTACCGCGCTTTTTAAACTTCTTTGGGTCCGGGTGGGTGGTCTCTTCTAGGGACCGTTGACGTTTTGTAGTCTGTTGTGTTGGAGCTTGAGACTCCTTCACGACTTTCGTCGCCCACTCGAGGGAAGCCTTCTGCTTCCCCGTCCTCTCCTTCTCTGGGATCCGCGACAAGCGTTCCACCGTCCGGAGAGCACCCCTTCTTACCTTGTATAACCTTTTGGTTCCTTGTTTAGCAACACTATCGCAGCACGTGGCTTTGCTTGTGCCAGGCTCGTCTTCCTTAGCTACAATAGCCGCCGCAGGGTGGGCAGAGGATTTTGGATACCCATCCGAACTAGCGTTTAGAGACCGCATGTCGGTTTTTTTAATTTTTAAGATATTCATCTGGTTCTTACGGCCACCCGCTCGATTAATCAAGCTAAGGCAGCCAAAAATTTGAAACGAAAATGGGTTGGTCAACTGTGGCAGCGCCCCGTACCACAGTAAGGAAACCGTTACTACCTGAGGCGGCCTGGTGTCAGGAAGGGGAGCTCCGTTAGGATACAGCCTAATTAACCTCCTGGCTGCAAAACAACATCCAATGGGCACGATCCCAAGAACACCCTGGATTAGGAGGGAGACAGTTCTTAGTTGGATATTATATTCATATATATATATATATATATATATATATATATATATATATATATATATATATATATATATATATATATATATATATATATTATATTCATGAAGCTGTTGGTATCATTGAGAGACAATGGACTATAAGGAATATATTTATATTTATATATATATATATATATATATATATATATATACTCGTATATATATATATATATATATATATATATATATATATATATATACTCGTATATATATATATATATATATATATATATATATATATATATATATATATATATATATATATATGTGTATATATATAAATATATATATATATATATATATATATATATATATATATATGTATATATATATATATATATATATATATGTATATATATATATATAAATATATATATATATATATATATATATATATATATATATATATATATATATATATATATATATATATATATATATATATATATATATATATATATATATATATATATATATATATATATATACGAGTATATGTATATACTGGTATATATATTTTTATATATATATATATTTTTTTTTTTTTTTGTGTATATGTAGTTGTGGAACCCACCCGACCTAAAATACCAAACAAATTTATTGCATCTGTACAAATCATTCGCTAAATCTTATAATTTTTAACATTTGATCATTTACGCATTCTGTATCTTACCGCTATATCCATATAATAAAAATACACTGTACATAAAGCCTGAAGAAAATATTCAATATTTAACGTACCAGGACGATAGTAAAACATGTGCATTTTGCTTTCTCAAATACTCATTTTTATTTATGCCATGTCAATACACAAAATTCAATCCATTACTTTCAATAATTAGCTGAAGTTCTTCACACTTTTGCGTTCCATATGATTACATTTTAAAAACTTTTAAATTTTCCATCCGCATGTAATTTTTGTATGCAAGCTAACCATATCACATTGTTAAATCAGCAAATGGCATTGCAATCACGTTGGACCAAAATCGCTAAAATAATATATTTTCGTTTCCCACAGGAAACATGAAGCTTATGTACTTAGAAAAATGCTAAGTTAGCGTCTGAGACGGATAAATCACGTTGACGTCGAAGCTGTCGAGCCACGTCGTAATATAATTTAAGTTTAGTTTAAGTTATGCTCACAACCAGAAAGGTTGTATAAATAAAATAAATATTTTTTTAATGTAGACGAAACAAAATAAATGAATTGGCGCCCAGAACGTGGAGCTCGACGCGTAAATTAAAGTGGAGCGTTAAATATTCTGAAAAAATAAAAAATGTAAAAAACGCCGGTAATCGTGTGTTAGATATTGTAAAGACTCTTTTTTATAATTGGGGTAGAAATCAGCGGCTCCAGGGGTCGTATATAGAAATTATATCAAATGCACAAGTGTTTTTTTCCAATGCACCAATTTATTTTCTATTAGAGGGTTTTTAATTGTACAAGCTTTTGTGCTATGGGCTTCGTTAAGTCCTTACAACAGTAATTTCTTAATTATGGTCTTATGCGAATAAGTTTATCCTATGTTTACTTGTTTTCAGTCTCTAAGTCCCGGTAAGTGTGTGTCCCAGTGATTCAGTGAGAGAACGATTAAAAACCAGATGCTCTCACTGAGTCCCTATAGTCTTTGTCTGTGTATGGCTTAGTGAGAACACGATTAAAAAACAGATGTTCTCACTAAGCTTTCTGTGTTCGTATTGTAGTTTGTGTGGCTGGTAGAGCTGTTGCTAGTCAGGATGTTGGTGATCGGCGAAGCGACCTACTAGTTGGGCCACATGGTTTATATAGCCCAAGTGGTCACAACGGCTGGTGCATGTTGCTGTTGGCGGGCCACCGTTGTGTAATTTCACTTCCGTTGGCCGGCGTCGCTTTCTGCTAGTCGTCACGCCTGTTCTTGTTGTGGTCATTCTCCTTGTTGTTGTGGTCAGGCTTCTTGTTGTTGTAGTATTTTGCCCGTGGGCCACCTTCAACTACTGATAGTGAGTCACCTCACTCCAGCGGCCTCTGGTTGGCCTACAGTATTGTTTGCTGCGCGCATCGCTGCCTGAAATCGTATTCGGTTCCTGTGTTGTATTTGTTGTTAAATTTTAAACATTTCAATTGTATCTTAAAATTTGATTCTGATCTAATTGCGAGAGTGTCGCGTAAATTTGCTAAGTCACTTAAAAAATTGTTGAATTAAAAACTTTTTAATCTGCAATAAAAAATGAGCAAATATGCCGAGAAGTAGTTAAAATTGCAAAAGGTGTGATAAGAAAGACTATCAACGTATGCTGCAGTGCGACACCTGCGACAAGTGGTTTCATTTCGATTGTGTGCAAGTAGACACTTTCGTAAATGATATAAGCTGGAAATGCGATTTATGCGAATCCAGAAAAATACCCACAAACGCAAAGTGCAAGGCAACCACCTTGACGGTCTCTGGCACCGAATTAAGGCCAATCTCAATATCATCATCTACAATGAAAGAGCAGCAAACTCCGCCACCCTCTCGGCAAGTGCAATTCACATTGCCACAGTCAATAACGCCAGGAATGCAGTCGCCCCTCTCTGCCATCACAGCATTTCCTTCCAACATAGCACACTCTTCAATTTATCCTAACCCTCAAATGGTACAAATGGCACCGACCTGCGTTACGTGGCCGATCTACAAAAGGTGATGACCTTTACCTTTCTAACTGCGGGTGCACCAGCAGCGCCAATTTTCGCAATTGTCGCTACGACGTCAGCAGCGCCACCTCTGCCTGTATTTTGTGCAGCAACTACATATCAAAGGTATAGCGAAAGAGAAATGCAGCAACAACAACAGCTACACCAACTGCAAATAGTGACAACTGGAAGAAGAAATGAATCTCCAACGACAATATTTGGACAATAAATAGAAAATATTGTCACAATCAAGTGAGTTTTCATCATCGTTCGGACAAATCAATATGCTGACCAGGACACCTACAGCAGCGCAACTATCAGCGCACCAGGCTATACCAAAGCATTTGCCTACTTTTAGCGGCGCTCCTGACGACTGGCCATTATTTATAAACACCACAGCAGTGGCCGGATATACCTATGCGGAGAATCTGATAAGACTACAATTGTGCTTAAAAGGTAAAGCCCGCGAAATTATTAAAAATAAATTGCTTTTGCCCTCAATGGTTCCTAAGATTATTCAGACGCTGCGCATGTGTTTTGGGCGGCCAGAGCATATTATCGAGCGAGCAGTGAACAAGGCTCGGAGTATGCCGGCAATAAAAGACAAATTGGAGTCTCTAATTGAATTCGCACTCTCTGTTCGAAACATTTGCGCAACGATGGAAGGTTGCCAAATGGACATCCTACCTATATAATCCCGTTTCGGTGAAAAAGTTGATGGACAAGCTTCCCAATAACCATAAATTGAATTGGGCGATGTACCCGAAGGATTAATACACTCCGGTAGTGAAATTGTTTAGGGATTGGTTGTACCAAAGGGCGGAGGCAGCAAGCGCAGTCGTGTCTTTGATGCCCAGAAAGAGTAGTGCCGCTTTAAATACCCATACGATTGTAGAAGATGATGAGTGTGTGCGCCCGGTCCGCGCCGAACGTAACACACAGTTTTGTAAATGTAGAGTTTCCGACGGTGAGAATCACAAGGTACCGCAGTGTGAAAACTTTGAAAAGACTTCACTCGATCGTAAGTGGAAGTGTCATCGACGGATGCACAGCGAAGCATCATCAGCTACTCCATAAAGGTAGAACTGAATGCCAGGGTGAGTTACAAGCCATAAATACACAGGCAATTACGAGTACTTCGCGAAACGCACAAGTGAATAGCAGCGGGAGTGAGAAGTTGCCGTATTCCCGAATCGTACCAATATTCATTCAAAAAATAAAATAATGAAAACATTTGCATTTTTAGATGAAGGCTCCGCTCTAACTCTCATAGGGAGAAATATGTTTGATGAGTTGAATCTGCAAGGCGAGCGAGAACCATTGTGCTTACGGTGGACCTTAAATTTAAAGACATCAGTTTAAATTTCCGCCTGCGGAATTTTTCTCCTTTCCTTCTTCTGCTATGTACTTGTTGGCAGTTTCCGTGATGTTCGCTATGTCGTTGTCCCTCTTGTGCGTTGCTCGATTGAACGTTGTTAGTGTAAATGTGCTATGTACTTGTTGGCAGTTGGCGTGATGTTCGCTATGTCGTTGTCCCTCTTGTGCGTTGCTCGATTGAACGTTGTTAGTGTAAATTTTACCAAGCGAGCGTACTCGGCAAATTCCACCGCTTAAGTTCGTGCAGGTATTTGTTGTATTATTCTCGCTGTGTTTTCTCTCTTCGCAAGCGTGACGCTGGTTGGCAAGATCGTTGGCTCTGCCTATGGTTGCTTTTGTTGTAATCGTAATTATTCCAACTGGTATAATATGCTGCTGGTTAGAATGTGCTCCCGCCACTGCTGCGCTGATGGGTTACAACGTAAGCAGTTTTTCGTTAAGTTTCCAACGCAGTTGCTTCGGTTTGTATTGTGGGAGTTTCTTTGATGCTGTTCGGGTCTATTATTCGTGATGTGTGTGTATAGTTGCGTAGTGACTCTGGCACCTGTAGCGCGGGTCGAAAATTTCCCATGTGTGTATATACATATACTCGTATATATATATATATATATATATATATATATATATATATATATATATATATATATATATATATATATATATCGGGTTTTTCAATAAGAGCACTACAAAAGTTTTTTTAAATAAAACAAAACCGGTTTTAGATATCAATGAAATTCTTTATTCCTGTGAAAGTACGTTCGATGCCATTATGTATGGAACTCGATTTCTTTTGCATGGCCACCACGGGCACGCTTGCAGAAGTCCAGACGCTGAACCCAATTTTCAACGGTTTTCAAGCATAAATTGGCCGATACTGCTGCAATTTCACGTTCGATATTCGTACGAAGTTCATCAATCGTCGCTGGCTTGTTGGCATAGACCATAGACTTGACGTAGCCCCACAGGAAATAATCTAACGGCGTCAAATCGCACGACCGTGGCGGCCAATCGACTGGGCCATTTCGTGAGATAACACGTTCACCAAACTTGGTTTGCAGTAAATTGATTGTGGCATTCGCTGTGTGGCTTGTGGCGCCTCCTGTTGGAACCACATGTCCTCCAAGTCCATATTATCCAATTGGGCCAAAAATATTCGGTTATCATTGAACAGTAGCGATTCGCATTCACAGTAATGTGCCGGTCTTGATCATCACGGAAGAAGTACGGCCCAATGACGCCGCCGGCCCATAAACCGCACCAAACTGTAATTTTTTCGGGATGCAATGATGACTCATGGAGTACGTGTGGATTGCTGTCTAAACAATAATGCATATTTTGCTTATTGACGAAGCCATTCAGCCAGAAATGAGCCTCATCATAAATTGGACGTAGCGCTCTTAAAGTTGAGGCGACTGACTCCGCATTTCGGTAGTAAATTTTAATAATTTCGACTCGTTGTTGGCTCGTATATCTCTGTATGATGAAATGGCAAACCTTACTGAGGAGAAATGTCAAAAGAGCGGGAAAAAATATGAGAAAAATATAAGATGAATCTTTTTCCTGCGAGCCATTTTTTCAAGTTTGGAAACAGGAAAAAGTCACTAGGAGCTAAATCTGGACTATAAGGTCGATGATTAACCAATTCGAAGTGTATTTCACGTAATTTTAGCATCGTATCTAATGCTGTGTGAACCGGTGCGTTGTCTTGAAGAAAGAGCATTTTTTTCTTCTTTAAATGAGGTCGTTTTTCCTTGATTGCATCTAACAATTGATTCAATAATGCACGATAATACTTCCCTGTGATTGTGGATCCTTTTTAAGATAATCGATGAGCAATATTCCGTGTGCATCCCAAAATGCAGTGGCCATAACCTTGCCTGCCGATTTCACTGCCTTCGCCTTCTTCGGAGCACTTCCTCCAGCTTCCACCCCTTGTTTCGATTGATTTTTGGTTTCAGGTGTGTAGTTGTGGGCTCACGTTTCATCAACAGTTATTAATCGACGCCAAAACTCAATAGGATTACGCTTTATCATGTCCAAACACCGCTGTGAAGTGGTCTGTCGAACTCGTTTTTGTTCGACACTGAGCAAACGCGGCACCCATCTTGCCGATAGCTTTTTCATGTGCAAATGTTCTTGCAAAATTTTGAACACTCGTTCATATGATATGTTTACCAATTCAACAATCTCACGCAACTTGACTCGGCGATCATTCATAACGATATCGAGGATTTTCTTGATATTTTCTTCAGTAACCACCTCTTTTGGCCTTCCTGTTGATGGTATTGTTGCAGTGCTTGTTCGGCCGCGTTTAAATTCAGCAATCCAATATTTTACCATGTAATCTGACGGAGCAGACTCACCGTAATGTTTATCGAGCTTTTCTTTTGTCTCTTTCGTCGTTTTCCTTTTCAAATAATAGTGTTTAATCACTGCACGAAATTCGCTTTTTTCCATTTTTCAAGAAACACAAAAGTTGCTTAATTCAAACGACTACAACAAATAAACTAATCGATGAATTTTGGTGAAATTTTAACAGCTGACGTTTGACAGATCGCAATTTCTAAAAAAAAAAATGTGTGTGTTTGTGCTGCCATCTAGCGCTAGGTAGCTTCAATATCAATCCGCCCTCGTATATATGTATGTATGTATATGTAGATGTATATGTATATATATATGTAAAATGCAATGGTCCGTTCCCGGAAGGCGAAAAAGTGTCCAAGAATTGTCAAAGATGGTTTCTTTGACCATACAAACTATTTATAATATTTAAAACCGCGTAAAAAAGGAAAATTGTCGGTTGCCAAAACCTTCGTACTTCCGTTCGTACAATATATCAGATAGAACAGAACGCATTTTGGTAAGGAAAGTAGGCGAAAATCCGCAGAAGCCTTTCAAGTCAACTCAAAGAAGATTGTAATACTGCGGTTACCTTCGAAACAGTAGGGCAGCTCCTGATAAGGTACTAGTATATGTCAAGAGTTGCTCGAAAAAATCCAATGCTTTCAACACAATACATTGAAAAGCGATTGTCTTTCGCTAGGATGTACTGTGCCAAACCGAATGACTATTGGGATGACGGTCTATTTTGCGATGACACCAAAATCATGCTTAGTAGCTAAACAGTGTATGTTCTGGCGCAAAAACGCGTGTATTTTTGTAAGGGCCTCTTAAATTTACAAAAAACCCTAACATTTTTATTATTCTAAGTCGAAAGCTTTTAGAGGCGCCATCTGGCGGTGAGTTTTTTGTTGAAAGTTTTTTGTGGAAAGCTCTGGTTTGATCACCACAAGTTTATTTTAAACTAAAAGTTCAACACAGTATTTACTCTCACCTTCCGCCCCTGTGTTTACGGCTGCCTTCAAGTTCAACACAGTTTGGTATTTATTGATAAAAAAAAAAGCATATGCGTTCGGTCTGATGTGATCGCATGGACGCTGAGTGCATGCAGCTGCTTTCAAGTTTAAGTTCAACACAGTTTGCTATTTATTGATAAGAAAGCAGCTGCATTCGGTCTGGAAAAAAATGAAATAATCTCCAATCCCCAATAAAATAATTATGCATCATCATCTAGTACATTTTTTTCTTAATTTTTTTTATTTCTCACATTTGAAATTACAATTTTTACATTTAGTTACATTGAAAATATTATAATAAAATTGCATTAGTTCTTTTGTTTCTTCTTCTCTAATTTTTCTCATAAATCGACTATTTCTTCTTCTTTTATCCATTCACAGTTCTCATAATGTTGACCATATATTTTTAAACTGTCTATGTACTCTAAATCTGATTGAATAACATGAGCAAATTTTTTTAAGATTGTTATTATTTCCTTTTTCATATTTGCTGATATGTGTTTACTCTACTCTTATATGTAAAGTTTGCGAATAATCTTTGATATTGATTGTTCTGGTATTTATATTATTTGTTGCTCGATCAAACAAGGGGCTTGTTTCATGATTTCTTTCTCTTTCATTCGAGTTTATTATATCTCTATCATACTCTATATTATACTCAAAACAATAAATGTTCAGAGTTTTAGAATGATAGTTACTATAATATTTACACCTGATTCTTATTTCACAATTTTCATCGTATTTTAAATTGAAATGACGGAAAAATACTTTAGAACTCTCAATAATACCTCCAATATTAATTTCTTTTTCAATTAAATCCCTTTTAAAAGCTTCAATTACATCGATTATGCTGTACTTGACTTCAGAATTATCTGATGGTAACTTAATATTATTATTATTTCTTAATGTTGTTGTATCATTTTCCAATTGAATTGATAAATATATTCTAATATCTATTGAATTATTGGGAAGTTTTATTTAGGATCTATATTATTAATATTAAAACTTTTAACACTACTAACAAATAAAAATATATATATTATTAAAATAGAGTTCTTCATCTTGGTTTTCCTTTGAGATTATTATGAAAACTATTACTGTTTCCCTATATGATATCCATTTTATATGTTTGAGTATAGTTTTTTACATCAATTATATTAATATGTTGTAATTTGTGGCTCAAATCTGGAGTGAGAACCTTTTCAATTTCACCATTACTTAAAATTCGTTCAACTTCAAATTCACGATATTCAAAACAAGTTATTTTTAATTGTTTTTTCTCATATATAACATCGTATGTACAACGAATAGGTATATCAAAATTATCATATTCAAGTTTAAAATGACGATAAAATGATTCCTTTGCTTCCAGTATACCACCTATATTTGTTTCTTTTTTAATTAAATGCTTTCGAAACGTTTCTATAGCGTCATCCACTTTAAAATATTTTGGAGGAGTTCCTTATGTTGTTACTTGAAAAATAGGTGAAGTTGTTGTTGTTGTTGTTGTTGTTGTTGAAAATGTATCATTTTTATCGATTTGATCTAATTGATAATCATAATCTAAATTATTTAGTGGTTTACTTTTTTCCATCAGTTTAAATGATATATTAATTTTTAGAATATCATTATTAGGAAGTGTAAGATTAAATGCTACACTTTTTGAACTTGATTCTATTAGAGGAGTATTACTAATAGATAGTGATAGTGGATTTCCAATCACCACTTTTAAAAATACAAATAAAAATAATAATTTTAATTTCATTTTCTCCTGTGTATTTGTTGTATGTGACTGCGACGGTGTGTAAAGATATAATGAAGGAAAATACTGGCTATGATTATCTATATAACCAAAAAAATGAACATAAATCAAATTTTCTTTTTAATTTCTTTTTATTTTACAATATTTTTCTTACTTCGTAAGGGGAATATATTTGAACATTTTATCATGTATAATTAAACAATATGCAGATGTATTATTTGGTATGTTTGTTGATGTTTTGAATTCAATCCAAATGTCGATTGGTCTATTTTTGGTAGTTTCTTTTGATGAGTTACATCTCAGACAATTATTGGCGCATTTGATGAAAATTCTTCTCGTGTTAATAGAGGCTGTAAATCGCGTGAATAATAACTTTGTTGAAACTTCTAGTATATATCATATAATAAAGCAAAACGATTTCGATTAAATTTAAGATTTAGATCATCATAAAGATATATGTCAGAGTTCAGATATACTTTTATATCTGACAAATCACAATGCATGAACTTATTACTATTTCGAAACGCTAATAATAGAAAACGTGGTCTTTCATTTTCAGCAGTTAGTTTAACATTCCATAAAATATTTATACTATTGTTAGGTAATGATGGATTATAATATGTATCCCAACTCCTAAATGAAATATTTAATGGTTGTTGACTCTTAATCACTTTTAATATTTCCAATTTATATTCATCAGCAAGTTGAACATGTTGGATTTTCCATGTAATACTTGTTATTTTTAATTTAAGTTTTTCATTTGCAGTGATAGATGTAAAGACATTGCTGTCATTCATAGAACGTAACAAAATCAGTTCATGTTTAGAATTCATTATTATTTTATTAAAGTCTTCGGCAAATCCAAGCAGTAATTTTAATGGCACACAAAAATTGAAATAACCGCTAATAAGTCTAAGATTCTCAGAGATTGGCGCCCATCCTGCATTTCTAAGTGCACTACTTTTATCTTTATTCTAAGATACAAAGTTTTTTAATTCTGTACCCAAATGTCGTGTTCGATCAATTTCTATACAATTTATTTCATATCGAATTTCATCAAATAGATATGCCATACAATTATTAAAAAGTTTTACAGTTGTTGGGATTTTAGTAATGTTCGAAGTTAAAGTTTTTATTCAGAATTAAATTATACAGAATGTTACAAAAGTAAGAAGTAAGAAGTAAGAAGAGAAAAGAAAAATGTGATCATTTACTTTAAGACGGATGTTGCCAGATTATTATATTTAGCTTATATTACAAGCAAACAATTTCAACACTTCTTCTTAAGCTGCATATTATATGATTACAAGTATGTTTACGTTAAACCAAGAACTTAACCAAATCCATTATGCTTTTGTTTACATAAACATTTGGTAAAAACATCGGCAACAGTATTATCCGTTGATACATATTTTAATTCAATTTCATTTGTTTCAACTTTTTCTCTTATAAAATGGTACTTAATATCTATGTGTTTAGTGCGTTTATGATGAACTGGCTTTCCAGCTATACTTTGTGCACTTATATTATCCCCATAGATTGTCATTGGTTCAAAGCTCGACCATCCTATTTCGGCAAGTAGTCTGCGTAAATAAATGGCTTCTTTGGCAGCTGCCGTTAAGGCAACGTATTCGGCTTCTGTGCTGCTTAATGCGACGATGCTTTGCTTCGATGATGCCCTTGAAAAGGCACTGCTTCCCAAAATAAATGTGTAGCCAGAGTAGGATTTTCTATCTACCTGGTCATTAGCCCAATCTGCATCTGCAAACCCGTTCACTGGCTCGTTTGATTTGCGGTATACGATACTTAGATTTATGGTAACGGAGAGGTATCGTAAAACGTGCTTAGCAGCAGCCTCGTGCTCGGCATGTGGGTGGTATTTCGCTGTGACAATTTGCTTATAGCGTGCATAATGTCTGGGCGGCTCAAAACTGCTAAGTACATAAGAGAACCAATTAGCGATTGGTATTGTGGCACACTTACCTTAACACATTTATTGTTACTACAGCCCACTTGAAAGCCTGGGTCAAGTGGTGTCGAGACCGGACGACAGTGTTGCATACTATAGCTGTCAAGAAGTCTCCTGATGTATTTCTTTTGGCTCAAGTAAACGGCGCCTTGTTTACCTTCTCGATGAATTTCCATGCCGAGAAAAAAATTTAATTGACCACCATCTTGCATCTCAAACTTGGAAGCAATCATCTGCTTAATTTCGCTGATTTCATCTTCGGTTGGGCTGATGATTATTAAATCGTCAACGTAGACTGCAATGTAACTGAATTGTTGTTGATGATGTTTGACGTACAAACAGGCTTCATTTTTGCATCTCTTGAAACCCATACTCTGGATAACTTCATCTAATGTGTTGTTCCATGCACGACCAGATTGTTTTAGCCCGTAGATTGACTTTTGAAGCTTCAGTACTTTCTTTGGATGCTGCTCATCAACAAAATTTTCCGGTTGTTTCATATATACGTCCTCTTTTAGCTTGCTGTTCAAATATGCATTTGATATGTCCACCTGGTGCATATGTAACTTTTTCTGCAGCTATTGCGAACAACATTCGGATGGCGTATAACTGGTGAAAATGTTTCCCAGTAGTTGATGCCGAATTGTTGCCCACAGCCTTTAGCAACTAGTCGTGATTTGAATTTTTCTATTTCCTCTTCTTTGTTTCTTTGATGCGAAACACCCAATTTGAACCAATGGCCTTTTTATCTGATGGCAAATTGACTAATGACCATGTATTATTTGCCAGTAGTGCGTTGTATTCCTTTTGCATTGATATTTGCCAAGCATTCCCATGTTCACCTTTTAATGCATCTGCTTCTGATTGTGGGGCTTCGATGTCTTCCAGGCTGTTCAGATTATTCAGGATATGTCGCTGCTTTGCAGCCTGTATTCGTATGGATTTTGGTCTACCAGGTTGAACTTGCTTTGACTTTGGTGTCGGTGGTTTGCTTTGCCCAATTTCAACTCCTTCTGATTTTCAACTTCTTCTGACTTTTCAGTATCTTTTGTCATTTCAGCTTCTTCTGACTTTGGTGTTTGTGGCCTGCTTTGCCCATCTGAATCCATGGCTTGGACAAACTCTTCCTCCTTGAGTCAGTACTGTTGTGTTTTATAGGGTCAGCTTCAGCTGGCACTGATGTAAAAGGCAGCCAGCTACGAGGCGCCCGGTTCCACCTTTGAGGGACAGCAGGGGCAACTTCAGTAGTCCCCGAATTAATTCAACGGAAGGAATTAACCAAGGAAGAAATCCTTTAAAAACTGGGAGTGGTCAGCAGTGACCAAATTGGAATTCCAGAAGTGAACCAAGTATAAGCAACACCCAACAGGGGTTGAGATGCTTCTCATGTGGACGAATGGGACATCGGGCAGCGGAATGCAGGGACAATTCCAACAAAGGAACCAGGGAAACTTCCAGCGGCCCAGTCGAGGCCAGTTGGCTGGAAAGCCAAAAGAAAAGAAGTAATAATTAGGCCGGAAGTACGTGTGACTAGTAGGAACTATAGTAAAGGGGAAGGGGGAGCAAGAGGCTCTCCAATATCACGAAGAGTTAGGAAGTGGATACGCGTCCATGTTGGGAACAGAAGGACATTGCTTCGCTTTGAGCAGGATAGGTGATGCCTTCATCGAGATACCCTGCAAGGAATCAGCAAGTGGAAAGCTAGTGCTATTAGTAGATTCAGGGACGGACACTAGCCTCGTAAAATCTAGTGTTTTACGGAAGGGGCTAGACATTAATCAAATGGACTTAAGAGCGCTTAACGGAGCGTTTGGAGGGTGCATTAAGACATTGGGGTCGCTCAGAATAGGGCACAGTAGAGTTAAGGGTATAAGTTTTAGAGTGCATGCAGTGGAAGTGGATCGGAAATGTATCCCGGCTGATGGGATAATTGGCCGCGATAATCTTTGGGGCCGCACCATACTGGATGCGCTAGACAAGCAGTTATCATTCTACGATAACAATAAGAATAGAATCCTTACTTTTCCATTAATGTCATGGCAGGAAGGAACCGTGACTGTGGTTAAGAAGTGTGGTATGGAGATAGTAAACGGAAGGTCAACCAGAGTAGTTACTATGCATGTAAACACGAAACTTAGGACTGTTGTTTTACACAAGCAGCAGCTAGCGGAGGGCGTATATATGGGAGAAACCATAACGCACGTTGACAAGGGTAAGGTGAACGCTTGCGTACTCAACGCATCGGAAAAGGACTACCTGAAGGATGAGGATTTTAGACCCAAGTTCACTAGTTATGATAATTTTAAGGAACCGAATTATAGATCGGTGATTCAGATTAAGCAGGTAGATATAAGAAAAAGCATGGAGAGGGTGCTGGAATCCTTGAAGTTAGACCCAAGCGTGAATTCAGAAGAGAAGGCATCAATAGAGGCCATTTGTGCGTCATTCCATGACATATTTTTGCTGGAAGGAGACCAGTTGACATATACACCAGAGGTAGAGCATGAAATACCTACTAGAGTGGATCAACAACCAATTAACCAGAAACAGTACAGATTGCCACAGGCTCACAAAGATGAGGTAAACAGGCAAGTGGAAGGAATGTTAAAAGATAACATAATTTCACCGAGTATCTCGCCTTGGAATTCACCAATAATTTTGGTACCAAAGAAGGGAGGTGCTCAGGGTCAGAAGAAGTGGAGAATGGTCGTTGATTTTAGGAAATTGAACGACACCACTATCAAGCAGGTGTTCCCAATACCAAGGATAGAAGAGATACTGGATCAATTGGGACACAGTAGATATTTTTCTACACTTGATTTAGCGAGTGGCTACCGCCAAGTTCTGGTGGATACCCAAGATAAGCAGAAAACCGCGTTCAGCACCGGTTTAGGGCATTATGAGTTTAATAGAATGCCGTTTGGATTATCAGGAGCACCGGCTACCTTCCAACGGCTCATGAACCATGTGCTAACAGGCTTGCAAGGGTTAGATTGTTTTGTGTATCTCGATGATATTGTAATTTATGGGAAGAACTTGCAGCAGCATTCGCAACGCTTGTGCAAGGTGCTCCAGAAATTGCGAGAACACAATTTGAAATTGAACACGGAGAAGGGTCAATTTTTGCGAAGAGAGGTGGTTTATTTAGGCCATCGTTGCTCAGAGGCAGGAGCACTGCCTGACCCGCAGAAGGTGGAATGCGTTAGAAATTTAGCGGTTCCAAGAAACAGAAAAGAAGTGCAAGCATTTCTAGGACTAGTGAACTATTATAGAAAGTTCGTGGAAGGACTAGCCGGAATTGCTTTGCCCATTAATAAGTTGCTACGAAAAGAACCAAAGTTCGAATGGACAGAGAGATGTCAGCAAGCATTCGAGAGGCTAAAGGAGATAATTAGCTCGCCACCAATTTTGGCATACCCCGACTTTGAGCAAACTTTTTTGTTGACCACTGATGCTAGCAATGAAGCATTAGGGGCAGTATTGTCACAAGGGGAAGTCGGTAATGACCGACCAATAGCTTTCGCAAGCAGAGCGCTTAGCGACACGGAGAAGAGATACTCCACAATAGAGAAGGAATTTCTAGCCATAGTGTGGGCTACGAAGAATTTTAGAGCATATCTGCTAGGACGCCAATTTAAGATATATACTGATCACCAGCTGTTGAGAGGCATAGCCAATTTGAAAGACCAAACGTCTAGGCTAGCCAGGTTCAGACACAAATTGTCTGAGTATGATTTTGAAATCATATACAAACCTGGGAAAAAGAATGCCGATGCACTCAGCAGAGTACCGCAGGCACAGAAAGTATCAGTAGTGCAAACAAGGTCCAAAGCACGGTCAGATAAGGAAAAGGCCGAGAGAATGCAAAAGGATAAAGTTGATGCTACAACAGATGTTAGCAAGACGGGTGAAGATGCCCACGAACAAAGAGCCAGCAGTGTGGAATGGCTGGAGGATATAAAGGATATCCAGGCTGTGTTAAAGGGTTTCCATGATTCGCCTCTAGGAGGACACCAGGGATTCTGGAAAACCCATGACAGAATTAGGCGAGTATACGGATGGAAGGGTATGCTCAAGGATATTAAAAAATATATAAAGACTTGTCCAAAATGTCAGCCCAACAAAAGTTGAAGGCTGACAAAGATGCCAATGGTGTTAACTGACACACCAAAACAGCCATTTGATAAAGTTCATATGGATATTGTAGGTATTTTACCTGAGACTGTTTCGGGCAATAGATACATATTGACGTTCCAAGACGATTTCTCAAAGTATATGGCGTGCGTGGCTATACCCGATGCTGAAGCAAGTACGGTGGCCAAAGCATTCTTGAAGAAATTATAGCACGATACAACATACCTAAGGTTTTGATAACCGACAATGGTTCAAATTTCGTATCAAAACTATTCTCAGAAACGTGTAAAATGCTGGGAATCAAGAAGTTGCACATAACACCATATCATCCACAGGCGAATGGCTCATTGGAACGTAGTCATCGACCTCTGGCCGAGTACTTGCGCAGTTTTGCCAAGGAAGACGACTCGAATTGGGATCAATGGTTAACCACTGCAATGCATGTACACAATAATACTGTGCATGTATCAACGAAGCAAACTCCGTTTAGAACACTCTACGGGTTTGATTTCAACATGCCAGCGAATTTGAAGCGCAAATGTGCGCCTGTATACAATGCTGATGACCCGAATAAAGTGCAAAAGTATCAGTTACAGCGAGCGCACGAATTGGTCAGAGAAAACCAGGATTGTGCTAAACGAGTGGCCAGGGAAGCCTATAACAAGGTACTAAACCCAGTAGTTTTTCATGTGGGTGACCAGGTACTAATGAAGAATCAGGCTAGGAGAAACAAATTCTCACCTGTGTGGATAGGTCCGTATGCAGTAGCAGAAATCCGCAGCCCAGTTACAACAGTCGTAACAATTAAGGGCAACAATAAAAAGCTACATAATAATTTGTTGAAATTATTCCACAATAGACCACACAACTAAAGACATGTGTTAGTAGTGTTTTACAAGTAAACACAAGAATAACAACGTAAACAAGTACGTGTGTGTATCAAATAACACACACAGCTCCGATTTTCAAAGTCAAGGCCAGCAGAAGTGTGCCAATTAAACTCGAGTAAGTAAAGTTTACGTAATAAAAATCTGATTATTAAGCACTATTGCCGAATGAGGGCAGTAGAGAAAAATATTTTTTTGTTTTACGTATTAAATAATAATAAACGGGTTCATTGCACGTATTTAAAAAATAAAATAAAATAGTAAGACAGTCGTGGGCAAGTAATATAAAACTTAACTTCAAATATGTACATACATACATACGGCGGTTAATGAAATGAAAGCGGTAGCGCCAGCACCGTTGGTGAGTAAATATATATGTATGTAACTGTATAATGTACAGAATGAATGTACGAGGGAATATTTAAAAAAGTAAGTATTCTAGTTATAGGAATGGGTATGGCCATATAAGTAAGTATGTAGGGACATATGATTAGGAATTTGGAATTTGCAGATACTGCAGCAGGCTATATGTAGATATACATAGGTTTTAACTGTTTGTTAATTAGGAAATTAGCATATGGAAATTAGAATAAATGTATATGTTGGGATATAAAAAAAAGATGTATAGTTAATTGGGGAAAATAACGTTAGCAATTAATTCTAGGTAATTTAAAGCGCCTCAAATGTATGTATGTAGCCATATACGAGCTAATTACAGGATGGAAAATAGAATCGTTAATGGATATATACATATCAGGCTAGAAGTAAAGTTAAATAAAAAGTAATTGTATGCGATGAAAGATATAGTCATGCAATGGACAAAGTTTTGACACAAACGGGATTATTTTATATAATCTGGTTTTAGTCGGAGGACCAATGAATTGGTTCAAAACTGAAATGAGTGATAGCTCACGTGTTAAAAAAGAGCACGAAAAATTAATCAGAGCAAAACTGATGCCCTATATGGCTATGAAAACACATAGTCCAGTCCTCTCTTCCTCCAGGATACGGTAGCGAATCCGATAATGTAAGGGGAAAAGACGAGTGGATGCAAATTGAATGATATAGCGTTCAATTATAGGAAAAGCATGTTGTAGAAATATTGTTTTTTGTTTATATATTCAGGAATAGCGTATGTTTAAGAAAAGTTAGAGATTAAAAAAATTATAATCTGTGTAAAAGTTCAGATTAAAATTAATGGTAGTTTAGAAATTAATTAATTTTTTAAAATCAAACTTTATAATGAAATAAGTGTTATAATAAAAAAAATACAAATCATACTAAATCAGAAAATTTTACCCAAGAGTATATATAGTACATATGGTGTATTTATTTAAATATAATATAATTTTGAAATTCATCTATTAAATTGACTTATGAAATGTTCGACAAAAATTAAACAGAGAAGAAATATCAAAATAGAATGTATACTAGAAAATTAAGAAAATTATTGTGGGTGTTCTCTAAATAGCTCTGATGATGTGAAGCGAAGCAGGAAGTTCCGGGAACAGCGGATATTGGAATACGGTGCGGACTAAGGGACCAACATAGTATTCGGAAAGATGCGTTTTTGAAAAACAGAGATTTTTGGCAGTTATCTAAGGTTTGTGACCCCAAGGATGCCAACATATTAGATTGGGGATGAATGGCGACGGATGTAATTTTAATTTTGCGAAACGGCATATGGCCGCAGCATTTGAACGCGTTGTGGATGAGTTATTGACAAGCAACGAAAAATAAACAAGTTTCCTTGCGGAGTCATGTTTTGAATTGGACAATTTTATAGTACAATGTCCACCCAGTGTATCACAATCTCAACAGAATCGATTTTGAATAAGTTGAAGATGGGTAAAAGCTTAAGGTGGGTGACTGAAACCACCACCAAATATAATAAGCAGAAGAAATTTGGCTCACGGAAGTTAATTGCTTCATTAAATTATGTGTCCAATCTAGGGTATGAACATATGAAATGTGATTTACATATGATTTAATACAAGAGGACACAGAGACTGGTAACCGACCAGAGTACACAAATTACATCATTAAACGTGTATCTCAGAAAAATACCGATTGTCTCCACATCAAAACCAAACGATGTCAAATACCATTATGAGGAAGCTCAAGAGAAATATTTCCACCATAAAACGCATTGCTGCAAACTAAGACGGAGTATTGTAATCTCTCATGTATTCCAAATGTTTTTTACAAGTTGAATACTATAAGCAGAGGCAGTACCACCTACAGCCGTGGCGCACACTATATAAATGGAAAGAAGAAGGCCACTAAAAGCAAAGTTTTAATGGCAAACCAGATCGCCAACTTATAACATCTTTGTACGTACCGATCCAGAAAGACGGGAGGGGTATGCAGAGTTCATCGAGGGACTTCACTCTCACAGGACGGACGTTACCAGGACCAACAATTGCAGAGGACCGTATTTATAAGCAGCGTAGCTAAATATGTAATTAGTTTGTAATTTTGTTTGTATATACGCCAGTGAGAAAGAGTCGATGAAAGACCAAATATAAAAAGGGGAATATAACTGAAAAAAAAGATAGAAATAAAAGAACAAAATAAAACAAAAGGAAAAAAGAAGAAAAAAAAGATACAAATAAAAGAAGAAAATAAAACAAAAGAGGCAAAAAAAAAGAACACAAAAGTAAAAAGAAAAGAATACAACAATTGAACCCAAATAAGGCGAATTTGAAAAAAGAAAAAACTATACATATGTACTATAGGATTAAGAAAATGCACAGATTGTTTAAAGTGCAGAAAAGAGAAAAATATTGTAAAGATTCATTAGAAGTTAGTTGCACTAACTTCTTTTAGAAAGAGGGGAGGGATGTTATGAGCTAGAATCAAGCTGCCTGCGCGTAGTGTCTCACAGCATCGACTCCTAACAGAGGCCACACATTCTGTGTGATTAGCATGTGTTAAAGTTACTTAAGAAAGCACATATTTTTAGGGTGCGAGTATTTAGAATTAATATTACCTATGTAATGTTTATTATGTAAACTTTTAGGGTGCTACAGTTTTGCAGTCGAGCCACCGAAGGGCATTCAAAGTTAGAATGCACCATCAACATTTCAGATTGGCGTAGGTCAGTTGGCTTGACCAACTGACATCAATTAACAGGTGCGAAACTGGAACACCAGAAAGGTCAGTTTTTGTATTTCAATTGTGAATTGCAAATAGTATATAATAGTTAGTATTCTAAGAAATAAAGGCTTGTGATTTTAAAAACTAAAAGTGTAATGTAGTGATTTTTACAAAGAGTGATTTAGGCTTTTCAGATACACGCGCGTAGCAGAAGGACGTCCCCCGTCAAACAAGGACAATACCCCAACACCGCTTACGAGATCGATTTATGAAGCGAAGAATCCACGCTACTGCTCTCTTTAACCTAATTAAACTTGAAAAACGATTATATTCAATAAAAATATTGTTGCTGGCAATTAAAGCAAATCTGGGGCGGAATTCTTCATCATCTTCCACAATGACTCTAGAATCGTTTTCTTCAGCTGGCCACGTATCCTCATCGCATTTCAAGAAAATCGGTCCCTGCAGCCAGCGAGGCTTTTGTGAAAAATCAACGCTTTTGTTGCTTCTTGTCGCATCGTCGGCTGCATTGTCTTTGGTTGGTACCCATCGCCATTCGCGAACTTCACTCCCGCTTAGAATCTCTGCAATTCGGTGTGCCACATACGGTTTGTAGCGTCGATGTTCGCTGCCAATCCATTTCAAAACTGTTTTAGAGTCGCTCCATAAGCAGCATCGTTGAGGGCGCAGTTGGTGATTGTCCATATCAATTTCCGTAGACGTACGCCTAGCACAGCTGCTTGCAATTCTAGGCGTGGAATGGTTACAGCCTTTAGCGGGGCGCACTTCGTTTTCGCACAGACTAACGTAACTTAAACTTCACCATTCGGCCCTCTTGATCTCCAATAGGCGACTGCAGCAAAGGCCTCTTCGCTGGCGTCAACAAACACATGCAGCTCTAAATCTTGGGGCACACCATAAGAGAAGTAGAATCGCGGCACACGAAATTCCGTTACCTTGTGCATCTGTTGACGCTACTGTTCCCATAATACGTTCACGTCGTTAGGGATGGACTCATCCCAACGGACTTCACGACGCCAAACTTCACGCATAAGTTATTTGGCTGCAACGGTAAAATAGCGTAAAAACCCCAGCGGGTCAAATGTTGACATAATAATGCTAAGGAGTTCTCTTTTTGTAGGACTCCTCTCGCCTGCGATTACTGTGTGTTCAATACGATGGAACTTCAGATTAAATTTAAAATTATCGCTTGTCGATTCCCAATATAACCCAAGAACCTTCTCTGTACTCTCACCTGCAGCGATCTGTTTCGTTGTCGTACTGCCATCCAATTCTTTAACTACTTCCTTTGAGTTCGATACGAATCCGCGTAATTCGAACCCACCATCGCTGTGAATTTCACGAACCTGCTTTGAGATATCTATAGCCTCTTGAGTCGAACTAAAACTGTCGACAAATCATCAATATAATGGTGATCAAAGATAGCTTCAATCGCACGAGGGTGACTTTCGCGGTGCTCCCTGGCGTTCAGTCTCATGACATATTGCGCCGAGCAGGGCGAGCACGCGGCGCCGAAAATCATCACCCTCATTGCATACTCCTCAGGCGGCTTATTATTCTCGCCATCACGCCATAGAAAACGCTGTGCGCACCTATCAGCTGGCTGTATAGCTACCTGGTGGAACATCTCTTTGCTGTCTCCGCAGACTGCAACTGCACGTGTTCTAAAATTAAACAAAATCGAAGGTAGTGATATGTAGAGCTGTGGCCCCTTTAACAACATCGAGTTCAGAGATACCCCTCCAACTTGAGCGGCTGCGTCAAAAACAAAACGTAATTTTTTCGGTTTATTTGGGTTGACGACGCCGAAGTGCGGTAGATACCACTTCCTTGGTGAAGTCAAACTCGCTTCCTCATGTGTAAGTTTTCGAGCGTACCCTTTGCTCAAGTACCCTTCGATGACACCTTTGTACGTTGTTGCAAACGTTGCATCACGTTTCATCTTTTTCTCGATGCCTTCAAGTCTGTGTAAAGCGGCAGTATAATTATCGGGCAGTCGTACGTCATCGTCTTTCCATAATAGACCCGTTTCAAAACGACCTTCTACTCGCTTAGTTATCCCTTCAAGTAACTACTTAGCTCTGACGTCATCGCTGGTTTCAACAGGCGGTGAAGGTCTAACACCGAGACCCTCAACATTGAAATAGTCGGTCACAAGTTGATGTAAGTCTTCTTCTTCTTGTTGTGTGCGCACAAACAAGCAAGAGTGGGTGGCTAACGGCGCTCGCCTAGTTGGTCCGAAAACTACCCATCCCAGTTCAGTGTTGCCAGCGTACGGACCTTGATCGCTAACCCTTTTTATATCAGTCGGTAAGCCTAGGTGTGCGTGATCAATTCCAATCAAAAGGTGAGGTACAGTATCGGAATGCGGCTGGAAGGGGTGAGACGAAATTGATTTGTCTCCACTCTTTACATCGTCACGACTTAAACTCTGCGTTGGCAAATCGAGGTTAGCTACGGCATATACATTGCGCAGCAGATGGCGCTTTTTTTTACCTGTCCCGCTGATTTCAATGTTGAAAACCTCAGACGGCTCTTGCGCTGCCCTTCCTCCAAACCATTGTATATTTAAACTGTGTTGATGGCCACGTACTCCTAATTGCTTGGCTAATTCGCAGTCTAACATTGTAATCGAAGAACCTTCATCCAATAAGGCGTATGTATCGATCCAGTTATTTTCACCATACAATGTTACAAGCAGCACACGAAAGAGTAGCTTGGGTTTAGTGCTGCCCACAGCCGCGCAACTTAACACGCTTCCTCGTACTTCACCTCGTTGTTCAATTCGGTCACTAGAGGTCGGATCTGTAGCAGTGGCTTCGTGCAGTAGGCCGTGGTGTCTGCGTCGGCAACCCTCTTCCGAACAATACTTCTTTCGACGACAGTTACGCTTGTTATGGCCCACGTTCAGGCACGAAAAACAAGCACGATGTCTCTTTACAAAATCCCATCTCTCTGGCACTGTAGCACTCCCACTGGCATACGGGACACTTTAATGGACTCACACCTGGACATCGTTTTTCGGATGTGTGCAGGACCACACGGCGCATTTGTTCTTTACTGTCGACATCTTGCACTGTACATAATAAGTTTGCAAGTTCAGTTACCCAATCGCTAAAGTGTATAATTGTCGGATACGGCTGTATGGAGGCGGCTACTCTAGCCCACTCCAGTTTTCTACTCATTGGGAGCTTCGACACTAATTCCACCAATAGCGTAGGATTGGCGATGTGTTGTTGGCCGTTCACAGATTGCAGGAATATTGATAAATTTTTTACCTTGGTAGCAAACGGCACCAACTTGGACAATGCATTCTCCGAAATATTAGGCAACTCCCTTGCTTGACGTAACTGGCTCTGGATTAGTTGTTCGGGACGTCCGAAGCGAAAGCGAAGCTGTTCTATGGTGGCACCGAGTTTATTTGGGTGAATTAAAAGCGATTTAATCACCTCGCGCGCTTCTCTTTTAACAGCTTTCTGCAACCGCTGATTATTTTCCAGATTGGTGTAGTTGTACGCTGAAGTCGACTGGATGTAGGATGTATAAAAGATAGGCCAGTCTTCTGGTTCCCCATTGAACTCGGGCAAATCTTGCAATTTTCGTGGCACTGTTGTTGAATTTGCCAAAAATGATAACTCATTTGTTGGAATAGGCGTACGCGTAAAATTGTTGAAATTGTTAAAGGCCAGTGGCGATGTATAAGACACGCCGGAATGACTTGGTGTAGCGTGCGCTTGGTTCGTTATTGCATATATTGGCGCAAAGACGGCGCTCGCAGTTGACGTCGGCAGCGAAGAAAAACCGTAACTGTTCTCAGTTGCTTGCGGCCCTAGCGGCACGGCATCTTAACTTTTTAGGCAGATGGCGTGATGTTAGCTGTTGTTGCGCTAGCCGACAAATTTGTGAGGTTATGTACTGGGGCACGTGCAGCTGGAGTCAACGATTGCGCAACGACGGGTACTATAGTTGTGGCGGCGGCGATGGGTGCATCATTAACTAGATACACTGAGCTATGCAATGCAGTCTCCAGCCCTTGGCAATGGCGATTTTGTTCACCTAACCTTACCTGGAACTCTTTTATCTGTCTTTGAAGCGCGTCGATTTGCTTCTGCATTTCCAACATTGAAGTTAGTTCTGATGAACTGGCGGTGGCGTTGGTACTTGCGGCTGCAACAGCGGTATTTTCGGAGGCGGTAGACAAGGTGGAACTGGGCGTTACTTCGCCTATCTCCGCTTCTGCTTTGTTGAGCCGAGGGCTTTGGCGATTCTCCATAGACACTGCTTCACGGCAGTGGAAGCGACGAAGTTAAAACAAAACGAAAACTGCGAATAAAGATGTCGCGGCTCCGACTTTGCCTAAAGAGGGTTTGCTTAAAACAACTACGGGTGTACGTATGTTTATTCTGTAAAATAATTAAATTTAGTACATTGATGATAAAATACTACAAACCTACCGCAGTTTTGCACCCGGTTGGAGCAGCTCAAGAAAGAGCTTGAGCGCTTAAATTTGCAAACACAAGGGCTTAAAGCGGAGCTGCAGGTGTGATTAAGAAGCGCTTTAGAGGAGCAGGGTAAAGACGTCGGTGAGCATGATTTCCAATGTCAAGAGGCAACGACATCTCGACACGAAGAAACGCCGCAAGAAACCAACACGGGTAACTTTGACAATAGCGCACTCATCGGGGTAATGCAATCCTTCAAACAGGATATGCAGCAGCGAAATGAAAAGATGCAGCAGCGAGATGAAAAAATGCAGCTGCAGTTACAACAAAATTCTCAAGCAGCCGAAGAGAGGATGCAGCAGCAGTTACAACAAAGCTCACAAGCAGCCGAAGAGAGAATGCAGCAGAGAGATGAGAAGATGCAGCAGCAATTACAGCAAAATGCTAAATCCGTCGAAAAGAGTGTTGCATCCGTCGAAAAGAGTGTTGCATTCGTCGAAAAGAGTGTTGCATCCGTCAAACAAGATTTCAAAGAACAGTTGCAGCAGAGTGAAACACTACTTGCTCTACTAGCGGAACAAAACTCACAGCAGATGAAAGAAATGTCAGAGATGGTAAACAGGAAGGTTTGTGATATTGAGATAAAGCAGGAATCGTTCGAAAAATCTGTAGAACAAAAATTCATTGCGAAAGAGCAAAAGCAAAACGAATTTAAGCAACACATAGAGCAAAGAATTCACTTACTACAGGAATGTGCATTGCCTATGCCAGCTTTATCCTCAATAAAACTGAAGCCTTCTCCCTATGATGGAACCACGACACTTAGGGTCTTCAGAATACAGTTTGAGACTACCGCTAGCAAAAATGGTTGGAGTACTCGCGAAAAAGTGGCTGCGTTAACCGTTTCGTTGCAAGGTGCTGCCGCTGATGTGCTTCAAACTATCTCAGAAAGTGAGCGAGACTGCTATGAAAGCTTGATGAATGCCGTTCAGCGCAAGTATGATAGTGAATATTGAAACCAGAAGAGATTACTGAGAGGTGTATGATGGACACATTCGTATACGGCATTCGCGATGCGGAGATAAAGCGTTCTGTGACAACTAATCCGAAAGCTACATATATGGAGGCAGTAGCTACCGCTTTAACTTCAGAGACAGCAGCCTTGGTGTGCCAGCCAGTATACAGAGCCCCTCAGGTACAAGTCGAAAGCGGACAAAGTTTCACGCGAGTTACATACAATCAAGTAGACAAAATATGTGTTTGTACAAACACATACTTTGTTACCTGTCTGTCTGTCACAGCAAACCCAAAGGTTTCGTATTGCCATCAAAACCATGGGAATGCTTTCCAACTCATTAGAGATAAGTTTATGCTGAATTGCAGAATAGCTGCAATTCATATTTTGTTAAGGTAGACTAAGAACAAAGAGAATGAAATAAATAAAGAATAGTTTTAAAACTGAATTCAACGTCTTAAGTACGTAATTGGCGCAGTCGCTGTGAATATAAATATCTATAGATATTTAGTGAACCGAGACTCTAAAAAGTGAATAAAATATTTGATAATAAAGGAAGAAACCATTTTATTGGTTGCAATTAATGTAAAGCAATTTGGTCACAAAAGGAAAATAACCAATTAACAAAAGTTAATAAAATATTTGAATAAAAAAAAAATAATAATAAATAAAATAAAAATGAATGAAGAAATAAGAAATAGAATCGAACACTTAGAGTGCATTGTTTTAAAACAAGAGGCATATATAAAGGACCAGCAACAAGCCCAGATAAGTTTACAACAAGAGCTGGCCCAAAGAGAGGCCATTTGGACGGAAACAAATCTGAGGTCTGACCAAGCTAGTATGATGATGGCTGAACTCCAACAACTGCAGAAACATCAGCAGCAACAAAATCAACCACAACAGCAACGGCAGACATTTGGTTTAGGACTTAGTCTCAATGAGGTCTTAAGCCAACTTAACCAGATCCAACCGTTTGGAAAAGGTCAACAGCTATTGCAGTTTATTAACAGTGTTGAGAATTTCTTCAAACTTTGCGGAAATAATATCGACATCATCAATTATAGCACTGGCATTATAAGAAATTCCAAAATTATTGGAAACCCTGGAAGATTAATAGGACTACTACCTGACGAAGCGAATTGGAATTCAATAAAGGACCAATTAAAAAAGGAGTATGGACCGAAAAAAACCTATGCAGATATATTTAACTATATAAGAAACATAAAAGTAAGTAGTCTTAGAGAACTCTTTAGCATTGTATTGGAGTCAAAGCTTAAAATAAATGAAATATATACCTATGACGATGATAAACCAGAACTGTACTCTCCGGACAATGTGGACAGAGACTTAACTCAAATTCTTATGACGAAAATCGATGGACAATTTAGGGGATGTATTGTGGGACAAACTCTAAGCATAGAATCCTTGCAAAATGTTTATTCACAGTTATATCTACTAGATGATAAAAGAACAATTGACAAAAGATGTAGAAAAGATAAAAAAACAGATACAGAAAAAAAAATTAATTTTCCAAAAAATCAATATGAAAATAGAAACACATATACAAATAGCTCTCGAAAAAAAACATTCACAAAACCCCAATCTGAATTATCTACAAGTAAAGCCACTCCAATGGATATAGATCATTTAAAAGAAGAATCAGATGACGAGGAAGTAAATTTTCTCAAAACCACTCAAAATCCAAATTACCCTTAATAGCACTTACGATAGGAAGTAAAATAGTTACTTGTCTCATTGATACAGGATCAGAAACTAGCATAATAAAAAATAATCTTTTCAAGGACGAATTTCTTGAAATAGATTTAATAAAACCTTTTAAATTTCGAACACTAAGTGGCACAGGTTCTACATCCACTGGCCTTATTACACCATTTCCTAGGGAATTTAATATACCAGGGACATTGTCTTGGAAAGTAATAAATATATCAAACCGCAACTATGATGCTATTATAGGTCAAAACTTTCTCATACCCCTTAAAGCAAAAATTGACTTAGAGAATAGATTTGTGGACATTTTTGGGAAAAAGATCCTTTTTGAAGAACAATCTCCGTATCATATCAATACAATTCAGACGATTGAAGATACAGATTTCAGTAAAATTAATCAACTTAATTTAAATCATTTAAATCGGGATGAAAATTGTAAATTAAGAAAATTATTGGAAGAATTTCAAGATTTATTTTATAAAGACGGAGATAAACTAACGGCAACTCATGAAGTACAACATGAAATTCCAACATCTATAGACAAACCTTTTTATTCTAAAATATACCGATACCCACGAGTTCATGAAAATGAAATCGAAAAACAAATTAATGAAATGCTTTCGCAAAATATCATTAAAGAAAGTACTTCCCCGTACAATAGCCCTCTTTGGATTGTACCCAAGAAAATTGACAATTCTGGTATCAAAAAATGGAGGTTAGTCGTGGATTATAGGAAGCTCAACGAATACACCAAAACTGATAAATTTCCTATTCCTCATATGGAAGGAATTTTGGATAAACTGGGCAGAGCCCAATATTTTTCAACAGTCGACCTTGCAAAAGGGTTCCATCAAATTTTGGTGAAACAAAATGACAGGGAAAAAACTGTATTTTCTACTCCATTTGGACACTACGAATTTATTCGTATGCCATTTGGATTAAAAAATGCTCCATCTACTTTCCAAAGACTCATGAACTCCGTACTAAGGGACTATGTAAATAAAATTTGTATTGTTTATTTGGATGATATTTTAATATTTAGCACATCTTTAGATGAGCATTTAATTAACTTGAAAAAAATATTCAAGCGGCTTCGGGAAGCCAAATTAAAAATCCAAATAGATAAATGCAATTTTTTACAAAACCAAACGGAATTTTTAGGTCATGTTCTTACACCTAAAGGTGTCAAACCAAACCCAAGAAAAGTGGAAATAATTCAGAAGTTGAAGCTTCCAAACACACAAAAAAGGATAAAATCATTCCTAGGGATGACGGGATTTTACAGGAAATTTATAAAAGATTATGCAAAAATTGCATATCCTATGACAAAATATTTGAAAAAAAAATCAAAAGTAAATTCAAATGATCCCAATTTTATGGCTGCTTTTGAGCAATTAAAATATATTCTGGTAAATCCACCCATCTTAAGATATCCAAACTTTAATAAAAAATTTAAGCTCATAACTGATGCTAGTAACTTTGCATTGGGTGCTGTTCTAACCCAAGAGGGTCGTCCAATATGCTATGCCTCCAGAACACTAAATGTACATGAAAGAAATTATTCTACAATCGAAAAAGAACTATTAGCCATTGTTTGGAGCACACAATATTTCCGACCATATCTCTACGGAGTAGAGTTTGATCTTAGCACAGATCATCAACCACTCAAGTGGTTACAAGCTAAGAATAACGGTAGAGATATAAACCCTAGACTGCAGCGTTGGCTTGTCATTTTAATGGACTATAATGCTAAAATAGATTATATGAAAGGTAAAGAAAATCACATAGCTGATTTCTTAAGCCGTATCGATGAAACCGAACCTTTAGTGGAAACTATAAACACTGAGGAGAATTTATTACAAGACGAAAACCCAAATGACAATATCCATATTCTCGATACAGTTGTCAATCGCTTCAAATTTCAAATAATAATTACGGAGAAGAAAGATATAGAATCTATAAATGTTTTCGGGAAAACCAGAGTATATATAGACAATGAAGATTTGGGCTCGCAAAATATAGGAGGTAAGCTTGCAGCCTACAATCTAAAAGGCCAAGTCGGTATTTATTCTTTTGTAGATGAAAGCAAATTTTCTGAATATCAAAGTGCTATCAAAGAATATTATCAAAACCGAATAGATGTTAAATTCCACAAATGCACCTATTTTGCCACTGATGTTGAAAATATAGAGGAGTTGAAAAAGCAAATAGCGTTATATCACAAAAAAGAAACAGGTCACTCAGGAATTATTCCAACATATGAAGGAATTAAACACCGAATCTATAACCCAGAACTTAAAACTACAGTTCATAAAGTTATAAATAATTGCGATCACTGCACATCCGCTAAATACGATAGAAATCCTATAAAACCGAATCTTCAGCATACTGAAACCCCATCTATGCCAAATGAAATAATTCATGTTGACACATATGTCAATAGCAAGCAATCTTTTATAATTTTTATAGACAAATTCTCGAAATTCGCAGTACACTTCCACTTTCCAGATAGGAATAACCAAACTATTATTCAGAAAATCAGAGAATTCTTAGCTATAAAAGGAAACATAAAGAAACTTGTTTTTGATAACGAATTTAATACAGTAAATGTCCGAAGGTTTTTAGAGGAGACAAATATTGAATACCATGCAACTAAACCTAATAGCCATACCGGAAACTCGGACATTGAAAGATTAAATAATACAATATCAGAGAAAATAAGGGTACTTAATCTTGAGGAAAACTTACCAATAATTATTCAAATGGCGAAATCAATAAAATTCTATAACAATACCTATCATTCAACTATTAAATGCACTCCGTTAGAAGCTGAACAGCAAAAAGTTGATCACAATACAATAAAAAATCGTATCGAATCAAAAAAACGTCAGATATTATGCAAGGAAAATAATAAACGTAACAATTATGTAGAACAAAGACAAGAAGGTTATATAAAAAATTATAGGAGTGTACGACATAAAGAACAACCCAAATTTATTTAAAGAAATTTAGAAAATGTACATCCTACCAACATTAAACGTCCATTGAAATTTGCAGATTGCCATAATAATAGTGGTGACACTCATTAATATATATCCCGGCTGCGGAACGCTCCAGGTCAAACCTCTTAATCAGAACCAAGGATTTGCTGTTATAAACGTTAAGTCTGTAGAAATAGTAAATGAGACTGTAACTATATTACACTTGATAGATCCTCAGGAGATATATGCCGTAATAGAAGATATTGAAAGTTACATAAACAACATACAAATTATAAATAAAGGATTAATAGCAAAAGAAATTCAGGTATTGAAAAGTAAATTAAAATCTATAATTCCTTTAGGACAATTTCGTTTTAAAAGAGGACTTGCCAATGTTGTCGGATCTTGGCAAAAATGGCTCTTTGGTACTATGGACGATGAAGATAGAAACATAATAACTGAACATTTAAATATAGTGACACAAAATAGTCATAATGCCATAAATGCAATAAACAAACAAATTTTGATAAACGAACATTTCTCAGACAGCATTAAATTATTAAAATCTACAATTTTTAATGACAGAAACAAGAAGATTCAAGCTATTAAAGAATTGCAATCACAGAACGAATATATTGCCCAACATTTTCATTTTTCGGACATAATGTTCAAACTAAAATTCATAGAGAACAGAATCAACCAAATACAAGACAACATTGCTTCTGCCAAACATAATATACTTCACCCTAGTATTCTAACATCAGACGAAATCGAAACATTTAACATAGATTTTTACAAATTAAAATTAGTACAACAAGGTGTTATGTATTACAATAATAATATACTGGTATTTGCCATCAAAATACCTACTAACTTTGAAACAACTAATGTAAAATTAATATTACCTATACCAAATACAAATTTTTTAGAAATCGAAGAAGAACAACAATACTTTGTAAAAATAAGCAATATAAATTATTTATATAAAGAACATACAACCCTACAAAAATTAATTAAAAGTCCAAATTGTATTTTTCTTAATAATTGTAAACTTAAAATTAATAAAGAACAATCAGTAACTTATGTTGATGAAGAAACCATAATAATTAAAAATGCAAAAAACAATTCTTTAATACACAATTGTGATGACAGAAAACTAATAAATGTCAATGGAAACAACTTAATAGAATTTTATAATTGTTCAATAAAAATATTAAATAGTGAATACTCAAACAAGAAAATGTACACCTATGATAAATTTGCTTATGATAACGATGAAACATTGTACAATTTCACAAAAAAACATGAAATTAACTTTAATCAACTAAAAATAACCCAAGTAGAAAACATCAAAATGATTGAAGAATTGAAGTCAACCAGAAATATCTCATATGGCATAAATGCAACGTTAATCATAATTATGGTAGTCACATTGACTGTTATATTTATAATTGTAAGGAAAAATAATATACGAATCAAAATTCAAAAAAAAAAAACAACACAAAGCAGTTGAAGAAATTGCGGAAAGATACGACAATATTTAATTACCTAATTCAGGAGAATTTTTCTACCAGGGATGGAGGAGTTACATACAATCAAGTAGACAAAATATGTGTTTGTACAAACACATACTTTGTTACCTGTCTGTCTGTCACAGCAAACCCAAAGGTTTCGTATTGCCATCAAAACCATGGGAATGCTTTCCAACTCATTAGAGATAAGTTTATGCTGAATTGCAGAATAGCTGCAATTTATATTTTGTTAAGGTAGACTAAGAACAAAGAGAATGAATTAAATAAAGAATAGTTTTAAAACTGAATTCAACGTCTTAAGTACGTAATTCGCGCAATTGTCAGCCGAGACGGAAACTTTCTAGATCACGCTCACCGGTAAGGCCACCAAAGCAAGTCAGATTCCAAAATAGGGAATCAGAAAATGTTGATAAGCCATCGACAAACTAGATGGAGTCAGTCTCGAGGGGCTTGATCTGACTCCCACAACATGTAGCCCCAGAATCTTCGTTTCTCAGATGGCACGGAAAATCAACAGCCTAACTGTCGACAGCGTAGTAAACGGATGAAAAATGGTGGTAACATTCACATTCCATAATTAGAAGGGATCTCGTTCGGGGAATCGAGCCGCTTCTGGTAATTAGATTGCATACGGCAACTGGAAAAAGTTGCACCGGTACTGGAAAAAGTTACACGGAAAATAACTATCGGCACCACAACAGTGACGCACGAGTTTGTACTTGCGGATATTGTGGACGAATTAATCTTAGGTGTGGATTTTATGATTCGGAATGGATTCACCCCAGATTTGAAATGCCGAATGTTGAAATATGCGAACACCTAAATACCGTTATCCGTTGGTGAGGATAAGTATGGAGGTATCCGACAAACCATTATATCGCGGCGGACAAAAGTCCCAGCAAAGTCAGAGGCAGTCATATGGGCCAAAATGGACGGAGATGTGGAGAAGAACAAGTTGTGGGTTGTGGAGACTGATGAAAAATTTGCACTGGATGACATCATAATTGGAAAAACCCTCGTAGAAGAACAGCAGAACAGAATAGTGCCAGTAAGAGTGGTCAATCTTGTAAATACCGCTAGAACCATAGATAAAAGGACAAGTAATTGGAAATTGCCAGGCAACTGTGAGATCCAACCGCAAGACACGAAAAGTACCAGCTGATAAAAAGTGACGCGACGATGGACTAAAGATTTACCCACAGAGCCGAGGAAAACTGCCAGCCAACTTTTGGCAAGACATTGGTCGGTATTTGCTGAAAGGTAAAAACGAAGGCCGAACAAATATGGCGAAACACACAATCAACACTGGTGATGCCAAACCCACTCGTCAAGCGTCAAGAAGAGTACCTCTGGCAAAGAGAGAAGAGGTGAATGTATTGCTGAAGGAAATGCATCAGAACAACGTCATTGAGCCATCAGCGAGCCCCTGGAGTTCTCCAGTGGTATTAGTCAAGAAGAAGGATGGCTCCACACGTTTCTGTGTAGATTATCGTAAACTAAATGAGGTAACGAAGAAAGATAGTTATCCATTACCTCGAATCGACGATACATTGGACACACTTTCTGGTTCAAATTGGTTCTCAACGTTGGATTTACGAGCGGATATGGGCAAGTGGTAGTAGACGAACAAGACAAGGAAAAGACAGCATTCAGTGCCGGTGATGGACTATGGCAATTTTTGGTGATGCCATTCGGACTGTGTAATGCTCCAGCTATTCTTGAACGCTTAATGGAAAATGTGCTAAAGGGTCTCCACTGGAAAACGTGTCTGGTGTACCTAGATGACATCATCGTTATGGGAAAGGACTTCGAGGAGAAGAATTTGGAAGAAGTGTTGATGCGATTAGGAGCTTCAGGGTTGAAGCTGAGCGCAAAGAGATGCTCGTTCTTCAAGAAAGAAGTCAAGTACCTTGGACATAAAATCACGCCTGAAGGAGTACACACAGATCCAGATAAGATAGACTCTGTAAGGGAGTGGCCAAGACCAACTAGTTTGCATGAGCTACGCAGCTTCTTGGGTCTTTGCACCTATTACAGACGCTTTGTTCCAAGCTTTGCAGATGTGGCTGGTAGTCTGCTTGCATTAACGAGGAAAAATTGTCCTTTTGAGTGGAAAAGCGAACAGGAGAAGGCATTCAACAGATTGAAAGAGCTATTGTGTACAGCTCCGATCCTTGCGTATCCAATACGTGGCGAAAAATTTATTTTGGATACAGATGCAAGTGGATTCGGGATTGGAGGTGTCCTGTCGCAAGTTATTGACGGACATGAAAGAGTAATAGCCTACTTCAGCAAGATCTTATCAAAGGCAGAGCGAAATTACTGTTTAACACGGAGAGAACTTTTGGCGGTTATGCAGTGCGTGAAGCACTTTAACAAGTACTTGTATGGACAAAAGTTCTTGTTGAGAACGGATCACGCTGCTCTGCGCTGGCTACTACAGTTCAAAAATCCCGAAGGTCAGGTTGCGAGATGGATTGAGAGACTCCAAAGGTACGATTTCACAATAGAACATCGCAGAGGCGGAAGCCACGGGAATGCTGATGGACTATCACGACGTCCTTGCAGTATGGAATGTAAGCACTGTTCTAAAGCTGAAGGGAAAGAAGGAGTAGTCGATGTGCGCTTAATGACTGTTTCACCTGACGATAAATGGACAGCGGAAAAGATAAAAGAAGAACAACGGAAAAACCCAGATATGGCAAAAATCGTATCAAGTAAGAATGAAGGAAAACGACCTGATTGGAACGAAATCTCGACTGAAACTCCCATAACTAAAGCATATAGGGCTCAAGGAATATCTTAAAGCAGCAAGATGGATGCCTATTCCGCCTGTGGGAGAGCGAAGATGGAAAAACCACGAAGAATTTGATTGTGGTACCCAAGGCAAGAATAAGCGAAATTCTCAAGGAATACCATAGTGGGCCAAGCGGAGGACATTTGGGAATCACAAAAACAGTCGAAAAAATTAAAACACGATATTATTGGGTTGGTTGCCAGCAACCTGTAGTTGATTGGATTAGTGCTTGTGAAAAGTGTACAGCTGCCAAGGGACCGAGCCGTCGTAGTCAGGGGAAGATGCATTTATACAACGTGGGAGCTCCAGTTGAGCGTATTGCAATGGACATAGCGGGTCCGTTTCCAATTATTGATTCCGGCAACACATATGTTCTCGTCGTAATCGACTACTTTAGTAAATAGCCAGAAGTATATCCCATCAACGATCAAGAAGCTAAGCCCGTTGCAGATGCATTTATCAATAATTGGGTAATGAGATTCGGAGCTCCCCTCGAGTTGCACTCGGATCAAGGCAGAAATTTCGAGTCAACGATATTCAGGGAAATGAGTGAATTAATTTGCATACGCAAAACTCGTACAGCCCCTTTGAACTCACAATCTGATGGAATCGTTGAAAGATTTAATCGTACGCTTGAGGAACACTTAAGGAAAGTCGTGGACATAAACCAGAGAGATTGGGACGAACGCATACCCCTGTTCTTAATGGCATACCTATTGGCAACTCAGGATACAACATCTACAACAGCAGCTAAGGCTATTTTCGGATGTGTAATAAGATTACCTGCAGATGTGAAATTCGGTGCCTACTCATCTACGGAAGTTTCATGTAGCAGTTATAAAGCTGACAAACAAAGACAGTTGAATGACATTCATGGAACCATCAGAAAGCGCACACAACTGATGAGTGATAAAATGAAAGCCAGATATGATGTACGAGGAAACTCTAAGGGATTTCAGGAAGGGCAGCTAGTTATGCTTCATAATCCGCAAAGGAAAAAGGGATTATCGCCAAAACTGCAAACACACTGGGAAGGGCCTTATAAGGTGATAAAGCGGCTCAAAGATGTAGTATACCGCATCCAGTTGGCGAGAAATGTCAGGAGCAAAATAAAAGTCGTTCATTTGGAGAGGCTATCTTCTTATAAAGGTTGCAGTACTATCCTTGTTCGGGACAAACAAGATTAAGCGGAGGGCAGTGAAACGTGATTGCATATCAGTGAAACAGGATTGCATACTTTTAGGATCCCATCTGGAGTTTGAGAATGAGTGAACCACCCTGTGTGTTAATTAGTCGAGACACAATCTATTCGAATAAAAGCTTCTTTCGTTGTAGAGATTGTGGTGTAAAGAAATATCTCGAAAGTAAGAACTTCCTGTATAAAGTTCTAGAAACATCCAGAAATTTCTAGTATATTCTAGCAGTTTCTACCTCAACCATTCGAAACTATAAAAGCACAAGACTGTGCAAAGTAAAAGACATTCGCACAGAGATCGTAACAGTGTGTACATCGTGCATTAAAATCGAAGCAGCAGTATTTGTAATTGTGAAATTCATTATTAAATAAAGTGATGAAATTACTTATTAAATAAAGTGATTCATGAATTGTGAAATAAAGTACAAATTGTAACAAAGTAAATTTTAAGCCTAATATTAAATGTGTAAATAGCAATAATTAAATAAAGTTACTTATTTTAATTTACCCAGTGATTGTTTGATTACTATACGATCCAGTGGTACAAATCCGAGTACAGAGAGTTCGAGTAAATTGTGAAGAGGGCAATGTCGTAACAGAATAAATTGTCAAGAGGGCAATTTCGTAACAATTGGTGTCAGAAGTGGGATTGTGGATCTGTAATAAACAATGGTTAAATTCGAAAATCTGAGATTGGAGCAGCTCAAGAAGGAGCTTGAGCGCTTAAATTTTCAAACACAAGGGCTTAAAGCGGAGCTGCAGGTGCGATTATGAAGCGCTATAGAGTAGCAGGGTATAGACGTCGATGAGTATGAATTCCAATGTGAAGAGGCAACGACATCTTGACACGAAGAAACGCCGCAAGAAACTAACACGGGTAACTTTGACATGAGCGCACTCATCGGGGTAATACAATCCTTCAAACAGGATATGCAGCAGCGAGATGAAAAGATGCAGCAGCAGTTACAACAACATTCTCAAGCTGCCAAGGAACAATTAGAACAAAATACTAAAACCCTGAAACAAGCCGTCAAAGAGGATGTCAAAGAACAGTTGGAACAGCAGCTACAGAGAAGCGAGGACAAGTTGCAGCAGCGGTTAGAGCAGAGTGAAACACTACTTGCTCTACTAGCGGAACAAAACTCACAGCAGATGAAAGAAATGTCAGAGTTGGTAAACAGGAAGGTTTGTGATATTGAGATAAAGCAGGAATCGTTCGAAAAATCTGTAGAACAAAAATTCATTGCGAAAGAGCAAAAGCAAAACGAATTTAAGCAACACATAGAGCAAAGAATTCACTTACTACAGGAATGCGCAATGCCTATTCCAGCTTTATCCTCAATAAAACTGAAGCCTCCTCCCTATGATGGAACCACGACATTTAGCGTCTTCAGAATACAGTTTGAGACTACCGCTACCAAAAATTGTTGGAGTGCTCGCGAAAAAGTGGCTGCATTAACCGTTTCGTTGCAAGGTGCTGCCGCTGCTGTGCTTCAAACTATCTCAGAAAGTGAGCGAGACTGCTATGAAAGTTGATGAATGCCGTTCAGCGCAAGTATGGTAGTGAACATTGCAAGCAGATGTACCAAGTAGAGCTACGAACACGGGTACAGAAGAGGGGTGAGTCTCGACAACAGTTTGCGGCGGAAGTGGAGCGGTTGGCTCATCTTATATACCCAGGAGAGATTACTGAGAGGTGTGATGGACTCCTTCGTATGTGGTATTTGCGATACAGAGATAAAGCGTTCTGCGATAACTAATCCGATATATATGGAGACAGTAGCCAGCGCTTTGTTATCAGAGACAGCAGCATTGGTGTGTCGGTTAGAATGCACAGCCCGTCAGATAAGAGTCGAGAACGGACAAAGTTTCACGGGCAAATGCTTTACCTGCGGTGATGTTGGGTACATGGCTCGTGATTGTCAGTTGAGATGGAAACGTTATGCAACACACGCTCCGGTAAGATTGCCAAAGTAAGACAAAGTCCGAAGTAGGGAATCGGAAAAGATTGTCAAGCCGGGAAATGAACGGACTCCCACAACTGGTGGCCCAAGAATCTTCGTTTCTCAGATGGGCGCGGAAAAATAACAGCCTAACTGTCAACAGTGTAATAAGCGGAAAAAAAATTGTGGTAACATTGAATACATTCCATAATTAGAAGGGATCTCGTTCGGGGAATCGAGCCGCTTCAGGGAGTAAGTTTGCGTACGGCAACTGGAGATGATGCACCGATACTGGGAAAAGTCACACGGAAAATCACTATCGGCACCACAACAGTGAAGCATGAGTTTATAGTTGCGGATATTGTGGATGAAGTAATCTTAGGTGTGGATTTCATGATTCGGAATGGATTCACGCTAGACTTCAAAGGCCGAGTGTTGAAATATGCGTACACCGAAATACCGTTATTCTTTGGTGAGGATAACCCAGGGGGAAACAAAAACCCACATGGTGGGGGGAGGAAATAAGGGGACTCAGACAAAACTGTAGGAGACTTTTCAACAGCGCAAAGAAGTCTAGAGATAGTGCAGACTGGGCTTTATATAAGGCAGCACTCAGAGCCTTCAAAAGTAAGCTTAGGAAAGCACAGAGAGAATCGTGGAGGAACTTTTGCGGTGACGTAGAAGATATCTCTGAGACGTCCAGGTTGAGGAAGATCCTATCAACTGCTCCAATGGTACCTGGTTACCTGAGGAGGGAGGATGGATCCTGGACTTCAAATAGTAATGATACTCTAGAGCTTCTTCTGGAGACTCACTTCCCTGGTTGCTCGAGCACCATTCCGCGGAGAACGAAGCCCAGCGGGAATGTAGTTCAAGTCACCTCAGACATAGTCACGAAGCCAAAATTGCAATGGGCTATCCATAGCTTCAAACCATTTAAAGTATCTGGCCCAGATGGTGTAGCTCCAATTGAAATTCAGCAGTCAGAGAATCTTATAATAGAGTGGCTGTTAAAGATCTATAATAGTTGTCTTGAATTAGCGTATATTCCAGACTCATGGAAGCATGTGAGGGTAATATTTATACCCAAGGCCGGCAAAAGCTCGCACACAGCTCCAGGGGATTTAAGACCCATTTGTCTGTCCTCCTTCTGTCTAAAAATCCTGGAAAGGTTGTTAGATATTCATCTAAGGCTCACTATAGACAAGCTCCCTGCACAACAAGGAGTTCTCCCTAGTGGCTCTCCTGGACATTGAGGGAGCTTTTAACAATATCAAGTCAGACGCAATAATCGGTGCGTTGAGAGACTTGGAGGTGGAACCCGCCATTAGCAGGTGGATTGAAAACATGCTTAGTAGCTGGATAATCAATTCACAGCTGGGGCGGCGTCGGCCAAGAAGTCCGTGTGCAGAGGCACACCTCAAGGTGGAGTTCTTTCACCCCTACTCTGGAATCTTGCGGTAAATCAGCTGCTTGTTCGACTGGAGAGGGAAGGGTGCAAGGTGGTTGCGTATGCGGATGATGTTGCTATTTAGTATCTCGGGTAAATATATACATATCTACTTTGAGGGACTTGATGCAAAACGTGCTGAACATTCTCTCTAAATGGACTACTGACTGTGGGTTGGTGGTTAATCCGACCAAGACTAAGCTGGTACTCTTCACTAGGAAGTATAAAATTCCTCAATTTATTGCTCCAAAACTAATGGGTGTAGATATTGACCATGTCGAGGAGGCTAAATATCTGGGCGTGATCCTAAATAAAAAGCTGAATTGGAAGGCCAATATAAGCGAGCGCATTAGGAAGGCTCAGGTAGCTCTGTACTCTTGCAAAAGAGTCATAGGCAAAAAATGGGGGTTACAGCCTAAGGTAGCCTATTGGATATATACAGCTGTGGTACGACCAGTCCTTTTCTATGGGGTGCTTGCTTGGTGGACAGCCCTAAGTAAGTCCACATACAATAGGGTGATAACAAAGGTACAAAGAACGGCAGAGGTATTCATAAGTAGTGCCATTAGAACGACTCCAACGGCAGCATTGGATATTATGCTCAATCTGCTGCCTGTTAGGCTTTTTGGCGAAAAAATGGCTGCAAACTCAGCTATCAGACTAAAAGCTACGCATCAGTGGGATGCCAGGAATATACGTCATGCGTCCATTTTAAGACATTTTGAGGGTATTCCTGACTCTTTCGACTACATCACACCAATGTACGCCTTCAATGGTATGTGCAAGATCTCCATTCCCTCCAGGGACGAATGGAAGGATGGCATCCCCACTCATGTAGAAGGGGTTCACATCTACACAGATGGATCCAAACTACAGAGTAGGGTGGGAGGTGGTGTATTCTCAGAAGATTTCGATATTAACATGCCCTTTAGGATGCCCGACCACTGCAGTGTTTTTCAGACAGAGGTCGCGGCTATAGAGGCAGCACTGTCTTGGCTAAGGAAGAAGAAGATATCTGGACTTGATATTTGCATTCTGTCCGACAGCCAAGCTGCTTTGCGCTCCCTGGATTCGGTTATTATCACCTCAAAAGCCGTCAAGAGCTGCCGCAAGTCTTTACACGAGATAGCTAAGCAGACCCGTCTGCATCTGTGCTGGGTTCCCGGTCACAGAGATATTCCAGGGAACTGCAAGGCGGATGAACTTGCCCGTGAGGGTACTACCATACCGATGGAACCAGATAGGTCGCAATTCGGTATTCCTATTGCCACATGTAAGCTCTTAGTAAATACAATATCCTTAGGAACAGCGGGCAGGCGCTGGTCTGAACTTTCAGGATGTAAAATAGCTAGACAAACCTGGCCAGAGATAAAGGTCAAGCGCTCTAAGGACCTACTGGCTCTAAATAGACAAAGCATAGGTCCCGTGATTAGCGTCTTAACGGGACACTGGACTCTAGGCACACACGGGTGTAGGCTGGGGATCGCCTCTAATGACTTCTACAGGAGTTGCATGGACGAGGAGGAGGAAGAGTCTACTGCTCACCTGTTGTGCACGTGTCCAGCTTTGTCCAGAAGGAGGCGCACTTTCCTAGGCGACTACTTTTTGGACTCCTTGGGAGATATCTCAAAAAAAAGATTAGCTCCATCAACAGCTTCATTAAAAGCTCCAAATGGCTGGACCTTTGAAAGGGATGGGACCTGCTGTCCCATGCGGTATCACAAAGGGTCAATGTTGGCCTAAGTGCGCCCTTTTCGGGTGGCCGCTTTACCTACCTACCTACCTATCTTGGTGAGGATAAGTATAGAGGTGTTAAACAAGCCATTGTATCGCGAAGGACAAAAATCCCACCCAGGTCAGAGGCTGTTATACGGGCTAAAATGGGCGGAGATGTTGGGAAGCATAAGAGCTGAATCGTACCAGAAAAAAAAGTGAATATTTCAAATACCGCTGAAACCATAGCGAAAAAGAAGGTAAGGTGCCAGGGAATCTCAGCAATTGTAAACTGTGAGAGGCAACCGCGAGATACGAAAAGCAAGACACGAGCTAATAAAAAGGTACCCGACGATCTTGCGAAAGAATGGACTAAAGAGTCATCTACAGTACTTCCATGCAACAATTGTATACCTGAAAAACGAGAACAGTTGAATGAAATTCATAGAAACAGCAGAAATCGTACACAACTGATGGGTGATAAAAGGAAATCCAGATATGATGTACAAAACGAACAAACTCTAAGGGATTTCAGGAAGGGCAACTAGTTTTGCTTCATTATCCGCAAAGGAAAAGTGGATTATCGCCAAAACTGCAAACGCACTGGGAAGGGCCTTATAAGATGATAAAGCGGCTCAATGATGTTATATGCCGCATACAGTTGAAGGAAAAATGTCAGGAGGAAAATGAAAATCGTTCAAATGGAGAGGCTATCTCCTTATAAAGGTTGCAGTACTATCCTTGTTCGGGACGAACAAGGTTAAGCCGAGGGCAGTGCAACGTGATTGCATATCAGTAAAACGGGATTGCATACTTTTAGGATCCCATCTGGAGGTTGCGAATGAGTGCACCACCCTGTGTGTGTAAGTCAAGACACGAACTATTCGTATAAAAGTTTACTTAAGAATACCCTGTCGGTGGTGTAGAATAATGAAAGCTTCCGTTCAGGTGTATATCAAGTTCTAGAAAGATCTAGAAACTTCTAGTGTATTGTAGAAGTTTCCACCTCAACCATTCGAAACTATAATAAGCACAAGACTGTGCAAAGTCGAAGACATTCGAACAGAGATCGTAACAGTGTGTACATCGTGCATTCAAATCGAAACAGTAGTAATTGTGATTTTGTAAACTGATGAAATTACTTATTATTTGCTGATCAGTGATTAATGAATTGTGAAATAAAGTGCAAATTGTAACAAAGTAAATTTAAGCCTAATATTAAGTTGGTAAATTGCAGTAATTAAATAAAGTTGGTAATTGTAATTTAACCAGCGATTGTTTAATTACTACACGATCCAGTGGTACGAATCCGAGTACAGAGAGTTAGAGTAAATTGCCAGGAGGGCAATTTCGTAACAGAATAAATTGTCAGGAGGGCAATTTCTTAACAATATATATAATAGGATTTGAACCTGCGACCCTCGGGGTGTGAATCTAAAAAAATGTTTTAATTCAATCCAAATTGTTGGATTGCCTGGCGAAGCGGCCGGGGGTTCAGCTAGTATATGTATATGTACATATACTCGTATATATATATACATATATAGATATATATATATATATATATATATATATATATATATATATATATATATATATATATATATATATATATATATATATGTATATATATATATATATATATATATATATATATATATATATATATATATATATATATATATATATATATATATATATATATATATATATATATATCTCCCAAGGAGTCCAAAAAGTAGTCGCCTAGGAAAGTGCGCCTCCTTCTGGACAAAGCTGGACACGTGCACAACAGGTGAGCAGTAGACTCTTCCTCCTCCTCGTCCATGCAACTCCTGCAGAAGTCATTAGAGGCGATCCCCAGCCTACACCCGTGTGTGCCTAGAGTCCAGTGTGCCGTTAAGACACTAATCACGGGACCTATGCTTTATCTATTTAGAGCCAGTAGGTCCTTAGAGCGCTTGACCTTTATCTCTGGCCAGGTTTGTCTAGCTATTTTACATCCTGAAAGTTCAGACCAGCGCCTGCCCGCTGTTCCTAAGGATATTGTATTTACTAAGAGCTTACATGTGGCAATAGGAATACCGAATTGCGACCTATCTGGTTCCATCGGTATGGTAGTACCCTCACGGGCAAGTTCATCCGCCTTGCAGTTCCCTGGAATATCTCTGTGACCGGGAACCCAGCACAGATGCAGACGGGTCTGCTTAGCTATCTCGTCTAAAGACTTGCGGCAGCTTTTGACGGCTTTTGAGGTGATAATAACCGAATCCAGGGAGCGCAAAGCAGCTTGGCTGTCGGACAGAATGCAAATATCAAGTCCAGATATCTTCTTCTTCCTTAGCCAAGACAGTGCTGCCTCTATAGCCGCGACCTCTGTCTGAAAAACACTGCAGTGGTCGGGCATCCTAAAGGGCATGTTAATATCGAAATCTTCTGAGAATACACCACCTCCCACCCTACTCTGTAGTTTGGATCCATCTGTGTAGATGTGAACCCCTTCTACATGAGTGGGGATGCCATCCTTCCATTCGTCCCTGGAGGGAATGGAGATCTTGCACATACCATTGAAGGCGTACATTGGTGTGATGTAGTCGAAAGAGTCAGGAATACCCTCAAAATGTCTTAAAATGGACGCATGACCTATATTCCTGGCATCCCATTGATGCGTAGCTTTTAGTCTGATAGCTGAGTTTGCAGCCATTTTTTCGCCAAAAAGCCTAACAGGCAGCAGATTGAGCATAATATCCAATGCTGCCGTTGGAGTCGTTCTAATGGCACTACTTATGAATACCTCTGCCGTTCTTTGTACCTTTGTTATCAGCCTATTGTATGTGGACTTACTTAGGGCTGTCCACCAAGCAAGCACCCCATAGAAAAGGACTGGTCGTACCACAGCTGTATATATCCAATAGGCTACCTTAGGCTGTAACCCCCATTTTTTGCCTATGACTCTTTTGCAAGAGTACAGAGCTACCTGAGCCTTCCTAATGCGCTCGCTTATATTGGCCTTCCAATTCAGCTTTTTATTTAGGATCACGCCCAGATATTTAGCCTCCTCGAAATGGTCAATATCTACACCCATTAGTTTTGGAGCAATAAATTGAGGAATTTTATACTTCCTAGTGAAGAGTACCAGCTTAGTCTTGGTCGGATTAACCACCAACCCACAGTCAGTAGTCCATTTAGAGAGAATGTTCAGCACGTTTTGCATCAAGTCCCTCAAAGTAGATATGTATATATTTACCCGAGATACTAAATAGCAACATCATCCGCATACGCAACCACCTTGCACCCTTCCCTCTCCAGTCGAACAAGCAGCTGATTTACCGCAAGATTCCAGAGTAGGGGTGAAAGAACTCCACCTTGAGGTGTGCCTCTGCACACGGACTTCTTGGCCGACGCCGCCCCCAGCTGTGAATTGATTATCCAGCTACTAAGCATGTTTTCAATCCACCTGCTAATGGCGGGTTCCACCTCCAAGTCTCGCAACGCACCGATTATTGCGTCTGACTTGATATTGTTAAAAGCTCCCTCAATGTCCAGGAAAGCCACTAGGGAGAACTCCTTGTTGTGCAGGGAGCTTGTCTATAGTGAGCCTTAGATGAATATCTAACAACCTTTCCAGGATTTTTAGACAGAAGGAGGACAGACAAATGGGTCTTAAATCCCCTGGAGCTGTGTGCGAGCTTTTGCGGCCTTGGGTATAAAAATTACACTCACATGCTTCCATGAGTCTGGAATATACGCTAATTCAAGACAACTATTATAGATCTTTAACAGCCACTCTATTATAAGATTCTCTGACTGCTGAATTTCAATTGGAGCTACACCATCTGGGCCAGATACTTTAAATGGTTTGAAGCTATGGATAGCCCATTGCAATTTTGGCTTCGTGACTATGTCTGAGGTGACTTGAACTACATTCCAGCTGGGCTTCGTTCTCCGCGGAATGGTGCTCGAGCAACCAGGGAAGTGAGTCTCCAGAAGAAGCTCTAGAGTATCATTACTATTTGAAGTCCAGGATCCATCCTCCCTCCTCAGGTAACCAGGTACCATTGGAGCAGTTGATAGGATCTTCCTCAACCTGGCCGTCTCAGAGATATCTTCTACGTCACCGCAAAAGTTCCTCCACGATTCTCTCTGTGCTTTCCTAAGCTTACTTTTGAAGGCTCTGAGTGCTGCCTTATATAAAGCCCAGTCTGCACTATCTCTAGACTTCTTTGCGCTGTTGAAAAGTCTCCTACAGTTTTGTCTGAGTCCCCTAATTTCCTCCCCCCACCATGTGGGTTTTTGTTTCCCCCTGGGTTATCCTCACCAAAGAATAACGGTATTTCGGTGTACGCATATTTCAACACTCGGCTTTTGAAGTCTAGCGTGAATCCATTCCGAATCATGAAATCCACACCTAAGATTACTTCATCCACAATATCCGCAACTATAAACTCATGCTTCACTGTTGTGGTGCCGATAGTGATTTTCCGTGTGACTTTTCCCAGTATCGGTGCATCATCTCCAGTTGCCGTACGCAAACTTACTCCCTGAAGCGGCTCGATTCCCCGAACGAGATCCCTTCTAATTATGGAATGTATTCAATGTTACCACAATTTTTTTTCCGCTTATTACACTGTTGACAGTTAGGCTGTTATTTTTCCGCGCCCATCTGAGAAACGAAGATTCTTGGGCCACCAGTTGTGGGAGTCCGTTCATTTCCCGGCTTGACAATCTTTTCCGATTCCCTACTTCGGACTTTGTCTTACTTTGGCAATCTTACCGGAGCGTGTGTTGCATAACGTTTCCATCTCAACTGACAATCACGAGCCATGTACCCAACATCACCGCAGGTAAAGCATTTGCCCGTGAAACTTTGTCCGTTCTCGACGCTTATCTGACGGGCTGTGCATTATAACCGACACACCAATGCTGCTGTCTCTGATAACAAAGCGCTGGCTACTGTCTCCATATATATCGGATTAGTTATCGCAGAACGCTTTATCTCTGTATCGCAAATACCACATACGAAGGAGTCCATCACACCTCTCAGTAATCTCTCCTGGGTATATAAGATGAGCCAACCGCTCCACTTCCGCCGCAAACTGTTGTCGAGACTCACCCCTCTTCTGTACCCGTGTTCGTAGCTCTACTTGGTACATCTGCTTGCAATGTTCACTACCATACTTGCGCTGAACGGCATTCATCAACTTTCATAGCAGTCTCGCTCACTTTCTGAGATAGTTTGAAGCACAGCAGCGGCAGCACCTTGCAACGAAACGGTTAATGCAGCCACTTTTTCGCGAGCACTCCAACAATTTTTGGTAGCGGTAGTCTCAAACTGTATTCTGAAGACGCTAAATGTCGTGGTTCCATCATAGGGAGGAGGCTTCAGTTTTATTGAGGATAAAGCTGGAATAGGCATTGCGCATTCCTGTAGTAAGTGAATTCTTTGCTCTATGTGTTGCTTAAATTCGTTTTGCTTTTGCTCTTTCGCAATGAATTTTTGTTCTACAGATTTTTCGAACGATTCCTGCTTTATCTCAATATCACAAACCTTCCTGTTTACCAACTCTGACATTTCTTTCATCTGCTGTGAGTTTTGTTCCGCTAGTAGAGCAAGTAGTGTTTCACTCTGCTCTAACCGCTGCTGCAACTTGTCCTCGCTTCTCTGTAGCTGCTGTTCCAACTGTTCTTTGACATCCTCTTTGACGGCTTGTTTCAGGGTTTTAGTATTTTGTTCTAATTGTTCCTTGGCAGCTTGAGAATTTTGTTGTAACTGCTGCTGCATCTTTTCATCTCGCTGCTGCATCTTTTCATCTCGCTGCTGCATATCCTGTTTGAAGGATTGTATTACCCCGATGAGTGCGCTCATGTCAAAGTTACCCGTGTTAGTTTCTTGCGGCGTTTCTTCGTGTCAAGATGTCGTTGCCTCTTCACATTGGAATTCATACTCATCGACGTCTATACCCTGCTACTCTATAGCGCTTCATAATCGCACCTGCAGCTCCGCTTTAAGCCCTTGTGTTTGAAAATTTAAGCGCTCAAGCTCCTTCTTGAGCTGCTCCAATCTCAGATTTTCGAATTTAACCATTGTTTATTACAGATCCACAATCCCACTTCTGACACCAATTGTTACGAAATTGCCCTCTTGACAATTTATTCTGTTACGACATTGCCCTCTTGACAATTTACTCGAACTCTCTGTACTCGGTTTTGTACCACTGGATCGTATAGTAATCAAACAATCACTGGGTAAATTAAAATAAGTAACTTTATTTAATTATTGCTATTTACACATTTAATATTAGGCTTAAAATTTACTTTGTTACAATTTGTACTTTATTTCACAATTCATGAATCACTTTATTTAATAAGTAATTTCATCACTTTATTTAATAATGAATTTCACAATTACAAATACTGCTGCTTCGATTTTAATGCACGATGTACACACTGTTACGATCTCTGTTCGAATGTCTTTTACTTTGCACAGTCTTGTGCTTTTATAGTTTCGAATGGTTGAGGTAGAAACTGCTAGAATATACTAGAAATTTCTGGATGTTTCTAGAACTTTATACAGGAAGTTCTTACTTTCGAGATATTTCTTTACACCACAATCTCTACAACGAAAGAAGCTTTTATTCGAATAGATTGTGTCTTGACTAATTAACACACAGGGTGGTTCACTCATTCTCAAACTCCAGATGGGATCCTAAAAGTATGCAATCCTGTTTCACTGATATGCAATCACGTTTCACTGCCCTCCGCTTAATCTTGTTTGTCCCGAACAAGGATAGTACTGCAACCTTTATAAGAAGATAGCCTCTCCAAATGAACGACTTTTATTTTGCTCCTGACATTTCTCGCCAACTGGATGCGGTATACTACATCTTTGAGCCGCTTTATCACCTTATAAGGCCCTTCCCAGTGTGTTTGCAGTTTTGGCGATAATCCCTTTTTCCTTTGCGGATTATGAAGTATAACTAGCTGCCCTTCCTGAAATCCCTTAGAGTTTGCTCGTACATCATATCTGGCTTTCATTTTATCACTCATCAGTTGTGTGCACTTTCTGATGGTTCCATGAATTTCATTCAACTGTCTTTGTTTGTCAGCTTTATAACTGCTACATGAAACTTCCGTAGATGAGTAGGCACCGAATTTCACATCTGCAGGTAATCTTATTACACATCCGAAAGTAGCCTTAGCTGCTGTTGTAGATGTTGTATCGTGAGTTGCCAATAGGTATGCCATTAAGAACAGGGGTATGCGTTCGTCCCAATCTCTCTGGTTTATGTCCACGACTTTCCTTAAGTGTTCCTCAAGCGTACGATTAAATCTTTCAACGATTCCATCAGATTGTGAGTTCAAAGGGGCTGTACGAGTTTTGCGTATGCAAATTAATTCACTCATTTCCCTGAATATCGTTGACTCGAAATTTCTGCCTTGATCCGAGTGCAACTCGAGGGGAGCTCCGAATCTCATTACCCAATTATTGATAAATGCATCTGCAACGGGCTTAGCTTCTTGATCGTTGATGGGATATACTTCTGGCTATTTACTAAAGTAGTCGATTACGACGAGAACATATGTGTTGCCGGAATCAATAATTGGAAATGGACCCGCTATGTCCATTGCAATACGCTCAACTGGAGCTCCCACGTTGTATAAATGCATCTTCCCCTGACTACGACGGCTCGGTCCCTTGGCAGCTGTACACTTTTCACAAGCACTAATCCAATCAACTACAGGTTGCTGGCAACCAACCCAATAATATCGTGTTTTAATTTTTTCGACTGTTTTTGTGATTCCCAAATGTCCTCCGCTTGGCCCACTATGGTATTCCTTGAGAATTTCGCTTATTCTTGCCTTGGGTACCACAATCAAATTCTTCGTGGTTTTTCCATCTTCGCTCTCCCACAGGCGGAATAGGCATCCATCTTGCTGCTTTAAGATATTCCTTGAGCCCTATATGCTTTAGTTATGGGAGTTTCAGTCGAGATTTCGTTCCAATCAGGTCGTTTTCCTTCATTCTTACTTGATACGATTTTTGCCATATCTGGGTTTTTCCGTTGTTCTTCTTTTATCTTTTCCGCTGTCCATTTATCGTCAGGTGAAACAGTCATTAAGCGCACATCGACTACTCCTTCTTTCCCTTCAGCTTTAGAACAGTGCTTACATTCCATACTGCAAGGACGTCGTGATAGTCCATCAGCATTCCCGTGGCTTCCGCCTCTGCGATGTTCTATTGTGAAATCGTACCTTTGGAGTCTCTCAATCCATCTCGCAACCTGACCTTCGGGATTTTTGAACTGTAATAGCCATCGCAGAGCAGCGTGATCCGCTCTCAACGAGAACTTTTGTCCATACAATAACTTGTTAAAGTGCTTCACGCACTGCATAACCGCCAAAAGTTCTATCCGTGTTACACAGTAATTTCGCTCTGGCTTTGATAAGATCTTGCTGAAGTAGGCTATTACTCTTTCATGTCCGTCAATAACTTGCGACAGGACACCTCCAATCTCGAATCCACTTGCATCTGTATCCACAATAAATTTTTCGCCAGGTATTGGATACGCAAGGATCGGAGCTGTACACAATAGTTTTTTAAACTGTTGAATGCCTTCTCCTGTTCGCTTTTCCACTCAAAAGGACAATTTTTCCTCGTTAATGCAAGCAGACTACCAGCCACATCTGCAAAGCTTGGAACAAAGCGTCTGTAATAGGTGCAAAGACCCAAGAAGCTGCGTAGCTCATGCAAACTAGTTGGTCTTGGCCACTCCCTTACAGAGTCTATCTTATCTGGATCTGTGTGTACTCCTTCAGGCGTGATTTTATGTCCAAGGTACTTGACTTCTTTCTTGAAGAACGAGCATCTCTTTGCGCTCAGCTTCAACCCTGAAGCTCCTAATCGCATCAACACTTCTTCCAAATTCTTCTCCTCGAAGTCCTTTCCCATAACGATGATGTCATCTAGGTACACCAGACACGTTTTCCAGTGGAGACCCTTTAGCACATTTTCCATTAAGCGTTCAAGAGTAGCTGGAGCATTACACAGTCCGAATGGCATCACCAAAAATTGCCATAGTCCATCACCGGCACTGAATGCTGTCTTTTCCTTGTCTTGTTCGTCTACTACCACTTGCCCATATCCGCTCTTAAATCCAACGTTGAGAACCAATTTGAACCAGAAAGTGTGTCCAATGTATCGTCGATTCGAGGTAATGGATAACTATCTTTCTTCGTTACCTCATTTAGTTTACGATAATCTACACAGAAACGTGTGGAGCCATCCTTCTTCTTGACTAATACCACTGGAGAACTCCAGGGGCTCGCTGATGGCTCAATGACGTTGTTCTGATGCATTTCCTTCAGCAATACATTCACCTCTTCTCTCTTTGCCAGAGGTACTCTTCTTGACGCTTGACGAGTGGGTTTGGCATCACCAGTGTTGATTGTGTGTTTCGCCATATTTGTTCGGCCTTCGTTTTTACCTTTCAGCAAATACCGACCAATGTCTTGCCAAAAGTTGGCTGGCAGTTTTCCTCGGCTCTGTGAGTAAATCTTTAGTCCATCGTCGCGTCACTTTTTATCAGCTGGTACTTTTCGTGTCTTGCGGTTGGATCTCACAGTTGCCTGGCAATTTCCAATTACTTGTCCTTTTATCTATGGTTCTAGCGGTATTTACAAGATTGACCACTCTTACTGGCACTATTCTGTTCTGCTGTTCTTCTACGAGGGTTTTTCCAATTATGATGTCATCCAGTGCAAATTTTTCATCAGTCTCCACAACCCACAACTTGTTCTTCTCCACATCTCCGTCCATTTTGGCCCATATGACTGCCTCTGACTTTGCTGGGACTTTTGTCCGCCGCGATATAATGGTTTGTCGGATACCTCCATACTTATCCTCACCAACGGATAACGGTATTTAGGTGTTCGCATATTTCAACATTCGGCATTTCAAATCTGGGGTGAATCCATTCCGAATCATAAAATCCACACCTAAGATTAATTCGTCCACAATATCCGCAAGTACAAACTCGTGCGTCACTGTTGTGGTGCCGATAGTTATTTTCCGTGTAACTTTTTCCAGTACTGGTGCAACTTTTTCCAGTTGCCGTATGTAATCTAATTACCAGAAGCGGCTCGATTCCCCGAACGAGATCCCTTCTAATTATGGAATGTGAATGTTACCACCATTTTTCATCCGTTTACTACGCTGTCGACAGTTAGGCTGTTGATTTTCCGTGCCATCTGAGAAACGAAGATTCTGGGGCTACATGTTGTGGGAGTCAGATCAAGCCCCTCGAGACTGACTCCATCTAGTTTATCGATGGCTTATCAACATTTTCTGATTCCCTATTTTGGAATCTGACTTGCTTTGGTGGCCTTACCGGTGAGCGTGATCTAGAAAGTTTCCGTCTCGGCTGACAATTGCGCGAATTACGTACTTAAGACGTTGAATTCAGTTTTAAAACTATTCTTTATTTAATTCATTCTCTTTGTTCTTAGTCTATCTTAACAAAATATAAATTGCAGCTATTCTGCAATTCAGCATAAACTTATCTCTAATGAGTTGGAAAGCATTCCCATGGTTTTGATGGCAATACGAAACCTTTGGGTTTGCTGTGACAGACAGACAGGTAACAAAGTATGTGTTTGTACAAACACATATTTTGTCTACTTGATTGTATGTAACTCCTCCATCCCTGGTAGAAAAATTCTCCTGAATTAGGTAATTAAATATTGTCGTATCTTTCCGCAATTTCTTCAACTGCTTTGTGTTGTTTTTTTTTTTAATTTTGATTCGTATATTATTTTTCCTTACAATTATAAATATAACAGTCAATGTGACTACCATAATTATGATTAACGTTGCATTTATGCCATATGAGATATTTCTGGTTGACTTCAATTCTTCAATCATTTTGATGTTTTCTACTTGGGTTATTTTTAGTTGATTAAAGTTAATTTCATGTTTTTTTGTGAAATTGTACAATGTTTCATCGTTATCATAAGCAAATTTATCATAGGTGTACATTTTCTAGTTTGAGTATTCACTATTTAATATTTTTATTGAACAATTATAAAATTCTATTAAGTTGTTTCCATTGACATTTATTAGTTTTCTGTCATCACAATTGTGTATTAAAGAATTGTTTTTTGCATTTTTAATTATTATGGTTTCTTCATCAACATAAGTTACTGATTGTTCTTTATTGATTTTAAGTTTACAATTATTAAGAAAAATACAATTTGGACTTTTAATTAATTTTTGTAGGGTTGTATGTTCTTTATATAAATAATTTATATTGCTTATTTTTACAAAGTATTGTTGTTCTTCTTCGATTTCTAAAAAATTTGTATTTGGTATAGGTAATATTAATTTTACATTAGTTGTTTCAAAGTTAGTAGGTATTTTGATGGCAAATACGAGTATATTATTATTGTAATACATAACACCTTGTTGTACTAATTTTAATTTGTAAAAATCTATGTTAAATGTTTCGATTTCGTCTGATGTTAGAATACTAGGGTGAAGTATATTATGTTTGGCAGAAGCAATGTTGTCTTGTATTTGGTTGATTCTGTTCTCTATGAATTTTAGTTTGAACATTATGTCCGAAAAATGAAAATGTTGGGCAATATATTCGTTCTGTGATTGCAATTCTTTAATAGCTTGAATCGTCTTGTTTCTGTCATTAAAAATTGTAGATTTTAATAATTTAATGCTGTCTGAGAAATGTTCGTTTATCAAAATTTGTTTGTTTATTGCATTTATGGCATTATGACTATTTTGGGTCACTATATTTAAATGTTCAGTTATTATGTTTCTATCTTCATCGTCCATAGTACCAAAGAGCCATTTTTGCCAAGATCCGACAACATTGGCAAGTCCTCTTTTAAAACGAAATTGTCCTAAAGGAATTATAGATTTTAATTTACTTTTCAATACCTGAATTTCTTTTGCTATTAATCCTTTATTTATAATTTGTATGTTGTTTATGTAACTTTCAATATCTTCTATTACGGCATATATCTCCTGAGGATCTATCAAGTGTAATATAGTTACAGTCTCATTTACTATTTCTACAGACTTAACGTTTATAACAGCAAATCCTTGGTTCTGATTAAGAGGTTTGACCTGGAGCGTTCCGCAGCCGGGATATATATTAATGAGTGTCACCACTATTATTATGGCAATCTGCAAATTTCAATGGACGTTTAATGTTGGTAGGATGTACATTTTCTAAATTTCTTTAAATAAATTTGGGTTGTTCTTTATGTCGTACACTCCTATAATTTTTTATATAACCTTCTTGTCTTTGTTCTACATAATTGTTACGTTTATTATTTTCCTTGCATAATATCTGACGTTTTTTTGATTCGATACGATTTTTTATTGTATTGTGATCAACTTTTTGCTGTTCAGCTTCTAACGGAGTGCATTTAATAGTTGAATGATAGGTATTGTTATAGAATTTTATTGATTTCGCCATTTGAATAATTATTGGTAAGTTTTCCTCAAGATTAAGTACCCTTATTTTCTCTGATATTGTATTATTTAATCTTTCAATGTCCGAGTTTCCGGTATGGCTATTAAGTTTAGTTGCATGGTATTCAATATTTGTCTCCTCTAAAAACCTTCGGACATTTACTGTATTAAATTCGTTATCAAAAACAAGTTTCTTTATGTTTCCTTTTATAGCTAAGAATTCTCTGATTTTCTGAATAATAGTTTGGTTATTCCTATCTGGAAAGTGGAAGTGTACTGCGAATTTCGAGAATTTGTCTATAAAAATTATAAAAGATTGCTTGCTATTGACATATGTGTCAACATGAATTATTTCATTTGGCATAGATGGGGTTTCAGTATGCTGAAGATTCGGTTTTATAGGATTTCTATCGTATTTAGCGGATGTGCAGTGATCGCAATTATTTATAACTTTATGAACTGTAGTTTTAAGTTCTGGGTTATAGATTCGGTGTTTAATTCCTTCATATGTTGGAATAATTCCTGAGTGACCTGTTTCTTTTTTGTGATATAACGCTATTTGCTTTTTCAACTCCTCTATATTTTCAACATCAGTGGCAAAATAGGTGCATTTGTGGAATTTAACATCTATTCGGTTTTGATAATATTCTTTGATAGCACTTTGATATTCAGAAAATTTGCTTTCATCTACAAAAGAATAAATACCGACTTGGCCTTTTAGATTGTAGGCTGCAAGCTTACCTCCTATATTTTGCGAGCCCAAATCTTCATTGTCTATATATACTCTGGTTTTCCCGAAAACATTTATAGATTCTATATCTTTCTTCTCCGTAATTATTATTTGAAATTTGAAGCGATTGACAACTGTATCGAGAATATGGATATTGTCATTTAGGTTTTCGTCTTGTAATAAATTCTCCTCAGTGTTTATAGTTTCCACTAAAGGTTCGGTTTCATCGATACGGCTTAAGAAATCAGCTATGTGATTTTCTTTACCTTTCATATAATCTATTTTAGCATTATAGTCCATTAAAATGACAAGCCAACGCTGCAGTCTAGGGTTTATATCTCTACCGTTATTCTTAGCTTGTAACCACTTGAGTGGTTGATGATCTGTGCTAAGATCAAACTCTACTCCGTAGAGATATGGTCGGAAATATTGTGTGCTCCAAACAATGGCTAATAGTTCTTTTTCGATTGTAGAATAATTTCTTTCATGTACATTTAGTGTTCTGGAGGCATAGCATATTGGACGACCCTCTTGGGTTAGAACAGCACCCAATGCAAAGTTACTAGCATCAGTTATGAGCTTAAATTTTTTATTAAAGTTTGGATATCTTAAGATGGATACCAGAATATATTTTAATTGCTCAAAAGCAGCCATAAAATTGGGATCATTTGAATTTACTTTTGATTTTTTTTTCAAATATTTTGTCATAGGATATGCAATTTTTGCATAATCTTTTATAAATTTCCTGTAAAATCCCGTCATCCCTAGGAATGATTTTATCCTTTTTTGTGTGTTTGGAAGCTTCAACTTCTGAATTATTTCCACTTTTCTTGGGTTTGGTTTGACACCTTTAGGTGTAAGAACATGACCTAAAAATTCCGTTTGGTTTTGTAAAAAATTGCATTTATCTATTTGGATTTTTAATTTGGCTTCCCGAAGCCGCTTGAATATTTTTTTCAAGTTAATTAAATGCTCATCTAAAGATGTGCTAAATATTAAAATATCATCCAAATAAACAATACAAATTTTATTTACATAGTCCCTTAGTACGGAGTTCATGAGTCTTTGGAAAGTAGATGGAGCATTTTTTAATCCAAATGGCATACGAATAAATTCGTAGTGTCCAAATGGAGTAGAAAATGCAGTTTTTTCCCTGTCATTTTGTTTCACCAAAATTTGATGGAACCCTTTTGCAAGGTCGACTGTTGAAAAATATTGGGCTCTGCCCAGTTTATCCAAAATTCCTTCCATATGAGGAATAGGAAATTTATCAGTTTTGGTGTATTCGTTGAGCTTCCTATAATCCACGACTAACCTCCATTTTTTGATACCAGAATTGTCAATTTTCTTGGGTACAATCCAAAGAGGGCTATTGTACGGGGAAGTACTTTCTTTAATGATATTTTGCGAAAGCATTTCATTAATTTGTTTTTCGATTTCATTTTCATGAACTCGTGGGTATCGGTATATTTTAGAATAAAAAGGTTTGTCTATAGATGTTGGAATTTCATGTTGTACTTCATGAGTTGCCGTTAGTTTATCTCCGTCTTTATAAAATAAATCTTGAAATTCTTCCAATAATTTTCTTAATTTACAATTTTCATCCCGATTTAAATGATTTAAATTAAGTTGATTAATTTTACTGAAATCTGTATCTTCAATCGTCTGAATTGTATTGATATGATACGGAGATTGTTCTTCAAAAAGGATCTTTTTCCCAAAAATGTCCACAAATCTATTCTCTAAGTCAATTTTTGCTTTAAGGGGTATGAGAAAGTTTTGACCTATAATAGCATCATAGTTGCGGTTTGATATATTTATTACTTTCCAAGACAATGTCCCTGGTATATTAAATTCCCTAGGAAATGGTGTAATAAGGCCAGTGGATGTAGAACCTGTGCCACTTAGTGTTCGAAATTTAAAAGGTTTTATTAAATCTATTTCAAGAAATTCGTCCTTGAAAAGATTATTTTTTATTATGCTAGTTTCTGATCCTGTATCAATGAGACAAGTAACTATTTTACTTCCTATCGTAAGTGCTATTAAGGGTAATTTGGATTTTGAGTGGTTTTGAGAAAATTTACTTCCTCGTCATCTGATTCTTCTTTTAAATGATCTATATCCATTGGAGTGGCTTTACTTGTAGATAATTCAGATTGGGGTTTTGTGAATGTTTTTTTTCGAGAGCTATTTGTATATGTGTTTCTATTTTCATATTGATTTTTTGGAAAATTAGTTTTTTTTTCTGTATCTGTTTTTTTATCTTTTCTACATCTTTTGTCAATTGTTCTTTTATCATCTAGTAGATATAACTGTGAATAAACTTTTTGCAAGGATTCTATGCTTAGAGTTTGTCCCACAATACATCCCCTAAATTGTCCATCGATTTTCGTCATAAGAATTTGAGTTAAGTCTCTGTCCACATTGTCCGGAGAGTACAGTTCTGGTTTATCATCGTCATAGGTATATATTTCATTTATTTTAAGCTTTGACTCCAATACAATGCTAAAGAGTTCTCTAAGACTACTTACTTTTATGTTTCTTATATAGTTAAATATATCTGCATAGGTTTTTTTCGGTCCATACTCCTTTTTTAATTGGTCCTTTATTGAATTCCAATTCGCTTCGTCAGGTAGTAGTCCTATTAATCTTCCAGGGTTTCCAATAATTTTGGAATTTCTTATAATGCCAGTGCTATAATTGATGATGTCGATATTATTTCCGCAAAGTTTGAAGAAATTCTCAACACTGTTAATAAACTGCAATAGCTGTTGACCTTTTCCAAACGGTTGGATCTGGTTAAGTTGGCTTAAGACCTCATTGAGACTAAGTCCTAAACCAAATGTCTGCCGTTGCTGTTGTGGTTGATTTTGTTGCTGCTGATGTTTCTGCAGTTGTTGGAGTTCAGCCATCATCATACTAGCTTGGTCAGACCTCAGATTTGTTTCCGTCCAAATGGCCTCTCTTTGGGCCAGCTCTTGTTGTAAACTTATCTGGGCTTGTTGCTGGTCCTTTATATATGCCTCTTGTTTTAAAACAATGCACTCTAAGTGTTCGATTCTATTTCTTATTTCTTCATTCATTTTTATTTTATTTATTATTATTTTTTTTTTATTCAAATATTTTATTAACTTTTGTTAATTGGTTATTTTCCTTTTGTGACCAAATTGCTTTACATTAATTGCAACCAATAAAATGGTTTCTTCCTTTATTATCAAATATTTTATTCACTTTTTAGAGTCTCGGTTCACTAAATATCTATAGATATTTATATTCATAGCGACTGCGCCAATTACGTACTTAAGACGTTGAATTCAGTTTTAAAACTATTCTTTATTTATTTCATTCTCTTTGTTCTTAGTCTACCTTAACAAAATATGAATTGCAGCTATTCTGCAATTCAGCATAAACTTATCTCTAATGAGTTGGAAAGCATTCCCATGGTTTTGATGGCAATACGAAACCTTTGGGTTTGCTGTGACAGACAGACAGGTAACAAAGTATGTGTTTGTACAAACACATATTTTGTCTACTTGATTGTATGTAACTCGCGTGAAACTTTGTCCGCTTTCGACTTGTACCTGAGGGGCTCTGTATACTGGCTGGCACACCAAGGCTGCTGTCTCTGAAGTTAAAGCGGTAGCTACTGCCTCCATATATGTAGCTTTCGGATTAGTTGTCGCAGAACGCTTTATCTCCGCATCGCGAATGCCGTATACGAATGTGTCCATCATACACCTCTCAGTAATCTCTTCTGGTTGCAATGTTCAATATCATACTTGCGCTGAATGGCATTCATCAAGCTTTCATAGCAGTCTCGCTCACTTTCTGAGATAGTCTGAAGCACATCAGCGGCAGCACCTTGCAACGAAACGGTTAACGCAGCCACTTTTTCGCGAGTACTCCAACCATTTTTGCTAGCGGTAGTCTCAAACTGTATTCTGAAGACCCTAAGTGTCGTGGTTCCATCATAGGGAGAAGGCTTCAGTTTTATTGAGGATAAAGCTGGCATAGGCAATGCACATTCCTGTAGTAAGTGAATTCTTTGCTCTATGTGTTGCTTAAATTCGTTTTGCTTTTGCTCTTTCGCAATGAATTTTTGTTCTACAGATTTTTCGAACGATTCCTGCTTTATCTCAATATCACAAACCTTCCTGTTTACCATCTCTGACATTTCTTTCATCTGCTGTGAGTTTTGTTCCGCTAGTAGAGCAAGTAGTGTTTCACTCTGCTGCAACTGTTCTTTGACATCTTGTTTGACGGATGCAACACTCTTTTCGACGAATGCAACACTCTTTTCGACGGATGCAACACTCTTTTTGACGGATTTAGCATTTTGCTGTAATTGCTGCTGCATCTTCTCATCTCTCTGCTGCATTCTCTCTTCGGCTGCTTGTGAGCTTTGTTGTAACTGCTGCTGCATCCTCTCTTCGGCTGCTTGAGAATTTTGTTGTAACTGCAGGTGCATTTTTTCATCTCGCTGCTGCATCTTTTCATTTCGCTGCTGCATATCCTGTTTGAAGGATTGCATTACCCCGATGAGTGCGCTATTGTCAAAGTTACCCGTGTTGGTTTCTTGCGGCGTTTCTTCGTGTCGAGATGTCGTTGCCTCTTCACATTGGAATTCATGCTCACCGACGTCTTTACCCTGCTCCTCTAAAGCGCTTCTTAATCGCACCTGCAGCTCCGCTTTAAGCCCTTGTGTTTGCAAATTTAAGCGCTCAAGCTCTTTCTTGAGCTGCTCCAACCGGGTGCAAAACTGCGGTAGGTTTGTAGTATTTTATCATCAATGTACTAAATTTAATTATTTTACAGAATAAACATACGTACACCCGTAGTTGTTTTAAGCAAACCCTCTTTAGGCAAAGTCGGAGCCGCGACATCTTTATTCGCAGTTTTCGTTTTGTTTTAACTTCGTCGCTTCCACTGCCGTGAAGCAGTGTCTATGGAGAATCGCCAAAGCCCTCGGCTCAACAAAGCAGAAGCGGAGATAGGCGAAGTAACGCCCAGTTCCACCTTGTCTACCGCCTCCGAAAATACCGCTGTTGCAGCCGCAAGTACCAACGCCACCGCCAGTTCATCAGAACTAACTTCAATGTTGGAAATGCAGAAGCAAATCGACGCGCTTCAAAGACAGATAAAAGAGTTCCAGGTAAGGTTAGGTGAACAAAATCGCCATTGCCAAGGGCTGGAGACTGCATTGCATAGCTCAGTGTATCTAGTTAATGATGCACCCATCGCCGCCGCCACAACTATAGTACCCGTCGTTGCGCAATCGTTGACTCCAGCTGCACGTGCCCCAGTACATAACCTCACAAATTTGTCGGCTAGCGCAACAACAGCTAACATCACGCCATCTGCCTAAAAAGTTAAGATGCCGTGCCGCTAGGGCCGCAAGCAACTGAGAACAGTTACGGTTTTTCTTCGCTGCCGACGTCAACTGCGAGCGCCGTCTTTGCGCCAATATATGCAATAACGAACCAAGCGCACGCTACACCAAGTCATTCCGGCGTGTCTTATACATCGCCACTGGCCTTTAACAATTTCAACAATTTTACGCGTACGCCTATTCCAACAAATGAGTTATCATTTTTGGCAAATTCAACAACAGTGCCACGAAAATTGCAAGATTTGCCCGAGTTCAATGGGGAACCAGAAGACTAGCCTATCTTTTATACATCCTACATCCAGTCGACTTCAGCGTACAACTACACCAATCTGGAAAATAATCAGCGGTTGCAGAAAGCTGTTAAAAGAGAAGCGCGCGAGGTGATTAAATCGCTTTTAATTCACCCAAATAAACTCGGTGCCACCATAGAACAGCTTCGCTTTCGCTTCGGACGTCCCGAACAACTAATCCAGAGCCAGTTACGTCAAGCAAGGGAGTTGCCTAATATTTCGGAGAATGCATTGTCCAAGTTGGTGCCGTTTGGTACCAAGGTAAAAAATTTATCAATATTCCTGCAATCTGTGAACGGCCAACAACACATCGCCAATCCTACGCTATTGGTGGAATTAGTGTCGAAGCTCCCAATGAGTAGAAAACTGGAGTGGGCTAGAGTAGCCGCCTCCATACAGCCGTATCCGACAATTATACTCTTTAGCGATTGGGTAACTGAACTTGCAAACTTATTATGTACAGTGCAAGATGTCGGCAGTAAAGAACAAATGCGCCGTGTGGTCCTGCACACATCCGAAAAACGATGTCCAGGTGTGAGTCCATTAAAGTGTCCCGTATGCCAGTGGGAGTGCTACAGTGCCAGAGAGATGGGATTTTGTAAAGAGACATCGTGCTTGTTTTTCGTGCCTGAATGTGGGCCATAACACGCGTAACTGTCGTCGAAAGAAGTATTGTTCGGAAGAGGGTTGCCGACGCAGACACCACGGCCTACTGCACGAAGCCACTGCTACAGATCCGACCTCTAGTGACCGAATTGAACAACGAGGTGAAGTACGAGGAAGCGTGTTAAGTTGCGCGGCTGTGGGCAGCACTAAACCCAAGCTACTCTTTCATGTGCTGCTTGTAACATTGTATGGTGAAAAGAACTGGATCGATACATACGCCTTATTGGATGAAGGTTCTTCGATTACAATGTTAGACTGCTAATTAGCCAAGCAATTAGGAGTACGTGGCCATCAACACAGTTTAAATATACAATGGTTTGGAGGAAGGGCAGCGCAAGAGCCGTCTGAGGTTTTCAACATTGAAATCAGCGGGACAGGTAAAAAAAAGCGCCATCTGCTGCGCAATGTATATGCCGTAGCTAACCTCGATTTGCCAACGCAGAGTTTAAGTCGTGACGATGTAAAGAGTGGAGACAAATCAATTTCGTCTCACCCCTTCCAGCCGTATTCCGATACTGTACCTCACCTTTTGATTGGAATTGATCACGCACACCTAGGCTTACCGACTGATATAAAAAGGGTTAGCGATCAAGGTCCGTACGCTGGCAACACTGAACTGGGATGGGTAGTTTTCGGACCAACTAGGCGAGCGCCGTTAGCCACCCACTCTTGCTTGTTTGTGCGCACACAACAAGAAGAAGAAGACTTACATCAACTTGTGACCGACTATTTCAATGTTGAGGGTCTCGGTGTTAGACCTTCACCGCCCGTTGAAACCTGCGATGACGTCAGAGCTAAGTAGTTACTTGAAGGGATAACTAAGCGAGTAGAAGGTCGTTTTGAAACGGGTCTATTATGGAAAGACGATGACGTACGACTGCCCGATAATTATACTGCCGCTTTACACAGACTTGAAGGCATCGAGAAAAAGATGAAACGTGATGCAACGTTTGCAACAACGTACAAAGGTGTCATCGAAGGGTACTTGAGCAAAGGGTACGCTCGAAAACTTACACATGAGGAAGCGAGTTTGACTTCACCAAGGAAGTGGTATCTACCGCACTTCGGCGTCGTCAACCCAAATAAACCGAAAAAATTACGTTTTGTTTTTGACGCAGCCGCTCAAGTTGGAGGGGTATCTCTGAACTCGATGTTGTTAAAGGGGCCACAGCTCTACATATCACTACCTTCGATTTTGTTTAATTTTAGAACACGTGCAGTTGCAGTCTGCGGAGACATCAAAGAGATGTTCCACCAGGTAGCTATACAGCCAGCTGATAGGTGCGCACAGCGTTTTCTATGGCGTGATGGCGAGAATAATAAGCCGCCTGAGGAGTATGCAATGAGGGTGATGATTTTCGGCGCCGCGTGCTCGCCCTGCTCGGCGCAATATGTCATGAGACTGAACGCCAGGGAGCACCGCGAAAGTCACCCTCGTGCGATTGAAGCTATCTTTGATCACCATTATATTGATGATTTGTCGACAGTTTTAGTTCGACTCAAGAGGCTATAGATATCTCAAAGCAGGTTCGTGAAATTCACAGCGATGGTGGGTTCGAATTACGCGGATTCGTATCGAACTCAAAGGAAGTAGTTAAAGAATTGGATGGCAGTACGACAACGAAACAGATCGCTGCAGGTGAGAGTACAGAGAAGGTTCTTGGGTTATATTGGGAATCGACAAGCGATAATTTTAAATTTAATCTGAAGTTCCATCGTATTGAACACACAGTAATCGCAGGCGAGAGAAGTCCTACAAAAAGAGAACTCCTTAGCATTATTATGTCAACGTTTGACCCGCTGGGGTTTTTACGCTATTTTACCGTTGCAGCCAAATAACTTATGCGTGAAGTTTGGCGTCGTGAAGTCCGTTGGGATGAGTCCATCCCTAACGACGTGAACGTATTATGGGAACAGTAGCGTCAACAGATGCACAAGGTAACGGAATTTCGTGTGCCGCGATTCTACTTCTCTTATGGTGTGCCCCAAGATTTAGAGCTGCATGTGTTTGTTGACGCCAGCGAAGAGGCCTTTGCTGCAGTCGCCTATTGGAGATCAAGAGGGCCGAATGGTGAAGTTTAAGTTACGTTAGTCTGTGCGAAAACGAAGTGCGCCCCGCTAAAGGCTGTAACCATTCCATGCCTAGAATTGCAAGCAGCTGTGCTAGGCGTACGTCTACGGAAATTGATATTGGACAATCACCAACTGCGCCCTCAACGATGCTGCTTATGGAGCGACTCTAAAACAGTTTTGAAATGGATTGGCAGCGAACATCGACGCTACAAACCGTATGTGGCGCACCGAATTGCAGAGATTCTAAGCGGGAGTGAAGTTCGCGAATGGCGATGGGTACCAACCAAAGACAATGCAGCCGACGATGCGACAAGAAGCAACAAAAGCGTTGATTTTTCACAAAAGCCTCGCTGGCTGCAGGGACCGATTTTCTTGAAATGCGATGAGGATACGTGGCCAGCTGAAGAAAACGATTCTAGAGTCATTGTGGAAGATGATGAAGAATTCCGCCCCAGATTTGCTTTAATTGCCAGCAACAATATTTTTATTGAATATAATCGTTTTTCAAGTTTAATTAGGTTAAAGAGAGCAGTAGCGTGGATTCTTCGCTTCATAAATCGATCTCGTAAGCGGTGTTGGGGTATTGTCCTTGTTTGACGGGGGACGTCCTTCTGCTACGCGCGTGTATCTGAAAAGCCTAAATCACTCTTTGTAAAAATCACTACATTACACTTTTAGTTTTTAAAATCACAAGCCTTTATTTCTTAGAATACTAACTCTTATATACTATTTGCAATTCACAATTAAAATACAAAAACTGACCTTTCTGGTGTTCCAGTTTCGCACCTGTTAATTGGTGTCAGTTGGTCAAGCCAACAGACCTACACTAATCTGAAATGTTGATGGTGCATTCTAACTTTGAATGCCCTTCGGTGGCTCGACTGTAAAACTGTAGCACCCTAAAAGTTTACATAATAAACATTACATAGGTAATATTAATTCTAAATACTCGCACCTTAAAAATATGTGCTTTCTTAAGTAACTTTAACACATGCTAATCACACAGAATGTGTGGCCTCTGTTAGGAGTCGATGCTGTGAGACACTACGCGCAGGCAGCTTGATTCTAGCTCATAACATCCCTCCCCTCTTTCTAAAAGAAGTTAGTGCAACTAACTTCTAATGAATCTTTACAATATTTTTCTCTTTTCTGCACTTTAAACAATCTGTGCATTTTCTTAATCCTATAGTACATATGTATAGTTTTTTCTTTTTTCAAATTCGCCTTATTTGGGTTCAATTGTTGTATTCTTTTCTTTTTACTTTTGTGTTCTTTTTTTTTGCCTCTTTTGTTTTATTTTCTTCTTTTATTTGTATCTTTTTTTTCTTCTTTTTTCCTTTTGTTTTATTTTGTTCTTTTATTTCTATCTTTTTTTTCAGTTATATTCCCCTTTTTATATTTGGTCTTTCATCGACTCTTTCTCACTGGCGTATATACAAACAAAATTACAAACTAATTACATATTTAGCTACGCTGCTTATAAATACGGTCCTCTGCAATTGTTGGTCCTGGTAACGTCCGTCCTGTGAGAGTGAAGTCCCTCGATGAACTCTGCATACCCCTCCCGTCTTTCTGGATCGGTACGTACAAAGATGTTATAAGTTGGCGATCTGGTTTGCCATTAAAACTTTGCTTTTAGTGGCCTTCTTCTTTCCATTTATATAGTGTGCGCCACGGCTGTAGGTGGTACTGCCTCTGCTTATAGTATTCAACTTGTAAAAAACATTTGGAATACATGAGAGATTACAATACTCCGTCTTAGTTTGCAACAATGCGTTTTATGGTGGAAATATTTCTCTTGAGCTTCCTCATAATGGTGTTTGACATCGTTTGGTTTTGATGTGGAGACAATCGGTATTTTTCTGAGATACACGTTTAATGATGTAATTTGTGTACTCTGGTCGGTTACCAGTCTCTGGGTCCTCTTGTATTAAATCATATGTAAATCACATTTCATATGTTCATACCCTAGATTGGACATATAATTTAATGAAGCAATTAACTTCCGTGAGCCAAATTTCTTCTGCTTATTATATTTGGTGGTGGTTTCAGTCACCCACCTTAAGCTTTTACCCATCTTCAACTTATTCAAAATCGATTCTGTTGAGATTGTGATACACTGGGTGGACATTGTACTATAAAATTGTCCAATTCAAAACATGACTCCGCAAGGAAACTTGTTTATTTTTCGTTGCTTGTCAATAACTCATCCACAACGCGTTCAAATGCTGCGGCCATATGCCGTTTCGCAAAATTAAAATTACATCCGTCGCTATTCATCCCCAATCTAATATGTTGGCATCCTTGGGGTCACAAACCTTAGATAACTGCCAAAAATCTCTGTTTTTCAAAAACGCATCTTTCCGAATACTATGTTGGTCCCTTAGTCCGCACCGTATTCCAATATCCGCTGTTCCCGGAACTTCCTGCTTCGCTTCACATCATCAGAGCTATTTAGAGAACACCTACAATAATTTTCTTAATTTTCTAGTATACATTCTATTTTGATATTTCTTCTCTGTTTAATTTTTGTCGAACATTTCATAAGTCAATTTAATAGATGAATTTCAAAATTATATTATATTTAAATAAATACACTATATGTACTATATATACTCTTGGGTAAAATTTTCTGATTTAGTATGATTTGTATTTTTTTTATTATAACACTTATTTCATTATAAAGTTTGATTTTAAAAAATTAATTAATTTCTAAACTACCATTAATTTTAATCTGAACTTTTACACAGATTATAATTTTTTTAATCTCTAACTTTTCTTAAACATACGATATTCCTGAATATATAAACAAAAAACAATATTTCTACAACATGCTTTTCCTATAATTGAACGCTATATCATTCAATTTGCATCCACTCGTCTTTTCCCCTTACATTATCGGATTCGCTACCGTATCCTGGAGGAAAAGAGGACTGGACTATGTGTTTTCATAGCCATATAGGGCATCAGTTTTGCTCTGATTAATTTTTCGTGCTCTTTTTTAACACGTGAGCTATCACTCATTTCAGTTTTGAACCAATTCATTGGTCCTCCGACTAAAACCAGATTATATAAAATAATCCCGTTTGTGTCAAAACTTTGTCCATTGCATGACTATATCTTTCATCGCATACAATTACTTTTTATTTAACTTTACTTCTAGCCTGATATGTATATATCCATTAACGATTCTATTTTCCATCCTGTAATTAGCTCGTATATGGCTACATACATACATTTGAGGCGCTTTAAATTACCTAGAATTAATTGCTAACGTTATTTTCCCCAATTAACTATACATCTTTTTTTTATATCCCAACATATACATTTATTCTAATTTCCATATGCTAATTTCCTAATTAACAAACAGTTAAAACCTATGTATATCTACATATAGCCTGCTGCAGTATCTGCAAATTCCAAATTCCTAATCATATGTCCCTACATACTTACTTATATGGCCATACCCATTCCTATAACTAGAATACTTACTTTTTTAAATATTCCCTCGTACATTCATTCTGTACATTATACAGTTACATACATATATATTTACTCACCAACGGTGCTGGCGCTACCGCTTTCATTTCATTAACCGCCGTATGTATGTATGTACATATTTGAAGTTAAGTTTTATATTACTTGCCCACGACTGTCTTACTATTTTATTTTATTTTTTAAATACGTGCAATGAACCCGTTTATTATTATTTAATACGTAAAACAAAAAAATATTTTTCTCTACTGCCCTCATTCGGCAATAGTGCTTAATAATCAGATTTTTATTACGTAAACTTTACTTACTCGAGTTTAATTGGCACACTTCTGCTGGCCTTGACTTTGAAAATCGGAGCTGTGTGTGTTATTTGATACACACACGTACATGTTTACGTTGTTATTCTTGTGTTTACTTGTAAAACACTACTAACACATGTCTTTAGTTGTGTGGTCTAATGTGGAATAATTTCAACAAATTACTATGTAGCTTTTTATTGTTGCCCTTAATTGTTACGACTGTTGTAACTGGGCTGCGGATTTCTGCTACTGCATACGGACCTATCCACACAGGTGAGAATTTGTTTCTCCTAGCCTGATTCTTCATTAGTACCTGGTCACCCACATGAAAAACTACTGGGTTTAGTACCTTGTTATAGGCTTCCCTGGCCACTCGTTTAGCACAATCATGGTTTTCTCTGACCAATTCGTGCGCTCGCTGTAACTGATACTTTTGCACTTTATTCGGGTCATCAGCATTGTATACAGGCGCACATTTGCGCTTCAAATTCGCTGGCATGTTGAAATCAAACCCGTAGAGTGTTCTAAACGGAGTTTGCTTCGTTGATACATGCACAGTATTATTGTGTACATGCATTGCAGTGGTTAACCATTGATCCCAATTCGAGTCGTCTTCCTTGGCAAAACTGCGCAAGTACTCGGCCAGAGGTCGATGACTACGTTCCAATGAGCCATTCGCCTGTGGATGATATGGTGTTATGTGCAACTTCTTGATTCCCAGCATTTTACACGTTTCTGAGAATAGTTTTGATACGAAATTTGAACCATTGTCGGTTATCAAAACCTTAGGTATGTTGTATCGTGCTATAATTTCTTCAAGAATGCTTTGGCCACCGTACTTGCTTCAGCATCGGGTATAGCCACGCACGCCATATACTTTGAGAAATCGTCTTGGAACGTCAATATGTATCTATTGCCCGAAACAGTCTCAGGTAAAATACCTACAATATCCATATGAACTTTATCAAATGGCTGTTTTGGTGTGTCAGTTAACACCATTGGCATCTTTGTCAGCCTTCAACTTTTGTTGGGCTGACATTTTGGACAAGTCTTTATATATTTTTTAATATCCTTGAGCATACCCTTCCATCCGTATACTCGCCTAATTCTGTCATGGGTTTTCCAGAATCCCTGGTGTCCTCCTAGAGGCGAATCATGGAAACCCTTTAACACAGCCTGGATATCCTTTATATCCTCCAGCCATTCCACACTGCTGGCTCTTTGTTCGTGGGCATCTTCACCCGTCTTGCTAACATCTGTTGTAGCATCAACTTTATCCTTTTGCATTCTCTCGGCCTTCTCCTTATCTGACCGTGCTTTGGACCTTGTTTGCACTACTGATGCTTTCTGTGCCTGCGGTACTCTGCTGAGTGCATCGGCATTCAGATTCTTTTTCCCAGATTTGTATATGATTTCAAAATCATACTCAGACAATTTGTGTCTGAACCTGGCTAGCCTAGACGTTTGGTCTTTCAAATTGGCTATGCCTCTCAACAGCTGGTGATCAGTATATATCTTAAATTGGCGTCCTAGCAGATATGCTCTAAAATTCTTCGTAGCCCACACTATGGCTAGAAATTCCTTCTCTATTGTGGAGTATCTCTTCTCCGTGTCGCTAAGCGCTCTGCTTGCGAATGCTATTGGTCGGTCATTACCGACTTCCCCTTGTGACAATACTGCCCCTAATGCTTCATTGCTAGCATCAGTGGTCAACAAAAAAGTTTGCTCAAAGTCGGGGTATGCCAAAATTGGTGGCGAGCTAATTATCTCCTTTAGCCTCTCGAATGCTTGCTGACATCTCTCTGTCCATTCGAACTTTGATTCTTTTCGTAGCAACTTATTAATGGGCAAAGCAATTCCGGCTAGTCCTTCCACGAACTTTCTATAATAGTTCACTAGTCCTAGAAATGCTTGCACTTCTTTTCTGTTTCTTGGAACCGCTAAATTTCTAACGCATTCCACCTTCTGCGGGTCAGGCAGTGCTCCTGCCTCTAAGCAACGATGGCCTAAATAAACCACCTCTCTTCGCAAAAAATTGACACTTCTCCGTGTTCAATTTCAAATTGTGTTCTCGCAATTTCTGGAGCACCTTGCACAAGCGTTGCGAATGCTGCTGCAAGTTCTTCCCATAAATTACAATATCATCGAGATACACAAAACAATCTAACCCTTGCAAGCCTGTTAGCACATGGTTCATGAGCCGTTGGAAGGTAGCCGGTGCTCCTGATAATCCAAACGGCATTCTATTAAACTCATAATGCCCTAAACCGGTGCTGAACGCGGTTTTCTGCTTATCTTGGGTATCCACCAGAACTTGGTGGTAGCCACTCGCTAAATCAAGTGTAGAAAAATATCTACTGTGTCCCAATTGATCCAGTATCTCTTCTATCCTTGGTATTGGGAACACCTGCTTGATAGTGGTGTCGTTCAATTTCCAAAAATCAACGACCATTCTCCACTTCTTCTGACCCTGAGCACCTCCCTTCTTTGGTACCAAAATTATTGGTGAATTCCAAGGCGAGATACTCGGTGAAATTATGTTATCTTTTAACATTCCTTCCACTTGCCTGTTTACCTCATCTTTGTGAGCCTGTGGCAATCTGTACTGTTTCTGGTTAATTGGTGGTTGATCCACTCTAGTAGGTATTTCATGCTCTACCTCTGGTGTATATGTCAACTGGTCTCCTTCCAGCAAAAATATGTCATGGAATGACGCACAAATGGCCTCTATTGATGCCTTCTCTTCTAAATTCACGCTTGGGTCTAACTTCAAGGATTCCAGCACCCTCTCCATGCTTTTTCTTATATCTACCTGCTTAATCTGAATCACCGATCTATAATTCGGTTCCTTAAAATTATCATAACTAGTGAACTTGGGTCTAAAATCCTCATCCATCAGGTAGTCCTTTTCCGATGCGTTGAGTACGCAAGCGTTCACCTTACCCTTGTCAACGTGCGTTATGGTTTCTCCCATATATACGCCCTCCGCTAGCTGCTGCTTGTGTAAAACAACAGTCCTAAGTTTCGTGTTTACATGCATAGTAACTACTCTGGTTGACCTTCCGTTTACTATCTCCATACCACACTTCTTAACCACAGTCACGGTTCCTTCCTGCCATGACATTAATGGAAAAGTAAGGATTCTATTCTTATTGTTATCGTAGAATGATAACTGCTTGTCTAGCGCATCCAGTATGGTGCGGCCCCAAAGATTATCGCGGCCAATTATCCCATCAGCCGGGATACCTTTCCGATCCACTTCCACTGCATGCACTCTAAAACTTATACCCTTAACTCTACTGTACCCTATTCTGAGCGACCATCAGAGCTTATGCTTCGCTTTGCAAGCTCACAACCTTGAATGAATCTGTTAACTTCTGACCGTAAATCTTCTGAAGCTGCACCAGTAAACACAGGTACTAGCCTGGCCACTGTCTCTGAAATCTCCTGTACACCCATTTTGCCTATTTTTGTTTTACTTATGACCGGTAAAACTTGAGCGCTATCTTTATGAGTGGTTCCTAGCTTCACTTCTCCAGTATCTGAGAGGTAATTGACCAATGACGGACTCAAACTAATTAGTCTTCGATCGTTTGTTCGTACAGGCGAAATACTGTCCACAGTATTCGGCCTTTCCTGTACCGTTACTGTTTCTGGCTCCTTTGGCGGATATCCCTTATTTTTATTAGTTATCGGACTTCCTGGAGAAAAAGGCTTGACACCGATTTCAGATGCGCCAAACAAAAATCCCGCTTGCCTTTCTTCATTAAGTACTAATTTTGGCTTTACCATGCGGCTTATCCCTTCTGGTGTTAAATATTCCGGCCAACGTACTTCCGGAGGCAATGTCAATACTGTCTGCGTAAATCCAGCTGATGCTGATTTCGATCTCTCCCTATTCAGTGAGACCCTATTGGTCGCCCGTCCTCTTTTTAATTCCGCACACTCCTTTTCCAACAGCGATGCTGCTTCCTCTGTCTCCGTCAATCTCCGAGAAAGTTCCTTTACCCTATTCTCGAGATACTCTTTTTGTGCTCTCAAATCTTCTGTTTTCTCATGAAATTTGAACAACTTTTCTTCTTTCCTTTTTTGGATTGCCGTCAAGGCTTGATCCGCTACTTCTAATGGTGACACAGCTCCTCCGGTGTTCGCCTGCTTCCACAATTCCTGAGCTTCTTCCCTGCTCGTACTCGCTTCGAACTGGTCAACTATTTTCCCAGTAAACAGTTTCACCTCTGACTGTATTGATTTCAATCTGTTCCTTATTTCCTCGTCTGGCGAAACCAAACTCACAATCTCTTGTCCTAGTCCCTCTAATTCAGAACTAAAGGTATCTGCCCATTCGTTGACCAGACTATTTATGTAGTCTGCGTAATTTTCCGCAAAATATTTTCCCTTGCCGTACTCAACTGCGTGAGGCAACAACAGTCCGTGATTTTTGTTTAACTCTCTCCCCAGATTTTGCAACTGTGTTATTCGCTTGCGGTAATACACGTTGTCCTTACGTAAACTGCCGACTTTCTTAAAATTACGGACCAATTTGTCAATCGCTTCCCCAATTTGCTCCTGCATCAGCAGTAATCCTTGCGCTTCCTTCGTCATATTCCAAATGCCAGAACTGATGGCGTATCCCAATTACAAATAAAAATCCAATAATTATTAAAACTTGTTACAATATTTTATTCTGTCTCACTTAATACAAATTTATTTAAAAAAAATATTCCACCGTAAATTCTATCTTAATATTCCTTTAACTTCCATCATAAGTTCTATGTTCGTTGTCTACCGGCGTCCATTAAGTCCTTCCTTCAATGCAAATTGGTCCTTGACTTCCTCACCAATACTCCTTGTTCACCATCTCACCATCTTTAATAAATCCATAGAAAAGGCCAATGTTTGTAAAAACCGAAATTTGATTTACCGGGAAAAGTGTCTTGATTCATTCCCGGAAATTTGAATCCATATTTAAAAATAAACCCGTAACGTATGCGCCACATAATTGTAGCATTTAAATGTTTTCTTCAACATTGCTACGCAAATCGTAGTTTCCGAACTACAAAAAACTTTGATGCAACAACACGTGTTGTAAACACCTCTTGAAATATTTTTGCCTAATACCCTAAGCTCAAATGCCAATCATTTAAATCAAACCACAAAAATTCAGAACTCCAGAATTTAAACAATACAAAATAATTTAATTATTTCCAAAATAGATGGCATGGCTCAATAGACAATACAAATGTCCCTCACGACAAAAAAACTCAAAACCCCTACCAAAAAAATCCTCACAGCTAGGATGAACATACATAGACCGTCCGATCATACTGACGGTTTATGGTTGCCAGAAAAAGCTGCGTGCAACAGCGCAAACGCGCCTATAGGTTGCGACTTCTTTGACCAGCGCTACGGCGCCTTCAGGGTCGCAGAAGTATCTACTTAAATTACGCTACTATACACTCTACTCACCATAATTTTTTATTCCGATGACATCTTTTTCCTTAGGGTCCTTCGAATTCGTTGCAGGTTGAGGTCCTTCGAATTCGTTGCAGGATGCCTCACTGCTTCAGGGTTCCTTGCCCTGGGATTACTCCAATAGGTCCTTTAGACCGGCTGCGCCAAAATGTTGGGGTATTGTCCTTGTTTGACGGGGGACGTCCTTCTGCTACGCGCGTGTATCTGAAAAGCCTAAATCACTCTTTGTAAAAATCACTACATTACACTTTTAGTTTTTAAAATCACAAGCCTTTATTTCTTAGAATACTAACTCTTATATACTATTTGCAATTCACAATTACAATACAAAAACTGACCTTTCTGGTGTTCCAGTTTCGCACCTGTTAATTGATGTCAGTTGGTCAAGCCAACTGACCTACGCCAATCTGAAATGTTGATGGTGCATTCTAACTTTGAATGCCCTTCGGTGGCTCGACTGCAAAACTGTAGCACCCTAAAAGTTTACATAATAAACATTACATAGGTAATATTAATTCTAAATACTCGCACCCTAAAAATATGTGCTTTCTTAAGTAACTTTAACACATGCTAATCACACAGAATGTGTGGCATCTGTTAGGAGTCGATGCTGTGAGACACTACGCGCAGGCAGCTTGATTCTAGCTCACAACAGCGGGAGCTAAAATATCATGACTATGGGCTTACTGCAGCTGAAATTGAAGCTGCCGAGCATCTGTTATGCCTGCGCGTTCAAACAGAATCATTCGCTTCAGAACGCAACTGTATCATAATTGGTCAAGATATACCAAAAGCCAGCTCATTAAAACAACTTTCACCATACCTGGACGACGACGGACTACTTCGCGTGCAAGGGCAGCCAGCTTCTTGCCGTATAACACCAGACGCCCGATTATACTGCCGTATGGGCACGGTTGGTCGTCCGTTATCACCATTGCCAGATGAAGCACCAGAATCACGAGGCGACTATAAGCAATATTCGTCAGAAATACTGGATTCCCAGAATAAGACAGCTGCTACGAAGCGCAATAGCTGCATGTTAATTTTGCCATAACAGCAAGGCTGAACCGCATACGCCCATGATGGGTCCTTTACCTGAAGATCGGCTTGAGCCATACGTACGGCCCTTTACCTATACAGGACTCGACTATTTTGGGCCTATTTGCGTTACGATAGGACGGCGTACTGAGAAGCGCTGCCTCACAGTACGCGCAATACACTTAGAGATCGCCCACGACTTATCGACGGATTCCTGCATAATCGCCATGCGCAACTTCATGAATCGGAGAGGTACGTCGACGATCTGATAATGGAAAAAACTTTATAGGAGCTAATGAAGAAGCGAAACGTTTTTCTGAAGTTTTTGATACCGAGCGTGTTCTAAACGAATTGTCAACGAAGGGAGTTGAGTGGTTCTTCAACTGCCCTGCCAACCCATCGGAAGGAGGAGTGTGGGAAAGAATGGTGCAGTGCGTAAAAAAAGTTCTCCGACATTCATTAAAAGAAGGAGTGCCACGTGAGCATGTCCTAAAGAGCTTTCTGATAGAAGCAGAGAATATAGTATGACGCACCTACCCATCTCTCCCGACGAAGAGGAACCACTAACACCGAATCACTTCCTGATTGGCGTAGGTAATGCCTCGAAAACGCCAAGTGTCAATACTCCTGAAGAAAAGGTACTTGGTTTACGCAAACAGTGGCGCGTTGCACGGAGCCTAAGGAACGCATTCTGGAAACGATGGGTACTGGAGTATTTGCCGACGCTAACCCGAAGAATCAAATGGTGTCAGCGAACAGCACCTCTTAGAGAAGGTGATGCAGTATTTATTTGTGATCCGAATATGCCAAGAAATCTGTGGCGACGTGGAATTGTTGAACGAGTGCACAATGGCGCGGATGGTGTAGTTCGGCGTGCGGACGTGCGTACGGTTGGCGGACTTCTGCAACGAGCGGTATCTAAACTGGCAGTCTTGGATCTGGAGAATAGTGAAGCTGATCGCTCCACGGGGGTGTTGGAAAATAGTATTATTAACTTTCGTTAGATTTATAGTTAAAATTCAGAGACCCGTTTTGTACAACTCTCGGTTATAAACCAATGTTGCGCATTCTTCTTTCTCTCTTTTCCTATGTTCGTCAAAGCACTGCCTAAAATGGCCATTTGATCTTGAACATCGAAAGAGTGAAGAGAGGGTATAAAACTGCAGTAAGTTTGTAGTATTTGATCATCAATGTACTGAATTTAATTATTTTAATGAATAAACATACGTACACCCGTAGTTGTTTTAAGCAAACCCTCTTTAGCCAAAGTCGTATGTTTATACATATGTATATGTATAAGTGTGTGCAGATGTATTTGTATATGTATATATATATATATGTAAATGTATATGTGTATTTATAGTTATAAGTATTTGTATATGTCTATGCAAATGTATATCTATGTGTGCATATATTTGTATAAGTATATGTACAGTTTGTCAAGTAATTGTTTGCAAAATAAAAAACGTGATGAAATTTTCACTTTAATATTGATTTGAAGCAAGAAATGCATATATTTAATAAAAAAAAATATTATAATTTAATATTTGCCAATTTTCCACAACAGAAAACTTCAAAAAAATTATTTAATAATTACAAAAAGATCCGTTTCTGTGGCAAAATAAAAAACAATAGCCATTTCATGGTGTCAAATAATTCTTTGCAAAATTCATGGAAATAACAAATAAGCTATTAAACTAATAATAAATAATTGAATACTAAATGTGACTACCAATAGAATCAATAACGGCTTACACCCTTTTTGACATAGACGCAATAAGTTTGTGTATATCGTGTTATTCGGGCACCTTTTCCCATTCCTTCCTCCTAACTCTTATTAGAAGCGCTTTTTAGTTGGAACCTGATTTGCAACTGTTTTTAAGGTGTGCCCATATATTCTCGATGGGGTTCATATCAGGGATTTGTCCTGGTGTGTCTCTGACTGTATATAGGCAATTATACTCGTATATCATCCAGCTCCTGCACAAGAGCGATTTGCACAAGAGGTCATTGTTCTGATACACTTTGAACTTTAACTTTTCGGAATTCTGTGGGCCAATGAAGTCCAAATTCTGAACACTTTTTTTCAATTCGTTTATATACTCGTACATATATATAGATATACGAGAATATCTATATATATATAAAAATGAATGTTTGTTTGTTAGTGACGCTAAGGCTCGAGAACGGCTGGACCAATCTTGATGGAATTTTCAGAGGTTATTCGTTGTGGATCTGGGAAGGTTTAGAAATAAAAAAACCTAATACTTTTCCTGAAGAAAAGTCGGAAAATTTAAAAATTCCAAAAAGGACTTTTTTCCATACAAAATTTTTTTTCTTTCAAATTTTTTTTTCCAATTGTTTCTTGCAATCTATCGACCTCAAAACAGTCGGAAAATTCGAAAATTAGAAAAACCTAATCTCCCTTTTTGTTCTCATTTTTTTTCTATCTGCGTGGTGTTGGACGCGCACATTTAGTTTCATATTGGTGTTGTAAGCACTGACTGATACTCGAATAACTCAACAGATGGAGCTGTAGACGCTTATTTATTTTGACAGCTGCGTATATTGTTTGTTTTTTCTGATTTGTTTATTCGAACAGTGCGGACACGGTCAATTGACTTTCTGACATTTTTCCAAATTTTAATTGATTTCTCGATTTAAATTCATTACATTAAACTGTTAAATTGTTTACATTCACGAAATATTTGATTTTAAATCTGTGGATCATCAGTTTTTGAGTGAAATTATTGACATTTCAAACAAAAAAAGTGCGTTCATTATTTTCGTTTGTTGGTGAATACCTAACCTCATTTCCATTGGAATTTATTTGTGTTATTTCTTCAGCTGATTTGTAAAATATTTGAATCGTTCAATTTCGGTCATTTGCTTTCTTTATTTCGGCTATTCAAAAGGTAAATTATTGAAAATTATTCCGTGAAAACTTTATGTGTGTTTCATACAAAGTGATCAATTACAGATTGAAATTTGTTACGATGCCACAAAGAGGTCGCGCTAATATCGGTCGGCGTTCCTGACGTAGAACGGACCAACGTAATTATTCAGCACGTCGTACGGAAGAGGAAAATGATACTGCAAGGGAATCTGCTCGAATCGGAATGATTGAACATCGTGCGCGACAATCACAAGTGGCTCACGAAGCTTACAATGAGCAACAACGATTGAGAAGAAGACAAGTTCGTGCTCAGGAAATTCATGAAGCAAAAGAACGTTTTGCTGCTCACCGACAACGCCAGCAACAACAACGATTGCCTAATTTGAATATCGAACGTGCAGCCTTTCGATATGAGCCGGACATTGAATACGGTGCGCTCGAATCAGTTCGATTTGGTTCGATGTCGTTCGTTTGCCCGCATTGCGATGCACTGAAAATTCCAAAAGAACCGGCCGGATTGTGTTGTGCAAGCGAAAAAGTGAAATTACCAGAGTTACTTCCTCCACCAGAGCCATTGCGGTCGTTGCTTTACGGTGAATCTCCAAATTCGAATAATTTTTTACAAAATTCCAGGATGTATAACGATTGTTTTCAAATGACGTAGTTTCGTATGGAAATTGTGAATGAACATAATTACAATCCCACATTCCAGGTTAGTTCACCAACAATCTAACACTTATCATCTCGCCAATAAAATACAGAAATTAACATATTTGTCTGCAACTATACAGATTCACGGGCAAATTTATCATCTTGCTGGATCGCTGTTGCCGCATCCTGATCAAGATCACATGCAGAAGTGAATCGACGCTGTGCAATTTTCAATGCGACGAAGAGAGAAATTGTGCAGCAATTGCAAGAAATGTTGCATGAACACAACGAACTAATTTGATTATTCAAAACTTCGTTAGAAACGATGCCATCTGATGATCACAGAATTGTCATAAAAACGGACAAACGACCAGCAGGCGCTCATGAACGGCAATATAATGCACCGACGGCCGATGAAATATCAATTGTTGTTGTTGGTGATAATTTAGAATCCCGTGATATTGTTATTATAGGTCGAGCTGGAGATGCATTAGAGCGAATGAGTGAAACTCATCGATCGTATGACTCACTACAATATCCGCTTATGTTCTGCCGTGGTGACGATGGATATCACTTGAGATACAACATGATCAAACCTGCCAATGGTTAGTAGAAGAAAAACAAACACTCTTGATTGTAACTTCATTTTTTGTTAACTTTTAGGTGTCGATACAAATAAGAAGGTCAGTGCAATGAACTTTTACGCGTATCGATTGATGATTCGCGAAGGAATTGACAACCATCTCTTGAGATATCGCCGATTATTTCAACAGTATGCAGTTGATGTGTACGTGACGATGGAGACAGAACGACTCAATTTAATTCGCTTCAATCAGACCAAGCTTCGATCAGAAGAGTATATTCACTTGCGAGATGCGGTCAATAGCGATAAAGATGTGACAAACCTTGGCCGACTCACGATTTTGCCATCAACATACATTGGCAGCCCAAGGCACATGCACGAGTACTCGCAGGATGCGATGATATACGTGCGGAATTATAGACGGCCGGATTTGTTTGTTACATTCAATTGCAATCCAAAATGCCCACAGATAACGGAATTATTGAATCGCGGTCAATCAGCAAGCGATCGTCACGATGTCACAGCACGAGTTTTCAACCAACAGCTACGAAATTTGATGGACTTTATCGTGAAGCAACGTATATATGGTGCTGTTAGATGCTGGATGTACTCTGTTGAGTGGCAAATAATAGGTTTGCCGCACGCACACATTCTTCTTTGGATGGTGGACAAGATTACACCAGCTCAAATTGATGAAATCATTTCTGCGGAAATTCCTGATCCAGAGATAGATCCAGAATTATACGAAGTGGTGAAAACCAACATGGTTCATCGACCTTGCGGACACTACAATCCCACTTCGGTTTGTATGTCTGACAATAAATGCACGAAACACTATCCACGTGCTTTTCTTTTGGAAACGCAATCTGGAAATGATCTATCGGCGTCGCTCATCAGACAAAAATGGCAGAACATTCAGCATTCAATTTAGAGGAGCGAATATCGAAGTTGACAACACATGGATCGTACCATATTCGCCAATATTGTCTAAGACATTCAAAACTCATATCAATGTTGAGTATTGCAGTTCTGTGAAATCGATCAAATACGTTTGCAAGTACGTCACCAAAGGAAGCGACATGGCGGTTATTGGTCTTGAACGAGATGAGATCAGCAAGTATCAAATGGGTCGATACGTGAACTGCAATGAAGCGCTTTGGACAATATTTTATTTTGTAATTCATGAGCGTTTTCGAACTGTTGTGCATCTCGCAGTTCATTTGGAGAATGGCCAAAGAGTGTATTTCAACCCAGAGAATGCAGTACAACGAGCGGAAACACCACCATCAACAACATTGACGAGTTTTTTCTCAACTTGCGCCAGTGATCCGTTTGCGAGAACATTGCTTTATTCGGAAATGCCTCGATATTATACATGGAATGCATCGTCGAAGAAATGGTTACGCAGAAAGCAAGGCCAACCAGTAGATGGACATCCAGGTCGACATGTCAGCCTTCAAATCCGCGTCAATTATGGGATACGTACAAAAATTGCATTGCCGTAGACAATTTAAATCGTATTCGAGTGGCAACATGGAATTCAGAATTGCAAATGAACGATGACATCTACAACGAAGCATTGGTGTTGATTGAAGATTTGTGTTTGCTTATGAGTGGCAAACTATTGACTGAAATTCATATGCAAGCGCCAAATCGTCAAATCAGAGGTGTACTGAATCGTGAATTGGAACGTGATCGGGCATACGACAGAATAACTTTGGAACAACAAGTACAAAGAAATGTTTCATTATTGAATGAGCAGCAAAAGAGTGCGTATGATGAATTGATGAAGGCTGTCAATGATGGAAACGGTGGACTATTTTTTCTTGATGCGCCCGGCGGAACTGGGAAAACGTTCCTGATATCATTGATTTTGGCAACAATACGATCTCAAAATGGCATTGCGTTGGCTCTCGCATCTACTGGGATTGCTGCAGCTCTACTAGAAGGTGGAAGAACGGCACATTCGGCACTGAAGCTTCCGTTAAACATGCAAATCAATGAAACACCTGTTTGCAACATTTCAAAGCAATCAGCTATGGCAAAAGTGTTGAAGAATTGTAAACTGATAGTATGGGATGAGTGTACGATGGCTCACAAACGGTCTCTAGAAGCACTTGACAGAACAATGAAAGATCTGCGGAATAATAATCGTCGCTTTAGTGGCGGAATGACACTATTAGCAGGCGATTTTCGACAAACACTTCCTGTTATTCAGAAATCAACAGCGGCGGATGAATTGAACGCATGTCTCAAGTTATCGTATTTGTGGCGGTACGTGAAAACCATACGATTGACTATGAATATGCGAGTGTTCCTGCAACAGGATAGCACCGCAGAAGTTTTCTCTAAAGAACTGCTAAGAATTGGAAATGGGCAAATTCCGGTTGATACTTCCAGTGGTTTGATATCAATTCCACCTGCCTTTGTCAATTCACTTCAACGAAAGCTGAACTCATCACGAATGTTTATCCGAACATTGGCCAAAATTATCGTAACTACGATTGGTTGGGTGCACGCGAAATTTTAACTGCCAAAAATACCGATGGTAATGACTTAAACTGGACGATTTAACGTCAAATTCCGGGAGATTTGCGCTCATACAAATCGATCGATCGAGTTGAAAATGAAGACGAAGCCGTGAATTATCCAGTGGAATTTCTAAATTTTTTGGATTTGCCTGGCATGCCGCCGCATCATTTGCGTCTCAAAGTTGGATCTGTCATTATTATGCTTCGAAATCTTCAAGCGCCGAAACTGTGTAATGGAACCCGACTAATTGTGACGCAGCTATCGAATAATGTGATAGTTGCAAGAATTTTTAAAGGGTGCAGAATGCTTGATTCCACGAATTCCTTTGAGTTCCAACGATTTGCCATTTCAGTTCAAACGTATTCAGTTTCCAGTGAAACTTGCATTTGCGATGACAATTAACAGGTCACAAGAACAGTTGCTGGAAGTGTGTGGCATAAATCTGGAAATGCCATGTTTTTTACACGGCCAGCTATACGTGGCGTGTTTACTTGTTGGAAAACCATCTTCTCTGTACATTTACGCACCCGAACAGAAAACTAAAAATGTTGTTTATCAAGCTGCGTTACATTGAAAAAAATGTAGAAAAATCGCAAATAAATGATTTTCAACACAATATAAATTCAACTTTCTTTTCTTTTCAAAACACATAATTTCACGCAGGGCAATGCCCGCGGGGTCAGCTAGTATACATATATATATATATATATATATATATATATATATATATATATACACATATATATATATATATATATATATATATATATATATATATATATATGTATTTATATATATATATATATATATATATATATATATATGTGTATATATATATATATATATATATATATATATATATATATATATATATATATATATATATATATATATATATATATATATATATATATATATATATATATATATATATATATATATATATATATATATATATATATATATATATATATATATATATATATATATATATATATATATATATATATATATATATATATATATACATAAAGGGTGTCCCAACAAGAACGCAATTTTTAAATCTGGCAACATCCGAAGTGTCATTGTTTGACATTTGAACAATTGTTATTGTTTGCTAGTAGAAGGTACGAGGTTAGTAAAAATGGAGCACTACACGAATGAACAACGCATTCTCATTGTGAAATTGTTTTACCAAAATGGTGAAAGTTTTGCGGCTACAGTTCGCAAATTGCGATCATTTTGGGGTCAGAATATTGCTCCAAAAGAGTCAACTGCAAAGAGATTAATGGATAAATTTGCCGAAACTGGGTCTGTTAGTGATGTAAAGACAACAACGCGCCATCGACCAGGTCAATCGACCGAAAATGTCGCAGCTGTACGTGATGATGTCGCTCAAACTCCATCCACCTCAATTCGACACCGAGCTCAGCAAATTGGTGTCTCCAAATCCACTACGCAGCGAATTTTGACGAAAGATTTGCATCTTCATGCATACAAAGTTCAATTGACTCAGGAACTGAAGCCAGCTGACCATGGACAGCGAAGGGAGTTCGTTATTTGGGTATTGGAGAGACAACATGAAAATGCTGATTTTGCCGCTAAAATCATCTTCAGTGACGAGGCCCATTTCCATCTTGATGGCTTCATCAATAGGCAGAATTGTCGCATTTGGGGTGAGGAAAATCCTCGAGTGATTCACGAGAAGCAAATGCATCCTCAACGTGTCACTGTGTGGTGTGGTTTTTGGGCAGGAGGAATCATTGGACCATTTTTTTTATGAAAATGAGGCAGGTCAAGCGCAAACAATCAATGGTGTTCGGTATCGTGAAATGATAACCAGTTTTTTCTTGCCTCGAATTGAAGAAATGAATGTGGAGGGCATGTGGTTCCAACAAGACGGCGCCACATGTCATACAGCCAGAGAAACAATTCAATTGCTGCATCAGTCATTTCCCGGTCGTGTTATTTCGCGTTTTGGAGATCAGAATTGGCCGCCTAGATCGTGCGATTTAACACCATTAGATATTTTTCTTTGGGGTTTTTTGAAGTCGATGGTTTACGCGAATAAGCCGACGACGACTCAAGCCTTAAAAGAGGAAATTGGACGCTGCATTAATGAAATACCGCAGCATTTATGCAAAACGATCATTGAAAATTTCATTAAAAGATCGCGTGCATGCCAGCAAAGCCGCGGCGGCCATCTGCACGATATATTGTTCCATACATAACCTCATTCTGTCTACTTTACGATATAATAAAGTTTCACGATTTTTTTTTAAATATCTGTGTTTTATATAAAATTTAAAAATTGCGCTCTTGTTGGGACACCCTTTATATATACGTATACATACACATAAACATATACATATACAAATACATAGCCATATACAAATATATTAACACGAACAGATGTAGAAGCTCTGATCTATTCGGCGGTTTGGAGTATTCGAGAGGTCTGATCTCGTCGACGGTATGCAGCAAAAGAGCAGGTCTGATGTTGCCGGCGGTATGCCATGCTCGTTGTTGGTGGTTTGTCCGTGTTACTTTTGTGTTTTGTATTCTTTTCTACATGTCGTTGATATATTCTTTAGAGAAAGAACGTATTCGGCAAGCTCGGTTCCTACTGGGTACTCAACTTCATGGCTTTACGTGAATTTGTTACAATTATCCATATGTATTCATTCAATATTGTATTGCATTAGTCGTGTCGACTTTTGCTATTTTCTTAAATGCTTTACTTGGGTTTGTTACTCATGGCGTGCGTGTGTATAAAGGTTCCTAAACGGCGCTCGTTGGTTTTGTTGTGAGGCAAAATTTATATTTGTAAATTTTGGTCCTCACACGCCCTCTCCACTTTCCGGTGGAAGTAGATGGTAGTCCTCTCCCGTTCTTATTCAGCGTGTTCTTATATCAGCCCTCTTGTATTAATTTTCCCCATTCCCTGACCTTTGAGGAAGGGTAACTTGATCTTCGTTGGTGCCAGGTTTACAGTGCGGTTTTAGTTGGCTTATGTGGGCAGTTTTTTCCGTCTATCGAGGGTGTAAATTTCCTTTAGTTGTGCCGTTCGCTCATCGAGACTTCTAGTTAGTTTTCCAGTTCCTATTGTGACTTCGTCGTACAGAGCTATTGGCAAACGTGGTTCCCGTCCTTGTACTAGGTACGTGGTGTTATATCCCGTAGTTTCCGAGACACTAGTGTTTATTGCCAGCGTTAATTCCGGCAGTTGATCGTCCCATTTCCGCTATTGCTTGTTGGCAAACTGCGATATCATCGTCTTCACTGTACGATTTGTGCGCTCAACCGCGTTCTCTTGAGGCGTGTAAATTGCAGTGAGTTTATGTCGTATACCGTGGTGTCGCGTGAACTTGCGAAACGTTTTGCTCGTGAACTGGGATCCATTATCTGTGACTAGAATCTTTGGGACCCCAAAGCGTGCAATGATACGTTCCCGGAAGGCCCGTTGTAAAGTCTCAGTAGTGGCTTTCCGGAGTGGTACCATTTCTGTCCATTTTGTGAATTTATCACAAAACACCACCATCATGGTGTTCCCGTGCATGGAACGAGGTAGTGGTCCCACAAAATCTGCGCAGAGGTTTGCCCATAGTTCTTCGGGTATTTGAGCATTTTTCCCGCAGGCGGCTGCTGGCTGCTTTTGTACTCTTGACAAAGTTTACACTGGCGTACGTATCGGCTAGTATCCCTGAAGAAACCTGGCCAATAGTACCTATTGGCTATCCGGGCGATAGTTTTCCGGATACCCAGGTGTCCTGCTGTCATTGAATCGTGGTTTTCTTTTAGAATGCGTTCCCTCAATGGTCTGGGAACACCTAACTTCCATGGAGTGCAATCTTCATCGCCTACTCGATTTGGGATATGCCTGTAGAGTTGTCCATCTTCGATGGAATAATCCGCGTATTTCATGGGCTCTGCCATTACTTCCGCCTTACGTTTCCTCCACCAGTTGCAGTACTGCTCATGTTCTTCTTGTACTTTCACACGCGTGCAGGTTCTATCGGCTATCTCGAGAGTGCGTCTGCCAGCACGTTGAGCTTTCCCCGCCTGTATTGCACCTCAAACGAGTGCTGTTGCAGTTCCAGTGGCCACCTGGCTATGCGTCGCGAAGGACTCTCAATAGAACCTTTAGGTCCAGACTGCTAGTGTACTTTGCTCGCGTAAGCGCTCCAGGTTGTAATGTATCCGTGGTAGCGTATATGCGTCTGGAATGGTTCTTGCGTTCAGTTGTCGATAGCCGACAGACAGTCTCCAACCTCCATCCTTCTTTCGCACGAGTACAATTGGGGCACTGTGAGGGCTGTGGGACGGCTCTATACAACCTTTTGCCAACATATCATTCACTTCTTTGTTGATCACCTCCGGTTGCGCTGGGTGTCTTGGATAGTATCTTTATTTTATTGGTCTATCATCACGCATCACAACTTTGTGGCTGGTAATGTTGGAAACGCCTGTTTCCTCGTTGAATTTAGCTCCGTAGTTAAGAATTGTTGAATCCTTTCCTCCTCTGTGAAGGCCTCTTACCGAATGGTCGTGCACAATGTAAAATCTGGGGTTTGCACGCCATCGGTCTGGGGTCCTACTGTGACTTCTTGATTCTCGCATTTTATTTTTGTACCTTGCTTCATGAAGTCAAGACCTAGGAGTAGGTCATCTGTGGACTCGGGCATCATTAAACTGTCCAGTTCTCAAAGTTGTTCTCCTAGCTGTATGTTCACCCTTAGTACTTCTGTGATTTCTCGGGTATGCCCATGCGCGTATGTATGTGGGGTTTACCCCACCTGTGATTGCACGTAACTGGCGGCTAAGGCTTTCGCTGACGAAGCTCCGCGTAGCTCCGGTATCGATGGTGGCTGTGACTTGGATGGCGCCAATGGTGATCGCGGCACAGATCCGCTATCCATCATAGCTTAAAACACTTAGTGGTTTTGAGGACTGTTGTTGGTGGCCTGCGTCCTGCCTCGCTCCTGAAAGCAGCACCGTTCGTTTCCCCCCTGTGTCCTGCAACACTCTATTGTCCTGTGTAAACGCTTCCCGCAGTCTCACCAGAATAGGACTTGCGCATTGCGACAGAGGCGTGAAATGTGTCCACCTTGTCCAGATCGTCGGCAGGCGGTCCCATACGTCTATTGGTGTCGCGGCTTTAGTGCTATTGGTCGGAAGAATTTTTCTGTTTCTCATCTCTCATGGTAGAGTACGGTCGCTATTTCCATTAACTCACTCAGTGTCGGTAGCGTGGACAGCGGCAAAAGCGCAAAACAAAAACAGGTGGCAGAAGGTTACCGTCAATCGCAAGCCAATGCACCGAGATTTAGTATGAAGCCCGCTGCCTGCATTATAAAGACAGATGGTGAGAGACCAGCCATGAACTGCAGGAACTTGGCCCTGCGGCCAACACGCTGTGGCGGACTCAGAAAGGGGACTTGTTCATGTAGCTGAAGAGGGGACCAAAAGCGACGTGCTTTGAAAGTAAATTAGCCAAGGTTTTAGGACAAGGCGTAGCAATAACCGCCAAGGCGCAGATGGTCACGACTCAGGTGAGAGGAGTTATACCGGAGCTAAAATCGCCTGTAGACATCGCAGCTGATCTAAATAAGCAGCTAAGCATCGCTGTAATGGAGAAATCGACATCTGGCGAAGACTAGGCAAGACGGCACATGCAGCGTATATATACAGCTGAGAGCCGGTGACGTAAATAAAGCACTGACTGAGAAATACATCCATCTAGGGTGCGCAAGATGTCCGATAACTGAAGTCGAAAAGCCAACCAAGTGCTTCAGATGCTAAGAAACCGATGCTCACCAAGCATCCAAATGCACCGGTAGAGACAAGTTAAACCTTTGCATAAAATGCGCAAAACCGGGACACAAGGCGAAGGAGTGCACAAATACTTCGCAATGTGTATACTGCAGTAGTCCACACCCAACTGGCTGCAGCAGATGCAAAGCAGGCGCAAATGCATCATCATGAGGTTACTGCAAATAAATCTAAATCACTGCATCGCGGCACAAGCTCTCCTATGGCAGAACGTGGCTGATGTGGATGCGGATGTCATTGTTATAGCGGAACCATACACGGAAGAAAATGTGCACTCGTGGTATGCGGGCCTCACGGGAACAGCGGCAGTATGTCATAGGCCAATCGGCTACCAGCGCAGTGATGGCACCAGCGGCTGAATTCCATACATGGATTCATATGAAAGATGTGTACATTTTTAGTATTTACGCTCTTCCACTTCTCAATATCCGCGAATTCGAAACTCTTCTTACAGCAATACAAATGGAGGCACAAGGGAAAACAAATATTATAATACAAGGCGATTTCAATGGCTGGTCCACCACCTGAGGCTGCAAGAGCACACATAAAAAAGGAGCTGCACTGGAGGGGTTCGACAGAGCCCAAACCCTGACGTTGCTGAATAACCCCGGCGTGACTACATTTGAGAATGTCAGAAGATCGTCGATCATTGATCTGGCTAGCGGCAGCAGTAGCATGGCAACAAAATGCACTGGAGGAAAAGCAATATGCACACACAGAGCGATCACCGGGCGCTAGTAATGGAAATACAGCCAAATTGCGGAAACGGAACCCAAAGCCACGACACCTAATGGATGGGTGTCGATAAAGCTTGATAAAGACATTTTCGTACATATCTGGAACAATTTTACGTAGACCATAGGCAATGCAACAGCCATATCAGCAGTACAAGCAGCAGTTATGAAATCGCGTGATGCACCAATGCAGGCCAGAAAGGGCATATTGCCAAGAAGGTCTGTCTACTGGTGGAGTGACGAGATCGCAAGCATCAGAGCAAACTGCATAAAGGCTACGAGGAAAAGCTAAAGAGCATGGCGGAAAACGGCTTCCAACAACTTCCTGACGAGTTCGCCAAGCTCCAGAAAAAGCTCCGAACGGAAATTGCATCTAGTAAAAAGCGTGCATACCGTGAGCTCATCGACTCTGCAAATGACTGTCCATGGGGTAAGGAATATCCATGGTCCGACAGCGCCGCAACCAACATGCCCAGTACTGCTAAGGGTCATAGTGGTGACATTATTCCCAATGCAACAAAAAAACTCCATAGTATGATGTGCCGGTCAATGATTTCCCGGAGGTAACCTCACAGGAAATACTGGATGCGACAGCTAGGATGGGAGACAAGAAGGACCAAACGGTATTCCGAACACTGCTCTGAAGCTTGCTTAAGAGAAGGGTGTTTTCAGGGTTCTGGAAAGAGCAACAGAAGGTTCTATTGCTCAAGCACGGAAAGAAGCCAGATGAGCCATCAGCGTACAGGTCCTTATGTATTGCCACGGAGAGCAATATAAATATTCGACGATACTTCGCGGTCATCATGTTGGACATACGAAATGCTGTCAATAGCGCAAGGTGGGACCTCATCATACAAGCGCTGAAATCATTTCAAATTCCTCCATACTTAGTCAAAATCATACGCGAATATTTCAGGGACAGAGTACTGCAGTACGAGACAGAAGAAGGCCCAAAGTATCACAAGGTGATGGGTGGCGTGCCGCAAGATTCAGTACTGGGCCCAACACTATGGAAAATAATGTATGATGAGGTACTTCATATCGAAATGCCACAACATGTCACCTTAGTAGGATATGCTGACGACATTGCGTTAGTCGTCACATCAAAAATAGTTTCAACACTTGAGCTTACCTGCAATGCTCCAATCACCCGCATCCGACTCTGGCTGATTGAACACAGCCAGCCGGTCTAAAGGACCTATAGGAGGAATCCCAGGGCAAGGAACAATGAAGAAGGTAGGAATCCTGCAACACATTAGAAGTATAACCCAGGGCGGAGGACTCTGAAGCGGAGACAAGATAATGGTGAGTAGAGTGTAGTTTAAGTAGATACTTCTGCGACCCTGAAGGCGGCGTAGCACTGGTCAAGGAAGTAGCAACATATAGGCGCGTTTGCGCTGTTGCCCGCAGCTTTGTATGGGCAACCATAAACCATCAGTATGATCGGAGGGTCTATGTATGTTGTCCTAGCTGTGGGGTTTTTTTATGTAGGGGAATCGTGTTTATTTGTCGATAGGGACATTTATATTGTTTTTAAATTGTTTTAGAATTGATTTACATATTTGGCATTGTAAGCTTAGGGTATTAGGTGAACATTTTTCAAGAGGTGCAGAAATCACGTGTTGTTGTATCAAAGTTTTTGTAGTTCGGAAACTATGATTTGCGTAGCAATGTTGAAGCAAAAATTTCAATGCTATTATTACGTGACGCATACGTTACGGGTTTATTTTAGAATATGGATTCAATCAATACACTTTTACCTGTAAATCCAATTTCGGTTTTTGCGAACATATAGCCTTTTCTATGGATTTTTGGGAGCATTAAAGATGGTGAGAGGAAACCAAGGAGTATCTGTGAGGAAGTCAAGGGCCAATTTGCATTGATGGAAGGATTTAATGGACGCCCGTAGACAGCGGATATGGAACTTGTGATGGAAGATAAGTAAAGAAAGAATATATATAAAGATAGAATTTACTGTGGAATGTTTTTTTTAAATTTGTATTGAATTATTAAGTAAGATTGAATAAAATATTGGAATAAGTTGATAACAAGATTTGACAATTATTGGTTTTTATTTGTAATTGGGATACGCCATCTGTTCTGGCATTTGTGATATGACAAAGGAAGCGCAAGGGTTACTGCTGATGGAGCTAATTGGCGGAGCGATTGAAAAACTGGACCGTAACTTTAAGAAAGACGGCAGGTTATGTAAGGCCAACGTGTGTTACCACAAGCGAATAACATAATTGCAAAATCTGGGGAGAGAGTTCAACAATAAGCACGGGTTGTTGTTACCTCACGCAGTTGAGTACAGCAAAAAAAAATTTTTTCCGGAAAATTACGCAGAGTACGTAAATAGTCTGGTCAACGAAAGGGCGGATACATTTAGCTCTGAATTAAAGGGACTAAGACAAAAAACTATGAGTTTAGTTTCGCCAGACGAGGAAATAAGGAGCAGATTAAAATCAGTACAGTCAGAGGTGGAACTGTTTACTGGGAAAATAGTTGACCAGTTCGAAGCAAGTACGAGCAGGGAAGAAGCTCAGGAGTTGTGGAAACAGGCGAACGCCAGAGGAGCTGTGTCACCATTAGAAGTAGCGGGTCAAGCCTTAACGGCAATCCAAAAAAGGACGCAAGAAAAGTTGTTCAATTTTCATAAGAAAACAGAGGATTTGAGAGCACAAAAGGAGTATATTGAGAATGAGGTAAAAGAACTTTCTCAGAGATTGACGGAAAGGAGTTGTTGGAAAAGGAGTATGCAGAATTAAAAAGAGAATGGGCGACCAATAGGACCTCATCGAAAAAGGAAAAGGACCGGTGTCAGCATCGGTTGGATTTACACAGACAGTATTGACATTGCCTCCGGAAGCTCGCTGGCCGGAATATTTAACACCAGATAAGCCGCATGGTAAAGCCAATATTAGTTTTTAGTGAAGAAAGGCAAGCGGAATTGTTGTTTGGCGCATGCGAGATCGGTGTCGACCCATTTTCGCCGGGTAATCCGGTACAAAATATAAACCAGGTATATCCGCCAAAAGAGCCATAATCAGTAGCAGTGCAGCAAAGCCCCAATACGGTGGACAGTATTTCGCCTGCGCGAGCAAACGGTCGAAGACTAATTAGTTTGAGTCCGTCACTGGTCAAGTACATCTCAGATCCGGGAGACGTGAATTTGGAAACCAACCAGAAAGATAACGCTCATGTTTTACCATTCATAAGTAAAACAAGAAGAAGTAAAATGGGTATAGAGAAGATTTCAAAGGCAGTATTCAGGCTAGTAGCTGAGTTTACTGGTGCTGCTTCAGAAGACTTACGGTCAGAACTCAGCAGGTTCGTTCAAGGTAGTGAACTTGCAAGGCGAATCATAGGCCCTGATGAGTTAGAGGAGCGTATAATCCCGGTGTCTCCGACAGCAGAGCCGCGAATCCGAGAAATTCGTACGGGGGGATTGTAAAGAGGGTACCCATTTATTCGTTCTGCCGTAAGGAAGGTCATACAAGGGATGAGTGCATTACACGCAAAATCACGCCATATTGTATGAAATGCAAAGCGTATGGTCATGAAGCAAGTCTGCAATGCCCAGGAGGCACATAATGGAATCAGAGTAGAAGGCAGCCATCTACAAGGCGCCCGGATCAACCCTTGAATGACAGCAGGGGTAAGTTCAGTAGTCCCCGAGTTAATTCAACGGAAGGAATTAACCAAGGAAGAAATCCTTTAAAAACTGGGAGTGGTCAGCAGCGACCAAATTGGAATTCCAGAAGTGAACCAAGGATAGGCAACAACATATAGGGGCTTCTCATGTGGACGAATGGGACATCGGGCAGCGAAATGCAGGGAAAGACAATCCCACCAAAAGAATCAGGGAAACTTTTAGCGGCCCAGTCGAGGCCAGTTGGCTGGAAAGCCAAAAGAAAAGAAGTAATAATTAGGCCGGAAGTACGTGTGACTAGTAGGAACTATAGTCCAGGGGAATGAGGAGCAAGAGGCTCTCCAATATCACGAAGAGTTAGGAAGTGGATACGCGTACATGGACATTGCTTCGTTATGAGCAGGATAGGTGATGCTTTCATCGAGATACCCTGCAAAGAAGCAGCTAGTGGAAGGCTAATGCTTTTGATAGAGTCAGGGCAGAAACCAGCCTCGTAAAATCTAGTGTTTTACGGAAAGGGTTCGATATTAAACAAATGGACATAAGAACACTTAACGGAGCGTTTGGAGGTTGCATCAGAACACTGGGATCGCTCAGAATAGGGCACAGTGAAGTTAAGGGCATGAGTTTTAGAAAGCACGCAGTGGAATTGGATAGGCCTGGCTGATGGGATAATTGGCCGCGATAATCTTTGGGGCCGCACCATACTGGATGCGCTCGAGAAGCAGTTATCATTTTATGATGGTGATAAGAATAGAATCCTAATAATAAGAATATAATCCTTACTCTTCCATTAAAGCCATGGCAGGAAGCAACCGTGAATAGGGTTTAGAAGTGGGGTATGGAGGTATCATTTTATGATGATAATAATGTAATCCTTACTCTTCCATTAAAGTCATGGCAGGAAGGAACCGTGAATAGGATTAAGAAGTGTGGTATGGAGGTAGTAAACGCAAGGTCGACCAGAGTAGTCACTATGCATGTAAACACGAAGCTTAGGACTGTTGTTTTGCACAAGCAGCAGCTAGCGGACGGCGTATATATAGGAGAGACCATAACACACGTTGACAAGAGTAAGGTGTACGCTTGCTTACTAAATGCGTCAGAAGAGGACTACCTGATGGATGAGGATTTGAGGCCTAAGTTCACTAGCTATGATAATTTTAAAGAACCGAATTATAGATCGGTTAATCAGATTAAGCAGGTAGATATAAGAAAAAGATTGGAGAGACTGCTAGAATCACTGAAATTATCCCCAAGCATAAATTTAGAAGAGAAGGCATCAATAGAAGCCATTTGTACGTCATTCCATGACATATTTTTGCTGGAAGGAGACCAGCTGACGTATACATCAGAGGCAGAGCATGAAATACCTACTAGAGTGGATCAAGCACCAATTAACCAGAAACAATACAGATTGCCACAAGCTCACAAAGATGAGTAAACAGGCAAGTAGAAGAAATGTTAAAGGATAACATAATTTCACCGAGTATTTCGCCTTGGAACTCACCATTAATTTTGGTACCACAGAAAGGAGGTACTCAGGGTCAAAAGAAGTGGAGAATGGTCGTCGATTTTAGGAAATTGAACGACGCCACTATCAAGCAAGTGTTCCCGATACCAAGGATAGAAGAAATTCTGGATCAAATGGGATACAGTAGATATTTTTCTACACTTGATTTAGCGAGTGGCTACCACCAAGTTCTTGTGGATACCCAAGATAAGCAAAAAACCGCGCTCAATACCGGTTTGGGGCATTATGAGTTCAATAGGATGCCGTTTGGATTAACAGGAGTGCCGGCTACCTTCTAACGGCTAATGAACCATGTGCTCACGGGCTTGCAAGGGTTAGATTCTTTTGTGTATCTGGATGATATTGTAATTTATGGGAAGAACTTGCAGCAGCATTAGCAACGCTAGTGCAAGTTGCTCCAGAAATTACGAGAACACAATTTGAAATTGAACACGGAGAAATGTCAATTTTTGTGAAGAGAGGTGGTTTATTTTGACCAGCGTTGTTCAGAGGTAGGAGCACTGCCTGACTCGCAGAAGGTGGAATGCGTTAGAAATTTAGCGATTCCGAGAAATAGAAAAGAAGTGCAAGCATTCCTAGGAAGAGCGAACTATTATAGAAAGTTCGTGGAAGGACTAGCCGGAATTGTGTTGCCAGTGAATAAGTTGCTACGAAAAGAAGCAAAGTTCGAATGGACAGAGAGCTGTCAGTAAGCATTCGAGAGGCTAAAAGAAATAATTAGCTCGCCACCGATTTTGGCGTACCCCGACTTTGAGCAAACTTTTTTGTTGACCACTGATGCTAGCAATGAAGCATTAAGGGCAGTATTGCCACAAGCGGAAGGCGGTAATGACCGAACAATAGCCTTCGCAAGCAGGGCGCTTACCGATACGGAGAAAAGATACTCCACAATAGAGAAGGAATTCCTAGCCATAGTGTGGGCTACGAAGAATTTTAGTGCATATCAGCTAGCACGCCTATTTAAAATATATTCGGATCACCAGCCGTTGAGAGCCATAGCCAATTTGAAAGACCAAACGTCTAGGCTAGCCATGTTCAGACACAAATTGTCTGAGTATGATTTTGAAATCATATGCAAACCTGAGCATCTAAATGCGGATGCGCTCAGCAGAGTACCGCGGCACAGAAGATATCGGTAGTGCAAACTAGGGCCAAAGCAAGGTTAGAGAAGGAGAAGGCCGGGAGAATTCAAGGGGTTAAATTTGATGCGACAAAAGATGTTAGCAATGCGGGTTTCGATGCCAATGAACAAACAGCCAGTAGTGTGGAATGGCTGGAGGATAAAAAAGATATCCAGGCTGTGTTAAAGGGTTTTCATGATTCACCCCTAGGTGGACACCAGGGATTTTGGAAAACCCATGACAGAATTAGGCGAGTATACGGATGGAAACGTATGCTCCGAGACATAAAAAAGTATATAAAGAGTTGTCCAAAATGTCAGGCCAACAAGAGTTCAAGTCTAACTGAGATGCCAATCGTGTTAACCGACACACCAAACAGCCATTTGATAAAGTTCATATGGATATTGTAGGTATTTTAAATGAAACAGTTTCGGGAAATAAATACATCTTGACGTTCCAAGCCGATTTCTCAAAGTATATCGCGTGCGTGGCTATACCCAATGCTAAAGCACGTACGGTGGCCAAGGCATTCTTTGACGAAATTATAGCATGGGAAAACATACCTAAGGTCTTGATAACCGACAATGGTTCAAATTTTTTATCGAAACTATTCTCAGAAACGTGTACAATTCTGGGAATCAATAAATTGCATATAACACCATATCATCCGCAGGCGAATGGCTCATTGGAACGTAGTCATCGACCTCTGGCCGTGTACTTGCGCAGTTTTGCCAAGGAAGACGGCTAGAATTGGGATCAATGGTTGACCACTGCAATGCATGTACACAACAATACTGTGCATGTATCAACGAAGCAAACTCCGTTTACGATGCTCTACGGGTTTGATTTCAACTTGTCAGCAAATTTGAAGCGCAAATGTGCGCCAGTGTACAATGCTGATGACCCCAATAACTGAAAAAATATTAGCTACAGCGAGCGAACGTTAGCCTACAAGAAGGTACTAAACCCAGTAGTTCTACATGTGGGTGACTAGGTGCTAATGAAGAATCAGGCTAGGAGAAACAAATTCTCACCTGTTTGGATAGATCCGTATGTAGTAGCAGAGATCCGCAGCCCAGTTACAACAGTCGTAACAATTAAGGGCTAGCATAAAAAGCTACATAATAATTTATTGAAATTGTTCCACATGAGAACACACAACTAAAGACATGTGTTAACAGTGTTTTACCAGTGTAAACACAAAAATTACAACGTAAACATGTACGTGTGTATATCAGTTAACACAGCTCCGACTTTCAAACTCAATGCCAGCAGAAGTGTGCCAATTAAACTTGGGCGAATAAAATTGACGTAATGTAAATATGCTTATTAGGCGCTGTAGCCGAATGAAGCACCGTAAAGAAAAATATTTTTTAAAATATTAGATAATAAATCAACAAAAAATCATAGGACAGTCGTGGGTAAGTAATATAAAACTTAACTTAAAATATATACTTACATACATAGGGCAGTTTATGCACTGAGTTTATGTACTGAATTTGGTGAAGTAAGTAAATATATATGTATATATGTGTACAGAGTGAATGTACGAACGTATATTTAAAAAAAGAAGTAAGTATATATTTATATATATATATATATATATATATATATATATATATATATATATATATATATATATATATATATATATATATATATATATATATATATATATATATATATATATATATATATATATATATATATATATATATATATATATATATATATATATATATATATATATATATATATATATATATATATACATACGATGGGAAATTGGGAATTTGCAAATATTTACATACTGCAGCAAGCTACATATAAATATACATAGATTTTTCGGTGGGTAGGGGGGGTGGGTAGGCTGTATAGCCGGGCTCATCCTAGTAATAATGGTGATGATGACTCTTCTTACAAAAAATGGGGCACAATAGTAGCAGCTCATCGGACACTCGAATCAACCACACTAGCGGCGCAGCACAACAACCATACCGTCAACGATATCCGTCCACCGGATCAGCAGGTAGCAGCGGTCGCAGTATAACATAAGATTCAAGGTATAAAATAGAATTGTGTTATTGTATAGATGTTTGTATATACGCCAATGAGAAAAGAGTCAATGAAAGACCAAATTATAAAAAGGGGAATATATAAAAAACTGATAGATAAAAAAAAAAACAAAAACAAACTAAAGAGGGAAAAAAACTATAAAAGAAAACAAAAGCTAGAGAAAAAAAATATATGGAAAAAAAGAATACAAAAGAAAAAAACGTGATAGAACCCAAATAAGGCGATTTAAAAAAAAAAAAAACAAATTATATGTGTGTACTATAGAGCTAAATCGATGCACATAATAGTTTGCAGTGCAAGAAAAATATTGTAAAGATTTAATGGAAGTTAGTTGCACTAACTTGTTTTAGCAAGAGGGGAGGGATGTTGTGAGTTAGAATCAAGCTGCCTGCGAGTAGTTGACTCACAGCACCGACTCCTAACAGATACTACACATTTGGTGTGGTTATCTTTGAGCAATTAAGTTAAGTAAGAAAGCACATATATTTAGGGTACAAGTATTATAAGTAACTAGAATTTATGTAATAAGGATTATGTAAACTTTTAGGGTGTTACAGTTCCGCAGCCGAGTCGATGAAGGGCATTGAAATTTAGAATGCACGGTCGACACTTTTACCGTAGGTCAGTTGGCTTGACCAACTGACACCAATTAACAAGTGCGGAACTGGAACACCAGAAAGGTCAGTAGCAGACTGAAAGTGCTTTTTGTAAATAGTATATAAGAATTAGTTATTTAAGAAAAAAGCTTCTTGTTTTTTTTCTAATAAAACTAAGTGAGTGTTATTTATTCTGTGAAAAAGTGTTAGGTTTGCAGCAACACGCGCGCCCAGGACAGGCAGCAAGAGGATGCTCCCGAGGACACCAACGAACACGGTCCCCAACAATATCTTGAATGACCTGGTAAATATTTTAATGGAAGCCGCATATTAATCCACCACACCCGTAACACAAAAAGCTTTGCTATTGTACTGTCCTAGTTACATTTTGGAAGCTTGAGACCTCATGGCGACAAGGAGTATACATTGTGGGGTGCTACTAAGAAGGTCAAAGATCCAATACAACATAGGACACCTCTTCGTAAGGATAATGGCAATTGGGCTAAAAGCGATTGTCGTCAACCCGCTGGCGAATTTAACGCAAGAAAATTCGTTTTTTATATTGTTTATTTCCTGGTTCATTTCTAAAAAAAACCACAGTATTAAAAAGAGAATTAAATTAAATTAAACGCTTACCGCAGTGTGTCATTCACCTGTTCTTGCTGGTCGACGACTAAAGTCAAACTCGAACACCAGAGATAAGGCGAATGGGACGTTGCGGTAAATGCACAAACAAAATGTAAAAAACAACCAAAAAATTGAAACAAAGGAAAACAAATACCGCAAACTTACAAAAACAAATTGCGTACGCTTACAATTAAATTACAATTTAAAATACATATAATTAAACGGAACTCTTTCTTAAACACATAAAATACAAAACAGGGGTTCCCAACAACGATGATGAAAAATGCACTGTCTTCGCACATCACCTGAGTAATGTCTTATGTCCAAATCTTTCCATTATATCGTTTGAGCCTCGTGGAATTCCAAGTAGCGGAAACAGTGAGCGAATGAAAACTTCAAGGAAGGAGGTAAATAATATCATTAAAGACTTAAGTCTTTAAAAAACAACAGGAATTGATCAGGAATCAGCAAACATGATAAAAGCATTACCTAATATAGCTGTATCCCACTTAGTCACAGTATTCAACGCTATTTTACGCACTGGGCATTATCCTCAAAGCTGGAAGATTTTGAAAATAATAATGATCCCGAAGCCAGGAAAGTCTGTTACACAGCTTTGTTCCTATAGACCCATTAGTCTACTGCCCACCTTATCTAAAATCTTCGAAAAAATAGTTCATCGGCAGGTCTTCCAGTATTTAAATAAAAACAATGTTCGGCTTCCGTGAAAAGCATGGAACGATAGAGCAAGTTCATCGCAAATTAAGAGTTATATGCTCAGCATTCGAAAAAAAGAAATACTGCTCTGCTGCATTCCATGACATTAGGCAAGCCTTTCCTAAGGTGTGGCACAAAGGGCTCATATATAAACTTAAAGATATTATTCCAATGAAATTACACAAATTATTTACCACCTACATTAAAGGCAGAAAGTTCATGGTAAGCCAATGTGACTCTACATCCGGCTACTTTGATATCAATGCAGGCGTCCCAAAAAGGCAGTGTGCTTGCACCACTGCTGTATTGACTTTTTACAGCTGATATGCCAACTTCCGATCACACGGCTATATTCACATTTGCCGATGATACCGCCATACTGAGTACAAACAGCTCCCATCTTGAATGCTCGCAATGGTTATAGATCCACTTACTCTCTATTGCACAGTGGCTTAACAAATGGAGAATAAAGGTCAATGAAGCTAAATGGCCACTCCTAACATTTACTTTAAGGAAGGACACGTGCCCCCTATTGGTAAAAACATTCCACAACGCTCTGATATAAAGTACCTGGGAATCCACTTAGACAGACGATTAACCTGGACAAACACATTGACTCAAAGTGTGCTCAGATCAAATTGAAACTCCATACCTTGAACTGGCTACTAAATTGGCGTTCAAACCTTGCCTTAGAATATAAGGTACTAATTTATACTAGTGTCATTAAGCCTATATGGACACATGGGATTCAATTCTGGGGCACCGCGCGGCCGTCAAACAGGGAGAAACTCCAACGCCTCCAATCGAAAATTTTAAGAATGATCACCGATACTCCATGGTACTTGAAGAACATAAACATACACCGTGACCTGAATGTATATTCATATTTCGCGGAAGCCGGACTGGTATTGGGGAATTACATTATTTTTATTTAAATACTGGAAGACCTGCCGATGAACAATTTTTTTAAAGATTTTAGATAAAGTGGGCAGTAGACTAATGTATATTTGAACAAATCTGTGTAACATCCTTTCCACGATTGAAAATGAAATGGTGAACACCTATAAAACCTACGCTCTTAAATTGCAAAATCGCACAAACTGCTTGGCGAGGAACTTACTAAAGCATCCCTCTACAAGACGCCTCGAAAGGATATATTGTTGGGGTCCATTGTTGCTTGTCGGGAGACGTCGTTTCTCGGTTCGCTGGGCGCGTGGCTGAAAACACTTGCAAATAAACGAGACGGGTTATCTTTTAGATTCAAAATAACAAGAAGATGTATTCTTAAAATACTAATTCTTATATACTTTTTCCCAACAGTAATTTCAGTCTGTGAACTGACCTTTCTGGTGTTCCAGTTCCGCACCTGCTAATTGGTGTCAGTTGGTCAAGCCAACTGACCTACTGTAAAAGTATCGACGGTGCTTTCTAAATTACAATGCCCTTCGTCGACTCGACTGCGGAACTGTAACACCCTAAATGTTTACATAATAAATATTACACAGATAATATTAATTTAAAATACTTAGACCCCAAAAGTATGTGTTTTTTTAAATAACTTTAGCACATGGTAATCACACAGAATGTGTGGCATCTGTTAAGAGTCGATGATGTGAAACACTACGCGCAGGTAGCTTGGTTCTAACTCACAACATCCCTCCCCTCTTTCTAAAGGAAGTTAGTGCAACTAACTTCTAATGAATCTTTTACAATATTTATTTTTTCTGCACTTTGAACAATCTGCGCATTTTCTTAAACCTATAATACATATATATAATTTTTTCCTCTTTTTTGTTTTTTAAAATCGCCTTACTTGGGTTCTGTTATTGTATTCTTTTCTTTTTTACTTTTGTGTTGTTTTGTTTTTTTTTTTCTCTTTGCTACTTCGTTTATAGTTTTTTCTTTTTGTACTTTTTTTATAGTTTTTTTCTTTTTGTACTACTTTTATAGTTTTTTTTTTGTTTTGTTCTTTTACTTCTAATTTTCTTTTTTTGTTGTTATATTCCCCTTTTTTATATTTGGTCTTTCATCGACTCTCTTCTCACTGGCGTATATACAAACAAAATTACAAACTAATTACATATTTAGCTACGCTGCTTATAAATACGGTCCTCTGCAATTGTTGGTACTGGTAACGCCCGTCCTGTGAGAGTGAAGTCCCTCGATGAACTCTGCGTACCCCTCCCTTCTTTCTGGATCGGTACGTACAAAGATGTTATTAGTTAGCGATCTGGTTTGCCATTAAAACTTTGCTTTTAGTGGCATTCTTCTTTCCATTTATGTAGTGTGCGCCACGGCTGTAGGTGGTACTGCCTCTGCTTATAGTATTCAACTTGTAAAAAACATTTGGAATACATGAGAGATTACAATACTCCGTCTTACTTTGCAGCAATGCGTTTTATGGTGGAAATATTTCTCTTGAGCTTCCTCATAATGGTATTTGACATCGTTTGGTTTTGATGTGGAGACAATCGGTATTTTTCTGAGATACACGTTTAATGATGTAATTTGTGTACTCTGGTCGGTTACCAGTCTCTGTGTCCTCTTGTATTAAATCATATGTAAATCACATTTCATATGTTCATACCCTAGATTGGACATATAATTTAATGAAGCAATTAACTTCCGTGAGCCAAATTTCTTCTGCTTATTATATTTGGTGGTGGTTTCAGTCACTCACCTTAAGCTTTTACCCATCTTCAACTTATTCAAAATCGATTCTGTTGAGATTGTCATACACTGGGTGGACATTGTACTATAAAATTGTCCAATTCAAAACATGACTCCGCAAGGAAACTTGTTTATTTTTCGTTGCTTGTCAATAACTCATCCACAACGCGTTCAAATGCTGCGGCCATATGCCGTTTCGCAAAATTAAAATTACATCCGTCGCCATTCATCCCCAATCTAATATGTTGGCATCCTTGGGGTCACAAACCTTAGATAACTGCCAAAAATCTCTGTTTTTCAAAAACGTATCTTTCAGAATACTATGTTGGTCCCTTAGTCCGCACCGTATTCCAATATCCGCTGTTCCCGGAACTTCCTGCTTCGCTTCACATCATCAGAGCTATTTAGAGAACAACTACAATAATTTTCTTAATTTTCTAGTATACATTCTATTTTGATATTTCTTCTCTGTTTAATTTTTGTCGAACATTTCAGAAGTCAATTTAATAGATGAATTTCAAAATTATATTATATTTAAATAAATACACTATATGTACTATATATACTCTTGGGTATAATTTTCTGATTTAGTATGATTTGTATTTTTTTTATTATAACACTTATTTCATTATAAAGTTTGATTTTAAAAAATTAATTAATTTCTAAACTACCATTAATTTTAATCTGAAGTTTTACACAGATTATAATTTTTTTAATCTCTAACTTTTCTTAAACATACGCTATTCCTGAATATATAAAAAAAAAACAATTTTTCTGCAACATGCTTATTCTATAATTGAACGCTATATCATTCAATTTGCATCCACTCGTCTTTTCCCCTTACATTATCGGATTCGCTACCGTATCCTGGAGGAAGAGAGGACTGGACTATGTGTTTTCATAGCCATATAGGGCATCAGTTTTGCTCTGATTAATTTTTCGTGCTCTTTTTTAACACGTGAGCTATCACTCATTTCAGTTTTGAACCAATTCATTGGTCCTCCGACTAAAACCAGATTATATAAAATAGTCCCGTTTGTGTCAAAACTTTGTCCATTGCATGACTATATCTTTCATCGCATACAATTACTTTTTATTTAACTTTACTTCTAGCCTCATATGTATATATCCATTAACGATTCTATTTTCCATCCTGTAATTAGCTCGTATATGGCTACATACATACATTTGAGGCGCTTTAAATTACCTAGAATTAATTGCTAACGTTATTTTCCCCAATTAACTATACATCTTTTTTTTATATCCCAACATATACATTTATTCTAATTTCCATATGCTAATTTCCTAATTAACAAACAGTTAAAACCTATGTATATCTACATATAGCCTGCTGCAGTATCTGCAAATTCCCAATTCCTAATCATATGTCCCTACATACTTACTTATATGGCCATACCCATTCCTATAACTAGAATACTTACTTTTTTAAATATTCCCTCGTACATTCATTCTGTACATTATACAGTTACATACATATATATTTACTCACCAACGGTGCTGGCGCTACCGCTTTCATTTCATTAACCGCCGTATGTATGTATGTACATATTTGAAGTTAAGTTTTATATTACTTGCCCACGACTGTCGTACTATTTTATTTTATTTTTTAAATACGTGCAATGAACCCGTTTATTATTATTTAATACGTAAAACAAAAAAATATTTTTCTCTACTGCCCTCATTCGGCAATAGTGCTTAATAATCAGATTTTTATTACGTAAACTTTACTTACTCGAGTTTAATTGGCACACTTCTGCTGGCCTTGACTTTGAAAATCGGAGCTGTGTGTGTTAATTGATACACACACGTACATGTTTACGTTGTTATTCTTGTGTTTACTTGTAAAACACTACTAACACATGTCTTTAGTTGTGTGGTCTAATGTGGAATAATTTCAACAAATTATTATGTAGCTTTTTATTGTTGCCCTTAATTGTTACGACTGTTGTAACTGGGCTGCGGATTTCTGCTACTGCATACGGACCTATCCACACAGGAGAGAATTTGTTTCTCCTAGCCTGATTCTTCATTAGTACCTGGTCACCCACATGAAAAACTACTGGGTTTAGTACCTTGTTATAGGCTTCCCTGGCCACTCGTTCGTTTAGCACAATCCTGGTTTTCTCGGACCAATTCGTGCGCTCGCTGTAACTGATACTTTTGCACTTTATTCGGGTCATCAGCATTGTATACAGGCGCACATTTGCGCTTCAAATTCGCTGGCATGTTGAAATCAAACCCGTAGAGTGTTCTAAACGGAGTTTGCTTCGTTGATACATGCACAGTATTATTGTGTACATGCATTGCAGTGGTTAACCATTGATCCCAATTCGAGTCGTCTTCCTTGGCAAAACTGCGCAAGTACTCGGCCAGAGGTCGATGACTACGTTCCAGTGAGCCATTCGCCTGTGGATGATATGGTGTTATATGCAACTTCTTGATTCCCAGCATTTTGCATGTTTCCGAGAACAGTTTCGATACAAAATTAGAACCATTGTCGGTTATCAAAACCTTAGGTATGTTGTATCGTGCTATTATTTCATCAAAGAATGCCTTGGCCACCGTACCTGCTTCAGCATCGGGTATAGCCACGCACGCCATATACTTTGAGAAATCATCTTGGAACGTCAGAATGTATTTATTTCCCGAAACTGTCTCAGGTAAAATACCTACAATATCCATATGAACTTTATCAAATGGCTGTTTTGGTGTGTCAGTTAACACCATTGGCATCTTTGTCAGCCTTGAACTTTTGTTGGGCTGACATTTTGGACAAGTCTTTATATATTTTTTAATGTCCTAGAGCATACCCTTCCATCCGTATACTCGCCTAATTCTGTCATGGGTTTTCCAGAATCCCTGGTGTCCTCCTAGAGGCGAATCATGGAAACCCTTTAACACAGCCTGGATATCCTTTATATCCTCCAGCCATTCCACACTGCTGGCTCTTTGTTCGTGGGCATCTTCACCCGTCTTGCTAACATCTGTTGTAGCATCAACTTTATCCTTTTGCATTCTCTCGGCCTTCTCCTTATCTGACCGTGCTTTGGACCTTGTTTGCACTACTGATACTTTCTGTGCCTGCGGTACTCTGCTGAGTGCATCGGCATTCAGATTCTTTTTCCCAGGTTTGTATATGATTTCAAAATCATACTCAGACAATTTGTGTCTGAACCTGGCTAGCCCAGAAGTTTGGTCTTTCAAATTGGCTATGCCTCTCAACGGCTGGTGATCAGTATATATCTTAAATGGGCGTCCTAGCAGATATGCTCTAAAATTCTTCGTAGCCCACACTATGGCTAGAAATTCCTTCTCTATTGTGGAGTGTCTCTTCTCCGTGTCGCTAAGCGCTCTGCTTGCGAAAGCTATTGGTCGGTCATTACCGACTTCCCCTTGTGACAATACTGCCCCTAATGCTTCATTGCTAGCATCAGTGGTCAACAAAAAAGTTTGCTCAAAGTCGGGGTATGCCAAAATTGGTGGCGAGCTAATTATCTCCTTTAGCCTCTCGAATGCTTGCTGACATCTCTCTGTCCATTCGAACTTTGATTCTTTTCGTAGCAACTTATTAATGGGCAAAGCAATTCCGGCTCTTCCACGAACTTTCTTTAATAGTTCACTAGTCCTAGAAATGCTTGCACTTCTTTTCTGTTTCTTGGAACCGCTAAATTTCTAACGCATTCCACCTTCTGCGGGTCAGGCAGTGCTCCTGCCTCTGAGCAACGATGGCCTAAATAAACCACCTCTCTTCGCAAAAATTGACACTTCTCCGTGTTCAATTTCAAATTGTGTTCTCGCAATTTCTGGAGCACCTTGCACAAGCGTTGCGAATGCTGCTGCAAGTTCTTCCCATAAATTACAATATCATCGAGATACACAAAACAATCTAACCCTTGCAAGCCTGTTAGCACATGGTTCATGAGCCGTTGGAAGGTAGCCGGTGCTCCTGATAATCCAAACTGTTTCTGGTTTTCTGGTATTGGTGGTTGATAAACTCTAGTAGGTATTTCATGCTCTACCTCTGGTGTATATGTCAACTGGTCTCCTTCCAGCAAAAATATGTCATGGAATGACGCACAAATGGCCTCTATTGATGCCTTCTCTTCTGAATTCACGCTTGGGTCTAACTTCAAGGATTCCAGCACCCTCTCCATGCTTTTTCTTATATCTACTTGCTTAATCTGAATCACCGATCTATAATTCGGTTCCTTAAAATTATCATAGCTAGTGAACTTGGGTCTAAAATCCTCATCCATCAGGTAGTCCTTTTCCGATGCGTTGAGTACGCAAGCGTTCACCTTACCCTTGTCAACGTGCGTTATGGTTTCTCCCATATATACGCCCTCCGCTAGCTGCTGCTTGTGTAAAACAACAGTCCTAAGTTTCGTATTTACATGCATAGTAACTACTCTGGTTGACCTTCCGTTTACTATCTCCATACCACACTTTTTAACCACAGTCACGGTTCCTTCCTGCCATGACATTAATGGAAAAGTAAGGATTCCATTCTTATTGTTATCGTAGAATGATAACTGCTTGTCTAGCGCATCCAGTATGGTGCGGCCCCAAAGATTATCGCGGCCAATTATCCCATCAGCCGGGACACCTTTCCGATCCACTTCCACTGCATGCACTCTAAAACTTATACTCTTAACTCTACTGTGCCCTATTCTGAGCGACCCCAATGTCTTAATGCACCCTCCAAACGCTCCGTTAAGCGCTCTTAAGTCCATTTGATTAATGTCTAGCCCCTTCCGTAAAACACTAGATTTTACGAGGCTAGTGTCCGCCCCTGAATCTACTAATAGCACTAGCTTTCCACTAGCTGATTCCTTGCAGGGTATCTCGATGAAGGCATCACCTATCCTGTTCAAAGCGAAGCAATGTCCTTCTGTTCCCAACATGGACGCGTATCCACTTCCTCACGCTTCGCGATATTGAAAAGCCGCTTGCTAATCCTTCTCCTGGACTGTAGTTTCTGCATTACTACTCACACGTACTTCCGGTCTAATTATTACTTCCTTTCTTTCGGCTTTCCAGTCTACTGGCCTCGACTGGGCCGCTGGAAGTTTCCCTGGTTCCTTTGTTGGGATTGTCTATCCCTGCATTCCGCTACCCGATGTCCCATTCGCCCACATGAGAAACATCTCAACCCCTGTTTGGTGTTGCGTATCCTTGGTTCACTTCTGGAATTCCAATTTGGTTGCTGCTGACCACTCCCAGTTTTGAAAGGATTTCTTCCTTTGTTAATTCCTTCTATTGAATTAACTCTGGGACTACTGAAGTTACCCCTGCTGTCCCTCAAAGGTGGAACCGGGCGCCTCGTAGCTGGCTGCCTTTTACTCTGATTCCATTCTGTGTCTCCATGGCAATGTCTACTTGCCTCATGACCATATGTTTGGCACTCCATACAGTAGGGTGTATTTTTGCGTATAATGCACTCATCCCTTGTATGACCTTGCTTACGGCAGAACGAACATGTGGGTGCCCTCTGTACAAACCCCCTGTACGAATTTCTCGGATTCGCGGCTCTGCTGTCGGAGACACCGGGATTATATGCTCCTCTGTATATGTTTGGGACGTAATTATTTCCATCTCTGTGCACGACAGCGGCGGTGAACATGTCCTGTCTATTTTCCAACATGTGTACCTCGCCTAACCCAGCCGTATTCTGTTCCACGAGAACTTGTGCTCTAATCGCTTCCTCTACTAATTCCTCCAGAGATCCTGTTCTGCTATTCAGCATATGAATCTTTAGAACGGAGTTGCGGAGCCCCACCACGAAAGTTGTCAACACCGACTCGTCAACTTCGTGTAATAACGCTGTATCTCCAATGCCATTGTACTTATTCCTGATTATTTCCTGGGCCATCATCTGAAGTGACTCTAAACGCTTGGCAAAGGCACGTATGTCTTCACTTGGCAGCTGCTTCCCGATTCTTATTTCTTGGATTATGTGCTCCAAAATTCTCTCCTTCAGATAAGTTCTCCTTATAAGACCGTAAAGCTCGTCCACACTGGCGAATTGCTTTGGCAACACAAGGTTGTACGCCTCTCCAAATAACCATTGCTTAACACAGTCGAAGAAATCCTGCAACTCATCAGGGCTTATGCTTCGCTTTGCAAGCTCACAACCTTGAATGAATCTGTTAACTTCTGACCGTAAATCTTCTGAAGCTGCACCAGTAAACACAGGTACTAGCCTGGCCACTGTCTCTGAAATCTCCTGTACACCCATTTTGCCTATTTTTGTTTTACTTATGACCGGTAAAACTTGAGCGCTATCTTTATGAGTGGTTCCTAGCTTCACTTCTCCAGTATCTGAGAGGTAATTGACCAATGACGGACTCAAACTAATTAGTCTTCGATCGTTTGTTCGTACAGGCGAAATACTGTCCACAGTATTCGGCCTTTCCTGTACCGTTACTGTTTCTGGCTCCTTTGGCGGATATCCCTTATTTTTATTAGTTATCGGACTTCCTGGAGAAAAAGGCTTGACACCGATTTCAGATGCGCCAAACAAAAATCCCGCTTGCCTTTCTTCATTAAGTACTAATTTTGGCTTTACCATGCGGCTTATCCCTTCTGGTGTTAAATATTCCGGCCAACGTACTTCCGGAGGCAATGTCAATACTGTCTGCGTAAATCCAGCTGATGCTGATTTCGATCTCTCCCTATTCAGTGAGACCCTATTGGTCGCCCGTCCTCTTTTTAATTCCGCACACTCCTTTTCCAACAGCGATGCTGCTTCCTCTGTCTCCGTCAATCTCCGAGAAAGTTCCTTTACCCTATTCTCGAGATACTCTTTTTGTGCTCTCAAATCTTCTGTTTTCTCATGAAATTTGAACAACTTTTCTTCTTTCCTTTTTTGGATTGCCGTCAAGGCTTGATCCGCTACTTCTAATGGTGACGCAGCTCCTCCGGTGTTCGCCTGCTTCCACAATTCCTGAGCTTCTTCCCTGCTCGTACTCGCTTCGAACTGGTCAACTATTTTCCCAGTAAACAGTTTCACCTCTGACTGTATTGATTTCAATCTGTTCCTTATTTCCTCGTCTGGCGAAACCAAACTCACAATCTCTTGTCCTAGTCCCTCTAATTCAGAACTAAAGGTATCTGCCCATTCGTTGACCAGACTATTTATGTAGTCTGCGTAATTTTCCGCAAAATATTTTCCCTTGCCGTACTCAACTGCGTGAGGCAACAACAGTCCGTGATTTTTGTTTAACTCTCTCCCCAGATTTTGCAACTGTGTTATTCGCTTGCGGTAATACACGTTGTCCTTACGTAAACTGCCGACTTTCTTAAAATTACGGACCAATTTGTCAATCGCTTCCCCAATTTGCTCCTGCATCAGCAGTAATCCTTGCGCTTCCTTCGTCATATTCCAAATGCCAGAACTGATGGCGTATCCCAATTACAAATAAAAATCCAATAATTATTAAAACTTGTTACAATATTTTATTCTGTCTCACTTAATACAAATTTATTTAAAAAAAACATTCCACCGTAAATTCTATCTTAATATTCCTTTAACTTCCATCATAAGTTCTATGTTCGTTGTCTACCGGCGTCCATTAAGTCCTTCCTTCAATGCAAATTGGTCCTTGACTTCCTCACCAATACTCCTTGTTTTCCACTCACCATCTTTAATAAATCCATAGAAAAGGCCAATGTTTGTAAAAACCGAAATTTGATTTACCGGCAAAAGTGTCTTGATTCATTCCCGGAAATTTGAATCCATATTTAAAAATAAACCCGTAACGTATGCGCCACATAATTGTAGCATTTAAATGTTTTCTTCAACATTGCTACGCAAATCGTAGTTTCCGAACTACAAAAAACTTTGATGCAACAACACGTGTTGTAAACACCTCTTGAAATATTTTTGCCTAATACCCTAAGCTCAAATGCCAATCATTTAAATCAAACCACAAAAATTCAGAACTCCAGAATTTAAACAATACAAAATAATTTAATTATTTCCAAAATAGATGGCATGGCTCAATAGACAATACAAATGTCCCTCACGACAAAAAAACTCAAAACCCCTACCAAAAAAATCCTCACAGCTAGGATGAACATACATAGACCGTCCGATCATACTGACGGTTTATGGTTGCCAGAAAAAGCTGCGTGCAACAGCGCAAACGCGCCTATAGGTTGCGACTTCTTTGACCAGCGCTACGGCGCCTTCAGGGTCGCAGAAGTATCTACTTAAATTACGCTACTATACACTCTACTCACCATAATTTTTTATTCCGATGACATCTTTTTCCTTAGGGTCCTTCGAATTCGTTGCAGGTTGAGGTCCTTCGAATTCGTTGCAGGATGCCTCACTGCTTCAGGGTTCCTTGCCCTGGGATTACTCCAATAGGTCCTTTAGACCGGCTGCGCCAAAATGTTGGGGTATTGTCCTTGTTTGACGGGGGACGTCCTTCTGCTACGCGCGTGTATCTGAAAAGCCTAAATCACTCTTTGTAAAAATCACTACATTACACTTTTAGTTTTTAAAATCACAAGCCTTTATTTCTTAGAATACTAACTCTTATATACTATTTGCAATTCACAATTACAATACAAAAACTGACCTTTCTGGTGTTCCAGTTTCGCACCTGTTAATTGATGTCAGTTGGTCAAGCCAACTGACCTACGCCAATCTGAAATGTTGATGGTGCATTCTAACTTTGAATGCCCTTCGGTGGCTCGACTGCAAAACTGTAGCACCCTAAAAGTTTACATAATAAACATTACATAGGTAATATTAATTCTAAATACTCGCACCCTAAAAATATGTGCTTTCTTAAGTAACTTTAACACATGCTAATCACACAGAATGTGTGGCATCTGTTAGGAGTCGATGCTGTGAGACACTACGCGCAGGCAGCTTGATTCTAGCTCACAACAGCGGGAGCTAAAATATCATGACTATGGGCTTACTGCAGCTGAAATTGAAGCTGCCGAGCATCTGTTATGCCTGCGCGTTCAAACAGAATCATTCGCTTCAGAACGCAACTGTATCATAATTGGTCAAGATATACCAAAAGCCAGCTCATTAAAACAACTTTCACCATACCTGGACGACGACGGACTACTTCGCGTGCAAGGGCAGCCAGCTTCTTGCCGTATAACACCAGACGCCCGATTATACTGCCGTATGGGCACGGTTGGTCGTCCGTTATCACCATTGCCAGATGAAGCACCAGAATCACGAGGCGACTATAAGCAATATTCGTCAGAAATACTGGATTCCCAGAATAAGACAGCTGCTACGAAGCGCAATAGCTGCATGTTAATTTTGCCATATCAGCAAGGCTGAACCGCATACGCCCATGATGGGTCCTTTACCTGAAGATCGGCTTGAGCCATACGTACGGCCCTTTACCTATACAGGACTCGACTATTTTGGGCCTATTTGCGTTACGATAGGACGGCGTACTGAGAAGCGCTGCCTCACAGTACGCGCAATACACTTAGAGATCGCCCACGACTTATCGACGGATTCCTGCATAATCGCCATGCGCAACTTCATGAATCGGAGAGGTACGTCTACGATCTGATAATGGAAAAAACTTTATAGGAGCTAATGAAGAAGCGAAACGTTTTTCTGAAGTTTTTGATACCGAGCGTGTTCAAAACGAATTGTCAACGAAGGGAGTTGAGTGGTTCTTCAACTGCCCTGCCAACCCATCGGAAGGAGGAGTGTGGGAAAGAATGGTGCAGTGCGTAAAAAAAGTTCTCCGACATTCATTAAAAGAAGGAGTGCCACGTGAGCATGTCCCAAAGAGCTTTCTGATAGAAGCAGAGAATATAGTAAAATCACGCCCATTGACGCACCTACCCATCTCTCCCTACGAAGAGGAACCACTAACACCGAATCACTTCCTGATTGGCGTAGGTAATGCCTCGAAAACGCCTAGTGTCAATACTCCTGAAGAAAAGGTACTTGGTTTACGCAAACAGTGGCGCATTGCACGGAGCCTAAGGAACGCATTCTGGAAACGATGGGTACTGGAGTATTTGCCGACGCTAACCCGAAGAATCAAATGGTGTCAGCGAACAGCACCTCTTAGAGAAGGTGATGCAGTATTTATTTGTGATCCGAATATGCCAAGAAATCTGTGGCGACGTGGAATTGTTGAACGAGTGCACACTGGCGCGGATGGTGTAGTTCGGCGTGCGGACGTGCGTACGGTTGGCGGACTTCTGCAACGAGCGGTATCTAAACTGGCAGTCTTGGATCTGGAGAATAGTGAAGCTGATCGCTCCACGGGGGTGTTGGAAAATAGTATTATTAACTTTCGTTAGATTTATAGTTAAAATTCAGAGACCCGTTTTGTACAACTCTCGGTTATAAACCAATGTTGCGCATTCTTCTTTCTCTCTTTTCCTATGTTCGTCAAAGCACTGCCTAAAATGGCCATTTGATCTTGAACATCGAAAGAGTGAAGAGAGGGTATAAAACTGCAGTAAGTTTGTAGTATTTGATCATCAATGTACTGAATTTAATTATTTTAATGAATAAACATACGTACACCCGTAGTTGTTTTAAGCAAACCCTCTTTAGCCAAAGTCGTATGTTTATACATATGTATATGTATAAGTGTGTGCAGATGTATTTGTATATGTATATATTTATGTAAATGTATATGTGTATTTATAGTTATAAGTATTTGTATATGTCTATGCAAATGTATATCTATGTGTGCATATATTTGTATAAGTATATGTACAGGTTGTCAAGTAATTGTTTGCAAAATAAAAAACGTGATGAAATTTTCACTTTAATATTGATTTGAAGCAAGAAATGCATATATTTAATAAAAAAAAATATTATAATTTAATATTTGCCAATTTTCCACAACAGAAAACTTCAAAAAAATTATTTAATAATTACAAAAAGATCCGTTTCTGTGGCAAAATAAAAAACAATGGCCATTTCATGGTGTCAAATAATTCTTTGCAAAATTCATGGAACATACAAATAAGCTATTAAACTAATAATTAATAATTGAATACTAAATGTGACTACCAATAGAATCAATAACGGCTTACAACCTTTTTGATATAGACGCAATAAGTTTGTGTATATCGTGTTATTCGGGCACCTTTTCCCATTCCTTCCTCCTAACTCTTATTAGAAGCGCTTTTTAGTTGGAACCTGATTTGCAACTGTTTTTAAGGTGTGCCCATATATTCTCGATGGGGTTCATATCAGGGATTTGTCCTGGTGTGTCTCTGACTGTATATAGGCAATTATACTCGTATATCATCCAGCTCCTGCACAAGAGCGATTTGCACAAGAGGTCATTGTTCTGATACACTTTGAACTTTAACTTTTCGGATTTCTGTGGGCCAATGAAGTCCAAATTCTGAACACTTTTTTTCAATTCGTTTATATACTCGTACATATATATAGATATACGAGAATATCTATATATATATAAAAATGAATGTTTGTTTGTTAGTGACGCTAAGGCTCGAGAACGGCTGGACCAATCTTGATGGAATTTTCAGAGGTTGTTCGTTGTGGATCTGGGAAGGTTTAGAAATAAAAAACCTTATACTTTTCCTGAAGAAAAGTCGGAAAATTTAAAAATTCCAAAAAGGACTTTTTTCCATACAAAATTTTTTTTCTTTCAAATTTTTTTTTCCAATTGTTTCTTGCAAATCTATCGACCTCAAAACAGTCGGAAAATTCGAAAATTAGAAAAACCTAATCTCCCTTTTTGTTCTCATTCTTTTTGTATCTGCGTGGTGTTGGACGCCCACATTTAGTTTCATATTGGTGTTGTAAGCACTGACTGATACTCCAATAACTCAACAGATGGAGCTGTAGACGCTTATTTATTTTGACAGCTGCGTATATTGTTTGTTTTTTCTGATTTGTTTATTCGAACAGTGCGGACACGGTCAATTGACTTTCTGACATTTTTCCAAATTTTAATTGATTTCTCGATTTAAATTCATTACATTAAACTGTTAAATTGTTTACATTCACGAAATATTTGATTTTAAATCTGTGGATCATCAGTTTTTGAGTGAAATTATTGACATTTCAAACAAAAAAAGTGCGTTCATTATTTTCGTTTGTTGGTGAATACCTAACCTCATTTCCATTGGAATTTATTTGTGTTATTTCTTCAGCTGATTTGTAAAATATTTGAATCGTTCAATTTCGGTCATTTGCTTTCTTTATTTCGGCTATTCAAAAGGTAAATTATTGAAAATTATTCCGTGAAAACTTTATGTGTGTTTCATACAAAGTGATCAATTACAGATTGAAATTTGTTACGATGCCACAAAGAGGTCGCGCTAATATCGGTCGGCGTTCCTGACGTAGAACGGACCAACGTAATTATTCAGCACGTCGTACGGAAGAGGAAAATGATACTGCAAGGGAATCTGCTCGAATCGGAATGATTGAACATCGTGCGCGACAATCACAAGTGGCTCACGAAGCTTACAATGAGCAACAACGATTGAGAAGAAGACAAGTTCGTGCTCAGGAAATTCATGAAGCAAGAGAACGTTTTGCTGCTCACCGACAACGCCAGCAACAACAACGATTGCCTAATTTGAATATCGAACGTGCAGCCTTTCGATATGAGCCGGACATTGAATACGGTGCGCACGAATCAGTTCGATTTGGTTCGATGTCGTTCGTTTGCCCGCATTGCGATGCACTGAAAATCCCAAAAGAACCGGCCGGATTGTGTTGTGCAAGCGAAAAAGTGAAATTACCAGAGTTACTTCCTCCACCAGAGCCATTGCGGTCGTTGCTTTACGGTGAATCTCCAAATTCGAATAATTTTTTACAAAATTCCAGGATGTATAACGATTGTTTTCAAATGACGTAGTTTCGTGTGGAAATTGTGAATGAACATAATTACAATCCCACATTCCAGGTTAGTTCACCAACAATCTAACACTTATCATCTCGCCAATAAAATACAGAAATTAACATATTTGTCTGCAACTATACAGATTCACGGGCAAATTTATCATCTTGCTGGATCGCTGTTGCTGCATCCTGATCAAGATCACATGCAGAAGTGAATCGACGCTGTGCAATTTTCAATGCGACGAAGAAAGAAATTGTGCAGCAATTGCAAGAAATGTTGCATGAACACAACGAACTAATTTGATTATTCAAAACTTCGTTAGAAACGATGCCATCTGATGATCACAGAATTGTCATAAAAACGGACAAACGACCAGCAGGCGCTCATGAACGGCAATATAATGCACCGACGGCCGATGAAATATCAATTGTTGTTGTTGGTGATAATTTAGAATCCCGTGATATTGTTATTATAGGTCGAGCTGGAGATGCATTAGAGCGAATGAGTGAAACTCATCGATCGTATAACTCACTACAATATCCGCTTATGTTCTGCCGTGGTGACGATGGATATCACTTGAGATACAACATGATAAAACCTGCCAATGGTTAGTAGAAGAAAAACAAACACTCTTGATTGTAACTTCATTTTTTGTTAACTTTTAGGTGTCGATACAAATAAGAAGGTCAGTGCAATGAACTTTTACGCGTATCGATTGATGATTCGCGAAGGAATTGACAACCATCTCTTGAGATATCGCCGATTATTTCAACAGTATGCAGTTGATGTGTACGTGACGATGGAGACAGAACGACTCAATTTAATTCGCTTCAATCAGACCAAGCTTCGATCAAAAGAGTATATTCACTTGCGAGATGCGGTCAATAGCGATAAAGATGTGACAAACCTTGGCCGACTCACGATTTTGCCATCAACATACATTGGCAGCCCAAGGCACATGCACGAGTACTCGCAGGATGCGATGACATACGTGCGGAATTATAGACGGCCGGATTTGTTTGTTACATTCACTTGCAATCCAAAATGCCCACAGATAACGGAATTATTGAATCGCGGTCAATCAGCAAGCGATCGTCACGATGTCACAGCACGAGTTTTCAACCAACAGCTACGAAATTTGATGGACTTTATCGTGAAGCAACGTATATATGGTGCTGTTAGATGCTGGATGTACTCTGTTGAGTGGCAAATAATAGGTTTGCCGCACGCACACATTCTTCTTTGGATGGTGGACAAGATTACACCAGATCAAATTGATGAAATCATTTCTGCGGAAATTCCTGATCCAGAGATAGATCCAGAATTATACGAAGTGGTGAAAACCAACATGTTTCATCGACCTTGCGGACACTACAATCCCACTTCGGTTTGTATGTCTGACAATAAATGCACGAAACACTATCCACGTGCTTTTCTTTCGGAAACGCAATCTGGAAATGATCTATCGGCGTCGCTCATCAGACAAAAATGGCAGAACATTCAGCATTCAATTTAGAGGAGCGAATATCGAAGTTGACAACACATGGATCGTACCATATTCGCCAATATTGTCTAAGACATTCAAAACTCATATCAATGTTAAGTATTGCAGTTCTGTGAAATCGATCAAATACGTTTGCAAGTACGTCACCAAAGGAAGCGACATGGCGGTTATTGGCCTTGAACGAGATGAGATCAGCAAGTATCAAATGGGTCGATACGTGAACTGCAATGAAGCGCTTTGGACAATATTTTATTTTGTAATTCATGAGCGTTTTCCGACTGTTGTGCATCTCGCAGTTCATTTGGAGAATGGCCAAAGAGTGTATTTCAACCCAGAGAATGCAGTGCAACGAGCGGAAACACCACCAGCAACAACATTGACGAGTTTTTTCTCAACTTGCGCCAGTGATCCGTTTGCGAGAACATTGCTTTATTCGGAAATGCCTCGATATTATACATGGAATGCATCGTCGAAGAAATGGTTACGCAGAAAGCAAGGCCAACCAGTAGATGGACATCCAGGTCGACATGTCAGCCTTCAAATCCGCGTCAATTATGGGATACGTACAAAAATTGCATTGCCGAAGACAATTTAAATCGTATTCGAGTGGCAACATGGAATTCAGAATTGCAAATGAACGATGACATCTACAACGAAGCATTGGTGTTGATTGAAGATTTGTGTTTGCTTATGAGTGGCAAACTATTGACTGAAATTCATATGCAAGCGCCAAATCGTCAAATCAGAGGTGTACTGAATCGTGAATTGGAACGTGAGCGGGCATACGACAGAATAACTTTGGAACAACAAGTACAAAGAAATGTTCCATTATTGATTGAGCAGCAAAAGAGTGCGTATGATGAATTGATGAAGGCTGTCAATGATGGAAACGGTGGACTATTTTTTCTTGATGCGCCCGGCGGAACTGGGAAAACGTTCCTGATATCATTGATTTTGGCAACAATACGATCTCAAAATGGCATTGCGTTGGCTCTCGCATCTACTGGGATTGCTGCAACTCTACTAGAAGGTGGAAGAACGGCACATTCGGCACTGAAATCAATGAAACACCTGTTTGCAACATTTCAAAGCAATCAGCTATGGCAAAAGTGTTGAAGAATTGTAAACTGATAGTATGGGATGAGTGTACGATGGCTCACAAACGGTCTCTAGAAGCACTTGACAGAACAATGAAAGATCTGCGGAATAATAATCGTCGCTTTAGTGGCGGAATGATACTATTAGCAGGCGATTTTCGACAAACACTTCCTGTTGTACAGAAATCAACAGCGGCGGATGAATTGAACGCATGTCTCAAGTTATCGTATTTGTGGCGGTTCGTGAAAACCATACGATTGACTATGAATATGCGAGTGTTCCTGCAACAGGATAGCACCGCAGAAGTTTTCTCTATTTAACTGCTAATAATTGGAAATGGGCAAATTCCGGTTGATACTTCCAGTGGTTTGATATCAATTCCACCTTCCGCCTTTGTCAATTCACTTCAACGAAAGCTGAACTCATCACGAATGTTTATCCGAACATTGGCCAAAATTATCGTAACTACGATTGGTTGGGTGCACGCGAAATTTTAACTGCCAAAAATACCGATGGTAATGACTTAAACTGGACGATTTAACGTCAAATTCCGGGAGATTTGCGCTCATACAAATCGATCGATCGAGTTGAAAATGAAGACGAAGCCGTGAATTATCCAGTGGAATTTCTAAATTTTTTGGATTTGCCTGGCATGCCGCCGCATCATTTGCGTCTCAAAGTTGGATCTGTCATTATTATGCTTCGAAATCTTCAAGCGCCGAAACTGTGTAATGGAACCCGACTGATTGTGACGCAGCTATCGAATAATGTGATAGTTGCAAGAATTTTTAAAGGTTGCAGAATGCTTGATTCCACGAATTCCTTTGAGTTCCAACGATTTGCCATTTCAGTTCAAACGTATTCAGTTTCCAGTGAAACTTGCATTTGCGATGACAATTAACAGGTCACAAGGACAGTCGCTGGAAGTGTGTGGCATAAATCTGGAAATGCCATGTTTTTTACACGGCCAGCTATACGTGGCGTGTTCACTTGTTGGAAAACCATCTTCTCTGTACATTTACGCACCAGAACAGAAAACTAAAAATGTTGTTTATCAAGCTGCGTTACATTGAAAAAAATTTAGAAAAATCGCAAATAAATGATTTTCAACACAATATAAATTCAACTTTCTTTTCTTTTCAAAACACATAATTTCACGCAGGGCAATGCCTGCGGGGTCAGCTAGTATACATATATATATATATATATATATATATATATATATATATATATATATATATGTATACTAGCTGACCCCGCAGGCATTGCCCTGCGTGAAATTATGTGTTTTGAAAAGAAAAGAAAGTTGAATTTATATTGTGTTGAAAATCATTTATTTGCGATTTTTCTAAATTTTTTTCAATGTAACGCAGCTTGATAAACAACATTTTTAGTTTTCTGTTCTGGTGCGTAAATGTACAGAGAAGATGGTTTTCCAACAAGTGAACACGCCACGTATAGCTGGCCGTGTAAAAAACATGGCATTTCCAGATTTATGCCACACACTTCCAGCGACTGTCCTTGTGACCTGTTAATTGTCATCGCAAATGCAAGTTTCACTGGAAACTGAATACGTTTGAACTGAAATGGCAAATCGTTGGAACTCAAAGGAATTCGTGGAATCAAGCATTCTGCAACCTTTAAAAATTCTTGCAACTATCACATTATTCGATAGCTGCGTCACAATCAGTCGGGTTCCATTACACAGTTTCGGCGCTTGAAGATTTCGAAGCATAATAATGACAGATCCAACTTTGAGACGCAAATCCAAAAATGCCAGGCAAATCCAAAAAATTTAGAAATTCCACTGGATAATTCACGGCTTCGTCTTCATTTTCAACTCGATCGATCGATTTGTATGAGCGCAAATCTCCCGGAATTTGACGTTAAATCGTCCAGTTTAAGTCATTACCATCGGTATTTTTGGCAGTTAAAATTTCGCGTGCACCCAACCAATCGTAGTTACGATAATTTTGGCCAATGTTCGGATAAACATTCGTGATGAGTTCAGCTTTCGTTGAAGTGAATTGACAAAGGCGGAAGGTGGAATTGATATCAAACCACTGGAAGTATCAACCGGAATTTGCCCATTTCCAATTCTTAGCAGTTAAATAGAGAAAACTTCTGCGGTGCTATCCTGTTGCAGGAACACTCGCATATTCATAGTCAATCGTATGGTTTTCACGTACCGCCACAAATACGATAACTTGAGACATGCGTTCAATTCATCCGCCGCTGTTGATTTCTGTACAACAGGAAGTGTTTGTCGAAAATCGCCTGCTAATAGTATCATTCCGCCACTAAAGCGACGATTATTATTCCGCAGATCTTTCATTGTTCTGTCAAGTGCTTCTAGAGACCGTTTGTGAGCCATTGTGCACTCATCCCATACTATCAGTTTACAATTCTTCAACACTTTTGCCATAGCTGATTGCTTTGAAATGTTGCAAACAGGTGTTTCATTGATTTCAGTGCCGAATGTGCCGTTCTTCCACCTTCTAGTAGAGTTGCAGCAATCCCAGTAGATGCGAGAGCCAACGCAATGCCATTTTGAGATCGTATTGTTGCCAAAATCAATGATATCAGGAACGTTTTCCCAGTTCCGCCGGGCGCATCAAGAAAAAATAGTCCACCGTTTCCATCATTGACAGCCTTCATCAATTCATCATACGCACTCTTTTGCTGCTCATTCAATAATGGAACATTTCTTTGTACTTGTTGTTCCAAAGTTATTCTGTCGTATGCCCGCTCACGTTCCAATTCACGATTCAGTACACCTCTGATTTGACGATTTGGCGCTTGCATATGAATTTCAGTCAATAGTTTGCCACTCATAAGCAAACACAAATCTTCAATCAACACCAATGCTTCGTTGTAGATGTCATCGTTCATTTGCAATTCTGAATTCCATGTTGCCACTCGAATACGATTTAAATTGTCTTCGGCAATGCAATTTTTGTACGTATCCCATAATTGACGCGGATTTGAAGGCTGACATGTCGACCTGGATGTCCATCTACTGGTTGGCCTTGCTTTCTGCGTAACCATTTCTTCGACGATGCATTCCATGTATAATATCGAGGCATTTCCGAATAAAGCAATGTTCTCGCAAACGGATCACTGGCGCAAGTTGAGAAAAAACTCGTCAATGTTGTTGCTGGTGGTGTTTCCGCTCGTTGCACTGCATTCTCTGGGTTGAAATACACTCTTTGGCCATTCTCCAAATGAACTGCGAGATGCACAACAGTCGGAAAACGCTCATGAATTACAAAATAAAATATTGTCCAAAGCGCTTCATTGCAGTTCACGTATCGACCCATTTGATACTTGCTGATCTCATCTCGTTCAAGGCCAATAACCGCCATGTCGCTTCCTTTGGTGACGTACTTGCAAACGTATTTGATCGATTTCACAGAACTGCAATACTCAACATTGATATGAGTTTTGAATGTCTTAGACAATATTGGCGAATATGGTACGATCCATGTGTTGTCAACTTCGATATTCGCTCCTCTAAATTGAATGCTGAATGTTCTGCCATTTTTGTCTGATGAGCGACGCCGATAGATCATTTCCAGATTGCGTTTCCGAAAGAAAAGCACGTGGATAGGGTTTCGTGCATTTATTGTCAGACATACAAACCGAAGTGGGATTGTAGTGTCCGCAAGGTCGATGAAACATGTTGGTTTTCACCACTTCGTATAATTCTGGATCTATCTCTGGATCAGGAATTTCCGCAGAAATGATTTCATCAATTTGATCTGGTGTAATCTTGTCCACCATCCAAAGAAGAATGTGTGCGTGCGGCAAACCTATTATTTGCCACTCAACAGAGTACATCCAGCATCTAACAGCACCATATATACGTTGCTTCACGATAAAGTCCATCAAATTTCGTAGCTGTTGGTTGAAAACTCGTGCTGTGACATCGTGACGATCGCTTGCTGATTGACCGCGATTCAATAATTCCGTTATCTGTGGGCATTTTGGATTGCAAGTGAATGTAACAAACAAATCCGGCCGTCTATAATTCCGCACGTATGTCATCGCATCCTGCGAGTACTCGTGCATGTGCCTTGGGCTGCCAATGTATGTTGATGGCAAAATCGTGAGTCGGCCAAGGTTTGTCACATCTTTATCGCTATTGACCGCATCTCGCAAGTGAATATACTCTTTTGATCGAAGCTTGGTCTGATTGAAGCGAATTAAATTGAGTCGTTCTGTCTCCATCGTCACGTACACATCAACTGCATACTGTTGAAATAATCGGCGATATCTCAAGAGATGGTTGTCAATTCCTTCGCGAATCATCAATCGATACGCGTAAAAGTTCATTGCACTGACCTTCTTATTTGTATCGACACCTAAAAGTTAACAAAAAATGAAGTTACAATCAAGAGTGTTTGTTTTTCTTCTACTAACCATTGGCAGGTTTGATCATGTTGTATCTCAAGTGATATCCATCGTCACCACGGCAGAACATAAGCGGATATTGTAGTGAGTTATACGATCGATGAGTTTCACTCATTCGCTCTAATGCATCTCCAGCTCGACCTATAATAACAATATCACGGGATTCTAAATTATCACCAACAACAACAATTGATATTTCATCGGCCGTCGGTGCATTATATTGCCGTTCATGAGCGCCTGCTGGTCGTTTGTCCGTTTTTATGACAATTCTGTGATCATCAGATGGCATCGTTTCTAACGAAGTTTTGAATAATCAAATTAGTTCGTTGTGTTCATGCAACATTTCTTGCAATTGCTGCACAATTTCTTTCTTCGTCGCATTGAAAATTGCACAGCGTCGATTCACTTCTGCATGTGATCTTGATCAGGATGCAGCAACAGCGATCCAGCAAGATGATAAATTTGCCCGTGAATCTGTATAGTTGCAGACAAATATGTTAATTTCTGTATTTTATTGGCGAGATGATAAGTGTTAGATTGTTGGTGAACTAACCTGGAATGTGGGATTGTAATTATGTTCATTCACAATTTCCATACGAAACTACGTCATTTGAAAACAATCGTTATACATCCTGGAATTTTGTAAAAAATTATTCGAATTTGGAGATTCACCGTAAAGCAACGACCGCAATGGCTCTGGTGGAGGAAGTAACTCTGGTAATTTCACTTTTTCGCTTGCACAACACAATCCGGCCGGTTCTTTTGGAATTTTCAGTGCATCGCAATGCGGGCAAACGAACGACATCGAACCAAATCGAACTGATTCGTGCGCACCGTATTCAATGTCCGGCTCATATCGAAAGGCTGCACGTTCGATATTCAAATTAGGCAATCGTTGTTGTTGCTGGCGTTGTCGGTGAGCAGCAAAACGTTCTCTTGCTTCATGAATTTCCTGAGCACGAACTTGTCTTCTTCTCAATCGTTGTTGCTCATTGTAAGCTTCGTGAGCCACTTGTGATTGTCGCGCACGATGTTCAATCATTCCGATTCGAGCAGATTCCCTTGCAGTATCATTTTCCTCTTCCGTACGACGTGCTGAATAATTACGTTGGTCCGTTCTACGTCAGGAACGCCGACCGATATTAGCGCGACCTCTTTGTGGCATCGTAACAAATTTCAATCTGTAATTGATCACTTTGTATGAAACACACATAAAGTTTTCACGGAATAATTTTCAATAATCTACCTTTTGAATAGCCGAAATAAAGAAAGCAAATGACCGAAATTGAACGATTCAAATATTTTACAAATCAGCTGAAGAAATAACACAAATAAATTCCAATGGAAATGAGGTTAGGTATTCACCAACAAACGAAAATAATGAACGCACTTTTTTTGTTTGAAATGTCAATAATTTCACTCAAAAACTGATGATCCACAGATTTAAAATCAAATATTTCGTGAATGTAAACAATTTAACAGTTTAATGTAATGAATTTAAATCGAGAAATCAATTAAAATTTGGAAAAATGTCAGAAAGTCAATTGACCGTGTCCGCACTGTTCGAATAAACAAATCAGAAAAAACAAACAATATACGCAGCTGTCAAAATAAATAAGCGTCTACAGCTCCATCTGTTGAGTTATTGGAGTATCAGTCAGTGCTTACAACACCAATATGAAACTAAATGTGGGCGTCCAACACCACGCAGATACAAAAAGAATGAGAACAAAAAGGGAGATTAGGTTTTTCTAATTTTCGAATTTTCCGACTGTTTTGAGGTCGATAGATTTGCAAGAAACAATTGGAAAAAAAAATTTGAAAGAAAAAAAATTTTGTATGGAAAAAAGTCCTTTTTGGAATTTTTAAATTTTCCGACTTTTCTTCAGGAAAAGTATAAGGTTTTTTATTTCTAAACCTTCCCAGATCCACAACGAACTACCTCTGAAAATTCCATCAAGATTGGTCCAGCCGTTCTCGAGCCTTAGCGTCACTAACAAACAAACATTCATTTTTATATATATATATAGATATTCTCGTATATCTATATATATGTACGAGTATATAAACGAATTGAAAAAAAGTGTTCAGAATTTGGACTTCATTGGCCCACAGAATTCCGAAAAGTTAAAGTTCAAAGTGTATCAGAACAATGACCTCTTGTGCAAATCGCTCTTGTGCAGGAGCTGGATGATATACGAGTATAATTGCCTATATACAGTCAGAGACACACCAGGACAAATCCCTGATATGAACCCCATCGAGAATATATGGGCACACCTTAAAAACAGTTGCAAATCAGGTTCCAACTAAAAAGCGCTTCTAATAAGAGTTAGGAGGAAGGAATGGGAAAAGGTGCCCGAATAACACGATATACACAAACTTATTGCGTCTATGTCAAAAAGGGTGTAAGCCGTTATTGATTCTATTGGTAGTCACATTTAGTATACAATTATTTATTATTAGTTTAATAGCTTATTTGTTATTTCCATGAATTTTGCAAAGAATTATTTGACACCATGAAATGGCCATTGTTTTTTATTTTGCCACAGAAACGGATCTTTTTGTAATTATTAAATAATTTTTTTGAAGTTTTCTGTTGTGGAAAATTGGCAAATATTAAATTATAATATTTTTTTTTATTAAATATATGCATTTCTTGCTTCAAATCAATATTAAAGTGAAAATTTCATCACGTTTTTTATTTTGCAAACAATTACTTGACAACCTGTACATATACTTATACAAATATATGCACACATAGATATACATTTGCATAGACATATACAAATACTTATAACTATAAATACACATATACATTTACATAAATATATACATATACAAATACATCTGCACACACTTATACATATACATATGTATAAACATACGACTTTGGCTAAAGAGGGTTTGCTTAAAACAACTACGGGTGTACGTATGTTTATTCATTAAAATAATTAAATTCAGTACATTGATGATCAAATACTACAAACTTACTGCAGTTTTATACCCTCTCTTCACTCTTTCGATGTTCAAGATAAAATGGCCATTTTAGGCAGTGCTTTGACGAACATAGGAAAAGAGAGAAAGAAGAATGCGCAACATTGGTTTATAACCGAGAGTTGTACAAAACGGGTCTCTGAATTTTAACTATAAATCTAACGAAAGTTAATAATACTATTTTCCAACACCCCCGTGGAGCGATCAGCTTCACTATTCTCCAGATCCAAGACTGCCAGTTTAGATACCGCTCGTTGCAGAAGTCCGCCAACCGTACGCACGTCCGCACGCCGAACTACACCATCCGCGCCAGTGTGCACTCGTTCAACAATTCCACGTCGCCACAGATTTCTTGGCATATTCGGATCACAAATAAATACTGCATCACCTTCTCTAAGAGGTGCTGTTCGCTGACACCATTTGATTCTTCGGGTTAGCGTCGGCAAATACTCCAGTACCCATCGTTTCCAGAATGCGTTCCTTAGGCTCCGTGCAATGCGCCACTGTTTGCGTAAACCAAGTACCTTTTCTTCAGGAGTATTGACACTTGGCGTTTTCGAGGCATTACCTACGCCAATCAGGAAGTGATTCGGTGTTAGTGGTTCCTCTTCGTAGGGAGAGATGGGTAGGTGCGTCAATGGGCGTGATTTTACTATATTCTCTGCTTCTATCAGAAAGCTCTTTGGGACATGCTCACGTGGCACTCCTTCTTTTAATGAATGTCGGAGAACTTTTTTTACGCACTGCACCATTCTTTCCCACACTCCTCCTTCCGATGGGTTGGCAGGGCAGTTGAAGAACCACTCAACTCCCTTCGTTGACAATTCGTTTTGAACACGCTCGGTATCAAAAACTTCAGAAAAACGTTTCGCTTCTTCATTAGCTCCTATAAAGTTTTTTCCATTATCAGATCGTAGACGTACCTCTCCGATTCATGAAGTTGCGCATGGCGATTATGCAGGAATCCGTCGATAAGTCGTGGGCGATCTCTAAGTGTATTGCGCGTACTGTGAGGCAGCGCTTCTCAGTACGCCGTCCTATCGTAACGCAAATAGGCCCAAAATAGTCGAGTCCTGTATAGGTAAAGGGCCGTACGTATGGCTCAAGCCGATCTTCAGGTAAAGGACCCATCATGGGCGTATGCGGTTCAGCCTTGCTGATATGGCAAAATTAACATGCAGCTATTGCGCTTCGTAGCAGCTGTCTTATTCTGGGAATCCAGTATTTCTGACGAATATTGCTTATAGTCGCCTCGTGATTCTGGTGCTTCATCTGGCAATGGTGATAACGGACGGCCAACCGTGCCCATACGGCAGTATAATCGGGCGTCTGGTGTTATACGGCAAGAAGCTGGCTGCCCTTGCACGCGAAGTAGTCCGTCGTCGTCCAGGTATGGTGAAAGTTGTTTTAATGAGCTGGCTTTTGGTATATCTTGACCAATTATGATACAGTTGCGTTCTGAAGCGAATGATTCTGTTTGAACGCGCAGGCATAACAGATGCTCGGCAGCTTCAATTTCAGCTGCAGTAAGCCCATAGTCATGATATTTTAGCTCCCGCTGTTGTGAGCTAGAATCAAGCTGCCTGCGCGTAGTGTCTCACAGCATCGACTCCTAACAGATGCCACACATTCTGTGTGATTAGCATGTGTTAAAGTTACTTAAGAAAGCACATATTTTTAGGGTGCGAGTATTTAGAATTAATATTACCTATGTAATGTTTATTATGTAAACTTTTAGGGTGCTACAGTTTTGCAGTCGAGCCACCGAAGGGCATTCAAAGTTAGAATGCACCATCAACATTTCAGATTGGCGTAGGTCAGTTGGCTTGACCAACTGACATCAATTAACAGGTGCGAAACTGGAACACCAGAAAGGTCAGTTTTTGTATTGTAATTGTGAATTGCAAATAGTATATAAGAGTTAGTATTCTAAGAAATAAAGGCTTGTGATTTTAAAAACTAAAAGTGTAATGTAGTGATTTTTACAAAGAGTGATTTAGGCTTTTCAGATACACGCGCGTAGCAGAAGGACGTCCCCCGTCAAACAAGGACAATACCCCAACATTTTGGCGCAGCCGGTCTAAAGGACCTATTGGAGTAATCCCAGGGCAAGGAACCCTGAAGCAGTGAGGCATCCTGCAACGAATTCGAAGGACCTCAACCTGCAACGAATTCGAAGGACCCTAAGGAAAAAGATGTCATCGGAATAAAAAATTATGGTGAGTAGAGTGTATAGTAGCGTAATTTAAGTAGATACTTCTGCGACCCTGAAGGCGCCGTAGCGCTGGTCAAAGAAGTCGCAACCTATAGGCGCGTTTGCGCTGTTGCACGCAGCTTTTTCTGGCAACCATAAACCGTCAGTATGATCGGACGGTCTATGTATGTTCATCCTAGCTGTGAGGATTTTTTTGGTAGGGGTTTTGAGTTTTTTTGTCGTGAGGGACATTTGTATTGTCTATTGAGCCATGCCATCTATTTTGGAAATAATTAAATTATTTTGTATTGTTTAAATTCTGGAGTTCTGAATTTTTGTGGTTTGATTTAAATGATTGGCATTTGAGCTTAGGGTATTAGGCAAAAATATTTCAAGAGGTGTTTACAACACGTGTTGTTGCATCAAAGTTTTTTGTAGTTCGGAAACTACGATTTGCGTAGCAATGTTGAAGAAAACATTTAAATGCTACAATTATGTGGCGCATACGTTACGGGTTTATTTTTAAATATGGATTCAAATTTCCGGGAATGAATCAAGACACTTTTGCCGGTAAATCAAATTTCGGTTTTTACAAACATTGGCCTTTTCTATGGATTTATTAAAGATGGTGAGTGGAAAACAAGGAGTATTGGTGAGGAAGTCAAGGACCAATTTGCATTGAAGGAAGGACTTAATGGACGCCGGTAGACAACGAACATAGAACTTATGATGGAAGTTAAAGGAATATTAAGATAGAATTTACGGTGGAATGTTTTTTTTTAATAAATTTGTATTAAGTGAGACAGAATAAAATATTGTAACAAGTTTTAATAATTATTGGATTTTTATTTGTAATTGGGATACGCCATCAGTTCTGGCATTTGGAATATGACGAAGGAAGCGCAAGGATTACTGCTGATGCAGGAGCAAATTGGGGAAGCGATTGACAAATTGGTCCGTAATTTTAAGAAAGACGGCAGTTTACGTAAGGACAACGTGTATTACCGCAAGCGAATAACACAGTTGCAAAATCTGGGGAGAGAGTTAAACAAAAATCACGGACTGTTGTTGCCTCACGCAGTTGAGTACGCTGGAGTCAGCTGGATTTACGCAGACAGTATTGACATTGCCTCCGGAAGTACGTTGGCCGGAATATTTAACACCAGAAGGGATAAGCCGCATGGTAAAGCCAAAATTAGTACTTAATGAAGAAAGGCAAGCGGGATTTTTGTTTGGCGCATCTGAAATCGGTGTCAAGCCTTTTTCTCCAGGAAGTCCGATAACTAATAAAAATAAGGGATATCCGCCAAAGGAGCCAGAAACAGTAACGGTACAGGAAAGGCCGAATACTGTGGACAGTATTTCGCCTGTACGAACAAACGATCGAAGACTAATTAGTTTGAGTCCGTCATTGGTCAATTACCTCTCAGATACTGGAGAAGTGAAGCTAGGAACCACTCATAAAGATAGCGCTCAAGTTTTACCGGTCATAAGTAAAACAAAAATAGGCAAAATGGGTGTACAGGAGATTTCAGAGACAGTGGCCAGGCTAGTACCTGTGTTTACTGGTGCAGCTTCAGAAGATTTACGGTCAGAAGTTAACAGATTCATTCAAGGTTGTGAGCTTGCAAAGCGAAGCATAAGCCCTGATGAGTTGCAGGATTTCTTCGACTGTGTTAAGCAATGGTTATTTGGAGAGGCGTACAACCTTGTGTTGCCAAAGCAATTCGCCAGTGTGGACGAGCTTTACGGTCTTATAAGGAGAACTTATCTGAAGGAGAGAATTTTGGAGCACATAATCCAAGAAATAAGAATCGGGAAGCAGCTGCCAAGTGAAGACATACGTGCCTTTGCCAAGCGTTTAGAGTCACTTCAGATGATGGCCCAGGAAATAATCAGGAATAAGTACAATGGCATTGGAGATACAGCGTTATTACACGAAGTTGACGAGTCGGTGTTGACAACTTTCGTGGTGGGGCTCCGCAACTCCGTTCTAAAGATTCATATGCTGAATAGCAGAACAGGATCTCTGGAGGAATTAGTAGAGGAAGCGATTAGAGCACAAGTTCTCGTGGAACAGAATACGGCTGGGTTAGGCGAGGTACACATGTTGGAAAATAGACAGGACATGTTCACCGCCGCTGTCGTGCACAGAGATGGAAATAATTACGTCCCAAACATATACAGAGGAGCATATAATCCCGGTGTCTCCGACAGCAGAGCCGCGAATCCGAGAAATTCGTACAGGGGGTTTGTACAGAGGGCACCCACATGTTCGTTCTGCCGTAAGCAAGGTCATACAAGGGATGAGTGCATTATACGCAAAAATACACCCTACTGTATGGAGTGCCAAACATATGGTCATGAGGCAAGTAGACATTGCCATGGAGACACAGAATGGAATCAGAGTAAAAGGCAGCCAGCTACGAGGCGCCCGGTTCCACCTTTGAGGGACAGCAGGGGTAACTTCAGTAGTCCCAGAGTTAATTCAATAGAAGGAATTAACAAAGGAAGAAATCCTTTCAAAACTGGGAGTGGTCAGCAGCAACCAAATTGGAATTCCAGAAGTGAACCAAGGATACGCAACACCAAACAGGGGTTGAGATGTTTCTCATGTGGGCGAATGGGACATCGGGCAGCGGAATGCAGGGATAGACAATCCCAACAAAGGAACCAGGGAAACTTCCAGCGGCCCAGTCGAGGCCAGTAGACTGGAAAGCCGAAAGAAAGGAAGTAATAATTAGACCGGAAGTACGTGTGAGTAGTAATGCAGAAACTACAGTCCAGGAGAAGGATTAGCAAGCGGCTTTTCAATATCGCGAAGCGTGAGGAAGTGGATACGCGTCCATGTTGGGAACAGAAGGACATTGCTTCGCTTTGAACAGGATAGGTGATGCCTTCATCGAGATACCCTGCAAGGAATCAGCTAGTGGAAAGCTAGTGCTATTAGTAGATTCAGGGGCGGACACTAGCCTCGTAAAATCTAGTGTTTTACGGAAGGGGCTAGACATTAATCAAATGGACTTAAGAGCGCTTAACGGAGCGTTTGGAGGGTGCATTAAGACATTGGGGTCGCTCAGAATAGGGCACAGTAGAGTTAAGAGTATAAGTTTTAGAGTGCATGCAGTGGAAGTGGATCGGAAAGGTGTCCCGGCTGATGGGATAATTGGCCGCGATAATCTTTGGGGCCGCACCATACTGGATGCGCTAGACAAGCAGTTATCATTCTACGATAACAATAAGAATGGAATCCTTACTTTTCCATTAATGTCATGGCAGGAAGGAACCGTGACTGTGGTTAAAAAGTGTGGTATGGAGATAGTAAACGGAAGGTCAACCAGAGTAGTTACTATGCATGTAAATACGAAACTTAGGACTGTTGTTTTACACAAGCAGCAGCTAGCGGAGGGCGTATATATGGGAGAAACCATAACGCACGTTGACAAGGGTAAGGTGAACGCTTGCGTACTCAACGCATCGGAAAAGGACTACCTGATGGATGAGGATTTTAGACCCAAGTTCACTAGCTATGATAATTTTAAGGAACCGAATTATAGATCGGTGATTCAGATTAAGCAAGTAGATATAAGAAAAAGCATGGAGAGGGTGCTGGAATCCTTGAAGTTAGACCCAAGCGTGAATTCAGAAGAGAAGGCATCAATAGAGGCCATTTGTGCGTCATTCCATGACATATTTTTGCTGGAAGGAGACCAGTTGACATATACACCAGAGGTAGAGCATGAAATACCTACTAGAGTTTATCAACCACCAATACCAGAAAACCAGAAACAGTTTGGATTATCAGGAGCACCGGCTACCTTCCAACGGCTCATGAACCATGTGCTAACAGGCTTGCAAGGGTTAGATTGTTTTGTGTATCTCGATGATATTGTAATTTATGGGAAGAACTTGCAGCAGCATTCGCAACGCTTGTGCAAGGTGCTCCAGAAATTGCGAGAACACAATTTGAAATTGAACACGGAGAAGTGTCAATTTTTGCGAAGAGAGGTGGTTTATTTAGGCCATCGTTGCTCAGAGGCAGGAGCACTGCCTGACCCGCAGAAGGTGGAATGCGTTAGAAATTTAGCGGTTCCAAGAAACAGAAAAGAAGTGCAAGCATTTCTAGGACTAGTGAACTATTAAAGAAAGTTCGTGGAAGAGCCGGAATTGCTTTGCCCATTAATAAGTTGCTACGAAAAGAATCAAAGTTCGAATGGACAGAGAGATGTCAGCAAGCATTCGAGAGGCTAAAGGAGATAATTAGCTCGCCACCAATTTTGGCATACCCCGACTTTGAGCAAACTTTTTTGTTGACCACTGATGCTAGCAATGAAGCATTAGGGGCAGTATTGTCACAAGGGGAAGTCGGTAATGACCGACCAATAGCTTTCGCAAGCAGAGCGCTTAGCGACACGGAGAAGAGACACTCCACAATAGAGAAGGAATTTCTAGCCATAGTGTGGGCTACGAAGAATTTTAGAGCATATCTGCTAGGACGCCCATTTAAGATATATACTGATCACCAGCCGTTGAGAGGCATAGCCAATTTGAAAGACCAAACGTCTAGGCTAGCCAGGTTCAGACACAAATTGTCTGAGTATGATTTTGAAATCATATACAAACCTGGGAAAAAGAATCTGAATGCCGATGCACTCAGCAGAGTACCGCAGGCACAGAAAGTATCAGTAGTGCAAACAAGGTCCAAAGCACGGTCAGATAAGGAGAAGGCCGAGAGAATGCAAAAGGATAAAGTTGATGCTACAACAGATGTTAGCAAGACGGGTGAAGATGCCCACGAACAAAGAGCCAGCAGTGTGGAATGGCTGGAGGATATAAAGGATATCCAGGCTGTGTTAAAGGGTTTCCATGATTCGCCTCTAGGAGGACACCAGGGATTCTGGAAAACCCATGACAGAATTAGGCGAGTATACGGATGGAAGGGTATGCTCTAGGACATTAAAAAATATATAAAGACTTGTCCAAAATGTCAGCCCAACAAAAGTTCAAGGCTGACAAAGATGCCAATGGTGTTAACTGACACACCAAAACAGCCATTTGATAAAGTTCATATGGATATTGTAGGTATTTTACCTGAGACAGTTTCGGGAAATAAATACATTCTGACGTTCCAAGATGATTTCTCAAAGTATATGGCGTGCGTGGCTATACCCGATGCTGAAGCAGGTACGGTGGCCAAGGCATTCTTTGATGAAATAATAGCACGATACAACATACCTAAGGTTTTGATAACCGACAATGGTTCTAATTTTGTATCGAAACTGTTCTCGGAAACATGCAAAATGCTGGGAATCAAGAAGTTGCATATAACACCATATCATCCACAGGCGAATGGCTCACTGGAACGTAGTCATCGACCTCTGGCCGAGTACTTGCGCAGTTTTGCCAAGGAAGACGACTCGAATTGGGATCAATGGTTAACCACTGCAATGCATGTACACAATAATACTGTGCATGTATCAACGAAGCAAACTCCGTTTAGAACACTCTACGGGTTTGATTTCAACATGCCAGCGAATTTGAAGCGCAAATGTGCGCCTGTATACAATGCTGATGACCCGAATAAAGTGCAAAAGTATCAGTTACAGCGAGCGCACGAATTGGTCCGAGAAAACCAGGATTGTGCTAAACGAACGAGTGGCCAGGGAAGCCTATAACAAGGTACTAAACCCAGTAGTTTTTCATGTGGGTGACCAGGTACTAATGAAGAATCAGGCTAGGAGAAACAAATTCTCACCTGTGTGGATAGGTCCGTATGCAGTAGCAGAAATCCGCAGCCCAGTTACAACAGTCGTAACAATTAAGGGCAACAATAAAAAGCTACATAATAATTTGTTGAAATTATTCCACATTAGACCACACAACTAAAGACATGTGTTAGTAGTGTTTTACAAGTAAACACAAGAATAACAACGTAAACATGTACGTGTGTGTATCAAATAACACACACAGCTCCGATTTTCAAAGTCAAGGCCAGCAGAAGTGTGCCAATTAAACTCGAGTAAGTAAAGTTTACGTAATAAAAATCTGATTATTAAGCACTATTGCCGAATGAGGGCAGTAGAGAAAAATATTTTTTTGTTTTACGTATTAAATAATAATAAACGGGTTCATTGCACGTATTTAAAAAATAAAATAAAATAGTAAGACAGTCGTGGGCAAGTAATATAAAACTTAACTTCAAATATGTACATACATACATACGGCGGTTAATGAAATGAAAGCGGTAGCGCCAGCACCGTTGGTGAGTAAATATATATGTATGTAACTGTATAATGTACAGAATGAATGTACGAGGGAATATTTAAAAAAGTAAGTATTCTAGTTATAGGAATGGGTATGGCCATATAAGTAAGTATGTAGGGACATATGATTAGGAATTGGGAATTTGCAGATACTGCAGCAGGCTATATGTAGATATACATAGGTTTTAACTGTTTGTTAATTAGGAAATTAGCATATGGAAATTAGAATAAATGTATATGTTGGGATATAAAAAAAAGATGTATAGTTAATTGGGGAAAATAACGTTAGCAATTAATTCTAGGTAATTTAAAGCGCCTCAAATGTATGTATGTAGCCATATACGAGCTAATTACAGGATGGAAAATAGAATCGTTAATGGATATATACATATGAGGCTAGAAGTAAAGTTAAATAAAAAGTAATTGTATGCGATGAAAGATATAGTCATGCAATGGACAAAGTTTTAACACAAACGGGACTATTTTATATAATCTGGTTTTAGTCGGAGGACCAATGAATTGGTTCAAAACTGAAATGAGTGATAGCTCACGTGTTAAAAAAGAGCACGAAAAAATAATCAGAGCAAAACTGATGCCCTATATGGCTATGAAAACACATAGTCCAGTCCTCTCTTCCTCCAGGATACGGTAGCGAATCCGATAATGTAAGGGGAAAAGACGAGTGGATGCAAATTGAATGATATAGCGTTCAATTATAGAATAAGCATGTTGCAGAAAAATTGTTTTTTTTTATATATTCAGGAATAGCGTATGTTTAAGAAAAGTTCGAGATTAAAAAAATTATAATCTGTGTAAAACTTCAGATTAAAATTAATGGTAGTTTAGAAATTAATTAATTTTTTAAAATCAAACTTTATAATGAAATAAGTGTTATAATAAAAAAAATACAAATCATACTAAATCAGAAAATTATACCCAAGAGTATATATAGTACATATAGTGTATTTATTTAAATATAATATAATTTTGAAATTCATCTATTAAATTTACTTCTGAAATGTTCGACAAAAATTAAACAGAGAAGAAATATCAAAATAGAATGTATACTAGAAAATTAAGAAAATTATTGTAGTTGTTCTCTAAATAGCTCTGATGATGTGAAGCGAAGCAGGAAGTTCCGGGAACAGCGGATATTGGAATACGGTGCGGACTAAGGGACCAACATAGTATTCTGAAAGATACGTTTTTGAAAAACAGAGATTTTTGGCAGTTATCTAAGGTTTGTGACCCCAAGGATGCCAACATATTAGATTGGGGATGAATGGCGACGGATGTAATTTTAATTTTGCGAAACGGCATATGGCCGCAGCATTTGAACGCGTTGTGGATGAGTTATTGACAAGCAACGAAAAATAAACAAGTTTCCTTGCGGAGTCATGTTTTGAATTGGACAATTTTATAGTACAATGTCCACCCAGTGTATGACAATCTCAACAGAATCGATTTTGAATAAGTTGAAGATGGGTAAAAGCTTAAGGTGAGTGACTGAAACCACCACCAAATATAATAAGCAGAAGAAATTTGGCTCACGGAAGTTAATTGCTTCATTAAATTATATGTCCAATCTAGGGTATGAACATATGAAATGTGATTTACATATGATTTAATACAAGAGGACACAGAGACTGGTAACCGACCAGAGTACACAAATTACATCATTAAACGTGTATCTCAGAAAAATACCGATTGTCTCCACATCAAAACCAAACGATGTCAAATACCATTATGAGGAAGCTCAAGAGAAATATTTCCACCATAAAACGCATTGCTGCAAAGTAAGACGGAGTATTGTAATCTCTCATGTATTCCAAATGTTTTTACAAGTTGAATACTATAAGCAGAGGCAGTACCACCTACAGCCGTGGCGCACACTACATAAATGGAAAGAAGAATGCCACTAAAAGCAAAGTTTTAATGGCAAACCAGATCGCTAACTAATAACATCTTTGTACGTACCGATCCAGAAAGAAGGGAGGGGTACGCAGAGTTCATCGAGGGACTTCACTCTCACAGGACGGGCGTTACCAGTACCAACAATTGCAGAGGACCGTATTTATAAGCAGCGTAGCTAAATATGTAATTAGTTTGTAATTTTGTTTGTATATACGCCAGTGAGATAGGCTTAATGACACTAGTATAAATTAGTACCTTATATTCTAAGGCAAGGTTTGAACGCCAATTTAGTAGCCAGTTCAAGGTATGGAGTTTCAATTTGATCTGAGCACACTTTGAGTCAATGTGTTTGTCCAGGTTAATCGTCTGTCTAAGTGGATTCCCAGGTACTTTATATCAGAGCGTTGTGGAATGTTTTTACCAATAGGGGGCACGTGTCCTTCCTTAAAGTAAATGTTAGGAGTGGCCATTTAGCTTCATTGACCTTTATTCTCCATTTGTTAAGCCACTGTGCAATAGAGAGTAAGTGGATCTATAACCATTGCGAGCATTCAAGATGGGAGCTGTTTGTACTCAGTATGGCGGTATCATCGGCAAATGTGAATATAGCCGTGTGATCGGAAGTTGGCATATCAGCTGTAAAAAGTCAATACAGCAGTGGTGCAAGCACACTGCCTTTTTGGGACGCCTGCATTGATATCAAAGTAGCCGGATGTAGAGTCACATTGGCTTACCATGAACTTTCTGCCTTTAATGTAGGTGGTAAATAATTTGTGTAATTTCATTGGAATAATATCTTAAAGTTTATATATGAGCCCTTTGTGCCACACCTTAGGAAAGGCTTGCCTAATGTCATGGAATGCAGCAGAGCAGTATTTCTTTTTTTCGAATGCTGAGCATATAACTCTTAATTTGCGATGAACTTGCTCTATCGTTCCATGCTTTTCACTGAAGCCGAACATTGTTTTTATTTAAATACTGGAAGACCTGCCGATGAACTATTTTTTCGAAGATTTTAGATAAGGTGGGCAGTAGACTAATGGGTCTATAGGAACAAAGCTGTGTAACAGACTTTCCTGGCTTCGGGATCATTATTATTTTCAAAATCTTCCAGCTTTGAGGATAATGCCCAGTGCGTAAAATAGCGTTGAATACTGTGACTAAGTGGGATACAGCTATATTAGGTAATGCTTTTATCATGTTTGCTGATTCCTGATCAATTCCTGTTGTTTTTTAAAGACTTAAGTCTTTAATGATATTATTTACCTCCTTCCTTGAAGTTTTCATTCGCTCACTGTTTCCGCTACTTGGAATTCCACGAGGCTCAAACGATATAATGGAAAGATTTGGACATAAGACATTACTCAGGTGATGTGCGAAGACAGTGCATTTTTCATCATCGTTGTTGGGAACCCCTGTTTTGTATTTTATGTGTTTAAGAAAGAGTTCCGTTTAATTATATGTATTTTAAATTGTAATTTAATTGTAAGCGTACGCAATTTGTTTTTGTAAGTTTGCGGTATTTGTTTTCCTTTGTTTCAATTTTTTGGTTGTTTTTTACATTTTGTTTGTGCATTTACCGCAACGTCCCATTCGCCTTATCTCTGGTGTTCGAGTTTGACTTTAGTCGTCGACCAGCAAGAACAGGTGAATGACACACTGCGGTAAGCGTTTAATTTAATTTAATTCTCTTTTTAATACTGTGGTTTTTTTTAGAAATGAACCAGGAAATAAACAATATAAAAAACGAATTTTCTTGCGTTAAATTCGCCAGCGGGATGACGACAATCGCTTTTAGCCCAATTGCCATTATCCTTACGAAGAGGTGACCTATGTTGTATTGGATCTTTGACCTTCTTAGTAGCACCCCACAATGTATACTCCTTGTCGCCATGAGGTCTCAAGCTTCCAAAATGTAACTAGGACAGTACAATAGCAAAGCTTTTTGTGTTACGGGTGTGGTGGATTAATATGCGGCTTCCATTAAAATATTTACCAGGTCATTCAAGATATTGTTGGGGACCGTGTTCGTTGGTGTCTTCGGGAGCATCCTCTTGCTGCCTGTCCTGGGCGCGCGTGTTGCTGCAAACCTAACACTTTTTCACAGAATAAATAACACTCACTTAGTTTTATTAGTAAAAAAACCAGAAGCTTTTTTCTTAAATAACTAATTCTTATATACTATTTACAAAAAGCACTTTCAGTCTGCTACTGACCTTTCTGGTGTTCCAGTTCCGCACTTGTTAATTGGTGTCAGTTGGTCAAGCCAACTGACCTACGGTAAAAGTGTCGACCGTGCATTCTAAATTTCAATGCCCTTCATCGACTCGGCTGCGGAACTGTAACACCCTAAAAGTTTACATAATCCTTATTACATAAATTCTAGTTACTTATAATACTTGTACCCTAAATATATGTGCTTTCTTACTTAACTTAATTGCTCAAAGATAACCACACCAAATGTGTAGTATCTGTTAGGAGTCGGTGCTGTGAGTCAACTACTCGCAGGCAGCTTGATTCTAACTCACAACATCCCTCCCCTCTTGCTAAAACAAGTTAGTGCAACTAACTTCCATTAAATCTTTACAATATTTTTCTTGCACTGCAAACTATTATGTGCATCGATTTAGCTCTATAGTACACACATATAATTTGTTTTTTTTTTTTTTAAATCGCCTTATTTGGGTTCTATCACGTTTTTTTCTTTTGTATTCTTTTTTTCCATATATTTTTTTTCTCTAGCTTTTGTTTTCTTTTATAGTTTTTTTCCCTCTTTAGTTTGTTTTTGTTTTTTTTTTTATCTATCAGTTTTTTATATATTCCCCTTTTTATAATTTGGTCTTTCATTGACTCTTTTCTCATTGGCGTATATACAAACATCTATACAATAACACAATTCTATTTTATACCTTGAATCTTATGTTATACTGCGACCGCTGCTACCTGCTGATCCGGTGGACGGATATCGTTGACGGTATGGTTGTTGTGCTGCGCCGCTAGTGTGGTTGATTCGAGTGTCCGATGAGCTGCTACTATTGTGCCCCATTTTTTGTAAGAAGAGTCATCATCACCATTATTACTAGGATGAGCCCGGCTATACAGCCTACCCACCCCCCCTACCCACCGAAAAATCTATGTATATTTATATATAGCTTGCTGCAGTATGTAAATATTTGCAAATTCCCAATTTCCCATCGTATGTATATATATATATATATATATATATATATATATATATATATATATATATATATATATATATATATATATATATATATATATATATATATATATAAATATATACTTACTTCTTTTTTTAAATATACGTTCGTACATTCACTCTGTACACATATATACATATATATTTACTTACTTCACCAAATTCAGTACATAAACTCAGTGCATAAACTGCCCTATGTATGTAAGTATATATTTTAAGTTAAGTTTTATATTACTTACCCACGACTGTCCTATGATTTTTTGTTGATTTATTATTTAATATTTTAAAAAATATTTTTCTTTACGGTGCTTCATTCGGCTACAGCGCCTAATAAGCATATTTACATTACGTCAATTTTATTCGCCCAAGTTTAATTGGCACACTTCTGCTGGCATTGAGTTTGAAAGTCGGAGCTGTGTTAACTGATATACACACGTACATGTTTACGTTGTAATTTTTGTGTTTACACTGGTAAAACACTGTTAACACATGTCTTTAGTTGTGTGTTCTCATGTGGAACAATTTCAATAAATTATTATGTAGCTTTTTATGCTAGCCCTTAATTGTTACGACTGTTGTAACTGGGCTGCGGATCTCTGCTACTACATACGGACCTATCCAAACAGGTGAGAATTTGTTTCTTCTAGCCTGATTCTTCATTAGCACCTAGTCACCCACATGTAGAACTACTGGGTTTAGTACCTTCTTGTAGGCTAACGTTCGCTCGCTGTAGCTGATATTTTTTCAGTTATTGGGGTCATCAGCATTGTACACTGGCGCACATTTGCGCTTCAAATTTGCTGACAAGTTGAAATCAAACCCGTAGAGCATCGTAAACGGAGTTTGCTTCGTTGATACATGCACAGTATTGTTGTGTACATGCATTGCAGTGGTCAACCATTGATCCCAATTCTAGCCGTCTTCCTTGGCAAAACTGCGCAAGTACACGGCCAGAGGTCGATGACTACGTTCCAATGAGCCATTCGCCTGCGGATGATATGGTGTTATATGCAATTTATTGATTCCCAGAATTGTACACGTTTCTGAGAATAGTTTCGATAAAAAATTTGAACCATTGTCGGTTATCAAGACCTTAGGTATGTTTTCCCATGCTATAATTTCGTCAAAGAATGCCTTGGCCACCGTACGTGCTTTAGCATTGGGTATAGCCACGCACGCGATATACTTTGAGAAATCGGCTTGGAACGTCAAGATGTATTTATTTCCCGAAACTGTTTCATTTAAAATACCTACAATATCCATATGAACTTTATCAAATGGCTGTTTGGTGTGTCGGTTAACACGATTGGCATCTCAGTTAGACTTGAACTCTTGTTGGCCTGACATTTTGGACAACTCTTTATATACTTTTTTATGTCTCGGAGCATACGTTTCCATCCGTATACTCGCCTAATTCTGTCATGGGTTTTCCAGAATCCCTGGTGTCCACCTAGGGGTGAATCATGAAAACCCTTTAACACAGCCTGGATATCTTTTTTATCCTCCAGCCATTCCACACTACTGGCTGTTAGTTCATTGGCATCGAAACCCGCATTGCTAACATCTTTTGTCGCATCAAATTTAACCCCTTGAATTCTCCCGGCCTTCTCCTTCTCTAACCTTGCTTTGGCCCTAGTTTGCACTACCGATATCTTCTGTGCCGCGGTACTCTGCTGAGCGCATCCGCATTTAGATGCTCAGGTTTGCATATGATTTCAAAATCATACTCAGACAATTTGTGTCTGAACATGGCTAGCCTAGACGTTTGGTCTTTCAAATTGGCTATGGCTCTCAACGGCTGGTGATCCGAATATATTTTAAATAGGCGTGCTAGCTGATATGCACTAAAATTCTTCGTAGCCCACACTATGGCTAGGAATTCCTTCTCTATTGTGGAGTATCTTTTCTCCGTATCGGTAAGCGCCCTGCTTGCGAAGGCTATTGTTCGGTCATTACCGCCTTCCGCTTGTGGCAATACTGCCCTTAATGCTTCATTGCTAGCATCAGTGGTCAACAAAAAAGTTTGCTCAAAGTCGGGGTACGCCAAAATCGGTGGCGAGCTAATTATTTCTTTTAGCCTCTCGAATGCTTACTGACAGCTCTCTGTCCATTCGAACTTTGCTTCTTTTCGTAGCAACTTATTCACTGGCAACACAATTCCGGCTAGTCCTTCCACGAACTTTCTATAATAGTTCACTGGTCCTAGGAATGCTTGCACTTCCTTTCTATTTCTCGGAATCGCTAAATTTCTAACGCATTCCACCTTCTGCGAGTCAGGCTTGATAGTGGCGTCGTTCAATTTCCTAAAATCGACGACCATTCTCCACTTCTTTTGACCCTGAGCACCTCCTTTCTTTGGTACCAAAATTAATGGTGAGTTCCAAGGCGAAATACTCGGTGAAATTATGTTATCCTTTAACATTTCTTCTACTTGCCTATTTACTCATCTTTGTGAGCTTGTGGCAATCTGTATTGTTTCTGGTTAATTGGTGGTTGATCCACTCTAGTAGGTATTTCATGCTCTACCTCTGATGTATACGTCAGCTGGTCTCCTTCCAGCAAAAATATGTAATGACGTACAAATGGCTTCTATTGATGCCTTCTCTTCTGAAGTTACGCTTGGGTCTGACTTCAGTGATTGTAATACTTTCTCCATTCTTTTTCCTATATCAACTTGATTAATCTGATTAACCGATCTATACCTCAGTTCTTTAAAATTATCGTAACTAGTGAACTTAGGCCTAAAATCCTCATCCATCAGGTAGTCCTCTTGTGACGCATTTAGTACGCAAGCGTACAACTAACCCTTGTCAACGTGCTTTATAGTCCCTCCAATATATAGAAACTCTGCCAGCTGCTGCTTGTGCAAAACAAAAGTCCTAAGCTTCGTGTTTACATGCATAGTAACTACTCTGGTCGACCTTGCGTTTACTACCTCCATACCACACTTCTTAATCCTATTCACGGTTCCTTCCTGCCATGACTTTAATGGAAGAGTAAGGATTACATTATTATCATCATAAAATGATACCTCCATGCCCCACTTCTAAACCCTATTCACGGTTGCTTCCTGCCATGGCTTTAATGGAAGAGTAAGGATTATATTCTTATTATTAGGATTCTATTCTTATCACCATCATAAAATGATAACTGCTTCTCGAGCGCATCCAGTATGGTGCGGCCCCAAAGATTATCGCGGCCAATTATCCCATCAGCCAGGCCTATCCAATTCCACTGCGTGCTTTCTAAAACTCATGCCCTTAACTTCACTGTGCCCTATTCTGAGCGATCCCAGTGTTCTGATGCAACCTCCAAACGCTCCGTTAAGTGTTCTTATGTCCATTTGTTTAATATCGAACCCTTTCCGTAAAACACTAGATTTTACGAGGCTGGTTTCTGCCCTGACTCTATCAAAAGCATTAGCCTTGCACTAGCTGCTTCTTTGCAGGGTATCTCGATGAAAGCATCACCTATCCTGCTCATAACGAAGCAATGTCCATGTACGCGTATCCACTTCCTAACTCTTCGTGATATTGGAGAGCCTCTTGCTCCTCATTCCCCTGGACTATAGTTCCTACTAGTCACACGTACTTCCGGCCTAATTATTACTTCTTTTCTTTTGGCTTTCCAGCCAACTGGCCTCGACTGGGCCGCTAAAAGTTTCCCTGATTCTTTTGGTGGGATTGTCTTTCCCTGCATTTCGCTGCCCGATGTCCCATTCGTCCACATGAGAAGCCCCTATATGTTGTTGCCTATCCTTGGTTCACTTCTGGAATTCCAATTTGGTTGCTGCTGACCACTCCCAGTTTTTAAAGGATTTCTTCCTTGGTTAATTCCTTCCGTTGAATTAACTCGGGGACTACTGAACTTACCCCTGCTGTCATTCAAGGGTTGATCCGGGCGCCTTGTAGATGGCTGCCTTCTACTCTGATTCCATTATGTGCCTCCTGGGCATTGCAGACTTGCTTCATGACCATACGCTTTGCATTTCATACAATATGGCGTGATTTTGCGTGTAATGCACTCATCCCTTGTATGACCTTCCTTACGGCAGAACGAATAAATGGGTACCCTCTTTACAATCCCCCCGTACGAATTTCTCGGATTCGCGGCTCTGCTGTCGGAGACACCGGGATTATACGCTCCTCTAACTCATCAGGGCCTATGATTCGCCTTGCAAGTTCACTACCTTGAACGAACCTGCTGAGTTCTGACCGTAAGTCTTCTGAAGCAGCACCAGTAAACTCAGCTACTAGCCTGAATACTGCCTTTGAAATCTTCTCTATACCCATTTTACTTCTTCTTGTTTTACTTATGAATGGTAAAACATGAGCGTTATCTTTCTGGTTGGTTTCCAAATTCACGTCTCCCGGATCTGAGATGTACTTGACCAGTGACGGACTCAAACTAATTAGTCTTCGACCGTTTGCTCGCGCAGGCGAAATACTGTCCACCGTATTGGGGCTTTGCTGCACTGCTACTGATTATGGCTCTTTTGGCGGATATACCTGGTTTATATTTTGTACCGGATTACCCGGCGAAAATGGGTCGACACCGATCTCGCATGCGCCAAACAACAATTCCGCTTGCCTTTCTTCACTAAAAACTAATATTGGCTTTACCATGCGGCTTATCTGGTGTTAAATATTCCGGCCAGCGAGCTTCCGGAGGCAATGTCAATACTGTCTGTGTAAATCCAACCGATGCTGACACCGGTCCTTTTCCTTTTTCGATGAGGTCCTATTGGTCGCCCATTCTCTTTTTAATTCTGCATACTCCTTTTCCAACAACTCCTTTCCGTCAATCTCTGAGAAAGTTCTTTTACCTCATTCTCAATATACTCCTTTTGTGCTCTCAAATCCTCTGTTTTCTTATGAAAATTGAACAACTTTTCTTGCGTCCTTTTTTGGATTGCCGTTAAGGCTTGACCCGCTACTTCTAATGGTGACACAGCTCCTCTGGCGTTCGCCTGTTTCCACAACTCCTGAGCTTCTTCCCTGCTCGTACTTGCTTCGAACTGGTCAACTATTTTCCCAGTAAACAGTTCCACCTCTGACTGTACTGATTTTAATCTGCTCCTTATTTCCTCGTCTGGCGAAACTAAACTCATAGTTTTTTGTCTTAGTCCCTTTAATTCAGAGCTAAATGTATCCGCCCTTTCGTTGACCAGACTATTTACGTACTCTGCGTAATTTTCCGGAAAAAATTTTTTTTTGCTGTACTCAACTGCGTGAGGTAACAACAACCCGTGCTTATTGTTGAACTCTCTCCCCAGATTTTGCAATTATGTTATTCGCTTGTGGTAACACACGTTGGCCTTACATAACCTGCCGTCTTTCTTAAAGTTACGGTCCAGTTTTTCAATCGCTCCGCCAATTAGCTCCATCAGCAGTAACCCTTGCGCTTCCTTTGTCATATCACAAATGCCAGAACAGATGGCGTATCCCAATTACAAATAAAAACCAATAATTGTCAAATCTTGTTATCAACTTATTCCAATATTTTATTCAATCTTACTTAATAATTCAATACAAATTAAAAAAAAAACATTCCACAGTAAATTCTATCTTTATATATATTCTTTCTTTACTTATCTTCCATCACAAGTTCCATATCCGCTGTCTACGGGCGTCCATTAAATCCTTCCATCAATGCAAATTGGCCCTTGACTTCCTCACAGATACTCCTTGGTTTCCTCTCACCATCTTTAATGCTCCCAAAAATCCATAGAAAAGGCTATATGTTCGCAAAAACCGAAATTGGATTTACAGGTAAAAGTGTATTGATTGAATCCATTTTCTAAAATAAACCCGTAACGTATGCGTCACGTAATAATAGCATTGAAATTTTTGCTTCAACATTGCTACGCAAATCATAGTTTCCGAACTACAAAAACTTTGATACAACAACACGTGATTTCTGCACCTCTTGAAAAATGTTCACCTAATACCCTAAGCTTACAATGCCAAATATGTAAATCAATTCTAAAACAATTTAAAAACAATATAAATGTCCCTATCGACAAATAAACACGATTCCCCTACATAAAAAAACCCCACAGCTAGGACAACATACATAGACCCTCCGATCATACTGATGGTTTATGGTTGCCCATACAAAGCTGCGGGCAACAGCGCAAACGCGCCTATATGTTGCTACTTCCTTGACCAGTGCTACGCCGCCTTCAGGGTCGCAGAAGTATCTACTTAAACTACACTCTACTCACCATTATCTTGTCTCCGCTTCAGAGTCCTCCGCCCTGGGTTATACTTCTAATGTGTTGCAGGATTCCTACCTTCTTCATTGTTCCTTGCCCTGGGATTCCTCCTATAGGTCCTTTAGACCGGCTGGCTGTGTTCAATCAGCCAGAGTCGGATGCGGGTGATTGGAGCATTGCAGGTAAGCTCAAGTGTTGAAACTATTTTTGATGTGACGACTAACGCAATGTCGTCAGCATATCCTACTAAGGTGACATGTTGTGGCATTTCGATATGAAGTACCTCATCATACATTATTTTCCATAGTGTTGGGCCCAGTACTGAATCTTGCGGCACGCCACCCATCACCTTGTGATACTTTGGGCCTTCTTCTGTCTCGTACTGCAGTACTCTGTCCCTGAAATATTCGCGTATGATTTTGACTAAGTATGGAGGAATTTGAAATGATTTCAGCGCTTGTATGATGAGGTCCCACCTTGCGCTATTGACAGCATTTCGTATGTCCAACATGATGACCGCGAAGTATCGTCGAGTATTTATATTGCTCTCCGTGGCAATACATAAGGACCTGTACGCTGATGGCTCATCTGGCTTCTTTCCGTGCTTGAGCAATAGAACCTTCTGTTGCTCTTTCCAGAACCCTGAAAACACCCTTCTCTTAAGCAAGCTTCAGAGCAGTGTTCGGAATACCGTTTGGTCCTTCTTGTCTCCCATCCTAGCTGTCGCATCCAGTATTTCCTGTGAGGTTACCTCCGGGAAATCATTGACCGGCACATCATACTATGGAGTTTTTTTGTTGCATTGGGAATAATGTCACCACTATGACCCTTAGCAGTACTGGGCATGTTGGTTGCGGCGCTGTCGGACCATGGATATTCCTTACCCCATGGACAGTCATTTGCAGAGTCGATGAGCTCACGGTATGCACGCTTTTTACTAGATGCAATTTCCGTTCGGAGCTTTTTCTGGAGCTTGGCGAACTCGTCAGGAAGTTGTTGGAAGCCGTTTTCCGCCATGCTCTTTAGCTTTTCCTCGTAGCCTTTATGCAGTTTGCTCTGATGCTTGCGATCTCGTCACTCCACCAGTAGACAGACCTTCTTGGCAATATGCCCTTTCTGGCCTGCATTGGTGCATCACGCGATTTCATAACTGCTGCTTGTACTGCTGATATGGCTGTTGCATTGCCTATGGTCTACGTAAAATTGTTCCAGATATGTACGAAAATGTCTTTATCAAGCTTTATCGACACCCATCCATTAGGTGTCGTGGCTTTGGGTTCCGTTTCCGCAATTTGGCTGTATTTCCATTACTAGCGCCCGGTGATCGCTCTGTGTGTGCATATTGCTTTTCCTCCAGTGCATTTTGTTGCCATGCTACTGCTGCCGCTAGCCAGATCAATGATCGACGATCTTCTGACATTCTCAAATGTAGTCACGCCGGGGTTATTCAGCAACGTCAGGGTTTGGGCTCTGTCGAACCCCTCCAGTGCAGCTCCTTTTTTATGTGTGCTCTTGCAGCCTCAGGTGGTGGACCAGCCATTGAAATCGCCTTGTATTATAATATTTGTTTTCCCTTGTGCCTCCATTTGTATTGCTGTAAGAAGAGTTTCGAATTCGCGGATATTGAGAAGTGGAAGAGCGTAAATACTAAAAATGTACACATCTTTCATATGAATCCATGTATGGAATTCAGCCGCTGGTGCCATCACTGCGCTGGTAGCCGATTGGCCTATGACATACTGCCGCTGTTCCCGTGAGGCCCGCATACCACGAGTGCACATTTTCTTCCGTGTATGGTTCCGCTATAACAATGACATCCGCATCCACATCAGCCACGTTCTACCATAGGAGAGCTTGTGCCGCGATGCAGTGATTTAGATTTATTTGCAGTAACCTCATGATGATGAATTTGCGCCTGCTTTGCATCTGCTGCAGCCAGTTGGGTGTGGACTACTGCAGTATACACATTGCGAAGTATTTGTGCACTCCTTCGCCTTGTGTCCCGGTTTTGCGCATTTTATGCAAAGGTTTAACTTGTCTCTACCGGTGCATTTGGATGCTTGGTGAGCATCGGTTTCTTAGCATCTGAAGCACTTGGTTGGCTTTTCGACTTCAGTTATCGGACATCTTGCGCACCCTAGATGGATGTATTTCTCAGTCAGTGCTTTATTTACGTCACCGGCTCTCAGCTGTATATATACGCTGCATGTGCCGTCTTGCCTAGTCTTCGCCAGATGTCGATTTCTCCATTACAGCGATGCTTAGCTGCTTATTTAGATCAGCTGCGATGTCTACAGGCGATTTTAGCTCCGGTATAACTCCTCTCACCTGAATCGTGACCATCTGCGCCTTGGCGGTTATTGCTACGCCTTGTCCTAAAACCTTGGCTAATTTACTTTCAAAGCACGTCGCTTTTGGTCCCCTCTTCAGCTACATGAACAAGTCCCCTTTCTGAGTCCGCCACAGCGTGTTGGCCGGAGGGCCAAGTTCCTGCAGTTCATGGCTGGTCTCTCACCATCTGTCTTTATAATGCAGGCAGCGGGCTTCATCCTAAATCTCGGTGCATTGGCTTGCGATTGACGGTAACCTTCTGCCACCTATTTTTGTTTTGCGCTTTTGCCGCTGTCCACGCTACCGACACTGAGTGAGTTAATGGAAATAGCGACCGTACTCTACCATGAGAGATGAGAAACAGAAAAATTCTTCCGACCAATAGCACTAAAGCCGCGACACCAATAGACGTATGGGACCGCCTGCCGACGATCTGGACAAGGTGGACACATTTCACGCCTCTGTCGCAATGCGCAAGTCCTATTCTGGTGAGACTGCGGGAAGCGTTTACACAGGACAATAGAATGTTGCAGGACACAGGGGGGAAACGAACGGTGCTGCTTTCAGGAGCGAGGCAGGACGCAGCCCACCAACAACAGTCCTCAAAACCACTAAGTGTTTTAAGCTATGATGGATAGCGGATCTGTGCCGCGATCACCATTGGCGCCATCCAAGTCACAGCCACCATCGATACCGGAGCTACGCGGAGCTTCGTCAGCGAAAGCCTTAGCCGCCAGTTACGTGCAATCACAGGTGGGGTAAACCCCACATACATACGCGCATGGGCATACCCGAGAAATCACAGAAGTACTAAGGGTGAACATACAGCTAGGAGAACAACTTTGCGAACTGGACAGTTTAATGATGCCCGAGTCCACAGATGACCTACTCCTAGGTCTTGACTTCATGAAGCAAGGTACAAAAATAAAATGCGAGAATCAAGAAGTCACAGTAGGACCCCAGACCGATGGCGTGCAAACCCCAGATTTTACATTGTGCACGACCATTCGGTAAGAGGCCTTCACAGAGGAGGAAAGGATTCAACAATTCTTAACTACGGAGCTAAATTCAACGAGGAAACAGGCGTTTCCAACATTACCAGCCACAAAGTTGTGATGCGTGATGATAGACCAATAAAATAAAGATACTATCCAAGACACCCAGCGCAACCGGAGGTGATCAACAAAGAAGTGAATGATATGTTGGCAAAAGGTTGTATAGAGCCGCCCCACAGCCCTCACAGTGCCCCAATTGTACTCGTGCGAAAGAAGGATGGAGGTTGGAGACTGTCTGTCGGCTATCGACAACTGAACGCAAGAACCATTCCAGACGCATATACGCTACCACGGATACATTACAACCTGGAGCGCTTACGCGAGCAAAGTACACTAGCAGTCTGGACCTAAAGGTTCTATTGAGAGTCCTTCGCGACGCATAGCCAGGTGGCCACTGGAACTGCAACAGCACTCGTTTGAGGTGCAATACAGGCGGGGAAAGCTCAACGTGCTGGCAGACGCACTCTCGAGATAGCCGATAGAACCTGCACGCGTGTGAAAGTACAAGAAGAACATGAGCAGTACTGCAACTGGTGGAGGAAACGTAAGGCGGAAGTAATGGCAGAGCCCATGAAATACGCGGATTATTCCATCGAAGATGGACAACTCTACAGGCATATCCCAAATCGAGTAGGCGATGAAGATTGCACTCCATGGAAGTTAGGTGTTCCCAGACCATTGAGGGAACGCATTCTAAAAGAAAACCACGATTCAATGACAGCAGGACACCTGGGTATCCGGAAAACTATCGCCCGGATAGCCAATAGGTACTATTGGCCAGGTTTCTTCAGGGATACTAGCCGATACGTACGCCAGTGTAAACTTTGTCAAGAGTACAAAAGCAGCCAGCAGCCGCCTGCGGGAAAAATGCTCAAATACCCGATGAACTATGGGCAAACCTCTGCGCAGATTTTGTGGGACCACTACCTCGTTCCATGCACGGGAACACCATGATGGTGGTGTTTTGTGATAAATTCACAAAATGGACAGAAATGGTACCACTCCGGAAAGCCACTACTGAGACTTTACAACGGGCCTTCCGGGAACGTATCATTGCACGCTTTGGGGTCCCAAAGATTCTAGTCACAGATAATGGATCCCAGTTCACGAGCAAAACGTTTCGCAAGTTCACGCGACACCACGGTATACGACATAAACTCACTGCAATTTACACGCCTCAAGAGAACGCGGTTGAGCGCACAAATCGTACAGTGAAGACGATGATATCGCAGTTTGCCAACAAGCAATAGCGGAAATGGGACGATCAACTGCCGGAATTAACGCTGGCAATAAACACTAGTGTCTCGGAAACTACGGGATATAACACCACGTACCTAGTACAAGGACGGGAACCACGTTTGCCAATAGCTCTGTACGACGAAGTCACAATAGGAACTGGAAAACTAACTAGAAGTCTCGATGAGCGAACGGCACAACTAAAGGAAATTTACACCCTCGATAGACGGAAAAAACTGCCCACATAAGCCAACTAAAACCGCACTGTAAACCTGGCACCAACGAAGATCAAGTTACCCTTCCTCAAAGGTCAGGGAATGGGGAAAATTAATACAAGAGGGCTGATATAAGAACACGCTGAATAAGAACGGGAGAGGACTACCATCTACTTCCACCGGAAAGTGGAGAGGGCGTGTGAGGACCAAAATTTACAAATATAAATTTTGCCTCACAACAAAACCAACGAGCGCCGTTTAGGAACCTTTATACACACGCACGCCATGAGTAACAAACCCAAGTAAAGCATTTAAGAAAATAGCAAAAGTCGACACGACTAATGCAATACAATATTGAATGAATACATATGGATAATTGTAACAAATTCACGTAAAGCCATGAAGTTGAGTACCCAGTAGGAACCGAGCTTGCCGAATACGTTCTTTCTCTAAAGAATATATCAACGACATGTAGAAAAGAATACAAAACACAAAAGTAACACGGACAAACCACCAACAACGAGCATGGCATACCGCCGGCAACATCAGACCTGCTCTTTTGCTGCATACCGTCGACGAGATCAGACCTCTCGAATACTCCAAACCGCCGAATAGATCAGAGCTTCTACATGTTAATGTATATGTATATGTAGCTGTATCTGTTAGTGTTAATATATTTGTATATGGCTATGTATTTGTATATGTATATGTTTATGTGTATGTATACGTATATATAAAGGGTGTCCCAACAAGAGCGCAATTTTTAAATTTTAAATAAAACACAGATATTTAAAAAAAAATCGTGAAACTTTATTATATCGTAAAGTAGACAGAATGAGGTTATGTATGGAACAATATATCGTGCAGATGGCCGCCGCGGCTTTGCTGGCATGCACGCGATCTTTTAATGAAATTTTCAATGATCGTTTTGCATAAATGCTGCGGTATTTCATTAATGCAGCGTCCAATTTCCTCTTTTAAGGCTTGAGTCGTCGTCGGCTTATTCGCGTAAACCATCGACTTCAAAAAACCCCAAAGAAAAATATCTAATGGTGTTAAATCGCACGATCTAGGCGGCCAATTCTGATCTCCAAAACGTGAAATAACACGATCGGGAAATGACTGATGCAGCAATTGAATTGTTTCTCTGGCTGTATGACATGTGGCGCCGTCTTGTTGGAACCACATGCCCTCCACATTCATTTCTTCAATTCGAGGCAAGAAAAAACTGGTTATCATTTCACGATACCGAACACCATTGATTGTTTGCGCTTGACCTGCCTCATTTTCATAAAAAAAATGGTCCAATGATTCCTCCTGCCCAAAAACCACACCACACAGTGACACGTTGAGGATGCATTTGCTTCTCGTGAATCACTCGAGGATTTTCCTCACCCCAAATGCGACAATTCTGCCTATTGATGAAGCCATCAAGATGGAAATGGGCCTCGTCACTGAAGATGATTTTAGCGGCAAAATCAGCATTTTCATGTTGTCTCTCCAATACCCAAATAACGAACTCCCTTCGCTGTCCATGGTCAGCTGGCTTCAGTTCCTGAGTCAATTGAACTTTGTATGCATGAAGATGCAAATCTTTCGTCAAAATTCGCTGCGTAGTGGATTTGGAGACACCAATTTGCTGAGCTCGGTGTCGAATTGAGGTGGATGGAGTTTGAGCGACATCATCACGTACAGCTGCGACATTTTCGGTCGATTGACCTGGTCGATGGCGCGTTGTTGTCTTTACATCACTAACAGACCCAGTTTCGGCAAATTTATCCATTAATCTCTTTGCAGTTGACTCTTTTGGAGCAATATTCTGACCCCAAAATGATCGCAATTTGCGAACTGTAGCCGCAAAACTTTCACCATTTTGGTAAAACAATTTCACAATGAGAATGCGTTGTTCATTCGTGTAGTGCTCCATTTTTACTAACCTCGTACCTTCTACTAGCAAACAATAACAATTGTTCAAATGTCAAACAATGACACTTCGGATGTTGCCAGATTTAAAAATTGCGTTCTTGTTGGGACACCCTTAATGTATATATATATATATATATATATATATATATATATATATATATATATATATATATATATATATATATATATATATGTATATATATATATATATATATATATATATATATATATATATATATATATATATATGTATTTATATATATATATATATATATATATATATATATATATATATATATATATATATATATATATATATATATATATGTATATATATATATATATATATATATATATATATATATATATATATATATATACACACATATATATATATATATATATATATATAAATACATATATATATATATATATATATATATATATATATATATATATGTATACTAGCTGACCCCGCAGGCATTGCCCTGCGTGAAATTATGTGTTTTGAAAAGAAAAGAAAGTTGAATTTATATTGTGTTGAAAATCATTTATTTGCGATTTTTCTAAATTTTTTTCAATGTAACGCAGCTTGATAAACAACATTTTTAGTTTTCTGTTCTGGTGCGTAAATGTACAGAGAAGATGGTTTTCCAACAAGTGAACACGCCACGTATAGCTGGCCGTGTAAAAAACATGGCATTTCCAGATTTATGCCACACACTTCCAGCGACTGTCCTTGTGACCTGTTAATTGTCATCGCAAATGCAAGTTTCACTGGAAACTGAATACGTTTGAACTGAAATGGCAAATCGTTGGAACTCAAAGGAATTCGTGGAATCAAGCATTCTGCAACCTTTAAAAATTCTTGCAACTATCACATTATTCGATAGCTGCGTCACAATCAGTCGGGTTCCATTACACAGTTTCGGCGCTTGAAGATTTCGAAGCATAATAATGACAGATCCAACTTTGAGACGCAAATGATGCGGCGGCATGCCAGGCAAATCCAAAAAATTTAGAAATTCCACTGGATAATTCACGGCTTCGTCTTCATTTTCAACTCGATCGATCGATTTGTATGAGCGCAAATCTCCCGGAATTTGACGTTAAATCGTCCAGTTTAAGTCATTACCATCGGTATTTTTGGCAGTTAAAATTTCGCGTGCACCCAACCAATCGTAGTTACGATAATTTTGGCCAATGTTCGGATAAACATTCGTGATGAGTTCAGCTTTCGTTGAAGTGAATTGACAAAGGCAGGTGGAATTGATATCAAACCACTGGAAGTATCAACCGGAATTTGCCCATTTCCAATTCTTAGCAGTTCTTTAGAGAAAACTTCTGCGGTGCTATCCTGTTGCAGGAACACTCGCATATTCATAGTCAATCGTATGGTTTTCACGTACCGCCACAAATACGATAACTTGAGACATGCGTTCAATTCATCCGCCGCTGTTGATTTCTGAATAACAGGAAGTGTTTGTCGAAAATCGCCTGCTAATAGTGTCATTCCGCCACTAAAGCGACGATTATTATTCCGCAGATCTTTCATTGTTCTGTCAAGTGCTTCTAGAGACCGTTTGTGAGCCATCGTACACTCATCCCATACTATCAGTTTACAATTCTTCAACACTTTTGCCATAGCTGATTGCTTTGAAATGTTGCAAACAGGTGTTTCATTGATTTGCATGTTTAACGGAAGCTTCAGTGCCGAATGTGCCGTTCTTCCACCTTCCTGTAGAGTTGCAGCAATCCCAGTAGATGCGAGAGCCAACGCAATGCCATTTTGAGATCGTATTGTTGCCAAAATCAATGATATCAGGAACGTTTTCCCAGTTCCGCCGGGCGCATCAAGAAAAAATAGTCCACCGTTTCCATCATTGACAGCCTTCATCAATTCATCATACGCACTCTTTTGCTGCTCATTCAATAATGAAACATTTCTTTGTACTTGTTGTTCCAAAGTTATTCTGTCGTATGCCCGATCACGTTCCAATTCACGATTCAGTACACCTCTGATTTGACGATTTGGCGCTTGCATATGAATTTCAGTCAATAGTTTGCCACTCATAAGCAAACACAAATCTTCAATCAACACCAATGCTTCGTTGTAGATGTCATCGTTCATTTGCAATTCTGAATTCCATGTTGCCACTCGAATACGATTTAAATTGTCTACGGCAATGCAATTTTTGTACGTATCCCATAATTGACGCGGATTTGAAGGCTGACATGTCGACCTGGATGTCCATCTACTGGTTGGCCTTGCTTTCTGCGTAACCATTTCTTCGACGATGCATTCCATGTATAATATCGAGGCATTTCCGAATAAAGCAATGTTCTCGCAAACGGATCACTGGCGCAAGTTGAGAAAAAACTCGTCAATGTTGTTGCTGGTGGTGTTTCCGCTCGTTGTACTGCATTCTCTGGGTTGAAATACACTCTTTGGCCATTCTCCAAATGAACTGCGAGATGCACAACAGTTCGAAAACGCTCATGAATTACAAAATAAAATATTGTCCAAAGCGCTTCATTGCAGTTCACGTATCGACCCATTTGATACTTGCTGATCTCATCTCGTTCAAGACCAATAACCGCCATGTCGCTTCCTTTGGTGACGTACTTGCAAACGTATTTGATCGATTTCACAGAACTGCAATACTCAACATTGATATGAGTTTTCAATGTCTTAGACAATATTGGCGAATATGGTACGATCCATGTGTTGTCAACTTCGATATTCGCTCCTCTAAATTGAATGCTGAATGTTCTGCCATTTTTGTCTGATGAGCGACGCCGATAGATCATTTCCAGATTGCGTTTCCAAAAGAAAAGCACGTGGATAGTGTTTCGTGCATTTATTGTCAGACATACAAACCGAAGTGGGATTATAGTGTCCGCAAGGTCGATGAACCATGTTGGTTTTCACCACTTCGTATAATTCTGGATCTATCTCTGGATCAGGAATTTCCGCAGAAATGATTTCATCAATTTGAGCTGGTGTAATCTTGTCCACCATCCAAAGAAGAATGTGTGCGTGCGGCAAACCTATTATTTGCCACTCAACAGAGTACATCCAGCATCTAACAGCACCATATATACGTTGCTTCACGATAAAGTCCATCAAATTTCGTAGCTGTTGTTTGAAAACTCGTGCTGTGACATCGTGACGATCGCTTGCTGATTGACCGCGATTCAATAATTCCGTTATCTGTGGGCATTTTGGATTGCAAGTGAATGTAACAAACAAATCCGGCCGTCTATAATTCCGCACGTATGTCATCGCATCCTGCGAGTACTCGTGCATGTGCCTTGGGCTGCCAATGTATGTTGATGGCAAAATCGTGAGTCGGCCAAGGTTTGTCACATCTTTATCGCTATTGACCGCATCTCGCAAGTGAATATACTCTTCTGATCGAAGCTTGGTCTGATTGAAGCGAATTAAATTGAGTCGTTCTGTCTCCATCGTCACGTACACATCAACTGCATACTGTTGAAATAATCGGCGATATCTCAAGAGATGGTTGTCAATTCCTTCGCGAATCATCAATCGATACGCGTAAAAGTTCATTGCACTGACCTTCTTATTTGTATCAACACCTAAAAGTTAACAAAAAATGAAGTTACAATCAAGAGTGTTTGTTTTTCTTCTACTAACCATTGGCAGGTTTGATCATGTTGTATCTCAAGTGATATCCATCGTCACCACGGCAGAACATAAGCGGATATTGTAGTGAGTCATACGATCGATGAGTTTCACTCATTCGCTCTAATGCATCTCCAGCTCGACCTATAATAACAATATCACGGGATTCTAAATTATCACCAACAACAACAATTGATATTTCATCGGCCGTCGGTGCATTATATTGCCGTTCATGAGCGCCTGCTGGTCGTTTGTCCGTTTTTATGACAATTCTGTGATCATCAGATGGCATCGTTTCTAACGAAGTTTTGAATAATCAAATTAGTTCGTTGTGTTCATGCAACATTTCTTGCAATTGCTGATTTCTCTCTTCATCGCATTGAAAATTGCACAGCGTCGATTCACTTCTGCATGTGATCTTGATCAGGATGCGGCAACAGCGATCCAGCAAGATGATAAATTTGCCCGTGAATCTGTATAGTTGCAGACAAATATGTTAATTTCTGTATTTTATTGGCGAGATGATAAGTGTTAGATTGTTGGTGAACTAACCTGGAATGTGGGATTGTAATTATGTTCATTCACAATTTCCATACGAAACTACGTCATTTGAAAACAATCGTTATACATCCTGGAATTTTGTAAAAAATTATTCGAATTTGGAGATTCACCGTAAAGCAACGACCGCAATGGCTCTGGTGGAGGAAGTAACTCTGGTAATTTCACTTTTTCGCTTGCACAACACAATCCGGCCGGTTCTTTTGGAATTTTCAGTGCATCGCAATGCGGGCAAACGAACGACATCGAACCAAATCGAACTGATTCGTGCGCACCGTATTCAATGTCCGGCTCATATCGAAAGGCTGCACGTTCGATATTCAAATTAGGCAATCGTTGTTGTTGCTGGCGTTGTCGGTGAGCAGCAAAACGTTCTTTTGCTTCATGAATTTCCTGAGCACGAACTTGTCTTCTTCTCAATCGTTGTTGCTCATTGTAAGCTTCGTGAGCCACTTGTGATTGTCGCGCACGATGTTCAATCATTCCGATTCGAGCAGATTCCCTTGCAGTATCATTTTCCTCTTCCGTACGACGTGCTGAATAATTACGTTGGTCCGTTCTACGCCAGGAACGCCGACCGATATTAGCGCGACCTCTTTGTGGCATCGTAACAAATTTCAATCTGTAATTGATCACTTTGTATGAAACACACATAAAGTTTTCACGGAATAATTTTCAATAATTTACCTTTTGAATAGCCGAAATAAAGAAAGCAAATGACCGAAATTGAACGATTCAAATATTTTACAAATCAGCTGAAGAAATAACACAAATAAATTCCAATGGAAATGAGGTTAGGTATTCACCAACAAACGAAAATAATGAACGCACTTTTTTTGTTTGAAATATCAATAATTTCACTCAAAAACTGATGATCCACAGATTTAAAATCAAATATTTCGTGAATGTAAACAATTTAACAGTTTAATGTAATGAATTTAAATCGAGAAATCAATTAAAATTTGGAAAAATGTCAGAAAGTCAATTGACCGTGTCCGCACTGTTCGAATAAACAAATCAGAAAAAACAAACAATATACGCAGCTGTCAAAATAAATAAGCGTCTACAGCTCCATCTGTTGAGTTATTGGAGTATCAGTCAGTGCTTACAACACCAATATGAAACTAAATGTGCGCGTCCAACACCACGCAGATAGAAAAAAAATGAGAACAAAAAGGGAGATTAGGTTTTTCTAATTTTCGAATTTTCCGACTGTTTTGAGGTCGATAGATTGCAAGAAACAATTGGAAAAAAAAATTTGAAAGAAAAAAAATTTTGTATGGAAAAAAGTCCTTTTTGGAATTTTTAAATTTTCCGACTTTTCTTCAGGAAAAGTATTAGGTTTTTTTATTTCTAAACCTTCCCAGATCCACAACGAATAACCTCTGAAAATTCCATCAAGATTGGTCCAGCCGTTCTCGAGCCTTAGCGTCACTAACAAACAAACATTCATTTTTATATATATATAGATATTCTCGTATATCTATATATATGTACGAGTATATAAACGAATTGAAAAAAAGTGTTCAGAATTTGGACTTCATTGGCCCACAGAATTCCGAAAAGTTAAAGTTCAAAGTGTATCAGAACAATGACCTCTTGTGCAAATCGCTCTTGTGCAGGAGCTGGATGATATACGAGTATAATTGCCTATATACAGTCAGAGACACACCAGGACAAATCCCTGATATGAACCCCATCGAGAATATATGGGCACACCTTAAAAACAGTTGCAAATCAGGTTCCAACTAAAAAGCGCTTCTAATAAGAGTTAGGAGGAAGGAATGGGAAAAGGTGCCCGAATAACACGATATACACAAACTTATTGCGTCTATGTCAAAAAGGGTGTAAGCCGTTATTGATTCTATTGGTAGTCACATTTAGTATACAATTATTTATTATTAGTTTAATAGCTTATTTGTTATTTCCATGAATTTTGCAAAGAATTATTTGACACCATGAAATGGCTATTGTTTTTTATTTTGCCACAGAAACGGATCTTTTTGTAATTATTAAATAATTTTTTTGAAGTTTTCTGTTGTGGAAAATTGGCAAATATTAAATTATAATATTTTTTTTCTTTCATTTCTTGCTTCAAATCAATATTAAAGTGAAAATTTCATCACGTTTTTTATTTTGCAAACAATTACTTGACAAACTGTACATATACTTATACAAATATATGCACACATAGATATACATTTGCATAGACATATACAAATACTTATAACTATAAATACACATATACATTTACATATATATATACATATACAAATACATCTGCACACACTTATACATATACATATGTATAAACATACGACTTTGGCTAAAGAGGGTTTGCTTAAAACAACTACGGGTGTACGTATGTTTATTCATTAAAATAATTAAATTCAGTACATTGATGATCAAATACTACAAACTTACTGCAGTTTTATACCCTCTCTTCACTCTTTCGATGTTCAAGATCAAATGGCCATTTTAGGCAGTGCTTTGACGAACATAGGAAAAGAGAGAAAGAAGAATGCGCAACATTGGTTTATAACCGAGAGTTGTACAAAACGGGTCTCTGAATTTTAACTATAAATCTAACGAAAGTTAATAATACTATTTTCCAACACCCCCGTGGAGCGATCAGCTTCACTATTCTCCAGATCCAAGACTGCCAGTTTAGATACCGCTCGTTGCAGAAGTCCGCCAACCGTACGCACGTCCGCACGCCGAACTACACCATCCGCGCCATTGTGCACTCGTTCAACAATTCCACGTCGCCACAGATTTCTTGGCATATTCGGATCACAAATAAATACTGCATCACCTTCTCTAAGAGGTGCTGTTCGCTGACACCATTTGATTCTTCGGGTTAGCGTCGGCAAATACTCCAGTACCCATCGTTTCCAGAATGCGTTCCTTAGGCTCCGTGCAATGCGCCACTGTTTGCGTAAACCAAGTACCTTTTCTTCAGGAGTATTGACACTTGGCGTTTTCGAGGCATTACCTACGCCAATCAGGAAGTGATTCGGTGTTAGTGGTTCCTCTTCGTCGGGAGAGATGGGTAGGTGCGTCAATGGGCGTGATTTTACTATATTCTCTGCTTCTATCAGAAAGCTCTTTAGGACATGCTCACGTGGCACTCTTTTAATGAATGTCGGAGAACTTTTTTTACGCACTGCACCATTCTTTCCCACACTCCTCCTTCCGATGGGTTGGCAGGGCAGTTGAAGAACCACTCAACTCCCTTCGTTGACAATTCGTTTAGAACACGCTCGGTATCAAAAACTTCAGAAAAACGTTTCGCTTCTTCATTAGCTCCTATAAAGTTTTTTCCATTATCAGATCGTCGACGTACCTCTCCGATTCATGAAGTTGCGCATGGCGATTATGCAGGAATCCGTCGATAAGTCGTGGGCGATCTCTAAGTGTATTGCGCGTACTGTGAGGCAGCGCTTCTCAGTACGCCGTCCTATCGTAACGCAAATAGGCCCAAAATAGTCGAGTCCTGTATAGGTAAAGGGCCGTACGTATGGCTCAAGCCGATCTTCAGGTAAAGGACCCATCATGGGCGTATGCGGTTCAGCCTTGCTGTTATGGCAAAATTAACATGCAGCTATTGCGCTTCGTAGCAGCTGTCTTATTCTGGGAATCCAGTATTTCTGACGAATATTGCTTATAGTCGCCTCGTGATTCTGGTGCTTCATCTGGCAATGGTGATAACGGACGACCAACCGTGCCCATACGGCAGTATAATCGGGCGTCTGGTGTTATACGGCAAGAAGCTGGCTGCCCTTGCACGCGAAGTAGTCCGTCGTCGTCCAGGTATGGTGAAAGTTGTTTTAATGAGCTGGCTTTTGGTATATCTTGACCAATTATGATACAGTTGCGTTCTGAAGCGAATGATTCTGTTTGAACGCGCAGGCATAACAGATGCTCGGCAGCTTCAATTTCAGCTGCAGTAAGCCCATAGTCATGATATTTTAGCTCCCGCTGTTGTGAGCTAGAATCAAGCTGCCTGCGCGTAGTGTCTCACAGCATCGACTCCTAACAGATGCCACACATTCTGTGTGATTAGCATGTGTTAAAGTTACTTAAGAAAGCACATATTTTTAGGGTGCGAGTATTTAGAATTAATATTACCTATGTAATGTTTATTATGTAAAGTTTTAGGGTGCTACAGTTTTGCAGTCGAGCCACCGAAGGGCATTCAAAGTTAGAATGCACCATCAACATTTCAGATTGGCGTAGGTCAGTTGGCTTGACCAAGAATTGTAAACTGATAGTATGGGATGAGTGCACAATGGCTCACAAACGGTCTCTAGAAGCACTTGACAGAACAATGAAAGATCTGCGGAATAATAATCGTCGCTTTAGTGGCGGAATGATACTATTAGCAGGCGATTTTCGACAAACACTTCCTGTTGTACAGAAATCAACAGCGGCGGATGAATTGAACGCATGTCTCAAGTTATCGTATTTGTGGCGGTACGTGAAAACCATACGATTGACTATGAATATGCGAGTGTTCCTGCAACAGGATAGCACCGCAGAAGTTTTCTCTATTTAACTGCTAAGAATTGGAAATGGGCAAATTCCGGTTGATACTTCCAGTGGTTTGATATCAATTCCACCTTCCGCCTTTGTCAATTCACTTCAACGAAAGCTGAACTCATCACGAATGTTTATCCGAACATTGGCCAAAATTATCGTAACTACGATTGGTTGGGTGCACGCGAAATTTTAACTGCCAAAAATACCGATGGTAATGACTTAAACTGGACGATTTAACGTCAAATTCCGGGAGATTTGCGCTCATACAAATCGATCGATCGAGTTGAAAATGAAGACGAAGCCGTGAATTATCCAGTGGAATTTCTAAATTTTTTGGATTTGCCTGGCATGCCGCCGCATCATTTGCGTCTCAAAGTTGGATCTGTCATTATTATGCTTCGAAATCTTCAAGCGCCGAAACTGTGTAATGGAACCCGACTGATTGTGACGCAGCTATCGAATAATGTGATAGTTGCAAGAATTTTTAAAGGTTGCAGAATGCTTGATTCCACGAATTCCTTTGAGTTCCAACGATTTGCCATTTCAGTTCAAACGTATTCAGTTTCCAGTGAAACTTGCATTTGCGATGACAATTAACAGGTCACAAGGACAGTCGCTGGAAGTGTGTGGCATAAATCTGGAAATGCCATGTTTTTTACACGGCCAGCTATACGTGGCGTGTTCACTTGTTGGAAAACCATCTTCTCTGTACATTTACGCACCAGAACAGAAAACTAAAAATGTTGTTTATCAAGCTGCGTTACATTGAAAAAAATTTAGAAAAATCGCAAATAAATGATTTTCAACACAATATAAATTCAACTTTCTTTTCTTTTCAATACACATAATTTCACGCAGGGCAATGCCTGCGGGGTCAGCTAGTATACATATATATATATATATATATATATATAAATATATATATATATATATATATATATATATATATACACATATATATATATATATATATATATATATATAAATTCTCGTATATATATATATATATATATATATATATATATATATATATATATATATATATATATATATATATATATATATATATATATATATATATATATATATATATATATATATATATATATATATATATATATATACATAAAGGGTGTCCCAACAAGAACGCAATTTTTAAATCTGGCAACATCCGAAGTGTCATTGTTTGACATTTGAAAAATTGTTATTGTTTGCTAGTAGAAGGTACGAGGTTAGTAAAAATGGAGCACTACACGAATGAACAACGCATTCTCATTGTGAAATTGTTTTACCAAAATGGTGAAAGTTTTGCGGCTACAGTTCGCAAATTGCGATCATTTTGGGGTCAGAATATTGCTCCAAAAGAGTCAACTGCAAAGAGATTAATGGATAAATTTGCCGAAACTGGGTCTGTTAGTGATGTAAAGACAACAACGCGCCATCGACCAGGTCAATCGACCGAAAATGTCGCAGCTGTACGTGATGATGTCGCTCAAACTCCATCCACCTCAATTCGACACCGAGCTCAGCAAATTGGTGTCTCCAAATCCACTACGCAGCGAATTTTGACGAAAGATTTGCATCTCCATGCATACAAAGTTCAATTGACTCAGGAACTGAAGCCAGCTGACCATGGACATCGAAGGGAGTTCGTTAATTGGGTATTGGAGAGACAACATGAAAATGCTGATTTTGCCGCTAAAATCATCTTCAGTGACGAGGCCCATTTCCATCTTGATGGCTTCGTCAATAGGCAGAATTGTCGCATTTGGGGTGAGGAAAATCCTCGAGTGATTCACGAGAAGCAAATGCATCCTCAACGTGTCACTGTGTGGTGTGGTTTTTGGGCAGGAGGAATCATTGGACCATTTTTTTTATGAAAATGAGGCAGGTCAAGCGCAAACAATCAATGGTGTTCGGTATCGTGAAATGATAACCAGTTTTTTCTTGCCTCGAATTGAAGAAATGAATGTGGAGGGCATGTGGTTCCAACAAGACGGCGCCACATGTCATACAGCCAGAGAAACAATTCAATTGCTGCATCAGTCATTTCCCGGTCGTGTTATTTCGCGCTTTGGAGATCAGAATTGGCCGCCTAGATCGTGCGATTTAACACCATTAGATATTTTTCTTTGGGGTTTTTTGAAGTCGATGGTTTACGCGAATAAGCCGACGACGACTCAAGCCTTAAAAGAGGAAATTGGACGCTGCATTAATGAAATACCGCAGCATTTATGCAAAACGATCATTGAAAATTTCATTAAAAGATCGCGTGCATGCCAGCAAAGCCGCGGCGGCCATCTGCACGATATATTGTTCCATACATAACCTCATTCTGTCTACTTTACGATATAATAAAGTTTCACGATTTTTTTTAAAATATCTGTGTTTTATTTAAAATTTAAAAATTGCGCTCTTGTTGGGACACCCTTTATATATACGTATACATACACATAAACATATACATATACAAATACATAGCCATATAAAAATATATTAACACTAACAGATACAGCTACATATACATATACATGTAGAAGCTCTGATCTATTCGGCGGTTTGGAGTATTCGAGAGGTCTGATCTCGTCGACGGTATGCAGCAGAAGAGCAGGTCTGATGTTGCCGGCGGTATGCCATGCTCGTTGTTGGTGGTTTGTCCGTGTTACTTTTGTGTTTTGTACAATGTCGTTGTGTCGGTGTTCTTTTCTACATGTCGTTGATATATTCTTTAGAGAAAGAACGTATTCGGCAAGCTCGGTTCCTACTGGGTACTCAACTTCATGGCTTTACGTGAATTTGTTACAATTATCCATATGTATTCATTCTATATTGTATTGCATTAGTCGTGTCGACTTTTGCTATTTTCTTAAATGCTATACTTGGGTTTGTTACTCATGGCGTGCGTGTGTATAAAGGTTCCTAAACGGCGCTCGTTGGTTTTGTTGTGAGGCAAAATTTATATTTGTGAATTTTGGTCCTCACACGCCCTCTCCACTTTCCGGTGGAAGTAGATGGTAGTCCTCTCCCGTTCTTAGTCAGCGTGTTCTTATATCAGCCCTCTTGTATTAATTTTCCCCATTCCCTGACCTTTGAGGAAGGGTAACTTGATCTTCGTTGGTGCCAGGTTTACAGTGCGGTTTTAGTTGGCTTATGTGGGCAGTTTTTTCCGTCTATCGAGGGTGTAAATTTCCTTTAGTTGTGCCGTTCGCTCATCGAGACTTCTAGTTAGTTTTCCAGTTCCTATTGTGACTTCGTCGTACAGAGCTATTGGCAAACGTGGTTCCCGTCCTTGTACTAGGTACGTGGTGTTATATCCCGTAGTTTCCGAGACACTAGTGTTTATTGCCAGCGTTAATTCCGGCAGTTGATCGTCCCATTTCCGCTATTGCTTGTTGGCAAACTGCGATATCATCGTCTTCACTGTACGATTTGTGCGCTCAACCGCGTTCTCTTGAGGCGTGTAAATTGCAGTGAGTTTATGTCGTATACCGTGGTGTCGCGTGAACTTGCGAAACGTTTTGCTCGTGAACTGGGATCCATTATCTGTGACTAGAATCTTTGGGACCCCAAAGCGTGCAATGATACGTTCCCGGAAGGCCCGTTGTAAAGTCTCAGTAGTGGCTTTCCGGAGTGGTACCATTTCTGTCCATTTTGTGAATTTATCACAAAACACCACCATCATGGTGTTCCCGTGCATGGAACGAGGTAGTGGTCCCACAAAATCTGCGCAGAGGTTTGCCCATAGTTCATCGGGTATTTGAGCATTTTTCCCGCAGGCTGCTGCTGGCTGCTTTTGTACTCTTGACAAAGTTTACACTGGCGTACGTATCGGCTAGTATCCCTGAAGAAACCTGGCCAATAGTACCTATTGGCTATCCGGGCGATAGTTTTCCGGATACCCAGGTGTCCTGCTGTCATTGAATCGTGGTTTTCTTTTAGAATGCGTTCCCTCAATGGTCTGGGAACACCTAACTTCCATGGAGTGCAATCTTCATCGCCTACTCGATTTGGGATATGCCTGTAGAGTTGTCCATCTTCGGTGGAATAATCCGCGTATTTCATGGGCTCTGCCATTACTTCCGCCTTACGTTTCCTCCACCAGTTGCAGTACTGCTCATGTTCTTCTTGTACTTTCACACGCGTGCAGGTTCTATCGGCTATCTCGAGAGTGCGTCTGCCAGCACGTTGAGCTTTCCCCGCCTGTATTGCACCTCAAACGAGTGCTGTTGCAGTTCCAGTGGCCACCTGGCTATGCGTCGCGAAGGACTCTCAATAGAACCTTTAGGTCCAGACTGCTAGTGTACTTTGCTCGCGTAAGCGCTCCAGGTTGTAATGTATCCGTGGTAGCGTATATGCGTCTGGAATGGTTCTTGCGTTCAGTTGTCGATAGCCGACAGACAGTCTCCAACCTCCATCCTTCTTTCGCACGAGTACAATTGGGGCACTGTGAGGGCTGTGGGGCGGCTCTACACAACCTTTTGCCAACATATCATTCACTTCTTTGTTGATCACCTCCGGTTGCGCTGGGTGTCTTGGATAGTATCTTTATTTTATTGGTCTATCATCACGCATCACAACTTTGTGGCTGGTAATGTTGGAAACGCCTGTTTCCTCGTTGAATTTAGCTCCGTAGTTAAGAATTGTTGAATCCTTTCCTCCTCTGTGAAGGCCTCTTACCGAATGGTCGTGCACAATGTAAAATCTGGGGTTTGCACGCCATCGGTCTGGGGTCCTACTGTGACTAGTTGATTCTCGCATTTTATTTTTGTACCTTGCTTCATGAAGTCAAGACCTAGGAGTAGGTCATCTGTGGACTCGGGCATCATTAAACTGTCCAGTTCGCAAAGTTGTTCTCTTAGCTGTATGTTCACCCTGAGTACTTCTGTGATTTCTCGGGTATGCCCATGCGCGTATGTATGTGGGGTTTACCCCACCTGTGATTGCACGTAACTGGCGGCTAAGGCTTTCGCTGACGAAGCTCCGCGTAGCTCCGGTATCGATGGTGGCTGTGACTTGGATGGCGCCAATGGTGATCGCGGCACAGATCCGCTATCCATCATAGCTTAAAACACTTAGTGGTTTTGAGGACTGTTGTTGGTGGGCTGCGTCCTGCCTCGCTCCTGAAAGCAGCACCGTTCGTTTCCCCCCTGTGTCCTGCAACATTCTATTGTCCTGTGTAAACGCTTCCCGCAGTCTCACCAGAATAGGACTTGCGCATTGCGACAGAGGCGTGAAATGTGTCCACCTTGTCCAGATCGTCGGCAGGCGGTCCCATACGTCTATTGGTGTCTCGGCTTTAGTGCTATTGGTCGGAAGGATTTTTCTGTTTCTCATCTCTCGTGGTAGAGTAAGGTCGCTATTTCCATTAACTCACTCAGTGTCGGTAGCGTGGACAGCGGCAAAAGCGCAAAACAAAAATAGGTGGCAGAAGGTTACCGTCAATCGCAAGCCAATGCACCGAGATTTAGGATGAAGCCCGCTGCCTGCATTATAAAGACAGATGGTGAGAGACCAGCCATGAACTGCAGGAACTTGGCCCTGCGGTCAACACGCTGTGGCGGACTCAGAAAGGGGACTTGTTCATGGAGCTGAAGAGGGGACCAAAAGCGACGTGCTTTGAAAGTAAATTAGCCAAGGTTTTAGGACAAGGCGTAGCAATAACCGCCAAGGCGCAGATGGTCACGATTCAGGTGAGAGGAGTTATACCGGAGCTAAAATCGCCTGTAGACATCGCAGCTGATCTAAATAAGCAGCTAAGCATCGCTGTAATGGAGAAATCGACATCTGGCGAAGACTAGGCAAGACGGCACATGCAGCGTATATATACAGCTGAGAGCCGGTGACGTAAATAAAGCACTGACTGAGAAATACATCCATCTAGGGTGCGCAAGATGTCCGATAACTGAAGTCGAAAAGCCAACCAAGTGCTTCAGATGCTAAGAAACCGATGCTCACCAAGCATCCAAATGCACCGGTAGAGACAAGTTAAACCTTTGCATAAAATGCGCAAGACCGGGACACAAGGCGAAGGAGTGCACAAATACTTCGCATTGTGTATACTGCAGTAGTCCACACCCAACTGGCTGCAGCAGATGCAAAGCAGGCGCAAATGCATCATCATGAGGTTACTGCAAATAAATCTAAATCACTGCATCGCGGCACAAGCTCTCCTATGGCAGAACGTGGCTGATGTGGACGCGGATGTCATTGTTATAGCGGAACCATACACGGAAGCAAATGTGCACTCGTGGTATGCGGGCCTCACGGGAACAGCGGCAGTATGTCATAGGCCAATCGGCTACCAGCGCAGTGATGGCACCAGCGGCCGAATTCCATACATGGATTCATATGAAAGATGTGTACATTTTTAGTATTTACGCTCTTCCACTTCTCAATATCCGCGAATTCGAAACTCTTCTTACAGCAATACAAATGGAGGCACAAGGGAAAACAAATATTATAATACAAGGCGATTTCAATGGCTGGTCCACCACCTGAGGCTGCAAGAGCACACATAAAAAAGGAGCTGCACTGGAGGGGTTCGACAGAGCCCTAACCCTGACGTTGCTGAATAACCCCGGCGTGACTACATTTGAGAATGTCGGAAGATCGTCGATCATTGATCTGTCTAGCGGCAGCAGTAGCATGGCAACAATATGCACTGGAGGAAAAGCAATATGCACACACAGAGCGATCACCGGGCGCTAGTAATGGAAATACAGCCAAATTGCGGAAACGGAACCCAAAGCCACGACACCTAATGGATGGGTGTCGATAAAGCTTGATAAAGACATTTTCGTACATATCTGGAACAATTTTACGTAGACCATAGGCAATGCAACAGCCATATCAGCAGTACAAGCAGCAGTTATGAAATCGCGTGATGCACCAATGCAGGCCAGAAAGGGCATATTGCCAAGAAGGTCTGTCTACTGGTGGAGTGACGAGATCGCAAGCATCAGAGCAAACTGCTTAAAGGCTACGAAAAGCTAAAGAGCATGGCGGAAAACGGCTTCCAACAACTTCCTGACGAGTTCGCCAAGCTCCAGAAAAAGCTCCGAACGGAAATTGCATCTAGTAAAAAGCGTGCATACCGTGAGCTCATCGACTCTGCAAATGACTGTCCATGGGGTAAGGAATATCCATGGTCCGACAGCGCCGCAACCAACATGCCCAGTACTGCTAAGGGTCATAGTGGTGACATTATTCCCAAAGCAACAAAAAAACTCCATAGTATGATGTGCCGGTCAATGATTTCCCGGAGGTAACCTCACAGGAAATACTGGATGCGACAGCTAGGATGGGAGACAAGAAGGACCAAACGGTATTCCGAACACTGCTCTGAAGCTTGCTTAAGAGAAGGGTGTTTTCAGGGTTCTGGAAAGAGCAACAGAAGGTTCTATTGCTCAAGCACGGAAAGAAGCCAGATGAGCCATCAGCGTACAGGTCCTTATGTATTGCCACGGAGAGCAATATAAATACTCGACGATACTTCGCGGTCATCATGTTGGACATACGAAATGCTGTCAATAGCGCAAGGTGGGACCTCATCATACAAGCGCTGAAATCATTTCAAATTCCTCCATACTTAGTCAAAATCATACGCGAATATTTCAGGGACAGAGTACTGCAGTACGAGACAGAAGAAGGCCCAAAGTATCACAAGGTGATGGGTGTCGTGCCGCAAGATTCAGTACTGGGCCCAACACTATGGAAAATAATGTATGATGAGGTACTTCATATCGAAATGCCACAACATGTCACCTTAGTAGGATATGCTGACGACATTGCGTTAGTCGTCACATCGAAAATAGTTTCAACACTTGAGCTTACCTGCAATGCTCCAATCACCCGCATCCGACTCTGGCTGATTGAACACAGCCTGCAACTCGCAGCAGAGAAAACGGAGGCAGTGCTCATAACATAATTTATAAGTACTCACATTAATTATAAAGCCTCCGTAAAAGATGATCGTGACATCGAAAATACTGTTGTGAGTTAGAATCAAGCTGCCTGCGCCCAGGACAGGCAGAAACAGGACGCTCCCGAGGACACCAAAGAACACGGTCTCCAACATTTTGGCGCAGCCGGTCTAAAGGAGGAATCCCAGGGCAAGGAACAATGAAGAAGGTAGGAATCCTGCAACATATTAGAAGTATAACCCAGGGCGGAGGACTCTGAAGCGGAGACAAGATAATGGTGAGTAGAGTGTAGTTTAAGTAGATACATCTGCGACCCTGAAGGTGGCGTAGCACTGGTCAAGGAAGTAGCAACATATAGGCGCGTTTGCGCTGTTGCCCGCAGCTTTGTATGGGCAACCATAAACCATCAGTATGATCGGAGGGTCTATGTATGTTGTCCTAGCTGTGGGGTTTTTTTATGTAGGGGAATCGTGTTTATTTGTCGATAGGGACATTTATATTGTTTTTAAATTGTTTTAGAATTGATTTACATATTTGGCATTGTAAGCTTAGGGTATTAGGTGAACATTTTTCAAGAGGTGCAGAAATCACGTGTTGTTGTATCAAAGTTTTTGTAGTTCGGAAACTATGATTTGCGTAGCAATGTTGAAGCAAAAATTTCAATGCTATTATTACGTGACGCATACGTTACGGGTTTATTTTAGAATATGGATTCAATCAATACACTTTTACCTGTAAATCCAATTTCGGTTTTTGCGAACATATAGCCTTTTCTATGGATTTTTGGGAGCATTAAAGATGGTGAGAGGAAACCAAGGAGTATCTGTGAGGAAGTCAAGGGCCAATTTGCATTGATGGAAGGATTTAATGGACGCCCGTAGACAGCGGATATGGAACTTGTGATGGAAGATAAGTAAAGAAAGAATATATATAAAGATAGAATTTACTGTGGAATGTTTTTTTTTTAATTTGTATTGAATTATTAAGTAAGATTGAATAAAATATTGGAATAAGTTGATAACAAGATTTGACAATTATTGGTTTTTATTTGTAATTGGGATACGCCATCTGTTCTGGCATTTGTGATATGACAAAGGAAGCGCAAGGGTTACTGCTGATTCAGGAGCAAATTGGCGGAGCGATTGAAAAACTGGACCGTAACTTTAAGAAAGACGGCAGGTTATGTAAGGCCAACGTGTGTTACCACAAGCGAATAACATAATTGCAAAATCTGGGGAGAGAGTTCAACAATAAGCACGGGTTGTTGTTACCTCACGCAGTTGAGTACAGCAAAAAAAAATTTTTTCCGGAAAATTACGCAGAGTACGTAAATAGTCTGGTCAACGAAAGGGCGGATACATTTAGCTCTGAATTAAAGGGACTAAGACAAAAAACTATGAGTTTAGTTTCGCCAGACGAGGAAATAAGGAGCAGATTAAAATCAGTACAGTCAGAGGTGGAACTGTTTACTGGGAAAATAGTTGACCAGTTCGAAGCAAGTACGAGCAGGGAAGAAGCTCAGGAGTTGTGGAAACAGGCGAACGCCAGAGGAGCTGTGTCACCATTAGAAGTAGCGGATCAAGCCTTAACGGCAATCCAAAATAGGACGCAAGAAAAGTTGTTCAATTTTCATAAGAAAACAGAGGATTTGGGAGCACAAAAGGAGTATATTGAGAATAAGGTAAAAGAACTTTCTCAGAGATTGACGGAAAGGAGTTGTTGGAAAAGGAGTATGCAGAATTAAAAAGAGAATGGGCGACCAATAGGACCTCATCGAAAAAGGAAAAGACCGGAGTCAGCATCGGTTGGATTTACACAGACAGTATTAACATTGCCTCCGGAAGCTCGCTGGCCGGAATATTTAACACCAGATAAGCCGCATGGTAAAGCCAATATTAGTTTTTAGTGAAGAAAGGCAAGCGGAATTGTTGTTTGGCGCATGCGAGATCGGTGTCGACCCATTTTCGCCGGGTAATCCGGTACAAAATATAAACCAGGTATATCCGCCAAAAGAGCCATAATCAGTAGCAGTGCAGCAAAGCCCCAATACGGTGGACAGTATTTCGCCTGCGCGAGCAAACGGTCGAAGACTAATTAGTTTGAGTCCGTCACTGGTCAAGTACATCTCAGATCCGGGAGACGTGAATTTGGAAACCAACCAGAAAGATAACGCTCATGTTTTACCATTCATAAGTAAAACAAGAAGAAGTAAAATGGGTATAGAGAAGATTTCAAAGGCAGTATCCAGGCTAGTAGCTGAGTTTACTGGTGCTGCTTCAGAAGACTTACGGTCAGAACTCAGCAGGTTCGTTCAAGGTAGTGAACTTGCAAGGCGAATCATAGGCCCTGATGAGTTAGAGGAGCGTATAATCCCGGTGTCTCCGACAGCAGAACCGCGAATCCGAGAACTTCGTACGGGGGGATTGTAAAGAGGGTACCCATTTATTCGTTCTGCCGTAAGGAAGGTCATACAAGGGATGAGTGCATTACACGCAAAATCACGCCATCTTGTATGAAATGCAAAGCGTATGGTCATGAAGCAAGTCTGCAATGCCCAGGAGGCACAGAATGGAATCAGAGTAGAAGGCAGCCATCTACAAGGCGCCCGGATCAACCCTTGAATGACACCAGGGGTAAGTTCAGTAGTCCCCGAGTTAATTCAACGGAAGGAATTAACCAAGGAAGAAATCCTTTAAAATCTGGGAGTGGTCAGCAGCGACCAAATTGGAATTCCAGAAGTGAACCAAGGATAGGCAACAACATATAGGGGCTTCTCATGTGGACGAATGGGACATCGGGCAGCGAAATGCAGGGAAAGACAATCCCACCAAAAGAATCAGGGAAACTTTTAGCGGCCCAGTCGAGGCCAGTTGGCTGGAAAGCCAAAAGAAAATAAGTAATAATTAGGCCGGAAGTACGTGTGACTAGTAGGAACTATAGTCCAGGGGAATGAGGAGCAAGAGGCTCTCCAATATCACGAAGAGTTAGGAAGTGGATACGCGTACATGGACATTGCTTCGTTATGAGCAGGATAGGTGATGCTTTCATCGAGATACCCTGCAAAGAAGCAGCTAGTGGAAGGCTAATGCTTTTGATAGAGTCAGGGCAGAAACCAGCCTCGTAAAATCTAGTGTTTTACGGAAAGGGTTCGATATTAAACAAATGGACATAAGAACACTTAACGGAGCGTTTGGAGGTTGCATCAGAACACTGGGATCGCTCAGAATAGGGCACAGTGAAGTTAAGGGCATGAGTTTTAGAAAGCACGCAGTGGAATTGGATAGGCCTGGCTGATGGGATAATTGGCCGCGATAATCTTTGGGGCCGCACCATACTGGATGCGCTCGAGAAGCAGTTATCATTTTATGATGGTGATAAGAATAGAATCCTAATAATAAGAATATAATCCTTACTCTTCCATTAAAGCCATGGCAGGAAGCAACCGTGAATAGGGTTTAGAAGTGGGGCATGGAGGTATCATTTTATGATGATAATAATGTAATCCTTACTCTTCCATTAAAGTCATGGCAGGAAGGAACCGTGAATAGGATTAAGAAGTGTGGTATGGAGGTAGTAAACGCAAGGTCGACCAGAGTAGTTACTATGCATGTAAACACGAAGCTTAGGACTGTTGTTTTGCACAAGCAGCAGCTAGCGGACGGCGTATATATAGGAGAGACCATAACACACGTTGACAAGAGTAAGGTGTACGCTTGCTTACTAAATGCGTCAGAAGAGGACTACCTGATGGATGAGGATTTGAGGCCTAAGTTCACTAGCTATGATAATTTTAAAGAACCGAATTATAGATCGGTTAATCAAATTAAGCAGGTAGATATAAGAAAAAGATTGGAGAGACTGCTAGAATCACTGAAATTATCCCCAAGCATAAATTTAGAAGAGAAGGCATCAATAGAAGCCATTTGTACGTCATTCCATGACATATTTTTGCTGGAAGGAGACCAGCTGACGTATACATCAGAGGCAGAGCATGAAATACCTACTAGAGTGGATCAAGCACCAATTAACCAGAAACAATACAGATTGCCACAAGCTCACAAAGATGAGTAAACAGGCAAGTAGAAGAAATGTTAAAGGATAACATAATTTCACCGAGTATTTCGCCTTGGAACTCACCATTAATTTTGGTACCAAAGAAAGGAGGTACTCAGGGTCAAAAGAAGTGGAGAATGGTCGTCGATTTTAGGAAATTGAACGACGCCACTATCAAGCAAGTGTTCCCGATACCAAGGATAGAAGAAATTCTGGATCAAATGGGATACAGTAGATATTTTTCTACACTTGATTTAGCGAGTGGCTACCACCAAGTTCTTGTGGATACCCAAGATAAGCAAAAAACCGCGCTCAATACCGGTTTGGGGCATTATGAGTTCAATAGGATGCCGTTTGGATTAACAGGAGTGCCGGCTACCTTCTAACGGCTAATGAACCATGTGCTCACAGGCTTGCAAGGGTTAGATTCTTTTGTGTATCTGGATGATATTGTAATTTATGGGAAGAACTTGCAGCAGCATTAGCAACGCTAGTGCAAGTTGCTCCAGAAATTACGAGAACACAATTTGAAATTGAACACGGAGAAATGTCAATTTTTGTGAAGAGAGGTGGTTTATTTTGACCATCGTTGTTCAGAGGTAGGAGCACTGCCTGACTCGCAGAAGGTGGAATGCGTTAGAAATTTAGCGATTCCGAGAAATAGAAAAGAAGTGCAAGCATTCCTAGGAAGAGCGAACTATTATAGAAAGTTCGTGGAAGGACTAGCCGGAATTGTGTTGCCAGTGAATAAGTTGCTACGAAAAGAAGCAAAGTTCGAATGGACAGAGAGCTGTCAGTAAGCATTCGAGAGGCTAAAAGAAATAATTAGCTCGCCACCGATTTTGGCGTACCCCGACTTTGAGCAAACTTTTTTGTTGACCACTGATGCTAGCAATGAAGCATTAGGGGCAGTATTGCCACAAGCGGAAGGCGGTAATGACCGAACAATAGCCTTCGCAAGCAGGGCGCTTAGCGATACGGAGAAAAGATACTCCACAATAGAGAAGGAACTAATAGCCATAGTGTGGGCTACGAAGAATTTTAGTGCATATCAGCTAGCACGCCTATTTAAAATATATTCTGATCACCAGCCGTTGAGAGCCATAGCCAATTTGAAAGACCAAACGTCTAGGCTAGCCATGTTCAGACACAAATTGTCTGAGTATGATTTTGAAATCATATGCAAACCTGAGCATCTAAATGCGGATGCGCTCAGCAGAGTACCGCGGCACAGAAGATATCGGTAGTGCAAACTAGGGCCAAAGCAAGGTTAGAGAAGGAGAAGGCCGGGAGAATTCAAGGGGTTAAATTTGATGCGACAAAAGATGTTAGCAATGCGGGTTTCGATGCCAATGAACAAACAGCCAGTAGTGTGGAATGGCTGGAGGATAAAAAAGATATCCAGGCTGTGTTAAAGGGTTTTCATGATTCACCCCTAGGTGGACACCAGGGATTCTGGAAAACCCATGACAGAATTAGGCGAGTATACGGATGGAAACGTATGCTCCGAGACATAAAAAAGTATATAAAGAGTTGTCCAAAATGTCAGGCCAACAAGAGTTCAAGTCTAACTGAGATGCCAATCGTGTTAACCGACACACCAAACAGTCATTTGATAAAGTTCATATGGATATTGTAGGTATTTTAAATGAAACAGTTTCGGGAAATAAATACATCTTGACGTTCCAAGCCGATTTCTCAAAGTATATCGCGTGCGTGGCTATACCCAATGCTAAAGCACGTACGGTGGCCAAGGCATTCTTTGACGAAATTATAGCATGGAAAAACATACCTAAGGTCTTGATAACCGACAATGGTTCAAATTTTTTATCGAAACTATTCTCAGAAACGTGTACAATTCTGGGAATCAATAAATTGCATATAACACCATATCATCCGCAGGCGAATGGCTCATTGGAACGTAGTCATCGACCTCTGGCCGTGTACTTGCGCAGTTTTGCCAAGGAAGACGGCTAGAATTGGGATCAATGGTTGACCACTGCAATGCATGTACACAACAATACTGTGCATGTATCAACGAAGCAAACTCCGTTTACGATGCTCTACGGGTTTGATTTCAACTTGTCAGCAAATTTGAAGCGCAAATGTGCGCCAGTGTACAATGCTGATGACCTCAATAACTGAAAAAATATCAGCTACAGCGAGCGAACGTTAGCCTACAAGAAGGTACTAAACCCAGTAGTTCTACATGTGGGTGACTAGGTGCTAATGAAGAATCAGGCTAGAAGAAACAAATTCTCACCTGTTTGGATAGGTCCGTATGTAGTAGCAGAGATCCGCAGCCCAGTTACAACAGTCGTAACAATTAAGGGCTAGCATAAAAAGCTACATAATAATTTATTGAAATTGTTCCACATGAGAACACACAACTAAAGACATGTGTTAACAGTGTTTTACCAGTGTAAACACAAAAATTACAACGTAAACATGTACGTGTGTATATCAGTTAACACAGCTCCGACTTTCAAACTCAATGCCAGCAGAAGTGTGCCAATTAAACTTGGGCGAATAAAATTGACGTAATGTAAATATGCTTATTAGGCGCTGTAGCCGAATGAAGCACCGTAAAGAAAAATATTTTTTAAAATATTAAATAATATCTCAACAAAAAATCATAGGACAGTCGTGGGTAAGTAATATAAAACTTAACTTAAAATATATACTTACATACATAGGGCAGTTTATGCACTGAGTTTATGTACTGAATTTGGTAGTAAGTAAATATATATGTATATATGTGTATAAGATACAGAGTGAATGTACGAACGTATATTTAAAAAAAGAAGTAAGTATATATTTATATATATATATATATATATATATATATATATATATATATATATATATATATATATATATGTATGTATATATATATATATATATATATATATATATATATATATATATATATATATATATATATATATACGATGGGAAATTGGGAATTTGCAAATATTTACATACTGCAGCAAGCTACATATAAATATACATAGATTTTTCGGTGGGTAGGGGGGGTGGGTAGGCTGTATAGCCGGGCTCATCCTAGTAATAATGGTGATGATGACTCTTCTTACAAAAAATGGGGCACAATAGTAGCAGCTCATCGGACACTCGAATCAACCACACTAGCGGCGCAGCACAACAACCATACCGTCAACGATATCCGTCAACCGGATCAGCAGGTAGCAGCGGTCGCAGTATAACATAAGATTCAAGGTATAAAATAGAATTGTGTTATTGTATAGATGTTTGTATATATGCCAATGAGAAAAGAGTCAATGAAAGACCAAATTAGAAAAAGGGGAATATATAAAAAACTGATAGATAAAAAAAAAACAAAAACAAACTAAAGAGGGAAAAAACTATAAAAGAAAACAAAAGCCAGAGAAAAAAAATATATGGAAAAAAAGAATAAAAAAGAAAAAAACGTGATAGAACCCAAATAAGGCGATTTAAAAAAAAAAAAAAACAATTTATATGTATGTACTATAGAGCTAAATCGATGCACATAATAGTTTGCAGTGCAAGAAAAATATTGTAAAGATTTAATGGAAGTTAGTTGCACTAACTTGTTTTAGCAAGAGGGGAGGGATGTTGTGAGTTAGAATCAAGCTGCCTGCGAGTAGTTGACTCACAGCACCGACTCCTAACAGATACTACACATTTGGTGTGGTTATCTTTGAGCAATTAAGTTAAGTAAGAAAGCACATATATTTAGGGTGCAAGTATTATAAGTAACTAGAATTTATGTAATAAGGATTATGTAAACTTTTAGGGTGTTACAGTTCCGCAGCCGAGTCGATGAAGGGCATTGAAATTTAGAATGCACGGTCGACACTTTTACCGTAGGTCAGTTGGCTTGACCAACTGACACCAATTAACAAGTGCGGAACTGGAACACCAGAAAGGTCAGTAGCAGACTGAAAGTGCTTTTTGTAAATAGTATATAAGAATTAGTTATTTAAGAAAAAAGCTTCTTGTTTTTTTTTCTAATAAAACTAAGTGAGTGTTATTTATTCTGTGAAAAAGTGTTAGGTTTGCAGCAACACGCGCGCCCAGGACAGGTAGCAAGAGGATGCTCCCGAGGACACCAACGAACACGGTCCCCAACAATATCTTGAATGACCTGGTAAATATTTTAATGGAAGCCGCATATTAATCCACCGCACCCGTAACACAAAAAGCTTTGCTATTGTACTGTCCTAGTTACATTTTGGAAGCTTGAGACCTCATGGCGACAAGGAGTATACATTGTGGGGTGCTACTAAGAAGGTCAAAGATCCAATACAACATAGGTCACCTCTTCGTAAGGATAATGGCAATTGGGCTAAAAGCGATTGTCGTCAACCCGCTGGCGAATTTAACGCAAGAAAATTCGTTTTTTATATTGTTTATTTCCTGGTTTTTTTCTAAAAAAAAACCACAGTATTAAAAAGAGAATTAAATTAAATTAAACGCTTACCGCAGTGTGTCATTCACCTGTTCTTGCTGGTCGACGACTAAAGTCAAACTCGAACACCAGAGATAAGGCGAATGGGACGTTGCGGTAAATGCACAAACAAAATGTAAAAAACAACCAAAAAATTGAAACAAAGGAAAACAAATACCGCAAACTTACAAAAACAAATTGCGTACGCTTACAATTAAATTACAATTTAAAATACATATAATTAAACGGAACTCTTTCTTAAACACATAAAATACAAAACAGGGGTTCCCAACAACGATGATGAAAAATGCACTGTCTTCGCACATCACCTGAGTAATGTCTTATGTCCAAATCTTTCCATTATATCGTTTGAGCCTCGTGGAATTCCAAGTAGCGGAAACAGTGAGCGAATGAAAACTTCAAGGAAGGAGGTAAATAACATCATTAAAGACTTAAGTCCTTAAAAAACAACAGGAATTGATCAGGAATCAGCAAACATGATAAAAGCATTACCTAATATAGCTGTATCCCACTTAGTCACAGTATTCAACGCTATTTTACGCAATGGGCACTATCCTCAAAGCTGGAAGATTTAGAAAATAATAATGATCCCGAAGCCAGGAAAGTCTGTTACACAGCTTTGTTCCTATAGACCCATTAGTCTACTGCCCACCTTATCTAAAATCTTCGAAAAAATAGTTCATCGGCAGGTCTTCCAGTATTTAAATAAAAACAATGTTCGGCTTCCGTGAAAAGCATGGAACGATAGAGCAAGTTCATCGCAAATTAAGAGTTATATGCTCAGCATTCGAAAAAAAGAAATACTGCTCTGCTGCATTCCATGACATTAGGCAAGCCTTTCCTAAGGTGTGGCACAAAGGGCTCATATATAAACTTAAAGATATTATTCCAATGAAATTACACAAATTATTTAACACCTACATTAAAGACAGAAAGTTCATGGTAAGCCAATGTGACTCTCCATCCGGCTACTTTGATATCAATGCAGGCGTCCCAAAAAGGCAGTGTGCTTGCACCACTGCTGTATTGACTTTTTACAGCTGATATGCCAACTTCCGATCACACGGCTATATTCACATTTGCCGATGATACCGCCATACTGAGTACAAACAGCTCCCATCTTGAATGCTCGCAATGGTTATAGATCCACTTACTCTCTATTGCACAGTGGCTTAACAAATGGAGAATAAAGGTCAATGAAGCTAAATGGCCACTCCTAACATTTACTTTAAGGAAGGACACGTGCCCCCTATTGGCATCAATGGTAAAAACATTCCACAACGCTCTGATATAAAGTACCTGGGAATCCACTTAGACAGACGATTAACCTGGACAAACACATTGACTCAAAGTGTGCTCAGATCAAATTGAAACTCCATACCTTGAACTGGCTACTAAATTGGCGTTCAAACCTTGCCTTAGAATATAAGGTACTAATTTATACTAGTGTCATTAAGCCTATATGGACACATTGGATTCAATTCTGGGGCACCGCGCGGCCGTCAAACAGGGAGAAACTCCAACGCCTCCAATCGAAAATTTTAAGAATGATCACCGATACTCCATGGTACTTGAAGAACATAAACATACACCGTGACCTGAATGTATATTCATATTTCGCGGAAGCCGGAGTGGTATTGGGGAATTACATTATTTTTATTTAAATACTGGAAGACCTGCCGATGAACAATTTTTTGAAAGATTTTAGATAAAGTGGGCAGTAGACTAATGTATATTTGAACAAATCTGTGTAGCATCCTTTCCACGATTGAAAATGAAATGGTGAACACCTATAAAACCTACGCTCTTAAATTGCAAAATCGCACAAACTGCTTGGCGAGGAACTTACTAAAGCATCCCTCTACAAGACGCCTCGAAAGGATATATTGTTGGGGTCCATTGTTGCTTGTCGGGAGACGTCGTTTCTCGGTTCGCTGGGCGCGTGGCTGAAAACACTTGCAAATAAACGAGACGGGTTATCTTTTAGATTCAAAATAACAAGAAGATGTATTCTTAAAATACTAATTCTTATATACTTTTTCCCAACAGTAATCTCAGTCTGTGAACTGACCTTTCTGGTGTTCCAGTTCCGCACCTGCTAATTGGGGTCAGTTGGTCAAGCCAACTGACCTACTGTAAAAGTATCGACGGTGCTTTCTAAATTACAATGCCCTTCGTGGACTCGACTGCGGAACTGTAACACCCTAAATGTTTACATAATAAATATTACACAGATAATATTAATTTAAAATACTTAGACCCCAAAAGTATGTGTTTTTTTAAATAACTTTAGCACATGGTAATCACACAGAATGTGTGGCATCTGTTAAGAGTCGATGATGTGAAACACTACGCGCAGGTAGCTTGGTTCTAACTCACAACATCCCTCCCCTCTTTCTAAAGGAAGTTAGTGCAACTAACTTCTAATGAATCTTTTACAATATTTATTTTTTCTGCACTTTGAACAATCTGCGCATTTTCTTAAACCTATAATACATATATATAATTTTTTCCTCTTTTTTGTTTTTTAAAATCGCCTTACTTGGCTTCTGTTATTGTATTCTTTTCTTTTTTACTTTTGTGTTGTTTTGTTTTTTTTTTCTCTTTGCTACTTCGTTTATAGTTTTTTCTTTTTGTACTTTTTTTATAGTTTTTTTCTTTTTGTACTACTTTTATAGTTTTTTTTTGTTTTGTTCTTTTACCTCTAATTTTCTTTTTTTGTTGTTATATTCCCCTTTTTTATATTTGGTCCTTCATCGACTTTTTTCTCACTGGCGTATAAACAATTTCAAACAACTAGTGATAATACAGGGTGGCCCAAATAAGACCAGCTGATGTGAAACACAAATAACTTTTTTATTTTTTAACATAATTTATTTTTTCTTTTTGCAGATTATAGCTGAACTCTTAGAAATTTAAAATGAATACGTACAGTCCACAACAACGTATTAAAATTATCGAATTTTATTATTCTTCTCAACGATCAATTGTTCTGACATTTCCATTTAAGTGGTTATGTGAATAAACAAAACTGTAGGCTGTGGGGCTCCGAAAATCCAAGGGCAATACATCAGCATCAGTCACACCCAATCAGATGCACTGTTTGGTGCGGTGTTATGGCCACAAAAATCATCGGCCCATATTTCTTTGTGTACAATTTTACTATTTAGCATAATTTTGGTTTTATTTGAATTATTACATCTATTTCCGTATAAATTCTGATTTTATATAATTAATTTCTGTAACTCTAATTACATTCTGTAACTCTTGTAACATTCATAATACGCTTATTCTACAGTTCAATGCTATATGATTCAACTTACGTCCACTCGTCCTTTCCCCTTACATCATCCGATCTGTTACAACATCCAGAAGGAAAAGAGGATCGGACTATCTATTATCATTGCCATATAGTTCACTTTTCAGTTAGTTTACTTTTCTTAACTTTTTCATGTTTTTCTTTAACACAACAGTTCCCATTCATTTCAATTTCGAGCAAATTCCTTTAACCCCCCGACATAAACAAGATTATATTAGGTAAACCCGTTTATGTCAAAACATTGTCAATTGCATGACTTAATTTTTCATCGCATTCAGTTACTTTTTATTTAAATTTACTTCTAGCCTTGTATGTATATATCCATAAACGAGTGTATTTTCCTACACCTTGTAACTTTCCCGGACATGACTACATACATACATTCGAAGCACTCTTACTTACTTAGAACTACATGCTAACACTATTTCCCAATTAACCTATACATATTTTTTTATGTCAACCTATACATTTTTTCAAATTCCCACACGCTAATTCCCTAATCGATGAAAGAAAAAAAAGTACATTTACATTTACCCTGTTGTAGCATGTATATACGAGTATATGCCAAATTCCAATTTTCTAATCATATGTCCCTACATACTTACTTATATGTCCATACCCATTCCTATTAACAAAAATAGTTTCTGATTTATATATACATTCGTACATTTATTCTACAATTGTACATTATACACCTACATACATATATATACCTACTTCACCAGCGGTGCCGGCGCTACTGCTTACGCATCGTATTTCATTTCATTAACTGCCGTATGTATGTGTGTATATATTGTACGTTTAGTTTAAATTACTTACCCACGAATATCTTAAAATTTTATTTTTTAAATTGTGTCCAATGAACCCGTTTCTTATTATCTAATATATTTTATTCTACTGTGCTTCGTTCGGCCATAGTGCTTAATAAGCATATTTTTCTTACGTCAATTATACTCCCCCGAGTACAATTGGCACATTTCTGTTGGCTTTGACTTTGAACGTCAGAACCGTGCTATTTGATATACTCACGCGGTATCAGTTTGTTTACGTTATTATTTCGTGTTTACACTTGTAGAAAACTGTTAACACATGTCTTTAGTTGTGTGGTCTAACGTGGAACAATTTCAATAAATTATTATTTAGCTTTTTATTATTGCCCTTAATTATTACGACAGTTCTAACTAGGCTGTGGACCTCTGCTACTACATACGGACCTATCCAAACAAGTTTCTTCTAGCCTCATTCTTCATTAGTACCTGGTCACCCACATGAAGAACTACTGGGTTTAGTACCTTGTTATAGGCTTCCCTGGGTACTCGTTTGGCACAATCCTGGGTATGATATGGTGTTATATGCAATTTCTTGATTCCCAGCATTTTACACGTTTCTGAGAATATTTTCGACACAAAATTTGAACCATTGTCGGTTATCAAAACCTTAGGTATGTTGTACCATGCTATAATTTCATCAAAGAATGCTTTGGCCACCGTACTTGCTTCAGCATCGGGTATAGCCCCACGACATATACTTTGAGAAATCGTTTTGGAACGTCAAGATGTATTTATTTCCCGAAACTGTTTCAGGTAAAATAGCTACATTATCCATATGAACTCTATCAAATGGCTGTTTTGGTGTGTCAGTTAGCACCATTGGCATCTTTGTCAGCCTTGAACTTTTGCTGGCCTGACATTTTAGACTACTCTTTACATACTTTTATAAATCTCGGAGCATACCTTTCCATCCGTATACTCGCCTAATTCTGTCATGGGTTTTCCAGAATCCCTGGTGTCCACCTAAAGGTAAGACATGGAAACTCTTTCACAGCCTGGATATCTTTTTTATCCTCCAGCCATTCCACATTACTGGCTGTTTGTTCATTGGCATCGAAACCCGCATTGCTAACATCTCTTGACGCATCAATTTTATTTTCTTGCATTCTCTCGGTCTTCTCCTTATCTGACCGTGCTTTGGCCCTCGTTTGCACTACTGATACCTTCTGTGCCTACGGTACTCTGCTGAGTGCGTCCGCATTCAGACTCTTTTTCCCAGGTTTGTATATGATTTCAAAATCATACTCAGACAATTTGTGTCTGAACCTGGCTAGCTTAGACGCTTGGTCTTTCAAATTGGCTATGCCTCTCAACGGCTGGTGATCAGTATATATATTAAATGGGCGACCTAGCAGATATGCCCTAAAATTCTTCGTAGCCCATACTATGGCTAGAAATTCCTTTTCTATTGTGGAGTGTCTTTTCTCCGTATCGCTAAGCGCCCTGCTTGCGAATGCTATTGGTCGGTCATTACCGACTTCCCCTTGTGACAATACTGTCCCTAATGCTTCACTGCTAGCATCAGTAGTCAACAAAAAAGTTTCCTCAAAGTCGGGGTACGCCAAAATCGGTGGCGAGCTAATTATTTCTTTTAGCCTCTCGAATGTTTCCTGACAGCTCTCTGTCCATTCGAACTTTGCTTCTTTTCGTAGCAACTTATTCACTGGAAACGCAATTCCGGCTATTACTTCCTCGAACTTTCTATAATAGATCACTCGTCCTAGGAATGCTTGCACTTCTTTTTTTTTTGAACCACTAAATTTTTAACGCATTCCACCTTCTGAGGGTCAGGCAGTGCACCTGCCTCTGAGCAACGATGGCCTAAATAAACCACCTCTCTTCGCAAAAATTTACACTTCTCCGTGTTCAATTTCAAATTGTGTTCTCGTAATTTCTGGAGCAACTTGCACTAGCGTTGCTAATGCTGCTGCAAGTTCTTCCCATAAATTACAATATCATCCAGATACACAAAATAATCTAACCCTTGCAAGCCTGTGAGCACATGGTTCATTAGCCGTTAGAAGGTAGTCGGCACTCCTGTTAATCCAAACGGCATCCTATTGAACTCATAATGCCCCAAACCGGTATTGAGCGCGGGTTTTTGCTTATCTTGGGTATCCACAAGAACTTGGTGGTAGCCACTCGCTAAATCAAGTGTAGAAAAATATCTACTGTATCCCATTTGATCCAGAATTTCTTCTATCCTTGGTATCGGGAACACTTGCTTGATAGTGGCGTCGTTCAATTTCCTAAAATCGACGACCATTCTCCACTTCTTTTGACCTTGAGCACCTACCTTCTTTAGTACCAAAATTAATGGTGAGTTCCAAGGCGAAATATTCGGTGAAATTATGTTATCCTTTAACATTTCTTTTACTTGCCTGTTTACCTCATCTTTGTGAGCTTGTGGCAATCTGTATTGTTTCTGGTTAATTGGTGCTTGATCCACTCTAGTAGGTATTTCATGCTCTAACTCTGATGTATACGTCAGCTGGTCTCCTTCCAGCAAAAATATGTCATGGAATGACGTACAAATGGCTTCTATTCATGCCTTCTCTTCTAAATTTATGCTTGGGGCTAATTTCAGTGATTCTAGCAGTCTCAATTATCCCATCGACCGGGATACCTTCCCTATCCCATTCCACTGCGTGCACTCTAAAGCGCATGCCTTTAACCTCGCTGTGCCCCATTCTGAGCGACCCCAGTGTCCTGATGCAACCTCCAAACGCTCCATTAAGTGTTCTTACATCTTTTGGGTTAACAACTAGTCCTTTCCGTAAAACACTAGATTTTACGAGGCTGGTGTCCGCCCCTGAGTCGACCAAAAGCACTAGCTTTCCACTAGCTGCCTCCTTGCAGGGTATCTAGATAAAAGCATCACCTATCCTGCTCACAACGAAACAACGCCCTTTTGATTCCAAAATGGACGTGTATCTACTTCCTAACTCTTTAAATTGTTTTCTCCATGCACCACAGTTATCCTATGTTCCCTGAAAACTATCGTGAATATCTTAACTATACTTCCTCGTACCACATACGCGGCGATTGGCCTATACTCTCTAACCGTATTAAAACTTAATCGAAGTACTAGAATCATCACAGTTACCCAAATCAACGAATTTTCCCGGAGAGACTATTGCCCCTCCGTATCTTGAACCATTGTTCTTACATAACGCGGTACGTGGTATTGGAGAGCCTCTTGCTCCTCCTTCTCCTGGACTGTAATTCCTACATTCCAGTCACACGTACTTCCGGCCTAACTATTACTTCCTTTCTTTTGGCTTTCCAGTCTACTGGCCTAGACTGGGCCGCTGGAAGTTTCTCTGGTTCCTTTGCTGGAATTGTCTATCCCTGCATTCCGCTGCCCGATGTCCCATTCATCTACATGAGAAACATTTCAACCCCTGTTGGCTTATGGCAGAATGAGCAAATGGGTTTGCTTGGCTGGAATCTCTCGACCAGGAATCCTTGGTCTCTTTGTTGGGGAAATTGTCCCATCAATCTACCGACTCCACTTGTGTTTCGCTGCTGTACTAGTCCTGCCTCTGCAGGAGCATTAGTCCAGCAGATTCCACCTGTTGTCGTTCGGTGTTGTATTGCTGCTTCAGCGGAGAGACCGCTGCCACTAGCTCTGCCATACTCCTCTGCGTGAGATTAATAGTATAACTATCTAAGTCCCTATTTAGCAGACCTGCCTTAAACACAGAAATCATAGCTCGTTCTAGTTGAGCCTTATATGCTGCAACGTTTCCTAGAAACTGCGTATTGGCTTTTGTCTCAGCAGCGTTCCCCAGAGACTGGAGCCTTCGTTCTCAGGCTCTCAATTCCTCCCCTGGTTTCTGAGTTGATTCCTGTTTTTCCCGTACAAGACGGTCGTACGACTTTTTTTTAAATATATCCGATCTAAAGTATCTAGCTCTGCCAGGGTGCTTACTGAGCTATGCGCTAGTAAGTCAAACGCATAACCTGTATTTCTGTGTCTAATACACTTTATTAAGTGTTCCCCTTCTGCTTCCGGAAAACTCTGTTGCGCTAGCTCACAACCTTCGTTGAAGCGCCGTATCTCAGATCATACAACTCGACTCCTGAGAACATGGACACCAACTTCTCCACCGCATAAGCAACTTCCAGAATGCCCATTTTACTCCTACGTGCTTGCTTAATTTCTGACGAAAAGTTAGCGTTAATCTCTGTAGGGGTTTCCAAATTCTCTTCTCTCGAATCTGAGAGATACTTGACCAATGACGGACTCAAACTAATTAGTCTTCGCACGCTCGCTCGTGCAGGCGAAATACTGTCCACAGTTTTGGAGCTTTGCTGCACAGTTACTGGTTCTGATTCTTTCGGCAGATATTTCTTGTTTTTACTTTGTTCCGGACTTCTCGGCGAAAAAGGTTCGACACCGATTTCAGATGCGCCAAACAACAATTCCGCTTCCCTCTCTTCACTCAATACTAATATGGGCTTTACCACACTATATATCCCTTCCGGAGTTAAATATTCCGGCCAGCGAACTTCTGGTGGTAAAGCTAGTACTGTTAGCGTATGTATTGGAGAGGTTGAAGCCGATCTTACTCTTGCTGGCTTAGCAGTTGCCCCGATTCGCTTAAGCTCTAGATTCTCCTTCTCCAGATACGATGCGGCTTCCTCGGTTTCTTGGAGTTGCCTAGAAATTTCTCTAGTTTTATTCTCGAGAAATTCCGTATTTGTCTTCAACTCTTCTGTATACTTGAAGACTTGAAAAAATGTCTCCTCCGTTCGACTCTGAATAGTCGCTAATGCTTGGTCTGCTGCTTCCAAAGTTGACAAGTTTCCACCGTCCCTCGCTAATCTCCAGAGTACCTGGGCTTCACTCTTGATCGTTGCCGCTTCCAACTGTTCAAACAGCTTTTCCGTAAACAATTTTACCTCCGTCTGTAAAGACCTTAGCTGCTCTTGAGCCTTGGCCTCCTGCGAACTAGGACTATCTTCTTGTGCTTCCAGCTCCTCCAGATCCAATCTGAGCTTGGTCAACCAGTCCCGTGTTAAACTATTGACATATAACGGATAATCCTTGGGAAAGTACTCCTTGTCACCACAACACTTCTTAAAATTTAACAACTCCTCGTTGTTATCATTAAATGTCTTCAACAAGGCTTCTAGTTCCGCTATGCGCTTATGGTAATACTCTCTATTCTTTCGTGCCTTATTATCCTTCCTACAATTCCTTCTTCTCTTCTGAACAAATTCTTATCTATGAAACTGTGAATTCCAAAATGCTTTGTTTTTTTTATTTTAAAAGTTTATTAATCATTAAATACATGTTTTCAAATAGTGGTGACACTTAAACTAACAAATTAATTGCATAACAATGATACTATTCTTATATCATCCCACGTCTCTTGTATTGCTGCTCCTCCAATTAGCATGCCTCTTGGCACAATTTATGTGCCTGCTCCCACGGCATAGGGCTCTTCACAATTTCTTGCTCTTTTAGTATCTCTCTTAAATACGCTAATCGCTTCCGTTCCCGCTTTTGTTCTCCTCCTCTTTTCCTAATTCCAAAACGCTTTCCGTCCTTAAGTAACTACGTCATGTCCTTCAGCTATCGTTCATTGTTTCGAGGTTCACCTCCCAAATTTATTTTCTTTAAAATCAAAGAAAAATTGAGGTTTAACATGGAACTCTTCCAGGTACAATCGATGGATCAATATTTTATCCAATATACGAGTAGACTACAATGTGCTACAACTAAAATTTGCCACATAATACTAAGCACTTTCACTTTGTTTCGATTATGTCTCACTAAACACGATTTCGTTTCTACTTTTCTTTTTCATTAAGCGTATCACTTGACGCGAAAATTTATGATTTCATATACTTAAACGATAAAAATTATACCCATAAGTTTTAGGTTTTATTATTTAATAAAACAAACATTATTCCACACAGGAAGACAACTGTAGTGTAATGCCGCTGAAAACATAAAATCACCAGTATAAAAATTATACTCAATTAATTGCGCAACTACTGAAGGTAAATACTGATTATTTACAATCTTTCTCTATGAACCCATTTTGACAATGTTATTGGTTTCACGAAATTATTTTCAATATTTTCCTCCCTATCAAATTAAATTTCCAAATACAAAAAACAATTATAGCACTACTGACACCTGATACCTGATTTAATAACGTATTATTACATGCTATGGAAACACCCAATAATCGATGCAGCGGCTGAGGATATTACCTAGATATATAAATGTAGTATTGTCATCTTAGAAAAATTATTGTTAGTTTCTTAACAAAGAAAGATTCGGTAAATAAGTAGATGTACACAAAAAAAAAAAAAAAAAAAAAAAAAAAAAAAAAAAAAATATATATATATATATATATATATATATATATATATATATATATATATATATATATATATATATGGTTATGTGCCCACATCTAATTAGCGCAATAGCGCCGTTTTGGTACCACTCTTTTGGTGTGCTATAGAGGTGTCCTGTTTAAAAATCTCGGTCGACTAAACTTTATAGCCAGTTTGAGAGGTTTATGAAAGCAAGAATTTCCCCTATCTTGCAATTCGCGAACTCCCTTATGTTGTGGAATGTCGGTTTGCCCAGTGTTTTCCATCTTCTTCTGGATATAGCGGGGCAGGCACAGAAGAAGTGTTCTATGGTTTCCTTTTCCTCTGTGTTTCCGCAGCTGCGGCAGCTGGTGTTGTAAGTGATGCCCATCTTGGCCGCTTGCTCCCCAATGGGCCAGTGGCCTGTGATGACTGCTGTAAGCCTGGCTGCATCACGTTTGCCTCTGTTTATTAACTCTGTGGATTTATTTCTGTTGTATTCCGGTCAGAGTGCTCTACTAATCTTGCAGGATTCCATCCTCCTCCGTCGGTTATTTGCCTTTGCAAAGAATGCCTTATTTATACAGCTCCTAATTAACCCAATTGGGACTCTGATTGGCTCCGCCTCCCGTTCATCAAGAGCGGATCCTCTTCGGGCCAACTTATCGGCTCTCTCATTTTCGTTGATATTCCTATGCCCCGGCACCCATATCAAAGTAACTGGGAACCGCCGAGCTAGTACCATTATGATTTCCCTGCATTCGCATACTAGTTTGGAGGTTATTATAGCCGGGTCTAGAGTTTTGATAGCGGCAGCCTATTTGAAATTATTGCTATTTTTTCTTTATAGCTGGTATCTTCCGTTGCCATCCTGCATGCCTCCCTTATTGCAAGCACTTTCGCCTGGAAAATACTGTATGTATTCGGGAGTCGAATTGATTGCTTCCTAGCTGTTCTGAGAATACACCTGCACCTACCCCACAGTCCATCTTTGAACCATCTGTGTAGATTACGGTGTGTGTATAGTTTGTAATCCCCCCCCACGCTTCCATTCCTGGCGAGAGGGAGTTCGAATGCTGTAGTTTTTCCAAAAACCACATTAGGTGCTTTGTAGTCCGTACCTGACTCGTACATGCTTTGTGTTTGTGATAGTATACTTCCGTGACCGTACGGTCTATCCTTCCAGCAGCCTATTTCTCTTAACCTAAGAACGCTTAGAGTTGCGGTATTCATGATAAATAAGTCAGTAGGCAGCAGAAACGTCAGCATATTTAGGGCCTGCGTAGGGCATAACTTAATTGCTCCTAATATTGCTGCACATGCTGTTCTCTGTATTCTGCATAGATTGGTGATGTTGTATTCCCTCCCGCCTTCCACCATACCAAGGCTCCGTATGATAAGATTGGACTCACAACCATTTTGTACATCGACAACATTAACTGTGGTCGAAGGCCCAACATCCTACCAATCATCTTTTTGCATGAGTAAAATGCAATTCCTACTTTGCATATTATGTGCTCCGTATTTCGCCTCCAATTTAGTTTCGAGTCCAGGGTAACACCCAGGTACCTGGCACTAGAAGATAGGGGTAATGTAATATTATTTAATTGGGGAGATTAAAGGTTGGTATTTTGGTGAGCATGGTAAATAGCATCAGTTCAGTTTTGCTGGGATTAATGCTAAGTCCACGTCCCGTTCACCATGCAGTTAGTCTCTTCAACGTCCTCTGAAGGATATCATCTATCACATCACGGCACATCCCTGCTGCCATTATTACCACGTCATCCGCATACGCCACCACTTACTTCCTCCTTCGTTCAATTCTTTGAGAATGCCATCCATGGCACATATCCAGAGTAGAGGAGATAGTACCCCTCCCTGTGGAGTGCCTCTTCTCACATATTTATTTAGGCGGTTGCCTCCAGCTCCGCACTTACCACCCTTGAATAAAGCATTGTGGTAATCCACCTACGAATATCTTCCTCAACTCCAAGATTTCCCAGTGATGTCTGTGTCGCTCTTATATGGATATTATTAAAAGCACCTTCTATATCCACAAAAAAGGCCAGTGTATACTGTTTATGTTCTAAGGAGCGTTCCACTGTCCTCACTACCTCATGAAGGGCCGTCTCTGTAGACCTCCCTTTCAGTTAAGCGTGTTGGGCATCAGCTAGCCTACTCTCAACTTTCATCTGAATGTGGAGGTCAAGTAACCTTTCGAACGTCTTGAGAACGACGGACGTAAGACTTATTGGACGAAAATAATTTGCCGATTCATGGCCCCTTTTTCCTGCCTTGGGAATGAACACGACCGGAACGTAGTTAAGAGCAAGGCAGGCTTTAAAAATAACCTCCAGCCAAGGTATTATCCATTCCTGCGTGACCTTCAGCATCATTGGAATTATCCCATCAAGTCCAGGCGATTTATAGGGAGCAAAACTGTTAATGGCCTATGCCAGCTTCTAGATAGTAATTATGTCGGCGTTGACCGCGATACCCCTCCTTCTGGGGTGCTTAGGGTTAGACCCTAGAACCATGCACCCCGGAAAGTGTGTATCTAGGAGTAGATGAAGTGTATCTTTCGAACACGTTGTCCAGGTTCCGTCCGGTCTTTTAATAAAAGATGGGTTTGTGTGTTCTTTTGACTTACCTACTCCTTGGTAGTTTCGATAGAGGAGCAGAACTGCCTCCACCCTTTGTTTTTGGAATTCTTGATTGCTTTTTGTATTTTTTTTGGTTATCCTTGTATCCTTGCCAATTTGCCAAAGAATAGCTAGAATTAAACTTCTTTCGTACTTCAGCCCTGAGGTGCGACAGATGAGCGTTGCACCAAGCTGGAAAGGATTTTTTTTAATATTTAACTGGACAAGTGGTTTTGAAAGCTGCTCCCATCACGCCCTCTAACCGCCAAATATTTTCTTCCACCTCTCCCTCCGATAAAATATCGGCGTTAAGTGCCCTACCCATCTTCTTACGGACTATACCGGCAAACCAATTCTAGTTAGTTCCTTTAGGGTTTCGGTATGGTTGAGGTGCCTCAGCCCGAATGCTTAGGTCGCAAAGTATCCATGAGTAATCAGAGAAAGATCTCTCGTTGGATAACCTCCATTTTTCCACCCTTATTTGGCTATTATCTGTGAGTAGTTTAACGTGTAAGACCTCCTCCCAACCCGTGAAACCGTCGGCACTTGGGAAGGAGAAAGTAGGCCTATTACCCCTGTTACATACTACCAGGTTTGTACTAATAATAAAATCATAAAGGTCACCCCGTTCATTGGTTTCTGTACTACCCCATAGGGTGTGCCTCCCATTGGCATCGCATCCTATTAGTACAGAGGATGTTTCATCAGCCACCAGCGTCCGGACCTCATCAGGGGGAGCGGGTCTGTCCTGTGCCATATAGGCCGATACCATTTTCAGCCTGTCTCCGTCAGCTGCTTCCAGGTCAACCACCGTGGTGTCGCTAGTGCTGAGGTAAGATAAACATGTTAATGTGTCTTTTCGCGACTATCCAGGCACTAAGCTTACCCTCTGGTTTTCTATAGAACAGGTTATAGTCGCTCTTTCGGAGCCCCTTTACTTCAGTGCCCCGAACCCATGGCTTTTGGACGATGGCGATGTCCACGTCTTCCTCTGATAGGAAGATGGAAATGTTGTTCGTTTCCAACTTGGAGTGTTGGAGGTTGACCTGGACAACCTTCAACCCCATTTAGATAGTGGTGGGTGGTTCTTGGTCGTGTAGCCTTACGTCGTCCAACAACTTTTCGGCTTCAGCGACCTCCTCCTCTTCCGGACTGGAGGAGCGGAAAATTTTCACCCTCGCGTGCCGTACGCCGAAGCGGAGTTTGTTGTCCACCTTCTCCAAGGGTTCTATGTTTTCCTCATTTATCACTAAGAGGAAAGAGATACTATTTTTTTTTGCGGAGCCTCCTCCTACCAGTCGGTCATCGGTAGTTTAGGGTTATGGGCCTGCAGATAGGGGACTATTTTCTCCCTTTCACGTTGGGCAGCCAAATGCGTACTCTAGGCCTTCTGGGCAACTCACTGGCCGGGATGAGCTTGATCCTCAAGCTATCCTCTACATCACCGATTTTGGAGATGCAGCCTTTCAGAAAGTCTTTTGAGTATTGGTCATCATACTTGACCACTCTGTACCCCCGGACAAATTCGGACGGGTCGAAGCCCGGGAGAGGCACCATCGGGTCTGCTGTCAGGTTATCCATGACATGGTCCATTACCATTTTCATCAACCTGGCCTCAATCTCCCCCCATCTCTCCAGGGCTTCCCTACCACGGTTTGTGTCCACGTCAACTAGCGCTACCTGCAGGTGGTCCCGGACCACATGGCCATAGCCCCTCTTTTAATTTCCTACACTGTCTGTTACAACCTTGGCTTTTTTAGGAGCACGGTCAGACGTGTCCTGTGTTGAAGGGTTTCTTTTTGTCGCCACGGCTTCAGGAAGTGTCGATTTGTACACCAAGTACTCGTCGCCGACCTTCTGAAACCGAACCATTATCCATCCATTACCATGTTTGTTTTCTCGGTTTTTTTTTTGTCCGAAGCCAAATTTTGTTTGTACAATATTTATCTGTTTCGTTCGGTCACCTGCCCTACTACGAGGGCTGTGCATTGCACCTAAGTACTAGCACGGTGACCTAGTCAAAAGAAGGGGAAAAAGAAGCCCGTCACGGTAGCACCCCATACCGCAATAAGGCCACCGTTACTTCCTGAGGCGGCCTGATATCAGGAAGACTCCATAGAAATACAGCCGGTATACTCCCTGGCTGCAAACCATCCCCAAATTAGGGAGTTTTTACCCAAGCTAGCTTCGCCAAATGCACCCAGAAACTAGATCCAGGTGTCGTCGTTACCAGTCATTACCAATTGGAGGTGCTAACTCACACTTTCGTCGGTCCATTCAGTTACAGCACGTACACCTACCGGTGTTACATGTTAATCCCCCTGAATGTCCGACAACACGATGACCATGCTCCATGATACGTCAGGAACATTAATATCCACCGTGACCTGAATATACCAACTATTGCTAAAGAATTGGTGAACACCTACAAAACCTACGCCCTTATTCTATATTCCCACCTACAACTCTACAGTGGTTAACAAGAGGTTTGAATATGAAAAACATACATTTTAAAATTTCCAAATATAGTTTATTGAAAATTTATTAGCCTGGCTGCGACAAAAATGTTAATAAAAAAAGCTCTCTCTCAAATAGTAAAAGAGCTTTCTTAACCACAAATAAACTCGCTCTCAACTTCGAGTTTAACTGTGGTTTATTTGCAGCTGAGTGCAGAAAATTTAATATAAAAAAATGGCGTAAATCTTGGTTTATATAAGGTTAACTCTCTAACTCGGTTAAACACAAAAAATAAAACAAACCCTGTTGGTGGGAACATAGCATTAAATTGGAAAATCGCCCAAACACAGAATGTGTGGCATCTGTTAGGAGTCGATGATGTGAGACACTACGCGCAGGCAGCTTGGTTCTAACTAACAACTATATACCTTATATCTGATTTAATAACGTATTATTACATGCTATGGAAACACCCAATAATCGATGCAGCGGCTGAGGATATTACCTAGATATATAAATGTAGTATTGTCATCTTAGAAAAATTATTGTTAGTTTCTTAACAAAGAAAGATTCGGTAAATAAGTAGATGTACACAAAAGAAAAAAAAAAAAAAATATATATATATATATATATATATATATATATATATATATATGGTTATGTGCCCACATCTAATTAGCGCAATAGCGCCGTTTTGGTACCACTCTTTTGGTTTGCTATAGAGGTGTCCTGTTTAAAAATCTCGGTCGACTAAACTTTATAGCCAGTTTGAGAGGTTTATGAAAGCAAGAATTTCCCCTATCTTGCAATTCGCGAACTCCCTTATGTTGTGGAATGTCGGTTTGCCCAGTGTTTTCCATCTTCTTCTGGATATAGCGGGGCAGGCACAGAAGAAGTGTTCTATGGTTTCCTTTTCCTCTGTGTTTCCGCAGCTGCGGCAGCTGGTGTTGTAAGTGATGCCCATCTTGGCCGCTTGCTCCCCAATGGGCCAGTGGCCTGTGATGACTGCTGTAAGCCTGGCTGCATCACGTTTGCCTCTGTTTATTAACTCTGTGGATTTATTTCTGTTGTATTCCGGTCAGAGTGCTCTACTAATCTTGCAGGATTCCATCCTCCTCCGTCGGTTATTTGCCTTTGCAAAGAATGCCTTATTTATACAGCTCCTAATTAACCCAATTGGGACTCTGATTGGCTCCGCCTCCCGTTCATCAAGAGCGGATCGTCTTCGGGCCAACTTATCGGCTCTCTCATTTTCGTTGATATTCCTATGCCCCGGCACCCATATCAAAGTAACTGGGAACCGCCGAGCTAGTACCATTATGATTTCCCTGCATTCGCATACTAGTTTGGAGGTTATTATAGCCGGGTCTAGAGTTTTGATAGCGGCAGCCTATTTGAAATTATTGCTATTTTTTCTTTATAGCTGGTATCTTCCGTTGCCATCCTGCATGCCTCCCTTATTGCAAGCACTTTCGCCTGGAAAATACTGTATGTATTCGGGAGTCGAATTGATTGCTTCCTAGCTGTTCTGAGAATACACCTGCACCTACCCCACAGTCCATCTTTGAACCATCTGTGTAGATTACGGTGTGTGTATAGTTTGTAATCCCCCCCCACGCTTCCATTCCTGGCGAGAGGGAGTTCGAATGCTGTAGTTTTTCCAAAAACCACATTAGGTGCTTTGTAGTCCGTACCTGACTCGTACATGCTTTGTGTTTGTGATAGTATACTTCCGTGACCGTACGGTCTATCCTTCCAGCAGCCTATTTCTCTTAACCTAAGAACGCTTAGAGTTGCGGTATTCATGATAAATAAGTCAGTAGGCAGCAGAAACGTCAGCATATTTAGGGCCTGCGTAGGGCATAACTTAATTGCTCCTAATATTGCTGCACATGCTGTTCTCTGTATTCTGCATAGATTGGTGATGTTGTATTCCCTCCCGCCTTCCACCATACCAAGGCTCCGTATGATAAGATTGGACTCACAACCATTTTGTACATCGACAACATTAACTGTGGTCGAAGGCCCAACATCCTACCAATCATCTTTTTGCATGAGTAAAATGCAATTCCTACTTTGCATATTATGTGCTCCGTATTTCGCCTCCAATTTAGTTTCGAGTCCAGGGTAACACCCAGGTACCTGGCACTAGAAGATAGGGGTAATGTAATATTATTTAATTGGGGAGATTAAAGGTTGGTATTTTGGTGAGCATGGTAAATAGCATCAGTTCAGTTTTGCTGGGATTAATGCTAAGTCCACGTCCCGTTCACCATGCAGTTAGTCTCTTCAACGTCCTCTGAAGGATATCATCTATCACATCACGGCACATCCCTGCTGCCATTATTACCACGTCATCCGCATACGCCACCACTTACTTCCTCCTTCGTTCAATTCTTTGAGAATGCCATCCATGGCACATATCCAGAGTAGAGGAGATAGTACCCCTCCCTGTTGAGTGCCTCTTCTCACATATTTATTTAGGCGGTTGCCTCCAGCTCCGCACTTACCACCCTTGAATAAAGCATTGTGGTAATCCACCTACGAATATCTTCCTCAACTCCAAGATTTCCCAGTGATGTCTGTGTCGCTCTTATATGGATATTATTAAAAGCACCTTCTATATCCACAAAAAAGGCCAGTGTATACTGTTTATGTTCTAAGGAGCGTTCCACTGTCCTCACTACCTCATGAAGGGCCGTCTCTGTAGACCTCCCTTTCAGTTAAGCGTGTTGGGCATCAGCTAGCCTACTCTCAACTTTCATCTGAATGTGGAGGTCAAGTAACCTTTCGAACGTCTTGAGAACGACGGACGTAAGACTTATTGGACGAAAATAATTTGCCGATTCATGGCCCCTTTTTCCTGCCTTGGGAATGAACACGACCGGAACGTAGTTAAGAGCAAGGCAGGCTTTAAAAATAACCTCCAGCCAAGGTATTATCCATTCCTGCGTGACCTTCAGCATCATTGGAATTATCCCATCAAGTCCAGGCGATTTATAGGGAGCAAAACTGTTAATGGCCTATGCCAGCTTCTAGATAGTAATTATGTCGGCGTTGACCGCGATACCCCTCCTTCTGGGGTGCTTAGGGTTAGACCCTAGAACCATGCACCCCGGAAAGTGTGTATCTAGGAGTAGATGAAGTGTATCTTTCGAACACGTTGTCCAGGTTCCGTCCGGTCTTTTAATAAAAGATGGGTTTGTGTGTTCTTTTGACTTACCTACTCCTTGGTAGTTTCGATAGAGGAGCAGAACTGCCTCCACCCTTTGTTTTTGGAATTCCTGATTGCTTTTTGTATTTCTTTTGGTTATCCTTGTATCCTTGCCAATTTGCCAAAGAATAGCTAGAATTAAACTTCTTTCGTACTTCAGCCCTGAGGTGCGACAGATGAGCGTTGCACCAAGCTGGAAAGGATTTTTTTTAATATTTAACTGGACAAGTGGTTTTGAAAGCTGCTCCCATCACGCCCTCTAACCGCCAAATATTTTCTTCCACCTCTCCCTCCGATAAAATATCGGCGTTAAGTGCCCTACCCATCTTCTTACGGACTATACCGGCAAACCAATTCTAGTTAGTTCCTTTAGGGTTTCGGTATGGTTGAGGTGCCTCAGCCCGAATGCTTAGGTCGCAAAGTATCCATGAGTAATCAGAGAAAGATCTCTCGTTGGATAACCTCCATTTTTCCACCCTTATTTGGCTATTATCTGTGAGTAGTTTTACGTGTAAGACCTCCTCCCAACCCGTGAAACCGTCGGCACTTGGGAAGGAGAAAGTAGGCCTATTACCCCTGTTACATACTACCAGGTTTGTACTAATAATAAAATCATAAAGGTACTCACCCCGTTCATTGGTTTCTGTACTACCCCATAGGGTGTGCCTCCCATTGGCATCGCATCCTATTAGTACAGAGGATGTTTCATCAGCCACCAGCGTCCGGACCTCATCAGGGGGAGCGGGTCTGTCCTGTGCCATATAGGCCGATACCATTTTCAGCCTGTCTCCGTCAGCTGCTTCCAGCTCAACCACCGTGGTGTCGCTAGTGCTGAGGTAAGATAAACATGTTAATGTGTCTTTTCGCGACTATCCAGGCACTAAGCTTACCCTCTGGTTTTCTATAGAACAGGTTATAGTCGCTCTTTCGGAGCCCCTTTACTTCAGTGCCCCGAACCCATGGCTTTTGGACGATGGCGATGTCCACGTCTTCCTCTGATAGGAAGATGGAAATGTTGTTCGTTTCCAACTTGGAGTGTTGGAGGTTGACCTGGACAACCTTCAACCCCATTTGGATAGTGGTGGGTGGTTCTTGGTCGTGTAGCCTTACGTCGTCCAACAACTTTTCGGCTTCAGCGACCTCCTCCTCTTCCGGACTGGAGGAGCGGAAAATTTTCACCCTCGCGTGCCGTACGCCGAAGCGGAGTTTGTTGTCCACCTTCTCCAAGGGTTCTATACTTTCCTCATTTATCACTAAGAGGAAAGAGATACTATTTTTTTGCGGAGCCTCCTCCTTGATGACCTACCAGTCGGTCATCGGTAGTTTAGGGTTATGGTCCTGCAGATAGGGGACTATTTTCTCCCTTTCACGTTGGGCAGCCAAATGCGTACTCTAGGCCTTCTGGGTAACTCACTGGCCGGGATGAGCTTGATCCTCAAGCTATCCTCGACATCACCGATTTTGGAGATGCAGCCTTTCAGAAAGTCTTTTGAGTATTGGTCATCGCACTTGACCACTCTGTACCCCCGGACAAATTCGGACGGGTCGAAGCCCGGGAGAGGCACAATCGGGTCTGCTGTCAGGTTATCCATGACATGGTCCATTACCATTTTCATCAACCTGGCCTCAATCTCCCCCCATCTCTCCAGGGCTTCCCTACCACGGTTTGTGTCCACGTCAACTAGCGCTACCTGCAGGTGGTCCCGGACCACATGGCCATAGCCCCTCTTTTAATTTCCTACACTGTCTGTTACAACCTTGGCTTTTTTAGGAGCACGGTCAGACGTGTCCTGTGTTGAAGGGTTTCTTTTTGTCGCCACGGCTTCAGGAACCATTATCCATCCATTACCATGTTTGTTTTCTCGTTTTTTTTTTTGTCCGAAGCCAAATTTTGTTTGTACAATATTTATCTGTTTCGTTCGGTCACCTGCCCTACTACGAGGGCTGTGCATTGCACCTAAGTACTAGCACGGTGACCTAGTCAAAAGAAGGGGAAAAAGAAGCCCGTCACGGTAGCACCCCATACCGCAATAAGGCCACCGTTACTTCCTGAGGCGGCCTGATATCAGGAAGACTCCATAGAAATACAGCCGGTATACTCCCTGGCTGCAAACCATCCCCAAATTAGGGAGTTTTTACCCAAGCTAGCTTCGCCAAATGCACCCAGAAACTAGATCCAGGTGTCGTCGTTACCAGTCATTACCAATTGGAGGTGCTAACTCACACTTTCGTCGGTCCATTCAGTTACGGCACGTACACCTACCGGTGTTACATGTTAATCCCCCTGAATGTCCGACAACACGATGACCATGCTCCATGATACGTCAGGAACATTAATATCCACCGTGACCTGAATATACCAACTATTGCTAAAGAATTGGTGAACACCTACAAAACCTACGCCCTTATTCTATATTCCCACCTACAACTCTACAGTGGTTAACAAGAGGTTTGAATATGAAAAACATACATTTTAAAATTTCCAAATATAGTTTATTGAAAATTTATTAGCCTGGCTGCGACAAAAATGTTAATAAAAAAAGCTCTCTCTCAAATAGTAAAAGAGCTTTCTTAACCACAAATAAACTCGCTCTCAACTTCGAGTTTAACTGTGGTTTATTTGCAGCTGAGTGCAGAAAATTTAATATAAAAAAATGGCGTAAATCTTGGTTTATATAAGGTTAACTCTCTAACTCGGTTAAACACAAAAAATAAAGCAAACCCTGTTGGTGGGAACATAGCATTAAACTGGAAAATCGCCCAAACTGTTTGGCGAGGGACATACTAAAGCTTCCCTCTACAAGACGCCTCAAAAGGATATACGAGGGCGGATTGATATTGAAGCTACCTAGCGCTAGATGGCAGCACAAACACAAAAACTTTTTTTTTTAGAAATTGCGATCTGTCAAACGTCAGCTCTTAAAGTTTCACCCAAATTCATCGATTAGTTTATTTGTTGTAGTCGTTTGAAGTAAGCAACTTTTGTGTTTCTTGAAAAATGGAAAAAAGGGAATTTCGTGCAGCGTTTAAACACTATTATTTGAAAGGGAAAACGGCGAAAGAGACAAAAGAAAAGCTCGATAAACATTTCGGTGAGTCTGCTCCGTCAGATTACATGGTAAAATATTGGATTGCTGAATTTAAACGCAGCCGAACAAGCTCTGCAACAATACCATCAGCAGGAAGGCCAAAAGAGGTGGTTACTGAAGAAAATATCAAGAAAATCCTCGATATCGTTATGAATGATCGCCGAGTCAAGTTGCGTGAGATTGTTGAAATGGTAAACATATCATATGAACGTGTGTTCAACATTTCGCATGAACATTTGCACATGAAAAAGCTATCGGCAAGATGGGTGCCGCGTTTGCTCAGTGTCGAACAAAAGCGAGTTCGACAGACCACTTCACAGCGGTGTTTGGACATGATAAAGCGTAATCCTGTTAATTTTTGGCGTCGATTAATAACTGTTGATGAAAAGTGGGTCCACCACTACACACCTGAAGCCAAAAATCAATCGAAACAATGGGTGGAAGCTGGTGGAAGTGCTTCGAAGAAGGCGAAGGCAGTGAAATCGGCTGGCAAGGTTATGGCCACTGTATTTTGGGATGCACACGGAATATTGCTCATCGATTATCTTGAAGAAGGATCCACAATCACAGGAAAGTATTATCGTGCAGTATTGGATCAATTGTTTGATGCAATCAAGGAAAAACGACCACATTTAAAGAAGAAAAAAATGCTCTTTCTTCAAGACAACGCACCGGTTCACACAGCATTAGATACGATGCTAAAATTACGTGAAATACACTTACAATTAGTTAATCATCCACCTTATAGTCCAGATTTAGCTCCTAGTGACTTTTTCCTGTTTCCAAACTTGAAAAAATGGCTCGCAGGAAAAAGATTAATCTCAAACGAAGAAGTGATTAACGAAACTAACGCGTATTTTGAGGGGTTCCCGAAATCGTATTATTCAGATGGTATAAAAAAGTTGGAATATCGTCTTACTAAGTGTGACGAAGTAAAGGGAGACTATGTTGAGAAATAAATGGTTTTTGAAAAAAAAATGCTTTTTTCCTACTTAGGTAGCTTCAATATCAATCCGCCCTCGTATACCGTAGACCTGATTTAATAACGTCTTATTATATGCTGTGGAAACACAAAATATTCGATGCAGTGTCTGAGGATATTATCTAAATATATAAATGTAATCTTACTATCTTAGAAAAATTACTATTAGTTTCTTAACAAAGAAAGATTCGGTAAATAAATAGATGTAAAAAAGTGCTCATAACACCAACGAGAACTCCCGCTGACTCGTACGTAACAATTAATGAAGCGGGAATTGACATTAGGTCGCAGAGCTCGGTAAAGTATCTTCGAGTCCTACCTGACCAAAGATTGAGTTATAAGGAACACACTAAGAGAACTGCGGTCAAGGTGAGTAGGGTGGTTACAGCCCTATCGAACATATTACCAAATATTGGTGGAGGACGAGATCGCAAAAGGCGAATATGGTCTACGGTGGCTGATTCGATTGCACTATATGCGGCACCAATCCGGTGTGGTGGAATTGTGGCTCTTTAGCCTCTCAAGAAAGCAATGCGGATTAACTTAGGGTGGCGAGTACTTATCGGTATCGGATGCCGCCGCTGCGGTAATATCGAGAAAGACGCCGGTTGCAATGAGGGCGGAGAGATTGGGTCAACTATATAAAACACATTGTGAAAGACCAACGACGGCGGAAAAAGAAGATTGCACAGAGCAGATGATGTGCAAGTGGTAAAGACAATGGGATGAGACGGACAAGGGTAGATGGACCCATAATCTGATCTGAGATACCAAATTGTGGTACAATAATGACTTTGCGTGCCCAGACTTCTACACACCGCAACTCATTTCAGGCCATGGGTGCTTTCGCCACTACTTGAAGAGATTCAATTCGCTGTGCCCAACGTGCCGAGTGAGTGAAGATGCAGAACACATAATCTAATCAGTGGATATTGGAGGCAGTGGGACCCATCTCACAACCACTAACCTTATCATACCAGTTACGTTAACAGCTAACAAGTGGAAAGATATGCAGAAGCATCCTAAAAGAACCAGGTAGCCTAGAAAGAATCTACAGAATAGTAGAGGCAGCTTTTCCAGAATAGCGCCCAGACCTCGACGCCTGCTCTAGAGAGCGTTTTCCGAGGGGATGTGGGTGGAAAGGTGACGATTTGAGTGGCGGACGAGTCCCATAGTACCAGCGCGGCAGGAGCCTGCTGGTCTCCATGAGGATTTTACGTCTCCCAACGGGGACGTACATACACATACACATATATCGGGTTTTTCAATAAGAGCGCTACAAAAGTTTTTTTAAATAAAACAAAACCGGTTTTAGATATCAATGAAATTCTTTATTCCTGTGAAAGTACGTTCGATGCCATTATGTATGGAACTCGATTTCTTTTGCATGGCCACCACGGGCGCGCTTGCAGAAGTCCAGACGCTGAACCCAATTTTCAACGGTTTTCAAGCATAAATTGGCCGATACTGCTGCAATTTCACGTTCGATATTCGTACGAACTTCATCAATCGTCGCAGGCTTGTTGGCATAGACCATAGACTTGACGTAGCCATACAGGAAATAATCTAACGGCGTCAAATCGCACGACCGAGGCGGCCAATCGACAGGGACATTTCGTGAGATAACAAGTTCACCAAACTTGGTTTGCAGTAAATTGATTGTGGCATTCGCTCTGTGGCTTGTGTCGCCGTCCTGTTGGAACCACATGTCCTCCAAGTCCATATTATCCAATTGGGGCCAAAAATATTCGGTTATCATTGAACGGTAGCGATTCGCATTCCCAATAATGTGCCGGTCTTGATCATCACGGAAGAAGTACGGCCCAATGACGCCGCCGTCCCATAAACCGCACCAAACCGTAATTTTTTCGGGATGCAATGATGACTCATGGAATACGACTCATGAATCGATTTACAATCATTGTGTATTAAATAAATGAGGTTAATTATTAGTATTGGAATTAGCAGCATTAATTTACAAATATTGTGTATTAAATAAATGATGTTGATTATTATATGGAGCAACAAAAGTGATTGGAAGAAGTCAAATAAAGTAAATCCATTAAATCAAAATAAAAACATAATTCTGTCACGCGCCCATTCATGGGTCTTCGGGCCGGATAGACAAGGTAAGTCGACAAACATTTTAGTCCATCCTCTTTATATTTAATACGATAATACAAATACATACATGCGTAATTATTGGTATCGTCCATTGCACAAGACCATACGGACCGTTTATGCAAGCCAAATGTCAGTGGCGCCCGTAATTTGATGCATTGCGACATAATTGCGTAGTGGCGAATACCCATATATTTGTGTTCTGCTTTGTAAACAGACCATAACCTTTTCATTAGGCACTGCGCAGTATATACTCGTATGTACAACATACTCGTATATACCTGAATAGTTGTGTGTTTTTTTTTTTTAGGCTGCAGCCAAGGGGGGTTAATTTTCTGAAGATACTGTCAGCCCGTGCTGAGCGTATGTACGATTCACTCATAAATTAGTATTCTACGTACTAAACCACCCCCCTTTCGCATTCTATCCTGTATTCCCGTCGGTACTTGCCAATTAAGGTATTGCTTCGCCGGGCAGGTGTGTTTAATTACTAATTTTTTATGCTATTGATCGAGCTATTTGCTCGTCCCGTCGTAGCCTTGTCATTATCTGCACGACCACCTTCTCCGAGCTGAGCATAAACTGTATCAATCCGGTCAGGGTTAGGGGCCTCCGCATCAATATTTCGAGGTGGTGACGTTGTGCACTCCAGGAGAACGTGCCTCGCATCCTCAATTTCATTGGCGCAATATAGACAGTGGGGATCCACCACATGCTAATATTTGTGCAAGTAATTCCTAAAACACCCATGGCCCGATATGAGTTGCGTCAGATAGTAGTTCACGCCACCATGTTTCCTCGTTGTCCATGTTTTGATATCTGGTATCATTTCATAGGTCCAGCGGCCTTTTGACGAGTTATCCCATCTGTCCTGCCATTCTACGATGCGTTCTTCGTCGATCTTCTCCGCCGAGTGTCCGTTATCCTTATTTTTCCGGGACATGTATGCCTGTTTTTTCTTTCTAACGACTATATCGGCTGGTCAGCAGTTGGCAATGACGCTAGATGCATCATCTGATACTGTCCTGAATGCGCAACTCACTCTTATCGACGACAGCCTGTATACGGATACTGCGCTCTTCATATATGACTTATGTTTAGTGGCAGAGGCCCATATAGGAGCAGCGTATTGGAGCATCGACTTTGTGACGCTTGTGAGAAGTTCTCTTATTGGTTGTTTTGGACCACCTATGTTTGGCATGAGCCTTGCTCACCTAGCACAGGTTCTTGAGGCTTTCTCGCTGGCATATCTCATATGGTCTCTGAAATTATGCCTGCTATCCAGTACAACTCCAATGTATTTGAGGTTTGGAGAGGACTGAATACTTGTGTGTAGTTCGGTGGGTGCATTTCGTTGACACAGCGGTGGTGGCATACTGTGTACCTGTCGCGCCTCTATATTTGTTAGTGTTCCTCTGCGCAGACCTTTTGTCTAAGCATTGCGCAGTTTATGTTCATAGCAATATATTTGCGTATAAATTGGGTGCGGTGTTATCGGAGCCGACAACGGTCCGTACAAAGCATTGTATGATCACACCTACAATTGTGTACCTACTTATATATTATATTCTAATACTCCGTTATATTGAATAGCGGAGTCGTCCGCAGTCGCAAGAGTATTCGACTGCGAAGTTAAAATTATTGAGCATTGTTGGAGGCCGTGCTTGTTGGTGTCCTCGGAGAGCGTCCGTATGTTGCCAGTATTGGGCGCGCGCGAAGCTGCAAACCTACAATCACTATTGTTAAATAAAACACGACATTACTCTTTTTAGTTAAAAACATCAAGCGGGTTTATTCTGAAAATCATAACTCCTATAAACTATTTACAAAGAACACTTACAGTCTACGTATTGACTTTTCTGGTGTTCCAGTTACGCAACTGTTGATTGGTGTCACTTAGTTCTGCAACCTGGTTCGATTGTCATAAAGCCGGTGTCTACCAATGCCAAACGTGTGGTCGCATCTGAGCACACCGCCGTAAACGTCATTGGGTCGTCAAAATAGTAGAGCCATCTATTTATAGTTCTGGTAGCTACCAGAATTCCTCCCGGGGCTATGTGATCGCGCTGGTCCCGTTCATGCTTCAGGACTTCTATCTCGCAGTAGTCGCTTGTTCGGGTTATTAATTTTCCAGGGTGGTAACATAATCGATTTGTTGTGTCCACCTCCCGGCATTTTCCCTCGTCCTCTGTGGACAGCCCGATATAGTGCTCCTGTGCCTGGCATGCGGCTATATAGTCGTATCTTGTCTTTGGCAATACGCACCAATCTGGGTTTAGTCGTTGGGGGATAGGGTACACCTTGTGCATCGTAAATAATTCCAATAATGGCACCGGAATCTTTATGACCACTCTTAAGCCTTTTTCCGCCTCTTCAGTTCGAACCTCGGCCAGTTCGTAGAACCGCTCCGGTGCCTCGCTATACCACGCTATATATCTCATCAATTCTTCGGAAATAACTTTAAGAATGAAAGACTCCGCCAAGTTTATTTCTGCCTCCTCCTGTCTCTTCCCAATGCTTTCCAAAGCCGTGTGCATCCGATCCACCTCTTGGAAGGTTCTATTCAACGCTTCATGTAGACCCTGATATCCTGTTCTCCTCATAGTTACTTCTTTTCCTAGCAGTGATAATGTCTTTGATTGTTTATTTTCGAGATGCTCTAGGTGACCATAAATTCGGTCTGAATCCCGGTGTTCCATCGTTCCTATCGCCCACTTAAGAATTTCCCCGCCAGAGTCTATTAGTGACCGGCGTATCCTCCCTCTTAGGGACAATGACTTTTCTTTCTCCAGAAAGCTCCTCATTATTGCCTCTACTTCCCGTGTCGAAGCATCGCATCTACGCCTTAGCTCAGTACCGCTGGCCGCTGTATGTTGCTCACACAATTTTCTGGTTGTCTCTTGCATGCCTTTAAATTGTTTCAGAATGATCCCCAATTCTGTTCGTGGCAACTCAGTCACAATCCCCCAAAAGTCCTTGGCGAACCATACATCTCCTGTTTTGTCCAGTAATATCTGCGTGTCTGGTAATTTTTCCAACCGCACTCCTGCACGTATCCCGTTCCGCCAGCATCGTCACTAATATGATCTAAAACCGTACCTAAAAACAAATTTTTACTTTAAAACTACGCTTATTCCTGAGTATATAAAAAAAAATACTTTCATAATTCGCTTATTCTAAAGCTGAATGCTATATCATCCAATTTACGTCCACTCGTCCTTTCCCTTTACATTATCGGATTTGTTACTGCCTCCTAGAGGAAAAGAGGGCTATTCGTTTCAATCGCCATATAGGGCGTCCGCTTTACTTCATTTAACGCTTTCGTGTTCTTCTCTAACACTAATTTTAGTTCTGACTTATTCAATTCCGAGCAAATTCATTTGCCCCTCCGACAAAAACAAGAATATCCAGATAATTATGTCAAAATTCTGCCAATTGCATGACTCAAATTTCATCGCATCCAATTACTTTATAGATTTCAATTTACTTCTAGCCTGGTATATATATATATATATATATATATATATATATATATATATATATATATATATATAAATATATATATATATATATATATATATATATATATATATATATATATATATATACATATATATATATATATATATATATATATATATATATATATATATATATATATATATACCAGGCTAGAAGTAAATTGAAATCTATAAAGTAATTGGATGCGATGAAATTTGAGTCATGCAATTGGCAGAATTTTGACATAATTATCTGGATATTCTTGTTTTTGTCGGAGGCGCAAATGAAGTTGCTCGGAATTGAATGAGTCAGAACTAAAATTAGTGTTAGAGAAGAACACGAAAGCGTTAAATGAAGTAAGGCGGACGCCCTATATGGCGATTGAAACGAATAGCCCTCTTTTCCTGCCTTGAATGCATGAATGTAGCCATATACGAGCGAGTTACAGGGTGTAGGAAAATACACTTGTTTATGGATATATATATATATATATATATATATATATATATATATATATATATATATCCATAAACAAGTGTATTTTCCTACACCCTGTAACTCGCTCGTATATGGCTACATTCATGCATTCAAGGCACTTTCAATTGTTTATAATTAATTGCTATAGTTATTACCTAATTTTGTAATGTTAAGCTAAATATATTCTCCTATTCCAACATACTCGTATACATACATTTTAATTTCCCACACGCCAATTTCCTAAGCGATAAACAGAAAAATCTATGTACATTTAAATGTAGCCTGCTGCAGTAGGGTACCTATGACAAAAATTATTGTCAGTAGTCGTGCACTGCAGAATAACCTCCTTTTTGGTAAAACATTTCCACGTTGCAACTCAGCTATTTTACCTTCTCCTCTTTTGTTTCGGCACTTGTTGGTTACATTATGCCCTGTCAGACACCCCACTTTGCTCAATTCTTCTACCTTTGTCAGCACAATTCCGATCAGAACTCTTCTATAAAACCACGCTTTCGCAGCGTATTTCCAACCACACTCAAACGCAAGCCGTAAAACAACATGCTGAACGCCAATATAAATTTGGGGCGCTGGACGCTCAACTACACCTGAGTATCCTGGTGGAGGAGACGACACCACTATTACACGCTGCAGCCAGGATCCTGGAGCAGACAGAAATCCAAACTATCATGGATATACCCTGGCGAACCGATCACCGATTCACTAGAGCACTGCTGAGCTGCCTGGAAGAAACGACAACGCAGTGGGACTACCCGGATGAAGTGGCACTTGCCTGGCGGCTGATGTGCACAATGAGGTTGCAGCCAGAAGACACTGAAGTCGAGCAGGCGTTAGGGCAACCGGGGGTGCTGCTCCACCGACTTCATGAATTAACAGTGCCGGGGTTCCCAACTGCGAACCCTACACTTATTATACGATATTATAGCACTCAATAATAACTATTGAATAAACAACAATTATAATCACTCATTAGTTTTTTTCTTTTTCTCTTGTTACATATTTGTTTTACCAGGTAAAATGTAAGTATCCCCTCCTTTCATGCCATGCCTCGTTCCCATAACCTCTTCACTCAATTAATGCCCTAATCCCATATCCGTGTACATTATACGTAATCGTATTCTTGCACCTTTTCTCTTACATACATTTACCTACCATTAGCCTCAATTCCCCTACTTCATTTATCATGCTTGTGCTCAGTATTAATGCCGAGACATGAATAAACCGCCGCGTGCATATGTGTAATAATCTACACTTCGTATCATTTACCAACAACATATTTTATTTTTAACTAATGTTCAACGAACCTTTTCTTTTTTATTATTTATTAATTAATATTTAAAAAAAATTTATTTATTTATTTTTCTCTACTGCGCTTCATTCGGCTATAGTGGATAATGAGCGTATATGTATCTATTTATTTATTTTTCTCTACTGCGCTTCATTCGGCTATAGTGCATAATGAGTATATTTGTATTACGCCAGCTTTTACTCGCCCGAGTTATGTGGGTCGCGAAAAGTAATTCCAAAAAAAACAATTTATATATATATATATATATATATATATATATATATATATATATATATATATATATATATATATATATATGTATATATATATATATATATATATATATATATATATATATATATTTTATTTTTTTATTTCTTCCTCTATATATTACAATCTATAACAATAATATTAAGTAATATTTTGTGCAGGTTTGGATTGAATATGCTCTTTTTGCCAATGCCAAAAGAACTTCTTTTATTTATTTGTTTATTAAATTTTCTCTATTTATCCATCATTTTATTTATGTATATAATTAATTATTTATTTTGTTATTGTTATGTATTTATTTTTTTAAACCTTCCTGTAAGTTCTGCAGGGGTAATTCGCTTCAATCTTCTTGAAGTTGCACCCTCCGTGTCTGCTGTACTACGCAGTTCTAGGTTTTGATGGCCTCTCAGTCGGTGTATATGTTTGGTGCTGCATTTTGTGAATGTGTCAGTGATGGTTTCAATGTGTAGGTCACGGTGTATAACCTCGTTCGGGATATAACATTCAGCATTTGTAATTGTTCGTAGTATTCTTGACTGCATTCGTTGTATTAAATTTAAGTTTGATATGCTAGCTATGCCCCATATCTCGATTCCATATTTCCAGATAGGTGCTATTATTGTCTTGTATATTATTAGTTTCTTGTAGAGAGATAGTCTAGATGCTCGTCCAAGTAGCCAGCTTAATTGTCGGTACTTATTTTTTGCATCGTTTCGCTTGTTAATGATGTGCTGCTTCCAAGTCAATTTTTCGTGTATGGTTATTCCAAGATATTTTGTAGCAGAGTGAGTTTTTATTTTTTTGCCCTTTATAGCAAGGCTGTATTTTGTCGATTTTCTGTTTGTATATACAACTTGTACAGTTTTGTCTTTATTTATCTCTATTCCCCATAAGTCACACCATGCTATTGCATTGTCATTGCGTGCATTGTGTATGGGTTGCGGTTCTGACGTAACTCCTCTCGTCCCAGATTGGAGACTCTCCTGAGTTGACGTATTAAAAATTTGTATATTCAAATTCTTCTTAAACCGGTTATGAAGAAAAATAAGAATCACAATAATGATAGTTATAATAATTAAAAATGCCATTATAATACCAGTATATTTGTATTGTTCTTTTTTCTTAAATAAAGTTTCTTCTATATATTTAGTGTTTTCGATATTTTTTAAAATGATTTCATCAAATAAAAGTTTTTGATTTTCATCTTGGATTTTCCTTATATTATGTGGTATTATAAAGCTTTGTTTAAATATTTTTTTATAGTTTTGAAATATTTTATTTCCAATACTTTTGATACAATAATTAAAGTTAAAAATAAGATTATTATTTATTATAAGTTTATCTCTACCACAATTATTGCTAAAAATTACATCTTTTTGATTTTTTGCTAGGACGAGACCTGTCTGTATTTCTATGATCTCAGAGACATTATTAAAAATTTTGATGCAATTGTTTTTAAGTATTCAATTATTGAAAGGTTTAAGGTCTTTAATATTTTTATTTTCATTAGATATGACGCTTTTATTGTTGTATCGAATTCTCTGTTCTGATCGTCTCCTATCGGCATTATGAATATTTTCTGTAATGTTATTATAGCTTTAGGGATTCTTACTATGAATACTATATTTTTATTACTGTCCATTAGTACACCTAATTTTATATTTTGTAATTTCTGAAAATCTATACTATATTCATCTATTTCTTCGTTCGTAAGTATATTGCTATGTATAATTCCTAATCTGGCTGAAGCTATGTTGTCTTGATATTGTTTGATGCTCGATATTGTCTTGTATAATTTTTAATTGTAGTGCGAAATCAGTATACGTTAGTTTTCGGTCTAAACTATTCACTTTGTTTGTTATAGTTTATCGATCGTTTTGGATTGATTGTCTTATTTTTGAAAATGTGTCGTTGAAATTAGTGTTAATCTTTACCTGCTAGTTTACATTTTGTACACTATTATGTACGTTCGTGTCTATTGTCCGTAAATGTTCTTCGATTTCTTGACGGTCGTCATCGTTCATTGTACAGTATAGCCATTTTTGTATTGTACCTACGAAGTTTACGAGTCCTCTTCTGTTCCTATGGGGAATGAGTGTTAGAAGTTTGTTTCTTGTCGCATTAAGTTGAACTTCTAAAGAGTAATCTACACGGTGTTGATCCCATTGTCCTATATCCGTTTCCAAGTTATAAGGAACCTTCCTGCCTACGCTTGTGCGGAAGTGACGATCGTCGTTGTCCAGGGTTCATACAAAATTTATTTACTTGCAGGGTTGATTATAATTATTATTTATTATTAGAAAACTTAACCTATCTAACATCGATATATACTTAATTCTAATTCAAAGTGTTTTCCTGAAGTACGGCCGTGGTTTACAATATATTACCAGACCGTAGCTTTTACAATTATATAATATTTCACTATATTTACGTGCGGTGGCGAGGAATCCCACGTGGCGGCGAAATAGTCCGTGGTGTTGACCTATTTCCTGTACATTAGGTCACGAGCGTATGGGTTAACACCGAGAAAGGCAGACGAATCCCGGAATTCTCGGTGTAACGAAAGCGTCAGTGTTCAGTGAATACTCGCTAGGTGCTGCTTTGGACAAGAGCTGATAAGGGCAGACGAATCCCGAAATTCTCAGTCTTGCAAAAGTCAGGATCTCAAGCGAGTATTCTATGTCCTGGTTAACATTGAGAAAGGCAGACGAATTCCGCAATTCTCAGTGTAACTATGCGTCAGTGTCCCAGGATAGTTACCTGTGTTGTCACTCTGCTGGCTCGCCGAAGAAGAAGGGCTGAGTTACGCTCTGTACGCGGTTATATAATCCCTTCTCAGCTGTTTTTGGTGTGAGGTGTTCGGGCGCGTTACCATATGGCCACCACGTGTGCTACATTCGATGTTGCAATTGTGTAGCCTTAGTGGCCGCTAGAAGGCAGTGATAGTTTTTAGATGTGGGCAACTCACATGCGCGCGTGCGTGCCCACGTTATGAGACCAAAATACGAGGATGCTCAGCATTTTGGTTCCTCACAAAGTCGTTTATAATATTCCAGATTTCAGTAGGGTTTATGATATGAAAATTGTGTCATAACTTTCTATGTAGTCCGTATCGTCAAGTTTGATTTCAATATACCCAAAATTAGTTTCAATTGGTACCATGCTCAGGTGTACCTTGATGGTTATCGCCGTCAGAAGGATTGTCAATAACTTGAGTATCCAATTGGTCTGAAAATTTATAGAGTCTTTTATTATTTGATGTGTGTATATTGTCAAGAGGTTTTTTTAGTGAATTTGGGTTCATCCTTATGCCTAACGCTTTTGTAATTCTTAATATAGCCTTCCTCTCTATCTTCCAAATATTCTTCTCTGTCTACATTCATTTTACTTATGTACCTGTTTTTCTCTTTTAAAATGTTATTATAAATGATTTCTTTATTACATTTGCCCTGTTGTATATTCAGTGGTTTTTCTTTAGTTGTGGATTGATAGCTATTATTGTACCATTCTAAGGCTTTACTTACTTTTTCTTTTATACGCAAGTGTTTATTTTCTATGTATGGAATTCTTATTCTTTCGGCAAGTGTATTATGTAGTCGCTCTACATCTGAATTGCCTGTGTGATTATTAGGTTTTACAAGATGAAGTTCTATGTCCTCGTTTCTTAAGTAGTATTTAATATTAATACTGTGAAATTCGTATCTGTTATTAGTTTGATAAAATGTCGGTTTTGAGATTTAAAGAGTCTTAGTTTTTCAATGATAGTTTGGTTATTACGATCTTCTAAATGATATGCAGTTGCATATTTAGAAAACTTATCAATAAAAATAAGAAAGTTGGTTTTTGAGTTCGTATAGATGTCCATGTGTATGATTTGTCGTATATCTGTTGGGGTTTCGGTTAATTGAAATTTATTTTTAATTGTTCGCCGGTCATATTTTACTCTGTTACGTACATCACATTTATTGATGTATTTCTGTACAAGCATTTTCAGATTTGGGAAATAAACAAGCCTTTTGAGGCCCTCGTAGTTCTCATTAATTCCTGTATGACCTGTTTCGAATTTGTGATATTTTTTTATCTGCTTAAAAGCTTCTTCTTCATTATTTAAGTCTTTGGCGTGGAAGGAACACCTAACAAATTTTAGAGTATTAAATCCGTCAAACAATTCTATAATTTTTTGTTGAAGTTTATTATATTCGTGGTCATTTAACTCAGTGTATATGCCTATTTTGCCAGGCTTAATGTACCTTCGTAGAATATCTAATAAATTATTTTCTATATCTTGGGAAGATATGTATATTTTTCTGTTTTTATGTTTTATTTCAAAATCCTTAGTTTTATTATTTGTTAGAATTAATTGCGTTCTGACGCGGTTAGCTACTGGTGCCGAAACCCGGGAATTAAGTGCTTTTTTCAAAGAAGGTGCTGTACCCTCTTTATTTTATTAAATTGTTGATTCGTGTCGTGCTTAAAATGGAGGATATGTCGCGAGAAATTGAAGAGCAGCGTATGCTTGTGGATCGTTTAACGCGATTAATCGAAGAATTCGAAAAACTTCCTTCTAACGCCAAAACTCGTGGCCTGGCTTAAACATTCTTAACAAAATTAGAGGAAATAAATAAATTGTTCGAGTGTAACCATGAGCAAATTTATGATCACGTTCTCAATAATTCGGTCTCGGTTAACGACGTCCCATATCTCCAAGAAGATTTATATACGACCTTTATCACGAAATTTCTTGTCGCCAAAGGCTCGCTTTTGGATATTATTTCCGAGTATGAAAAGGCTGCCTCTCCAAGCCTTCATGCAAGCACATTTAGAGCAAATTCTTTTGCAAACTAGTCCGTTTCAACCGATGTCAGATTACCAAAAATTGATATTCCTACCTTTAATGGAGATTATCTAGAATGGCTTTCGTATAGGAATATGTTCGTTTCCCTGGTCCATTCCAACCAACGTCTGTCCCAAGTCCAAAAATACTATTTTTTTAAAACTCTTGTAGAGATACACCTCTGTCAATTGTAAACGAATATCCGGCTTGTGACGCGAGTTATGAACTTGCCTGGTCCGCTTTGTCGCGGCGTTATCACAATAGGAGAAAAATTTGTGATACAGTTTTTAGAAAACTGTTTGATATACCTAAATCTAAGGGCTCATGTGAGAGCATTAAAAAAATTCTTGATACCACTCGCAATTGTTTGGCTCTTTTTACACTGGAGGTCAATTGTGAATACTGGGATCCCATTCTTATTCATATTACGGTTGGCAAGTTGGACCTGCAAACTTGCACGGAATGGGAACAATCTCTTAGGGCCTCAACGGACATTCCAAAAATTGATGATTTGTTCGATTTTCTCGAAATTACTTTACGTACCCTTGAGTCCATTAATGACCACAATTCATTTCCGAATAACCTAGCTCTTTTAAACAAAATGTAAATCGTCGTGTTCATATTGTAGCCCTTGGAGATGAGAACTGCCCCTGCTGCGGAAAACGACACCCGTTGCACAAATGTTTAAAGTTCGCGGCCCTGCCGTCTGCTGCCAAGCGTGAACTTATGTTCTCAAAGAAGATTTGTAGAAACTGCCTCAACATTGGTCATTATGCTCAAGATTGCAAGCTGCAAACTCGTTGCAAAGTTTGTAAAGCATCTCATCATACGATTATACATAAAGAATTTACAAAAACAACAAATATACCAAGCTCATCAAATAATCAAGTTGTGCCTGCTGTTGAAACCCCTATCACTTCTGCTGCTCAAAGTAAAGCTAGCACTTCCCTTCAATGCAACATTTGTCTACTAAGTGCTACAGTAATGCTTCATGTTTTGTTAGCAACAGTTCGTGTTTTAGTGCAAACACCTTTTGGCACTTTTAAGCTTCGCGCAATATTGGACCAAGGCGCACAAGCCACTTTAATTACTGAGCAAGCTGCCCAGCTTTTGAAATTAAAGAGAGAAAATACTTTCGCCCGCATCAACGGTATCGGCCAAAATTCGATTTTAGTTCGAAAATGTGTTCGATTTTGTCTCACGTCTTCATACGATGCCGATTTTAAGCTAGATGGTTGCGCCTTTGTAATGCCTTCTTTGACCCAATATTGCCCAGGTCCTATCAGGAAAAATGATTTACCAGATTTAAGTAAATACCAATTAGCGGATCCTGAGTTTGATAAAAACGATAAAATTGATATTTTGATCGGTGGCGATATTTATGGAGATATAATGCTGCCCAGCCAGAAGAAGTTTACCAAAGGCATTTTCTTGTAACTGTCTCATTTCGGTTGAGTTGTATCTGGCCCTACAACTGCTGTTTCTTATGGTACTCCAGTTAACGTTAATTTGTGCTCATTACATACACAGCTTAAAGCATTTTGGGAGCAAGAAGAATTTATTAAGAAGAGAAAGGCAACTCCTGAGGAAAAGGCTTGTGAAGAGTATTTCATAAATACTTTCCAGAGAAGATCTGACGGAAGATATACGGTGGCTCTACCCTTTAAATCGGTTTTATCTGGAAATTCGGCTCCTACATTCTCTCATACTGATTATAATTCGCTCAAACGGTTCAAGAATATGGAAAATCAGTTCGCAAAATTCATGCAAGAATACGAGTCGTTAGGGCACATGGTAAAGATTGGCGTTTACCCGCGAGACTTGCAGCCTCATAGTTATCTTCTGGCTCATCATGGCGTTGTGAGGGAAAGTAGGTCCACAACAAAACTACGTGTTGTATTTGATGGTAGTAGTAATCGAACCCCGTACCCCTCGCTTAATGAAGCCCTTTCTCCTGGCCCTGCGTTGCAAAACGACTTACCCTCGATTATAAAACGATGGCGGCGCTTTAAGATCGGTTTTCGCTCAGACTTAGAGAAAATGTTCCGTCAAATTCGTATAGATGAAAATCAAACTCACTACCAACAAATTCTTTGGCGCGATTCGGTTGACACTGAGATTTTCATATATAAACTTTTAACCGTTACTTATGGTACTGGTTCTGCCCCTTATTTGTCAATAAGAGTTTTACACGAGCTAGCTAAAGCTGAATTTCAGACCTGTCCCGAGGCCTGCAGTATTTCGAAAACCGACACGTACGTTGATGATGTTATTTCTGGCGCTGATTCTGTGTCTGAGGCTCAATATCTTCAAAAGGAACTAGTTAACTTATTAGCCGCTGGTGGCTTTAATCTACGAAAATGGACATCAAACTCTTCGGAACTAATGGCTCATATTCCTGAGGAGTATCGAGAAAAAATAAACACGATCGACTTTGACGAGCAGTCTGTTGTCAAAGCGCTGGGCCCTGGAATATTAACGAAGATACATTTTCATTTAAAGTAAATTTCGTGGCTCAAGATGAAGTTACGAAGAGTTGCTTGCTGTCTGACGCAGCCAAACTTTATAACCCGCTAGGCTGGCTGCCCCAGTCACAATTAATGCGAAAATCACTTTCCAGAAACTTTGGCTCGAGGGCATTGACTGGACAGACCCGGTTTCTTCTTCTATAAAGTCCAACTGGAATCGCTATCTCGTAGAACTAAAGGACTTAGAAAAAATCCAAATCCCGCGCTGGATTGGTACATTAAAAAGTAGCTCAGTGGAGTTACATGGGTTCTGCGACGCCTCGCAAGATGCCTTTGCTGCCGTCGTTTATATTAGACTCTGGATCAACACATCTACTTCAATCAAAGACAAAAGTTGCCCTACTTAAAGTGGTTTCAATTCCCAGCCTGGAATTATGTGGCGCGACTCTTCTGGCCAAACTTATGGAAAAAGTTAAAAGCACGCTTGAACTAGAAATTACCAACATCATTTATTGGACTGACAGCATGACTGCTCTCTGCTGGCTTAGAGGCGAAAGCTCAAAATGGAGTGTTTACGTGGGTAATCGGGTTGCAGAGGTGCAACGCCACTCCAATGTCTCACAATGGCGCTATATATCAACAAAAGATAACCCAGCTGACTGTGCTTCCCGTGGTATCTTTTCTGTTGAACTTTTTTTATCATAATCTATGGTGGTCTGGTCCTGTCTGGTTAGCTATGTTTCCACATCTGAGGCCCGCACAACCAAACATTTCCTCTGAAACGGAACTTGAAGCCAGAAAGTCGAAAATTGCTGTCAACTTAACCACTACTACGAATGATTATCCTGAAATCCTGTAAAAATTTTCTACAATCACGAAATTGGTTCGGGTTAGGGCGTTTATTTTGCGATTTATTCGCAGCTCTCGGCAGCCTGAGTCAGAAAAGCGGAATCTGGGCTCACTTTCAACAGAAGAACTAGAACTGTCCCTGCAGACCCTCGTAAAATGTCGCAAAGTGTGGAATTTGCTGACGAAATGGCGCAACTTCAGAAAACCGATAGTGTTCACTCTGGAAGTAAGCTGGCTCATCTCTGCCCGTTTCTAGACGAAAATGACGTGCTGCGTGTTGGAGGCCGAATAAAAAAAGCTAAGTTCAATTATGAATTTAATCACCCTATAATACTATCTAAAAATAATCCACTCTCTCTTTTGATAACTGCAGACGCTCATGTAAAGACGTTGCACGGTGGCCTTATTCAAATGCAAGCCTATGTCACCAGAAGGTTCTGGATTTTATCTGTTCGCAATTTGGCTAAAAATGTCCATAGGCGCTGCATCACGTGCTTCAAATATAAGGCCAAAGCTGCTCAGCAAATTATGGGCGATCTTCCGGCCGTCCGTCTGCAACCCTGTCAACTGTTCAAGCACAGTGGAGTGGATTATGCTGGCCCCGTCACCATTAAGCAGTCTACGGCTCGAAATTCTGTCACCACCAAAGGCTACTTATGCCTCTTCATCTGCATAGTGACAAAGGCCTTACACCTTGAGGCTGTGACAAGCCTGTCTACTGAAGCGTTCATCGCCGCTTTCCGAAGATTCATCTCCCGCCGTGGTATCTGCACCGATTTGTATTCTGACTGCGGAACTAATTTTATTGGCTCTAACAAAGAGCTTAAAATTCTTCAGCGGAGAAGTCGTGACTCGTTGCCGGAAGAGCTTACTGAACTATTATCTAACTCTGGTACAAATTTGGCAGTTTATACCCCCTGCTTCCCCTAATTTTGGTGGTCTCTGGGAGGCTGGTGTAAAGTCCACAAAATACCATTTAAAACGAATAATGGACCAACGTATATAAACATATGAAGAGCCTTCTACACTTCTGGCGCAAATCGAGGGTGGTCTTAACTCAAGGCCCTTATGCCCTCTCTCATCTGACCCTTCCGACGGTGAAGCGCTTACTCCAGCACATTTTCTAGTTGGTGAACCAATTTTAAATGTCCCTGAGGAAAATCTATTGAATACTAGTATCGACAGACTGTCTCGCTGGAAGGTCGTGGAATCGCTTAAACAACATTTTTGGAAACGTTGGGTCAATGAGTACGTGTGCCGTCTTCAAGCTCGACCTAAATGGCTTAAACCAGAGAAAAGCATAGAAGTTGGTGATTTTGTCCTTATTTTCGACGAGCGTCTACCGCCTGGCCAGTGTCCACTAGCCCGCATCACAGAAGTTCATCCTGGTGCTGATGGCCGAGTCAGAGTTGTCTCTATTATATCCAACGGACAATGTTATAAACGTCCTGTCTCCAAGATTGCCCTTCTTCCCGTCAATGCTGAGCCCGACGTTTTAAACGAGTTGCTGGGAGTCGAGGCATAGCGTAGTTAGCTTAGAAAAACCAAATAAAATACCGTGCATCGGTCGTGGCTCTAGTCAAGAACTAATAGTTCTTTGTGTGGGGGAAATGTTGGAGATTTTATTTTTTATTGTTATTAATTTCTTTGTAATTGTTGGATTTTAATTAATCGTTCTTATTTCATATAAATTTTATGTTACAAGGTATATCGTATAAAAATAAAGCCGCCCTAATGTTTCAATTATTATAAAGGGCATCGCAACAATAACAACACAAAGTAAATGTTAATTTTATTAGTTGCGCTTTGTGTCGCTGTTCTTGTTCGTCTTAGTATGGTCCGCTAACTTAGTATTGTTGTTGTTGTTGTTCTTACGCATCGAACCATTTTACTGATGCGAACAGATTTATAAATGTACATACCTGCATATGTAAATAACAGTTAGGTTTTTTGCTCTTTATCGTTTTAACGACAGCATCAAAAAAAAAATAAAAAAAAGGTTTTCAAGAAGTCAAGGAAAAATCAAGCGATAACTGCCGTGCTGCTTAAATCGTTTTTATTAAGATAGTGACCTGTCTCAGCATTAATTAGTTAACTTAAATAAATATTAAGTATTTGCTACATTTAAATAAATAAAGTGCTAGTTTAAATTCATCACAATTGAAATTGGGACTTAAGTGTTTTATTTTGTGGCTGGCTCAGTGAGCCAAAATAACTCGTACAACTACTGTTTCAAGTATAGGGATATGGCTGTTTATGTTTTCTTCTTGCGAATGAATAGTTGCTATGCTATCATTATCTGCATTGTTATGTAGCGAAATGTTACAATCTTCATCCATGTCTGTATTACTGTCGATATTTGCATCTATTGCGTTTATTTCATTGGTGTATTGGTGTATTAATGGGGCTTAAGAAATCTGCAATTTTATTTACTTGTCCTTTGATGTAATCTATATTACTATTATACTCTCCTAATTTTAATAACCATCTCTAAAGTCGGGGATTTATATCTTTGCCGTTATTTCTTGAGTAAAGCCATTTCAATGGTGATCTGTTAAGAGATCGAATTTGGTACCGTACAAATAAGGTCGGAAGTAACTGGAAGCCCAAACGATGGCTAACAGTTTGTTTTCTGTTGCTGAATAATGAATTGGGATGGTTGTCTTGTTGGAGTATTGCACCAATTGCGAATGCACTAGCATCTGTTACGAGCTTAAAAGGTTTATTAAAATCGGGGTATTTCAAAATTGGAACTAAAAATTTAAATATCGTCCATGTACTCGTATACAACGCAGATAATATTTATGCAGTCCTTAAGTACATAATTCATCATTCGTTGGAAGGTGGATGGCGCATTTTTGAGTCCGAAAGGCATCCGAACATACTCATAATGGCCTAAAGGGGTAGAGAATGCTGTCTTCTTCTTTTACCAAAATTTGGTGGAAGCCTTTTGCAAAATCTAGCGTCGTAAAATACTGAGCTCCGCCTAATTTGTCAAGAATATTTTCTATATTCGGTATGGGAAATTTGTCGTCTATACTTCTTTCGTTTAGCCGCATATAATCAATCACAATCCTCCATTTCTTTTTCCCGGAGTAGTCAGTTTTCTTTGCCCTGCTTAAGCATGTCATTAATTTGGGTCGTAATTTCCTGTTCGTGTACTTGAGGGTACCTGTAGATTTTTGAATATGTTGGTATATCATTAATAGTTATTATTTCGTGTTTAATAGCTGAAGTGCTTGTTAAGTTATCTCCTTCTTTATAAAATAGTTCCCAATTCGATTTAACTAGCTTTTCTAATTTTACCTTCTCTTCAGAGTTAAGTGATTTTCGAATTTCACCATTTCGGGGTCGCTATAATCTAATTGATGAATTTCTTCTTCACTATATGGAATAATAAGAATATCTTTTTCCATATCTATTCTAGCTCCTAAGGGTTTCAATAAATTTTGTCCTATTATTCCTTGGAAACTTTTGGCGTTCATTTTCGTAATTTTCCACACCATTAATACGTCTTGTTTAAACTCTTTTGGAAGGTCAGTTATTATTTCTGTGTTTACCATTAAGTGATCTACATTTTATTGGAGTTTTTGTCGTTTCTCTTTAATATTGTGGTAGTATTTGCTCATCTAATAGGGAGGCGGATGATCCAGAATCAATTAAGCAAGTAATTTTGTCATTTCCAATAGTTAATTATACTATCGGTAAATAGTTTTGGGAGGGACCATGTGAAAATTTACGTCATGTTCGAGATGGTCGATTTCCATGGGATCGACGGTTTGTCTGTTTGTGATTCGTTGCATGTTACTGGTATTACCTTGAAAAAGTTGTGCTGATTCCCTATAATTTGGTCTAAAATTTCGTGATTGTTCTGAATTTTGTGTGTAGGTCTGATTGTCTCGGGGACTGACATGGAATCTTCCCGAATTTTGTGTTATATTTGTGTTTTTTTGTCTGAAAGTATGTTGGTTGTTGTATGTTTGTGTTTAGTTTATTTTTTCGTCACTGTACTGATGCCTAAAATTTTGTTGATTATTATACTGATGGTATCTGTTTGTATTGTTTAAGTTATACTTTGGTCCATTATCGTTGTTTGTAATGGTCTTGTATGAATTTGGGTTTGCGTTTTTGTCTCTTATTAATCCCTCACTTTCTAATAAGTTAAATGCCTCACATAAATTGTTTATGTCTCTATTCAATATAATTGAAGTTAAATTTACATTTACATTGTTTAAGAATGTTCTTAAAATGATAGATTCATTATTTTCTGGGTTGAATTCTAATGGCTTTTTTGAGTCATACTCATATTTTTCGTTAAGTTTAGATAGAGTTCATACTGTTCGGACGTGTTTTTGTACGCTCAGTGTTTGATCGGATTTACATATTTCTCAAATATTATTTTGTTGTATTAATATTATCAATTAAATCAAAATAATCTCGAGAAATTTAACAGTTCGTTTAATAAATTAAATACATATATGAAATATAATTCAAAAAGTAAACACTAAAAATATAATCATAAATATATACATAAAGCTATGAGTGTCGCTCACTCTCCTCATAGAGAGCATCGGCACTCGGTGCATATACCCGTTGCACCAAGCAATAACACTACAACAATACAATACGGCATATTATCGGCAACAACAATGCCACTAGCAGAGTCATCATCGGTGTCAGTAGCAGCGTCGGCAACAGCAGCGACCTCAACAGAAAAGTCGATCCCAGCAACTGTCGCTACAGGAAAGAGCGCGATGACTTTCGTCGAAACAACATCGAAGGCAAGGCAGACCAGCATAGCGCCGTCACCAAACTCAGCAGCAGTAAGGAGTCCAGCAACAATGCAGGCGGTAATAAACGGTGAGGTAAAGAAAATAAAAAAAGTGGCGGTAGTGCAGACTGGTATTGACCGCTACATAAACATTAATATTAAAAGAAAGATAAGTCCACAAAAGGTCATGGGCGTCGCCAAAAGGGCAAACACAACAAACTCAGGTGCTCCTCTGGAGAATAACAGATTTGCACTTCTTAGTGTAGAGAATTCTACTACTACATCGAAAGGTGAACCTGTAGTCAGTAATGCCAGACGGCCACCAATTTACCTGCGCGAGCGTAGTTCTAATCAATTAGTATTGAACATCGCAAATATTATAGGCACAAATAATTTTCACATTGTGCCTCTTAGCACTATCGTGATATTATAAATTTTTTAACGGGGAACAAGAAAAGTTATTATTCCTATCAGCTAAAGAGCTCAAAAGGCCTTGTTATTATTTTAAAAGGAATCGAAGCCACAGTAGATTCTGGCGATATTAAAGAGGCTCTTGAAGAGCAAGGGTTCCCCGTTAAGGTTGTGATAAATAATGTGAATAGAAATAAGGTTCCACAACCTATATTTAAAGTTGAACTGCTCCCCAACTCAACCCAGCTTAAAAAGAACGAGACGCACCCAATATATAACCTAAGATATCTTTTACACCGCAGAATTACGGTTGAAGAACCGCACAAACGTAACGGCCCAATACAATGTATGAATTGTCAAGAATTCGGCCACTCTAAATCGTACTGCACTCTGCGCAGTTTTTGTGTAGTTTGCGGTGATCTCCACCCTACAAGTACTTGCACCTTAGCTAAAACTGACACATCCGCAAAGAAATGTAGTAACTATGGTGGTAGCCACACGGCAAATTACAGAGGTTGCCCTGTATATAAAGATCTAAAATCAAAACTGTCGCAGAGTATACAATTAAAACGTAACTTATCCCCAAATCCTATCTATATCCAGCCTGCCACCTCAAATCCTCAGATAGGTGACCCTATTATGCAAAAACCTAATTCTGGTCAAGCAACCTACGCAAGTGTTCTGCAGGATAACGTACGGCAAGTTAACAATAACAATGCATCTAATAGTGGAGTAGAAGCCATGATCCTAAATCTTACTCAGTGTATGACTCAATTCATGTCTACAGTGCAAAATATGCTACAAGATTTAATTAAAGCTCAAAATCAGATGATTCAAACTCTTGTAAATAAAAAATGAGTTTGTTAAAAATATGTTTATGGAACGCAAACGGTGTTAACCAGCATAAACTAGCCCTTAATAAGTTTCTACATGACCACGAAATTGATGTTATGCTTTTGTCTGAAACACATCTCACAAACTTTCATCTCCCAGGCTTCAAATTTTATAACACAAATCATCCTGATGGTAAGGCACATGGCGGTACGGCTATTCTAATCAGAAATCGGCTTAAGCATCATCTTATGCAATCGCATTCGATGCAATGGATGCAAGCTACATCAGTATCTATTAAAAATCGTGGCAAAGACCTGACGCTTTCAGCTATATACTGCCCACCCCGTTTTACTGTAACAGAAACTCAATTTAAAGAACTTTTTGATTCCCTTGGTGATAGATTTCTAGCTGGCGGTGATTATAATGCGAAACATAAACACGGGCTCTCGCCTAATTAATCCAAAAGGCCGACAATTCTATAATGCAATAACTAACAGACATAGTAAATACGATTTTGTCTCACCAGGACAGCCCACTTATTGGCCAACAGACCCAAAGAAAATTCCTGATCTTATTGATTTTGCTATTTCTAAAAATATAGATAGGTCTTTAGTATCAGCGGAAACCTGTGTCGATCTGTCCTCTGATCACTCGCCTGTAATAATCAACCTTTATGAACAACCAGAATATACAAGCCCACAGTTTCGCCTAGGGACCAACCAAACCGATTGGTTAAAATACAAAAAGTATAATAGTAGTCATATCTCTACAAGAGTTGAGGTAAAACATGCAGATGATATAGATAATAATATTGATATTTTCAACTCCATGCTAGCGACTGCAGCCGTAGTGGCAACGCCAAAAAATACTTCTAGAAAGTGCAAGTATGCCTGTACAAATAGCCAAATTGAAAAACTTGTAGCACAGAAACGACGGCTGCGCCGAGAATGGCAGAAACATCGCTCACCCATCTCTAAATACAATCTTAAAGCAGCCGAAAGGGCGCTTAATGATGCTCTTACAAAGGAGGAAGATAAAAACCTAAAAGAGTACCTGAAGAAGGTAACCCCAAATTCTACCGAAAGGTATTCCCTTTGGAAGGCATCTAAAAACTTTAAGCCTCCAATGGAAGGTGTAAAACCTATAAGAAACCCGAACGGCGCGTGGGCTCAAAGCGATCAAGAAAAAGCATTCTGCTTTGCACAACATCTATGCAACGTGTTCCAGCCGAATATGGCTACAAACTCCTTTGCACTGCCTGCCTTACCTTGCAGTACTGAGATTGCTCAGCCTATTAAAATTTTCCTTCCAGAAATAACCAAACAAATTAAACAACTGAATCCAAAAAAATCACCTGGATTCGATAATATTACCCCGAAAATGCTAAAACAGTTACCAGATTCTGCATCAGCATTTCTCTGTAAGCTTTTTAACGCAATCTTGGGCATCGGTTACTATCCGAATGCACGGAAGAAGTCTCAGATATGTATGATAGCTAAACCTGGAAGAGACGCAACGCTACCGTCATCATATAGACCTATCAGCCTGTTGCCTTGCCTTTCCAAACTGTTTGAGAAACTACTATTAAATAAACTATCTGCTTTTCTTCATGAACATAGCGTAATACCGCAACACCAATTCGGTTTTCGCGAAAAGCACAGCACTATTGAGCAAGTCAATCGAATTTCAAATGAAATAAGAAAAGCATTTGAACTCGGGGAGTTTTGCTCGGCAATATTCCTTGACGTGGCTCAAGCATTTGATAAGGTATGGCATCAAGGACTGATGTTCAAAATCAAAAAGTTTCTTCCAAAAAGCTATCATAAAATTCTTGAGTCTTATTTATCCAATAGACGTTTCAGGGTAAAAGTAAACGAATTCATTTCCGAAGATTTTCCAATTTTAGCCGGTGTGCCCCAAGGTAGCGTTCTAGGCCCTACATTATATGTAATATTCACATCTGATACTCCTATAAGTGAAAGCACGCTAATTTCAACATTTGCGGATGATACCGCCATACTCAGTTGCAATAAATGTCCGATAAAGGCGTCGAGAGCTCTACAAGAGCACTTAGTTAGGGTAGAAGAATGGTTAGGAATGTGGCGTATAAAAGTCAATGAGCAAAAAAGCAAAAACGTAACATTCTCTTTGAGGCCTGGTACGTGTCCAGCCATTCGGCTCAATAATATTGAGATTCCACAAGCTAATGAAGTCACCTATCTCGGCATTCATTTAGACAGGCGCTTAACTTGGCGTACGCACATTTCAACTAAAATTTTAAATATGAAGTTGAAAGTCGCCAAGCTGCATTGGCTAATAAACCTCAAATCTACCTTAAGCCTAGAATACAAAAGCCTCCTATACAATGCAGTTATTAAGCCGATATGGTTGTACGGGATTCAACTGTGGGGTAATGCATCCGCTTCTAACATTGCCATAATCCAAAGGTTTCAGTCGAAGATACTTAGGTTAATAACAGGTGCTCCATGGTACATGCGTAACGAAAATATTCACAAAGACCTGAAAATACCAACAGTTATCACAGAAATAAATGCTAGAAAGCAGATATACATAGCAAAACTGAAAAATCACCCGAATCCACTAGCTAAATCCCTCGCAAAACCGATAAGCCGATCCCGCCTGCAGAGAAGAGACCTTCCGGCCTTTTGAAGAGCGAAGCAGAACCGAAATTTTGATGACCAAATACAATTTGGGTTAAAATTATTTTTTAGTGACTAGTTTTAAGATTTGATATACTTATTGTTAGGCTTAATTTAAGCAAATTCAATATAATATAAATATAAAATATTTCTTAATAATATAAAATATTCTCTTGCATTGTAGTTCCTGGTGGAAAATGCCTTCTGGTAAAGTTGATGGTAGGACTCTTGAACGCCGAAGTTGTTGATGAGTGCTGCTTTGATTTCATTCCAAGTTGCCTCCTGTCCAAGTGTTCTGATGACGTCTAATGTTGTTCCTTGGATTTTGTTTACTATTACCCTCTGTTAAACATAGTCCTTCGCTTGTGGATGTTCTGTTAAAATAAAACACGTTGTTACTTATCGTGTGCCAAAGAAGAAGTGAAGTTTTTATTCTCGCATAAGAACAAAGAGAGAGAATAATTGACAATTGCTTGACATTTGTAAAGTAGGGATGATAAAGTACAATTCTGGAGTTATGAGTAAGTTAGTATATGTACATATTTACAACACCCTCGCTTGTTGGATCTTTAATTAATTTAATTCATTATATAAAACTAATGACTAAAATAAATTTCAAATTCAAAATTCAAGTTTTAAAATAATTCAATTCAATATTAAAAATAAATTAAAATTCAACATAAACCCATATGCTGCGAACAGCGACGTTTACTTGCCCAAGTAATTGCTGCATTTGACATTTTAAACACATACCCTGTGCACGAACGACGCTTATCGATGTCGGATGCCCAATCAGCATCAGAATATCCATGCAGTTGTGACGAACAATCTGATGAATACTTCAATTTAAAGTTGATGGTGCCCTTGAGATAACGCATGATTCGCTTAACAGCCTTCCAATGAGCGATATTGTAATTTGTATTGAATCTGCTTACATCGTTAACTGCAAAAGCAATATCTGGCCGCGTGCATTGTGCGAGATATAGCAAACTGCCCACCGCTTCTTGATAAGGAATCTTTGCCAGCTCACTCTCTTCGACGCTTTCTGACATCATGCTAATCGAAAGTTTTTGGTTATAGTCACTCGGAGTTGAAATTGGTTTACAATCTTCCATATTGAAATGCAATAAAATATCGTTAATATATTTACTCTGGTCTTGTTCGACACCATCAGCATTTTGTGTGATTCGAATACCAATGCAACTTTTTATCGGCCCCATATCTTTCATTTTGAATGATCCACTGAGTGCCTCTTTAATTTGTTTTAACACCTCCGTATCCGTCCAAAACAGAAGTATGTTTTGAGATTGAAATTTGCCCACTGACAAATTTCACTCACACGAAAACTAATAAAACAATAGTAGGCGAGAAAAAATGTATAAAGTCGGAAAATTCGGGGAATCATTCATTCATTCATTCGTTCTTCAAAATAAACTGACAACTGTTTGCTAGTCACGCGTTCCAGATTATCTCAAGTCACGCGAGTTCCAGGACTCGCCCAGATCCTTTGCTAGTCACGCGTTCCGGATCATCTCATCTCAAGTCACGCGAGTTCCAGGACTCGCCCAGATCCTTTGCTAATCACGCGTTCCAGATTATTGCAAGTCACGCGAGTTCCAGGACTCGCCCAGATCCTTTGCTAGTCACGCGTTCCGGATCATCTTATCTCAAGTCACGCGAGTTCCAGGACTCGCCCAGATCCTTTGCTAGTCACGCGTTCCAGATTATCGCAAGTCACGCGAGTTCCAGGACTCGCCCAGATCCTTTGCTAGTCACGTGTTCCAGATTATCTCAAGTCACGCGAGTTCCAGGACTCGCCCAGATCCTTTGCTAGTCACGCGTTCCGGATCATCTTATCTCAAGTCACGCGAGTTCCAGGACTCGCCCAGTTCTTTTACTAGTCACGCGTGTTCCGGTACTCACCCAAGTCCTTTGCTAGTCACGCGTTCCGGATTTTCTCAAGTCACGCGTGTTCTGGTACTCACCCAGGTCCTTCGCTAGTAACGCGTTCCGAATCTTCTCAAGTCACGCGAGTTCCAGGACTCGCCCAGATCCTTAGCTAGTCACGCGTTCCAGATTATCGCAAGTCACGCGGGTTCCAGGACTCGCCCAGATCCTTTGCTAGTCACGCGTTCCGGATCATCTCATCTCAAGTCACGCGAGTTCCAGGACTCGCCCAGATCCTTTGCTAGTCACGCGTTCCGAATCATCTTATCTCAAGTCACGCGAGTTCCAGGACTCGCCCAGATTGTTTGCTAGTCACGCGTGTTCCGGTACTCACCCAAGTCCTTTGCTAGTCACGCGTTCCGGATTATCTCAAGTCATGCGTGTTCCGGTACTCACCCAGGTCCTTCGCTAGTAACGTGTTCTGGATCATCTCAAGTCACGCGTGTTCCGGTACTCACCCAGGTCCTTCACTAGTAACGCGTTCCGGATCATCTCAAGTTACGCGAGTTCCAGGACACGCTAGGAATCTACTGTAGTCAGAAAGAATAAATACTTCTGTATACGACCCCTGGACTCCGCTGAGTTTTACCCCGGCAAAAAGAAGAGTCGTTACAATGTCATCTACGTAGATAGCCAATATAAGTGAACTATTCTCATTAAAATACACACATGGATCTAGTTGCGACTTTGCAAACCCAAATGACTTCAGCACTGCTTCTAGCTTCAAGTTCCACTGTCTTCCAGCTTGTTTTAGCCCATACATTGCTCGATTCAATTTGCACACTAAATTAGAGCCATCGTGGAATCCTTCTGGTTGAACAATATATATTTCTTCTTCGAGTTCTCCTTGCAGAAATGCTGCTACCGCATCCATCTGGTAAATTTTAAGTTTATTTTTCACAGCCAATGCAATCAAGAAACGAATAGTTGAGTACCGTGCCACGGGTGAAAATGCTTCTTTGTAGTCCATTCCATAGACTTGGCTACAGCCCTTTGCGACTAACCGAGCTTTGTGTTTTATTATATTGTTCTCCATGTCACGTTTTGTGGTAAAAACCCATTTTGACTTGATAACTTTTCGTCCCTTTGGCAATTCCATTAGATCCCATGTATTATTCTCCTTCAACGAATTCATTTCGCTTTCCATTGCATCTTTCCATTGTACTGCATCAGCTTTACTCATGGCTTCTTCAACTGTAATAGGATCTAAATAAGTTAGATAGCTCACATACTCATCACGTAGAACCGGTTTTGGTATTCTGGCTGTTCGTCGATGAAGTCCATGTTGTTCTCATCAGGAACATATGTTGGTTCATTGACATCAGACTCTTCACACAACTCCTCTTCACTGTTGCTCTGATGATGCTGGAATGTTGTTACTCGCGATGGTTTCATAGGCTCTATTTCGCTCTGTTGGTCAATTGCCCTCACTTGATCTGGTATTTCTTCCTCAAAATCAACATTGATTACTGCTGGCTCCGTTTTCTCATGAAAAATGACGTCACGGCTTACTACTAACTTTTTAGTACTGGGATCGATGCAACGAATGCCTTTTTTATTTGCATCATATCCGACGAAAATCATCTTCTTAGCTTTTCGGTCCAGCTTCTTGCGACGTTGTTTCGGAATGTGAACCATAATTGGGGATCCAAAAACTCTAAGATGTCCAACATCAACTTTGGTGCCAGTCCATGCCTCCTCCGGTGTCTTATCTTTTAATGCTGAGCAAGATGATCGATTTATTTATTATGACGCCATGTTAACTGCTTCCGCCCAATATTCATCACTAAGCCCAGCATCAAATAACATGCATTTTGCGCGTTCAATAATAGTGCGATTCATGCGTTCTGCTGTGCCATTTTTTTCCGGGGTGTACACATTCGTTAGTTGGTGTTGAATGCCCTTGGCACGACAAAATCTATCAAATTGGCGCGAACAATACTCACTGCCATTGTCAGTGCGAACGATTTTAATTGACTTGCCTGTATGCTTTTCAACAAAGGCTTGAAATTCCATAAAAATATCCAAGACGGAAGATTTTTCTTTTAAAAAGTAGACAAACACCTTTTTTGAGTAATCATCAATAAATGTCAACAGATATTTTGCGCCCCCAATCGATTTCGTCTCCATCGGTCCAACTAAATCGGAATGTATAAGTTCCAGCAACTCCTTTGTGTAACTCTGGCTTGTTTTAAATGTCTCCCGAGATTGCTTTCCTTCAGCACATACCTCACAATTCTGCAATCCAATTTTCTGATTTGAAAAATTCATCCCAGTCACAATTCCATCACGCATCCTGCATAAGCTGCCATAATTCAGGTGACCAAATCTTCGATGCCATATAATTGCGTCGCTTTCTTCTTTTCGGGATAACATACACGCACCACCAGATGTTTTCAGCTTGTAAATTCCATTTTCTGGTTTACAGTGTGCCACTTCAATCAAATTTTGATCATAGATTGAGCACCCACTTTTATTAAAAACCAGCGTATTGCCTTTTTGTACTTGTTTTGAAAACTGATAATAAATTCGCCGACAATTCGGGTACATGCAATACGTTTGAGACATCTACTTCGTCATCGCCCAACAACAATTTTGATCTGCCTTCACAAGCCACTTTCATTGTTGCATCATTTGCCTTCAAAATCTCTTTAACACTTGAAGCACTGCGACCAAAGAGCAATTTTTCATTTGGCGTCATATGACTCGACGCGCCACTGTCTATATACCATTCGTCTGTGTGTGTATTTGTTGCCGCTCTCACTGTAAATGCTCTGTTAGCAAATTCGGACTTGTTGTTGTTGCCTTGCGTTTTGCTATGTTCTTTATGCTCCTTTTTCTTGCATTCTGCACTCACATGACCCCGGCCCCCGCATGAGTAACATTTGATAGAACGACGGTTATTTGGTTTTCTTGTGTTTTGCTTATTCCCACGCTTCCCAAGAAACGCACTATTGTTTTTGTTGTCACAAGAATACTGTGTGTCTAACAGTTTCATCTTTATGTCATCAGCATTAATTTTTTCACTTGCTTCGAAGCTCCGAATTAACGGCTTGTATTCTTCCTTTAATCCTGCAAGCATAATGGCTGCCCACCAATCATCATCAATATTAAAACCGATGCAATTTAGTTTACTAGCCGTTGTCATAATTTGATTGATGTATGTTTGCATACTTTCACTTTCTTCAAGACGAATTGAAATTAAAGTGCGCAGCAACCCAATTTTTCTCATCAACCCGCGGTCTTCATAAATGTTTTGAAGTTTAGTCCAAATTTCAAATGCCGTTTTACATGTTCTTATGTGAACAAACAACCCCGGCTCCACACTCAGAGCTAACATGTTTTTTGCTGTGCTTAATTTGTCCGGAAACTTCTCTTTGCTAACGCGAGGATCGTCAGAAGATGGCAGAATGCAATCACCTAATTTCTTTAACTCCAAGAAATTTTCCATTGCAAATGCCCAATTGTGGAAATTTTCACCACCTTTCAGCTTCTCAATTGTTGGGGTATTGTCCTTGTTTGACGGGGGACGTCCTTCTGCTGCGCGCGTGTATCTGAAAAGCCTAAATCACTCTTTGTAAAAAATCACTACATTACACTTTTAGTTTTTAAATCACAAGCCTTTATTACTTAGAATACTAACTCTTATATACTATTTACAATTCATAATTACAATACAAGAACTGACCTTTCTGGTGTTCCAGTTTCGCACCTGTTAATTGGTGTCAGTTGGTCAAGCCAACTGACCTACGCCAATCTGAAATGTTGATGGTGCATTCTAACTTTGAATGCCCTTCGGTGGCTCGACTGCAAAACTGTAGCACCCTAAAAGTTTACATAATAAATATTACATAGGTAATCTTAATTCTAAGTACTCGCACCCTAAAAATATGTGCTTTCTTAAGTAACTTTAACACATGCTAATCACACAGATTGTGTGGCATCTGTTAGGAGTCGATGATGTGAGACACTACGCGCAGGCAGCTTGATTCTAGCTCACAACATCCCTCCCCTCTTTCTAAAAGAAGTTAGTGCAACTAACTTCTAATGAATCTTTACAATATTTTTCTCTTTTCTGCACTTTAAACAATCTGTGCATTTTCTTAATCCTATAGTACATATGTATAGTTTTTATTTTTTCAAATTCGCCTTATTTGGGTTCAATTGTTGTATTCTGTTCTTTTTACTTTTGTGTTGTTTTCTTTTTTCCTCTTTTGTTTAATTTTGTTCTTTTATTTCTATCTTTTTTATTTTCTTCTTTTTTTCTATTGTTTTTTTTTTGTTCTTTTATTTCTATCTTTTTGTTTTTAGTTATATTCCCCTTTTTATATTTGGTCTTTCATCGACTCTCTTCTCACTGGCGTATATACAAACAAAATTACAAACTAATTACATATTTAGCTACGCTTCTTATAAATAGGGTCCTCTGCAATTGTTGGTCCTGGTAACGTCCGTCCTGCGAGAGTGAAGTCCCTCGATGAACTCTGCATACCCCTCCCTTCTTTCTGGATCGGTACGTACAAAGATATTATAAGTTGGCGATCTGGTTTGCCATTAAAACTTTGCTTTTAGTGGCCTTCTTCTATCCATTTATATAGTGTGCCCCACGGCTGTAGGTGGTACTGCCTCTGCTTATAGTGTTCAACTTGTAAAAAACATTTGGAATACATGAAAGATTACAATACTCCGTCTTACTTTGCAGCAATGCGTTTTATGGTGGAAGTATTTCTCTTGAGCTTCCTCATAATGGTATTTGACATCGTTTGGTTTTGATGTGGAGACAATCGGTATTTTTCTGAGATACACGTTTAATGATGTAATTTGTGTACTCTGGTAGGTCAGCAGTCTCTGTGTCCTCTTGTATTAAATCATATGTAAATCACATTTCATATGTTCATACCCTAGATTGGACATATAATTCAATGAAGCAATTAACTTCCGTGAGCCAAATTTCTTCTGCTTATTATATTTGGTGGTGGTTTCAGTCACCCACCTTAAGCTTTTACCCATCTTCAACTTATTCAAAATCGATTCTGTTGAGATTGTGATACACTGGGTGGACATTGTACTATAAAATTGTCCAATTCAAAACATGACTCCGCAAGGAAACTTGTTTATTTTTCGTTGCTTGTCAATAACTCATCCACAACGCGTTCAAATGCTGCGGCCACATGCCGTTTCGCAAAATTAAAATTACATCCGTCGCCATTCATCCCCAATCTAACATGTTGGCATCCTTGGGGTCACAAACCTTAGATAACTGCCAAAAATCTCTGTTTTTCAAAAACGCATCTTTCCGAATACTATGTTGGTCCCTTAGTCCGCACCGCCTTCCGATATCCGCTGTTCCCGGAACTTCCTGCACATCATCAGAGCTATATAGAGAACACCTATAATAATTTTCTTAATTTTCTAGTATAAATTTTAGTTTGATATTTCTTCTATGTTTAATTTTTGTCGAACATTTCAAAGTCAACTTAATAATTGAATTTAAAAATTATATAATATTTAAATAAATACACTATAAGTACTATATATACTCTTGGGTATAATTTTCCAAATTAGTATGATTTTTGTTTTTTTTTTATTATAACGCTCATTTCATTATAAAGTTAGATTTTAAACAATTAATTTTTAACTCTAATTTTTTCTAAACTACCTTTAATTTTAATCTGAAGTTTTACTCAGATTATAATTTTTTAATCTGTAACTTTTCTTAAACATACGCTATTCCTGAATATATAAACAAAAAATAATATTTCTACAACATGCTTTTTTTTATAATTGAATGCTATATCATTCAATTTGCCGTCCACTCGTCTTCCCCCTTACATTATCGGATTCGCTACCGTATCCTGGAGGAAAAGTGGACTGGACTATGTGTTTTCATAGCCATATAGGGCATCAGTTTTGCTCTGATTAATTTTTCGTGCTCTTTTTCAACACGTGAGTTATCACTCATTTCAACTATAAACCAATTCATTGGCCCTCCGACAAAAACCAGATTATATAAAATAATCCCGTTTGTGTCAAAACTTTGTCCATTGCATGACTATACCTTTCATCGCATACAATTACGTTTTATTTAAATTTACTTCTAGCCTGATATGTATATATCCATTAACGATTCTATTTTCCATCCTGTAATTAGCTCGTATATGGCTACATACATACATTTGAGGCGCTTTAAATTACCTAGAATTAATTGCTAACGTTCTTTTCCCCAATTAACTATACATCTTTTTTTTTATATCCCAACATATACATTTATTCTAATTTCCATATGCTAATTTAGTAATTAACAAACAGTTAAAACCTATGTATATCTACATATAGCCTGCTGCAGTATCTGCAAATTCCAAATTCCTAATCATATGTCCCTACATACTTACTTATATGGCCATACCCATTCCTATAACTAGAATACTTACTTTTTTAAATATTCCCTCGTACATTCATTCTGTACATTATACAGTTACATACATATATATTTACTCACCAACGGTGCTGGCGCTACCGCTTTCATTTCATTAACCGCCGTATGTATGTATGTACATATTTGAAGTTAAGTTTTATATTACTTGCCCACGACTGTCTTACTATTTTATTTTATTTTTTAAATACGTGCAATGAACCCGTTTATTATTATTTAATACGTAAAACAAAAAAATATTTTTCTCTACTGCCCTCATTCGGCAATAGTGCTTAATAATCAAATTTTTATTACGTAAACTTTACTTACTCGAGTTTAATTGGCACACTTCTGCTGGCCTTGACTTTGAAAATCGGAGCTGTGTGTGTTATTATATACACACACGTACATGTTTACGTTGTTATTCTTGTGTTTACTTGTAAAACACTACTAACACATGTCTTTAGTTGTGTGGTCTAATGTGGAATAATTTCAACAAATTATTATGTAGCTTTTTATTGTTGCCCTTAATTGTTACGACTGTTGTAACTGGGCTGCGGATTTCTGCTACTGCATACGGACCTATCCACACAGGTGAGAATTTGTTTCTCCTAGCCTGATTCTTCATTAGTACCTGGTCACCCACATGAAAAACTACTGGGTTTAGTACCTTGTTATAGGCTTCCCTGGCCACTCGTTTAGCACAATCCTGGTTTTCTCTGACCAATTCGTGCGCTCGCTGTAACTGATACTTTTGCACTTTATTCGGGTCATCAGCATTGTATACAGGCGCACATTTGCGCTTCAAATTCGCTGGCATGTTGAAATCAAACCCGTAGAGTGTTCTAAACGGAGTTTGCTTCGTTGATACATGCACAGTATTATTGTGTACATGCATTGCAGTGGTTAACCATTGATCCCAATTCGAGTCGTCTTCCTTGGCAAAACTGCGCAAGTACTCGGCCAGAGGTCGATGACTACGTTCCAATGAGCCATTCGCCTGTGGATGATATGGTGTTATGTGCAACTTCTTGATTCCCAGCATTTTACACGTTTCTGAGAATAGTTTTGATACGAAATTTGAACCATTGTCGGTTATCAAAACCTTAGGTATGTTGTATCGTGCTATAATTTCTTCAAGAATGCTTTGGCCACCGTACTTGCTTCAGCATCGGGTATAACCACGCACGCCATATACTTTGAGAAATCGTCTTGGAACGTCAATATGTATCTATTGCCCGAAACAGTCTCAGGTAAAATACCTACAATATCCATATGAACTTTATCAAATGGCTGTTTTGGTGTGTCAGTTAACACCATTGGCATCTTTGTCAGCCTTCAACTTTTGTTGGGCTGACATTTTGGACAAGTCTTTATATATTTTTTAATATCCTTGAGCATACCCTTCCATCCGTATACTCGCCTAATTCTGTCATGGGTTTTCCAGAATCCCTGGTGTCCTCCTAGAGGCGAATCATGGAAACCCTTTAACACAGCCTGGATATCCTTTATATCCTCCAGCCATTCCACACTGCTGGCTCTTTGTTCGTGGGCATCTTCACCCGTCTTGCTAACATCTGTTGTAGCATCAACTTTATCCTTTTGCATTCTCTCGGCCTTCTCCTTATCTGACCGTGCTTTGGACCTTGTTTGCACTACTGATACTTTCTGTGCCTGCGGTACTCTGCTGAGTGCATCGGCATTCAGATTCTTTTTCCCAGGTTTGTATATGATTTCAAAATCATACTCAGACAATTTGTGTCTGAACCTGGCTAGCCTAGACGTTTGGTCTTTCAAATTAGCTATGCCTCTCAACGGCTGGTGATCAGTATATATCTTAAATTGGCGTCCTAGCAGATATGCTCTAAAATTCTTCGTAGCCCACACTATGGCTAGAAATTCCTTCTCTATTGTGGAGTATCTCTTCTCCGTGTCGCTAAGCGCTCTGCTTGCGAATGCTATTGGTCGGTCATCACCGACTTCCCCTTGTGACAATACTGCCCCTAATGCTTAATTGCTAGCATCAGTGGTCAACAAAAAAGTTTGCTCAAAGTCGGGGTACGCCAAAATTGGTGTCGAGCTAATTATCTCCTTTAGCCTCTCGAATGCTTGCTGACATCTCTCTGTCCATTCGAACTTTGCTTCTTTTCGTAGCAACTTATTAATGGGCAAAGCAATTCCGGCTAGTCCTTCCACGAACTTTCTATAATAGTTCACTAGTCCTAGGAATGTTTGCACTTCCTTTCTGTTTCTCGGAATCGCTAGATTTTTAACGCATTCCACCTTCTGCGGGTCAGGCAGTGCTCCTGCTTCTGAGCAACGATGGCCTAAATAAACCACCTCTCTTCGCAAAAATTGACACTTCTCCGTGTTCAATTTCAAATTGTGTTCTCGTAATTTCTGGAGCACCTTGCACAAGCGTTGCGAATGCTGCTGCAAGTTCTTCCCATAAATTACAATATCATCGAGGTACACAAAACAATCTAACCCTTGTAAGCCTGTTAGCACATGGTTCATTAGCCGTTGGAAGGTAGACGGTGCTCCTGTTAATCCAAACGGCATTCTATTAAACTCATAATACCCTAAACCGGTGCTGAACGCGGTTTTATGCTTATCTTGGGTATCCACCAGAACTTGGTGGTAGCCACTCGCTAAATCAAGTGTAGAAAAATATCTACTGTGTCCCAATTGATCCAGAATTTCTTCTATCCTTGGTATCGGGAACATCTGCTTGATAGTGGCGTCGTTCAATTTCCTAAAATCGACGACCATTCTCCACTTCTTCTGACCCTGAGCACCTCCCTTCTTTGGTACCAAAATTATTGGTGAGTTCCAAGGCGAGATACTCGGTGAAATTATGTTATCTTTTAACATCCCTTCCACTTGCCTGTTTACCTCATCTTTGTGAGCCTGTGGCAATCTGTACTGTTTCTGGTTAATTGGTGCTTGATCCACTCTAGTAGGTATTTCATGCTCTACCTCTGGTGTATATGTTAACTGGTCTCCTTCCAGCAAAAATATGTCATGGAATGACGCACAAATGGCTTCTATTGATGCCTTCTCTTCTGAATTCACGCTTGGGTCTAACTTCAAGGATTCTCGCACCCTCTCCATTCTTTTTCTTATATCTACCTGCTTAATCTGATTCACCGATCTATAATTCGGTTCCTTAAAATTATGATAGCTAGTGAACTTGGGCCTAAAATCCTCCTCCATCAGGTAGTCCTTTTCCGATGCATTGAGTACGCTAGCGTACACCTTACCCTTGTCAACGTGCGTTATGGTTTCCCCCATATATACGCCCTCCGCTAGCTGCTGCTTGTGCAAAACAACAGTCCTAAGTTTCGTATTTACATGCATAGTAACTACTCTGGTTGACCTTCCGTTTACTACCTCCATACCACACTTCTTAACCCCAGTCACGGTTCCTTCCTGCCATGACATTAATGGAAAAGTAAGGATTCTATGCTTATTGTTATCATAGAATGATAACTGCTTATCGAGCGCATCCAGTATGGTGCGTCCCCAAAGATTATCGCGGCCAATTATTCCATCAGCCGGGATACCTTTCCTATCCACTTCCACTGCGTGCACTCTAAAACTAATACCCTTAACTCCACTGTGCCCTATTCTGAGCGACCCCAATGTCCTAATGCACCCTCCAAACGCTCCGTTAAGGGTTCTTAAGTCCATTTGATTAATGTCTAGCCCCTTCCGTAAAACACTAGATTTTACGAGGCTAGTGTCCGCCCCTGAATCTACTAATAGCACTAGCTTTCCACTAGTTGATTCCTTGCAGGGTATCTCGATGAAGGCATCACCTATCCTGCTCATAGCGAAGCAACCTCCTTTTGTTCCCAATATGGACGTGTATCCACTCCCTAACTCTTCGTGATACTGGAGAGCCTCTTGCTCCTCCTTCTCCTGGACTGTAGTTCCTACATTACTAGTCCCACGTACTTCCGGCCTTATTATTACTCTCTTTCTTTTGGCTTTCCAGTCTACTGGCCTCGACTGGGCCGCTGGAAGTTTCCCTGGTTCCTTTGTTGGGATTGTCTATCCCTGCATTCCGCTGCCCGATGTCCCATTCGCCCACATGAGAAACATCTCAACCCCTGTTTGGTGTTGCGTATCCTTGGTTCACTTCTGGAATTCCAATTTGGTTGCTGCTGACCACTCCCAGTTTTGAAAGGATTTCTTCCTTTGTTAATTCCTTCTATTGAATTAACTCTGGGACTACTGAAGTTACCCCTGCTGTCCCTCAAAGGTGGAACCGGGCGCCTCGTAGCTGGCTGCCTTTTACTCTGATTCCATTCTGTGTCTCCATGGCAATGTCTACTTGCCTCATGACCATATGTTTGGCACTCCATACAGTAGGGTGTATTTTTGCGTATAATGCACTCATCCCTTGTATGATCTTGCTTACGGCAGAACGAACATGTGGGTGCCCTCTGTACAAACCCCCTGTACGGATTTCTCGGATTCGCGGCTCTGCTGTCGGAGACACCGGGATTATATGCTCCTCTGTATATGTTTGGGACGTAATTATTTCCATCTCTGTTCACGACAGCGGCGGTGAACATGTCCTGTCTATTTTCCAACATGTGTACCTCGCCTAACCCAGCCGTACTCCGTTCCACGAGAACTTGTGCTCTAATCGCTTCCTCTACTAATTCCTCCAGAGATCCTGTTCTGCTATTCAGCATATGAATCTTTAGAACGGAGTTGCGGAGCCCCACCACGAAAGTTGTCAACACCGACTCGTCAACTTCGTGTAATAACGCTGTATCTCCAATGCCATTGTACTTATTCCTGATTATTTCCTGGGCCATCATCTGAAGTGACTCTAAACGCCTGGCAAAGGCACGTATGTCTTCACTTGCCAGCTGCTTCCCGATTCTTATTTCTTGGGTTATGTCTTCCAAAGATCTCTCCTTCAGATAAGTTCTCCTTATAAGACCGTAAAGCTCGTCCACACTGGCGAATTGCTTTGGCAACACAAGGTTGTACGCGTCTCCAAATAATCTTTGCTTAACACAGTCGAAGAAATCCTGCAACTCATCAGGGCTTATGCTTCGCTTTGCAAGCTCACAACCTTGAATGAATCTGTTAACTTTGGACCGCAAATCTTCTGAAGCTGCACCAGTAAACACAGGTACTAGCCTGGCCACTGTCTTTGAAATCTCCTCTATACCCATTTTGCGTATTTTTGTTTTACTTATGACCTGTAAAACTGGAGCGCTATCTTTGTGGGTGGTTCTTAGAATCACTTCTCCGGATCTGACAGGTAATTGACCAATGACGGACTCAAACTAATTAGTCTTCGATCGTTTGTTCGTACAGGCGAAATATTGTCCATAGTATTGGGCTTTTCCTGTATCATTACTGCTTCTGGCTCTTTTGGCGGATATCCCTTATTTTTATTAGTTACCGGACTTCCTGGAGAAAAAGGCTTGACACCGATTTCAGATGCGCCAAACAAAAATCCCGCTATACTATTTACAATTCATAATTACAATACAAGAACTGACCTTTCTGGTGTTCCAGTTTCGCACCTGTTAATTGGTGTCAGTTGGTCAACCCAACTGACCTACGCCAATCTGAAATGTTGATGGTGCATTCTAACTTTGAATGCCCTTCGGTGGCTCGACTGCAAAACTGTAGCACCCTAAAAGTTTACATAATAAATATTACATAGGTAATCTTAATTCTAAGTACTCGCACCCTAAAAATATGTGCTTTCTTAAGTAACTTTAACACATACTAATCACACAGATTGTGTGGCATCTGTTAGGAGTCGATGATGTGAGACACTACGCGCAGGCAGCTTGATTCTAGCTCACAACACAATCCCAAAGTCCGATTTCGTTGCATTAGCCATTGTTTGTTGTTCTCTATGTATGTATGCAAGAAAAACGAATTTAATGACCGCGACAAACACAATTAATACGACAAACGTAATTAATACGACTAGCGCGCAACAAATCCACTAATGCAAACAAAACTATTAAAATTTAATTAAGATTATGGCCTGGGCCCATAACCTGTTAAAATAAAACACGTTGTTACTTATCGTGTGAAGTTTTTATTCTCGCATAAGAACAAAGAGAGAGAATAATTGACAATTGTTTGACATTTGTAAAGTAGGGATGATAAAGTACAATTCTGGAGTTATGAGTAAGTTAATATATGTACATATTTACAACATGTTCATCTAGAAGTGGTAGCAGTGTATCAACCTCTCGTATAAAGGATGTTAGGGCAAATTTGTCATCGCCTCGGAATTCGTGAATTCGTTGAGCATCTTTTATTAAATCGTTTATTGTAAACGCTGGTGCCACCGCTGTTGTTACTTGTTGACGTGGCATTGTTCTGCTTCGTTTGGTTTCGTTGGTTATTCACTTATGCTAGCTCTTAGTCTTTTAAATGAATTTATTTTTAGCATATATTTTGATGATTTATATTCTTTGGAATATTATATTAATTCCTTTTTAAACTATTTATTTCTTATTTTATTTTTTTTTTTGAATTTTGTGTTAATATTTGAAACTTCCAGTATTTACTTAAACAAATTGTGTGAAATTTTTAAATTTTCACTATTTTTGCTTTGTATATTATTCTTTAGAATAATATTTTCACTCGTAGTATCTTTTCAATTTATTCTTTTGAATAATTGCCGTTCGACTGCGCCAGTTATGTGGGTCGAGAAAAGTAATTAAAAAAAAAACAATTAATATACATTTAATGATATTTTATTGTTTCACTTTGGATATTACAATCTTAACTGAACTTAAAATGAATTTGTTACCTCTACTTCATGAAGAGCAGTCACCTTGTCGGGGTACGAAGGCTTAAGGGATTGCAATGACGCAATGGGTTAGGATGGCGGAGTTTCGGCTCAAATGGGATTACCCCTAGCCGGACTGACTACTGCGGAGTAATCCAACTAAGAACTGTCTCCCTCCTAATCCAGGGTGTTCTTGGGATCGTGCCCATTGGATGCTGTTTTGCAGCCAGAAGGTTAATTAGGCTGTATCCTAACGGAGCTCCCCTTCCTGACACCAGGCCGCCTCAAGTAGTAACGGTGGCCTTGCTGTGGTACGGGGCGCTGCCACAGTTGACCAACCCCTTCCCCTTTCAAATTTTTGGCTGCCTTAGCTTGATCAATTGAGCGGGTGGCCGTAAGAACCAGATGGATAAACTTAAAAAAAATAAAACTGACGTGCGGTCTCTAAACGCTATTTCGGATGGGAATCCAAAATCCTCCGCACACTCTGCGGCGGCTATTGTAGCTAAGGACGACAAGCCTGGCACAAGCAAAGGCACGTGCTGCGATAGTGTTGCTAAACACGGAACCAAAAGGTTCTATAAAGTAAAAAGGGCTGCTCTACGGACGGTGGAACGCTTGTCGCGGATCCCAGAGAAGGAGAGGACGGTGAAGCAGAAGGCTTCCCTCGAGTGGGCGACGAAAGCCGTGAAGGAGTCTCAAGCTCCAACACTACAAGCTACAAAACGTCAACGGTCCCTAGAAGAGACCACCCACCCGGACCCAAAGAAATTTAAGAAGCGCGGTACTGTCACCACGAAGTCCTTCAGCGAAGTGCTGAAAGGACACCAGGTCATGGCGGTCATAGATCGTAATGACCCGGATGGCAGTATCGCTCCTGAGTGCTGGAAAAAGGTAGAAGTAAGCCTTTCAAGGCTCTACCTCCAGCTTTTGAAGGAATTCCCAGGTGGTTTTCCCTCTTTTCGCGACAGCGGATGGCATCAGGGCCACGTGAAGCTGATTGCCTGCGCGGATCAAAGGTCAGTCGACCTTTATAAGATTGCGATCTCCAGGATAGGGGAAGCATGGCCAGGCGCAAACCTCGAAGTTGTACCTAGGGAGTTGATCCCTAGTAGACCTAGAGCGCGCGCATGGATCCCAGCCGAACCGTCTGACCCTGAGGCTATCCTGGAGATTTTTAGGTTGAGCAACCAGCAGCTCCCGACTAATAATTGGATGGTTACTAAGGTAGAGGAACCAAGAGGGGATTACCGGTCAATAACCCTTGTGGTGAACGCCGAATCTCTGGCTACTCTATCGAAATCCAATTGGGTCGTGGGCTATGGCTTCTCCTCCACAAGCCGTAAGGTCTACAAAAAGGACGAGCAACCGTCTTACACGGATCAAGCGGTATTGAATCTCTCAGGGGTAACTGCTGATCCTGCTGCTGCTGAGGACTCCGCCATGCACCCGAAACGCAGTGACTCTATGTCAACTGTGGGGGGTTTGGAGAGTCTCCTAGGGACAATCACACTCAATGAGGAGGAAGTCCTTCTGGAGTCAGACTCGGAGTCTGAGGCTGATGTCACGGTGGTGGAGGTGACCAGCGCTACAAGTAGCAGATATGCTACGAATAGTGCAGATTAACCTCCATCACTCGAAGGCGGCGTCTGCCAGCCTTCAGCTCCGTCTTGTAAAAGGCGGAGTAGACGTTGTCCTGATCCAGGAACCCTGGACATACGCGGACTTGGTATGTGGTCTCAGGACTGAAAATTATACCTTGCTGTATACCGTAAGTGAAGGAAGACCTCATTAGGAATAATGTTAGCTCATTTATTCTCCCCAATTACAGCAACAAGGATTTTACGGCCGTCTGCCTGGAAACTGGCAAGGGACGGTACTGTTTGGTCTCGGCCTATATGGCGCATGACCATGAGATCCTTCCAGAAGCCAACCTACAGAAGCTTGTTGTGGATGCAAAGGCTCAACGGGTGGCTGTTATTATTGGATGCGATGCCAATGCGCACCATGATATCTGGGGAAGCACGGATGTCAATGAACGAGGTGAGTCATTATATGAATATATTGTAACGACTAACCTTTCTGTATGCAATAAGGGGTCAGAACCCACTTTTATTACTGCTAATAGGCAAGAAGTCCTAGACTTAACCCTTGCCTCCGAATCAATTTTTGATCGGATCTCAAATTGGAGAGTTCTAGAGGAACATTCCTTTTCGGAGCATAGGTTAATTCAGTTTGATCTTCTAGATAGTCTACCTAGCCCTAAGGCTTTTAGAAATGTCAGGAAAGTAAACTGGGACCTCTACAAGGTGACTGTAGCTAGACTACTACCTCAGAACCCCACAAGCACAAGCACGTGTGACGAAATTGATAGGTCTGTGGAGGTTCTAACGGTTGCTCTTAATAAGGCTCTATTGGTCTCTTGCCCCCTCAGTAGACCCAGGGGGAAACAAAAACCCACATGGTGGGGGGAGGAAATTAGGGGACTCAGACAAAACTGTAGGAGACTTTTCAGCAGCGCAAAGAAGTCTAGAGATAGTGCAGACTGGGCTTTATATAAGGCAGCACTCAGAGCCTTCAAAAGTAAGCTTAGGAAAGCACAGAGAGAATCGTGGAGGAACTTTTGCGGTGACGTAGAAGATATCTCTGAGACGTCCAGGTTGAGGAAGATCCTATCAACTGCTCCAATGGTACCTGGTTACCTGAGGAGGGAGGATGGATCCTGGACTTCTAATAGTAATGAGACTCTAGAGCTTCTTCTGGAGACTCACTTCCCTGGTTTCTCGAGTACCGTTCCGCGGAGAACGAATCCCAGCGGGAATGTAGTTGAAGTCAACTCAGACATAGTCACGAAGCCAAAATTCCAATGGGCTATCCATAGCTTCAAACCATTTAAAGCATCTGGCCCAGATGGTGTAGCTCCAATTGAAATTCAGCAGTCAGAGAATCTTATAATAGAGTGGCTGTTAAAGATCTATAATAGTTGTCTTGAATTAGCGTATATTCCAGACTCATGGAAGCATGTGAAGGTAATTTTTATAGCCAAGGCCGGCAAAAGCTCGCACACAGCTCCAGGGGACTTAAGACCTATTAGTCTGTCCTCCTTCTGTCTAAAAATCCTGGAAAGGTTGTTAGATATTCATCTGAGGCTCACTATAGACAGACAGAAGCTGTCAGTCTCTCAGCATGCCTACGTTAAGGGTAAATCGGTGGAGACCGCTTTACACTCCTTAGTCTCTAGGATTGAGTGCTCCCTGCACAACAAGGAGTTCTCCCTAGTGGCTTTCCTGGACATTGAGGGAGCTTTTAACAATATCAAATCAGACGCAATAATCGGTGCGATGCGAGACTTGGAGGTGGAACCCGCCATTAGCAGGTGGATTGAAAACATGCTTAGTAGCAGGATAATCAATTCACAGCTGGGGGCGGCGTCAGCCAAGAAGTCCGTGTGCAGAGGCACACCTCAAGGTGGAGTTCTTTCACCCCTACTCTGGAATCTTGCGGTAAATCAGCTGCTTGTTCGACTGGAGAGGGAAGGCTGCAAGGTGGTTGCGTATGCGGATGATGTTGCTATTAGTATCTCGGGTAAATACATATCTACTTTGAGGGACTTGATGCAAAACGTGCTGAACATTCTCTCTAAATGGACTACTGACTGTGGGTTGGGGGTTAATCCGACCAAGACTAAGCTGGTACTCTTCACTAGGAAGTATAAAATTCCTCAATTTATTGCTCCAAAACTAATGGGTGTAGATATTGACCTTGTCGAGGAGGCTAAATATCTGGGCGTGATCTTAGATAGGAAGCTGAATTGGAAGGCCAATATAAGCGAGCGCATTAGGAAGGCTCAGGTAGCTCTGTACTCTTGCAAAAGAGTCATAGGCAAAAAATGGGAGTCATAAGCCTAAGGTAGCCTATTGGATATATACAGCTGTGGTACGACCAGTCCTTTTCTATGGGGTGCTTGCTTGGTGGACAGCCCTAAGTAAGTCAACATACAATAGGCTGATAACAAAGGTACAAAGAACGGTAGAGGTATTCATAAGTAGTGCCATTAGAACGACTCCAACGGCAGCATTGGATATTATGCTCAATCTACTGCCTGTTAGGCTTTTTGGCGAAAAAATGGCTGCAAACTATCAGACTAAAAGCTACGCATCAATGGGATGCCAGGAATATAGGTCATGCGTCCATTTTAAGACATTTTGAGGGTATTCCTGACTCTTTCGACTACATCACACCAATGTACGCCTTCAATGGTATGTGCAAGATCTCCATTCCCTCCAGGGACGAATGGAAGGATGGCATCCCCACTCATGTAGAAGGGGTTCACATCTACACAGATGGATCCAAACTACAGAGTAGGGTGGGAAGTGGTGTATTCTCAGAAGATTTGGATATTAACATGTCCTTTAGGATGCCCGACCACTGCAGTGTTTTTCAGGCAGAGGTCGCTGCTATAGAGGCAGCACTGTCTTGGCTAAGGAAGAAGAAGATATCTGGACTTGATATTTGCATTCTGTCCGACAGCCAAGCTGCTTTGCGCTCCCTGGATTCGGTTATTATCACCTCAAAAGCCGTCAAGAGCTGCCACAAATCTTTAGACGAGATAGCTAAGCAGACCCGTCTGCATCTGTGCTGGGTTCCCGGTCACAGAGATATTCCAGGGAGCTGCAAGGCGGATGAACTTGCCCGTGAGGGTACTACCATACCGATGGAACCAGATAGGTCTCAATTCGGTATTCATATTGCCACATGTAAGCTCTTAGTAAATACAATATCCTTAGGAACAGCGGGCAGGCGCTGGTCTGAACTTTCAGGATGTAAAATAGCTAGACAAACCTGGTCAGAGATAAATGTCAAGCGCTCTAAGGACCTACTGGCTCTAAATAGACAAAGCATAGGTCCCGTGATTAGCGTCTTAATGGGACACTGGACTCTAGGCACACACGGGTGTAGGCTGGGGATCGCCTCTAATGACTTCTGCAGGAGTTGCATGGACGAGGAGGAGGAAGAGTCTACTGCTCACCTGTTGTGCACGTGTCCAGCTTTGTCCAGAAGGAGGCGCACTTTCCTAGGCGACTACTTTTTGGACTCCTTGGGAGATATCTCAAAAAAAAAATTATTAGCTCCATCAACAGCTTCATTAAAAGCTCCAAATGGCTGGACCTTTGAAAGGGATGGGACCAGCTGTCCCATGCGGTATCACAAAGGGTCAATGTTGGCCTAAGTGCGCCCTTTTCGGGTGGCCGCTTTACCTACCTACCAACCTCTACTTATTACACTTACTTATTCTTTATTTTCTTATTTTCTTATTCCTCTCCATTCGGCTTTGAATGTGCAATATATGATTTGCAACAGTTTCAATGCAGAATATGTCATTGAACTGATTTGCTCAATGTGGAAGAGCTGAAGGTTACTCAATGAAAAACTGAATGTGAACTCATATGAGCTTGTCATATTGTAGGAATGAAAATTTGGGAGTAACAATTATTTCGTAATGACTAAATATTAATTATTGGTAAATAGAGTTTTTATGAAAAGTTAATTTGAACTCATATGAACTTTTCATATTGTGGGAATGAAAATTTGGGAGTAACACTTATTTCGTAATGACTAAATGTTAATTATTGGAAAATGGAGTTTTTATGAAAAGTTAATTTGAACTCATATGAACTTGTCATATTGTGGGAATGAATAAATGGAAGTCACATTTATTGTGAATTATATATATGCATTCAAATTATATATTGGAAGCAAGAGTTGGGTATGGGTTACGGTTCTGACGTAACTCCCGCGTTTAATTGGCACACTTCTGCTGACATTGACTTTGGAAATCGGAGCTGTGCCATTTGATATACACACGTACGCGATACAGTTTTTTACGTTGTTATTCTTGTGTTTACACTGGTAAAGCACTGTGAGCACATGTCTTTAATTGTATGGTCTCATGTGGAACAATTTCAATAAATTATTATGTAGCTTTTTATGCGTGCCTTTAATTGTTACGACTGTTGTAACTGGGATGCGGATCTCTGCTACTACATACGGACCTATCCAAACAGGTGAGAATTTGTTTCTTCTAGCCTGATTCTTCATGAGTTCTTGGTCACCCACATAAAAAACTACTGGGTTTAGTAGGTATGTTTTACCATGCTATAATTTCGTCAAGAAATGCCTTGGCCACCGTACTTGCTTCAGCATTGGGTATAGCCACGCACACCATATACTTTGAGAATTCGGCTTGGAACGTCAAGATGTATTTATTTCCCGAAACTGCTTCAGGTAAAATACCTACATTATCCATATGACATGGACAACTCTTTATATACTTTTTTATGTGTCGGAACATACCTTTCCATCCGTATGCCCGTCTAATTCTGTCATGGGTTTTCCAGAATCCCTGGTGTCCACCTAGGAGTGAATCATGAAAACCCTTTAACACAGCCTGGATATCTTTTTTATCCTCCAGCCATTTCACACTACTGGCTGTTTGTTCATTGGCAGCGAAACCCGCATTGCTAACATCTTTTGTCGCATCAATTTTATCCCCTTGAATTCTCCCGGCCTTCTCCTTCTCTAATCTTGCTTTGGCCCTAGTTTGCACTACCGATATCTTCTGCGGTACTCTGCTGAACGCATCCGCATTTAGATTCTTCTTCCCAGGTTTGTATATGATTTCAAAATCATACTCAGACAATTTGTGTCTGAACCAGGCTAGCCTAGACGTTTGGTCTTTCAAATTAGCTATGCCTCTCAACGGCTGGTGATCAGTATATATTTTAAATGGGCGTCCTAGCAGATATGCCCTAAAACTCTTCGTAGCCCACACTATGGCTAGGAATTCCTTCTCTATTGTGGAGTATCTTTTCTCCGTATCGCGAAGCGCCCTGCTTGCGAATGCTATTGTTCGGTCATTACCGATTTCCCCTTGTAACAATACTGCCCCTAATGCTTCATTGCTAGCATCAGTGGTCAACAAAAAAGTTTGCTCAAAGTCGGGGTAGGCCAAAATCGGTGGCGAGCTAATTATTTCTTTTAGTCCCTCGAATGCTTACTGACAGCTCTCTGTCCATTCGAACTTTGCTTCTTTTCGTAGCAACTTATTCACTGGCAACACAATTCCGGCTAGTCCTTCCACGAACTTTCTATAATAGTTCACTCGTCCTAGGAATGCTTGCACTTCCTTTCTATTTCTCGGAATCGCTAAATTTCTAACGCATTCCACCTTCTGCGAGTCATGCAGTGCTCCTACCTCTGAACAACGATGGCCAAAATAAACCACCTCTCTTCACAAAAATTGACATTTCTCCGTGTTCAATTTCAAATTGTGTTCTCGTAATTTCTGGAGAACCTTGCACAAGCGTTGCGAATGCTGCTGCAAGTTCTTCCCATAAATTACAATATCATCCAGATACACAAAACAATCTAACCCTTGCAATCACATGGTTCAATAGACGTTGGAAGGTAGCCGGCGCTCCTGTTAATCCAATTCTTTGTAGTCCATTCCATAGACTTGGCTACAGCCCTTTGCGACTAACCGAGCTTTGTGTTTTATTATATTGTTCTCCATGTCACGTTTTGTGGTAAAAACCCATTTTGACTTGATAACTTTTCGTCCCTTTGGCAATTCCATTAGATCCCATGTATTATTCTCCTTCAACGAATTAATTTCGCTTTCCATTGCATCTTTCCATTTTACAGCATCAGCTTTACTCATGGCTTCTTCAACTGTAATAGGATCTAAATCGTTAGCTTTATAAGTTAGATAGCTCACATACTCATCACGTAGAACCGGTTTTGGTATTCTGGCTGTTCGTCGATGAAGTCCATGTTGTTCTCATCAGGAACATATGTTGGATCATTGACATCAGACTCTTCACACAACTCCTCTTCACTGTTGCTCTGATGATGCTGGAATGTTGTTACTCGCGATGGTTTCATAGGCTCTATTTCGCTCTGTTGGTCAATTGCCCTCACTTGATCTGGTATTTCTTCCTCAAAATCAACATTGATTACTGCTGGCTCCGTTTTCTCATGAAAAATGACGTCACGGCTTACTACTAACTTTTTAGTACTGGGATCGATGCAACGAATGCCTTTTTTATTTGCATCATATCCGACGAAAATCATCTTCTTAGCTTTTCGGTCCAGCTTCTTGCGACGTTGTTTCGGAATGTGAACCATAATTGGGGATCCAAAAACTCTAAGATGTCCAACATCAACTTTGGTGCCAGTCCATGCCTCCTCCGGTGTCTTATCTTTTAATGCTGAGCAAGCTGATCGATTTATTTAATATGACGCCATGTTAACTGCTTCCGCCCAATATTCATCACTAAGCCCAGCATCAAATAACATGCATTTTGCGCGTTCAATAATAAAAAAGTAGACAAACACCTTTTTTGAGTAATTATCAATAAATGTCAACAGATATTTTGCGCCCCCAATCGATTTCGTCTCCATCGGTCCAACTAAATCGGAATGTATAAGTTCCTGCAACTCCTTTGTGTAACTCTGGCTTGTTTTAAATGTCTCCCGAGATTGCTTTTATGCTCCTTTTTCTTGCATTCTGCACTCACATGACCCCGGCCCCAGCATGAGTAACATTTGATAGAACGACGGTTATTTGGTTTTCTTGTGTTTTGCTTATTCCCACGCTTCCCAAGAAACGCACTATTGTTTTTGTTGTCACAAGAATACTGTGTGTCTAACAGTTTCATCTTTATGTCATCAGCATTAATTTTTTCACTTGCTTCGAAGCTCCGAATTAACGGCTTGTATTCTTCCTTTAATCCTGCAAGCATAATGGCTGCCCACCAATCATCATCAATATTAAAACCGATGCAATTTAGTTTACTAGCCGTTGTCATAATTTGATTGATGTATGTTTGCATACTTTCACTTTCTTCAAGACGAATTGAAATTAAAGTGCGCAGCAACCCAATTTTTCTCAACCCGCGGTCTTCATAAATGTTTTGAAGTTTAGTCCAAATTTCAAATGCCGTTTTACATGTTCTTATGTGAACAAACAACCCCGGCTCCACACTCAGAGCCAACATGTTTTTTGCTGTGCTTAATTTGTCCGGAAACTTCTCTTTGCAAACGCGTGGATCGTCAGAAGATGGCAGACTGCAATCACCTAATTTCTTTAACTCCAAGAAATTTTCCATTGCAAATGCCCAATTGTGGAAATTTTCACCACCTTTCAGCTTCTCAATCCCAAAGTCCGATTTCGTTGCATTAGCCATTGTTTGTTGTTCTCTATGTATGTATGCAAGAAAAACGAATTTAATGACCGCGACAAACACAATTAATACGACTAGCGCGCAACAAATCCACTAATGTAAAAAAAACTATTAAAATTGAATTAAGATTATGGCCTGGGCCCATAACCTGTTAAAATAAAACACGTTGTTACTTATCGTGTGAACTTTTTATTCTCGCATAAGAACAAAGAGAGAGAATAATTGACAATTGTTTGACATTTGTAAAATAGGGATGATAAAGTACAATTCTGGAGTTATGAGTAAGTTAGTATATGTACATATTTACAACATGTTCATCTAGAAGTGGTAGCAGTGTATCAACCTCTCGTATAAAGGATGTTAGGGCAAATTTGTCATCGCCTCGGAATTCGTGAATTCGTTGAGCATCTTTTATTAAATCGTTTATTGTAAACGCTGGTGCCACCGCTGTTGTTACTTGTTGACCTGGCATTGTTCTGCTTCGTTTGGTTTCGTTGGTGTTCTGTTCCCTTTCACTTATGCTAGCTCTTAGTCTTTTAAATGAATTTAATTTTAGCATATATTTTGATGATTTATATTCTTTGGAATATTATATTAATTCCTTTTTAAACTATTTATTTCTTATTTTATTTTTTTTTGAATTTTGTGTTAATATTTGAAACTTCCAGTATTTACTTAAACAAATTGTGTGAAATTTTTAAATTTTCACTATTTTTGCTTTGTATATTATTCTTTAGAATAATATTTTCACTCGTAGTATCTTTTCAATTTATTCTTTTGAATAATTGCCGTTCGACTGCGCCAGTTATGTGGGTCGAGAAAAGTAATTAAAAAAAAAACAATTAATATACATTTAATGATATTTTATTGTTTCACTTTGGATATTACAATCTTAACTGAACTTAAAATGAATTTGTTACCTCTACTTCATGAAGAGCAGTCACCTTGTCGGGGTACGAAGGCTTAAGGGATTGCAATGACGCAATGGGTTAGGATGGCGGAGTTTCGGCTCAAATGGGATTACCCCTAGCCGGACTGACTACTGCGGAGTAATCCAACTAAGAACTGTCTCCCTCCTAATCCAGGGTGTTCTTGGGATCGTGCCCATTGGATGCTGTTTTGCAGCCAGAAGGTTAATTAGGCTGTATCCTAACGGAGCTCCCCTTCCTGACACCAGGCCGCCTCAAGTAGTAACGGTGGCCTTGCTGTGGTACGGGGCGCTGCCACAGTTGACCAACCCCTTCCCCTTTCAAATTTTTGGCTGCCTTAGCTTGATCAATTGAGCGGGTGGCCGTAAGAACCAGATGGATAAACTTAAAAAAAATAAAACTGACGTGCGGTCTCTAAACGCTATTTCGGATGGGAATCCAAAATCCTCCGCACACTCTGCGGCGGCTATTGTAGCTAAGGACGACAAGCCTGGCACAAGCAAAGGCACGTGCTGCGATAGTGTTGCTAAACACGGAACCAAAAGGTTCTATAAAGTAAAAAGGGCTGCTCTACGGACGGTGGAACGCTTGTCGCGGATCCCAGAGAAGGAGAGGACGGTGAAGCAGAAGGCTTCCCTCGAGTGGGCGACGAAAGCCGTGAAGGAGTCTCAAGCTCCAACACTACAAGCTACAAAACGTCAACGGTCCCTAGAAGAGACCACCCACCCGGACCCAAAGAAATTTAAGAAGCGCGGTACTGTCACCACGAAGTCCTTCAGCGAAGTGCTGAAAGGACACCAGGTCATGGCGGTCATAGATCGTAATGACCCGGATGGCAGTATCGCTCCTGAGTGCTGGAAAAAGGTAGAAGTAAGCCTTTCAAGGCTCTACCTCCAGCTTTTGAAGGAATTCCCAGGTGGTTTTCCCTCTTTTCGCGACAGCGGATGGCATCAGGGCCACGTGAAGCTGATTGCCTGCGCGGATCAAAGGTCAGTCGACCTTTATAAGATTGCGATCTCCAGGATAGGGGAAGCATGGCCAGGCGCAAACCTCGAAGTTGTACCTAGGGAGTTGATCCCTAGTAGACCTAGAGCGCGCGCATGGATCCCAGCCGAACCGTCTGACCCTGAGGCTATCCTGGAGATTTTTAGGTTGAGCAACCAGCAGCTCCCGACTAATAATTGGATGGTTACTAAGGTAGAGGAACCAAGAGGGGATTACCGGTCAATAACCCTTGTGGTGAACGCCGAATCTCTGGCTACTCTATCGAAATCCAATTGGGTCGTGGGCTATGGCTTCTCCTCCACAAGCCGTAAGGTCTACAAAAAGGACGAGCAACCGTCTTACACGGATCAAGCGGTATTGAATCTCTCAGGGGTAACTGCTGATCCTGCTGCTGCTGAGGACTCCGCCATGCACCCGAAACGCAGTGACTCTATGTCAACTGTGGGGGGTTTGGAGAGTCTCCTAGGGACAATCACACTCAATGAGGAGGAAGTCCTTCTGGAGTCAGACTCGGAGTCTGAGGCTGATGTCACGGTGGTGGAGGTGACCAGCGCTACAAGTAGCAGATATGCTACGAATAGTGCAGATTAACCTCCATCACTCGAAGGCGGCGTCTGCCAGCCTTCAGCTCCGTCTTGTAAAAGGCGGAGTAGACGTTGTCCTGATCCAGGAACCCTGGACACACGCGGACTTGGTATGTGGTCTCAGGACTGAAAATTATACCTTGCTGTATACCGTAAGTGAAGGAAGACCTCATTAGGAATAATGTTAGCTCATTTATTCTCCCCAATTACAGCAACAAGGATTTTACGGCCGTCTGCCTGGAAACTGGCAAGGGACGGTACTGTTTGGTCTCGGCCTATATGGCGCATGACCATGAGATCCTTCCAGAAGCCAACCTACAGAAGCTTGTTGTGGATGCAAAGGCTCAACGGGTGGCTGTTATTATTGGATGCGATGCCAATGCGCACCATGATATCTGGGGAAGCACGGATGTCAATGAACGAGGTGAGTCATTATATGAATATATTGTAACGACTAACCTTTCTGTATGCAATAAGGGGTCAGAACCCACTTTTATTACTGCTAATAGGCAAGAAGTCCTAGACTTAACCCTTGCCTCCGAATCAATTTTTGATCGGATCTCAAATTGGAGAGTTCTAGAGGAACATTCCTTTTCGGATCATAGGTTAATTCAGTTTGATCTTCTAGATAGTCTACCTAGCCCTAAGGCTTTTAGAAATGTCAGGAAAGTAAACTGGGACCTCTACAAGGTGACTGTAGCTAGACTACTACCTCAGAACCCCACAAGCACAAGCACGTGTGACGAAATTGATAGGTCTGTGGAGGTTCTAACGGTTGCTCTTAATAAGGCTCTATTGGTCTCTTGCCCCCTCAGTAGACCCAGGGGGAAACAAAAACCCACATGGTGGGGGGAGGAAATTAGGGGACTCAGACAAAACTGTAGGAGACTTTTCAGCAGCGCAAAGAAGTCTAGAGATAGTGCAGACTGGGCTTTATATAAGGCAGCACTCAGAGCCTTCAAAAGTAAGCTTAGGAAAGCACAGAGAGAATCGTGGAGGAACTTTTGCGGTGACGTAGAAGATATCTCTGAGACGTCCAGGTTGAGGAAGATCCTATCAACTGCTCCAATGGTACCTGGTTACCTGAGGAGGGAGGATGGATCCTGGACTTCTAATAGTAATGAGACTCTAGAGCTTCTTCTGGAGACTCACTTCCCTGGTTGCTCGAGTACCGTTCCGCGGAGAACGAATCCCAGCGGGAATGTAGTTGAAGTCAACTCAGACATAGTCACGAAGCCAAAATTCCAATGGGCTATCCATAGCTTCAAACCATTTAAAGCATCTGGCCCAGATGGTGTAGCTCCAATTGAAATTCAGCAGTCAGAGAATCTTATAATAGAGTGGCTGTTAAAGATCTATAATAGTTGTCTTGAATTAGCGTATATTCCAGACTCATGGAAGCATGTGAAGGTAATTTTTATAGCCAAGGCCGGCAAAAGCTCGCACACAGCTCCAGGGGACTTAAGACCTATTAGTCTGTCCTCCTTCTGTCTAAAAATCCTGGAAAGGTTGTTAGATATTCATCTGAGGCTCACTATAGACAGACAGAAGCTGTCAGTCTCTCAGCATGCCTACGTTAAGGGTAAATCGGTGGAGACCGCTTTACACTCCTTAGTCTCTAGGATTGAGTGCTCCCTGCACAACAAGGAGTTCTCCCTAGTGGCTTTCCTGGACATTGAGGGAGGTTTTAACAATATCAAATCAGACGCAATAATCGGTGCGATGCGAGACTTGGAGGTGGAACCCGCCATTAGCAGGTGGATTGAAAACATGCTTAGTAGCAGGATAATCAATTCACAGCTGGGGGCGGCGTCAGCCAAGAAGTCCGTGTGCAGAGGCACACCTCAAGGTGGAGTTCTTTCACCCCTACTCTGGAATCTTGCGGTAAATCAGCTGCTTGTTCGACTGGAGAGGGAAGGCTGCAAGGTGGTTGCGTATGCGGATGATGTTGCTATTAGTATCTCGGGTAAATACATATCTACTTTGAGGGGCTTGATGCAAAACGTGCTGAACATTCTCTCTAAATGGACTACTGACTGTGGGTTGGGGGTTAATCCGACCAAGACTAAGCTGGTACTCTTCACTAGGAAGTATAAAATTCCTCAATTTATTGCTCCAAAACTAATGGGTGTAGATATTGACCTTGTCGAGGAGGCTAAATATCTGGGCGTGATCTTAGATAGGAAGCTGAATTGGAAGGCCAATATAAGCGAGCGCATTTGGAAGGCTCAGGTAGCTCTGTACTCTTGCAAAAGAGTCATAGGCAAAAAATGGGAGTCATAAGCCTAAGGTAGCCTATTGGATATATACAGCTGTGGTACGACCAGTCCTTTTCTATGGGGTGCTTGCTTGGTGGACAGCCCTAAGTAAGTCAACATACAATAGGCTGATAACAAAGGTACAAAGAACGGTAGAGGTATTCATAAGTAGTGCCATTAGAACGACTCCAACGGCAGCATTGGATATTATGCTCAATCTACTGCCTGTTAGGCTTTTTGGCGAAAAAATGGCTGCAAACTCAGCTATCAGACTAAAAGCTACGCATCAATGGGATGCCAGGAATATAGGTCATGCGTCCATTTTAAGACATTTTGAGGGTATTCCTGACTCTTTCGACTACATCACACCAATGTACGCCTTCAATGGTATGTGCAAGATCTCCATTCCCTCCAGGGACGAATGGAAGGATGGCATCCCCACTCATGTAGAAGGGGTTCACATCTACACAGATGGATCCAAACTACAGAGTAGGGTGGGAGGTGGTGTATTCTCAGAAGATTTGGATATTAACATGTCCTTTAGGATGCCCGACCACTGCAGTGTTTTTCAGGCAGAGGTCGCGGCTATAGAGGCAGCACTGTCTTGGCTAAGGAAGAAGAAGATATCTGGGCTTGATACAAGCTGCTTTGCGCTCCCTGGATTCGGTTATTATCACCTCAAAAGCCGTCAAGAGCTGCCGCAAATCTTTAGACGAGATAGCTAAGCAGACCCGTCTGCATCTGTGCTGGGTTCCCGGTCACAGAGATATTCCAGGGAACTGCAAGGCGGATGAACTTGCCCGTGAGGGTACTACCATACCGATGGAACCAGATAGGTCTCAATTCGGTATTCCTATTGCCACATGTAAGCTCTTAGTAAATACAATATCCTTAGGAACAGCGGGCAGGCGCTGGTCTGAACTTTCAGGATGTAAAATAGCTAGACAAACCTGGCCAGAGATAAATGTCAAGCGCTCTAAGGACCTACTGGCTCTAAATAGACAAAGCATAGGTCCCGTGATTAGCGTCTTAACGGGACACTGGACTCTAGGCACACACGGGTGTAGGCTGGGGATCGCCTCTAATGACTTCTGCAGGAGTTGCATGGACGAGGAGGAGGAAGAGTCTACTGCTCACCTGTTGTGCACGTGTCCAGCTTTGTCCAGAAGGAGGCGCACTTTCCTAGGAGACTACTTTTTGGACTCCTTGGGAGATATCTCAAAAAAAAAGATTAGCTCCATCAACAGCTTCATTAAAAGCTCCAAATGGCTGGACCTTTGAAAGGGATGGGACCTGCTGTCCCATGCGGTATCACAAAGGGTCAATGTTGGCCTAAGTGCGCCCTTTTCGGGTGGCCGCTTTACCTACCTACCTACCTCTACTTATTACACTTACTTATTCTTTATTTTCTTATTTTCTTATTCCTCTCCATTCGGCTTTGAATGTGCACTATATGATTTGCAACAGTTTCAATGCAGAATATGTCATTGAACTGATTTGCTCAATGTGGAAGAGCTGAAGGTTACTCAATGAAAAACTGAATGTGAACTCATATGAGCTTGTCATATTGTAGGAATGAAAATTTGGGAGTAACAATTATTTCGTAATGACTAAATATTAATTATTGGTAAATAGAGTTTTTATGAAAAGTTAATTTGAACTCATATGAACTTTTCATATTGTGGGAATGAAAATTTGGGAGTAACACTTATTTCGTAATGACTAAATGTTAATTATTGGAAAATGGAGTTTTTATGAAAAGTTAATTTGAACTCATATGAACTTGTCATATTGTGGGAATGAATAAATGGAAGTCACATTTATTGTGAATTATATATATGCATTCAAATTATATATTGGAAGCAAGAGTTGGGTATGGGTTACGGTTCTGACGTAACTCCCGCGTTTAATTGGCACACTTCTGCTGACATTGACTTTGGAAATCGGAGCTGTGCCATTTGATATACACACGTACGCGATACAGTTTTTTACGTTGTTATTCTTGTGTTTACACTGGTAAAGCACTGTGAGCACATGTCTTTAATTGTATGGTCTCATGTGGAACAATTTCAATAAATTATTATGTAGCTTTTTATGCGTGCCTTTAATTGTTACGACTGTTGTAACTGGGATGCGGATCTCTGCTACTACATACGGACCTATCCAAACAGGTGAGAATTTGTTTCTTCTAGCCTGATTCTTCATGAGTTCTTGGTCACCCACATAAAAAACTACTGGGTTTAGTAGGTATGTTTTACCATGCTATAATTTCGTCAAGAAATGCCTTGGCCACCGTACTTGCTTCAGCATTGGGTATAGCCACGCACACCATATACTTTGAGAATTCGGCTTGGAACGTCAAGATGTATTTATTTCCCGAAACTGCTTCAGGTAAAATACCTACATTATCCATATGACATGGACAACTCTTTATATACTTTTTTATGTGTCGGAACATACCTTTCCATCCGTATGCCCGTCTAATTCTGTCATGGGTTTTCCAGAATCCCTGGTGTCCACCTAGGAGTGAATCATGAAAACCCTTTAACACAGCCTGGATATCTTTTTTATCCTCCAGCCATTTCACACTACTGGCTGTTTGTTCATTGGCATCAAAACCTAGTTTTGCCCTAGTTTGCACTACCTATATCTTCTGCGGTACTCTGCTGAACGCATCCGCATTTAGATTCTTCTTCCCAGTTTTGTATATGATTTCAAAATCATACTCAGACAATTTGTGTCTGAACCTGGCTAGCCTAGACGTTTGGTCTTTCAAATTGGCTATGCCTCGCAACGACTGGTGATCAGTATATATTTTAAATGGGCGTCCTAGCAGATATGCCCTAAAACTCTTCGTAGCCCACACTATGGCTAGGAATTCCTTCTCTATTGTGGAGTATCTTTTCTCCGTATCGCGAAGCGCCCTGCTTGCGAATGCTATTGTTCGGTCATTACCGATTTCCCCTTGTGACAATACTGCCCCTAATGCTTCATTGCTAGCATCAGTGGTCAACAAAAAAGTTTGCTCAAAGTCGGGGTAGGCCAAAATCGGTGGCGAGCTAATTATTTCTTTTAGCCTCTCGAATGCTTACTGACAGCTCTCTGTCCATTCGAACTTTGCTTCTTTTCGTAGCAACTTATTCACTGGCAACACAATTCCGGCTAGTCCTTCCACGAACTTTCTATAATAGTTCACTGGTCCTAGGAATGCTTGCACTTCCTTTCTATTTCTCGGAATCGCTAAATTTCTAACGCATTCCACCTTCTGCGAGTCAGGCTTGATAGTGGCGTCGTTCAATTTCCTAAAATCGACGACCATTCTCCACTTCTTTTGACCCTGAGCACCTCCTTTCTTTGGTACCAAAATTAATGGTGAGTTCCAAGGCGAAATACTCGGTGAAATTATGTTATCCTTTAACATTTCTTCTACTTGCCTATTTACTCATCTTTGTGAGCTTGTGGCAATCTGTATTGTTTCTGGTTAATTGGTGGTTGATCCACTCTAGTAGGTATTTCATGCTCTACCTCTGATGTATACGTCAGCTGGTCTCCTTCCAGCAAAAATATGTAATGACGTACAAATGGCTTCTATTGATGCCTTCTCTTCTGAAGTTACGCTTGGGTCTGACTTCAGTGATTGTAATACTTTCTCCATTCTTTTTCCTATATCAACTTGATTAATCTGATTAACCGATCTATACCTCAGTTCTTTAAAATTATCGTAACTAGTGAACTTAGGCCTAAAATCCTCATCCATCAGGTAGTCCTCTTGTGACGCATTTAGTACGCAAGCGTACAACTAACCCTTGTCAACGTGCTTTATAGTCCCTCCAATATATAGAAACTCTGCCAGCTGCTGCTTGTGCAAAACAAAAGTCCTAAGCTTCGTGTTTACATGCATAGTAACTACTCTGGTCGACCTTGCGTTTACTACCTCCATACCACACTTCTTAATCCTATTCACGGTTCCTTCCTGCCATGACTTTAATGGAAGAGTAAGGATTATATTCTTATTATTATCATAAAATGATACCTCCATACCCCACTTCTAAACCCTATTCACGGTTGCTTCCTCCCATGGCTTTAATGGAAGAGTAAGGATTATATTCTTATTATAAGGATTCTATTCTTATCACCATCATAAAATGATAACTGCTTCTCGAGCGCATCCAGTATGGTGCGGCCCCAAAGATTATCGCGGCCAATTATCCCATCAGCCAGGCCTATCCAATTCCACTGCGTGCTTTCTAAAACTCATGCCCTAAACTTCACTGTGCCCTATTCTGAGCTATCCCAGTGTTCTGATGCAACCTCCAAACGCTCCGTTAAGTGTTCTTATGTCCATTTGATTAATATCGAATCCTTTCCGTAAAACACTAGATTTTACGAGGCTGGTTTCTGCCCTGAATCTACCAAAAGCATTAGCCTTCCACTAGCTGCTTCCTTGCAGGGTATCTCGATGAAGGCATCACCTATCCTGCTCATAACGAAGCAATGTCCATGTACGCGTATCCACTTCCTAACTCTTCGTGATATTGGAGAGCCTCTTGCTCCCCCTTCCCCTGGACTATAGTTCCTACTAGTCACACGTACTTTCGGCCTAATTATTACTTCTTTTCTTTTGGCTTTCCAGCCAACTGGCCTCGACTGGGCCGCTGGAAGTTTCCCTGGTTCCTTTGTTGGAATTGTCCCTGCATTCCGCTGCCCGATGTCCCATTCGTCCACATGAGAAGCATCTCAACCCCTGTTGGGTGTTGCTTATACTTGGTTCACTTCTGGAATTCCAATTCCACTCCCAGTTTTTAAAGGATTTCTTCCTTGGTTAATTCCTTCCGTTGAATTAATTCGGGGACTACTGAAGTTACCCCTGCTGTCATTCAAGGGTTGATCCGGGCGCCTTGTAGATGGCTGCCTTCTACTCTGATTCCATTCTGTGCCTCCTGGGCATTGCAGACTTGCTTCATGACCATACGCTTTGCATTTCATACAATATGGCGTGATTTTGCGTGTAATGCACTCATCCCTTGTATGACCTTCCTTACGGCAGAACGAATAAATGGGTACCCTCTTTCCAATCCCCCTGTACGAATTTCTCGGATTCGCGGCTCTGCTGTCGGAGACACCGGGATTATATGCTCCTCTGTATATGTTTGGGACGGAATTACTTGCCTCTCTATCCATGACAGCCGCAGCTAAACTGTCCTGTCTGTTTTCGAACATATGTACCTCCCCAAAACCGGCCGTAATCCGTTCCACGAGGACTTGTGCTCTAATTGGTTATTCTACTAACTCCTCCAGAGTGCCTGTTCTGCTACCCAGCATATGTATCTTTAAAGCGGAGCTGCTGAGGCCCACCACGAAAGTTGTTAACACCGGTTTGTCAAGTTTGAATTTGTACTTACTTTTTATTATTTCCTGGGCCATCATCTGAAGAGACCCTAAACGCCTGGCAAAGACGCCTGTGTCTTCACCTGCCAGCTGCTTCCCGATTCTGATCTCTTGGGATATGTCTTCCAGAGTTCTCTTCTTTAAATAGGTTCTCTTTAGAAGGCCGTAAAGCTCGCTCACACTGGCGAATTGCTTTGGTAGCACAAGTTTGTATGCATCTCCAAATAACCTTTGCTTAAAACAGTCGAAGAATTTCTGCAACTCATCAGGGCCTATGGTTTGCCTTGCAAGTTCACTACCTTGAACGAACCTGCTGAGTTCTGACCGTAAGTCTTCTAAAGCAGCACCAGTAAACTCAGCTACTAGCCTGGACACTGCCTTTGAAATCTCCTCTATACCCATTTGACTTATTCTTGTTTTACTTATGAATGGTAAAACATGAGCGTTATCTTTCGGGTTGGTTTCCAAATTCACGTCTCCCGGATCTGAGATGTACTTGACCAGTGACGGACTAAAACTAATTAGTCTTCCCCCTCAAAATCATTTTATTTGATTATCATAAAATTTGCAAAATATTAGGAGAACATTTATGCTGTACTTGTTGAGTGCAAAATATCAGTTCAAGATTGCTGCGCAAATCGTAGTTTCGGAACTACAAAAACTTTGATGCAAAAGAACGTATTGTCTGCACCTCTTGAAATATTTTCACCTAATACCCTAAGGTTACAATGCCAAATATTTAAATCAATTTTTTATTTTGATTTTAAAATAATATAAATTATACTAATTTAAAAACAATATAAATGTCTCCAATGTAAATTAAATCAATTCAAAAACAATATAAGTCGAAAAACAAACAAAATCGACAAACAAACACAAATCCCCTACACAAAAACTACGCCAAATGTGTAGTATCTATTAGGAATTGGTGCTGTGAGTCAACTACACACAGGTAGCTTGATTCTAACTCAGAACAGCATCACGAGTGCTGTTGTATGTGGGAATTCTATTCCACTTTTGCTCTTGTTTGTAGGTTCCCTAAGGCTACTGTCACACCAAACACGTGGTGACTAATCAGTAACGGCACAGGTACGGAGTGTGCCATACTAATTTAGTGCTAATTCACAACAAACACTAAGTAGTGTGTATTCCGTAAAATTTTTCTTTTGGTGCTCTCTTAGTGCGTGCGCATTACGCTTATTTGCGGTGGTGTATCGGTGCCTTGTAACCAAACCACCCTACAGCGGTTTCATTACCTTGCTCAATCTGGTAATTCGGAAGTTTGCAGTACAAGTGTGCGCAGTCGGTGTAGGTGTATTACCATCGGACCACTCAACAGCAGCTCTGCTCCCTTCTCTAAGTACTCAGACACTATGCTTCTTTGCGGTGGTGTATCGGTGCCTTCTCACCAAACCACCCTACAGCGGCTTCTCCAACAGAGCCTGTAATTAACCCTCCGACCACCTCCTTATCATTGCACACCATACCAGTGCCACCCTCCGACATCGAATCATTCGGAGGTGATTATGTGAAATTGCCCACATTTCGTGAAATATTCACGGTCCTCTATCTTCGGAATACAAGACTATCAAAGGTGGAGAAGTTTTACCACCTGAAGGAAAACACTCGAGGGGAAGCCAAAGAGATTGTGGACCTCCTACTCTTGAGTGACTATGGTTTTGATCAAGCCTGGAATAATCTCATTGACCGATACGACAACCGGCGTATCATGATAAACTGTCACCTCAAATCATTGTTTCATCTATTCCCAATTTCAAAGAAAAGTAGATCTGAACTTAAGCAGCTGCAACGTGATATCGGCAACTGTATTACAGTATTGCAAAAATTGAATGTGGACGTGTCCAGGTGCGATCCTATCCTTGTTTATTTATTTTCGGGCCGTTTACTTGAAAGAACACTCTCCATGTGGGACAAATCTATTAACAATCATACCGACCCCCCGACTGGAAGGCAATGGACGAGTTCCTCATCAAGCGGTTCCAACCGTTATAGGCGGTCTCCGATCTGTGGCAGCCGGTCTCAGCGCAGTCTCCGGCTGAGATGCACCCGAATGCGCTCCGATCAAATCGCGTACAGACTCACCAACTAAAGGTCAACCCAGTGGGGTGCAAGATCTCCATCGCGTTCAACATTGCCCTTCGTTTATAAACGCCACTATCACAGAACGATGGGGATTGGTGCGAAGCCATAATCTAAGTGTGAACTGCCTGGGGCTCGACCATCGCGCGGCGAATTGTTCAAGTCGACACTCATATTTCTCATGTCGAGAACGGGATCACACAAGTCGTGACCCGAGCGACGTACCAATGCCCAAATACGACCGATGTCTCCGCGAGTTGAAAGTAGACCCAATACCACAACCATGTATGCGCAACCGGCTGCACCATCGATGTCCCACGCTGCACATGTGGTGCCCGCATCAGTCCAATCTATGTCCACCCAGGAATATCAACAACTGACTGACCTTCAGCTTGCCGACCCGACCCTATCCGGTTCATCACAGGTAGACGTACTAATAGGTGGAGATCTGTAGCCAATGTTGTTGCTTGATGCACTCAGACGCGATGTCATAAGTTCATTGATTGCGCAGGAGTCGATATTCGGTTGAATCCTCACAGGACCAATACCTGAAAGCACGGTGGGATCTTTCTGTGCCAAGGTGCCCGTTGACCACCATTCACTCGAGGAACTCCTACAAAAGTCCTGGGAATTGGAAGAACCACCTAAGGAAAAGAGACTTTCCGCAAGTGATAAGGCATGCATGATACATTTGTATACACGAACTACTTATCGGGAATCCTCTGTACAATATATGGTGGAATTACCATTCAAGTCGACACACCGCCCCGAGGAGACACTCGGGTCATCCCGTCATATTACACTCAAACAATTGGAACGGAATGAAGCAAGACTGTTGCGGAACCCTGATCAGAAGCAGCAATATGACTCAGTGGTGCAAGAGAATTTGGAACTCGACCATATGGTCCATATTGGAATATCATCATCATTTACCCACATCATTTCGCAACCGGACACTACTATTTACCACATCAGGCGGTGTTTAAGCCGGAAAGCACGTCTACCAAACTGCGGGTAGTGTTTAATGCATCTGAGTCAACGATTAATACCGTCAGTCTAAACAACGTGTTACATACTGGAACAACGCTGCAAGCTGACTTGACATAGTTGATCGTACGCTGGCGAATGTTTAAATTCGTGTTCAATGGAGATTTACAAAAGTTTTACGGCCAAGTCATGGTGGCCCCTCATCAGACTTCTTATGAACGTTTGGTGTTTCGGCACTCGCAGACTACCCCGGTATCTGACTACGAACTGCAAACAGTCACCTTTGGTGTTAATTGTGCACCTTACCTCGCAATTAGAACACTCCGACAACTAGCTACTGACGTAGAACAGGACCTACCCTTAGCCGCGCAGGTGTCACGAGACTGCATGTACGTGGATCACGCGTTTGTGGGGGCTCATGATGTTGACACTGCGATACGAACTCGTGATGAGCTGAGCCCTCGATTCAGCCGGTTTCTCTATGCGCAAATGGACTGCCAATATTGCGTCCATTTTAGAATATTTACCCACCGACTACTTATTGCGGGAAAACTTCTTGAAGCTCGATGAAGCCAAGCTGACACAAAACCTTAGGGATCCGTTGGACTGCAAGGTCCGATCAGTTTTATTTTCACATTCACCCAATCTGTTCCGAACCCCGGACCACCAAACGAAAGGTGCTGTCCACAATAGCTCAACTTTTTGATCTTGCCGGGTGGTTAGCTCCGGTTGTGATTACAGCGAAAATATTAATGCAACAGATCTGGGTTGATCAGATTGATTGGGATGATCCGTTAACTGACCCCTCTTCAGGACGATGGGAAGACTTTTTAGCTGCATTCGACGACATTTCTAAAATTCGTTTCCCTTGCTGGGTGGGTTCATCGCTCGAGGGAAATGTGCATTCCATGCATTTTGCGACGCATCTCAGGTGGCATATGCCGCAGCAATCTATGTCCGAAGCCAGTCGGAGAATCAGATTTCATCACACTTATTAGTGGCAAAATCGCGAGTAGCACCCTTGAAAACCCAATCATTAACTCGGTTGGACTTTTGTGGGCCCGTGCTTTTAACAGAACTGGTTACCCCGCTGATGATAATGCTTAGCATCTCCCGTGACAATCTGTTCCGTTAGACCGACTGGACCATTGTGTTCGCCTGTTTCCGTAAATCCCCGCACAAGTGGAAGACTTTCGTTGCTAATCGTGTCACCTTTGTTTATGAAAAGGTTGGAGTGGACTGCTGGAGGCACGTAAAATCAGAAGAAAACGCGCGGACCTAGCTAGCCGAGGAGTGGCACCTGTTGCATTACCACAAAGCGCCTTATAGTGGAACGGCCCGAAGTGGCTGTGCCTCCAATAGGACGTCAACGGACGTCTGGCGCATTCCACCTAGATCCCATTCTCGGAACGACATCCACAAATTCTCCCATATAACGGTCATTTCAGCCGCATGTTGATTCAATTCATCCATAAAATCTCATTACATGGGGGTAATCAACTGATGCTACTGTTGCTTAGGAATCAATACTGGGTTCGCGAGCTAAGGTCTTGATCAAGGGTACTATTCTGCGACCTGTCTAATCTAAAAGCAGCTCCGCATAATCCTCCAGATAATGGTTCCCCTACCACCAGAGCGAACCACCCTATCTCGTCTATTCAGTACCGTCGGGGTGGATTTTGCTGGCCCATTTGAAATTAAAACATTTCAAGGTCGGGGGTGCAGACTAACAAAGGGATACATTTGCGTTTTTGTATGTTTCGCTACTAAAGCCGTACATCTGAAAGCATCTACTGCCTTTTTAGCGGCGCTATCTTGATTCATAGGACGTCAGCTCACATTCATTCCGATAACGGTAGATATTTTGTAGGTGCGGAAAAAGCAATACGCTTTGCCCTTGCTCGAGTGGTCCGAGAAGTTACGGAACAGACCACCTCCCAATACCTGGACCAGAACTTAGAGTGGTACAGGTATTGCCGTAACATGCAACAGCACGAGATAACAGACAGGTGCCGCAACAAACAACAGTTCCCGCACAACAACACTTAATAGTATAAAAGCAGGAGCAACTGACAGCTCAGCCTCTGTCTTTCTTCATCAGGCAACCAAGACGCACTAAGCCATTTTCGACGCAAAAATGTTCGGACTCCAGCAGTTATACAAATTGACAAACGCTACAGTGACTAGTTGGGAATCTAAAAGAGATTGTGGTTTATAATCGATTCTTTGATAGAAACCAAATTGACAAACGCTACAGAAAATAGGGGGAATCTTAAAGATATTACGGATTATAATCGATTCTCAGCTAGATACCGAAACTGAGAAACGCAACAGAAACTATGGGGAATCTAAAAGAGATTATGGTTTATAACCGATTCTCCACTAGAAACACAAATTGACAAACGCTACAGAAGCTAGGGGGAATCTAAAATAGATTAAGGTTTGTAACCGATTCTCTGCTAGAAACCCAAACTGACAACGCTACAGAAGCTAGGGGGAATTTAATGGAGTTTATGGTTTATAATCGATTCTCTGCTAGAAACACAAATTTACAAACGCTCCATAAAACTAACGGAAATCTAAACGAGTCTATAGTTTGCAATCATCATTCTCCTAAATCGAAGTTGTCAGATATTTAGGAGATATAAAATTCAACTCTATTTAAGCTAGTAAAAATAAATAAAATTCAACTGTGTTATCCATAGTTAAGCAAATAAATAAATAGAAAACTTAACTCCACGTAAACAAGTTGTTGACTCCTTTACATATTTTCTGTGAACGACTCCTGGCAAATAGGCGAGCTTTTGGGCTTTTTGCAACCTTTGTACCTCTCCAAAGTGAGTAATTGGTGTATTTAAGCGGGCCCATATCTTTAATATAGGTGTCAATACTTCCTTCAGCTTCCTTTTGAATTACATCTCTAAGGTGATTTTGTGACAATTTTAATATCCGATTTAGAGCAGGTGACCTATATTTCTGTCATTCTCGTCTTAGGCGTCTTTTCTCCTTAAAGAGACACTGCACATGGGTTGGAGTTATATAACGGGTAGCAACCTGCATTGTTTTTTCTGCTGGTATTGCGCACGCACCTGCTGTTGCTGACAAGGAATTAAACTCGTAGAGCGCTCTCTCTAAGTCATCCTTGTTTTTAGGAGGAGATTCCAGGCAAATATGTGTACTCACGTGTTTCTTATACTTGAGCCAGTTCGTTTTGTTGGAGGTCAATTTGGGCGATTTATATATATGTTGAGGAGTTTTGTTGAACTATATGATGGCAGGTGAGTGATCGGAGAACAAGTCGAAAACTGCTGCGGAGGAAAACAATGCACTGTTTATGTTTTTGATCATAGAGAAATCAATAAGATCAGTGATTTTACGCTGATCCGCTTGCCAGTACGTGGGTTAGCCACTTGAGACAAACCCTAGATGATTTCGATGATCAATTAACACATCGTACAACTGTTTGCCTTTAGGGTTTACCAGACGAGAGCCCCAGTAGGTATGTTATAGTATCCAGCTGCTATAAATTTTGTTTCGAGTGTTTGAAAAATATCATATACTGCAGAAATTGTTATACTTTCGCCCCAGTACTGAAGGAAGATTGAAGTGGCTTGGATGTGTGTATCAGCATATTTCTCACGTGGAAAATGTTTTATACGGGAATTAATGAGAATTCCTGCGTCTCCTTGCGCTTTATCGGCTGGATGATTGGTTTTGTAGAAATTGAAACAGCCAATACTCAAGTTGAACTTATCTGTTAAATGGGTTTCTGAGATAAGCATTATGTCAATTTCGCTGTTGTACAAAAAATTCTTGATTTCTTTTTTGTGTTGGACAAAACCGTTGGCATTCCAGTAGCATAACTTTAATTGATTCATTTATTTTTGAGAGAGCAGTGTGTGAAGCAGATTCTACTTGAGATCATGAATCGTTGTTTGCATGTTTACAAAACATTGTTTTTATTAGACTTTAAGTAGGTGCTTTTTTGAATACGTTTTCGTACGTCATTAAGGAGGACGAGGGCACAGCATTGGCTGTATTTATGCTAGGGTAGTTACGTGCAAACTGAATACACTCTATAATTGGCCGTGTGGTTACCACCGCAGTTGCTGCATTTTTTTACATTTTAATCGAATTTGTCAAATTTACATTACTAAGGGGTGAAAATCGCCGCACGTAGCACATATTGTGCGTAGAGTGCAGTAAGATTTACTGTGCCCATATTCCTGGCAAAACTCTACACTATTCCATACATTATTTATCTGGATGATTCTCGAATTTTACGCTTCGAAAGGGGTTCTCGATAAACTTTTGGAGAACATTCTAGAGCATTCTTTACCATGGAAAGAGAGTTGTTTTTATCTTGACTTATAAGCAAATGGTGATGCACTCATTCTCGAACTCCAGATCCCATCTATAGTATATAGATATATATATATATATATATATATATATATATATATATATATATATATATATATATATATAATATATATATATATACATATATATATATATATATATATATATATATATATATATATATATATATAAAACATATATATATATATATATATATATATACTCGTATACATATATATTGTTGAAGTTCAAGGAGGATGCAAATTTAAAAATGTGTTTATTTCTAAAAAATTGATATTCGTACGTCAACAGAGACGGTCGGTCAGAAATTTTACCAAATCGCGAGTTAAAATTTCCTTCAAACCAATCGAATCTTCTACAATAGTGCAAAAGTGCAGTGATCGGTGAGAACCTAGTTCACGATTACTAGCTGGGACACATAATTTAAATATATTTTTAACAATAATTAGAAAACAAAAATACACAATTGAAATACAAACAACAAAAAACAACAACATAACTAAAATGAGTGTCTCTGACACTCACCAGCAACAAATAGAAATGCATATTTCTCATTTGTGTCCACACAGGGTAACGGCGGCAATTTGCCAGTCGTAGCAGCAGAGAGCAGAGCCAGGTCCTGCTCTCCCGCTCTCCTAAACGACACAACTACGAATGTTTCACTACCTTGGGGTCTCCAATGCGCGACACCCTCTACTAGTATGGAACATTATCCACCAAACACAACATCAGGAAGAACAACAACAACACAAAGCGCTTGTACTGTAACCATAGCCGCGACAGCGATAAGTAGAATGCAAAATTCGAGCGCAATGATCATGTCAACTAACACAACAACACCAATTACAACAGCAACAATTAACACGCAAGTACAAAACTCAAATAATAGAAACACTAACAAAACTTCAGCGGAGAGTAGCCGAAAGCGAAACCTCGAAAAGCAATCGCCAAACAATTTAACGGACCAAAATCGCAACAACAAAAGACAAAAAAACAAACCACTGAGCGCGACACAAGCAACACTCAAAAAATATTGGCTGAGTAAGTCAATCGCTCCAAATACACCAAACAGGTTCGAACTACTAACACTAAATGACAGAACTGATGAGCAAAATAACAGTGGGACAAAAACAAATTCAACCATTCAGAAACAAATAACAAAGTATCCTCAAAAACCACCACCCATATATATATACAAAACGTAGAAAATATTAATGCACTAACTAAAGCTCTAAATCAGCTACCAAATACAAATTACGAGATGAAAGCTCTGAACAAAAACGAAGTCAAAATTCAGCCGACTGAATCTTTGCATTACACAAGCATAATAAAATTGCTTAAGCAAAAAGAAACCAAATATTATACATTTAAGCCAAAAGAACAACGTGGACTTAAGGTAATTTTACGAAATATGCATTACTCAACGGAAAAAGACGACATTATAGCTGAACTGGCAGAGTTAGGACATGAAGTTCTAAACATTCACAACTTGCAAAAAAATAGACAACCACTTCCTTTATTCTCTCTGGAACTTAAACCAAACGATAACAAAAAAGACAACTATTCCTTAACCCATCTTCTACACTTCAAAGTAAATTTCGAACCACCACACCAAAAAATAACTATTCCACAATTCACAAATTGCCAAAAATATGGACACACTAAAAACTATTGTACTAAAGACCCTGTGTGTGTCAAATATGCAGGTAACCACAGCACAATTAAATGTAATATCCAAAGCGATATGAAACAGCAAATAAAATGCGCTCTCTGCAATGAAAACCACACAGCTAACTACAAAGGCTGTATGATTTACAAATCACTATAAATTAAAAAATATCCAACTTTACGTAAAAAAGAAATTCCTCCAACTCCAGAACAAAACTTTGCTGAACCATCTATAAATATACCCACAGTACAAACACATAAAAACTACACACCTTGAATGTCATATGCTAAAGTAGCAGCGATAAATACAGCAGCAGACTTAACTCAAAACCTTAACGCAGCAGCAAACAGCATGACACCAACACAGAATAACGACGATCTATCAGATTTAAAAATAATGATGAAACAATTAATAACTCAAATGACAAGTATGATGAACATTGTGACACTGCTTGTATCAAAACTAGATGGGCTCCAGAAATAAAATAACTTTTGCTATTTGGAACGCCAATGGCCTATCACGCCACTTACTAGAACTTAAAACGTTTATGTACGAAAATTCAATGGATATTATGCTAATATCTGAAACGCATACTACTTATAGAAGCTATAATGACATACCAAACTATAACATTTATTATACACATCATCCTGACAATCGAGCCCACGGAGGGACAGCACTTATCATAAAAAAAATCTATTAGGTGCCTAGAACTAGAAGGATATAAATCACATCATATCCAAGCAACCTCAATAGAGATAAGTGACTTGAGAGGGCCAATTACTGTGTCAGCTGTATACTGTCCACCCAAACATAACAACACAAAGGCTCAATACATAGACTATTTAAAATCATTGGGTAGTCGTTACATATACTATAATGCAAAAAACTGCATATGGGGCTCAAGACTGACAAACGTGAAAGGCCGCGAACTACTAGACGCTATAAAAGAGAATAATAGTCGCTTTATTAGCACGGGAGAACCAACTTATTGGCCAACAAACAACAAAAAATTACCTGATTTAATTGATTTCTGTGTTACAAAAAAAATTTTGCACGACCACTTAACAATAAAAACATGTCTAGATTTATCATCAGACCATTCTCCAATTCTATTGACCCTTCAAATCACACCGGATACAAAAATAGCTGCTGACTTATATAACTACAAAACCGACTGGAACAAATTTCGCCAATTAATGGAAAATGACATGACAACAAACATTTCATTTAAATCTGATAAGGAACTTGACACAGCAATAGCATACCTAAATGACAACATCGTCAAAGCAGCAACTCAATCAACCCCCAATTCTAAGCCCATCCCAAATTACTACTGTCCCAGCTCACATTAAGCATAAAATAAGACAAAAAAGGAAACTCAGGAAAAGATGGCAAAGATGGCAAAGCACTAGACACCCAGACGACAAAGCCAAATTCAACAAAGCGGCAAATGAACAGAAGATAATATTGAAACAATTTGAGGAGAAAAAATTTGAAAGTTACCTAAAGAACTTAGGAACGACAACATCAACGAACTACTCATTATGGAGGGCAACCCAAAAACTAAACAGCGCAATACCACATAAACCCCCCATAAAAACACTAGATAATACTTGGGCAAAAACGAATAAACACAAAGCAAATACTCTTGCAAAACATTTTGAAACGGTATTCAGAAACGACATGGACAATCAAATTACCGAGCTTACCAATACCGAAAGTACCCAAAACACTGCATTAAAAATGACAACGATATCAGAAATTAAGAATTTAAAAAACAAAAAGGCACCTGGATATGATCTTATTAACGGAAAAATACTGAAAGAAATACCTGACATAACAATAGTCTATATTAGAAATGTATTTAATGTTATAATAAGGCTTAACTATTTTCCAATCTTGTGGAAGGTAGCACAAATAACAGCTATCCCAAAACCAAATAAGGACGCAACAGGAACCAGTTCATATCGACCTATCAGTCTCTTGCCAACTCTTTCAAAGATATTTGAAAAAATATTATTTGACAGAATTGAGCCTATTTTGATACAACAAAAAGCTTTGCCAAGCCATCAATTCGGCTTTAGACGAAACCACTCAACTGTGCAACAAGTTCATAGAGTTGTGAACAAAATCATGGATTATATTGAGAAAAAAGAAGCACTGCGTGGATGTATTCCTGGACATTGCGAAAGCGTTTGACAGAGTGTGGCACAAAGGACTTCTGAATAAACTAAATAATATTCTACCTTTAAACTATTATTACTTGCAAAGCAGTTATATCACCAACAGATACTTTTACATTAAATATGACGAATAATGCTCTGAGATCCTAACAATGACAGCGGGAGTGCCTCAAGGCAGTGTGCTGGGTCCACTCCTATACCTAATATACACTGCAGACATTCCAACCCCAAAGACACAAGGAACCATGATAGCAACATTCGCGGATGACACGGTCCTCTTAGCATCCAATTAAGACGAAAAAGCGGCGACAGACATACTTCAACAAATAATTAAAAATATAGTCTCGTGGTTCGAGAAATGGGGAATAGAAGTTAACAAAGAGAAAACTGTCCAAGTAGTATATACGAATAGAAAGTCTGCTAAACACCCACTCACAATAAAATACGAAATTATAAAAATTTGCCCCAGCGCAAAATACCTTGGCATAGCAATCGACGCAAAACTTACATGGAGACAACATATATTAAATTAACGAAATGAAATAAAAAGTAGATTCAAACAATTAAACTGCTTACTAGGACTTAGTTTAAAGTTATCATTGTATAATAAAAGAATGATCTATACATCAATGATAACACCCATCTGGAAATATGGGATCGAAGTATGGGGGACAGCAAGCAAAACGAATATACAACTGATTCAAAGAACACAATGCAAAATACTGCAGACAATAACAAAAGCCGACTAGTATATAAGAAATGAAGACATACACCACGATCTAAACATTGACTCGGTGGAAGACACTATTAAAAAATGTAGCAGCAAATATGCAGAGCGCCTAAAAATTCATCAAAACCGAGACGTGCGCCAATTGCCGGCAATGGAAAAAACAAAAAGAAGACTCAAACGAATTGGACCCACAGAACTTCCACATAGAATATTTTAAACGACACCTTTCGTATATAAATTAATTATATATAATTAAATTAAATTATGTTCTGTGGTAATGACTAAAGAATATATTAAGGTCCATAGTAGCATTTAAAAATTACTTATTGTTCACGAACAGAATGTAATTAAAAATGGGGCAAAAATAAAAAAAATAAAAAATTTCTAAAAAGGGAACAAAACTAAAATTTACGAGTACATATACATATCTCTTTAAAATAACCTTACTGCAGTTTCCTCCTCCTTCGCTATCAAAACTTCAACTAAAATTCAACTTTCAGCAAATGCCCAACGGCGCAATGTATAGCGGCTTAATAATGCCGTTTTGACAATAGAGGCATATTTCCAGTACACGAAGGAGAAACAGAAACTGCGATAAGGTTTTATACTAACAATTCAACTTAACACTGACACTTAAAAATTACTCTACACGGCGGACAACAGTGGGCGCAATTAGTAACATATACATATATATATATATATATATATATATATATATATATATATATATATATATTTGGCTGCTCGCGTGCTCGACGTTGCGTTGCCAATAAAAGAAGGGGAAATATTTATTATACCTTTATTTAACATATAACAAATACGGGAACGTACCTTTATTATAACGCCTGCTTGCGTTGGCGTACCCGACAACTGGGTGGGGGTAGTGGTGTCGCCACAGGTATTCCTCCCCCAGTGATCGGCGCAGGAGGCGCGGAGAACGATACCCATTTCGTCGGTCGACTCCCCGGCTGTGGTGAGGGTTGGTCCCCTGCGCGGGGCGGTGGTTGACTCCTCAGATGACTCCTTGGATGGATCGCTGGCGGGTCATTTGTCGCTGACGATGACGACGATTGCGGCGATGGCGATCGGGTTGGCGATTTTGATCGGGATGGCGATGATGATCGGGATGCCTGCAGCGATGGCGACGATGTTGAGTCACTCATTTCGAGGTGGGCCGGCTTCAAGCAGTCCGTAGAGATGGCTTTCTCGACGCCGTTCAAGTCGATGATGAAACTCTTGTCGTTGACCCGGCGAATTACCTTATGGGGGCCCGTATATGCCGGTTCGAGTAGCCTCCGGATTTTGTCCAGCTTGCAGAATACGTGCGTGCAGGTGCGCAATTCTTTGAAGACGAACGGCTTCTCTCTCGAGTGGTTGGACGCTGGTACTGGCTTGATCGCTTTTACCAGCTTGCGCAACTGCTCGACGAAAACCGGTTGGGTGGTAGGGTCGTTCAGGTGTCCGAAGAATTGCCCCGGCAGGCGGAGTTTTGTGCCGAAGAGCATCTCGGCTGGAGTTGCTTTGAGGTCCTCTTTGTAAGCTGTCCGCATCCCCAATAGCACTGTTGGCAAGGCGTCTGGCCATGGTGTGTCTGGACTACACATCAAGGCCGCTTTTAGTGTGCGGTGTAGTCTCTCCACCATGCCGTTTTGACTGTGGGTGGTAAGGCGTTGTGTGAACATGGTTAGCACCCGTCATTTTCGCGAGAGCCGTGAATAGCTCCCTCTCGAATTGACCCCCCTGGTCGGAGGTGATGGTGAGTGGCGTGCCGAAAGTGCAGACCCAACTGTGGAAGAACGCTCGTGTGACAGTCACAGCTCGAATGTCCGGGAGTGGGACAGCCACCGGCCATCGGGAAAAGCGGTCGATGATGGTCAGGCAGTGCGACAGTCCTCTCACCAGCGGTAGCTTGATCAGGACAACATGAACGTGGCAGAACCTGTCATCTGTCTCCCCGAAGCTTTGCAACTCAGCGCGATTCTGGCGATGGACCTTCGCGCGTTGGCATGGTTGGCATTCACGGGCCCAGCGGAGCGCGTCTTTCCGCATGCTTGAACAGAAGTATTTGGCCACCAGACGTTTCGCCGTTGCTCGACCACTCGGGTGGGATGATCCGTTTACGACGCCGATCTACGCAGGTTGGATGGCAAATAGGGCCGTGTCGCCCCATCGGTAACCAGACAGTAGATATCGCTGTTAGTGATAGCGAGACGATCCTGTTGGATACGCGGGTTCTCCAGCAGGTGAGGCAGCTCTACGTCAGAGGCTTGCTCCAGGCTGATAGTGGCTTCGTCGAGGATGGAAGGCATCGCGACGGTACCGGTTCGCGAAAGTGCGTCTGCCACAACGTTTTCTCCCCCGGGAACGTACACAAATCGTGTGTTGAACTGGGGAATGTAGTCCAGGTGTCGGCTCTGCCTCGGCGTTGCCTTGTCCGAGCGTTGTTGTGCGGCGAAGGCGAGCGGCTTGTGGTCCGTGTGCATTGTGAAGACGTGTGCCTCCAGGATCCTCTTGAAGTGCCTGACTGCGGCATACACCGCGAGCAACTCCCTGTCGTAGGCGCTGTAGCGAGTTTCTGGGGGATTGAGCTTCCTAGAGAAGAACCCCAGAGGCTTCCAGGTCCCATCGGGTTGCTCTTGGTTGAGTGCCGCTCCGATGGCGGTGCGCGATGCGTCGGTGTCGATGCGTCGGTGGCGAGAGGAAAGCTGAATCTGCAGCTGCTGCGATACTCGCCTTACACTGCTGGAAAGCCTGCTCCGTTTGCGTCGTCCAGCTAATCGCCGCTTTCTTCTTCGTGAGGTTCCTCAGAAGTTCGTTGAGCGCCTGTAGTTCCGCGGCGTGCGGTATATACCTGCGGTAATAATTAAGCATACCCAGGAAACGTCTCAGCTGGGTAGAGTCTGTCGGGCTTGGAAAAGCGTCGATCGCCTCGATCTTTGGGCGCGGGGGCCTAAACCCCTCTTTCGAGACCCGATATCCAGCGAATGTAACTTCCTGAGCACCGAGTTGGCATTTTTCCAAGTTGATGCGTAGATTCGCCGCTTTCAGCGTCTCCAACAATTGGCTCAAATGGTGCAGGTGCTCGTCATGCGTCTCGGATGCGATGAGCAGGTCGTCTACGTATCCCTTCACGAAGGGGAGTTTCCTCAGTAGGTGATTAATTACCCGCTGAAGCGTTTGCGCGGAGTTACGCAGGCCTAATGGCATACCCACGAGCTCGAAGAGGCCGAAAGGTGTTGTGACTGCCGTTTTCGGGATGTCAGCTTTGGCAACCGGGATTTGGTAGAAGGCTTTCTGCAGATCGATTACAGCGAAGACTTTTCCCCGGCTCTCCTGGATCAGGTCCTCGATGATCGGTAGAGGATATCGGTCTGGCAAGGTACACGCGTTGAGGCGGCGGTAGTCGCCAGTGGCCACGAGCTGTGCCACTGACTGGCGGAGTGCGGCAAGCTCTGCGTGCACGGAGTTACCCGTTGAATCGTGCGACGATCTGTTCGCGAATGGAGAGCGGGGTCTCGGAGACGAGAGTGGAGGTGACGTAGCTGCCACTGTAGGTCCGTTTTCGACCAGCTCGTCAGCTGCCTCTGCGAGCTCCTCCAGACTGGTGCCTTTCAGGATTTTGAGTAGCCGTCGCGTTGACGGCGGCATCAGGTCGAGCCACTTCACGCGGATGATGTCATCCGTGGCCCGGTCACCTGCTAGGGAGCGCATCTGTCGCAGGAGTTGGGACGGCTTCCTGTCCCCCAGCTCGAGTTGGGTGAGTAATCTGTGGAGCTGTCGATCCGCCGAGTCGGTGAGGCGATTTAATATTGCTGTCTTCAGCACCTCATACTTGCCCACGGGCGGCACTGTGCGGAGTACATCCGCGACCTCGGAAATAGTCTCCGGGTCGAGCGCCGCAACTACTAGATTGCAGCGGCTGTTGTCGTTGCGCACATGGTGTACTTGGAACGCGGCCTCGATCTGGTAAAACCACAGATCGGGGTTACTCCTCCAGGAAGGTGGGAGCCGGCAGCTGCTCACCGCCTCGATCGCGGGTGGCGACGAAAAGGAGGCGTGTCCCCCAGGTTCCCCTGCACGGTGTGGCGGCAGGTGGTGTGTCGGTATCAGTAATGGCGTGAGCATGGCCAGCTGTGCCTGCGCATGCACTTGCGGTGGTTGTGGCTGCTGGTGTGGAGCGTACGTTGCTCGAGTCGGCGGCTGCTCCGGTGGTGCCGGCGGCGCCGGTCCTGAGGCTGTTGGCGAGTGAAGCATCCTATGCGTGTTTTATACCCCTCTGTATGGGGCGCGTATGTTTTTACGATCACGTCGGGGTCACCAATCTGGCTGCTCGCGTGCTCGACGTTGCGTTGCCAATAAAAGAAGGGGATATATTTATTATACCTTTATTTAACATACAACAAATAAACCCACGGGAACGTACCTTTATTATAGCGCACTTACAATACGCGATGGGTACGAATTTTACAGATTTTTAATTACACACGACGCTCTGTGACACGTCGCCACAGCTTCAGCACAGAAAAGAGAAAGAACGAATCGAAGGCCGGAAACACGAAGTGTGTTGCTCAGCAGCCAGCACAGGCTATTTCCGGTTTTCCCATAAACACGCTGTGCGACAGCGACATAAAATTTTAGAAATTTTCCATGATTGAGTTTTTTTCTTTTATTATTTATGTAACAAAATATATTACAAATTTCATAAATATAATATAAGTATGTTAATAATTTAATGCAACTAGTTACTATAAACTAACAAGCATTTTGTATTTAGCTAAATGTTATTTATTTAAGTTATTATAAGGCTCCAAATGTTTATTGGTTTACCTAGTAAGGTCGGTAGGTTTTGTGCGTTTCAGTCATGCACAGTATCAGCGCAATTAACGAGTTTAACAATTTCATCGTTAGTGTGCTGCTTTAGTTTCTCTGCATGACCAATCGTATGTTTTTTTATAGGATCATCTACTGTTTCTACAGCTAGATCGCGGTGTAGATCAGTACTACGTGCGTACCAAGAAGCATTCAAAATTCTTCTCAATACTTTATTTTGGAATCGTTGAATCATCAACTTGTTGCTTTTGCTGGTACATCAGTTGGATACTATAAGTCCACATCGGTCTAAGGACTAGCTTATACACTAAAGTTTTGTTGGATATCGATACGTCTGAGTGCTTGCCAATAACCCACTGCATTTGTTTGAATTTGATGTCTAGTTCTTCCTTTGTTTTTTTAACATGCACTTTCCAGCGAAGTTTTGCATCAAGATTCATGCCTAGGTACTTGGCTGTATTTGCGTATGGAATCTCTTGTCCGTTTATGAAGATCTTATGTTGCAGTATCTTTTTGTTTGTAAAATCAAGGTGAGTTGATTTAGCATTATTAAGCTTAATTCTCCATTTCTTTGTCCAAGTGTACACATTGCTGACCGCTGTTTGTAACACATTGGTAGATTCCTCTGCATTGATCCAGTGGAAAGTAGGGCTGTGTCATCTGCAAACGTTGCGATAGTACAATTTTCTGTCGTGGGTACATCATTTGTGTATAGCAGGAAAAGTATAGATCCCAAAACGCTTCCCTGTGGTACACCAGCTTTAATTTCTGTTAGTTTGGAGTAACAGTCTTCCTGTTTAACGCAGAAAGATCGGTCAGAAATATATGATTTTAAAAAATCACAGTACTGTTTTTGAATTTGGTTTCGCAGTTTGAGTACAAGGCCGTCATGCCAGACCTTATCAAATGCCTGAGATACGTCTCGAAAAACTGCGGAGCAGACTTGATTCTCTTCTAGAGATTTTTCAATGTTACTGACAATTCTGTGGACCCGCTCAATCGTTGAGTGCTTGGTTCTAAAGCCGAATTGGTGGTTTGGAATCAATTTTTTCCGTTCGATTATTGGCACTACTCGTTTTAAAAACACTTTTTCCATCACTTTCGATAAGAAATTGGTCTATATGAAGAAATTTCATACGGCGGCTTGCCAGGTTTTGCTACCATTATGACGTCAGCTACCTTCCAGTATATGGGTACGTATTTCAATTTGAAGCATGTATTGATCAGATTGGTCAAGGTGCTAATGGTTTTGTATGATAAATACCTCAGTAGTTCTGTTGTTATCATGTCGAAGCCAGGGGCCTTTTTAGCTTTAGGACCGTTATAATGTTTTTAACCTCTTTAGGGGTAGCGAAAAGTATGTCTTCATCTTCTTCATGAGTTGGAGGAAGCTCATTACAGTTATCACTACTTTGCGTTGTAAATGTATTCTTTAGATGCTCAGCAAATATCTGGACTTTTTCAGTGTTGCTTTTTCCCCAACCATTTTGAAGTTTTAAAGGTGGAGATTGAAGTGGAGGTCGCTTTAATGTCTGTTGTGAGTTAGAATCAAGCTACCTACGCGTAGTTGACTCACAGCACCGGTTCCTATTAAATTCAATAAGAGAGCACATATTTTTAGGGTGCAAATGTTGTAAATGAATAGTATTTATGCATTAATTATTATGTAACCTTTTAGGGTGTCACAGTTCCGCAGTCAAGCTGACGAGGGGCATTTAGAATGCACAGACGACACTTTTTCTTTCAGTAGGTCAGTTGGCTTGAGCAACTGACACCAAACAACAATTGCGTAACTGGAACACCAGAAAAGTCAATACGTAGACCGTAATTGTTCTTTGTAAATGGTATATAAGAACTAGTATGTAAGAAGCAGCATTAGCAACGCTTGTGCAAGGTGCTCCAGAAATTACGAGAACACAATTTGAAATTGAACACGGAGAAATGTCAATTTTTGTGAAGAGAGGTGGTTTATTTTGGCCATCGTTGTTCAGAGGTAGGAGCACTGCCTGACTCGCAGAAGGTGGAATGCGTTAGAAATTTAGCGATTCCGAGAAATAGAAAGGAAGTGCAAGCATTCCTAGGACAAGTGAACTATTATAGAAAGCAGGGCGCTTCGCGATACGGAGAAAAGACAATCCACAATAGAGAAGGAATTCCTAGCAATAGTGAGGGCTACGAAGAGTTTTAGGGCATATCTGCTAGGACGCCCATTTAAAATATATACTGATCACCAGCCGTTGAGAGGCATAGCCAATTTGAAAGACCAAACGTCTAGGCTAGCCAGGTTCAGACACAAATTGTCTGAGTATGATTTTGAAATCATATACAAACCTGGGAAGAAGAATCTAAATGCGGATGCGTTCAGCAGAGCACCGCAGAAGATATCGGTAGTGCAAACTAGGGCCAAATCAAGGTTAGAGAAGGAAAAGGCCGGGAGAATTCAAGGGGATAAAATTGATGCGACAAAAGATGTTAGGAATGTTAGCCAGTAGTGTGGAATGGCTGGAGGATAAAAAAAAGATATCCAGGCTGTGTTAAAGGGTTTTCATGATTCACCCCTAGGTGGACACCAGGGATTCTGGAAAACCCATGACAGAATTAGACGGGTATACGGATGGAAAGGTATGCTCCGAGATTTAAAAAACTATGTAAAGAGTAGTCTAAAATGTCAGGCCAACAAAAGTTCAAGGCTGACAAAGATGCCAATGGTGTTAACTGACACACCAAAGCAGCCATTTGATAAAGTTCATATGGATAATGTATGTATTTTACCTGAAACAGTTTCGGGAAATAAATACATCTTGGCTTTCCCAGCCGATTTCTCAAAGTATATGGCATGCGTGGCTATACCCAATGCTGAAGCAAGTACGGTGGCCAAGGCATTCTTTGACGAAATTATAGCATGGTAAAACATACCTAAGGTCTTGATAACCAACAATGGTTCAAATTTTGTAACGAAACTATTCTCAGAAACGTGTAAAATGTTGGGAATCAAGAAATTGCATATAACACCATATCATCCGCAGGCGAATGGCTCATTGGAGCGTAGTCATCGACCTCTGACCGAGTACTTGCGCAGTTTTGCCAAGGAACCCGGCTCGAATTGGGATCAATGGTTGACCACTGCAATGCATGTACACAACAATACTGTGCATTTATCAACGAAGCAAACTCCGTTTAGGGCGCTCTACGGGTTTGATTTCAACATGCCAGCAAATTTGAAGCGCAAATGTGCGCCAGTGTACAATGCTGATGACCCCAATAAACTGCAAACATATCAGCTACACGGGCGCACGAGTTGGTTAGAGAAAACCAGGATTGTGCTAAACGGGTAGCCAGGGAAGCCAATAACAAGGTACTAAACCCAGTAGTTTTTTATGTGGGTGACCAAGAACTCATGAAGAATCAGGCTAGAAGAAACAAATTCTCACCTGTTTAGATAGGTCCGTATGTAGTAGCAGAGATCCGCAACCCAGTTACAACAGTCGTAACTTTTAAGGGCAAGCATAAAAAGCTACACAATAATTTATTGAAATTGTTCCTGATTAGACCACACAACTAACGACATGTGTTAACAGTGCTTTACAAGTGTAAACACAAGAATAACAACGTAAACATGTACGTGCGTATATCAAATAACACACACAGCTAGGATTTTCAAAGTCAATGCCAGTAGAAGTGTGCCAGTTAAACTCGGGCGAATAAAATTGACGTAATGAAAATATGCTTATTGGGCACTGTAGCCGAATGAGGCACCATAGAGAAGAATATTTTCAACCTTAAAATTTATACAAACATACATACTGCAGTTCATGCACGGAAACTCGATGCGTAAACGTTAACACCAGGCAACGGAACCCCTGGTGAAGTAAGTATATACTCTTATATGTATATATGTGTATAAGATACAGAGTGGATGTACGAACGTATATTTAAAAAAAAATTAAGTACTCGTATATGGAGACATACTATGGGAAATTGGGAATCTGCAGATATTTACATACTTCAGCTGGCGATATGTAAGTATATATGGGTTTTTGGTTCATCGCTTAGGAAATTAGCGTGTGGGGAATTGAAATGTATATATATATATATATATATATATATATATATATATATATATATATATATATATATATATATATATATATATATATATATATATATATTCAATTAGAACAATGTATTTAGCTTACCATAACAAATTAGGAAATAACGGTAGGATTGACATCAACGATGCCAACATTTTAACGTTGGCAATTAATTATAAAATGCCTTGGATGTACGAGTATGTATGTATTCATGTAATGACAGGTTACATGGTGTAGGGAAATACACTTGTTAATGGATATATACATACCAGGCTAGTAGTTAATTTAAATATATAGAGTAGTATATGCAATGACAAGTTCAGTCATGCAATGGACAATTTTTTCACATGAGCGCGTTTATGTTTTATATACTCGGTTATGAAAGATGGGCAACTAGTTTTGCCCAGAATTGATGTAAAGATTTTTTTTGTGCGGCATGTAATTTAATATAGTAAATAATTGTTATGTATGAATCAAATCATTATAAAATGTATATTCACTGAGAAGAATTTAAATGTTGAATGCCGGTAACAATTTGAAGTAAATTGTATCATAGTTAATTAATAATATTTGTAAAGAAAATGGTTTTTATTATTTATTTATAGATTGGTTATTAAGACGTATTAGATATACGTTATATAAATTTAAATAATACATAAAATTTACTATTTTCGTTAGCATAAATATTAAAAATGAAATAAATGTAATAGCCAGTAAGAATAATTAAAACTCCGATACATGTATAAATGTATGGTTTTTAGGTATTCAGGCGTTGGTGAACAGACAAGCACATCTGGATGGTTAAATTTTGTGCAGCATGAACCGGGAGGGACTTCCTACAGCGTCAAAGGTAGAGTAGGAGGTTAACCAACATCCAGGAGACCCATAGATGAAATGCAAGAGCAGCGAACAAAAATCTGACTGAAAAAGAAGAATTAAGAAATCTTATGAGAAGGGTGAGGTAGCTCCGTAAGCCGCAAAGGGATAAATATGAGATTTACAACGGTGATGTCTCGAGATCATTTTTGATTGGAAGAAAAGGAAAACGAAATTAGTAGGAATTCATTTTTAAACGAAAGATTGGAAGAGCTTATAACTTCCCATGTGCGAGATGACGACGGTTTAAAGTTTATGAAAAAATTGAGATGGTACCGGCTGAATACAAGAGTCTCTATCTGACAAGTAAAAGACTGATAATACTTGAGTTTAATTGCATAACTGACAAAATGTAATGAAAACACTAACGTACGTTGTCCGTATAGAAAATACAACGTGTCTGCCATTATTACATATGTCAATATGTATATTTTATTATTGTCTAGAGAGAAGAAGATATAATTTTAGCCAAGACCCGAGGTTACTCCGTAATTTTAGCGAGAAACGGCTACAACAACAATAACAGACACAACAACCATCGTTCAGTTAGCTTCGCAGAATAGTCTCCTGGCCCAAAAAATCGTTTTAACCACGAAAAAATCAAGCACTACATAGCCATGCTTTATCGGCTAATTTCGTAACGATCTCTCCAATGAGAAAATATCCACTGTTACTGACGAAGCGAATATCGAATATTTATTTTGACTTCGTCAGAAGCGCATCTAGTCGCACAAGCTTGTATCATCTTTTTACGTACCGCTCCAGAAAGAAGGGAATGGTATGAAGAGTTCATCGAGGGATTTCACTCAGGAAACGACGGTCGTCAACTGGACCAGCAGGTAGCAGAGGGCGCAGTATAATATAAGATTTTAGGTATAGAATAAAATTGTGTTATTGTATAGATGTTTGTATATACGCCAATGAGAAAAGAGTCAATAAAATACCAAATTATAAAAAGGGGAATATAAAAAAAAAATGATAGATAAAAATAAAAAATAAGAAAACAAAAAAAACAAAGTAAAGAAAAAAAAAGAAAACTACAAAAGAAAATAAAAGTTAGAGGAAAAAAAATGTGGAAAAGAAAAGAATAAAAAGCAAAAAATAAATAAACCATGATAGAACCCAAATAAGGCGATTTTAAAATTAAAAGAAAACAAATTAGATGTATGTTCTATAGAGTTAAATCGATGCACATAATTGTTTGCAGAGGAAGAAAAATATTGTAAAGATTTAGTTGCACTAACTTCTTTTAGAAAGAGGGGAGGGATGTTGTGAGTTAGAATCAAGCTACCTACGCGTAGTTGACTCACAGCACCGGTTCCTATTAAATTTATTAATAGAGCACATAGTTTTAGGGTGCAAATGTTGTAAATGAATAGTATTTATGTATTAATTATGATGTAAACTTTTAGGGTGTCAGAGTTCCGCAGTCAAGCTGACGAGGGGCATTTAGAATGCACCGACGACACTTTTACTTTCAGTAGGTCAGTTGGCTTGAGTTGAGTTGCGTAACTGGAACACCAGAAAAGTCAATACGTAGACTGTAATTGTTCTTTGTAAATAGTATACGAGTATAAGAACTAGTATTTTAAGAATAAAGGTTCTTGTTGTTTTTAAACCAAAAGTATTGTAGTGTTTATTGAAGAAAGTGATTTAGGTTTACAGTTACACGCGCAGGACAAGCAGCAAGAGGACGTCCCGACAACAACCAAATACGGTCCCCAACAGTCTTCGTTGCTTTCCAAAGTGAATAATTTGATATTTTGTCAGTAGATAAGCGCTTAAATATGTTTTAAAAGAGTCATTTTTAAATGCTTTTATTTTAAATGTTAAACTTTTTGTTGCTTTATTGAATTTAGTTTTATCAGCTGGTTATCTGGTCATCTGCCATTCACGTCGAAGTTTGCGCTTCAGTTTAACCAAAGCCATTATCTCGCTTTGGTACTTACAGCCAGGAAAAATTGCTTTTAGCTTGGGAGTACTTCACCAGCATACATTCTGTATGCCTTGGTTGAAATTTATCACCTCATCTTCAAGTTGTTCCGTGCTTTCTATACAGGTATTTTGTCATGTTGCTGTGCTATTCATAATGCTTTTAAAATACGGCCAATTCGTTCGCTTATTTACTAAGACATGTGGTTGTTATTTACTAATTATAGTAGAGCTAATTATTATATAAATTGGTGAATGGTCTGAGCTCATTTCGAATCCAGCTTGAACCATTATGTAACTTTTAGCGAACTTTCTCAATATCAAGAAGTCAATGAGGTCTGGAATTTTGTTATGATCAGTAGGCCAATAGGAGGGTTTTCCTGTAGATATTGTATCTCAACCAGTCGATTGTAGAACCTTGAGAAGTTTTCGCCCTTTGGTCGTGATTAATTGTGAACCCCAGTAGGTGTGTTTTGCGTTGAAATTACCTCCAAGGATAAATTTATCGCCAAGAAGCTTAGGTAATTCTTTATACTTATATTTACAGATATTGTGTCGTGGTGGACTATATAAAGCAGCGATAGTAAGTGGTTGGTGGTCTATCTCAATTTCTATCGAAGTCACTTGGAATTCATCTTTCATTTTGATTATTGATTCAAGACGGCTAAGACGCTTTTCAAGTTGTTTGTTAAATTCATTTTGATTATTTAATTTAGCCAAAATTTGTTGTAAAGCAGCAAATGAGGCTGATTTGGTCCACATTTTCGCATTATGTGGATTGTGGTTTGTTGTTTGTTTGTGTATGATTTTCTTTGTCACGTTTTTGTCTTACTTGCAAGTTTGAAGTGCTTGCGTCCTGATTTGCAGTTATTTGTGTTATTGTAGCAGTTTGTAGTTGTTGCTCTTTAAATTTATCTTTATTGATAGTACTTTTGGAGTTATTTCTAATTTTTTGTAGTTCTTTGGCTACCACACAACCCCGGTAGCTTGCTGCGTGTTCACCACCGCAGTTTGACCACTTCGGTTGCATTGTAGACGGGTTTTCACATTTATCTGTGATATGCTTACCCGCGCATTTTACACAACGGGTAAAAACATATGAAATCAACCAATGAGTTGACCGCACCGATTTCGAATTTAATGAAATTTGGTACGAAGGGAAAGTTAAACATAATAATAGCGTTTGCCAACTTTCAGTGTCCCAGCTCTCGTACTTTCAGAATTATGGCCATTCCAAGTTGGCAAAAATCAATAAAAATGCACTCAGATGCCTTAACACAATTTTTAATATCTCGAAAAGTATTCATTGTACGTTAATAATCAAGGGCTCATTTTACAGACAAAAACATGCGCCATTAAAAAAAAACTTTTTTTTAATTTTCGATCAAGGATAATGTAAATAAAAAAAGGACTAAACTTTCCAAAGGATATGTCTCGAAAATAAATATTTTTAAAAATTTCAAAAAAATATATGTTAATTCTTATTATGTTTTGTACAAGTCTGCCAAATTTCAATGTGGAGTCTTTATTACAACATGAGTTATTAAGAAAAAAGCAGGCGAAGATTTATGTATTTCATGAAATGTACCAAAATACAAAAAGGTGACAAATTACAAAAAGAAGGACAAATCAAATGTAACGGAACTTTTTCGACTTTTCTTTGCTTAAACTCCTTTTCTCCATTGCTAAACCTTTAATAAAAAGTACAACATAATGTATTATCATTATTAAACACTTTATTACAGCATATTTATTTATTTCTGAAGGATTTCAATTACAAAATCTGCATCTGCCGAGTAACGCTTGACTTTATTATGCCGAGTAACGCTTGACTTTATTATATATCTATTAAATGTGTAAATAGAATATTAACTGTGTAAATAAATTTAACCAGCGATTGTTTGATTACTACACGATCCAGTACGAATCTGAGTACAGAGAGTTAGAGTAAATTGTCAGGAGGGCAATTTCGTAACAGAGTAAATTGTCAAGAGGGCAATTTCGTAACAATATGTATTAATAAATTAATAATATATGTATATACTCGTACATATTTATAACTAAGTGAAATAATTCGTTTCTAACGGGTGCAAATCAATGACCATTAGTCCACATTCTTACCACTGATTGCGCTTAGCTGAACTGTTGTCATCGCTGCCGTCGTTTATGCTGCCGTTGATTATGCTGCCATCGTTTATGCTGCCATCTCTTAACTGCGCCATATAATCGCTGCCGTCGTTATGCTGTCATCGTTCAGCTGCGCCGTTTCATCGCTGCTATCATTTTTCTTAGGTATAGCTATTACCACCCGTCAAAAAACTCTTGTCTCACAAACTTTTTCATTTCTTTTTTGTTCCCCTTTTCAAGCTTCGCTGTACGTTACACAGCAATAGTTGTCTACATCTACCTCTTTTCGTCGCCTTGGTTTGTTGCTGTTCGGAGCACATTCAGTAATCGCTTTTACATTTGTTGGTTCGCATTCTTCATACTTCAGAAATAAATTGCTAGATACAATGACGTTAGAAATACTAAAGAAGCAAAGAGCAAAAACATTGTTGAGACCAGTGCTTAAAGGGAGGACAACACATTTTGGAGTCATACCTCAAACAAGCTTTACCAATTCAATTTAAGACTGAAGAGCTTGATAAAGCTGACAATTGTCGCGGTGAGGTGGAAGACATCTACATAACAGCAAGACTTTGTATACAATGAGATAAAGCCCTCAATTCAACAATGTCAACATCAGCATGTTCAATACCAGTTCTGAATTCACAATTGCCAATATTGAAATTGCCTGCATTCAGCAACAAGTTCTCTGAATTTCAAATTTTCATTGTGGCGTTCAACCAAATTATTGATCGAAAATAAATCTAAAAAATTTCGAAAAATTCAATCACTTGATCAATTGTCTCGAAGCCAAGGGCTTGAAACGGTAAGGGCAACACAAGAAAATTATCCAAAGGCTATATCACAGTTACAGTTACGTTATAATAATTCGACACTCTTTTTTTTGGAAAATATTTCGGCTCCTTTTGAATTATCTACTATTTCGAAACCCAGCAGCACGCAATTGAGGAGTCTTTTAGATAATGCTTCTGCTCTTTATGGATCGCTGTTGTCATTGTGAAACGAAAAATCATATTTTGAATGAGTCGCATTACTACATCCCACATCACTGTGTCTTTAAGCCTACATCAACTTCTACAAAGCTGAGAGTCGTTTTCGATGCCTCATGTCGTATTACGTTTCAAAGGTCAATCAACGACTTACAATTTGTTGGTCCACTGCTGCAAAGTGAGCTCTTCAGGTTACTGCTCTTCGCGACTGTTCTTTTTTTACGTTCAAGCAAAAACCTAAAAACGCTCTATTTAATCGATCGCATCCTCATTATTCAACCCATTAGGACTTTTAGCACCAGCGATAATCACAGCCAAAATCCTATTACAGGAATTGTGTGGACTAAAATTGGACTGGGATGAGTCAGTACCTCAGAATCTACATTTGGCGTACGAAATCGTACTTATTATCGTCAATTCAAGATAGCATTTGGCACCTGGAGTAAAATCGTTTCAACTACTTGGGTTTTGCGATTTGTCAATTCACGCATATGGCTGCGTTATCTACGATCATGTTTTGGATAATTCTAGCAATGTTCAAATCCATCTTCTCACTGCAAAATCTAGAGCTGCGCTAACCAAACATCAAACGCTGCCGAAACTGGAATTGTGCGGATCTTTGCGACTCGCACGTCTATATGACAAAATCAAGGTAATCTTTTCGAACTACAACACTAATACTTGCCAATGGACTGATTCTCAAATAGTGCTACATTGGTTTAAATTTCATTCATCTGCCTTTGTTGGAAACTACAACAATTCTTAAAGTCTGAAAATCAGACTTTAAGAATTGGCGCTAATTGGAAGCATGTGTCGACACACTGCAATCCAGCAGATATTATTTCGCGGGGCTACAACGTGGAGGACGTCGATACGTCGATTTGGCTGGACAGGTCATCATTTTTATATGCAAAGATGCAAAGTTCGCCTGCGAATAAAAGCAACAGTATCAACTGGGAAGAAGTCGACAAGGAGAAGCGGAGAAGCAACAAAAACAGCTCACACTTACGCAGTTTCCATGTCGTCGATTGGCTTTTTAGATTCTACCACAAATTCACCAAATCATTCGAAATCGACTTTGATTTGTCTCACCTTTCCAACAGGAGCTACAATATGCGTTATATAATATTGTATGGAATATAAAGTAACACTATTTCATGGATGATATTCATTTATTGCCGATCGCCCTGGCAGCTAGAGCTTATATAATTATTTATAATTTTAATTCTAATAAATATTTTTTTTTTTATTTTTATTTAAGTTACTTTAATTTTTATAAAATAAAAAATAAATAAAACTGAACAAAAACTTATCAACAAGTAGCGCAATTCAATATTTCACCGTTCGCTTGTTGGGGCATGGACTTTGCTATTCCTATAAAAATCTATATTCGCATTAAAGGAAAGGCGCCATACAAGGCGTACATCGCTATGTTCATCTGTCTGGCTTTGAAGGCGGAGCACATCGAGCTAGTCTCCGACTTGTCCACCGACACATTTCCTGTATTCGTAGGCGCATGATTGGCAAAAGAGGGTTGCCAACGGACATCTCCTGCAACAACGCTACCAATTGCATGCCTGCAAGAAGCTGGCCGTTCTAAAGGCGTTTTCGTTCAACATATCTAATCAAAATTCTATCAAAAATTATTGTAATAAGGAATTTAATAATTTTCAGTTTTCCCCCCAGAGCACCACATTTCGGAGGCATCTGGGAAGCAGCTGTCAAATCGGCCAGGGGTCACCTCAACCGTAGTCTGATCAATGCCAGGCTCACCTTTGAAAAATTATCAACAGTTTTTACTCGAGATAGAGGCAATTCTCAATTCTTGCCCGAAAACTCGACTCTAATCTGATGGGAGCGAATATGATGCATTGACTCCGACTCACTTTCTCATCGGCAGATCACTTAGAACCTTGCGAGAACGCGATGAACCTGCCGGTATTGACCACCTCGGAAAATGGGCGCAAGTTAGTGGGATCAAGCAACTGGCCTGGAAGCGATGGGTGCATGACTACGTGAATGAACTCCAGGTGCGCACAAATAGGATAGTGATTGAACTAGGCAACTAGGTCGAATCGTTACCTGTGTTCCCCGGAGAGATGAGCTAGTCAGCGTTGTCGATGTTCGTACTGCCAAAGGAGTTGTTCGGCAACCCATACGGATGCTTGCACTATTAAATGTTTGAAAGTAATTTCAACGAGGCCGGGATGTTGGGTCACTCTGTTTTTTTCGCTGCTTGCACATGCATATATATATATATAAATTTTTTTTTTCATATATATAATATAAGTATGTTAATAATTTAATGCAACTAGTAACTATAAACTAACAAGCATTTTGTATTTATCTAAATATTATTTATATATTTCAGTTATTATAAGGTTCCAAATGTTTATTGGTTTACCTAGTAAGGTCGGTAGGTTTTGTGCGTTTCAGTCTTCGCACAGTATCAGCGCAATTAACGAGTTTAACAATTTCATCGTTAGTATGCTGCTTTAGTTTCTCTGAGTGGGCTATCGCATGTTTTTTTATAATATCATCTACTGTTTCTGCAGCTAGATCGCGGAGTAGATCAGTACTACGTGCGTACCAAGGAGCATTCACAATGCATCTCAATACTTAATTTTGGAATCGCTGAATCAAAAACTTGTTGCTTTTGTTGGTACATCCCCACAGTTGGATACCATAAGTCCACACCGGTCTAAGGACTTGCTTATAAATTAAAATTTTGTTGGATGTCGATACGACTGAGTGCTTGCCCATAAGCCAACGCATTTATTTGAATTTGATATCTAGTTTTTCCTTTTTTTTTTAACATGCACTTTCCAGCGAAGTTTTGCATCAAAATTCATGCCTAGGTACTTGGCTGTATTTGCGTATGGATTCTCTTGTCCATTTATGAAGATCTTATGGTGCAGTATCTTTTTGTTTGTAAAATCAATGTGAGTTGATTTAGCATTATTAAGCTTGGTTCGCCATTTCTTTGTCCAAGTGGACACATTGCTGACCGCTCAGATTGGTCAAGGTTCTAATGGTTTTGTATGGTAAATGCCTCAGTATTTCTGTTGCTATCAAGTCAAAGCCAGGGGCCTTTTTTAGCTTTAGGAACTTTATAATGTTTTTAACCTCTTTAGAGGTAGCGAAAGGTATGTCTTCATTTTCTTCATGAATTGGAGGAAGTTCCTCAGAGTTATCACTACTTTGCGTTGTAAATGTATTCTTTAGGTGCTCAGCAAATTTGCTTTAAGGGTGGACACTGAAGAGTAGGTTGCTTTAATGGCTTCGTTGCTTTCCAAAGTGAATAATTTGACATTTTGTCAGTAGATAAGCTGCTTAAATATGTTTTAAAAGAGTCATTTTTAAATGCTTTTATTTTAAATGTTAAACTTTTCGTAGCTTTGTTGAATTTAGTTTTATCAGCTGGTGATCTGGTCATCTGCCATTTACATCGAAGTTTGCGCTTAATTTTAACCAAAGCCATTATCTCGCTTGGGTAGTTACAGCCAGGAAATATTGCTTTTAGCTTGGGAGTACTTCGCCAGCACGCATTCTGTATGCATTGGGTGAAATTTATCACCTCATCTTCCAGTTGTTCCGTGCTTTCTATACAGGTATTTTGCCATGTTGTGCTATTCATAATGCTTTTAAAATATGGCCAATTCATTCGCTTATTTACTAAGACATGTGGTTGTTCTTTACTACTTATAGTAGTGCTAATTATTATATAAATTTTTGAATGGTCTGAGCTCATTTCGAATCTATCTTGAACCATTATGTAACTTTTAGCGAACTGTCTCAATATAAAGAAGTCAATGAGGTCTGGAATTTTGTTATGATCAGTAGGCCAATAGGTGGGTTTTCCTGTATATATTGTATCACAGCCAGTCGATTGTAGAGCCTTGAGAAGTTTTCGCCCTTTGGTCGTGATTAATCGTGAACCCCAGTAGGTGTGTTTTGCGTTGAAATCACCTCCAAGAATAAATTTATCGCCAAGGAGCTTAAGTAATTCTTTATACTTTTCGTTACAGATATTGTGTCTTGGTGGACTATATAAAGCAGCGATAGTAAGTGGTGGGTTGGTGGTCAATCTCAATTACAATCAAAGTCACTTGGAATTAATCTGTAGTTATTTTCAATCCTTCATAATGCTTGATATTTTTTCGAAATAGGACTGCACAACCACCTCCAGCACAGTTGTTCGGATGAATTGTGTGATATACTTCAAAATTTGTAATTTTCGTGAATGATTCTTTCGCACAATGCGTTTCTGCAATGAGCAAATATCAATATTTTGAGTTTTAAGTACCGATTCTAATTCGTTTTGATGTTTCGAAAGGCCATTAGCATTCCATAACCTAATTTTTATGGATTTTATCGTTTTTTGATATATTGATTATGGATTCAAGACGGCTAAGACGCTTTTCAAGTTGTTTGTTAAACTCAGCTTGTTTATTTAATTTAGCCAAAGTTTGTTGTAAAGCATCAATATCTGAGGTTGATTTGGTTTTGCTATCTTTAGCAATTTGTTCATATGTGGGTTGTGGTTTGTTGTTTGTAAATGATTTTCTGTGTAAGGTTTTGTCTTACTTGCAAGTTTGAAGTGCTTGCTTCCTGATTTGCAGTTATTAGTGATCTTGTAGCAGTTTGTGGATGTTGCTTTTTAAATTTATCTTTATTGATAGTACTTTTGGAGTAATTTCTAATTTTTTGTAGTTCTTTGGCTACCACACAACCCCTGTAGCCTGCTGGGTGCTCACCACCGCAGCTTGAGCACCTAGGTTGCATTGTAGACGGTTTTTCACATTTATCTGTGATATGCTTACTCGCGCATTTTACACAACGTGTCTTCCATAGTAGTTTTTTCTGTGTCCAAATGCTTGGCAGCTTTTGCACTGCGGTATAGTTTGTTGCTGTTAGACTGGTTCAACAGTTACTATTGTATTTAAGATTTTTGTAATCTGAAAAATTTTATTTATTTCATCAGATGCATCAAAGGATACAAGAAACATGTTCATTGGTTCTTTTGTATGCCATTTTAGCTTGTTTATAGCAGCGATTGCTTTAAAACTCTGTTTTTTAAGATCGTCCATAATTGATTTCGCATCCCAAGAATGATGCAAATTTTTTATTACCACTTTTATTGGTCTGTCTGGTTTGTTTTCGTACGAATACCATGGTGTATTTGTATCCGTAAGCATTTTTGTTAAAGCCCTGTAGTCTTCAATATTGAAAACATTAATTTTGTAGACTCCATTACTGAGTAACTTGTTAAGGAATTGTTCTTTTGCAGCTTCTAGGATACGGCTTTAGATTTGTTGGTAGTAATCGATATTTGACATCATTATGGGAGATGGACGAGGCAATTATTTTTTTGTGTCACAGTTTGATTCCAAAGTTGTGATTTTATTGGAATTATTCTCCGAAAGGTTCGGAACGCACTCAGGCGAAGACTCTGCTTTCCTATATTTTGAAGGTTTTGATTTCTTTAGAATCCAGTCAGTTTCCAAAGCTAATTCTTCTCATCAGTTTCATAGTTTTTTGACTCTTTTTCAGAGTTTGGTTTTGAGGTTGATGTGCGGATATCTATATTATCGTTTAGTTGAAGTTTGAGTTCAGCGTTCTCTTTTTGTAGCTTTACACAAAGCATTTCTAGATTTCTAATAATCAGCTGATTTTCCCCCGGTGCATAGCTTTGCTGCAATTGTGGATTAGGTTGGTCAATGCAACCTCCACCACCTGGCGGCGGGGTGCGAAAGTTTTCCATGATACCAATTAGGTAGTTCAATGATTATAATTGGGTATTATATACTAATTACAATTAGCTACTATATACGTAAAATAATTATATACTAGTAGATACTAACACAATGTTTGAAGCCTACTTTTAGGATTTGCGATTAAGTATTTTGTTGTTGTTGTTTTTAATTCAATATTGGTTGTTGACAAAATGTAAAAGCTTTTCTAGATTTACAATAGGATCCACTCATGTACATCGGGCAAGGTCCAAGTTTTGACAAGTAGCAGAGGGGCTCTATTTGTTGGCGACTGCTGCTAGCTTTCCACTTGATGAAGTTTCTAAACCGCCGTCTCTTCTAGACCCACTCCAGCGTTCAGCTTCACCACAGAAAAAGTGCATTCAAATGACGTTAAGCTTAATACTTCACGTTTTGAATACAATTGTAAAAATCGTTGTTTATCACGCATTATTAATTCACTGATATTATTGCTAGGGATGCGAAATGACTTCGTATGAGTGAAAATTATTTTTCAAACAAAGGCAACTCTGAAGAATTTTTAAATTAAAATTAAGTGGCATCACCAATCAACCTAATTTACTGACACAGGTGGCAGCTCCTGCCTATTTTTTTGTGAAGAGAACAGCTGCTGTGACAGATTCTATTGATGGTAAGTTGAGCTTTTGTTTTTGTTTTTATATTTTTACCAAAATTCTGCTTTTTATATATCTATTTTACGTTTTATGTATCTATTTTTACGTATTTTATATCTATTTTCGGTTCTTGGAAATAAATTGGATATGTGTCCCAGATAGCCCTCGCGAATTTTATTCGCCGATCACTATACTATCGCACTTATTTATCACTGCATTTATTTAAAAATGCTAGAATATGTAGCAAAACTATACGCGCGAGAATCCTATTCCATTTTTGATTGAGTTGACATTTGGTATTACTGTTCTAATCTGTCGTGAAATTTTAAGTGCTCCTCAAGATTTTTATAGTTTTATAATCATATATTAAATTAATTGTTAAATTCTGTGCAGTGCGGTGTATTTATATATTCATAGTGCGTAATCGTTATAGTTTACTCCTTAAGCGGTGAAGTTGTTGCAATCTGATACTCGGCTGTGTCAGATAAGTTCTAGTTGAATAGCATTGTACCTGCGTATTTTTGTTGTTGTACTTTATTTTGTTCTTTATCATATTTTAAAATTATTCTTTTCTTTCACAGATTTTCTTTTAATTACTCTTGCTTCGTCATTTCTCTGTCTCTTTCAAACTTTTCTGCTAGGATTGTTTTACAGGTCGCGTGAGTTCGGTCCTGTATTTTTTATTATTTTTTTTTTTATTAAAATGTTCTTGTGTACTGCTTTTAGCCAGTTTTATTTTTATTCTATCTTACCAAAACACCCGTTTTTTTGTTAAATATTTTCTCTATAGATTTATTTTTATATATTTGGCTCTAGTTCAAATTGCTTTACAATTTTTCGGTTGCAGATTTAAGAATTTCCTTTTAAAAATTTATTTTCTGTATTAGGTTTGCAACGTCACAAATTTGTCAGAACGCTTTGTAGTGTGCGGGCTGTGTGACGATACTGAGCACCTTAAGTGTGCTGGCTTGACTGGTCGCGTACTCGACAACATCAATGATGTTAAGGGTCTTGCCATAAATGTCGTGATTCTGATGTTGATCTCTTCAAGATATTTAGAGAAAGGCATTCCTTGATGTTGCCAGAGACTTGGTATCTATGCAAGCAAAGTTAGAGGAATGTGAAACATTTTTTCAGAGTTGAAGTGCATGGATGATAATGCAGTTTCGCCTATGCGAAAGTGTAATAAGCCTGTGTTGCGTGGCGCTAACACTATGTGTTCAAATGTGATTGCATCAGCTGCTAAGTCTGGGCATTCTCTTTAGCATTCTCTTAGGCCTACTGTTTCCGATACGGTAACAAAGCCTGTTCAGGATTTTTCATAAGTTGGAAATCTGGTAGTTAATGTAGACCCTTCTCCGAATTTGTCTAACTTGGCTATTCCGGCTGATAACAGCCTATTAGTATTCAGCCTCTAAATGCAGTGGTGCGTTAATATTAGTAACGATCACATGGTATGCTTGTAACACTTAATGTAAAACCAGCTTTAAAAAACTAAACACCGTTGCTGATCTGTTATTGTTATACCAAAACGTACGGGCTTTAAATACAAAGCTTACAGACCTTTTGCTAGCCAGTTCTGCTTTCGTACATTATGTAATTGCATTTTCGGAAACATGGCTTCGCCCATGTACCCTTTCGACAGAGGTTTTTACTCCTAATTTCATAGTATATAGGAAAGATAGGGCCTCTGTTTCTTGAATGTCTACTCTAGTCGGGGGAGTTGATATTGCAGTAAGTACGGCCCTGTTCTCGGAAGAATTAGTATCTTGCAAGCTGTTAGTATTGAAATATGTTGCGATCTTCTACGGAAATATACCAGCTTCACTTAGATCTTATCTCCTTATTGGCTAAGAAACTAAAGCCAAATGATAAAATCCTAATTTTGGGTGACTTTTATTTGCCAACCCTGTGTTGGGAACATTCAAGTGATGACCCCATGAGACTCTTCCCATTTTCAAATGATACTGAGTTTATAATCTCTAGTTTCATTTTAGGCCTCTCGCAGATAAATTCAATTTATAAGATGGGTAGACTTCTTGATTTGGTCGTTGTGGAAGAAATGGATTTTATTTCAATTTCTTCTGTTGATCCTTGGTATTTCCTGAAGACCCTCAAAATCCAACGTTTATTAAGGCCAAGTTGTGTAGATCATTTACCTATCGAATCCTTTGATTTATAAGCGGGCTGATTTGAATAAATTGAAGGAGTTGGTCGTACAAACTGGTTTGCTCTCTTGGAGATATTCTCTCCTCAGTCCCCATGCGAGATTAATAGTGCAGTGGTTTTCTTTAACCAGACCTTGTTAGATGCATTCGAGCAATGTGTTGCTAGACGTCTGGGTGCTGCTTCTTCCTCCCCAATTTAGTTAACTGATAGGCTCCGCAGGCTACGTAACTTAAAAGTTAAAGATTATCGTGGATACAGATTTTCTGCTAAGGTAACCGATTTTAAGTCCTATATAATATCCATTAGATATAAGTACCAAAATCTTTGCAAATCGGCTTATGATGCCTATTTTACTAAAGTTAAATTCAACTTAGAAGTTGACCCTAAATCATTCTGGAACTTTATAAATTCAAAACGTAAATCTAGTTCGCTCCCGTCTTCGATAAAGTAATGACAATGTCTCCAGTGATGATTTGTGTTTGTGTAATCTTTTCGCTGATTATTTTAAGCCCAATACTCTACTGGAGAATATAAAATGGCCGATTATACTTTCTCTATACAACCCGCCATAGTGAATAAACTTATTATTGATGAGGACATTGTGCTCAAGCATTTTTCTCAGCTGAAATCATCTTTTACTCCAGGTCCCGACTTCATCATTTCTTCATTTATTCCTAAGCAGTGTTGTCTTGAACTTGTTTCTCCGATTACTTCGTTTTTTAGTGCTTCTCTTATATATGGTCATTTTCCCGATATGTGGAAAAAGTCATATATTTTTCCGCTGTATAAATCGGGCAGTAAATCTGCAATATCCAATTACCGTGGGATTGCAAAACTTAGTATTCTTCCGAAGTTACTGGAAGCAATCATAACATCCCAAATTTCGTTCTATGCTCATACGTTTATGAGTTCCCAACAGCATGGTTTCTTGCCTGGAAAGTCAACTGTCGCTAATCTGCTTGAATTTTTTTGCCGCGTGATAAATGGCTTTGCTAATGGAATGAAAATAAACGTTATTTATACTGACTTTAGTCAGGCATTTTATGTAGTAAACCATAGACTTCTCCTCCTTCCCACCATTACTTTCAAAAATGGTAATATCAAATTTATCACTGCGTACCCAACAGGTGGTATTTAAAGGACTGTTATCTGATGAATTTCCTGCGTCTTCTGGCGTGCCGCAAGGTCCCTATTTAAAATTTTTATAAACGACCTTCTTTCGCGTATATCCCATTGCAACATTCTTATGTTTGATGATGACGTAAAAGATTTTCATTAATTTAATAGCCCTAATGATGATTTCAATATTCTTGGTGACTGGTACAACATAAATTGTATGCAACTAAACCACAAGAAATGGAAACATATGTGTTTTTCCAGATCATTCCACTCTGCTCATCCATACTTAATTGTCAATCAAACATTGTTATCCGTAGATCATATGTGCGACTTAGGTGTGACCTTTGACCACAAACTTATTTTGGTACACACGTTGCAACTATAGTTAACAAAGCTTCTCTGAGTCTAGGCTTCATAAAACACTGGACATGGAACTCCAATTTTCAACTTTCCTCTTATTGTGAGCCGTCGTAAACTTATTCGTCTCCCCTCTCTTAAAACCCGTATAACTTCGATTAATGAATGTTTTGTGTTTAAACTCATAAGTGGTGAAATAAAAAGTAGTTTTTTGCTTGGCATTCTCCACTTTAATGCTCTTGCAGGAGGAACAAGGAATTTCACTCCCTTGCATCTCTATCCTTGTAATCGGAACTAATTAGATTTCGCGCTCTTTGTAATTCTTTGTACGTCTGTTTAATACCCTTACTAAATCTCTATCAGGCCTTTGAGGCTTAGCGTAGCTGTTAGGTTAGGGAGGTCGTTTTAGTGAGTACAAATCTCACACTCTGGGGTGGTACGGACCCCGTTTTTTAGAAGATTTCCCCTAAATAAGGAAAAAAAAATTCCATTGCGAATTATAGCATTAGAAATACGCGGGAGATGCATTTCATCTGTTGTTGAGAATTTTTTTAAAATTGAACTGCAATCAAATAGCGTCCTGGTGACTTTTTGGCTTAGAAATGCTTGATAACTTTTGTAAGCTATTTTTCATAATCCATATATCTGTAATGCTCGGGATAGCATTGACTGATGACAACGGGTTGAAACCAGCAACATTAATGATAAATGCTTGCATTAATTGATTTGGAAATGCAGTTATTTTTCTACATCGCTTCTTATCCATTCTCCATTGGGAATGTGTATTGGGGACTCCACTAGTGTTGGTATTTTCAAGTTCTTTGTGCACGCCATAGTAAAAAATTAGCAAGGACAGAAAGTCTCTATGTATTGCTTAAACTCACATGTTTTCTTCTCTTTCAAAAGACGACAAAGCTTTGGGAAAAGTCGGTGTCTTCCAGATTTATGCCACACACTTCCAGCCACTGTCCTTGTGACCTGTTGATTGTCATCGCAAATGCAAGTTTCACTGGAAACTGAATACGTTTGAACTGAAATGGCAAATCGTTGGAACTCAAAGGAATTCGTGGAATCAAGCATTCTGCCCCCTTGTAAGTCCCTTTCAAAATTCTTGCAACTATCACATTATTCGATAGCTGCGTCACAATCAGTCGGGTTCCATTACACAGTTTCGGCGCATGAAGATTGCGAAGCATAATAATGACAGATCCTACTTTGAGACGCAAATGATGCGGCGGCATGCCAGGCAAATCCAAAGAATTTAGAAATTCCACTGAATAATTCACGGCTTCGTCTTCATTTTCAACACGATCGATCGATTTGTATGAGCGCAAATCTCCCGGAATTTGACTTTGAATCGTCCAGTTTAAGTCATTAACATCGGTATTTTTGGCAGCTCAAATTGCGCGTGCACTCAACCAATCGTAGTTACGATAATGTTGGCCAATGTTCGGATAAACATTCGTGATGAGTTCAGCTTTCGTTGAAGTGAATTGACAAATGGCAGGTAGAATTGATATCAAACCACTGGAAGTATCAACTGGAATTTGCCCATTTCCAATTCTTAGCAGTTAAATAGAGAAAACTTCTGCGGTGCTATCCTGTTGCAGGAACACTCGCATATTCATAGTCAATCGTATGGTTTTCACGTATCGCCACAAATACGATAACTTGAGACATGCGTTCAATTCATCCGCCGCTGTTGATTTCGGAATAACAGGAAGTATCTGTCGAGAATCGCCTGCTTACAGTATCATTGCGCCACTCAAGCGACGATTATTATTCCTCAGATCTTTCATTGTTCTGTCAAGTGCTTCTAGAGACTGTTTGTGAGCCATTGTGCACTCATCCCATACTATCAGTTTACAATTATGCAACACTTTTGCCATAGCTGATTGCTTTGAAATGTTGCAAACAGGTGTTTCATTGATTTGCATGTTTAACGGAAGCTTCAGTGCCGAATGTGCCGTTCTTCCACCCTCTAGTAGAGTTGCTGCAATCCCAGTAGATGCGACAGCCAACGCAATGCCATTTTGAGATCGTATTGTTGCCAAAATCAATGATATCAGGAACGTTTTCCCAGTTCCGCCGGGCGCATCAAGAAAACATAGTCCACCGTTTCCATCATTGACAGCCTTCATCAATTCATCATACGCACTCTTTTGCTGCTCATTCAATAATGAAATATTTCTTTGTACTTGTTGTTCCAAAGTTATTCTGTCGTATGCCCGATCACGTTCCAATTCACGATTCAGTACACCTCTGATTTGACGATTTGGCGCTTGCATATGAATTTCAGTCAATAGTTTGCCACTCATAAGCAAACACAAATCTTCAATCAACACCAATGCTTCGTTGTAGATGTCATCGTTCATTTGCAATTCTGAATTCCATGTTGCCACTCGAATACGATTTAAATTGTCTTCGGCAATGCAATTTTTGTACGTATCCCATAATTGACGCGGATTTAAAGGCTGACAATGGCATGCGAAGTAGCTATCGCATCGTCCATCGTTTGATTCCAGTGATTATCATGTTCCAGCAATTGTAAACGCTGGCATGCTTCTCAAAAAGTTGCACCCACTGTACCATTCACAGTACGCAATGACTCAAATGAAGTTGAACCGCGTACATTAATCAATAGCAACCGAAGGTAGAAGCAATCGCAGTTTTTCGGGTGGATTGTGTAAATTCGTCCTAATGCATTAGTTGAGAATACACCTGGATGTCCATCTACTGGTTGGCCTTGCTTTCTGCGTAACCATTTCTTCGACGATGCATTCCATATATAAAAAGTTGAGAAAAACCTCGTCAATGTTGTTGCTGGCGGTGTTTCCGCTCGCTGTACTGCATTCTCTGGGTTGAAATACACTCTTTGGCCATTCCCCAAATGAACTGCGAGATGCACAAAAGTCGGAAAACGCTCATGAATTAGAAAAGAAAATATTCTCCAAAGCGCTTGATTGCAGTTCACGTATTTCATACTTGCTGATCTCATCTCGTTCAAGGCCAATAACCGCCATGTCGCTTCCTTTGGTAACGTACTTGCAAACGATTTGATCGATTTCACAGAACTGCAATACTCAACATTGATATGAGTTTTGAATGTCTTAGATAATATTGGCGAATATGGTACGATCCATGTGTTGTCAACTTCGATATTCGCTCCTCTAAATTGAATGCTGAATGTTCTGCCATTTTTGTCTGATGAGCGACGCCGATAGATCATTTCCAGATTGCGTTTCCAAAAGAAAAGCACGTGGATAGTGTTTCGTGCATTTATTGTCAGACATACAAACCGAAGTGGGATTGTAGTGTCCGCAAGGTCGATGAACCATGTTGGTTTTCACCACTTCGTATAATTCTGGATCTATCTCTGGATCAGGAATTTGCGCAGAAATTATGTCATCAATTTGATCTGGTGTAATCTTGTCCACCATCCAAAGAAGAATGTGTGCGTGCGGCAAACCTCTTTTTTGCCACTCAACAGAGTACATCCAGCATCTAACAGCACCATATATACGTTGCTTCACGATAAAGTCCATCAAATATCGTAGCTGTTGTTTGAAAACTCGTGCTGTGACATCGTGACGATCGCTTGCTGATTGACCGCGATTCAATAATTCCGTTATCTGTGGGCATTTTGGATTGCAAGTGAATGTAACAAACAAATCCGGCCGTCTATAATTCCGCACGTATGTCATCGCATCCTCCGAGTACTCATGCCAGTGCCTTGGGCTGCCAATGTATGTTGATGGCAAAATCGTGAGTCGGCCAAGGTTTGTCACATCTTCATCGCGATTGACCGCATCTCGCAAGTGATTATACTCTTCAGATCGAAGCTTGGTCTGATTGAAGCGAATAAAATTGAGTCGTTCTGTCTCCATTGTCAAGTACACTACAACTGCATACTGTTGAAATAATCGGCGATATCTCAAGAGATGGTTGTCAATTCCATCGCGAATCATCAATCGATACGCGTAAAAGTTCATTGCACTGACCTTCTTATTTGTATCGACACCTAAAAGTTAACAAAAAATGAAGTTACAATCAAGAGTGTTTGTTTTTCTTTTACTAACGATTGGCAGGATTGATCATGTTGTATCTTAAGTGATATCCATCTTCACCACGGCAGAACATAAGCGGATATTGTAGTGAGTCATACGATCGATGAGTTTCACTGATTCGCTCTAATGCATCTCCAGCTCGACGTTTAATAACAATATCACGGGATTCTAAATTATCGCCAACAACAACAATTGATATTTCATCGGCCGTCGGTGCATTATATTGCCTGCTGGTCGTTTGTCCGCTTTTATGACGATTCTGTGATCATCAGATGACATCCTTTCTAACGAAGTTTTGAATAATCGAATTAGTTCGTTGTGTTCATGCAACATTTCTTTCAATTGCTGCACAATTTCTCCCTTCGTCGCATTGAAAATTGCACAGCGTCGATTCACTTCTTCATGTGATCTTGATCAGGATGCGGCAACAGTGATCCAGCAAGATGATAAATTTGCCCGTGAATCTGTATAGTTGCAGACAAATATGTTAATTTCTGTATTTTATTGGCGAGATGATAAGTGTTAGATTGTTTGTGAACTAACGTTGATTGTAGGATTGTAATTATGTTCATTCACAATTTCCCCACCAAACGACGTCATTTGAAAACAATCGTTATACATCCTGGAATTTTGTAAAAAATGATTAGAATTTGGTGATTCACCGTAAAGCAACGACCGCATTGGCTCTGGTGGAGGAAGTAACTCTGGTAATTTTACTTTTCCGCTTCCGCAACACAATCCGGCCGGTTATTTTGGAAATTTCAGTGCATCGCAATGCGGGCAAACGACAGACATCGAACCAAATCGAACTGATTCGTGCGCACCGTATTCAATGTCCGGCTCATATCGAAAGGCTTCGATTTTCAAATTAGGCAATCGTTGTTGTTGCTGGCGTTGTCGGTGAGCAGCCAAACGTTGTTTTCTTGCTTCATGAATTTCCTGAGCACGAACTTGTCTTCTTCTCAATCGTTGTTGCTCATTGTAAGCTTCGTGAGCCTCTTGTGATTGTCGCGCACGATGTTCAATCATTCCGATTCGAGCAGATTCCCTTGCATTAGCATTTTCCTCTTCAGTACGACGTGGTATATAATTACGTTGGTCCGTTGTACGTCGGGAACGCCGACCGATATTAGCGCGACCTCTTTGTGGCATCGTAAAAAATTTCAATATGTAATTGATCACTTTGTATGAAACACACATAAAGTTTTCACGGAATAATTTTCAATAATTTACCTTTTGAATAGCCGAAATAAAGAAAGCAAATGACCGAAATTGAACGATTCAAATATTTTACAAATCAGCTGAAGAAATAACACAAATAAATTCCAATGGAAATGAGGTTAGGTATTCACCAACAAACGAAAATAATGAACGCACTTTTTTTGTTTGAAATGTCAATAATTTCACTCAAAAACTGATGATCCACAGATTTAAAATCAAATATTTCGTGAATGTAAACAATTTAACAGTTTAATGTAATGAATTTAAATCGAGAAATCAATTAAAATTTGGAAAAATGTCAGAAAGTCAATTGACCGTGTCCGCACTGTTCGAATAAACAAATCAGAAAAAACAAACAATATACGCAGCTGTCAAAATAAATAAGCGTCTACAGCTCCATCTGTTGAGTTATTGGAGTATCAGTCAGTGCTTACAACACCAATATGAAACTAAATGTGGGCGTCCAACACCACGCAGATACAAAAAGAATGAGAACAAAAAGGGAGATTAGGTTTTCCTAATTTTCGAATTTTCCGACTGTTTTGAGGTCGATAGATTTGCAAGAAACAATTGGAAAAAAAATTTGAAAGAAAAAAATTTTGTATGGAAAAAATAATTTTTGGAATTTTTAAATTTTCTGATATATATATATATATATATATATATATATATATATATATATATATATATATATATATATATATATATATATATATATATATATATATATATATATATATATATATATATATATATATATATATATATATATATATATATATATATATATATATATATATATATATATATATATATATGTATGTCCTATGTTAAATTAATTTAAATAATTAAATGTGAGATTTGTACTACGGTGTCGACGGGTATCGTAAGCGTGATTTCGGTGATAGAGTGAATTTGGTTCTAGACTAAGCCGGCCTGGTTGGGGAGCTTCGGCAATTACGAAAGAGAGACTATTTGGAGAAAACGGGGTACATTATGGCCTAGATGGTGCTCGCAGAAGCCCAGCTCAGTAGATGTCGTAAACCTTTTCATAATTATATGTTGCTAGGATAAGTTCAGTTCGTTGAAATATTTGTATTTATTATTTTAAATTATTAACTAAATTTAAGAAATTTAAATATAAGACATGAAGGAGTAAGGAGTTGGTTGGAGGGAAAGGATGAGGCGAGAGGTGATTTGGTTAAAAAAAAAAATGCCTCAGGAAGGTGAGTATCATCGTAGGTTAAAGAAATTATTGAGTAAAAAAGAAAAAAAGTTTGAGCAATTGTAAAAAATTTCATGTTTGCTGACGATCTGGCATGGCGGTTTAGGAACCCCCCCTAAAAATGTAAAGATAAATATTGCAATGAGCTTAGCCAGATTCGATTACGAAAGGGACATAGCAGATAATATAACCAACAAGACGAGATATTGTTGCCCTTTGTTTCTGTCGCACTGCTTGTCACACAATCTGTCTTTGACGAGTATCAGAGATATGTACATAAAAAGCGGGAGGCTAAAATAGTCACACGGACGACCAGTCTCGGTATTTTCATATTTTTTGCCCCTATCAGTATTTTCATATTTTTTGCCCCGATGATTTGAATAATTGGGCTGTTAACCGGAACAGTTTGATATACATTGGCTTCTGATGCATTATTGTTTCGTATTATATTTGCATTCGATGATGTTGTTCATGGGGCACATCTTTGTGGCGATTCCAAGTTAATACCGCTCACTTCCGTTTCTAAGTGCTGGGAACTACTTTGGATGCAGTTCCTTTTAGAGAGTACAGCCTTTATAATTGGCGGGATGATTGCCATAGCAGAGCACAGATAGAATACCTTGTGCCACGATTTAAGGTGGCTTCCTATACATTTTACGCATCGTGGGCTACGATTTGTTTGGTGAGTCCGTCGCGTTGGCATAACTTGCCTTCTATATTTCAAATGTATCGACACTGCTGTTTTTATAAGCTGAGAACTGAATCAAAGGTGAAATTTGTTTCACATCTAGACTGATTTAGCCCCTAAATCGCTTTAAATAGCTGCAAAACCTGATGTATATATTTTTAATCTATAAATACGTCAGGTTCTTGCTTATAACACTCTACGCTTAGGTTGCTATGTAGGCTGTTGTAATATCCAGCTGGTGAAGATGTATTTTATTTGCAGGTGCCAATGCAAACAGAATTCTAATTGTTGCATATCGGCGAGAATACTTCTTTATAATTTATGCCCTAGTTTTTGCTGCACCCTTTCGGCACTAATCTGGGCTTAAAACTTTCAATATTTTACATTAAACTTACAAAGGATAGATTTTTTAGTGTTAGTTAGTAATTTTATCGCTACAAAAAAATAACTTTTCGTACGATTCAGGAAGCACCAAAATTTTTGTATTCAACTCATTTTTTCCCATAAGCTTGTTTTCTTCGAATTTAACATCACTTCTGATAATCACCTTTTTCGCTTCGATATCGTATAGGTGATATGCTTTTTATTCTTGAGAGTAGCCGAGCATTATTTATTTTTTCAGTCTTGCTCGAAATTTCCAATTTTCAGCTTTATCTAGTGCAATTGACAAACACCCAAATATTTTAAGATATTGTACATTAGGTTTTGGTCCGTACCATATTTCGTTTCGAGCTATGTTACTAATCACTTTTGATGATATACGGTATCGATAGTAAGTTTATGAGAATTATAGCATTTAATATTTTTTTTCGATTTTTGATTTCCACTATTCATCTCGTTGGAATTTTTATTTTTGTCATTTTGTTGCCATGCATATTAATTGGTGTTGTTGTTTTACTGTGAGAATGCCTTCTGAGTATTGTCCTTGTTGTTTCGATTATTTCTACGCTAATTTTCTTCTAGAAATTTTACTTTCAATACACTGTACTCCGGCAGCTCTTTTCTCCTCTCCATCACAATCATGTAGCTTTCAAATGATTCGGCAAACTCGAGAAAAGTAAAATAACCAAAATCTGGATGTTCATTTCAATTCCAACTTCTACTAGCTTTTCAACAATGCCTCTAAATAAGTTTAAAAATTGTGGGATATTACAAAACAAATATTTATAAAGGGTAACTTTTCTAGCAAGACCTTTGGTTTGTATTTTTGCCACGCTTCCATCAAATTTCTGCAATTTTTAATGTGATGAAAGTGCGTTGGTTTGAAAGACAACACCATTGTTGCAAACGCTTTTTAATCTAACATATCCCAATCTCTGGTATTTTGATTTCGCCGTACCCACTTGCCAAACACAACCTTCCACTGATCGGAATGAATAAGCACACCGCGCATTTGAGCACATATGCGTCGTAGTTTTGCTCTTCAATAGCGTACAGCCCACTTGCCATATCTAAAATCTCATTTATTCTATGTTCACGTGGTGGGTGGCTCCTGTGCAGTTTTTATATATTCGTATTGCTGAGTGTTATCCTCAAAAACGTTGTCTGACGTGTTTCCTGACCTTGTGCTACTTTACTTCTACTTCGCGTCTTAGATCTGGCTGGGCCCTTAAGCTTTGTTAGATAATTGGAGGGCGTTACCCTTTGTTATAGTCGCAAAATAAAATTTTGCTTAGATTTAAGTTTAACCACGTTTATTAAAGTATATAAGAAATGTGACAGTTATTCGGGTTCTCAGATGATCAACACTAAAAAGGTATTTCTTAATTGATCTACAAAAAAACTATTATTAACATATATATTTTTTAAATGTTATTAGCTGTGTTTCTTTCAACGCGAGTGTAAATAAAACGCCAAAACGCTACCCGTCGCTTAACATTTTAGCATTTGGCAGCACTGGTTTTGACAATTAAAATGCTTATACATACACATTTGTAAACAAATTTTAAAGAACAGGAAAAATAGAAAATGGCAAATTCGGAGGAAGCATTGGTAATTTAACTTTAAATACCTTTTAATTAACACAAGATAATATTTTATATATGTGATTATTTAGGTTACAACTATTTTATTGGAGGACAACAGAATTTGCGTCGACTCAAAGAGCAATTGGAAATAAAAGAATTGCTAGACATGGTGTATGCGCTGAGTTCCAGTTCCAGCTCAATCTCTCTGAAGGATCTGGCATAGACCAAGAGGAGCATACTAAATGCATGTGGCAACTATACAATCATATGGTGATGCGGACTTCAGATCCCATATGAGGCAGCAGCGTAAAACTGTGGAATATTTAATATGTATGTATGAATGTAAAAGGTTTAAAATTAAAACTAATTTTTGTTTTCATTTGAATTTTATTAAATTTCTTAGCCATATGTTCGAATAGTAAGATATGCTTTCTTAGAAAACAAAATTAACCTATATTTGGCATTAAATAAATGTAAGCATTATTTAAAAAATTGTTTTCTTAATTTATTGAAAAATTTCTTGAATGAGAAAAATATTTCACTATAATATAAGCAATAAACAGGTACATTTTCAGTTACTTAAAATTAATAACATAAAATTTAAAAATTCAAATTCCTCCTTACGCGCCTGGTAGCATCTCAGCAGCCCCAATGTCTCCTCTTTACTCCATCGCTTCCGTTTGCTATTGGACAAAAAAAAACAACAATTTCAATTTATTTCAATCAATCAAAATATTTATAAGTTAGTTTCACTTTCATTTTTAATTTAAATTAAAAGCTATTAAATTATTTACAAACCTATTTTCTTTGTTCTCCATTTTATATGACAGCTTTTTATATAATTACAGCGGTTAATTCTTGGTTTACTCTGTTTCTCGTTCACAATAGACAACAAAATGGTTTTGGCAGCACTTCTGTTTGAAGTGCTAAACTTTAAGCGCATAAAAGCACCTTGTCCTAACTAAGCGGTCCATTTGCATGGATAAGCGACCGTTTTATTCAGACTCGCGTTGAAAGAAACACAGCTAATATACTTTAGTATGAAATATTAAATTTATTACTGCAACGTAGTAACCTCGTATGCCATCAAACCTAGTCGATCTGTATTAGTGAATATTTTAGCGCTGTCGTGATTATTAATTCAATCCGATTCAAGTGTGAAGTTTCGATTTAAGATGCCGTATCCGTTCATGCAATTTGAAACACTTCTTGACTAAAATATTTTCTTTGACATATCAATATATTTTCATTGCAATTGATCTGTCTTTCCTTAACGTCATTATATGTAACGAACACTGCCCTTCGGTTCAACCCCTAAAATTATAGGTAGTTTTTAATTAATCAAATTCGTTTATTTATTGCATTTTAATCTATCAGTGAGTTAATTAAGTTAATTAAGTTGCCAAGGGGGGCAGGTTCACGTTAGGGTTTCCTGCTACTAACGGCTCATATCTCTTAAATCTTCCTACTTTCACCTCCACGTGGTGCACCCTGGTAACCTGAGCAACCTAGGTGAAGATGTGGTAACCAACCCATGTGGGATCCTTCGTCAGGGCCAACGAGAGAGGGAGCTTTGGTGAGGCCACTCTGACATATTCGGTTTAAGGATTCATCAAAGTGTGCGAGGCCAGGTGGGGTCTCGCATGTAGGAACGGTGGCGGAGAAGTACTATAAGTACCAACGGCAGCGCCCATACCCCCGAAGTGGGTTACGACTACCAAACAAAAAATCCCTAGCTTAGGGTTGTGCGCTGGGCTTGGAACCCGCCACATAAAAAACAAATAATCCAGTGAATATAAGATTGAAGCCTCGGATGAAATACCCCACAACTGTTGACGACAACCCCCGCAAACGTTATAAGGAACACGATTTAAGGATATGCACCTGGAATGTCCGGACCCTTAATAGGGAAGGAGCCTCTATCCAGCTGGTTGACGTCCGCGAAAAATATAAAGCTGATGTCACCGCACTCCAGGAAATGCGATGGACGGGACATGGACGCTCAAAAAAAGCTACATGTGACATCTACTACAGCTGCCATGTGACGAAGCGCAGACTCGGTGTAGGTTTTGTGGTAAGCAAACGACTGCGAGATGAAGTCCTGGGATTTAGCCCAGTCGACGACAGGCCTGCCACACTCCGCATTAAAGCAAAATACTTTAACATCAGCCTAATCTGCACACATGCTCCGACGGATGAGAAAGACGAAAACACCAAGGATGCCTTCTACGATCAACTAGAAAAAACCTTCGATCGATGCCCCCGCCACGATGTAAAAATTGTGCTAGGTGACTTCAACGCCAAGGTGGGCGAAGAAGGCATTTTTGAACCAACCGTCCTTAAGTTCAGCCTCCAAGAGCAGTCATCAGAAAATGGTTTGAGGCTGATCGACTTCGTCGCAGCACGAAACATGGTAGTTAGTAGTACTAGATTCCAGCATCCCGAAATTCATAAAGCCACCTGGCTGTCCCCTGATCATAAAACCAGGAACCAAATTGATCATGTTTTGATCGACGGCAGGCATGCATCCAGCGTGTTAGACGTACGTACAATTCGAGGTGCCAACATTAACTCGGACCACTACCTTGTTGTAGCTAAGGTTCGCACTCGCCTCAGTGCGGCAAAAAACGTTCGCTTTAATTCGCAGAGGAATCTTGACGTCGGAAAGCTACAATCGCTACAGACAGCTACCGTATTTGCTTCTCGGCTCTCGAATATGCTGACGGATTCTCCCCCTGATCTCGATATTTGCGCGCAGTGGTCGCTTATATCCCACTCCATGCGCACGTGATTGGCTATCACCGCCCGAAGAAAAACAGCTAGTATGACGAAGAGTGTCGCAACGCAGCTGCAGAGAAAGACGCAGCATACCAACTCATCCTGCGATCGGCTGCAACGCGAGCTGCTAAGGAGCGATATCGAGAGATGAGAAGGGAAGAGAAGCGTCTTTTTAGGCGCAAGAAACGAGAAGCCGAAAGGAGAGAATGCGAGGAAATCGAGATGTTTGGCAGAAGGAATATGGCTCGAAAATTCTACGAACGTGTGAGGCGCCACACGGAAGGTTTTAAGACCGGAACCAATTCCAATTCCTGCAAAGACGAAAACGGGAATTTAGTGACGGATGTCCAGAGCGTACTCACGTTATGGAGGGAACACTTCTCGAAGCTGCTGAATGGCGACAGCGCTAATGATAGCAATGAAGATGAACCCGACCCCACAGTTGCTGACGACGAACATGAAGTAGCGCCCCCCGACTATGACGAGGTCTTGCTAGTTATTAGGCGGCTCAAAAACAACAAAGCCGCCGGAGCTGATGGTATACCAGCGGAGCTATTCAAGGCTGGCGGCGATGAGCTCACGAAACGCATGCATCAGCTCATCTGCAAAATATGGTTGGAGGAATGCATGCCTAGCAACTGGAACTTAAGTGTGCTCTGCCCAATCCACAAGAAAGGTGATCCGGCAATCTGTGCCAACTACCGCGGGATCAGCCTTCTGAACATCGCATATAAGGTCCTGTCGAGCGTACTCTGTGAAAGTCTGAAGCCCATCGCCAATGAACTGATTGGGCCTTATCAGTGTGGCTTCAGACCTGGTAAAGGCACCATTGACCAAATGTTCACACTACGCCAAATCCTGGAGAAAACCCTAGAGAAACAGAGACATACACCACCTTTTCGTCGATTTCAAAGCCGCATTCGACAGCACCGTAAGGAGTCAACTGTACGCCGCTATGTCTGAATTTGGCGTCTCTGCTAAGCTAATTCGGCTGTGCAAAATGACGCTAAGCACCACCACTGGCTCAGTTAAAATCGGTAGTGACTTGTCCGAGCCGTTTGTTACTGAGCGAGGATTCAGACAAGGTGACTCCTTATCGTGTGTTTTCTTCAATCTAATGTTGGAAAAAATCGTACGTGCAGCAGGTCTAAATCGCACAGGCACTATCTTCCACAAGAGTGTCATGTTACTGGCGTATGCTGATGATATTGACATCATTGGCCATAACAGCCGCGCCGTGAGTGCTGCATTTTCCGGCTTGGAGAGAGAAGCGAGGCGAGTGGGTTTAGCGGTGAACGAGGACAAAACGAAGTACTTGGTGTCAACACACAAACAGTCTCAGCGTCTTGGACACCACGTCACTGTTGGCGACTACAACTTTGAAGTTGTGAAGGATTTCGTTTATCTGGGAACCAGCATCAACACCACGAACGATGTCAGCAAGGAGATCAAGCGAAGAATCACTCTTGCCAACAGGTGTTACTTTGGGCTTAGTATTCAATTGAGAAGCAGAGCCCTCTCTCGACGAACAAAAATTACGCTCTACAAAGCCCTCATCCTTCCCGTCCTGCTTTATGGTGCCGAAACCTGGACGATGACAAACAACGATGAGCGAGCTTTTGGGGGCGTTCCAGAGAAAAATTCTTCGAAGGATCTATGGTCCTATATGCGTCTGCGGAGAGTATCGGATCAGATGGAACAACGAGCTGTATGAGCTGTACGCCGACATTGATATAGTTCAGCGCATTACACAGCGGCTGCGCTGGCTGGGACATGTTGTGCGAATGGATGAAAGTGCTCCGGCGAAAAAAGTATTTGAATCGATGCCGCCGGGTGGCGGACGCAGGAGGGAGAGACCACCACTACGTTGGAAGGACCAAGTTCAAGAGGACCTGGCTGCACTTGGTGGTTGCAATTGGCGCCAGCGTGCTCGAAGCAGAGACGACTGGCGAAGGCTGATAACGCGGCAATGATCAGAAATGATTGTACGCCAATTATGATGATGATGAAGTTAATTAAAAGTATTCGTTTTTTATTCATTTCCATTTTAGTATTGGTTATTTATTGCATTTTAATCTTTCAATGAATTAATTAAAAGTATTCATTTTCTATTAATTTTAGTATTGTTTTGATGTATTATATTCAAGTGGGATTAATATTATCGGTATTGTGGGATTTTTTTTGTCGTATATTTGTATATTTATTTGAATAATTATAATAAATTTAATATATTTACATTTATTTTTTTATATAAAGTTCATAAATTTATAGTGTTAGTTTTATTTATAGAAAAAGACTTTTGATGTGTTAGATAATATTAAATAAATATAGCTTTATTGGCAAAGAACGTCTTATCTCTTGAGCTTTACAAAAACGGAAGGGACGATGTAAAAAGAAATAAAATTGACATTACAAAAATATGACAGTTTGATGGTAATGATATAGAAACGTCAAAACATAAACATATGATTGATGATGTTGCCATATCTTTAGAATGCATATGTAAATGATATTTCAACATTATTAAATTGATTAGATTTCTTATATATATATATATATATATATATATATATATATATATATATATATATATATATATATATATATATATATATATATATATATATATAGATATAGATATAGGTATAGATATATATATATATATATATATATATATGAAATCTAAATAATTTAATAAAACTAACACTATAAATTTATGAAACTTGTATCAAAAAATAAATGTAAATATATTAAATTTATTATAATTATTCAAATAAATATACAAATATACGACAAAAAAAAATATCGACTTATCTGCTCGGAATGGGTGGGTTATATGAAGGACTTATTCCCGGATGACCCGGCGCTGGATATCCCGTTCTCCGGATGCTGCGTTCAGTTTTCTTTTCACAACTTGGAGGTTGATGGCTGATTTCAGCAACTCCTGCTTCACAGCAAAATTCTACGCACACAAATTCACGTTCACTCTTCACAGCCAATTTTATTCATGCTTCACAGCAAATTTTATCTTAAATAAAAAAAACGGACTTCACGCTTCACAGCAAATTTTTCGAATTCAAAAAAGCGGACTTAACGCTTCACAGCTAATTTTACTAATCAATTCCTATCCTTCCATTATTTAATACTTAACCTTCCTGTTCAACTGTACAATGTTACATCGTCTCCATCTTCCTTTTTTTAGCTTCCGGTCCAACCTATGACTTCAGTCTTAGTTCACGCCACTAGCACCTAGCTTAGCAACAGCCGAGCTACGAGAGTCAAACAAGTAGCCTTTTTTACATTGGTGCTTGGGGCATGCTTACGCTTCTTTTGGGCCACCCCACTAAGTATTCGCTGCTCACCACGTCTTCCTGAGGATCCCATGAGTAGCTCCGATTGCGGTAACCTTGGTCTCAACATATCGATTATGCTTTTTCGCAATTCTAGTTGGTATTCCTCACCATTTCCATAATATTTTCAGAATCGAGATTCAACGCCGCCCTATTATGACTCTCGATTATCGTCAATATCTCCACCTCGCCCTCTGTAATTGGTACCGCGCTACTCCTATTCTTTTACTTGGTGGGCCTCCTGAACCAGTCTCCTGGAACCACCTCTTTTTGGAACAGCCCCCATCATGCCTCATGCACTACTTGCCCTTTGATCCTCCTCATCTTCTTTCCTGGGTGAGTGTTCTAGTTGCATTTTCTCTTTACTCACTTCCAAATGTCTTTATTTGTCAAATTCAATACTCCTTCTTTTCCTGTGCATCTTCTCAGGTGCATCACTTATACGCGCTATTTTTCTTTATTTCAAATAGTTACTCTTCACTTACAAACAAAATAAAAATTTTATATACAAGAAAAAAAAATTGTTTACTCTACATACGAGGTGTCATCAAAAAAGAACCGTTATTGTGTGATCAAAAAATAAAGTATTTATTTATTCATCAACAACTATCTTGTCCCCTTTAAAGTAATTCCCCTCAGATATAATACACTTATGCCAGCGTTTTTTTCAATCCTCGAAACACTTCTGCAACGCTTTTTTGGTATCGCCTACAGCTCCTGTTTCGATTTTTCTTTTATCTCCTCAATCGTAGCAAAACGCTTTCCTTTCATCGGTGTCTTCAGTTTTGGAAAGAGGAAATAGTCAGTGGGGGCCAAGTCCGGTGAATACGGTGATTGAAGGATGATAACGGTTTTGTTTTTAGCCAAAACAGCTCCTGAACGATGTCCATGCGACGTTGTTTTTGCTCAGAATTTAGCAATTTTGGAACCACCTTCGCTGCCGCACGTTTCATGCCTAAAACATCCGTAAAAATTGCTTGGCATGAGCCCAACGATATGCCAACATCATCAGCAACCTCTCTGATAGTGATTCGACGATTATCCAAAATCATTTTCTTCACTGCGTCAATGTTTTCATCGGTTGTTGACGTGCTCGGGCGACCAGGACGAGCATCGTCATTGACATCTTCTCGGTTATACCACAATTGAACTTGTGTTCTGCTCATAGTAGACTCGCCAAAGGCCACAGTCAACATTTCAAATGTCCTTGCGCATTTAATTTCATTTTTTACACAAAACTGAATACAGTTTCTTTGATCCATTTTTTCGAATAGTACAAAATCGAAGAGCACACCAAAACACGACTAACCTTTTTATCTGTCAAAAATAAACTGACAATCAACAATGGTTGGTATTGCCAACATATATAACAGACATGTGTACCAACATAACAGAAAAAAAATTCGAACATCGAACATACGTAACTCACGAAAAGATGAAAATAACGGTTATCTTTTGATCACACCTCGTATACCTATCTATATGCACCGATCAAATCAGTATACTTAAAGGAAAACAAAAGAACATGCAAGAACCTTAATTTATCATAAATATATTTTAGATTATTTATTTAGATTTATTTTTTTTCTTTTACTTAGTGTAGACTTGCTATTGTATTTATAAGTTAATAGGAGACCTTAGGGTGCTATATACTTGATAAATAAATCAATTCGGAGCAGATGTATTTTGGGCCTGCGTAGGGCAAGATATAATTGATCCAGTTGTTCTCGGTATTCTTATTAATTTGGTGATGTTGTATTCCCTTCAGAGGGCTTTTTAGCTGACCAAATCTCCGTAAGACAATTGGACGCACAACCATTTTGTACATCCATAGCATTAACTCTGGTCGAAGACCCCACTTCCTACTGATCATCTTTTTACATGAGTAAAGTGTAAACCCTGCTTTGTCTATCCATTGCTCCGTGTTAAATTTTCACCTCAGTTTCGAGACCATTACACCAAGGTACCTGGCACTTGACGATAGAGACAGAGCAGTTTTATTTAAAAGTCCCGTGCACCATGCAATTAATCTCGGCACGTCCCACGTCATCCGCATACGCCACCACTGCACTTACTCCCTTGTTTAGTTCTTTGAGGACGGCATCTACGGCACATAACCACAATAGGGGAGATAGTACCCTTCCCTGTGGTGTACTTCTTTTCTCATATTTATTTAGCATCTGCTACGAAGCTCCGCATTACCACCCTTGTTTTGGGCATTGCATTAAATTTCCACTACCTCATGAAAGGTTATCTCTGTCGATTTCCCTTTTAGGTAAGCGTGTTGGGCATTGGAAACATTATGCTCTACTTCCATCATTATATGGAGATCAAGTAGTATTTCGAAGGTGTTCAGAACAAACGAAGTCAGGCTTATTGGCCGAAAATCCCCGACCGATTCGTGACCTATTTTTCCTGCCTTTGGAATAAACACGACCTTTGCTCATCTCCACCTGGACAGAACGTAGTTGAGTGCAAGGTAGACTTTAAAAATGTCCTCCAGCCAAGGTATTACCCATTCCTGTGTAAGCTTCAGCATCATTGGAATGATCCTATTCTGTCTGAATCAGATCACAAGCCACCAATAATTTGCCGATTGTCCGGCGATTGCTTTTCCCTCCCCTGTACCATAATCGGCAAATGCAATTAGTGGGGCATTGCTACCACTGCCACTAATTGCTCTGCACAGAAAAACGTTAGCAACTATCAGCATCTGTTCCCACTTATGCAAACCTTGCACCTCTCTATGACCTCTCCTGACGATGCTATTGGATATTTCGTTTCTCATCCAAGCCATATTTAACACTAATCACTCAGAAGCACTACGTATTTCTGCCTACAGTAGAACTTACCCCTGCCCTTACTCACCGCGCTATTAGAGCTTGGCTACACATGCCCTAACCCGCAATGAGCCATACAACGGAAAATCACAACACAAAAAAACAAAATAGCAACTGCTACGAAAAATTTTAACTTGCCAATCCTAGTAACTATTCCTTCAGCAATTTTATAATTCAATAGATTTCGATTGGGCGCCATTCTGTTTATGTCCACTTTGTTATCGAATATCTGGCACGGACTCCCTGGTTAGCTCATTGTAATATATATCTATATATTTAGAGAGGGTTTCCCAACCCTCCATGCCAGATCGAGGGGCAAACATGAAATTTTCTTACAATAAACTAAATCCCAAATCTTTTTTTTCTTTTTTCCTCCATAATTTGTGCTTTTTTTAAACCGAATCACCTCCCGCCTCTCCTTCCCCCTCCAACCCAGTCCTTACTCCATTATATCTTATATTTAAATTTCTTAAATTTAGTTAATAATTTAAAATAATAAATACAAATATTTCTACCAACTGAACTTATCCAAGCAACACATAATGAACAAACGGACTTCAAGCTGCACAGCCAATTTTACTAATCAATTCCTATATTTATATAATTTAATACTTAACCTTCCTGTTCAACTATCCTCCGGTACATCGTCTCCAGCTATCTTTCTCTAGCTTCCTATCCACCCTATGCTTCCCAACGCTTACCTTCCGTCTTTGTTCAACCTACTAGCACCTATCTTAGCAACGGCCAAGCTACGAGGGTCTGGAAATACCATTTTTTTACATTCGAGCATTGACCACCCTCAATCCATTCAAATACGTCCACTCATTCACACTTCAAGCCTCTCAGTAGTCCAACTTTTGTATGCGAAAGCTCGCTCTTCGCCTCGCCTGAACATTCGTCATAAAAGTTTTCTACAACTCGCTCAAACGAATAGTTAAGATTAAAATCGAAAAAGGACAAGGAAGTTTGACCACAACTGGAAACGAAATTAACATAAAAAAATTAAAGAGATCAAAAACTTAACTATAATAAGGATTTCATTCTAAAACAGTATTTGGACCACATTGATTGATTAATTTGATTGTAATTTTTCTATCTTTGAATGTGGAATGACATGAATAATATTATATCCTTTATTTTTGAAATGTCCTTAAAGTGCTCTGTGAAATATAAAAATATGTTGACAATCCTAAATGTGTGTAGTTGTGCTCGCCATGAGGCGCGAATCATCGGCTCTCATGTACAGCTTTCGTAGCTTTTTGATAAAAATCAAATATTTTGGATATTTTATTTCGTTGATTTTATGTTTGTATGCGGCAGTAAATAACAAGCAATTTCTCAATTGTGCTTTGGCCGTGAAGCAATGAACATATGCGTGGATGCGTAGCAAATCCTCAGGGTATGCACATATTGGAATAAGTTGCATTTCCTCAGAAAAAAATATCCATAATAAGAATTAACTAATAAATTTTCTTGAGTAAAGACTTTTCCTTAACCAGCCTTTAATCCATTATTATGTTTTTCATTTTTGTTTGTTTTAAAATAACACTGCTAGTGGCAACAGCAAATGACCCCACTTACGAAAGCAAAAATAAAATGAGCTTTGACATATAATTTTGAGGAGTGTGCGGTAAGAGTGAAAACAACACGTACTCACCGTACCAAAATACATTTACAAGGTACTATTAATTGAGAGAGTGAGAGGTAAGCGGTTCCCAAATGTGTCAAATCTTTTCTCTTAACGAATGTTGTATTCGAGAAAAAACTAAAAAAGGGAAATATGCGGCTACCAAAGTGTAGTGAAAATCACATAAAAATAAATAATTAAACAATAATAAAAAGAACGAGTCCAGAAGTCTGAAGTCGGATTAGACCACCTTCGAAATACCCTTTACCTTTTCTTGTGCGTGCGAGTTCAACAATAGGGATGTTTTCTTCATACAGGGTGGCTGATGAAAGCCGCTACCAAAAAAAAATGTAATAACTTTTTTTCTATTTAATGAATCTGGTTTTTTTTTTATTTTGCAGATTGATTGTTAGATTTATCAAAAATGGATAACTGGGACACTGAAACAAGAATTTGGATTGTCCGCCGCTATCACGCACTGGAGTCCGTAGTTGCGGTTCAAAGGGAGTATAGGCGCACGTTTGGCGGCAATCCACCGAGCAGATGGACCATAATGAGACTTGTAAACAATTTTGCCGAGCATGGGACAGTCAACAGAAGACCTTACCATCGAAACCCTTCATTTCGGACGGAGGAAACAATTGCTGCAGTAGATGCTGCCATACAAAATAATCCAAGAGTTTCGACAAGAAGCTTATCTGCTCAAATGGGTATAAGCAGACAGTCATTGCAGTCAATTATGCATAAAGATTTGGACTTATTCCCATATAAAATTCAAATGGCCAACAAATTAACCGCAGCAGACTTCCCGATTCGCTTGGAATTTTGCCAGAAGATGCTTCAAATGGTGGAAGAGGACGGAAACATGATCAACTGTCTTTTTACGTCTGACGAAGCCCATTTCGATTTAAACGGCAAGATAAATAAACAAAATTGTCGAATATGGAGTGCTTCCAACCCACAGATACTCTATGAGACGGAATTACATCCACTTCGTGTTACAGTGTGGTGTACAGTTTCATCACGCTGCATTGTCGGGCCCTACTTCTTCGAAGAAAACGGTCACACCGTTACGGTTACTGGAGACCGTTAGTTGGCCATGTTGAGAGACTTTTTCTATCCAGAATTACGCCGAATGAGAATTGCTTTCAACTCAGTGTGGTTTCAGCAAGATGGTGCAAATCCTCACATAGCCCGGCCTGAAACAATTGCGGCTATTCCTGTCTCAACTCTCCAAGCAGTAATGAATAACTTTTTGATAAGATGCCGCAAATGCATCAACGAACAGGGGGGGCATTTAAATTCCATTATTTTTAAAACTAATTAAGCTACATCTCATAAAATTGAATGAGCTTTAACATTAATAAAAGAAAAATGAATTCCATACACTGAAAAAAAAGTTATTTGAGTTTCTTAATGTAGCAATATTCATCAGCCACCCTGTAAATCATCATTAGGAGCATATCTACGTTAATTTGCGGTACGGTACCTTGAATTGATTATAGCGACCCCATTTCTTGTGTATGGCTTTGTAGGATCCATATACGTACTAATATAAAATTTCATCAAAAAATATTGTGTAGGCCGAAAGTTATAATAATATGTCAATAGTGGGAGTGGCTTTAGAAATAACACGCCCATATTTGGAATGCATGCTAGTACAGACCCAGTGTATACATATACCAATTTGTTTTCATATATCATCACTAGAAGCATAGATAGGGTAATTGTCTTTAAGTGGGGTCCCCAAAGTTCATTATATGGGTGGGATCGACCCCGAATCTTATATATAGCATTTTAGGGTCCATATACATCCTTCCTCTGATCGACCCCGAATCTTATATATGGCCTTTGGGTCCATATATGTACTAATATAAAATTTCGTCCAAAAATATTGTATTGGTCGTAAGTTATAATAATATGTCAATAGTGGGCGTGGCTGTAAAAATAGACCATTTTTTGTGTGGTTTTTAATGTTAGTACCCGCAACATTCCTGTGAAATTTCGTTGAAAAATCTTTAATAGGAACCTAGTAATGATTTTTGGTTAATTGTGAGGGTGGCAGTAGCAAAAATCTGCCCATATTTGGAATGCATGCTAGTACAGACCCAGTGTATACATATACCAATTTGTTTCCATATATCATCACTAGAAGTATAGATAAGTTCATTATATGGGAGGGAGGCGTATCCCTCATGTGATCGACCCCCATTCTTGCATATGGCTATGTAGGGTCCATATACGTAATAATATATAATTTCGTCTAAAAATATTGTATATGTCGTAAGTTATAATATTATGTCAATTGTGGGCGTGGCTGGAAAAATAATACGCCCATTTTTTGTATGGTGTTTACTGTTATTACCCGCAATATTCTTGTAAAATTTCGTTGATAAAACTTTAATAGGAATCTAGTAATGATTTTTGGCTAATTGTGGGCCTGGCAGTAGTATTATGATCTCCATATTCTGCATACACACTATTGTAAATATATTTGTGCAAGTTTTTGTTTCGCTGGAATCAGTACGAGCGTAGGTAGGCTAATTTTAATTTTAGACCCGAAAGTTCCTTATATCAAAAGTGGGCGTGTCTTTTCTCTGATGAGCCCCAAGCTGTGAATATTTGTTAATAGTGGGCGTGGCAGTTAATATATTCCGCCCACTTCTTGCACAGTGTTTACTAGGACCCACATCTGCATAACTGCCAAATAATGTCACGATTCCGTCAATTGGACCGAAGTTATAGTCATTTTAAAAAAGGTGAAAAAAGTTCCTTATATGGGAGGTAGGCGGGGTCTTTGTCCAAATCGGCCCATATAGCAATCTGGCTACACTTTTGCAAAATTTCATAAAGATAGCTCTAACGGTGTAGAAAAAAAGTGGCCACAGACGGACAGACGGACTTAGAAAGTGATTCTGATCATATTTGTATATATATGTCCATACCTACCACGCCTCCTTCTTGAAATCTTGAACCCCTCTCAAAAGCACAAAATTAGTATACCCTATTTACCTTTTTTAAAGGTAAAGGGTATAAAAATGCTGAATTATCGTTGTGTTATTTGCTATAATAATACTCAGGAACTATGTAATACAGTTATTAATGTTGTTTGCCGCACTCAAACCGAGTAAGTACATTTTGTATTTAAATTTCTGTACATATAAAAATAATAAAGTAACAACTATAATCCTCTTCTCCTTTGTTTTTAAATAATAATAAATAAAATAAAACCAACAAAAATTAAGGGCAGCTGAGTTTTCACTTATTACGAAAACAACTGCAAGCCCCAAAAAAAGCCATACTGTTTATTCATTTTGACACTTCTGTAGATCGTGAAGGACCGACATTTGGAGAGCGGTCTTAATAGTACCTTGTAAATGTATTTTACACATAGACCATGTTTACATTAGCCCCAGAGAGACGACTCATTTGGACATGAGACCGCACTCTCATGTTCATACTAAAATGTTGTCTGAACACCGCCGCATCATTTTTACGTTTGCAAATTGTCAGAATATTTTATTTTCCTTCTAGCAACACAAATCTATAGCAGAAGAAAATTAATAATTCATTTAAAAATGAATGATAGTGCGGAAGAAAGTATTTGTGTTTTAACGTTATTAAATAATGCTAACGATGCTGCTTTGCAGATATTAAAAGTAAGTGAGACTTCCAAAAAAAGGCGTATTCATCAGACTTCGCTTTATAAAGCAATGGATTTTGCTCATATATATATGAGCTCCATTGCTTCTGTTCGATTCCAATTCATTATTTAAAAATAAACTTTATGTTTGCGTGTTGATACAAATATTACACCAGCAAATGTGAACTGAGTAAAATTTACATCAGCAAACGTAAAATAATCAAATGTCAAAATGAGTCCAGAAATTTTTATCAAAAGAAAAAATTTGGCTCACGTAACTTTTCTCCTCCCCACTTCCCTCTTTCCCTTCAAGAGATTCGTCTCAAAATAATTATTGGAATTTACTCTTTGAAGAAAAATATCCATGTTTATGGAAATGAGCAGAATATGCAACAACCTTTTCGGTTCTACTCACCTCTACGAAACAACTTTTTGTACCACAATTAAAATGAAACGTCGCTCCTTGTTGGCAGATGACCATTTGGGACCATGTTTACGTAAAGCTATAATTACATATTAGCCACCATATGGAAAGCTTGCCGTAAATATACAATGTCATGTTTCCAGCACGTCATCTGAAGAAATAAAAATAATAGTTACTATTCATGCAAAAAGAAATGTATTCGTCTGCATATATAATAACATAAAAATCTGCGAAAAGATCTCGAGTGTTTTAATGTAACTTATTTTAATATCATATGGAATATTGTTAATTATTCTCTTAATTGTGTTGTTGAAAAACATTCTTCATTTTGTTGTAAATAAACTATAGTATGATACGTGACATGACATACGTTACGTGACATTTTCCTTAATGATGAACTTAAAACACTGTTCATATTATTTTGAATAAAAGTTTTTATTGACTGGAAAAAAATCTTAAATTTTGAATTAGTATGTTCTTGTGAACATATGACTCTTTTCGAAGAAAATGCGGTTCGAGCTATTTTGATTCTAAAATTTTCATCACATGATATCCAATAAGTTCATGGGAGCCAGGGATATTTCGCACCTCCTTCCATTTCTGAATTTACTATGGAGAAAACTCTTCGATCTGCTCATCAGAAATATATATTAAGTGAACACCATTAATGTGGTCTCGAGCACATTAAAAACAAGCATTATGTAAAACAATTTTTTTTTATAAGGGTATCTGGCAAACTTTTCTTTTAATAACAGCTCCTACTCCATCCACTGCACCTTCACAATGAGAACTTGCAAAGTAGTCTTAAGATCTTATCTGAAATAGTTAAGTAGGATGGAGTTATTTTGAAAGGTTATTTATATTGCCACACATGTTCCAATCTTCTCAAATATTCATCAAGACAATAAAAAGTGTGACAGTAGAAGGCACAAAGGTCGCCATGGACACCTGTGTAGCATGAATTACTGAGGATTGCCAACCATTTTCAGCCATTAATGATTCTGGCTTCGTAAAGCTCGCAAAGTTTTTTTGGAGAATAACTTTCATATAAGCTGCAGCAGCCATTTGTTTGCAAACATCTTGGAGCACTGGAAAACCTTGTAAACCGCTGAGCTGACAGAACTTGCAGAGGCATGCAGAAAATTTGTAAAATTCTTCAGAAAAGTCAACTTGCAGCACCAGTTATCAACTTCCTTAGGTTAGGTTAGGTTAACATAGCAGCCGGTACACGGACCAGCTCACTCAGACCACCATTGGTCAATTGTGATACCACCGCGTAACAACGCACCTCCGATTCACTCGTCGAACCATTTCGACGCCCTAATAAAGCGCAGGTTTTATTTGACCTTCGCGCTAGACACTTCTGTAAGAGAGCTAAAAGCGTATTTGCCCAAAGAGCCCGCTCTGCTTCTGCCCAGAGCGGGGCAACTACAGAAGAGATGTTCCACAGTCTCCTCCTCCTCCTCATCCCACTTATGCAGTATTCATGAGAGAATACTCCCAGCCTGAGAGCACGTCTGCCGAACAGCCAGTGACCAGTTACACAAGCCACGACCTTAGGGATAATCACACTCGACAGGTCAAGCAAGTCTCTAGAAATCCTTCTATTCAGTTCCGGCCATATTAGCCTAGTCGTTAAGCAATTGCCCTCTTGTGCCCAAGACCCGTTGGTCTCACGTACGACCCTATCCTTCAGCATCAGTTTAAAGGTGGCAATTGGTATTCCAACCTCGCATCTGTCCGTGCATAAAGGAAGTTTGGTGCCCCGTCTGGCTAACCCATCAGCCCTACAGTTCCCCTCAATATCCATATGTTCCGGAACCCATATAAGGCGTACCCTGAAAACGGTACTGATATCATTTAGGGCTGCCCGGCAGTCCTGAGCAACCTTTGATTTCAGTGCAACCGATTTAATTGACTTGATGGCCGCCTGGCTACCCGAGTACATATTTATAACATTCTTTGTTACGGCATGCCTATTTAAGTAGACGGCTACCTCCTATATGGCTAGGACCTCTACTTGATAAACACTGCAGTGGTGGGGGAGACGGAAAGAAAGCTCCAGTCCCAGTTCTTTTGAGAAAACTCCAAAGCCGAATCTATCGTCAAGTTTGGATCCGTCGGTGTAGAAATTCAGTTCCGCCCTTCTCCATGGCATGAGTGTTTGCTACTCTCTTCTTTAAAGGAATATGTGTCTGGAAGTGCCTATCAAAGTTGAGATTAGATATAGAGTGGTCAATGTGTTGGTTAAAACTACTGCAGGTATGCACGATAGTCGAGTGACCAATCTGCCGATCATGCCATAACGCCGCACATTTCAGCCTTAGTGCTGATGCGGCGGCCACTTGTTTCCCTACCAGCTCTAATGTAGGGAGGTTGAGTATCACTTCTTATGCTTTAGTTAGAGTGGTCAATAAAGCACCAGAAATGCACAGAAAAGCCGTTCTTTGGATCTTGCTCAGAAGCATCAATTAGCTTTGTTTCTGAGTGGCTGGCTACCATACCAGTATTCCATATAGCAATATATGTCTGACCACCGAAATACACAGCCAGTGCATAACTCGTGGGGATAACCCCCATCTGATTCCGACCACTTTTTTAAATGTGCACAAAGCAATATTGGCTTTTCTAACTCTTTCTTCAGTATTGGGTTTTCAGGTGAATTTCCAATCTAGTACTAGTCCCAAATATTTGAGTGTCTCCCTCATCGGAATTTCCACACCTTTGTATGTTAGCGGGGAGACCGTCGGAGATCTATTTTTCTTGAAAAAGAGGATTAATTCCATTTTATCGGGGTTTAACTCTAATCCCCTTATTCCCGTCCAACAAGTAAGCATGGCCATGCTAGAGCGCAAAATATCCATGAGTGTTTGGATATTTCCCTCTAATCACAATTGCCAAATCGTCAGCATAGGCGATGACGTGGCAACCGCCTTCTCTAGGGCTAGCAGTAAGAAATTTACCGCCAAATTCCAGAGTAGGAGGGAAAGAACACCTCCCTGAGCAGTACCTCTGCAGACCTGTCTGCTTAAAGTGTAGGTACCTAAGCTGGCAGTTACCTTTCTGCTGATGAGTATAGTCTCTATTAGCGTAACCACATTAGGATCAACGCCCAGAGCTTTTAACGCTCCCGTAATGGCGTTCGCAGTTATGTTGTTAAAGCGCCTTCTATGCTAATGAACGCCGCCAGTGCAAAATCCTTCTGCTGGATGGCTTTTTCCACTATACCAATTAGTACGTGTAACGCCGTCTCTGTCGATTGCCCTTCTGGCATGCTTGCTGTGCCGAGGAGATTGTACCAGTTGGTATAACTTCCCATAAGTGTGCCTCCACCAATCTCTCCAATGTTTTTAGGAGTAACGACGTGAGACTGATTGGTCTGAAGTCTTTAGGATTTACATGCGAGGACCTGACCACTTGGGTATGAAGGAAACCTTCATTTCTCTCCATCTTAGCGGAATATAGCCCAGGTTAAGACAGCTTCTAATTGCAGCCACAACCCAGAGCGTAATTATGTCCCGTGATTGTTGCAATTCTGCTGGGTAAATACCATACGGACCTGGAGATTTGTATGGACCAAAGGTGTTAATGGCCTACTCAACTTTCTCGACTGTAATTATCGTATTTCCTATCTCAGACTGCCTGCTCCTAGATGTGGAGTTATTACCCTCCACCGTGCTACTACCTGGAAAATGCGTATCTAAGAGAAGAGCCAAAGATTCCTCGCTCGATTCGCTCCACACATCACCCGAACATTTTAGGTAGCCCAGGTTGTGTGGTGTCATCGCTAGGATTCTTCTTAGTCTAGCTGCTTCCGATGTTTCTTCCACATCCCTACAATAATTTTGCCAGGATTCTCGTTGCTTTTTTGTATAATTTTAGCTCAGGCTTCCCAGTCCGCGGGCAGACCCGAAGTTTTACCCCTGTTGAATAACCGCCTATTAGACTTCGTAGATCCATCGACCATCAAGGTGGTTTATTCTTTTCTCTCAGTTTTACAACCGGGCGCCCGGCTGTCAGTGAACTATTAAAGGCCCTGGTTACCTGAATTTTCAGCCCGCCTAATTCCACAGTGGCAGTGAGGCCGTGAGAGTCTTCCTATACTTTCCCCAGTCCGTTCTCCGTATATTTCTATATGTCTTAACTGGAGATAGTGGGAAGTTCAATTCAAGTAGGAATTTTCATTCTAAACTCTCCATTATTCGCGAAATGGATCAAAGGTTAGGGTAATATCTAACACTTCCTTTCTATTCTGTGTTATAAAAGTCGGCTCTGCGCCTAAATTTAGGACACTAAGCTTATTTTCTATAATAAAGTCTAAAATTGACTTACCTCTTGGGTTAGTGTCGGCATATCCCCACAATGTATTGTGAGCGTTCACATCGCGGGAGACAACCAAGTTCCTGTTGGCTGCGGCTGTTCCATCACCAATGCCCGAACCTCCTTTGGTGGGGCGTCCTTATCATAGAGCATATATGCAGAGGCTACCAAGAAACATCTATTTTGCAGCTCAATGCTTGCCGCCACTGTATCGCCAGTGTTAGTGTTATCCTTTGCTAATATACAAGCACTAGGCTTACCTGTGCTCTGAGCGGTTATCAACTTGAAACCTCTCATCTTTAGACCGCAGATTTTGTTGCCGCATATCCACGGCTCTAGGGTGAGGGCCACGTCAAAACTACCGGAACCCAGGCGGACCATCAAATTCGCGGAGACGAGTTTAAAATGATGGAGGTTGATTTGGATCAGCTTCATAGGAATCTGTTCTTCTTACCTCCACCATCGTCACGTGCGTCTCCTCCTTTGACCGACACTGGTCAGCTGCTCTGAGTCAGACGACCTTTGGCTGCTGGGCAACCCTTCTTCACCACCGCTACACACGCTAGCTTTGTCACCCTCTATCTCCTCCGGTTCCAAAGCTTGTTCGTCGTTGCGGTAGATCACACCGGTTGCGTCAACGAACTCGAACCTGACTACCCCTTTTCTCTCTGCCAGTGGGGCAAGGGACTCGGCGTTGAGCATTAACAAGACCTGTCTCCTACCTTCTGCTGGCTCCTCAAGCTTCGCCACTCTCCAGTTATGGGTTGACTGGTGTTGATTGCAAGATCTAAAGATCTCCTCTATTTTCGACGGTTCAGCTGGCGTAGTCGGGATCCAGACCCGGGCTCTGGGTCTGCTGAGACCTTATTCCCTTCAGACGGATTCAAGCCTAGCTCCCAGCCAAATCTCGCCAACCTTGCTTACCGCGATCTTGTAGAGTTTTGCTGACCTGCAATCATCACATGCGATGAGCTTGGCCCTGCCCTGATACCAGCCCGCATCGTGACAGAAAGGGGGGTCTAGGGTTTTCCTCTAAGACTTGGAGGTAGACTTCGGCCATCGCATGCTCCACCCACCTCCACTTCTCTTTGGGTAGGACCTCTTCCTCCTCCTTGCGGTCTATGGTTGCCAGCATCCCACCTTTCTAAACTTCGCTGTAAGACGGGTATTTCTGGCCACCGACTTTTTGTCTTTTAGCGACCTCACCCGTCTCTTCAGCCGAACGTTGCCTCTTTTGGACTGTACCCGCGGGTTTACCCAATCCGGATAGCATACCCCTTACCCACTCTACCGATTTGGCCTGCTCCTAGTGAGCTGGTCAGTAGGTAGAACCTCATATTTCGCCATTACCCTCATGGCCGCCTTCTTGTCGTAATACTCAGTCTTGTGACTCCTCAGTCTAGATCCGTAGTGTTTTGTTATGAATAGCAGGGTTACCTCGGGCAGAATGTGACTATTCGCCACGCACTATCGGTCTAGATGGGATAGAGGCTAATGTTCCTAGAACTATAATCGCATATTCCCATCCTGCGAAACTTACGCTTTTACACCCCATCAACTTCCCTAAAAAACGAATGCCCCACGCAACGGAATTCGAGCTTTACTATGTGTAAGTCAATAGTAGACAACTGGTTCGAAATTAACGAGACACTCAAAGAAAAGGAAGAAAACCAACGATTATTACTAATAAGTTTTTCAGCTTAAAGAGCTAATTGACTTATGCAGTGATTTTCAAATAATATTTAAGAAATTACAATTTTCCGTCTTTATGCTTCGTAATATCATCAATTCAAAAATTAAGAACTTGTGTGTTCCTAAAAATCCAGATGTAGCTGCCATTTTGTCATTGAAAGAAAAATTTATTAATAACGTTGATAAAACTTGGACTGCAAATCTGAGATTATGGCAAAAAACTGCTTTCTTTTTATATCCACCTATTTTACATATGCAACAAGAATTTTTGCATTGACAATTTATATAAAATTACTTCCACATTACCATCACCCAGTTCCATTCCAGACAGTCCATGTACATCTTATTCTGATTTGCAATTTTCATTTACTGAGAGCATCCAATAGGCTCGGATTCAGAATCTGCAAATCAATCGCCATTTCAAAAAGATGTTCCGTTTTTTTTCCTGACTTATTTAAAAAACCAAATTGAGCACTATAAAAACACCTACAGAGGATATAGATAGATATTGTAAGGAAAATGTTGAAATAACTGATGACTTAGATTTACTCAAATGGTGGAAATTAAATGAAAAGCGTTATCCATATTTCTCTAAACTTGCATTGCAAATTCATTAAATTCCTGTTCCCAGTGCAGCCGCTGAACGAACTTTCTCATTGGCTGGCAACGTAATAACCGAAAAGAGAATCCGACTTGGTCCAAAATCTGTAGATAGCTTTTAATTTCTGCTATCATACTTCCAAAATTTTCAAAACTTCAACTTATCAACATTTTTTTTTATCAATTAATATAATGAAATATGAACTGCATTTTTTATGTTATAAAATTAATTTTTTTTGTTTTGTTTTTGTGGAATACTATACTTACTTTCTTCTAAGTTATATGTAGAAAGATTAAATATCAAAATAAATATGCTTTTGTTGCTATTAAATCATTTAACTTTTGCTTCTATTTCTTCTCACTCATTCTCTCTGTCCCACTCGGCCAGAACATGCAAAAATTCATACGCTTCCATTTTTGCTCTTTGTTGAGGCTAACGAACAAACACCCGACTTGATTGATATGAGACCGATGAATAAATCAGAGAGCCAAAAAGAAGTACATGGTTAGATTGATTTAAAATCAACAGCAAACCTGTGTTGTTCGAATAAGTTTGATCGTTTGAATGCAAAGGCATGTTTTTAGGAAGGTAATTATCACCATATGAATCATTTTGCAATCACCCGTTGCCGTTCTCTGATACACACACATGTTATGTGGCATCTCGTTAGTAAGCCGGATGTGTCTTCGCCGATTTTCGTAGGCTTCAGATACGGTCAGCAGATATTCTTGCATGTAAATGTTTTTCACTATATAAAAACTTACGTAATCTACAACAATTGACTTTGCAAGGAGGTGCACTTACGTTTACAGACGTGATGTGACAAACTTTGAAACATAAAAAATAATAAAATTTTATAGTTGATTTGACCCAACTACATTTTTTTTAAATTATTCGCTTTAAACTTGTCTTACCTTTAAATTTACAATCACTTGGACCCTATAACGAAGAATTAATGATAACAACTGATGTTTTGGAGCTACGAACGTGACAGAATATCAATGAAAAAAAATTGTTAAAAGAATGTAATATTTTATACAGCACTGCATTTATATATATGCAGTTTAATGCAACTATGTACTCGTATGTTATAAGGATTATCAACTGAACTGTCAATAAATACTTCTCTCTTCAAGAAAACACTAGCAAAACTTGAATAACTTTAAGGGATTTTAAAAGAGCTCTATTTTGTTGTGTTTAAAAGAGCTATATTGTGGGTAATAGTAAAAAAAATATTTTATGAACTATAAGCTTTCTTATAATTTAGTTCTTAATGTATCTATCAAATAAGAGGATGAAGAAGGAAAATAAATATTGCTTTCTCGTAATAAAATTTTTAATTGCAGCTTCAGCGGGATTTTACAACCAATACATAAAATGAAATTACATATTTCTTATTCTATATCCATTTTGCCTACAGGAGAATGTTCCTTTTGCTTCAGTGATCTAGATTTAAATTTCCGTGTTTCGTATTGACCAGCATACGACACAGTTTCATTTTTATTGTTTTGTAGAGCAGTATCAGAAACGATATTGTATACACTAAGCGCTTGGGTAACTAGAGAACTAATATCACCGGGTTTCGCTGGAAGAATTAACGTGTTGTTAGTTTTTGCTAAGTTTTTGAAAGCTGCAATGTATTGTTCAGCTAGAGTTAATGAAGCGGCATTTCTTCCATCCTGAAAGAGTAATGTAATATACAATATTAACAGAATTTTAATAACAGTATTATTAAAAATGTTTTAAATATAACTGGAATGAAAAATGAGAACAGCCATGAGTTCCCCTTGATTTCGTAAATTATTCTCAAAAAAACTATTTAAAAACCCTGGAGAAACTATAATTTAAGCAAAATTCTTGAAGATTATTGGCTGATCAGTACTCACTTAAAAGAACATTGTCTGCTGTTGCTGATATAATAACAAAATGTAGTATTACACATTTTTCAATACTACGTAATGCAATTTTTAAGGAATAATAATCTCCAAATATTAAATTAAGATGCATTCAAATTTATAGCAACACTATAAATAGAAATACCAAAAATGGGAACTAAGGCTCTAGTGACACACACTACACCCAATGGACAATGCATTCCATAAACTATCACAATTTTACATTGCCTTTCTGCTTCTATTGCAAGTTTTGAGTGTAATGTATTTAACATTGGAGACCAGTTCCGTCCTTACTCCAAGGGCACGTGGGGAACAAGCAAAGGCACGTGGGGAAAATTAAATAATCAAATTAAAAAGCACATTGGTTTCTTAGTTCCGCGTGCAAGTAAACACATATGCAAAACTATCCCTTCTAGCGATCACCTTCGTTAGTGCCAGTGTTGCCAAATTATTATTATTATTATTATTTAACAGGCTAAAATAACACCGTGCCCTAAGAGATCTATTGTGCAGCCTCGTACGCAACTAAAATAATCCTAAACTATTTATAAATCTCGTTACTGCTGTGGGCTTAATTTTAACTAGGTGATTTTGGAGATAAGAACCTGCTGCCTAGGTAGTTATGTCTGCTTTTTGAAACCGATGGGCAAGTGCATAGAATGTGTTCTGCTGTTTCTTGCTCCTCTTGACAGAGTCGATAGGAATCGTCTTCTACCACCCCTATGTGTCCTGTTAAAAGTTCAGTATAGAGTTTAATGTAATTTTTGCTGAGGTTTACAGCAGCGGTAATTGTCTTTAAGTGGGGTCCCCAAAGTTCATTATATGGGGGGGATCGACCCCGAATCTTATATATGGCTGTTTAGGGTCCATATATGTACTAATATAAAATTTCGTCCAAAAATATTGTATTGGTCGTAAGTTATAATAATATGTCAATAGTGCGCGAGTTACGTCCGCATACCATATATATATATACATACTTATATACATACATATATACAAATTCATATTCTTCTATGCAATAGCGTTATCGCTTAGTTTTTTTATTGCATAGCAGATGGTGTCAAATTCAGTTAAGACTCCAAATGCAGAATGTGCTTAGTAGCACTTTTGTTTAAGAAAAAAAAATAATAATAAAAATAGTGATTAATAACTGAAGTTATTGAAAAAGAACAAAAAGTGAACCTTTTTTTTATCAAAAAGAAAGAACTTGGTACACACAGTAATTATAACTGGTAAAAATTACAAAATGTGAAATATCCAAAGTTTAATAATTATATGCGGAGATCCAATCGATTCGACTTAAATCGCCCGATAAGTAAATATTTGGAAGAAGAAGAAATGGACGAGCTACAAGAGATGATTCGGCAACTTGAAGAGGTAATAAGAAGGCAGGAAGTGCAAATCTTATTACAAGAACAGCAGCAATTCCAACAACACCAACAACAACAAGTTGAACAGCAACAAATTCAGCAACAACAAGTACAACAAATGCAGCAACAACAATTGGTTTTGAGTCCATATAATGTCCTAAGGCAATTTAGACATCTAAATTCATTTGGCCGATATAGGGAGAATAATTTGCTAGCATTTGTTCGATCAGTGGAAAGATGTATACAATTGTGTGGTAACAACTCTCAACTGTGCAACTTTGGAATCCACATTGTGTTGAACGAGAAACTAGAAGGTAATGCAGCGAGATGTGTTCGACAACTAGGTGAAAATGCCAACTGGGAGACGATAAAACAACACTTGAAGCAGCAGTTCCAGCCTCAAGGCAGCTATGCAGAAATCTTCAACAATTGTAGGAAAGCCAAGGTCAGTAATTTAAGGGAACTTTTTGTCGAATTTAAATCGGCTAGTTTTTTAATTAATGAATTATACGAGTTTGATGATACCAAACCCAACATATATAAACCTGAAAGTGTAGAAAGAGATTTGAAGGAAATTTTGCTAGAAAAAATCGATGGCGGCATTAGAGCTCATAGAGGCGAGAATGCTAGCCTTTCAGATTTATACAACAAGTATGCTAGACTTAGGCTCCTAGAAGATAAACGAACAATAGCTTATGTTCATAGAAAACCTTCAAGGCAGGGAAACAACAATAGTTATTCATACCAAAAGCAGTCAAATATTAATAGTTATTTTAAAAATAACAATGAAGACAATTTGAAGGGAAATCAGAAACAGAACCAATATAACGAACCTGGAAATAACGATAATAGGCCGAATTTCGGAAAAAATAGCGGAAGTTATAGTAAAAGTGATCATAGATACGAAAGCTCTCAACATAGTAATTTCAACAGAAATAACAGCGAAGGAAATAACATTCATAATGCTGGTAGTAGACAGAAATAGTACTAACTATAACAATCTTAACAATAACGGTAACAGATACAATAATTCATCAGGTCAGACAAGGAATTCGTAGATGAGTGTAGATCAGAACCAAAGTTTAGGTCATGTATCTACCAGTAATAATTTAATGGACATAGGTAATGGGGAGGAAAGTGAGGTAAATTTTTTAACACCGCCTCAAGGCCTCAACTACCCATAATAACAATTACAATAGGGAAGCAAAGAATTAGGTGCCTGATAGATACAGGGTCAACGACTAGTATTATAAAACCATCTATATTAGTCGAAAATTACCCAAAAGAAAAACTCTTAAAGCCTCTTTATTATAGAAATCTAAACGAAATTAACAATATAAAATTTAAAATAGTAACGCCTTTTCCAAAAGAATTTAATTGTAGAGGAACATTAAACTGGAAAGTAATAGACTTTTCCAACGAGAAATTCGAGGCAATTATAGGGCTAAACTTTTTAGAACCCTTAAAAACAAAGATAGATAACGAGCACCAATATGTTGAAGTGCTGGGAAGCAAAATATTTTTTGAAAACTCTAATTTTCCCTACATGGTCGAAAATATAGGTGTAATCGAATCTAACTCAGACGTAAATATTCCTAATGTGTTGGATTTTAGTCATTTAAATCAGAATTTAAAGACTTTTTTTATAAGGAAGGAGACAATCTTTCTGCCACAAGTAAAATTCAGCACGAAATTATCACCACAATAGATAAACCACTATACTCGAAAATATACCGATATCCACATATCCATGAGAAGGAAATTCAGACACAAATAGGAGAAATGCTAAAGCAAAACATTATCCGAGAAAGTAATTCCCCTTATAACAGTCCATTATGGATTGTCCCTAAAAAATTAGACAAGTCAGGTAAAGATAAATGGCGCCTTGTAGTCGATTACCGTAAATTGAATGAGTATACGGTGGATGACAAATTTCCCATCCCAAATCTAAATAGTCTTTGGATAAATTGGGAAGGTCACAATATTTCACCACAATAGACCTTGCCAAAGGATTTCACCAAATTCTTGTAAGGGAAGTTCATTCGTATGCCTTTTGGACTAAAGAATGCACCATCGACCTTTCAAAGGCTGATGAATTCTGTTCTTCCCGAATTTATAAATAAAACTTGCGTTGTGTACATGGACGACATTTTAGTCTTTAGTACCTCACTGACGGAGTACATTCAAAGTATCAGACAGATATTTGAAGCTCTCAGAAAATCCAAATTAAAAATACAAATAGACAAATGTGACTTTCTTAAGAAAGAAGCGCAGTTTTTGGGACATATTTTAACTGCAAATGGAATCAAACCAGATGCAAACAAAGTTACAATAATACAGGAGCTGAAGCTTCCCAGTACCCAAAAACAAATCAAATCGTTTCTAGGCATGACCGGATTTTATAGGAAATTTATAAAAGACTATGCTAAAATTGCACATCCTATAACAAACTTTTTAAAAAAGGATCAAAAAGTCAATACTGATGATCCGAATTATATTGCCGTCTTTGAGAAATTAAAAGAGCTCGTAACAAATTCTCCTATCCTAAGATATCCAAATTTCTCTAAACGTTTTAAAATAGTAACCGATGCCAGCAACTTCGCTATTGGCGCTGTCTTGACTCAAGATGGTCACCCAGTAGCATATGCATCGAGAACGTTAAACAAACACGAAACAAACTACGCAACAATTGAAAAAGAATTGTTGGCGATAGTTTGGGGTGTTAAATATTTTAGACCATATGTCTTTGGAAGGGAATTCGAATTAGAGAGTGATCACCAACCACTTAATGTGGCTTATGATCAAATATTCTGGAAGAGATATTAGTCCCAGACTACAAAGGTATTTGATCGATTTAGGTGAATATAATTTTAAAATAGAATACATAAAAGGGAAATGTAACTATATTGCAGATTTTTTGAGCAGAATTGACTCGGAGACAAAAGAAATCAATATATATATATATAAATACCACTGATTCAAGTATCAAACCACCAGCAGACTTTCGAGTTAATGTCATCATTAACGAGTTCGGAGGCGACGATACAGATAGCGAAAATGAGTCTATGCAAGTGCAAACTATCCACTCTCAAGAGCAGGATCTCAATGATCACATACCTATACTAGATTCTATAGTCAACCGATTTAAAACACAAATTGTTTTAAAAGAATTAAAAGATGTTGAAACAGAAATAGTGTTCAATAATAAAAGAATTTTCATTGATAAAAACGACATTGCTAACGAAAATGTTATAAATATTATAAGACGAGAAATATCAAAAGGCAAGATTGGAATATATTCTGAAATAAGTGACCACGAATATAATAAAGTACAAAAAATAATAATTAATGAATTTTCTACGAATGAAGTGAAATTTGTAAAGTGCACCTATTTTGCGAAAGATATAGAGAACAACGATGAACTTAAAAAACAGTTAGCTTTGTTCCATAAATAGAGAACATAAAAAGTAAAATCTATAACCCTAATCTCAAAATTGCCATAAATAAATTAATAAATAATTGTAATATTTGCTCATCAGCAAAATATGACAGAAACCCGATCAAAAATAAATTTAATTATACAGAAACACCTTCTGCTATAAATGATATAGTACATGTAGATAGTTACGTAAATAGCAAAAACTCATTTGTAGTCTTTATAGAAAAATTTTCTAAGCATTCTGTCTGTTTTCATTTGCCAGATAGAAACAATATTACGATCATACAAAAAATCAGAGATTACTTATCAATAAAGGGAACTGTTAAAAAGTTTGTGTTTGACAACGAGTTTAACTCAAAAACTGTAAGGGATTTTTTAACAGGAGAAGGAATCCAATTTCATGCAACTAAACCAAATAGCCACACAAGGAACTCCGATGTGGAACGGCTAAATAACACTTTAACCGAAAGACTTAGAGCATTAAATCTTGAAGAAAATTTACCAATACAAACACAAATATCAAGAGCAATAAAATTTTACAACAGTTTCCACAGCACCATCAAATGCACTCCTTTTGATGTAATTAATAATAAAGTCGATCATAAAATAATTAAGGATAGGTTAGAGGAAAGAAAACGAAATATGTTAAAGAAAAGAAATGAAAATAGAGAATCATACGTTTAGAATAGACAGGAGGGCTATATAAAAAAATTACGCAAATTTAAGGCACAAAGAACAACCTAAATATAGAAAAACCAGATTAGAAAATGTCCATGAATGTAATATAAAACGTCCTTTCAAATTTTCAGATGCTCAGCATACTAACGATACTATTAATGGTAATACCCCCAACTAAAGGACTACTACAATTAAGCGCGATTAGTGAAGAAGCAGGATTCGTCAAAATAAAGGCACGGAAAGTTGAAATAGTAAATCAGACTTCCACAATTCTCCATATGATTGATACCAAAGAGCTAAGCTCTATTTTAAATCAAATCGAGAACAATGTTAGAACTTTAGATCTTCATAATAAAGGAATGATCGAAACCGAAATAGCAACAATAAAATCCAAACTAAAATCTATTACCCCTATTGAATCTAGGAAGAAACGAGGATTGATTAATGCTATGGGTAATGCTTATAGATGGGCATTTGGGATAATGGACGACGATGACCGACAGGAAATTCTTGAACATCTTGCTGTCATTGATAAAAACAATCATAATGTAATAGAAACTGTTAATAAACAAATTTACATAAACACACACTTTACCGAATCGATCCAAATATTAAAGTCAGCCATAGAAGAAGACAGGGAAAATATAAAAAATACTGTAGATGAAATAAGGAAAACACACAATGAAATTGCACGACGACTTTTATACAGCGACCAAATGTTTAAACTGACATACCTCAAGAACAAGATTGATCACATTCAGAATAATATTGCGTCTGCTAAAGAACATATTGTCCAACCAAGTATACTTACAGCTGAAGAAATAGATAGGTTCGAAATAGACTTCTTCAAACTTAAGCTAATGAAAACCGATATATTAAGTTACAAAGAAGGTTTGTTGATTGTAGCAATTAAAATACCGGATAGTTATACAGAAGCCGATCTTAAAATTATTGTACCTCTCCCTAATAAAAACAATATGGAAATTGACCAACCCAATAGTTATATAATTGAAGTTCAAAATAATGTACTAAGCTATGAAGAAAATGTATACTTGAAAAATTTAAAGAAAAGTAAACACTTTACAGCCTCTAATAATTGTAAATTTAGGTATAATAACAAAACTCATATCGAAGAATTTGAAGATAATATAATCTTAATAAAAAATGCTGTTAATCTAAAAATAAAACAAAATTGTGACAACAGAAATATATCTATAAACAAAAATTATCTTATCACTTATTATAATTGTAAAATTAAAATAAAAAATGAAAAATTTCCAGAAAACAGTGATACAAGATAAATATTTTTATCCAAGTAATAATCCCATCCAATTTGATATAAAGCCGATAAATTTTGAAACATTAGAAATAAGAGATCTCTCAAATATTAAAGAAATTCAAGAATTAAAATTTCACAAAAATATTTCTTACGGTATAAGCATGACTTTGGTAATCGGTATAATTTTAGTTATAATTTTTATTATTATTAAGGTGAAAAAACGCACCAAAATTGTTAATAAAACTGAAATCATAAATAAGCCAGCAGCAGAAAATTTTGAATTGTCAAAAATAAAAAATAAATATGGCATTAAGTAATAATGTACAGTAATAAGTATATAAAATTTAATTTTACGAGATCCAGGAGAATCTCCAATCAAGGGATGGAGGAGTTACGTCCGCATACCATATATATATACATACTTATATACATACATATATACAAATTCATATTCTTCTATGCAATAGCGTTATCGCTTAGTTTTTTTATTGCATAGCAGATTTTTTTATTTTTTTTTATTTCAAGAATTTATTATTTATTGAATTTGCTTAAATTAAGCCTAACAATAAGTATATCAAATCTTAAAACTAGTCACTAAAAAATAATTTTAACCCAAATTGTATTTGGCCATCAAAATTTCGGTTCTGCTTCGCTCTTCAAAAGGCCGGAAGGTCTCTTCTCTGCAGGCGGGATCGGCTTATCGGTTTTGCGAGGGATTTAGCTAGTGGATTCGGGTGATTTTTCAGTTTTGCTATGTATATCTGCTTTCTAGCATTTATTTCTGTGATAACTGTTGGTATTTTCAGGTCTTTGTGAATATTTTCGTTACGCATGTACCATGGAGCACCTGTTATTAACCTAAGTATCTTCGACTGAAACCTTTGGATTATGGCAATGTTAGAAGCGGATGCATTACCCCACAGTTGAATCCCGTACAACCATATCGGCTTAATAACTGCATTGTATAGGAGGCTTTTGTATTCTAGGCTTAAGGTAGATTTGAGGTTTATTAGCCAATGCAGCTTGGCGACTTTCAACTTCATATTTAAAATTTTAGTTGAAATGTGCGTACGCCAAGTTAAGCGCCTGTCTAAATGAATGCCGAGATAGGTGACTTCATTAGCTTGTGGAATCTCAATATTATTGAGCCGAATGGCTGGACACGTACCAGGCCTCAAAGAGAATGTTACGTTTTTGCTTTTTTGCTCATTGACTTTTATACGCCACATTCCTAACCATTCTTCTACCCTAACTAAGTGCTCTTGTAGAGCTCTCGACGCCTTTATCGGACATTTATTGCAACTGAGTATGGCGGTATCATCCGCAAATGTTGAAATTACGTGCTTTCACTTATAGGAGTATCAGATGTGAATATTACATATAATGTAGGGCCTAGAACGCTACCTTGGGGCACACCGGCTAAAATTGGAAAATCTTCGGAAATGAATTCGTTTACTTTTACCCTGAAACGTCTATTGGATAAATAAGACTCAAGATTTTTATGATAGCTTTTTGGAAGAAACTTTTTGATTTTGAACATCAGTCCTTGATGCCATACCTTATCAAATGCTTGAGCCACGTCAAGGAATATTGCAGAGCAAAACTCCCCGAGTTCAAATGCTTTTCTTATTTCATTTGAAATTCGATTGACTTGCTCAATAGTGCTGTGCTTTTCGCGAAAACCGAATTGGTGTTGCGGTATTACGCTATGTTCATGAAGAAAAGCAGATAGTTTATTTAATAGTAGTTTCTCAAACAATTTGGAAAGGCAAGGCAACAGGCTGATAGGTCTATATGATGACGGTAGCGTTGCGTCTTTTCCAGGTTTAGCTATCATACATATCTGAGACTTCTTCCATGCATTCGGATAGTAACCGATGCCCAAGATTGCGTTAAAAAGCTTACAGAGAAATGCTGATGCAGAATCTGGTAACTGTTTTAGCATTTTCGGGGTAATATTATCGAATCCAGGTGATTTTTTTGGATTCAGTTGTTTAATTTGTTTGGTTATTTCTGGAAGGAAAATTTTAATAGGCTGAGCAATCTCAGTACTGCAAGGTAAGGCAGGCAGTGCAAAGGAGTTTGTAGCCATATTCGGCTGGAACACGTTGCATAGATGTTGTGCAAAGCAGAGTGCTTTTTCTTGATCGCTTTGAGCCCACGCGCCGTTCGGGTTTCTTATAGGTCTTACACCTTCCATTGGAGGCTTAAAGTTTTTAGATGCCTTCCAAAGGGAATACCTTTCGGTAGAATTTGTGGTTACCTTCTTCAGGTACTCTTTTAGGTTTTTATCTTCCTCCTTTGTAAGAGCATCATTAAGCGCCCTTTCTGCTGCTTTAAGATTGTATTTAGAGATGGGTGAGCGATGTTTCTGCCATTCTCGGCGCAGCCGTCGTTTCTGTGCTACAAGTTTTTCAATTTGGCTATTTGTACAGGCATACTTGCACTTTCTAGAAGTATTTTTTGGCGTTGCCACTACGGCTGCAGTCGCTAGCATGGAGTTGAAAATATCAATATTATTATCTATATCATCTGCATGTTTTACCTCAACTCTTGTAGAGATATGACTACTATTATACTTTTTGTATTTTAACCAATCGGTTTGGTTGGTCCCTAGGCGAAACTGTGGGCTTGTATATTCTGGTTGTTCATAAAGGTTGATTATTACAGGCGAGTGATCAGAGGACAGATCGACACAGGTTTCCGCTGATACTAAAGACCTATCTATATTTTTAGAAATAGCAAAATCAATAAGATCAGGAATTTTCTTTGGGTCTGTTGGCCAATAAGTGGGCTGTCCTGGTGAGACAAAATCGTATTTACTATGTCTGTTAGTTATTGCATTATACAATTGTCGGCCTTTTGGATTAATTAGGCGAGAGCCCCAGTGTTTATGTTTCGCATTATAATCACCGCCAGCTAGAAATCTATCACCAAGGGAATCAAGAAGTTCTTTAAATTGAGTTTCTGTTACAGTAAAACGGGGTGGGCAGTATATAGCTGAAAGCGTCAGGTCTTTGCCACGATTTTTAATAGATACTGATGTAGCTTGCATCCATTGCATCGAATGCGATTGCATAAGATGATGCTTAATCCGATTTCTGATTAGAATAGCCGTACCGCCATGTGCCTTACCATCAGGATGATTTGTGTTATAAAATTTGAAGCCTGGGAGATGAAAGTTGTATTTGTTTGTGAGATGTGTTTCAGACAAAAGCATAACATCAATTTCGTGGTCAGGTAGAAACTTATTAAGGGCTAGTTTATGCTGGTTAACACCGTTTGCGTTCCATAAACATATTTTTAACAAACTCATTTTTTATTTACAAGAGTTTGAATCATCTGATTTTGAGCTTTAATTAAATCTTGTAGCATATTTTGCACTGTAGACATGAATTGAGTCATACACTGAGTAAGATTTAGGATCATGGCTTCTACTCCACTATTAGATGCATTGTTATTGTTAACTTGCCGTACGTTATCCTGCAGAACACTTGCGTAGGTTGCTTGACCAGAATTAGGTTTTTGCATAATAGGGTCACCTATCTGAGGATTTGAGGTGGCAGGCTGGATATAGATAGGATTTGGGGATAAGTTACGTTTTAATTGTATACTCTGCGACAGTTTTGATTTTAGATCTTTATATACAGGGCAACCTCTGTAATTTGCCGTGTGGCTACCACCACAGTTACTACATTTCTTTGCGGATGTGTCAGTTTTAGCTAAGGTGCAAGTACTTGTAGGGTGGAGATCACCGCAAACTACACAAACACTGCGCAGAGTGCAGTACGATTTAGAGTGGCCGAATTCTTGACAATTCATACATTGTATTGGGCCGTTACGTTTGTGCGGTTCTTCAACCGTAATTCTGCGGTGTAAAAGATATCTTAGGTTATATATTGGGTGCGTCTCGTTCTTTTTAAGCTGGGTTGAGTTGGGGAGCAGTTCAACTTTAAATATAGGTTGTGGAACCTTATTTCTATTCACAATATTTATCACAACCTTAACGGGGAACCCTTGCTCTTCAAGAGCCTCTTTAATATCGCCAGAATCTACTGTGGGTTCGATTCCTTTTAAAACAATAACAAGGCCTTTTGAGCTCTTTAGCTGATAGGAATAATAATTTTTCTTGTTCCCCGTTAAAAAATTTATAATATCACGATAGTGCTTTTCACTATATGCCTGTATCTTTGTCTCCTCAATACTACCTTTTCTAAGAGGCACAATGTGAAAATTATTTGTGCCTATAATATTTGCGATGTTCAATACTAATTGATTAGAACTACGCTCGCGCAGGTAAATTGGTGGCGGTCTGGCATTACTGACTACAGGTTCACCTTTCGATGTAGTAGTAGAATTCTCTACACTAAGAAGTGCAAATCTGTTATTCTCCAGAGGAGCACCTGAGTTTGTTGTGTTTGCCCTTTTGGCGACGCCCATGACCTTTTGTGGACTTATCTTTCTTTTAATATTAATGTTTATGTAGCGGTCAATACCAGTCTGCACTACCGCCACTTTTTTTATTTTCTTTACCTCACTGTTTATTACCGCCTGCAGAGGCATTGTTGCTGGACTCCTTACTGCTGCTGAGTTTGGTGACGGCGCTATGCTGGGCTGCCTTGCCTTCGTTGTTGTTTCGACGAAAGTCATCGCGCTCTTTCCTGTAGCGACAGTTGCTGGGATCGACTTTTCTGTTGAGGTCGCTGCTGTTGCCGACGCTGCTACTGACACCGATGATGACTCTGCTAGTGGCATTGTTGTTGCCGATAATATGCCGTATTGTATTGTTGTAGTGTTATTGCTTGGTGCAATGGGTATATGCACCGAGTGCCGACGCTCTCTATGAGGAGAGTGAGCGACACTCATAGCTTTATGTATATATTTATGATTATATTTTTAGTGTTTACTTTTTGAATTATATTTCATATATGTATTTAATTTATTAAACGAACTGTTAAATTTCTCGAGATTATTTTGATAATATAGCATATGGTGTCAAATTCAGTTAAGGCTCCAAATGCAGAATGTGCTTAGTAGCATAATTTGCACTTCAAGGCCAACTGAATTTGAACAGTAAAGTACAATAGAAAAATACTTTCAGTCAGTCTTAAGATTCATGGCAAACTAATAAAGTCAATTTTGAGCATAAGCTTAATTTGTTTTATTCAGCTTATAACTAGCGTGGCTGTAAAAATAGACCATTTTTTGTGTGGTTTTTAATGTTAGTACCCGCAACATGCCTGTGAAATTTCGTTGAAAAATCTTTAATAGGAACCTAGTAATGATTTTTGGTTAATTGTGAGCGTGGCAGTAGCAAAAATCTGCCCATATTTGGAATGCATGCTAGTACAGACCCAGTGTATACATATACCAATTTGTTTTCATATATCATCACTAGAAGTATAGATAAGTTCATAATATGGGAGGGAGGTGTATCCCTCATGTGATCGACCCCCATTCTTGCATATGGCTATGTAGGGTCCATATACGTAATAATATATAATTTCGTCTAAAAATATTGTATATGTCATAAGTTATAATATTATGTCAATTGTGGGGCGTGGCTGTAAAAATAACACGCCATATTTTGTATGGTGCTTACTGTTATTACCCGCAATATTCCTGTAAAATTTCGTTGATAAATCTTTAATAGGAACCTAGTAATGATTTTTGGCTAATTGTGGGCCTGGCAGTAGTATTATGATCTCCATATTCTACATACACACTATTGTAAATATATTTGTGCAAGTTTTTGTTTTGCTGGCATCAATGCGAGCATAGGTAGGCTAATTTTAATTTTAGACCCGAAAGTTCCTTATATCAAAAGTGGGCGTGTCTTTTCTCTGATGAGCCCCAAGCTGTGAATATTTGTTAATAGTGGGCGTGGCAGTTAATATATTCCGCCCACTTCTTGCACAGTGTTTACTAGGACCCACATCTGCATAACTGCCAAATAATGTCACGATTCCGTCAATTGGACCGAAGTTATAGTCATTTTAAAAAAGGTGAAAAAAGTTCCTTATATGGGAGGTAGGCGGGGTCTTTGTCCAAATCGGCCCATATAGCAATCTGGCTACACTTTTGCAAAATTTCATTAACATAGCTCTAACGGTGTAGAAAAAAAGTGGCCACAGTCGGACAGACGGACTTAGAAAGTGATTCTGATCATATCTGTATATATATGTCCATACCTACCACGCCTCCTTCTTGAAATTGCAACCCCTCTCAAGAGCACAAAATTAGTATACCCTATTTACCTTCTCTAAAGGTAAAGGGTTTTAAAAATGGTGAATTATCGTTGTGTTATTTGCTATAATAATACTCAGGAACTATGTAAAACAGTTATTAATGTAGATTGCCGCACTCAAACCGAGTAATAACATTTTGTATTTAAATTTCTGTACATATAAAAATAATAAAGTAACAACTATAATCCTCTTCTTCTTTGTCTTTAAATAATAATAAATGAAAAAAACCAACAAAAATAAAGGGCACATGAGTTTTTACTTATTACGAAAAAAAGTGCAAAGCCCGAAAACAACGGCTAAAATTAAAAAAAAGCCATACTGTTTATTCATTTTGACACTTCTGTAGATCGTGAAGGACCGACATTTGGAGAGCGGTCTTAATAGTACCTTGTAAATGTATTTTACACATAGACCATGTTCACATTAGCCCCAGAGAGACGACTCATTTTGACATGAGACCGCACTCTCATGTTCATACTAAAATGTTGTCTGAACACCGCCGCATCATTTTTACGTTTGCAAATTGTCAGAATATTGTATTTTCCTTCTAGCAACACAAATCTATAGCAGAAGAAAATTAATAATTCATTTAAAAATGAATGATAGTGAGGAAGAAAGCATATATAAAAATAAACTTTATTTTTGCGTGTTGATACAAATATTACACCAGCAAATGTGAACTCAGTAAATTTTACATCAGCAAACGTTAAATAACCAAATTTCAAAATGAGTCCAAAAATTTTTATCAAAAGAAAAAATTTCGCTCACGTAACTTTTCTCCTCCACACTTCCCTCTTTCCCTTCAAGAGATTGGTCTCAAAATAATTATTGGAATTTACTCTTTGAAGAAAAATATCCATGTTTATGGAAATGAGCAGAATATTCAACAATCTTTTCGGTTCTACTCACCTCTACGAAACAACTTTTTGTACCACAATTAAAATGAAACGTCGCTCCTTGTTGGCAGATGACCATTTGGGACCATGTTTACGTAAAGCTATAATTACATATTAGCCACCATATAGAAAGCTTGCCGTAAATATACAATGTCATGTTTCCAGCACGTCATCTGAAGAAATAAAAATAATAGTTACTATTCATGCAAAAAGAAATGTATTCGTCTGCATATATAATAACATAAAAATCTGCGAAAAGATCTCGAGTGTTTTAATGTAACTTATTTTAATATCATATGGAATATTGTTAATTATTCTCTTAATTGTGTTGTTGAAAAACATTCTTCATTTTGTTGTAAATAAACTATAGTATGATACGTGACATGACATACGTTACGTGACATTTTCCTTAATGATGAACTTAAAACACTGTTCATATTATTTTGAATAAAAGTTTTTATTGACTGGAAAAAAATCTTAAATTTTGAATTAGTATGTTCTTGTGAACATATGACTCTTTTCGAAGAAAATGCGGTTCGAGCTATTTTGATTCTAAAATTTTCATCACATGATATCCAATAAGTTCATGGGAGCCAGGGATATTTCGCACCTCCTTCCATTTCTGAATTTACTATGGAGAAAACTCTTCGATCTGCTCATCAGAAATATATATTAAGTGAACACCATTAATGTGGTCTCGAGCACATTAAAAACAAGCATTATGTAAAACAATTTTTTTTTATAAGGGTATCTGCCAAACTTTTTTTTAATAACAGCTCCTACTCCATCCACTGCAACCTTACAATGAGAACTTGCAAGGTAGTCTTAAGATCTTATCTGAAATAGTTAAGTAGGATGGAGTTATTTTGAAAGGTTATTTATATTGCCACACATGTTCCAATCTTCTCAAATATTCATCAAGACAATAAAAAGTGTGACAGTAGAAGGCACAAAGGTCGCCATGGACACCTGTGTAGCATGAATTACTGAGGATTGCCAACCATTTTCAGCCATTAATGGTTCTGGCTTCGTAAAGCTCGCAAAGTTTTTTTGGAGAATAACTTTCATATAAGCTGCAGCAGCCATTTGTTTGCAAACATCTTGGAGCACTGGAAAACCTTGTAAACCGCTGAGCTGACAGAACTTGCAGAGGCATGCAGAAAATTTGTAAAATTCTTCAGAAAAGTCAACTTGCAGCACCAGTTATCAACTTCCTTAGGTTAGGTTAGGTTAACGTAGCAGCCGGTACACGGACCAGCTCACTCAGACCACCATTGGTCAATTGTGATACCACCGCGTAACAACGCACCTCCGATTCACTCGTCGAACCATTTCGACGCCCTAATAAAGCGCAGGTTTTATTTGACCTTCGCGCTAGACACTTCTGTAAGAGAGCTAAAAGCGCATTTGCCCAAAGAGCCCGCTCTGCTTCTGCCCAGAGCGGGGCAACTACAGAAGAGATGTTCCACAGTCTCCTCCTCCTCCTCATCCCACTTATGCAGTATTCATGAGAGAATACTCCCAGCCTGAGAGCACGTCTGCCGAACAGCCAGTGACCAGTTACACAAGCCACGACCTTAGGGATAATCACACTCGACAGGTCAAGCAAGTCTCTAGAAATCCTTCTATTCAGTTCCGGCCATATTAGCCTAGTCGTTAAGCAATTGCCCTCTTGTGCCCAAGACCCGTTGGTCTCACGTACGACCCTATCCTTCAGCATCAGTTTAAAGGTGGCAATTGGTATTCCAACCTCGCATCTGTCCGTGCATAAAGGAAGTTTGGTGCCCCGTCTGGCTAACCCATCAGCCCTACAGTTCCCCTCAATATCCATATGTTCCGGAACCCATATAAGGCGTACCCTGAAAACGGTACTGATATCATTTAGGGCTGCCCGGCAGTCCTGAGCAACCTTTGATTTCAGTGCAACCGATTTAATTGACTTGATGGCCGCCTGGCTACCCGAGTACATATTTATAACATTCTTTGTTACGGCATGCCTATTTAAGTAGACGGCTACCTCCTATATGGCTAGGACCTCTACTTGATAAACACTGCAGTGGTGGGGGAGACGGAAAGAAAGCTCCAGTCCCAGTTCTTTTGAGAAAACTCCAAAGCCGAATCTATCGTCAAGTTTGGATCCGTCGGTGTAGAAATTCAGTTCCGCCCTTCTCCATGGCATGAGTGTTTGCTACTCTCTTCTTTAAAGGAATATGTGTCTGGAAGTGCCTATCAAAGTTGAGATTAGATATAGAGTGGTCAAAGTGTTGGTTAAAACTACTGCAGGTATGCACGATAGTCGAGTGACCAATCTGCCGATCATGCCATAACGCCGCACATTTCAGCCTTAGTGCTGATGCGGCGGCCACTTGTTTCCCTACCAGCTCTAATGTAGGGAGGTTGAGTATCACTTCTTATGCTTTAGTTAGAGTGGTCAATAAAGCACCAAAAATGCACAGAAAAGCCGTTCTTTGGATCTTGCTCAGAAGCATCAATTAGCTTTGTTTCTGAGTGGCTGGCTACCATACCAGTATTCCATATAGCAATATATGTCTGACCACCGAAATACACAGCCAGTGCATAACTCGTGGGGATAACCCCCATCTGATTCCGACCACTTTTTTAAATGTGCACAAAGCAATATTGGCTTTTCTAACTCTTTCTTCAGTATTGGGTTTTCAGGTGAATTTCCAATCTAGTACTAGTCCCAAATATTTGAGTGTCTCCCTCATCGGAATTTCCACACCTTTGTATGTTAGCGGGGAGACCGTCGGAGATCTATTTTTCTTGAAAAAGAGGATTAATTCCATTTTATCGGGGTTTAACCCTAATCCCCTTATTCCCGTCCAACAAGTAAGCATGGCCATGCTAGAGCGCAAAATATCCATAAGAGTGTTTGGATATTTCCCTCTAATCACAATTGCCAAATCGTCAGCATAGGCGATGACGTGGCAACCGCCTTCTCTATGGCTAGCAGTAAGGAATTTACCGCCAAATTCCAGAGTAGGAGGGAAAGAACACCTCCCTGAGCAGTACCTCTGCAGACCTGTCTGCTTAAAGTGTAGGTACCTAAGTTGGCAGTTACCTTTCTGCTGATGAGTATAGTCTCTATTAGCGTAACCACATTAGGATCAACGCCCAGAGCTTCCAACGCTCCCGTAATGGCGTTCGCAGTTATGTTGTTAAAGCGCCTTCTATGCTAATGAACGCCGCCAGTGCAAAATCCTTCTGCAGGATGGCTTTTTCCACTATACCAATGAGTACGTGTAACGCCGTCTCTGTCCATTGCCCTTCTGGCATGCTTGCTGTGCCGAGGAGATTGTACCAGTTGGTATAACTTCCCATAAGTGTGCCTCCACCAATCTCTCCAATGTTTTTAGGAGTAACGACGTGAGACTGATTGGTCTGAAGTCTTTAGGATTTACATGCGAGGACCTGACCACTTGGGTAGGAAGGAAACCTTCATTTCTCTCCATCTTAGCGGAATATAGCCCAGGTTTAGACAGCTTCTAATTGCAGCCACAACCCAGAGCGTAATTATGTCCCGTGATTGTTGCAATTCTGCTGGGTAAATACCATACGGACCTGGAGATTTGTATGGACCAAAGGTGTTAATGGCCTACTCAACTTTCTCGACTGTAATTATCGTATTTCCTATCTCAGACTGCCTGCCCCTAGATGTGGAGTTATTACCCTCCACCGTGCTACTACGTGGAAAATGCGTATCTAAGAGAAGAGCCAAAGATTCCTCGCTCGATTCGCTCCACACATCACCCGAACATTTTAGGTAGCCCAGGTTGTGTGGTGTCATCGCTAGGATTCTTCTTAGTCTAGCTGCTTCCGAAGTTTCTTCCACATCCCTACAATACTTTTGCCAGGATTCTCCGTTGCTTTTTTGTATAATTTTAGCTCAGCCTTGTAGGCTTCCCAGTCCGAGGGCTGACCCAAAGTCTTACCCCTGTTGAATAACCGCCTATTAGACTTCGTAGATCCATCGACCACCAAGGTGGTTTATTCTTGTTTTCTAGTTTTACAACCGGGAGCCCGGCTGTCAGTGAACTATTGAAGGCCCTGGTTACCTGATTTATCAGCCCGCCTAATTCCACAGGGTCTGTGGGGTCAGACGGGGCATTCCTTGGCAGTGAGGTCGTGAGAGTCTTCCTATACTTTCCCCAGTCCGTTCTCCGTATATTTCTATGTCTTAACTGGAGATAGTGGGAAGTTCAATTCGTATTATATATAACGATGGTCAGAGGAGGAATTTTCATTCGAAACTCTCCATTATTCGCGAAATGATCAAAGGTCAGGGTAATATCTAACACTTCCTTTCTATTCTGTGTTATAAAAGTCGGCTCTGAGCCTAAATTTCTTATTATTTTCTATAATAAAGTCTAAAATTGACTTACCTCTTGGGTTAGTGTCGGCATTCCCCCCACAATGTATTGTGAGCGTTTACATCGCGGGAGACAACCAAGTTCCTGTTGGCTGCGGCGGTTCCATCACCAATGCCCGAACCTCCTTTGGTGGGGCGTCCTTATCATAGGGCATATATGCAGAGGCTACCAAGAAACAGCTATTTTGCAGCTCAATGCTTGCCGCCACTGTATCGCCATTACTTAACTATGGAAGCAAGGTGTTAGTGTTATCCTTTGCTAATATACAAGCACTAGGCTTACCTGTGCTCTATCATGTGGGCTATCATCTTGAAACCTCTCATCTTTAGACCGCAGATTTTGTTGCCGCATATCCACGGCACTTGGATGATGGCCACGTCAAAACTACCGGAACCCAGGCGGACCATCAAATTCGCGGAGACGAGTTTAAAATGATGGAGGTTGATTTGGATCAGCTTCATAGGAATCTGATCTTCTTCCCTCCACCATCGTCACGTCCGTCTCCTCCTTTGCCCGACACTGGTCAGCTGCTCTGAGTCAGCCGACCTTTGGCTGCTGGGCAACCCCTCTTCACCACCGCTACACACGCTAGTTTTGTCACCCTCTATCTCCTCCGGTTCCAAAGCTTGTTCGTCGTTGCGGTAGATCCGAACGGTTGCGTCAACTAACTCGAACCTGAGTACCCCTTTTCTCTCTGCCACTGGGGCAAGGGACTCGACGTTGAGCATTAACAACACCTGTCTCCTACCTTCTACTGGCTCCTCAAGCTTCGCCACCCTCCAGTTATGGGTTGACTGGTGTTGATTGCAAGATCTAAAGATCTCCTCTATTTTCGACGGTTCAGCTGGCGTAGTCGGGATCCAGACCCGGGCTCTGAGTCTACTGAGACCTTATTCCCTGCAGACGGATTGAAGCCTAGCTCCCGGCCAAATCTCGCCAACCTTGCTCACGGCGATCTTGTAGAGTTTTGCTGACCTGCAATCATCGCATGCGATGAGCTTGGCCCTGCCCTGATACCAGCCCGCATCGTGACAGAAAGGGGGTCTAGGGTTTTCCTCTAAGACCTGGAGGTAGACTTCGGCCATCGCTTGCTCCACCCACCTCCACTTCTCTTTGGGTAGGACCTCTTCCTCCTCCTTGCGGTCTATGGTTGCCAGCATCCCACCTTTCTAAACTTCGCTGTAAGACGGGTATTTCTGGCCACCGACTTCTTGTCTTTAGCGATCTCACCCGTCTCTTCAGCCGAACGTTGCCTCTTTTGGACTGTACCCGCGGGTTTACCCAATCCGGATAGCATACCCCTTACCCACTCTACCGATTTGGCCTGCTCCTAGTGAGCTGGTCAGTAGGTAGAACCTCATATTTCGCCATTACCCTCATGGCCGCCTTCTTGTCGTAATACTCAGTCTTGTGACTCCTCAGTCTAGATCCGTAGTGTTTTGTTATGAATAGCAGGGTTACCTCGGGCAGAATGTGACTATTCGCCACGCACTATCGGTCTAGATGGGATAGAGGCTAATGTTCCTAGAACTATAATCGCATATTCCCATCCTGCGAAATTTACGCTTTTACACCCCATCAACTTCCCTAAAAAACGAATGCCCCACGCACCGGAATTTGAGCTTTACTATGTGTAAGTCAATAGTAGACAACTGGTTCGAAATTAACGAGACACTCAAAGAAAAGGAAGAAAACCAACGATTATTACTAATAAGTATTTCAGCTTAAAGCGCTAGTTGACTTATGCAGTGATTTTCAAATAATATTTAAGAAATTACAATTTTCCGTCTTTATGCTTCGTAATATCATCAGTTCAAAAATTAAGAACTAGTGTGTTCCTAAAAATCCAGATGTAGCTGCCATTTTGTCATTGAAAGAAAAATGTATTAATAACGTTGATAAAACTTGGACTGCAAATCTGAGATTATGGCAAAAAACTGCTTTCTTTTTATATCCACCTATTTTACATATGCAACAAGAATTTTTGCATTGACAATTTATATAAAATTACTTCCACATTACCATCACCCAGTTCCATTCCAGACAGTCCATGTACATCTTATTCTGATTTGCAATTTTCATTTACTGAGAGCATCCAATAGGCTCGGATTCAGAATCTGCAAATCAATCGCCATTTCAAAAAGATGTTCCGTTTTTTTTCCTGACTTATTTAAAAAACCAAATTGAGCACTATAAAAACACCTACAGAGGATATAGATAGATATTGTGAGGAAAATGTTGAAATAACTGATGACTTAGATTTACTCAAATGGTGGAAATTAAATGAAAAGCGTTATCCACATTTCTCTAAACTTGCATTGCAAATTCATTCAATTCCTGTTCGCAGTGCAGCCGCTGAACGAACTTTTTCATTGGCTGTAACGTAATAACCGAAAATAGAATCCGACTTGGTTCAAAATCTGTAGATAGCTTTTAATTTCTGCCATCATACTTCCAATATTTTCAAAACTTCAACTTATCAACATTTTTTTTTATCAATTAATATAATGAAATATGAACTGCATTTTTTTATGTTATAAAATTAATTTTTTTTTGTTTTTGTTGAATACTATACTTACTTCCTTCTAAGTAATATGTAGAAAGATTAAATATCAAAATAAATATGCTTTTATTGCTATTAAATCATTTAACTTTTGCTTCTATTTCTTCTCTCAGTGTCTCTGTCCCACTCGGCCAGAACATGCAAAAATTCATACGCTTCCATTTTTGCTCTTTGTTGAGGCTAACGAGCAAACACCCGACTTGATTGATATGAGACCGATGAATAAATCAGAGAGCCGAAAAGAAGTACATGGTTAGATTGATTTAAAATCAACAGCAAACCTGTGTTGTTCGAATAAGTTTGGTCGTTTGAATGCAAAGGCATGTTTTTAGGAAGGTAATTATCACCATATGAATCATTTTGCAATCACCCGTTGCCGTTCTCTGATACACACACATGCTATGTGGCATCTCGTTAGTAAGCCGAATGTGTCTTCGCCGATTTTCGTAGGCTTCAGATACGGTCAGCAGATATTCTTGCATGTAAATGTTTTTCACTATATAAAAACTTACGTAATCTACAACAATTGACTTTGCAAGGAGGTGCACTTACGTTCACAGACGTCAGACACGTGATGTGACAAACTTTGAAACATAAAAAATAATAAAATTTTATAGTTGATTTGACCCAACTACATTTTTCTTTAAATTATACGCTTTAAACTTGTCTTACCTTTAAATTTACAATCACTTGGACCCTATAACGAAGAATTAATGATAACAACTGATGTTTTGGAACTACGAACGTGACAGAATATCAATGAAAAAAAATTGTTAAAAGAATGTAATATTTTATACAGTACTGCATTTACATATATGCAGTTTAATGCAATTATGTACTCGTATGTTACAAGGATTATCAACTGAACTTCAATAAATACTTCTCTCTTCCGTTTGTACATTCTAGAAGGTAACGCGTCTTTTATTTTTTCCCGCATACAGTTCCACTTCGCTGGCTATTTTTTCTCTGCTCAATAAAAATTAACAATTTACTGTTAACTGATATTAGTTTGCTCTTTTGCATTCCTTTTTCAATTATTTGTTATTGTAACACAACTTTTGTGCTTAAAGTGCAATTGCAACATCTACCTTAAATATCTAATTATAAAAAGAAAATGTTATTAAAATTTATCAAGAGGGAGAAAGACATAAATTAAATTTCGTAGGCACATTGCTTGTAATAGGAACTGAATTAAGCTGTCAAATCTTTAAATTGAATAAACTTGGATATTTTTTTTTATATACGAGTATCATATGAAAACGTTTTCATGTATTTCATATTTCTTTTCCACATGTTTTTTCTGCCTCGGTGGACCTTTCTGTGGAAATACCCATATTGAATATGTATTAGTATTATCTACATATGTTTTCTTTTAAATTTAAATTTTTTTGTTGTTGTAATTTCTTACTTTTTTGTTGATCACTTAACATACACGATGTTGGTAGACCACCACCTAAAATTATGTATTTTTATTTTTGTATGCCGCGCCAATCTGGGTGGAAGCCACCAAGGTGAAAGCCTTCATTAAATGCGTCCAGTCAGTACATAGGCTGAGCGCACTACGCGTGGCTAGCGCATTTCGCAGTGTATCGGACGAAGCAATAGTGATAATAAGCAGCAAACCACCCATTGACTTGCTGGCGAAGGAGGTAGACCGGCTCTACAAGCAGAGGGTGAGAACCACAAATATCGACAAAGCCGCGGAAAGAAAAAACACCATTGCGGAATGGCAACAGAGGTGGGAGCAATCCGAAAAGGGTCGATGGACCTTCATGCTGATCCCTAACATCACACCATGGGTAACAAGGACGCACGGGGAACTGAACTACTACGTCACACAGTTGCAAACTGGTCACGGCTGCTTTAAGCAGTACCTCCATGAGCGAAAGTATGAGGAAGACCCATACTGTCCGTACTGCCCTGGGGTGCACGAGAACGCACAGCACGTGCTTTTCGACTGCCCACACTTCAAAGGCACCCGGGATGAACTGAGTGCTGTCCTCGATGAACCACCAACAATGGACAACCTGATTATCCATATGTGCGATACGCTCGTCAAGTGGGAAGCAATTTGCTCGGCAGCGGCCACCATCATGAAGGCGCTGCGAATCGCAGAACGAGCGCGTAACGCTGAACGCAGCCGCCAGCGCCTCTCCCATACTGAGACACACAGGACTAACATAATGACAGACCTAATACTGACGCGTGAGCAGTAAATGCTCTTACGACCTCCCGACGTAAAACCTAATCAGTGTCTCCGGGGGGAATCGCCGTAATGACGAGAGGAGGTTTTAGCGGAGTTAGACTCCCGCACTGACGGGGTTGTGACTTTAGATGTTTTCCTCCTCGTTAAATATAAAAAAAAACCACCTAAAATTTAAAAAATAAGTTGCCTGTGGTGATCAAAAATTTGCCGACTCCTTCTATAGAGAAATGTTGTAGTAAGTCGGATTTCACCAACTACCATATGTATTTTCCTCTTTAATATTCAAAAATAACCATTAGAGTGTTCCCAGTATAGCAAAACACAACAATAACAAATTTTTATTATTTGGGTAGCACTCAGATATTTTGGGTCAGGATAGATGGCATGGATAGAGTCTATAACTCCTTCCTAGTTGTCTGTATAGTCAGGACCTGAAAAAACTGAATGCATACTCATTTTCAGCGGCTGAAGAAAACACTAGCAAAACTTTAATAACTTTAAGGGATTTTAAAAGAGCTCTATTTTGTTGTGTTTAAAAGAGCTATATTGTGGGTAATAATAAAAAAAATATTTTATAAATTATAAGCTTTCTTATAATTTAGTTCTTAATGTATTTATCAAATAAGAGGATGAAGAAGGAAAATAAATATTGCTTTCTCGTAATAAAATTTTTAATTGCAGCTTCAGCGGGATTTTACAACCAATACATAAAATGAAATTACATATTTCTTATTCTATATCCATTTTGCCTACAGGAGAATGTTCCTTTTGCTTCAGTGATCTAGATTTAAATTTCCGTGTTTCGTATTGACCAGCATACGACACAGTTTCATTTTTATTGTTTTGTAGAGCAGTATCAGAAACGATATTGTATACACTAAGCGCTTGGGTAACTAGAGAACTAATATCACCGGGTTTCGCTGGAAGAATTAACGTGTTGTTAGTTTTTGCTAAGTTTTTGAAAGCTGCAATGTATTGTTCAGCTAGAGTTAATGAAGCGGCATTTCTTCCATCCTGAAAGAGTAATGTAATATACAATATTAACATAATTCTAATAACAGTATTATTAAAAATGTTTTAAATATAACTGGAATGAAAAATAAGAACAGCCATGAGTTCCCCTTGATTTCATAACTTATTCTCAAAAAAACTATTTAAAAACCCTGGAGAAACTATAATTTAAGCATTAAAAATTCTTGAAGATTTTTGGCTGATCAGTACTCACTTAAGAGAACATTGTCTGCTGTTGCTGATATGATAACAAAATGTAGTATTACACATTTTTCAATACTACGTAATGCAATTTTTAAGGAATAATAATCTCCAAATATTTTATTAAGATGCATTCAAATTTATAGCAACACTATAAATAAAAATACCAAAAATGGGAACTAAGGCTCTAGTGACACACACTACACCCAATGGACATTGCATTCCATAAACAATCATAATTTTATATTGCCTTTCTGCTTCTATTGCAAGTTTTGAGTGTAATATATTTAACATTGGAGACTAGTTCCATCCTTACTCCAAGGGCACATGGGGAACAAGCAAAGGATCGTGGGGAAAATTAAATAATCAAATTAAAAAGCACATTGGTTTCTTAGTTCCGCGTGTAAGTAAACACAAATGCAAAACTATCCCTTCTAGCGATCACCTTCGTTAGTGCCAGTGTTGCCAAATTATTATTATTATTATTATTAGTATTATTATTATTTAACAGGCTAAAATAACACCGTGCCCTAAGAGATCTATTGTGCAGCCTCGTACGCAACTAAAATAATCCTAAACTATTTATAAATCTCGTTACTGCTGTGGGCTTAATTTTAACTAGGTGATTTTGGAGATAAGAACCTGCTGCCTACGTAGTTATGTCTGCTTCTTGCCACCGATGGGCAAGTGCATAGAATGTGTTCTGCTGATTCTTGCTCCTCTTGACAGAGTCGATAGGAATCGTCTTCTACCACCCCTATGTGTCCTGTTAAAAGTTCAGTATAGAGTTTAATGTAATTTCTGCTGAGGTTTACAGCAGCATCTACCCTGATGTGTTCAGGGTCAATGAGTAATCTCGACTGCCGCATGCCTTTTTGGGCTCTCCTGTAACCAAGCAGACCTCGTTTTCCTGTTCGCACAACAAGTTATTTATGAAGCTGCTGTTTACCCTACAGAAGGGTTCTGGACCTTTGAAGGGAGTGCCTGCGCCTCTTTTTGCCGAGGAGTCTGCCATTTCATTGCCTTCATGTCTCCCATGTCTCGGTACCCACATTAGCGCAACAGACTTGCTCGCTGCTAAAGTAGTGAGGAGCATTTGATTGCCATTCTCTTAACCACAAGGTGTAGAGGAGTGAGTCCAGTCATCATTCCTAAAGGTAATGTGGGGCACGTTCTCATTGCTCCCGTCACACTCAAACAGTCTATTCGGTGAATCCTGTTAAGGGTCATCCGAGCCTTTGTTTGATTGACTTTTGGCCACCATAGCAAAGAAGCATAGGTACTTTACTTTTGGTACTATTATTGTTTTATATAACCACGTCATCATTTTTGGTCGTAGTACCCATCTTAAGGCCTTACTGGTTATGTATGATAAATGGGTTTTCCAAGTTAGAGTTTTGTCTAGGATTAATCCCAGATATTTCATTTCGTTGGATATTATTAAGTTCGTGGCCCCTAAACCTAAAGTCCCCAGATTCAGTTTCCTTCTTCTGGTGAAGGGTACCAAGTTTGTCTTGTTCGATAGTCCGTCCTCCTGACACCAGATTTTCGTGATGTCACAAGTTAGTTGCATGCGATCTGTTATGGTAGAGTCAAGCCCTGAACTTCGTGTCCCAGGTCATTGTGAGTTTGTAAGAGCTCGTCAATAACCAATAACCATAGGAGTGGCGATACGCGCCTCCTTGGGGACATCCTCTATTTGACCTGACAATTAACCTTTCTGCCCCTGTTTCAAAGATTATTGTCCTGTTTTCTAGATTGAGATAGATATTGAGAACCCATGTTATGATCAGTCTTTGTATCCCTTGCATGTTCATCCCTCCTCAATTGATCTGAAAGTAGCATTATCAAAATCCACCGTAATGTCAACCGACTTACAGAGAGCTATTTCTTTACCTTCCAACGACTTTTCAATTTTGCTCGTTAAGTTAAGTATGGCTGTGTCAGTGGATTTGCCTGATTGGTAAGCATATTGTTGCATAGGAAGAGGTGAGTTAAGACAAGTTTCCCTGAGATTGATTGATCCAGAATTTTTTCCATAATTTTTAGCAGGAATGGCCCGATAGGCTTTTGGCGTGTGGTCTGCCGTTTTGCCTGCTTTCGGTATGAAAGCTACCCTAGCCTTCGTCCAAGTTTTAGGCACTATACCTAATTCCAGGCTTATCCTGAAAATGTTTGTTAACGCAGGTGCCAACACATCAATACCTTGCCTAGAACCCTTCTTCACAACTAAACTGCAACTATTTTCAAAAGCCTCAATTATTATATTATTTAATTTGTTAACTTCAAAATCTAGATCCTGAGAGTTAATTCACTAAGGCACGCAATATTTTCTTCTAAGTAAAAGTTAAATATCAACCAGGTGGGTCATTTCATTTCTTATTTCGGCCTTCAACTAACATATAATTGTTTCGTTTTCTACAAGGAAAGCATTTGATTTTATGATCATATGCCAATATTGCCTGAAAAATTGCCTTAAATTGGTATGCATTGCTGTGAGGTGATGTGCTTATACAATAAGTAATGTTTATAACGACATCGCTTATTGCGAACTATCGTTTATAAGGACAAATTCAGTCCCCACTGAAGTTCGTTCAAAATAGTACTAATTTACATGAAAAAATGGAATCAATCTTCGCTTATGTGTGATTTTCGGCTACAAGCATTTATTTGGCATATCCTGAGAAATTTGTTTGAGTAAATTTTTGTTGCTAAAATTCGTTAACCAATTTTATTGCTATTGTTTTTAGCGCCAGCGTCTTGTGGCATGCGTTAACGAATTGTTTTGCTGCTGGTTTTCAAAAGTTTTATTTGAAGTCGAGAAAGCTTAATCAGATTAAGTTGTGCATTGATTGTAAGAGTTGCAAGAGAAAATGTTTTATTATAGAAGAAAAACCCTTAATAGTGTGGAGGCTCGAAGGTGGTGAGACAAATAAAAGTTTGGCGGCGGAGTTTTGTATCTCGGCTTCAACAATATCTACCATCTTCAAAAACAAAGAAACGATTACAAACAATCGTGCTTGGTTTAATAATTTTTTCTTGCTCTCCTGCCTAGATTGAGCATTTCAGAGAGAGGAATGATGTTGTGATCGGAAGAATAAGCGAAGCAAGAAGGGTATCTTCATAAAATGTTGATAATTGGTTGCAAACGGTGTTGCCAAAAATACGAAGTGGATACACAGACGATGAAATTTCCAACATTGTTAAAACTGGACAAAATAATGCCAAATAAAAGATTAAAATTTAAAGGAGAACCATGCAGTGGAGGAAAAATGTCTAAAGAGCGTCTTGTAGTGTATGAAAAGCATAATGTATATATACACACACAAACGCCAACACCATACGCGGCGTAGGCACATGCAATGTGAGCGGAGACCCAACGTAAGTACATCGAACTCTCATATAAGAATGTTTATGTTATGAAGCGGGAACAGCGCGCACGTTTTTGATTACGCTGCATTCTAATGTTCAATGCCCTCGAACGAATGTACGCTCAATCAAGGAATAATAAATTCCTTAAAAGAACACTACAGAAAAATTAAAATCCTTTCTTTAATTCGAGATATTGATACCCAACAGAAGACATGTGCTACTAGTATATAGGATGCAATTTTAATTATCTCGAAGACATGGGAAGGAGTTACGAATATGACAATATCAAACTGCTTGAGGCATGCGGCATTTACCACCTTCAATCTGAAACTGTAAACGAATATTTTGTGTCAGGGGACGAAATTCCTATAAGTCAATGGATTGCTAGCATTCAGTCGATAGATATTGTCGGAGCCTGTACTTTTGAAGATTTTGCGCAAGTTGACGACAGAATTATCACCAATATGCTTCTAACGGAAAAAGATATTTTACAGTCCATTACCGACAATGATGCTGAATGCAATACTAGCGATGTAGGTAATCACGCTTTAATTTTTAGTATATACCTACGAGTTGGTACTCATTACGTTTATATTTATTTCTTTTCAGAGTGCGTAATTTAAAGCAGTAAATAAGCTGCAGCGCTTTATGATAATGCAAGGAACATTCGCTGAATATGTCTTCGGCTTCCATAAGGAAAACTGAATATAAAATTGAAAATTAATTTATGTATAAAAAAATCAACAAACAATTAGTTTTTTTTCAAAGAAAATTTAATCTATGTAAATATTAATGTTTTTTGTTGATTTTCTAAATAAAATTGAGCAAAAAAGTTAATAAATCACAATATCGGCTATTACGATCTAACACTTACAACGACCGAAGCTTCCGGTCCTTTAGGCCCAATACACACTATTCGTTCCGGTCACGGTCAGTCGAGCATCCGTCAAATATTATTTAATGTCTTTTAATATGAAGTATTCACATTACCGGTTACATGCCTGTCACAGTCCAAGCAGACCGCCGCGGTTTTTTCAAAAAGAATACTTGACCGAAGGTTGAACGGCAGTGTGGAATGCATCACTTGCTTGTGTGTTTTACGCTTTCTATCGTAGGGATCGACTTGATGTGACAGCATATGTGTGGAAGAAATACGATCGACGCCATCCACTTAGTTTAACTTTTGTTTGTTTTGGTTATTTTCTCTCCTATTAGTTCAACTTCGGCATTTATTAAAAGAATAGTTAGCATTGTACAGCATACTTACATTCTTATTATTACTTAATATTAACTTTATATATGTACAATATATATAAATGCATTTTATAAATTTCAGACGAGTAGTTGGTTGAGCTGGTGCGAAGCCTTGAAAGTCTTTTTGACTTATAGACAGCGCATTACAGCGAATTCAAGAAAAAAAAATTTATTTGGAAAGAAGTTTCTCCTGCAAATATATTCCACAAACACATAAAGCTGGCATTAGCATCCACATTTGAGAAGTTGTGACTGGCATGTGAATGGATAATGTGAATACATTGCGTTCCATCTGAACGTGACTGGCATGTAACCGGCACGAATAGTGTGTATTGGGCCTTAAAGTTAATTATAAACATTACTAAAGGTTGAATTAATGGTGACTTAGCCGTCACCATAACCATAGCAATCAGCTCACAATCAAACTTATGGCTGATTATTATTTAAATACGAACTGTCAAAAGTTTTAAATAGCAACTATGAACGACGAAAAATTGATTGAAATTGTTCAACAAAATTATTCATTCTTATACGACAAAAATGATACCAAATATAAATCAGAAGAAGAAAAAGCAAAAGCTTGGCAGGAAATTGGAGGAATTTTAGAAGTTGAGTATGCAAGGCATTGCAAGTAACGAAATTTTATTGATAAAATTGTGTTTTCGTGTGCTATCATATGAAGTAGAAGTGCTGACTCCAACAACGACGGAAAACGACGATATAATTTTTGAAGAAAGTTTGCCGACAACACTGTCAACACCAACCTTTCCAGAGAAAACGCCACCGTTATCATATTGGCGAAAAAGACGGGGCGAGCAACTTGATGAAGTCGATTCTGTCCTTGTGAAAACCATGAATAGGCTCAAAATTTTTACGACAATAAGGTTAAAAACAGGCACAACTAGATGACGAAATGAAAGGGTTTGGCTTAATGATAAGTTCCGATGTTGCAAAACTAAAAAAACCGAAAAAACCAGCTGAAAGTGATTCAAAGCTACACACAAATTGTGATGCAGGCCCAACTCGATGAAGCAGAAGAACCGAATTAACATCATACATTTTTTTTTTTTTAATTCTGAAGTGCATTAATTCTCTAGTCTACTTCTTTTACATTGATCTAATGAATTTTCTAGTCTCCATACTTTTTTTTATTTTTTCATATTATTTAATTGAAAAAATATGTAAAACATGTTGAATTAAAATATGTTATTTTCAAAATCGACTGCACCTTGATTACTGAAATAATTAGCCAGCAAGTCCCTATACTCATATGCTGAATTTTCACCTCTTCGCATAAGTGTTCGTAGCGAACGAAAGGGCCTCTCAATTCATTTCTCCATTCTCCAGTTTCATTTTGCTGGTCAGTATAACTATCTGGGCAATACCAACGCTGTATATCGTGAAACATACAAAAATTATGGAGAACCAAACATGCTAACACAATCTTTTCTGCATTAATTGGATTTAACTCCAATGTTGTCCTCATTACTCTCCATCTCGCCGTCAATATGCGAAATGCGTTTTCAATTACACGCCTTGCCCGCGACAGTCTGTAGTTGAAAATCCTTTGCTTCCTTTGTGAATTAACCCTTGGATATGGTTTCATTCAATTATTTTTTAAAGGAAAGGCACAATCCCCAGGCAAAATAGTATCCGGTGGTAGTGGCAATCTGTTTCGGAGTAAGTCTTGCCCAAAACGAGTTACTCGAAAAATTCCTCCATCACTTTGGCTTCCCGGGGCTCCTACGCACACTGCTGTGAAACAATACCTTGCATCGTATGTTGCCAACAAAACAATACTAAAAAACTTTTTGTAATTATGGAACATAGAGCCCGAATTTGATGGGCATTTGATCGCAATCTGTTTCCCGTCGATTACGCCTACACAATTGGGCATGTTCCATACATTTTTGAAATCTTTCGTAATGTTTTTGTATTGTTGTTGTGTGGATTCGCTCAAATATATTCGTGAAAGTTGTATCCAAATTGCCTCGCAGGTCTCCAAGACAATATTTCTTACGGTTGTCTTTCCCAGTTTGTGACTCCAAGCCAAAGTTTGGAAGGACATTCCGTGAGCTAAATGCATAATTGTTAGCAATAAATGTTCTTCCGCATGAATTTGTTTCTTTATCCAGTTATTTGGTTAAAGAAGGCGTCATTAGTTTCCACAGCAGATCGTATATTTGGCGACTCTTCGTCTAATTCTCTTATCTTTCGAAATGTTTTGACGAAATAACCGAATTGGGCATGGTTTTTATTGATGGGATTGTAACGCCACCGCCTTTTACGGCGTAATTTTCTTCTTAAGGCGCTTAATGCTAAAATATTTAATAAAATTTGTTCAATTTCTACGTCACTGCTATCCATATTTTCCCGGTTGCTTACACTTTTTACCAATTTGACATCAAATTCAAATCAATGTTGTTTATTTATATTTTTCTCTCTCTCACTGCTTTTGGCTAAGGCACGAATAATCGCTGCAAGTACTTACGGTTATGGAAAAAATTACTGTTATGGTTACGGTTACGGCTAAGTCACCAATAATTCAACCTTTACGGTATGTACTTGGTTGCAATTTTTTTTTTTTGGGGAAATATAATGCAATGTTAAGTGGTGTTTTTGACATTTTGTGTTATTATTTTCTTTTGTTACCAAGTCGCAACTTGAATTTAAGGTTTATTCATGAAAAAATTATACGTCAATTGAATAGATTTTTCTAAAGTACATACTTTTGTTTTGAGAAATTAATCGGTTGTTGCATTGTCTATAAATCAGCTTAATTAAATGTGGCCTTTTGCTGTGTAGAGCAACGCTTCTTAGTAATTCCATTTGCTTACATATACAATAAGGATCTGAAATAAATTTCAGAACACAGCACCGCATATTAATCCGTTGCTACTTTAACGCAGAACATGTGTTCTGTCTCTGATTGTCAGAATAAATGCGTCGAACTGTGCTTGTACAAAAATTATTATAAATACAAGATTTGGCCTTCAGAGCGGCGGTAATACTGTATTAGATACGACTGTTAAAATCCTGCTAATTGTTTGTTGATATGTGTGCCTCCAGGTGTGTATTTTAACAATCATGATTTTGCTTCAATCGATTTGTATATTATCAGATTTTTGCGATTACTTGGTGATTATAAATATGAAATATTTCAATATTTAGAAATTACTAAAGGCCAATAGATAAATTCGAAAGAAATTGTTTAAAATTAAGCATTTATTTACAATTTCAGAAACAATAGAAATAAAAATGGCATATAAAAAAATATAATCCTGTAAAGTAATATAGTATTTTCGTTATGTATATTGAGAGGAGCAAATTTTAAGAATTCACAACAACAGTGCCTAACGCAATGATATGAATTTTGAAGAGATCGCGACAGAAGTTGCCGACTGCATCACTTCGGAAAATAACCCAGTAACAACACCCAAAAACGAAGGCAAAGCACAAAGTGGAATACGACAGACCGATCGCTAAGCACGCCAACAGGGCAGACAAAGCATAAAGAGCAGAAGCAGAAATAAATATCCAAAATATTTAATATTTTAAAATATTTTTTGCGATATAAAATATCAATCAACTGCTGAAGGTGGCCGAAGGAGAAATAGCAACAACAACAAACAAGACAAGAAAAAACAACAAGGTAAATCATCACAACAACAACACAACATTGAAGGTGGCCCAAGGGCAAAAACTTACAAGAACAAATGCGAGAAAACAACAACAATGTGCTGAAGGTGGCCCAAGGGCAAATGGGAAACCGGAGCAACATGCAACAGCACGAGAACAGACAGGTGCCACAACAAACTACAGTTCCCGCACAACAACAATTATTGTATGATCTACACTGAAGCTGGGGCATAAAAGCAGGAGCAACTGACAACTCAACCTCTTTCTTTCGGCATCAGACAAACAAGACGGCTCTTTCTTTCGGCATCAGGCAAACCAGACGCATCGTACTAAACAGAGTTATACAAACTGACAAACGCTACAGAAGCTAGGGGAATCTAGAGGAGATTATGGTTTATAATCGATTCTCTGCTAGAAGCCCAAACTGACAAACGCTACAGAAGCTAGGGGGATCTAAAAAGATTATGGTTTATAATCGATTCTCTGCAAGAAACCCAAACTGACAAACGCTAGAAGCTAGGGAAAAATCTAAGCACTCCTATGGTGTGATATCGCCATTTTCGTAAAAATTAACGTGACATATTTAGGGAGACATAGAATACAACTGTGTCCGTATTTAAGTTAGTAAAATAATTGTTACACGTATTTAGGCCTTTTTTTTAAATTAATAAATAAATAAAATAATTAAATCCACCTACATAAGTTTTGAATAATTTAGAGATTTAACGACTCCTGGCAATCCGGTGAGCTTACCCCGGCGAAAAGGAGTCGTTACAATATATAATTATAATTAATAATAGCCGGCGTGCTAAACAAAACATTTGTCGCTTCAAGGATTTTTTTTAATCAATTTATTGCATTTTGTCTTAGACTAAAAACATTTTACAATGATAATACAACCTATATACAGTTATTTCTAACGTATAGTCTTGAAAGGTCTGCCCCCAGTGGCGCATGCCTTATAATTAGAAACAAAATATAATTTTTTTCTGAAATATTTTTTATTTTCTATACAAAATTGCTACCAAATCTCGTGGTGCTTTGCGCTTCAGTCTTGTGAACTATGTGGTTGGAGTCATAAAGCTTGAATCCAGCTCATTCGAATCCGATTGGAGACGACTTTTATATCTTACATTTTGAAATGGCACTCTTAATTCTCTGTGAAGTTGGACATTGGTAACGATTGGTGCATCGATAATAGTTCGAAGAATTTTCGATTGGAAACGTTGTAGTATTTCAATGTTGGAACTTGAAGCAGTGCCCCACAATTGATAGCACTGACTTTCGCAGCCAGTATAAAGAACGAAATTTTAGTCTCAGAATTCTCATTTTTGCAAGTATGTGAGGTTTCTATGTTAGCCGTCGGTCCAACCATATACCTAGATACTTGGGGTCAGTCGCTTGGGAAATTGTGCAATTGTTCATTTTAAGTGCAGGGCAGCAGTCCGTTTTAGCGTAAAGCGTTCGATATTGTATACAAACTTACTTTCACTCGGTTTAATACGCCAGTCCTTCATCCATTTTATGACGTCATCGAGGCTTTCTTGCAATTTTTTAGCAGCAGTAAAGGCATTTCTGTATGAGGACAGTATCATCTGCGAAAGTGCCTACAACGTCGATGCTTGGTGCAAGCAGGTCTGACGTAAATAAAAGGTATAACATTGGTCCAAGCACATCCTTTAGGAACCCCAGCATTGATTTTTTGTAAAGTTGAGACTTCGCCACCATGTTTTTTGTAAAAATGCCTATGTGGGGAGATTCAAATCCAACGGTTGTGACGTTAAAAAATAAAAATTGCTATAAACTTTAATTAAACACCTTATAAAATAAATTACCAATTGTTTTAAAATTTGAATAAACTGTTTTAATTGTGTAACTCTAAATAGGCATTTTTCAAATAATTGCATTTTTAAAATAACTTGTGAATAGACTATTTCAACTGTGTGGTGCTATAAACTTTAATTAAATGTATAATGAACTACATTACTAATTTTTTTTAAATTTTAATTTGTTTGTTTGTTTTGTGTGAACCCAAATAAGCATTTTAAATTTATGTCATGGAACACTTTTAAAATCTCCCCGTTGTCGCCGCGCTGTCTAACTACCAACAAGCTCGCCGCTGTGTCGCAGTACTACCTTCCTTCGTCGTCAGACTGCGCGCCATATCGTTGGCAGGACTGACGCGTCAGCAGGAAATTTCGAAAAGGATTAATTTATATATAGCGTTTTGTCCATTATTTGCTTGTTTTCCGTTCTCTTAAATGGTAATTTTTTTACATATAATCTTCATCTTTTTTGCGTTTTAAGTTTATTTTACAATTTCTTCCACACTTAAATATTTGTTACAAGTTTCTGTGCTTAATATATCGTTATTAATATTTAATTCAGGTTATTCTATTCTAATTTCCAGAATAGGAGCGTTTTCCGAAATAACTACTAACTTATCATATGGATTCAAAATTTCCATTGGCTTGGTTAAATTACAATTTCCTGAGCAAAATAGTATTTGGTTTGCGTGTGGCTTCCTAAATTTTTCAGAAATAGTTTTTACAATTAAAGTTTCCTCTCTTTTTACATATTACAGCTCTTTTCCAGAGACCTTTTCCGGCAGTAGAATAATCTTTAACAATAACTTTTTATTTTTTTTAATATTTATTTGTTTTTGAACACTTATAATTTTGTTTTTGTTTTCTTATTGCTTCAATGCATTTCTTTTAATATTATCATGAGTTAACTTTTTGACATGTCTCGCTGGAGTAAGTAAATGAAGCCTTGTTCTTATATTTCGATTAAATAGTAAATATGCGGAAGATACTACAGTGCTAAAATGCGCAGTGTTACGATAATTCTATAAGAAACGTCAAAGAATGTTATTGAATTCGGACAATTGCGCTTTAAAGAATTTTTAATCGTTTTAGGATATATTCTGCCTGCCCATTAGTGACAGGGTGCCCGACGGGTGGTGTAAGGTGAACAATTTTATTCAGGCTTAGAAAATTTTCGAATTACTTGGAAACAAAAGAGGTTCCATTGTCTGAAACAATGTTCTTCGGTAGCCGGAAAAGTACGAATAATTCTCTTAGAAATGAAATCATTGCTCGATTTGTTTTTTTCCCCATGTTGTTACACTCCACTAACTTACTGGAGCTAATTCTACTAGGCACCATCGATTCATAAAGGTCCGAAAAAATCTATATGAAATCTTAACCACAATTGGTCGTTGTGTCGGCAGTTACTCATGGGGACTAACATGTATTTGAGTACATGCCGTAATTGAGTTCTGTCGGAAGTTGGGTCTATCGCCTCCACGGCTAGTAACAATTGTGCACTGGGTGTGATGTGTGATCCATTCCTGACAATGGATCCCACAGCGTATCCAGTGTACGGTTGGCTAAGATAGGTCGGGCGGAGGGAGTAAACCCTGGTAACTAAAGGTGCTATACGACCCGTGCCTATTGGTTGGTTTGCAGCCAGTTGGTAATACCAGCTGTATTCTGACGGAGCTACCTCGATACCGGGTCACCTCGAGGTATATTCACGACCTTGCCGTGGTATGGGGAGCTGTCACGGTCGACCACTATGTTTTCACTTAAAAATTGAAGATCACCATGTCTGCTACGGTGAACGGTGATCGTAAGAACAAGATGGAACACAAAAAATAAACAATTACAATTTCTTTGGACAAGCAGTCCCTAAATGCAACGGGGGCTATTGCCTCCATTTCTGAATCTGGCTCAAGTCAGAAAAAAATTCGTACGGTGGAAGCTGGGGCTTCAGAACTTAGTGGAAGTGGCGGTACTAATTAGCCAAGTACGGCTGGACCATCTCGTACGGCAGTAGCTGGCACCGGGGATAAACTTGGTTCCAGTGGAAGTGGCAGTACAAAGATAAAGAGTCTACATTTCATACGGCGGATACCGGGATTGGCCCTGGTAGACGTAACGGTACATCCACGTCTAAAACGACTAAGGCCTCCTCGGTGGTAAAGCCAACATGGCATAACTACATGGAGAGACGCGCTGCCTTGAAGTTGCCGGAACGTGTCAGAAGTGTCCCGGAGGGCGAGAGGTCAGAAAAACAAAAGTCCTCCATTAGCTGGGCAAAAAGGGTTACGGAGGGACTATCAGAGTTTCCGAAACCGAACCCGCCGCCAAAACGTCAGCTGTCGGACGACCCGCCCAGAAACCCCAGCAGCATCAAGAGGCCAAGACATCATGAGACTAGTCCCGCACCAAAGACCTTCAGCGAAGCTGTGCGAGGTCAACAACTATGGGCCGTTGTGGACAAATGCAACATTGATGGCACAATTTCTGTTGAGAACTGGAAAAAAATAGAAGCCAGGTTCTGGAGCACTTTCTTCCAGATTTTGAAGGAAAATCTTGGTCCAGCTCCTTTTTGTCGCGATTGTGGATAGCATCAGAACCACGTGAAGCTCATCGCATGTGCCGAACAGAGATCAACTGATCTGTACAAAATAGCCATCTCCAGAATCGGTGAAGTTTGGTCTGGGTCTAAGCTCGAGGTAATCTCGAGGGAGGATATCCCGAACCTGCCAAGAGCAGGGGTCTGGATACCAGCTGAACCATCTGACCCTCAAATGGTTCTGGAGATGTTACGGGTATGTAATCCGGAACTCCTGACATCATCGTGGAAGGTCACGAAACTGGAGGAGCCAAAAGGTGAGTACCGCAGTGCTACCTTGGTGTTGAGCACGAACTCGTTGAAATCTCTTTCGCGATCCGATGGTGTCGTGAGCTATGAATTCTCGTCCATTACACTAAGGGTCTACAAAAAGGACGTGAACGTCTCCAATGCAATGGGCCATGTTGGAGTTGTGGTAGACCCTGACGCCTCATCTCAGCTCGAAGAAGAGGCAAACACCACTTCTGCTGGTGGAGATGGAAGGTCAGTGGTGGAACCTGGCTCTGGTTCCGGCAAAGCGGTTGCGCTAAGCAGAGCATCATCCGATGGCAGTGTCTGTTCCTTATTACTTTAAATGTCTGTCCATCTAGCGAACCAAGAAGCATAGAAGGGATAGAGGAAATGGTTGGCTCTGTTACTGCGAATCTGAACGCGGCCTTGGCAGAAGCCTGTCCACTAAGGAAGTTGAGGGGAAAGCCGAAACCTCGGTGGTGAACGGAAGAGCTAAGCAAGCTTCGGGTAGACAGTAGGACAGCTTGAAATTGACTGGAAAGCGTACAGAGAGGATCTTAAGGTCTTTAAGAAGAAGGTTAGTGCTGCTCAAAGGCAATCCTGGAAATCGTTTTGTGAAGGAGTAGAGGGAGCGACTGAGCCTTCTAGACTTCGGAAAATATTGGCGGGAAGTTCTCAGAGCTGGGAGCTCTTACAGAAGGTGGATAGCACATTCACTAAAACTAGTAAGGAATCTCTAGAGCTTCTACTCAGCACGCATTTCCCAGGCTGCTCAGATATTACTGGACACGAGAGGGAAGATACGTCAAATAGTCGGGAAGTTTGGATAGACGCTTTATCTGAGGATCAATTCTTATGGGGTATTGCAAGTTTTAAGCCTTTTAAGTCCCCTGGTGCTGATGGTATTTATCCAATTGAATTACATAAAACCGCTGGATACCTGAAAGACTGGCTGTTAGCAATCTTTGAAGGATGCTTTTAGTTTGGGTATACACATCTTCAGTGAAGGCAGGCTAGATTGGTCTTCATTCCAAAAGCCGGAAAAAGCTCACATACTCATCCAAGGGACTTAAGACCGATATCTCTCATCTTTTCTTTTGAAGACTTTAGAGAGTGTGATAGAAATCCAATTAAGCTTAAGTTTAGACAAGAATCTAATCTCATCGGCTCAACATGCCTATACAAAGGGGAAATCTGTGGTGAGAGCTCTACATACAGCTCCTTAATCCCATTGCAGAAAGGTCATTGTACAAGCAGGCTGCCTTTCTTGATATTAAGGGCGCTTTTAATAATGTCAAAGGAGAAGCCATCACTGCATCACTTACTAAACTTTGTGCAAACGGGCCTGGTAGGCCGCATTGGTAAAATGCTGAATATCAGCATCATTGAGGCGAATCTAGGAGAATCGGTCCTACGTAAATTGGTGAGCAGGGGTACACCTCAGGGAGGTGTAAACTCACCGTTTCTACGCAACACAGTTGTTAACAAACTTTGCTATCTCTGGAAAATTCACATCTATACTGCGAGATTTGTTGCAAAATGGTCTAGATATTCTTTCAAAGTGGACTGTGGCCTTGGAGTAAATCCGGATAAGACTAAGGTCATTCTGTTTACTAGGCAACATAAAATCCCTAAATTAGACCCAATTACTCTTAAGGGAAAATAACTAGGGATTTCAGAAAAGACGAAATACTTGGTTCTTATAATCGATAGAAAGCTTACTTGGAAGTCATACACCATAGAAAGAGCTAGAAAAGCTGGGGTGGCTTTTTATGCCTGCAAAAGAGCTATAGGTAAAACCTTGGGAATTAAGCCCAGGGTAGCTCACTGGCTTTACACTGCGGTTGTCAGGCCCATTCTCCTATATGGTGATCTGGTGGACTGCAATGCAGAAAAGGACCTGCCTCGAAACACTCGGTAAGGCACAGAGATCAGCAGAATTAGTAATAAGTGGCACCATGAAAACGACGCCAACCTTGGCATTGGATATCATACTACAACTGCCACCTTTAGATCTCTTCTGCAAATATTTAGCGGCATGCTCCGCCATTCGGCTCAAGGCGAGATCACTATGGAAAGCTGTTCCGTATGGACATGCGACCATATTAGAATCCTACACGGACATACCCAGTGATATTGATTACCTTCCTTCTTCCCTCTGTTTCGAAAGGAATTTTTTGGTTAGGATTCCTTCCAGAGAGGAATGGCTCGAGGGGGATCCATCACCAGATACTCCCATCAAGATATACACAGACGGATTAAAAATGAATGCCGGTGTAGGATCAGGAGTCTATTGCGAAATGACCTCAATCAGTGCATCCATCAAACTAACGGATCACTGCAGTGTTTTTCAAGCGGAAATAACCACTATTCACGAAGCCTTGAATTGGCTGAGGATAAACGAGGTAACCGTCAAGGATATCTGTATTTTATCAGACAGCCCAGCTGCACTAAGGGCTTTAAATGCATTCCAAATAACATCGAGGAGTGTCTTAGACTGTCGCCGATCTCTAAATGAGATGGCTAAAAAATTCCGTATCCATTTGTGCTGGGTACCAGGACATAGGGATATACCAGGGAACTGCAAGGCTGATCAACTTGCGAGAGATGGCACTTGTATGCCAAATGTCGGTAGGCATATGGGTGTACCTCTCGCGACTTGCAAGCTTCTCATAAGAGAGACACTAATTAATTCTAGCAATCAAAGGTAGATCTGTGCCACTACCTGTGAAATCGCCAGGCAAACATGGCCGAGGCTAAATCTGCGTCTATCTAGGAATATCATTAGACTCAATAGTCTACAAATTAGGACTTTAATAGGAGCCCTCACGGGACATTGTCTAATAGGAAATCATGCAATAAGAATGGGAGTTTATACACATTATTTCTGCCGCAGCTGCAGGAACGAGGAAGATCTGGAAACGATCCTGCATCTCTTCATATCCAGCCTTTGCCAGAAATAGGGAGCGTTTGCTAGGATCCCACTTCTTAACAAGTATAGATGCCAGTCTGGTGTTAACAACCTTCTTCGCTTTGTAAAAGGCTCAGGGTGGTTCAATCTACATCTCACAACGGACCCAACTGGTGGTCTAAGTGGTTATTGGTGATGCGGCTGCCCTACCTACCTACCTAACCACAATTCGGGCCTTTCCCATATTATTAATTCCTGTTTGGGGGTCCCGCCTGGTTAATAGAAGGTTCACAATTTCTAGCTAGATTTTCAAGATCTTTACTTTGTGTTGACCACCAACAATATTCTCTTGCCATGTATTTCATTTTAACCACACCCACGTGCGATGCATTTAAGAATTACAGTACATACTTTTGTAATGTGATGGATATTACAATTCTGTTTCTCCAAAATAAACAATCATACTTTCCGATAGCTCAAATATTTTTGTGAAGAAAGGTAACATTTCATATAAAAGCATTTGTTGGGCCAATTTTTAGGAATTTTTGTGATAGCGCATCTTTTCCAGTATATACGAGTATATAACTTTTTTGATAGCGTTCAACTTTAAACTTTTCTTTACAATTCTCTAAGAAATATTTTATACATGTGTTATTAGAAAAGTCGTCACTGTGTTCTATAGTTTTTGTGGATATCTAGAAAAATAATCCTCCATTCATATTAGATTTTACATATTCGACATCAAACTGGTAACCAGTTAAAACTAAGGCAATATGTTGCAATCTATTAGATGCCACTGTTGGGATTCCTTTTTTTGGAGTTAATATGTACTGTAATGGTTTGTTATCGGTTACAAGAGTGAACTATTGACCATACACCAAAGAGTATTCTACTGCTTCTCGATGGAGCTACGAATACCCTTTTTCCTTGTCCGATAATATACGAGATGCGAATTCAATAGGACGATCATTGCCTGTTTTATCAACTTGTGATAAAATGGCTCTTTTCTATGCAAAAAATGATTAATTGTGATTCTAAAGTCCCCTGCAAACACGTACCTGCCCATTGATTTAAAATCTGGAACGATGGGTGTACCCCATTCGCTATATCCCATTGGTTCAAGTACCTTATGTTCAACAAAATTTTCAATTTCGCGATCCACTCTTTCCTTTATTGCCAAAGGAAGTCTCTTCTTTCACGTATTTTACCTGAGACAGTTTCGGGAAATAAGTGCATATTGAAGTTGCAAGATGATTTCTCAAAATATATGGTATACGAGTATGTAGCCATACCTGATGCCGAGGCGAGTACGGTAGCCAAAGCATTATTTGACGAAATTATAGCGCGTCACAACATACCGAAAGTGTTGGTGACCAACAAAGGTTCGAATTTTGTCTCAAAACCATTTTTAGAAAGGTGTAAACTATTGGGAATTAAAAAGTTACACATAACTCCGTATCATCCGCAGGCGAACGGTTCTCTGGAGCGAAGCCATAGAACTCTGGCAGAATACCTACGTAGTTTTGCTAAAGAGGATGGCTCTAATTGGCATCATTAGCTGACGACGGCTATGCATGTGCATAACAATACTGTACATGTATCAATGAAGCAAACTCCGTTTAGGACGCTCTACGGGTTTGACTTCAACATGCCAGCAAATTTGAAGCGCAAATGTGCGACAGTATGATGACCCAAATAAAGTGCGGAAATACCAGTTACAGCGAGCGCACGAGTTGAAGTTTTGCATGTTTGCGGCCGGGCACTGAATCAGACCCGAAAGAATAAATTTTCTACTGTATAGAAAGGCCCATACACGATAGCAGAGATCCGTAGCCCAGTTACAACAGTCGTAACAATTAAGGGCAAGCCTAAGAAACTGCATATTTCATTTTTTTAATTGAAATTATTTCATACGACACCATACATATAAAGACATGTGTTCATTATGTTTTACAAGCGTAAACACAACAAGAACAACCAAAATAAACTGATATCAGGTACATGGATCAGATAGCAAAATTCAGGCTTCCAAAATCATTGTCAGTGGAAGTGTGCCAATTAAAATTGGACTTTTAACAAATAACATACTACAAATATGCTGAAAAGGCACTATAGCTGAATGAAAGCACATTAAAGAAAATAAGAAACAATTTTTTTTTTTTAAATATTAAAAAATATAATATAATAAAAAAGTTCGTATAGAAAAAATGTAAAAAAAATTTAAAATAATTCAACAAAAAATTAAAAGGCTATCGGGTTACGGCCGAACTTAACAGAGCGAGCCAGGCGCCGCTGCCTTGCGCACGTCTACCACAATATATTATACCAAGAGTGGATATTATACCAAGTGGGGTTTCCTCGACTTGCCCTTCCATCGGAGGCATGGTCGTCCCCTACTTCGTCGTCCAGAGGCTTTCGCTTCGAACACCTTTTCGCTGGAGCTTCTTCGTTCATACCCACGACATGTCCAAGCCAACGCAGACGTTGTATAGTGATGCGTCTGACTACGGTAGTGGTCGCCGACACGAACAGGGCTGAAGATTTTGCGAATAATTTTCTACTCGAACACCCCAAGCAGGGTTGCAACAGTCTGTAACACGACCCAGGCTTCTGCGCCATAGGGCATCACGGGTAGGATGAGCGTCTTGTAGAGTGTCAGTTTTGTCGGCCGAGACAGGGCTCTATTACACATTTGCTTACTGAGCTCATAGTAACACCTATTAGCAAGCATGATTCTTCGTTTAATCTCCAGACTAACGTTGTTTCCAGTGTTAATGGCGGAGCCAGGGTATATAAATTCTTTGGCAACTTCAAAAGTACAGCTGGCCGCTGTAACATGGGATCCTAAACGCCGAGTATCCCTGCTGGTGGACAGCATATACTTTTTATTGCCCTCGTTCACCCTCATACCCACTTTCGCTGATTATTTTTCAGTGGCGAAAAATGCAGCAGTAACTTCTCGCTTGCAACGTCCAATGATGTCGATATCATCAGCATATGCGAGGATCTGGACACTTTTGTGGAAAATAGTGCCATTCCGATGCATACCGGCCTTCCGCAGTACCCCTTCCATGGTGAAATTGTATAGGTCGCACGACAATGGATCAACTTGTCTGAAACCTCGCACTGTATTAAATGGTTCGGAGAGGTCACTTCCTACCTTGACAGAGCTAGACGTATTGCTCAGTGTCATTCTACAAAGCCGTATTAGCTTTGTGGGAATACCGAACTCAGTCATGGTGCCATATAGGAAATCCCTTATCGGGCTATCGAAAGCAGCTTTATAGCCGACAAAGAGATGATGGGTGTCGATCTGTTTCTCGTCGGTTTTCCCCAAGAAAGAAGATCTGGTCAATGGTGGACTTTCCAGGTCTAAGACCGCACTCACGCTTTGTTGTTCCTTAAACGCTGAATAGCAACTCGGCCCTCATCGTGTCTAGGTGATAGAAGAAGCACTCCGTCATCGTAAATTGGTAGTACCAGGTTGAATTCTCCATAGGCGGTATTGGTGACATCTGTACCCAGAGTCCGCCGGCATCGTCGGGTAAAGTGTCAGGTTGGTGAAGCAGTTCCGAGAGTTGAGCGCAATAGACATCGGCTGTCCGTTGTAACTACAGCTTAGCGTGAAAATATGCCGCGTAAACGTTAATTACTAACACGAGCTACGAAACGTTTGTATAGAAGTACATACGTAGAAGGAAGTAAGTATATATATGGGTATAAAGAACAAATGTATGAACGTATGGTAGGGAAAATAAAATAAATGTGGGTATATGCAGTCGTATCAGTAAGTAATTTGATATATAATAGAGTAATAAATAATTTGAAATAATTAAACAAATAATAGGAAAATTGGGAGAGAATAAAAGTGAAAAATATAGAGGTAATAAGATGAGTAGATAGGAATAGGCATTTTTTAGTAACAATTTATAGGCTGCAGGTAAAATAAAATTTAGATTCATAAAAGGAATAGTAGAAGACTTGGTTTTTCAGTGTAGGTATCAGGAATTTGAATAATTATGTACAAGTCAGCATTATACGTTTATGAATGAACATCAAACTTCAAGAGTAATCAATCCGCATACTTGTACATACGTACACATATATACATACTGCAGTTTTTAGCAGAGACATGTAAATATATTTTTATATTTTTTGTTTTTTAGGAAATTAGAGTACAACGTGTGGGAAATTGCAAAATTTTTGATTAGAAATTAGAGTACAGATGGTGGGAATTTAAAAAAGAATATATTTAGTTCACTTGAGGAAATTGACTTTAGCAATTCATTATAAGCAATTAAAAGTGCCATACATTCCGTATGTAGTCATATACGATTACAGGGTGTGGGAGTTGGAACTAGTTTATGGGTATATATCAGGATATAATTAGATTTAAATAAGATAATTGAAAGTAATTAGATGAAATGAACAATTTAGTCATGCAATGGGCAGTGTTTTCACATAAACGGGTTTAGCATGTATATTTTCGCTTTTGTCAGAATTGAGAGAAAAAAGTTTCTAAAAAAGTAAGTTGTCGCCACATAAATTATAATAGTAAATAATGTGTTTGTATGAATCAATTATTGTAAAATGATTTCAAATTGTAATGTAAATGGCGCTAATGAGTTTAGAAAAAAAAGTGTATAATTATTTATTAATATTTCTAAAGGGAAAAATTTTGTAATAATTAACGCATAGAGTTGTAAATATCGTATTAATACAATTTAAATATGCATAGTTTATAGATAATACATAAAATTGTTTTTATAGTAAGAAAAATTTAAATAGAGATTCAATGGTGAATTAGAAAATTATAATTTATGTATAAGATATTTTTTAAGTATTAAGGCTTTATTGCGTAGAATAGAATGATTATGCAACATGAAAATGAAAGGAGCTTACCCCAGCGTCGAAGACAGAGTATGAGAATAACCAACATCCTTGAGAACAGTGAGCGGTAGATAAAATGCAATAGCAGCGAACAAAAAAGTTGACTGAAGAAGATGAAGAAGTAAGTTAAGAAGACGTAGAAGAAGAATAACAATAAGCAACAGAGAAAAACAATGAGATTTGAAACGATCCTGTCCCGAAATAATTTTCTGTTAAAAGAAGGAAAATGCAAATTTGTGGAGTCATTTTTTATATAAATGAGTCGAAGAGCTTTTAACTTCCTGTGCGCGAGATGACTGCGATTTGAGACCTATGAGAAAATGAAGATGGTACCGGCTGAACTCTAGAATATCTATCTAAACAATTATGATGCTGATGATACTTTATTAATTGCGTAGCCGACAAAACGGTATGAAAACATTAAAATTTGTGTTTTCAGTATTAAAAATCCAGCGTATCTGCCGTTTGTCTGTGTGTATATTTTCGGAAGAGGAAACGATAGTGATAGCCAAAATCCGAGCTTACTCTGTAATTATAGTGGGAGACGGCTACAACAACAATCACAGCTTCAACTTCCATCATTCATTAGATTCGCAAACAGAATAATCTCCTGGCCCAACTTCATTCTAACCTCGAAAAGATCCAGCTTTACGTAGCCAAGCTTTAGCGGCTAACTTCGTAACATTTTCTCTAATTAGAAGATCTCCGCAGACACTTACTAAGCGAAGATTTATTTTGACTTCATCAGAAGCGCAACTACTCGCGTAAGCTTGCATCATCCTTATAAGTACCGATCCAGAAAGAAGGGAGGGGAATGCAGAGTTCGTCGAGGGACTTCAACCCAACAATGACGGGTGTCAACAGAACCAGCAGGCAGCAGAGGACGTGGTTTATAGTAGCGTAGTATAAGTTAAATTTGTAATTTTCTTTGTATACACGCCAGTGAGAAAAGAGTCAATGTCAACGAAGGACCAAAATAAAAAAAGAGGGAGATAAAAAATATACAGATATAAAAAGACAAATATACCAAAGAAAACAGATATATAAAAATATAACAGAAAAAAAGAAATGTAGAAAATAAAACATGTTTTAAATAATATAACTCAAAATACGGCGATTTTAAAAAATGTTTATATTATAGGATTTATTAAATGTACAAAATGTTTCATGGTGCAAGAAAAATGTTATAAAACTATTCACTAGAAGGTAATAGCACTACCTTCTCTATAAAGAGGGGAGGGATATTGTGAGTCAAAATCAAGCCACCTGCGCATAGTTGACTCACAGCACCAGCTCCTAACAGATAATACACAACTGGTGTAGTTACCATTTAGAAAATCTTCACTCACATGCTTTTAGGGTGCGTTAAGTTATGAGGACCCAAATTTACAAATATAAATTTTGCCTCACAACAAAACCAACGAGCGCCGTGTAGGAACCTTTATACACACACACGCCATGAGTAACAAACCCAAGTATGACATTTAAGAAAATAGCAAAAGCCTTCATGGCTAATGCAACGCAACATTGAATTAATTCCAACTCAAAGAGACACCCACATATTGATTATTACAACAAATACAAGCAAAGCCCAGAAGTGGAGTACCCAGTAGGAACCGAACTTGCCGAATACGTTCGTTCACTAAAGAATATATCAACGACATGTAGAAACGAATACAAAACACAAAAGTAGCACGACAGAACGATCGCTACGCATGCCACCAGTACGGACAAAGCACAAAGAGGAAAAGAAGAAAATTATACATAAAATAATTGAGTGATGGACAAAGCTGCAAAGGTGAACGAAGGGCAAATGTCCACAATAACAAAACACTATTGAAGGTTGCCAAAGGACAAATGTTCAGGACAACAACAAACAGAAAAACAACAAAGCGATGAGGGTGATCAAAGGACAAATACTCAGGACAGCAACAAACAGAAGAACAACAACAAAGCGGCGAAGGTGATCAAAGGACAAACTACTACAACAACAACGAGCATGGCTTAGCAACAAGCGACGCCGACCAACGGGAGTGGAACTTCAAACAACGGCCCGCAAACAACACTATACACTGGCAGTGGTGGTCGTTTTAAGACTATATAAGCCGTGTCGTTCGAGGAGTAGGTCTCTTTATCTACATACCGCCGAAGACATCAGACCTACTCTTTTGCTGCATACCGCCGACGACATCGGACCTGCTCTTTTGCTGCATACCGCCGACGACATCAGACCTCTCCTTTGCTACATACCGCCGACGACATCAGACCTGCTCTTCTACTGCATTCCGACGACGAGTTCAGGCCTCTCGCGTACTCCAAACCGCCGAATAGATCAGAGCTTCTTTTGCTATATATCGTCGACGAGATTAGATCTATTTTTCTACATACCGCCGACTGGACAACACCTATTCTACTAGACACATACGCTACGAACTCACTGAGAACATCTGGTTTTCAATCGTTTTCTCACTGAGACACAAACGATACAGATACTTAGAGACTTAGTGAGAACATCTGGTTTTCAATCGTTTTCTCACTAAGTAACATATGCTACGAGCACTTGAGGACTTAGCGAGAACATCTGGTTTTCAATCGTTTTCTCGCTAAGACCCATACGCTACTAGAACTTAAAGCCTCAGTGAGAACATCTGGTTTTCAATCGTTTTCTAACTGAGGCACATATATCTGCAACGTGACAGTTCGCCTATAGGGACAAGGACAATAAAATAAAACCTTAGCTAGGCACGCGAAGAGTACTACCCCAAGCGATAGACCTAAGAACAATTCAATAGTATTGTAAGGACTAACTAAGTCCATAGTAGTAAACTTTATTAATATATTTTAAATAAATAAAGAAATTTTAACTACAGGGTAGCCCAAATAAGACCAGCTGATGTGAAACACAAATAACTTTTTTATTTTTTAACATAATTTATTTTTTCTTTTTGCAGATTATAACTGAACTCTTGGAAATTTTAAATTAGTACGTACAGTCCACAACAACGCATTAAAATTATCGAATTTTATTTTCTTCTCAACGATCAATTGTTCTGACGCAGCAAAATTATCGCCTCTGACGGATGAAGCGCATTTCCATTTAAGTGGTTATTGTTGTGAGTTAGAATAAACAAAACTGTCGGTTGTGGAGCTCCGAAAATCCAAGGGCAATACATCAGCATCAGTCACACCCAATCAGATGCACTGTTTGGTGCGGTGTTATGGCCACAAAAATCATCGGCCTATATTTCTTTGAGAATGAGGATGAAACGCCAGAAACGGTCTCCGGGGCTTCTTACAGAACAATGATCGACAACTTTTTGCGGCCAATGGTGGAGCAACATCCTAATTTGTGGTTTCAACAAGATGGAGCCACTGCGCATACTGCTAGGCAAACTATTGACATGCTGTGTGAAATTTGTGGTGAACGCATAATTTCAAGAAATTAGAGATTTCCCTTGGCCTCCTCGTTCACCAGATTTAACTGTGCCTGGTTTTTTTTATGGGGATATTTAAAAGACAAAGTTAACAAACCACAGACACTTGGATAGCTCAAGCAGAATATTCGAGACGAAATACGGCGCCTGCAACCAGAAATATTACGCCGTGTAATGCAAAATGCGCTAAAAAGAGCCAATGCCTGTATCGAGCAAAATGGTGGTCACTTTTCTGATGTCATATTTCACACATAGTCACGTTAAATTTCCATAAAATGTATTTAACATATTAAAATAAATCATTAAAAAAAACCCGTTATTACAAGAGTTACACGTGTTTAACATCACTAGGTCTCATTTGGGCCACCCTGTATAATAATCCTGGTGGAATTCAATATATAAATTTTCTGTACACGACCCCTGGAAGCCGCTGAGTCTACCCCAGCTAGTCTTTACAAAGTATTATTTCGTTTATTATATAAACTTTTAGAGTATTACAGATCCGCTTTTGGATTGACATTAGCCTTAGAATGCACCAGCGGGATTCTATTATTGAGTATAACACAATTTTAAAACCCATATGGACATATGGTATACAGTTATGGGGTTCAGCGGCAAAAAATAATATAAAAATCATTGAGAGATTCCAATCAAAAGTATTACGCTTGATAGTAAAGGCTCCGTGGTTCGTCAGGAATGATATAATACGTCACGACTTAAACATCCCTACTGTCGATGAGGAAATAGCAAGATACAGCAATAAATACCTGGAACGACTAAGTAAGCATCCTAACATACTAGCTTCAAATCTTCTGGAGAGGACAGGCACAACACGGCGACTGAAGCGAGCAACACCACTAAATTTATAATAATAATTTTTTCTAACACAATAGTTCTGAACTAACCTTATGGGAGATTAGCACTGGCTCCTCTTCCTCATGTTGATTTAAATAACTATTTTAAAAAATTACTTTGTGTATTGATTTATGTAGCTATTTAATATTGTTATTTAATTTGATTATTGCCCCAAGGGGCAGAATGCAAATAAAACTGGAGTTAAAAAAAAAAAAAAAATAAATAAATTATTGAGTGGATCAGTTGGCTTGACCGACTGACACCAGTCAACCAACACCAGAGAATTGCTTACTTCAACAAGTAAGATAGATAGTAAGATAGTATTTAAGGGTTAGAATTTTAAGAATAGAAATCAGATTGTTTTGCACTTGAAAACTAAATAATGTGTTTAATTTCGGCAGTTTGCTGTGTTTAATCAGTTCGCTCGATCCCGCCAGCGCCAATTACCGACAGCAAAAGACGTACACGAAGACAAGCGGCACACGGACCCCTAGAGAAAGAGTCCTCAACAGATTCTTACGAGGGAATTCACATTTAGAAAGAGTATCCATAACAATGTTCTATTCTTAACGAAAAAAATGACGCGAAACAGGAATTTTTCCACAGGACATCGTACCAGCCATATCGACAACGGAATGCAGAATTCACCGAGGGAATGCAGCTCTTCAGGAGAAGGGGGAAGCAGTACTATTCTAAGAATCATTTATAGGAATAAGTTGCGAAAAAAAAAATATTGTAAGAATAAATTATGGGCACAAATTGTAATACAAAAATAAAAGAAAAGAAAACCGAAAAACAAAAAAAGGGAAAAACTAAAAGAGTAATAATAATAATAAAATTATAAAAAAAATATTAATAATAAAAAGGGACGAAGAATATAAGGACCAATATAGAAAAAAAAAACAAAGCAAACAAAAAATAAAAAAATAAAGCAACAATAAAAGATAAAAAAGAGAGCCCAAAATATAGCAAAGATTGGTAATAAAGAACAAAATTTATCTATTGTGTAGTGTATAGGATGCACAAATTGTTTTTGGTGCAGGAATATGACTAGAAAATAAGAAGAACTATTAACGAAGAGGAAGTTGCACTACCCATCTAGAAAGAGGGGAGGCATGTTATGAGTTAACCTCACAATGGCCACTAAACCCCAGTAGTGATTAGATTTTATTATTAATAAAATAATATATATGCCTAGCCCTAAGGCGAACGTACAATTTAATAAAATTGTTATTAATAAGCATACTCTTTGGTGCGAGCATTTGACAATTGAACTGCAATGAACTTTTACTGTCATGCACGGTCATCACTTTCCAAAAGTGGGCCAGTCAATAACCGCATTGGAAAACGATTGCAGAATGTGCAAACCAAAGAGAAGGGCAATTGACAATTAAGATATAGCAATAATTGTAATAGTATATAAGCAGGGGATTTGAAAATGAAGAAAAAATTTTAACAACTGAACTACAGCGCGTTCTTACTCGCGGGAATAGAATCTGTGGAATCAGGCTGCTACCAAGCGCCCAGTTAACTTAAGATATAACCCAACATTAATGGTGCAGCCGGTAGGATATATGTTGAGGATGCGTCCCCACATATCGACCCGTGACAGTCCTTTTGGCCGCACTTTTGCAAAACAGTGTCCGCTACGAACCGCGTAGTAGCTGGTTTGCACTCGAGCATATTCCAGCCCTCCAGAATCTCACGTGTATACCGCGCAAACCGTCTCGCTCGACTGCCATCCCCAAATAGAATTTTATAGGACCTCGATCAACTGCTTCCACCTGCGCACTGAGTTGTTTAAGGATGTCGCGCATTATTGATTCGAAAGAGCATGCCAAAAAAAATGTCATCAACATAATGTGTTATGGTGTTAATTTCTCAATTTCTCATCCTAGTATACAAACAAAAATATGTTTGGCATCGAGTGAAACGAATTCGATAAACAATAACGTTGATTTTGGTGTTCCAATCTCTGCCTGCTTGCTTAAGCCTGTAAAAGATTTTTTCAATTTACAAATTTGATCGGAAAACTTTTTCTCTCCGGCTGGCGCATAAAAACGTCTTCTGGCAGCTCTCCGTTGAGGTATGCCGTTCTACGATGTCGATGTGATTTACGAAAAGTTCATGTTTCTCAGCAAGTGCAAGTATATTACGTTTTTTCCAGCTGGACAGTCAACCAACTCCAAGGAGCTGTTTTTCATTAGAGCATCCAATTTTACCTGCATTACTTTTCGCCACCTAGTCCCATTTGCTTACTCTAGCGCTTCAGCTACGGTTATTGGATTTGTAATCATACCGATCATCGAATGAGTGACATACAGTTTGCTCTGCATACCAGGTCTGTCAGTGGAATTTATTTCGCGGTCTGCCTCTCTTTCGCTTTCCCGCACCGACTTCCTCCGCTTCGTCAGACGACCATTCCTGCTCTTGAGTCTTTCTCTCATCCGAGCTTTCGTGTACCTCTCTTGCATTTACCCCTACGCGCGTTGCAGTGCGCACTATATTTGCGCTAATGCCTTCACCGTCGCTAATATTGCCTTCGATGTCTTTAATGCCTGTTCAATTCCTGCGATTTCCACTGCAGCTCGCTCGCTGCTGCTGCTTCTATTGTTGCTCTCGTAGTTTGGCTCTGCATAGTTCAAGAATTATCCTTGGCGCTTAATGAAATTGTGCTTTCAAAGAAAATGACGTCCCGAGTAATATTTATAGCTTTGGTTGTTATGTTATAAACCCTATCACCCACCCTTCGTGTTCCTCACGTAGCCAACAAAAACCAATTATATCCCTTAAGGCTAAAAATTCGACCAATTGCGATTCTTGTCGAGTACAAGAGCATTACAGCCAAACGTTCGGAAATGTGCTACAGAAGGTTTCCTCTCGAACCAATGTTCATATTGAGTTTCATCATTCAAGATCTTTGTAAGAGCGCGATTGCGTATGTACGTAGCAGTACTTACACCTTCCGACGAGAAGCTTTGAGGAAGATGCGCTGCTTCTAGCATACACCGAGCAATTTCGACGAACGTTCTATTAGCTTTTTCAGCGATGCTATTCTGCTGTGCCGTGTAGGTAACCGTCTTCTGATGCACTATTCCATATTGCTTGAAGAAATTATTGAAATTTGAGTTTACATACTCCAACCAGTTTGTCGCTGAAGGTAATGAATTATCTCGAACAAACCTGTGAGCAAACGCGCATCAAACCACAAATGTCGGTGTGGACCACTTCCAGAGCGCTAATTGTATTTACGTTTGGATATCACCTAATCGGCTTAGTGCTTATTTTGCAAACTGCATAAATGAACATTGAAAGTTTTTTGGATTGTCTATATTTAAACCACGAACCATATTTTCATTAAACAGCCACATTTCGACTTCTTGCTTTTTAGTAACGTCGTATTCAAATATTCTGTTTTACTGCTTTTTAGAAAATTAATATTTGATTGATTATTTTACTCACTGCTAAAATATTAGAATGGAAGTTCGGCACATACAACACGTCGCACACTACGCTCTACACGCGATTCTCAATCGAAAAAAAAACTTTTTTTCTTGGCACAAATGTGACTATGCGCCACTATCGAATATTCAGATGTCGCTGCTTACATCACCCTCGTTTCCCATATTTACGGACGGATCTAAGATGGATTGTGGGGTAGTTGCGGGCGTCCACTCACCATAGACGGCCATTAATTAATCTATACGGTTTCCTAATAATGCCACGGTATTTCAGGTGGCAGTTCTGGTGATTAGAGAGGCGTGTCGACTAATAATATGGCCCATCACCGGTAGATGTAGGGTTGCTATTTTTATCAACAGTCAGGCAGCAATAAAGGTTCTTCAATCCATTATAAAGTCGAAGCTGGTCAAGTAGTGCAGAGAGGTGTTGACCGAGCTAAGTCATCTTGCTGACATTGCAATCATTTATATTCCCTGCTATAGTAACATTGAGGGAAATGAGAAAGCTGATGTGTTGACTCGGACGTGTGCTTCTCTTGACGAAGCGCTGGGAGTACCACTGCCGGCCCCCCTGGGGGTCGTGAGGAGGGACGTGCAATGTCTTCGGCTAGCAGATAGGAGGTGGAGGTTACTAACATCTTGAATTTGTTTACAATGCGGGCAGAACTCGCAAATTAATTAACAGAGATTGCACAGAAACGGCAAGGCTCACGGCGGTATACACTGGGCACGGGTGTGTGGGTACACATGCAGACTGCGTATCCCTTTTAACAAGCACTGCAGAAACTGTGGGGACTTAACCCAGAAAGAAACACTCTTCCATTATCTGTGCGAATGCCCGGCTTTGGCAAGGACAAGGTATACGTTTCTGGAAGTGTTATTTCTTGAAAATGTATCTGACTGCTCGAAGGTTAGTCCAAAGAAATTACTATGTTACCTTAACTCTACTGGGTGGGTTTATAAACTACCATCATTCCGATACTGGGTGAAGAGGTGGTATTAAAACCGCGCTACTGCGGTAATTGTGACACATCTAGCAGATACGTATCACCGAAACCAACCAAGGCTTAATACGACTGGCGATGTTTTGTTTCCATTTGTCCGACCGTATGTGTTCCCCGCTAACCGCACGAGTAGCAGTTTATATTTCGCCTCGTTGACTTATCTCTGCTCTCACTGCGACTTGATATAAAACTCTTTTTTCCAGTGAAGTCAACCTGCTTGACCTTGAGTTGATTCGCTGCAGAAACGCTTCCTCCACTGACATCGGTCCGCTCATCTTGTCGCTGCAGCACTTCCAGGATTTTGACATTCAACTGCTCGATACTTGGTAGCGCGTTGCGACTCTCCATTGCCACAACAATATTGTCCATATATTCCGGCAAGGTAAATAGTAGCAAGATGCTGAGTAGATCCTTTGGCACATCGATTCTAATATCCTTTAGATCATCCGCAAGGGTACAAAACTCATTGATTTATTCAGCGCATTTTTGACCGATTTTGAATCGAAAGCGAGCTAGTTTTCTGAACAAGCTAACATTGCGCGCTGGTGCGTTTGTTTTATACAAATTGCTCAATGTAGCCCATGCACCCATTGGAGAAGCGCACCCTTTTATGTAGATTAGCTCCGATGAGTTGGCACACAAAGTGATTGTTGCTAGCACTTTTTTGTCCGCCTTTTCCCAAGCAAGTTTGTCAGCAGCCGTTGCTGTTGCTGGATATGTGTTTTCCACGACATCCCATTGACGCCGTGTTAGTTATTAACAGGCTTCGCATCTGGACCGGCCAAGACTATAATTTTCGCTATTGAACGATTCGATTTGGGAAAACGAACTACTAATTTTTTTAAATTTAATTCGACTAACGATTGTAACAAAGACCTCCGAAACACGTGTGGAGCTAGTGGCTTTGGGACCTCTCTCAGAATACGCGCAATGAATTAAACACGACCGTTCAGTTATAGAGTTTATTAGAGAATAAAACAAATTAGCATGAGAAAGTAAGAATAAAAAAGTTACAGCTTGACCGCAGTTGGGTTCCCGATGCTAATATTAAGTTTGGTACTAAATACCTACATTATGTAATGATACGAAGCACTAAAAATAAGCACGATTGATAACAATTAAATTAAATAGAAACAAACCAAAAGTTTCAGAAGCATATAAGACCATAATTTATTATAAACAAAAGAAAGCGAATTCTAGCAGTACCCAGTGAAAAGGGGAATACACTGCAACATATTGATTAAAGAGCTGCTACGAGTGGTTATTGATAATGCGAAACAATAAGTAATATACATCACAACAAAGAGCAGCTAGAAGATAAATATACAAGCATGTAGAACAAAAAATATTAACCACACGAAAGAACACGTTAAACCATAAAAGACGAATATAAAGCCAAAATCACGATGACCAATGAAAATAAGAAAACGAAAACAGAGCAAAGAGGGCGCGACCGATGCCAGATACGGTCGACAAACAAACAGACAGATATTGCATAAACGCTGGGACGAAAACGATCACAGCAAAAAACTACGAACTATAATTATAAACTATAAAAGTCAGTCGCAATCCGGAATCACAAGCTTTTAACATAAAAGAGCTAGTGGTCAGAGGAATCCATTGAACAGCAAAAGCACATTGCAAAAATACTGGGCTACAAGAAGCTCTGTTCATAGCCCAAGGTCTAAGCAGGAAGTACCAACAACCCCCAAAACATTCCCAAAAAGGGAATATCGAAAAACACTTGCCATGGACAGTGCAACATAGGATTATAAGGCCCAATACACACTATTCGTTCCGGTCACGGTCAGTCAAGCATCCGTCAAATATTCTTTAATGCCTTTTAATAGGAAGTATTCACATTACCGGTTACGTGCCAGTCACAGTCCAAGCAAGACCGCCGCGGTTTTTTCAAAAAGAATACTTGACCGAAGGTTGAACGGCAATGTGGAATACATCGCTTGCTTATGGATTTCATTCAGATGAAATTTTACGCGTTCTAGCGTAGGGATCAACTTGATTTGCCAGCATTTGTGTGAGTGTGGAATAAATAATATCGATGCCAGCGGCTTTGTTGAACGTTTATTTGTTTTTGTTGTTTTCTCTCCTATTAATTCAACTTCGGGCATTTATTAAAAGAATAGTTAGCTTCATGTATGTACATTGTACAGCATACTAGTTCATAATAATTTTATATATGTACAAAATATATACGAGTATATGCATTTTATAAATTTCAGACGAGTAGTTGCTTGAGCTGGTTTATCTTGCAATTATATTCCACAAGCACATAAAGCTGGCATTAGCGTCAACATTTGAGAACTTGTGACTGGCATGTGAATGGATAGTGTGAATACATGGCGTTCTGTCTGAACGTGACTGGCATGTGACTGGCACGGATAGTCTGTATTGGGCCTAAATGTACCATCAACTTGAAAACAAAGAATAAGAGTTTTGACCATTTCTTGATGCGACTCAAACAGATGCCCAATCGAATAGTAAAGTTAAGTGCTAATGCATATCGCTACTGAGATAAAATTAGTATTTGATTTGTTACAGATGGTCGGTAACAATTAGTTAAATGTTCCAACTCATAAAAAATAAACAATTTTATTTTGTACTGATATTATTAATATTATTCATAATTCTATAGCTTACTAAACTATCCAATGACTTAGCAATCGTCTGTAATCCTTGAGCTCGTGCATCAGCTACTACAAGCATAGCCGCTGCTTCACCACTCGCTTTATTGATATGTTCTTGACGCTCTGCTTCTGTAATAAAAAAATTTATAACAACATTACAACAAGAAGAAAATATTTACCTGATGCTAGAATTCTAGATTTTCGTTTTCCCTCAGCAACATTTATTTCTGCTTCACGAACTCCTTCAGATTCTAGAATAGCAGCACGCTTTCTCCTTTCTGCTTCTACTTGCATTTGCATTGCTTCATGAACTCTTGTAGGTAGCTTGTAAATAAATAATGCTGTTATACAATATGAATTAAATATACATACGAGTACATACGTACGAGTTATATATTTTTAAAAATTTTACACGGAATATAAATTAAAATTAAGTCTTTCCTTAAAAATGATTTTATTTAATTCTAACTTCGTGGGTTCCAACGTATTTTTCGCAGGATGGGAATATGCGATTATGGTTCTAGGAACATTAGCCCCTATCCCATCTAGAGCGTGGCGAAGAGTCACACCCTGTCCGAGGTAACCCTGCTATTCATAACAGAATACTACGGATCGAAACTTAGCAGTCAATAAACACCTCCCCGGATACGGGGTGCAGAGGAGCGAAACCTCTATAAAAACCTCTGGGTTGCAGCAAGATGTCATACGACCCGTGTCGATCCTCATCCTGCCTGGGGACCCAGATTCAAAACCAGTCCAGTCTCTAACGGAATACTCCGGATACTTGGCGGGTTCTATCTAGCCTTACCCGCCCACACGGACTTCTGCGCGAGCGGACCTCTCTTGTCCGACACTCGTGGGACCACATATGTTCAAGCAAACCTCAAAAAATACAAAACCAAAGGAGTGCGGTCCACCCAAAAAACAAAAGACAGAGACGATCCTGTATACCCCTAATATAAGGGTGGTAGTCAGATCAATAAGATTACGGTAAGCAAGATTAGCGAGATTTGGCTGAGAGCCAGGCTTGAAGCTATCAGCAGGAGGTTCCCAGCAGACCCAGAACTTGGGTCCAAAGAACGGCTTTTCTGTGCATTTCTGGTGTTTTTAGGACCACTCCAACTAAAGTATTCGAAGTGATACTCAACCTCCCTACATTAGAGCTGGTAGGAAAACAAGTGGCCGCCGCATCAGCACTAGGGCTGAAATGTGCGGCGTTATGGCATGGTCACTCGACTATCGTGCATACCTGGAGTAGTTTTGTCCAACACATTGACCACTCTGTATCTAATCTCAACTTTAATAGGCACTTCCAGACACATATTCCGTCTAGAAGAGAGTGGCAAACACTCATACCATGGAGAAGGGCGGAACTGAATTTCTACACCGACGGATCCAAACTTGACGATAGATTCGGCTTTGGAGTTTTCTCAAAAGAACTGGGACTGGAGCTTTCTTTCCGTCTACCCGACCACTGCAGTGTTTATCAAGTAGAGGTCCTAGCCATATAGGAGGTAGCCGTCTACTTAAATAGGCATGCCGTAACAAAGAATATTATAAATATGTACTCGGGTAGCCAGGCGGCCATCAAGTCAATGAAATCGGTTGCACTGAAATCAAAGGTTGCTCAGGACTGCCGGGCAGCCCTAAATGATATCAGTACCGTTTTCAGGGTACGCCTTATATGGGTTCCGGGACATTGGGATATTGAGGGGAACTGTAGGGCTGATGAGTTAGCCAGACGGGGCACCAACCTTCCTTTATGCACGGACAGATGCGAGGTTGGAATACCAATTGCCACCTGTAAACTGATGCTGAAGGATAGGGTCGTACGTGAGGCCAATGGGTCTTATGCACACGAGTGCACTTGCTTAACGACCAGGCTAATATGGCCGGAACTTAATAGAAGGAAATCTAGAGACTTGCTTGCCCTGTCGAGAGAGGATATCTCTAAGATCGTGGCTTGTATAACTGTTTATTGGCTATTCGGCAGGCCTGCTTTCAGGCTGGGAGTATTCTCTCATGAATACTGCAGGAGCGGTGGGGATGAGGAGGAGGAGGAGACTGCGGAATATCTCTTCTGTAGGTGCCACGCTCTGGCTAGAAGCAGAGCAAGCTCTTTAAGCAAATACGCTTTTAACTCTCTTACAGAAGTGTCAGGAGCGAAGACCAAACATATTCTGCGCTTTATTAGGGCTTCGAAATGGTTCGACGAGTGAATCGGAGGTGCGTTGTTACGCGGTGGTATCACAATGAACCCATGGTGGTCTGAGTGAGCTGGTGGCCTGAGTTAACACGGAAATAACGCGAAGTCGCAGTGGAATCAACTGCACTCCCTGTAAATCACTACAGCTAATAAAAGTTAATACCGGATAACACCAGTTAAAAATAAGGTAAACTTTCAAGATTTTCTATTATAAATTGGCTTGTGTCCAGTTGACAGCAGCTATGGACCTTATGGTACCAGTGGAACCAGTGGAACATAAGCTGCCAATACTGAACCAAAGCCTATCAAGCTTACCGTCGAAAACAACCAACCTGCTTACCAAAGTTGAAGTAGGCCTATTGTGGACTACAAGCAACTGATTTGACGATCTGGCTAACAGTATGCTTTTCTTGAGCTACGTGAAGGATGAGTGCAACAAGATCGCCTCCATTGGGTATTACTACCCAAACCAAAAACAAATCCCAATTCATCAAACTTCAATTTTAACACAAACATTAACTTCAACCACTATAACAACGGAAAATGCATCATCACTCAATACAATAACACTAATTGTAAGTAATAGTAAAGTTAGAACTACACACACCTATCACATCTATATTATCAACAATCATATTAGTCGATACTACTAAAACAAACGTAATACAAACAAAAAAAAAATGGACACCCAGAAAAAATAAACAGAGTAAAGCAAAAAACCAAAGAAATCAAAACACTCTAAAAGACTACTGGCTGAGCCCACCTGATGATAAATCACAAAACTGTTATGATAACCACTTAACGGATGATAAACTAGACGGACTGGGAAGTTTGCTTCCAAAAGACGCAGAAGAAATCTCTAACCCCAAGATGCCCAGGGGTTCGATACAAATATCTCCTGATCGACGTTAAAGTCGAACTGTAATAAGTTAAAATGCTATGCGGCGAAGGGCACACATCGTTAAGGCAAAAAGCAAGAAAGAAGAGCCGACACCATTGAACACCGCAGTAACCAGAACTCTCGACGAAAATAGATCTAAAAACTTTAATTTCATGGTCCAAGCTCAGAATACATTTGCTGATGTCTGCAAGTAATAATCCATCCTTGAGCAGTAATAATCCATCTAAAACAATAGGCAGGGAAATTTTACAAAACCCATAGATGAGCTAGCCGATTTCAAAGAAATGATGAAACAACTAATAACACATATCTGTAATATGATGAACATACTAACCTAATTAATAACTAAAATAAATAATGGACACTGATCTAAAGTTAAAAATTGTTATATGGAATTCAAAAGAACTAATCCAATATGTTTTTTAAGTAAAACAATTTATAATGAACAACTCGATTGACATCCTTTTAATTTCAGAAACACTCTTAACAAATAAAAGTTTTTTAAAAATTCACTTGCTTTAAAATCTTCCACACAAATCGCCCCAGTGGACGAGCTCATATAATATCTCCGTTGTACTGCCCACCAAAGTTTACAATTGATACTTTAGAATATATGGAAAATATAAAACACTTGGGACCACGTTTTATCGCAGGTGGCGACTTTAACGCAAAGAATACAGGCTGGAGTTTGAGACTGACAACCAAAAAAGGAAGGTTATTTTTGGAAGCCCTGAACAAGCATAATTGTAAGTTGCTAAGCACTGGAGAACCAACCCATTGGCCCACTGACAAGAAGAAAAAACCAGATCTTATAGACTTCTCAATAACCAACAACATAAACTTAAACCACATAATAAAATCTGAGCTTGATCTTTCCTGAGACCACTCACCAATTATCATTGAATACCACAAAAAACTGAAACTGCCAAGAAATATGGTACCTCTAACAAACCACAAGACTGATTGGGGTGCATTTCGAGATTCTGTTTGATGGAAATATTAATCATTCATGTGTTCCTATTAAAGATTTATCAACGAAATTTCACAAGAAGGTTGCGGGTACTAACATTAAACACCACACAAAAAATGGGCGTGTTATTTCTACAGCCACGCCCACTATTGACATATTATTTAACTTACGACATATACAATATTTTTAGACGAAATTATATATTAGTACGTATATGGACCCTACATAGCCATATGCAAGAATGAGGGTCGATCAGATGAAGGATACGCCTCCCTCCCATATAATGAACTTTGGGGACCCCACTTAAAGACAATTACCCTATCTATGCTTCTAGGGATGATATATGAAAACAAATTGGTAGATGGGTACACTTGGACTTTAATAGCATGTATTCCAAATATGGGCAGATTATTGCTACTGCCACGCCCACAATTAACCAAAAATCATTACTAGGTTCCTATTAAAGATTTTTCAACGAAATTTCACAGGTAGGTTGCGGGTACTAACATTAAAAACCACCCAAAAAATGGGCGTGTTATTTTTGCAGCCACGCCCACTATTGACATATTATTATAACTTACGACCTATACAATCTTTTTGGACGAAATTTTATATTAGTTCATATATGGACCCTAAAAAGCCATATATAAGATTCGGGGTCGATCAGAGGAAGGATACGCCTCCCCCCCATATAATGAACTTTGGGGACCCCACTTAAAGACAATTACCCTATCTATGCTTCTAGGGATGATATGTGAAAACAAATTGGTATATGTATACACTGGGTATTTACTTGCATTCCAAATATGGGCGTGTTATTTCTAAAGCCACTCCCACTATTGACATATTATTATAACTTTCGACCTACACAATATTTTTTGACGAAATTTTATATTAGTACGTATATGGATCCTACAAAGCCATACACAAGAAATGGGGTCGCTATAATTAATTCAAGGTACCGTACCGCAAATTAACGTAGATATGCTCCTAATGATGATTTATGAAGAAAATATCCCCATTGTTGAACTTGTACGCAGAAGAAAGGGTAAAGGGTATTTCGTAGTCGGTCTAACCCGATTTCAGACTTCTTTACTCGTTTTTTCTTTTTCCATGCATGTGCTAGACCAGGTACCGTCAGTGTTTATGAGATGTGATTGGTGGATAGTCACGTTTTGAATTTTGTTGTTTAGTTTCCACAGCGAATAGTTGGTTGCTTGCGTTGGGGTTAGGTTTGCCAAGTAATTGTTTATCCGTCTGTTATTTTGTTCAGTGATGATAGCCTTAAGTTCTTTCGTTGATTTGTTAAACGCTGCTTTGTCAAGAGGTGATCTGGTTGTGTGCCAAATTTTTCTTAGCTTACGCTTTTCTTTGTATTTTTTCCTTATAATTTTCGATGTGAATATAGAAGAAATCTTTGGTTGTTTTGAGTCAGGCGTCGGGGATTTTAGTGGTATCATCAGTTTAATATTTCCATCAACAGAATCTCGAAATGCACCCCAATAAGTCTTGTAGAGGTACCATATTTCTTTGCAGTTTCAGTTTTTTGTGGTATTCAATGATAATAGGTGAGGTCAAGTTCAGATTCTATTATGTGGTTTAAGTTTATGTTGTTGGTTATGCAGAAGTCTATAAGATCTGGTTTTTTCTTCTTGTCAGTGGGCCAATGGGTTGGTTCTCCAGTGCTTAGAAACTTACAATTATGCTTGTTCAGGGCTTCCAAAAATAACCTTCCTTTTTTGGTTGTCAGTCTCAAACTCCAGCCTGTATTCTTTGCGTTAAAGTCGCCACCTGCGATAAAACGTAGTCCCAAGTGTTTTATATATTCCATATATTCTAAAGTATCAATTGTAAACTTTGGTGGGCAGTACAACGCAGATATTATATGAGCTCGTCCACTGGGGCGATTTGTGTGGAAGATTTTAAAGCAAGTGAATTTTTAAAAAACTTTTATTTGTGAAGTGTGTTTCTGAAATTAAAAGGATGTCAATCGAGTTGTTCATTATAAATTGTTTTACTTAAAAAACATATTGGATTAGTTCTTTTGAATTCCATATAACAATTTTTAACTTTAGATCAGTGTCCATTATTTATTTTAGTTATTAATTAGGTTAGTATGTTCATCATATTACAGATATGTGTTATTAGTTGTTTCATCATTTCTTTGAAATCGGCTAGCTCATCTATGGGTTTTGTAAAATTTCCCTGCCTATTGTTTTAGATGGATTATTACTGCTCAAGGATGGATTATTACTTGCAGACATCAGCAAATGTATTCTGAGCTTGGACCATGAAATTAAAGTTTTTAGATCTATTTTCGTCGAGAGTTCTGGTTACTGCGGTGTTCAATGGTGTCGGCTCTTCTTTCTTGCTTTTTGCCTTAACGATGTGTGCCCTTCGCCGCATAGCATTTTAACTTATTACAGTTCGACTTTAACGTCGATCAGGAGATATTTGTATCGAACCCCTGGGCATCTTGGGGTTAGAGATTTCTTCTGCGTCTTTTGGAAGCAAACTTCCCAGTCCGTCTAGTTTATCATCCGTTAAGTGGTTATCATAACAGTTTTGTGATTTATCATCAGGTGGGCTCAGCCAGTAGTCTTTTAGAGTGTTTTGATTTCTTTGGTTTTTTGCTTTACTCTGTTTATTTTTTCTGGGATGTCCATTTTTTTTTTGTTTGTATTACGTTTGTTTTAGTAGTATCGACTAATATGATTGTTGATAATATAGATGTGATAGGTGTGTGTAGTTCTAACTTTACTATTACTTACAATTAGTGTTATTGTATTGAGTGATGATGCATTTTCCGTTGTTATAGTGGTTGAAGTTAATGTTTGTGTTAAAATTGAAGTTTGATGAATTGGGATTTGTTTTTGGTTTGGGTAGTAATACCCAATGGAGGCGATCTTGTTGCACTCATCCTTCACGTAGCTCAAGAAAAGCATACTGTTAGCCAGATCGTCAAATCAGTTGCTTGTAGTCCACAATAGGCCTACTTCAACTTTGGTAAGCAGGTTGGTTGTTTTCGACGGTAAGCTTGATAGGCTTTGGTTCAGTATTGGCAGCTTATGTTCCACTGGTTCCACTGGTACCATAAGGTCCATAGCTGCTGTCAACTGGACACAAGCCAATTTATAATAGAAAATCTTGAAAGTTTACCTTATTTTTAACTGGTGTTATCCGGTATTAACTTTTATTAGCTGTAGTGATTTACAGGGAGTGCAGTTGATTCCACTGCGACTTCGCGTTATTTCCGTGTTAACTCAGGCCACCAGCTCACTCAGACCACCATGGGTTCATTGTGATACCACCGCGTAACAACGCACCTCCGATTCACTCGTCGAACCATTTCGAAGCCCTAATAAAGCGCAGAATATGTTTGGTCTTCGCTCCTGACACTTCTGTAAGAGAGTTAAAAGCGTATTTGCTTAAAGAGCTTGCTCTGCTTCTAGCCAGAGCGTGGCACCTACAGAAGAGATATTCCGCAGTCTCCTCCTCCTCCTCATCCCCACCGCTCCTGCAGTATTCATGAGAGAATACTCCCAGCCTGAAAGCAGGCCTGCCGAATAGCCAATAAACAGTTATACAAGCCACGATCTTAGAGATATCCTCTCTCGACAGGGCAAGCAAGTCTCTAGATTTCCTTCTATTAAGTTCCGGCCATATTAGCCTGGTCGTTAAGCAAGTGCACTCGTGTGCATAAGACCCATTGGCCTCACGTACGACCCTATCCTTCAGCATCAGTTTACAGGTGGCAATTGGTATTCCAACCTCGCATCTGTCCGTGCATAAAGGAAGGTTGGTGCCCCGTCTGGCTAACTCATCAGCCCTACAGTTCCCCTCAATATCCCAATGTCCCGGAACCCATATAAGGCGTACCCTGAAAACGGTACTGATATCATTTAGGGCTGCCCGGCAGTCCTGAGCAACCTTTGATTTCAGTGCAACCGATTTCATTGACTTGATGGCCGCCTGGCTACCCGAGTACATATTTATAATATTCTTTGTTACGGCATGCCTATTTAAGTAGACGGCTACCTCCTATATGGCTAGGACCTCTACTTGATAAACACTGCAGTGGTCGGGTAGACGGAAAGAAAGCTCCAGTCCCAGTTCTTTTGAGAAAACTCCAAAGCCGAATCTATCGTCAAGTTTGGATCCGTCGGTGTAGAAATTCAGTTCCGCCCTTCTCCATGGTATGAGTGTTTGCCACTCTCTTCTAGACGGAATATGTGTCTGGAAGTGCCTATTAAAGTTGAGATTAGATACAGAGTGGTCAATGTGTTGGACAAAACTACTCCAGGTATGCACGATAGTCGAGTGACCATGCCATAACGCCGCACATTTCAGCCCTAGTGCTGATGCGGCGGCCACTTGTTTTCCTACCAGCTCTAATGTAGGGAGGTTGAGTATCACTTCGAATACTTTAGTTGGAGTGGTCCTAAAAACACCAGAAATGCACAGAAAAGCCGTTCTTTGGACCCAAGTTCTGGGTCTGCTGGGAACCTCCTGCTGATAGCTTCAAGCCTGGCTCTCAGCCAAATCTCGCTAATCTTGCTTACCGTAATCTTATTGATCTGACTACCACCCTTATATTAGGGGTATACAGGATCGTCTCTGTCTTTTGTTTTTTGGGTGGACCGCACTCCTTTGGTTTTGTATTTTTTGCGGTTTGCTTGAACATATGTGGTCCCACGAGTGTCGGACAAGAGAGGTCCGCTCGCGCAGAAGTCCGTGTGGGCGGGTAAGGCTAGATAGAACCCGCCAAGTATCCGGAGTATTCCGTTAGAGACTGGACTGGTTTTGAATCTGGGTCCCCAGGCAGGATGAGGATCGACACGGGTCGTATGACATCTTGCTGCAACCCAGAGGTTTTTATAGAGGTTTCGCTCCTCTGCACCCCGTATTCGGGGAGGTGTTTATTGACTGCTAAGTTTAGATCCGTAGTATTCTGTTATGAATAGCAGGGTTACCTCGGACAGGGTGTGACTCTTCGCCACGCTCTAGATGGGATAGGGGCTAATGTTCCTAGAACCATAATCGCATATTCCCATCCTGCGAAAAATACGTTGGAACCCACGAAGTTAGAATTAAATAAAATCATTTTTAAGGAAAAGACTTAATTTTAATTTATATTCCGTGTAAAATTTTTAAAAATATATAACTCGTACGTATGTACTCGTATGTATATTTAATTCATATTGTATAACAGCATTATTTATTTACAAGCTACCTACAAGAGTTCATGAAGCAATGCAAATGAAAGTAGAAGCAGAAAGGAGAAAGCGTGCTGCTATTCTAGAATCTGAAGGAGTTCGTGAAGCAGAAATAAATGTTGCTGAGGGAAAACGAAAATCTAGAATTCTAGCATCAGGTAAATATTTTCTTCTTGTTGTAATGTTGTTATAAATTTTTTATTATAGAAGCAGAGCGTCAAGAACATATCAATAAAGCGAGTGATGAAGCAGCGGCTATGGTTGTAGTAGCTGATGCACGAGCTCAAGGATTACAGACGATTGCTAAGTCATTGGATAGTTTAGTAAGCTATAGAATTATGAATAATATTAATAATATCAGTACAAAATAAAATTGTTTATTTTTTATGAGTTGGAACATTTAACTAATTGTTACCGACCATCTGTAACAAATCAAATACTAATTTTATCTCAGTAGCGATATGCATTAGCACTTAACTTTACTATTCGATTGGGCATCTGTTTGAGTCGCATCAAGAAATGGTCAAAACTCTTATTCTTTGTTTTCAAGTTGATGGTACATTTAGGCCCAATACAGACTATCCGTGCCAGTCACATGCCAGTCACGTTCAGACAGAACGCCATGTATTCACACTATCCATTCACATGCCAGTCACAAGTTCTCAAATGTTGACGCTAATGCCAGCTTTATGTGCTTGTGGAATATAATTGCAAGATAAACCAGCTCAAGCAACTAGTCGTCTGAAATTTATAAAATGCATATACTCGTATATATTTTGTACATATATAAAATTAATATGAATTAGAATGTACGTATGCTGTACAATGTACATACATGAAGCTAACTATTCTTTTAATAAATGCCCGAAGTTGAATTAATAGGAGAGAAAACAACAAAAACAAATAAACGTTAAACAAAGTGGTTGGCGTCGATCGTATTTATTCCACACTCACACAAATGCTGGCAAATCAAGTCGATCCCTACGTTAGAACGCGTAAAATTTCATCTGAATGAAATCCATAAGCAAGCGATGCATTCCACATTGCCGTTCAACCTTCGGTCAAGTATTCTTTTTCAAAAAACCGCGGCGGTCTTGCTTGGACTGTGACTGGCACGTAACCGGTAATGTGAATACTTCCTATTAAAAGGCATTAAAGAATATTTGACGGATGCTTGACTGACCGTGACCGGAACGAATAGTGTGTATTGGGCCTTATAATCCTATGTTGCACTGTCCATGGCAAGTGTTTTTCGATATTCCCTTTTTGGGAATGTTTTGGGGTTGTTGGTACTTCCTGCTTAGACCTTGGGCTATGAACAGAGCTTCTTGTAGCCCAGTATTTTTGCAATGTGCTTTTGCTGTTCAATGGATTCCTCTGACCACTAGCTCTTTTATGTTAAAAGCTTGTGATTCCGGATTGCGACTGACTTTTATAGTTTATAATTATAGTTCGTAGTTTTTTGCTGTGATCGTTTTCGTCCCAGCGTTTATGCAATATCTGTCTGTTTGTTTGTCGACCGTATCTGGCATCGGTCGCGCCCTCTTTGCTCTGTTTTCGTTTTCTTATTTTCATTGGTCATCGTGATTTTGGCTTTATATTCGTCTTTTATGGTTTAACGTGTTCTTTCGTGTGGTTAATATTTTTTGTTCTACATGCTTGTATATTTATCTTCTAGCTGCTCTTTGTTGTGATGTATATTACTTATTGTTTCGCATTATCAATAACCACTCGTAGCAGCTCTTTAATCAATATGTTGCAGTGTATTCCCCTTTTCACTGGGTACTGCTAGAATTCGCTTTTTTTTGTTTATAATAAATGATGGTCTTATATGCTTCTGAAACTTTTGGTTTGTTTCTATTTAATTTAATTGTTATCAATCGTGCTTATTTTTAGTGCTTCGTATCATTACATAATGTAGGTATTTAGTACCAAACTTAATATTAGCATCGGGAACCCAACTGCGGTCAAGCTGTAACTTTTTTATTCTTACTTTCTCATGCTAATTTGTTTTATTCTCTAATAAACTCTATAACTGAACGGTCGTGTTTAATTCATTGCGCGTATTCTGAGGGAGGTCCCAAAGCCACTAGCTCCACACGTGTTTCGGAGGTCTTTGTTACAATCGTTAGTCGAATTAAATTTTAAAAAATGAGTAGTTCGTTTTCGCAAATCGAATCGTTCAATAGCGAAAATTATAGTCTTGGCCGGTCCAGATGCGAAGCCTGTTAATAACTAACACGGCGTCAATGGGATGTCGTGGAAAACACATATCCATCAACAGCAACGGCTGCTGACAAACTTGCTTGGGAAAAGGCGGACAAAAAAGTGCTAGCAACAATCACTTTGTGTGCCAACTCATCGGAGCTAATCTACATAAAAAGGTGCGCTTCTCCAATGGGTGCATGGGCTACATTGAGCAATTTGCATAAAACAAACGCACCAGCGCGCAATGTTAGCTTGTTCAGAAAACTAGCTCGCTTTCGATTCAAAATCGGTCAAAAATGCGCTGAACAAATCAATGAGTTTTGTACCCTTGCGGATGATCTAAAGGATATTAGAATCGATGTGCCAAAGGATCTACTCAGCATCTTGCTACTATTTACCTTGCCGAAATATATGGACAATATTGTTGTGGCAATGGAGAGTCGCAACGCGCTACCAAGTATCGAGCAGTTGAATGTCAAAATCCTGGAAGTGCTGCAGCGACAAGATGAGCGGACCGATGTCAGTGGAGGAAGCGTTTCTGCAGCGAATCAACTCAAGGTCAAGCAGGTTGACTTCACTGGAAAAAAGAGTTTTATATCAAGTCGCAGTGAGAGCAGAGATAAGTCAACGAGGCGAAATATAAACTGCTACTCGTGCGGTTAGCGGGGAACACATACGGTCGGACAAATGGAAACAAAACATCGCCAGTCGTATTAAGCCTTGGTTGGTTTCGGTGATACGTATCTGCTAGATGTGTCACAATTACCGCAGTAGCGCGGTTTTAATACCACCTCTTCACCCAGTATCGGAATGATGGTAGTTTATAAACCCACCCAGTAGAGTTAAGGTAACATAGTAATTTCTTTGGACTAACCTTCGAGCAGTCAGATACATTTTCAAGAAATAACGCTTCCAGAAACGTATACCTTGTCCTTGCCAAAGCCGGGCATTCGCACAGATAATGGAAGAGTGTTTCTTTCTGGGTTAAGTCCCCACAGTTTCTGCAGTGCTTGTTAAAAGGGATACGCAGTCTGCATGTGTACCCACACACCCGTGCCCAGTGTATACCGCCGTGAGCCTTGCCGTTTCTGTGCAATCTCTGTTAATTAATTTGCGAGTTCTGCCCGCATTGTAAACAAATTCAAGATGTTAGTAACCTCCACCTCCTATCTGCTAGCCGAAGACATTGCTCGTCCCTCCTCACGACCCCCAGGGGGGCCGGCAGTGGTACTCCCAGCGCTTCGTCAAGAGAAGCACACGTCCGAGTCAACACATCAGCTTTCTCATTTCCCTCAATGTTACTATAGCAGGGAATATAAATGATTGCAATGTCAGCAAGATGACTTAGCTCGGTCAACACCTCTCTGCACTACTTGACCAGCTTCGACTTTATAATGGATTGAAGAACCTTTATTGCTGCCTGACTGTTGATAAAAATAGCAACCCTACATCTACCGGTGATGGGCCATATTATTAGTCGACACGCCTCTCTAATCACCAGAACTGCCACCTGAAATACCGTGGCATTATTAGGAAACCGTATAGATTAATTAATGGCCGTCTATGGTGAGTGGACGCCCGCAACTACCCCACAATCCATCTTAGATCCGTCCGTAAATATGGGAAACGAGGGTGATGTAAGCAGCGACATCTGAATATTCGATAGTGGCGCATAGTCACATTTGTGCCAAGAAAAAAAGTTTTTTTTTCGATTGAGAATCGCGTGTAGAGCGTAGTGTGCGACGTGTTGTATGTGCCGAACTTCCATTCTAATATTTTAGCAGTGAGTAAAATAATCAATGGTCATATGGTACAATTTCGCAAAGAGGAAGCGGTGGTAACACCGAAGCACAATACATTAGTGTTCTCAGCAAAAATGAACTGGGGCAATTTCTATATTAATTTTCTAAAAAGCAGTAAAACAGAATATTTGAATACGACGTTACTAAAAAGCAAGAAGTCGAAATGTGGCTGTTTAATGAAAATATGGTTCGTGGTTTAAATATAGACAATCCAAAAAACTTTCAATGTATCATTTATGCAGTTTGCAAAATAAGCACTAAGCCGATTAGGTGATATCCAAACGTAAATACAATTAGCGCTCTGGAAGTGGTCCACACCGACATTTGTGGTTTGATGCGCGTTTGCTCACAGGTTTGTTCGAGATAATTCATTACCTTCAGCGACAAACTGGTTGGAGTATGTAAACTCAAATTTCAATAATTTCTTCAAGCAATATGGAATAGTGCATCAGAAGACGGTTACCTACACGGCACAGCAGAATAGCATCGCTGAAAAAGCTAATAGAACGTTCGTCGAAATTGCTCAGTGTATGCTAGAAGCAGCGCATCTACCTCAAAGCTTCTCGTCGGAAGGTGTAAGTACTGCTACGTACATACGCAATCGCGCTCTTACAAAGATCTTGAATGATGAAACTCAATATGAACATTGGTTCGAGAGGAAACCTTCTGTAGCACATTTCCGAACGTTTGGCTGTAATGCTCTTGTACTCGACAAGAATCGCAATTGGTCGAATTTTTAGCCATAAGGGATATAATTGGTTTTTGTTGGCTACGTGAGGAACACGAAGGGTGGGTGATAGGGTTTATAACATAACAACCAAAGCTATAAATATTACTCGGGACGTCATTTTCTTTGAAAGCACAATTTCATTAAGCGCCAAGGATAATTCTTGAACTATGCAGAGCCAAACTACGAGAGCAACAATAGAAGCAGCAGCAGCGAGCGAGCTGCAGTGGAAATCGCAGGAATTGAACAGGCATTAAAGACATCGAAGGCAATATTAGCGACGGTGAAGGCATTAGCGCAAATATAGTGCGCACTGCAACGCGCGTAGGGGTAAATGCAAGAGAGGTACACGAAAGCTCGGATGAGAGAAAGACTCAAGAGCAGGAATGGCCGTCTGACGAAGCGGAGGAAGTCGGTGCGGGAAAGCGAAAGAGAGGCAGACCGCGAAATAAATTCCACTGACAGACCTGGTATGCAGAGCAAACTGTATGTCACTGATTCGATGATCGGTATGATTACAAATCCAATCACCGTAGCTGAAGCGCTAGAGTAAGCAAATGGGACTAGGTGGCGAAAAGTAATGCAGGTAAAATTGGATGCTTTTATGAAAAACAGCTCCTTGGAGTTGGTTGACTGTCCAGCTGGAAAAAACGTAATATACTTGCACTTGCTGAGAAACATGAACTTTTCGTAAATCACATCGACATCGTAGAACGGCATACCTCAACGGAGAGCTGCCAGAAGACGTTTTTATGCGCCAGCCGGAGAGGAAAAGTTTCCCGATCAAATTTGTAAATTGAAAAAATCTTTGTACAGGCTTAAGCAAGCAGGCAGAGATTGGAACACCAAAATCAACGTTATTGTTTATCGAATTCGTTTCACTCGATGCCAAACGTATTTTTGTTTGTATACTAGGATGAGAAATTGAGAAATTAACACCATAACACATTATGTTGATGATATTTTTTTTGGCATGCTCTTTCGAATCAATAATGCGCGACATCCTTAAACAACTCAGTGCGTAGATGGAAGCAGTTGATCGAGGTCCTATAAAATTCTATTTGGGGATGGCAGTCAAGCGAGACGGTTTGCGCGGTATACACGTGAGAGGCATTAAAGACATCGAAGGCAATATTAGCTACGGTGAAGGCATTAGCGCAAATATAGTGCGCACTGCAACGCGCGTAGGGGTAAATGCAAGTGAGGTACACGAAAGCTCGGATGAGAGAAAGACTCAAGAGCAGGAATGGTCGTCTGACGAAGCGGTGGAAGTTGGTGCGGGAAAGCGAAAGAGAGGCAGACCGCGAATAAATTCCACTGGCAGACCTGGTATGCAGAGCAAACCGTATGTCACTGATTCGATGATCGGTATGATTACAAATCCAATCACCTTACCTGAAGCGCTAGAGTCAGCAAATGGGACTAGGTGGCGAAAAGTAATGCAGGTAAAATTGGATGCTTTTATGAAAAACGGCTTCTTGGAGTTGGTTGACTGTCCAGCTGGAAAAAACGTAATATGCTTGCACTTGCTGAGAAACATGAACTTTTCGTAAATCACATCGACATCGTAGAGCGGCATATCTCAACGGAGAGCTGCCAGAAGACGTTTTTATGCGCCAGCCGGAGAGGAAAAGTTTCTCGATCAAATTTGTAAATTGAAAAAATCTTTGTACAGGCTTAAGCAAGCAGGCAGAGATTGGAACACCAAAATCAACGTTATTGTTTATCGAATTCGTTTCACTCGATGCCAAACGTATTTTTGTTTGTATACTAGGATGAGACATTGAGAAATTAACACAATAACACATTATGTTGATGACATTTTTTTGGCATGCTCTTTCGAATCAATAATGCGCGACATCCTTAAACAACTCAGTGCGCAGGTGGAAGCAGTTGATCGAGGTCCTATAAAATTCTATTTGGGGATGGCAGTCGAGCGAGACGGTTTGCGCGGTATACACGTGAGATTCTGGAGGGCTGGAATATGCTCGAGTGCAAACCAGCTACTACGCGGTTCGTAGCGGACACTGTTTTGCAAAAGTACGGCCAAAAGGACTGTCACGGGTCGATATGTGGGGACGCATCCTCAACATATATCCTACCGGCTGCACCATTAATGTTGGGTTATATCTTAAGTTAACTGGGCGCTTGGTAGCAGCCTGATTCCACAGATTCTATTCCCGCGAGTAAGAACGCGCTGTAGTTCAGTTGTTAAAATTTTTTCTTCATTTTCAAATCCCCTGCTTATATACTATTACAATTATTGCTATATCTTAATTGTCAATTGCCCTTCTCTTTGGTTTGCACATTCTGCAATCGCTTTCCAATGCGGTTATTGACTGGCCCACTTTTGGAAAGTGATGACCGTGCATGACAGTAAAAGTTCATTGCAGTTCAATTGTCAACTGCTCGCACCAAAGAGTATGCTTATTAATAACAATTTTATTAAATTGTACGTTCGCCTTAGGGCTAGGCATATATATTATTTTATTAATAATAAAATCTAATCACTACTGGGGTTTAGTGGCCATTGTGAGGTTAACTCATAACATGCCTCCCCTCTTTCTAGATGGGTAGTGCAACTTCCTCTTCGTTAATAGTTCTTCTTATTTTCTAGTCATATTCCTGCACCAAAAACAATTTGTGCATCCTATACACTACACAATAGTTAAATTTTGTTCTTTATTACCAATCTTTGCTATATTTTGGGCTCTCTTTTTTATCTTTTATTGTTGCTTTATTTTTTTATTTTTTGTTTGCTTTGTTTTTTTTCTATATTGGTCCTTATATTCTTCGTCCCTTTTTATTATTAATATTTTTTTTATAATTTTATTATTATTATTACTCTTTTAGTTTTTCCCTTTTTTTGTTTTTCGGTTTTCTTTTCTTTTATTTTTGTATTACAATTTGTGCCCATAATTTATTCTTACAATATTTTTTTTTTCGCAACTTATTATTATAATTGATTCTTAGAATAGTACTGCTTCCCCCTTCTCCTGAAGAGCTGCATTCCCTCGGTGAATTCTGCATTCCGTTGTCGATATGGCTGGTACGATGTCCTGTGGAAAAATTCCTGTTTCGCGTCATTTTTTTCGTTAAGAATAGAACATTGTTATGGATACTCTTTCTAAATGTGAATTCCCTCGTAAGAATCTGTTGAGGACTCTTTCTCTAGGGGTCCGTGTGCCGCTTGTCTTCGTGTACGTCTTTTGCTGTCGGTAATTGGCGCTGGCGGGATCGAGCGAACTGATTAAACACAGCAAACTGCCGAAATTAAACACATTATTTAGTTTTCAAGTGCAAAACAATCTGATTTCTATTCTTAAAATTCTAACCCTTAAATACTATCTTACTATCTATCTTACTTGTTGAAGTAAGCAATTCTCTGGTGTTCCAGTTATGCAATGGTTGACTGGTGTCAGTCGGTCAAGCCAACTGATCCACTCAATAATTTATTTATTTTTTTTTTTTTTTTTAACTCCAGTTTTATTTGCATTCTGCCCCTTGGGGCAATAATCAAATTAAATAACAATATTAATTAGCTACATAAATCAATACACAAAGTAATTTTTTAAAATAGTTATTTAAATCAACATGAGGAAGAGGAGCCAGTGCTAATCTCCCATAAGGTTAGTTCAGAACTATTGTGTTAGAAAAAATTATTATTATAAATTTAGTGGTGTTGCTCGCTTCAGTCGCCGTGTTGTGCCTGTCCTCTCCAGAAGATTTGAAGCTAGTATGTTAGGATGCTTACTTAGTCGTTCCAGGTATTTATTGCTGTATCTTGCTATTTCCTCATCGACAGTAGGGATGTTTAAGTCGTGACGTATTATATCATTCCTGACGAACCACGGAGCCTTTACTATCAAGCGTAATACTTTTGATTGGAATCTCTCAATGATTTTTATATTATTTTTTGCCGCTGAACCCCATAACTGTATACCATATGTCCATATGGGTTTTAAAATTGTGTTATACTCAATAATAGAATCCCGCTGGTGCATTCTAAGGCTAATGTCAATCCAAAAGCGGATCTGTAATACTCTAAAAGTTTATATAATAAACGAAATAATACTTTGTAAAGACTAGCTGGGGTAGACTCAGCGGCTTCCAGGGGTCGTGTACAGAAAATTTATATATTGAATTCCACCAGGATTATTATACAGGGTGGCCCAAATGAGACCTAGTGATGTTAAACACGTGTAACTCTTGTAATAACGGGTTTTTTTTAATGATTTATTTTAATATGTTAAATACATTTTATGGAAATTTAACGTGACTATGTGTGAAATATGACATCAGAAAAGTGACCACCATTTTGCTCGATACAGGCATTGGCTCTTTTTAGCGCATTTTGCATTACACGGCGTAATGTTTCTGGTTGCAGGCGCCGTATTTCGTCTCGAATATTCTGCTTGAGCTATCCAAGTGTCTGTGGTTTGTTAACTTTGTCTTTTAAATATCCCCATAAAAAAAACCAGGCACAGTTAAATCTGGTGAACGAGGAGGCCAAGGGAAATCTCTAATTTCTTGAAATTATGCGTTCACCACAAATTTCACACAGCATGTCAATAGTTTGCCTAGCAGTATGCGCAGTGGCTCCATCTTGTTGAAACCACAAATTAGGATGTTGCTCCACCATTGGCCGCAAAAAGTTGTCGATCATTGTTCTGTAAGAAGCCCCGGAGACCGTTTCTGGCGTTTCATCCTCATTCTCAAAGAAATATAGGCCGATGATTTTTGTGGCCATAACACCGCACCAAACAGTGCATCTGATTGGGTGTGACTGATGCTGATGTATTGCCCTTGGATTTTCGGAGCTCCACAACCGACAGTTTTGTTTATTCTAACTCACAACAATAACCACTTAAATGGAAATGCGCTTCATCCGTCAACGGCGATAATTTCGCTGCGTCAGAACAATTGATCGTTGAGAAGAAAATAAAATTCGATAATTTTAATGCGTTGTTGTGGACTGTACGTACTAATTTAAAATTTCCAAGAGTTCAGTTATAATCTGCAAAAAGAAAAAATAAATTATGTTAAAAAATAAAAAAGTTATTTGTGTTTAACATCAGCTGGTCTTATTTGGGCTACCCTATAGTTAAAATTTCTTTATTTATTTAAAATATATTAATAAAGTTTACTACTATGGACTTAGTTAGTCCTTACAATACTATTCGCGTGCCTAGCTAAGGTTTTATTTAATTGTCCTTGTCCCTATAGGCGAACTGTCACGTTGCAGATCTATGTGCCTCAGTTAGAAAACGATTGAAAACCAGATGTTCTTACTGAGGCTTTAAGTTCTAGTAGCGTATGGGTCTTAGCGAGAAAACGATTGAAAACCAGATGTTCTCGCTAAGTCCTCAAGTTCTCGTAGCGTATGTTACTTAGTGAGAAAACGATTGAAAACCAGATGTTCTCACTAAGTCTCTAAGTCTCTGTATCGTTTGTGTCTCAGTGAGAAAACGATTGAAAACCAGATGTTCTCAGTGAGTTCGTAGCGTATGTGTCTAGTAGAATAGGTGTTGTCCAGTCGGCGGTATGTAGAAAAATAGATCTAATCTCGTCGACGGTATATAGCAAAAGAAGCTCTAATCTATTCGGCGGTTTGGAGTACGCGAGAGGCCTGAACTCGTCGTCGGAATGCAGTAGAAGAGCAGGTCTGATGTCGTCGGCGGTATGTAGCAAAGGAGAGGTCTGATGTCGTCGGCGGTATGCAGCAAAAGAGCAGGTCCGATGTCGTCGGCGGTATGCAACAAAAGAGCAGGTATGATGTCTTCGGCGGTATGTAGCAAAAGAGACCTACTCCTCGAACGACACGGCTTATATAGTCTTAAAACGACCACCACTGCCAGTGTATAGTATTGTTTGCTGGCCGTTGTTTGAAGTTCCACTCCCGTTGGTCGGCGTCGCTTGTTGCTAAGCCATGCTCGTTGTTGTTGTAGTAGTTTGTCCTTTGATCACCTTCGCCGCTTTGTTGTTGTTCTTCTGTTTGTTGCTGTCCTGAGTATTTGTCCTTTGATCACCCTCATCGCTTTGTTGTTGTTCTTCTGTTTGTTGTTGTCCTGAACATTTGTCCTTTGGCAACCTTCAATAGTGTTTTGTTATTGTGGACATTTGCCCTTCGTTCAACTTTGCAGCTTTGTCCATCACTCAATTATTTTATGTATAATTTTCTTCTTTTCCTCTTTGTGCTTTGTCCGTACTGGTGGCATGCGTAGCGATCGTTCTGTCGTGCTACTTTTGTGTTTTGTATTCGTTTCTACATGTCGTTGATATATTCTTTAGTGAACGAACGTATTCGGCAAATTCGGTTCCTACTGGGTACTCCACTTCTGGGCTTTGCTTGTATTTGTTGTAATAATCAATATGTGGGTGTCTCTTTGAGTTGGAATTAATTCAATGTTGCGTTGCATTAGCCATGAAGGCTTTTGCTATTTTCTTAAATGTCATACTTGGGTTTGTTACTCATGGCGTGTGTGTGTATAAAGGTTCCTAAACGGCGCTCGTTGGTTTTGTTGTGAGGCAAAATTTATATTTGTAAATTTGGGTCCTCACAACTTAACGCACCCTAAAAGCATGTGAGTGAAGATTTTCTAAATGGTAACTACACCAGTTGTGTATTATCTGTTAGGAGCTGGTGCTGTGAGTCAACTATGCGCAGGTGGCTTGATTTTGACTCACAATATCCCTCCCCTCTTTATAGAGAAGGTAGTGCTATTACCTTCTAGTGAATAGTTTTATAACATTTTTCTTGCACCATGAAACATTTTGTACATTTAATAAATCCTATAATATAAACATTTTTTAAAATCGCCGTATTTTGAGTTATATTATTTAAAACATGTTTTATTTTCTACATTTCTTTTTTTCTGTTATATTTTTATATATCTGTTTTCTTTGGTATATTGGTCTTTTTATATCTGTATATTTTTTATCTCCCTCTTTTTTTATTTTGGTCCTTCGTTGACATTGACTCTTTTCTCACTGGCGTGTATACAAAGAAAATTACAAATTTAACTTATACTACGCTACTATAAACCACGTCCTCTGCTGCCTGCTGGTTCTGTTGACACCCGTCATTGTTGGGTTGAAGTCCCTCGACGAACTCTGCATTCCCCTCCCTTCTTTCTGGATCGGTACTTATAAGGATGATGCAAGCTTACGCGAGTAGTTGCGCTTCTGATGAAGTCAAAATAAATCTTCGCTTAGTAAGTGTCTGCGGAGATCTTCTAATTAGAGAAAATGTTACGAAGTTAGCCGCTAAAGCTTGGCTACGTAAAGCTGGATCTTTTCGAGGTTAGAATGAAGTTGGGCCAGGAGATTATTCTGTTTGCGAATCTAATGAATGATGGAAGTTGAAGCTGTGATTGTTGTTGTAGCCGTCTCCCACTATAATTACAGAGTAAGCTCGGATTTTGGCTATCACTATCGTTTCCTCTTCCGAAAATATACACACAGACAAACGGCAGATACGCTGGATTTTTAATACTGAAAACACAAATTTTAATGTTTTTATACCGTTTTGTCAGCTACGCAATTAATAAAGTATCATCAGCATCATAATTGTTTAGATAGATATTCTAGAGTTCAGCCGGTACCATCTTCATTTTCTCATAGGTCTCAAATCGCAGTCATCTCGCGCACAGGAAGTTAAAAGCTCTTCGACTCATTTATATAAAAAATGACTCCACAAATTTGCATTTTCCTTCTTTTAACAGAAAATTATTTCGGGACAGGATCGTTTCAAATCTCATTGTTTTTCTCTGTTGCTTATTGTTATTCTTCTTCTACGTCTTCTTAACTTACTTCTTCATCTTCTTCAGTCAACTTTTTTGTTCGCTGCTATTGCATTTTATCTACCGCTCACTGTTCTCAAGGATGTTGGTTATTCTCATACTCTGTCTTCGACGCTGGGGTAAGCTCCTTTCATTTTCATGTTGCATAATCATTCTATTCTACGCAATAAAGCCTTAATACTTAAAAAATATCTTATACATAAATTATAATTTTCTAATTCACCATTGAATCTCTATTTAAATTTTTCTTACTATAAAAACAATTTTATGTATTATCTATAAACTATGCATATTTAAATTGTATTAATACGATATTTACAACTCTATGCGTTAATTATTACAAAATTTTTCCCTTTAGAAATATTAATAAATAATTATACACTTTTTTTTCTAAACTCATTAGCGCCATTTACATTACAATTTGAAATCATTTTACAATAATTGATTCATACAAACACATTATTTACTATTATAATTTATGTGGCGACAACTTACTTTTTTAGAAACTTTTTTCTCTCAATTCTGACAAAAGCGAAAATATACATGCTAAACCCGTTTATGTGAAAACACTGCCCATTGCATGACTAAATTGTTCATTTCATCTAATTACTTTCAATTATCTTATTTAAATCTAATTATATCCTGATATATACCCATAAACGAGTTCCAACTCCCACACCCTGTAATCGTATATGACTACATACGGAATGTATGGCACTTTTAATTGCTTATAATGAATTGCTAAAGTCAATTTCCTCAAGTGAACTAAATATATTCTTTTTTAAATTCCCACCATCTGTAGTCTAATTTCTAATCAAAAATTTTGCAAATTCCCACACGTTGTACTCTAGTTTCCTAAAAAACAAAAAATATAAAAATATATTTACATGTCTCTGCTAAAAACTGCACTATGTATATCTGTGTACGTATGTACAAGTATGCGGATTGATTACTCTTGAAGTTTGATGTTCATTCATAAACGTATAATGCTGACTTGTACATAATTATTCAAATGCCTGATACCTACACTGGAAAAGCAAGTCTTCTACTATTCCTTTTATGAATCTAAATTTTTTTTTACCTGCAGCCTATAAATTGTTACTAAAAAATGCCTATCTAATGCTCCTATCTACTCCTCTTATTACCTCTATATTTTTCACTTTTATTCTCTCCCAATTTTCCTATTATTGGTTTAATTATTTCTAAACTATTTATTACTCTATTCTATGTCAAATTACTTACTGATAAGACTGCATATACCCACATTCATTTTATTTTCCCTACCATACGTTCATACATTTGTTCTTTATACCCATATATATACTTACTTCTTTCTACGTATGTACTTCTATACAAACGTTTCGTAGCTCGTGTTAGTAATTAACGTTTACGCGGCATATTTTCACGCTAAGCTGTAGTTACAACGGACAGCCGATGTCTATTGCGCTCAACTCTCGGAACTGCTTCACCAACCTGACACTTTACCCGACGATGCCGGCGGACTCTGGGTACAGATGTCACCAATACCGCCTATGGAGAATTCAACCTGGTACCACCAATTTACGATGACGGAGTGCTTCTTCTATCACCTAGACACGATGAGTCCGAGTTGCTATTCAGCGATTAAGGAACAACAAAGCGTCAGTGCGGTCTTAGACCTGGAAAGTCCACCATTGACCAGATCTTCATTCTTGGGGAAAACCGACGAGAAACAGATCGACACCCATCATCTCTTTGTCGGCTATAAAGCTGCTTTCGATAGCCCGATAAGGGATTTCCTATATGGCACCATGACTGAGTTCGGTATTCCTACAAAGCTAATACGGCTTTGTAGAATGACACTGAGCAATACGTCTAGCTCTGTCAAGGTAGGAAGTGACCTCTCCGAACCATTTAATACAGTGCGAGGTTTCAGACAAGTTGATCCATTGTCGTGCGACCTATACAATTTCACCATGGAAGGGGTACTGCGGAAGGCCGGTATGCATCGGAATGGCACTATTTTCCACAAAAGTGTCCAGATCCTCGCATATGCTGATGATATCGACATCATTGGACGTTGCAAGCGAGAAGTTACTGCTGCATTTTTCGCCACTGAAAAATAATCAGCGAAAGTGGGTATGAGGGTGAACGAGGGCAATAAAAAGTATATGCTGTCCACCAGCAGGGATACTCGGCGTTTAGGATCCCATGTTACAGCGGCCAGCTGTACTTTTGAAGTTGCCAAAGAATTTATATACCCTGGCTCCGCCATTAACACTGGAAACAACGTTAGTCTGGAGATTAAACGAAGAATCATGCTTGCTAATAGGTGTTACTATGAGCTCAGTAAGCAAATGTGTAATAGAGCCCTGTCTCGGCCGACAAAACTGACACTCTACAAGACGCTCATCCTACCCGTGATGCCCTATGGCGCAGAAGCCTGGGTCGTGTTACAGACTGTTGCAACCCTGCTTGGGGTGTTCGAGTAGAAAATTATTCGCAAAATCTTCAGCCCTGTTCGTGTCGGCGACCACTACCGTAGTCAGACGCATCACTATACAACGTCTGCGTTGGCTTGGACATGTCGTGGGTATGAACGAAGAAGCTCCAGCGAAAAGGTGTTCGAAGCGAAAGCCTCTGGACGACGAAGTAGGGGACGACCATGCCTCCGATGGAAGGGCAAGTCGAGGAAACCCCACTTGGTATAATATCCACTCTTGGTATAATATATTGTGGTAGACGTGCGCAAGGCAGCGGCGCCTGGCTCGCTCTGTTAAGTTCGGCCGTAACCCGATAGCCTTTTAATTTTTTGTTGAATTATTTTAAATTTTTTTTACATTTTTTCTATACGAACTTTTTTATTATATTATATTTTTTAATATTTAAAAAAAAAATTGTTTCTTATTTTCTTTAATGTGCTTTCATTCAGCTATAGTGCCTTTTCAGCATATTTATAGTATGTTATTTTTTAAAAGTCCAATTTTAATTGGCACACTTCCACTGACAATGCTTTTGGAAGCCTGAATTTTGCTATCTGATCCATGTACCTGATATCAGTTTATTTTGGTTGTTCTTGTTGTGTTTACGCTTGTAAAACATGATGAACACATGTCTTTATATGTATGGTGTCGTATGAAATAATTTCAATTAAAAAAATGAAATATGCAGTTTCTTAGGCTTGCCCTTAATTGTTACGACTGTTGTAACTGGGCTACGGATCTCTGCTATCGTGTATGGGCCTTTCTATACAGTAGAAAATTTATTCTTTCGGGTCTGATTCAGTGCCCGGCCGCCAACATGCAAAACTTCAACTCGTGCGCTCGCTGTAACTGGTATTTCCGCACTTTATTAGGGTCATCATACTGTCGCACATTTGCGCTTCAAATTTGCTGGCATGTTGAAGTCAAACCCGTAGAGCGTCCTAAACGGAGTTTGCTTCATTGATACATGTACAGTATTGTTATGCACATGCATAGCCGTCGTCAGCTAATGATGCCAATTAGAGCCATCCTCTTTAGCAAAACTACGTAGGTATTCTGCCAGAGTTCTATGGCTTCGCTCCAGAGAACCGTTCGCCTGCGGATGATACGGAGTTATGTGTAACTTTTTAATTCCCAATAGTTTACACCTTTCTAAAAATGGTTTTGAGACAAAATTCGAACCTTTGTTGGTCACCAACACTTTCGGTATGTTGTGACGCGCTATAATTTCGTCAAATAATGCTTTGGCTACCGTACTCGCCTCGGCATCAGGTATGGCTACATACTCGTATACCATATATTTTGAGAAATCATCTTGCAACTTCAATATGCACTTACTTCGCGAAACTGTCTCAGGTAAAATACGTGAAAGAAGAGACTTCCTTTGGCAATAAAGGAAAGAGTGGATCGCGAAATTGAAAATTTTGTTGAACATAAGGTACTTGAGCCAATGGGATATAGCGAATGGGGTACACCCATCGTTCCAGATTTTAAATCAATGGGCAGGTACGTGTTTGCAGGGGACTTTAAAATCACAATTAATCATTTTTTGCATAGAAAAGACCCATTTTATCACAAGTTGATAAAACAGGCAATGATCGTCCTATTGAATTCGCATCTCGTATATTATCGGACAAGGAAAAAGGGTATTCGTAGCTCCATCGAGAAGCAGTAGAATACTCTTTGGTGTATGGTCAATAGTTCACTCTTGTAACCGATAACAAACCATTACAGTACATATTAAGTCCAAAAAAAGGAATCCCAACAGTGGCATCTAATAGATTGCAAAATATTGCCTTAGTTTTAACTGGTTACCAGTTTGATGTCGAATATGTAAAATCTAATATGAATGGCAGATTATTTTTCTAGATATCCACAAAAACTATAGAACACAGTGACGACTTTTCTAATAACACATGTATAAAATATTTCTTAGAGAATTGTAAAGAAAAGTTTAAAGTTGAACGCTATCAAAAAAGTTATATACTCGTATATACTGGAAAAGATGCGCTATCACAAAAATTCCTAAAAATTGGCCCAACAAATGCTTTTATATGAAATGTTACCTTTCTTCACAAAAAGATTTGAGCTATCGGAAAGTATGATTGTTTATTTTGGAGAAACAGAATTGTAATATCCATCACATTACAAAAGTATGTACTGTAATTCTTAAATGCATCGCACGTGGGTGTGGTTAAAATGAAATACATGGCAAGAGAATATTGTTGGTGGTCAACACAAAGTAAAGATATATAAAGTAAAGAAATAATATGGGAAAAGCCCGAATTGTGGTTAGGTAGGTAGGTAGGGCAGCCGCATCACCAATAACCAGTGATGCCACTTAGACCACCAGTTGGGTCCGTTGTGAGATGTAGATTGAACCACCCTGAGCCTTTTACAAAGCGAAGAAGGTTGTTAACACCAGACTGGCTTCTATACTTGTTAAGAAGTGGGATCCTAGCAAACGCTCCCTATTTCTGGCAAAGGCTGGATATGAAGAGATGCTGGATCGTTTCCAGATCTTCCTCGTTCCTGCAGCTGCGGCAGAAATAATGTGTATAAACTCCCATTCTTATTGCATGATTTCCTATTAGACAATGTCCCGTGAGGGCTCCTATTAAAGTCCTAATTTGTAGACTATTGAGTCTAATGATATTCCTAGATAGACGCAGATTTAGCCTCGGCCATGTTTGCCTGGCGATTTCACAGGTAGTGGCACAGATCCACCTTTGATTGCTAGAATTAATTAGTGTCTCTCTTATGAGAAGCTTACAAGTCGCGAGAGGTACACCCATATGCCTACCGACATTTGGCATACAAGTGCCATCTCTCGCAAGTTGATCAGCCTTGCAGTTCCCTGGTATATCCCTATGTCCTGGTACCCAGCACAAATGGATACGGAATTTTTTAGCCATCTCATTTAGAGATCGGCGACAGTCTAAGACACTCCTCGATGTTATTTGGAATGCATTTAAAGCCCTTAGTGCAGCTGGGCTGTCTGATAAAATACAGATATCCTTGACGGTTACCTCGTTTATCCTCAGCCAATTCAAGGCTTCGTGAATAGTGGTTATTTCCGCTTGAAAAACACTGCAGTGATCCGTTAGTTTGATGGATGCACTGATTGAGGTCATTTCGCAATAGACTCCTGATCCTACACCGGCATTCATTTTTAATCCGTCTGTGTATATCTTGATGGGAGTATCTGGTGATGGATCCCCCTCGAGCCATTCCTCTCTGGAAGGAATCCTAACCAAAAAATTCCTTTCGAAACAGAGGGAAGAAGGAAGGTAATCAATATCACTGGGTATGTCCGTGTAGGATTCTAATATGGTCGCATGTCCATACGGAACAGCTTTCCATAGTGATCTCGCCTTGAGCCGAATGGCGGAGCATGCCGCTAAATATTTGCAGAAGAGATCTAAAGGTGGCAGTTGTAGTATGATATCCAATGCCAAGGTTGGCGTCGTTTTCATGGTGCCACTTATTACTAATTCTGCTGATCTCTGTGCCTTACCGAGTGTTTCGAGGCAGGTCCTTTTCTGCATTGCAGTCCACCAGATCACCATATAGGAGAATGGGCCTGACAACCGCAGTGTAAAGCCAGTGAGCTACCCTGGGCTTAATTCCCAAGGTTTTACCTATAGCTCTTTTGCAGGCATAAAAAGCCACCCCAGCTTTTCTAGCTCTTTCTATGGTGTATGACTTCCAAGTAAGCTTTCTATCGATTATAAGAACCAAGTATTTCGTCTTTTCTGAAATCCCTAGTTATTTTCCCTTAAGAGTAATTGGGTCTAATTGAGGGATTTTATGTTGCCTAGTAAACAGAATGACCTTGGTCTTATCCGGATTTACTCCAAGGCCACAGTCCACTTTGAAAGAATATCTAGACCATTTTGCAACAAATCTCTCAGTATAGATGTGTATTTTCCAGAGATAGCAAAGTTTGTTAATAACTGTGTTGCGTAGAAACGGTGAGTTTACACCTCCCTGAGGTGTACCCCTGCTCACCAATTTACGTAGGACCGATTCTCCTAGATTCGCCTCAATGATGCTGATATTCAGCATTTTACCAATGCGGCCTACCAGGCCCGTTTGCACACCAAGTTTAGTAAGTGATGCAGTGATGGCTTCTCCTTTGACATTATTAAAAGCGCCCTTAATATCAAGAAAGGCAGCCTGCTTGTACAATGACCTTTCTGCAATGGGATTAAGGAGCTGTATGTAGAGCTCTCACCACAGATTTTCCCTTTGTATAGGCATGTTGAGCCGATGAGATTAGATTCTTGTCTAAACTTAAGCTTAATTGGATTTCTATCACACTCTCTAAAGTCTTCAAAAGAAAAGATGAGAGATATCGGTCTTAAGTCCCTTGGATGAGTATGTGAGCTTTTTCCGGCTTTTGGAATGAAGACCAATCTAGCCTGCCTTCACTGAAGATGTGTATACCCAAACTAAAAGCATCCTTCAAAGATTGCTAACAGCCAGTCTTTCAGGTATCCAGCGGTTTTATGTAATTCAATTGGATAAATACCATCAGCACCAGGGGACTTAAAAGGCTTAAAACTTGCAATACCCCATAAGAATTGATCCTCAGATAAAGCGTCTATCCAAACTTCCCGACTATTTGACGTATCTTCCCTCTCGTGTCCAGTAATATCTGAGCAGCCTGGGAAATGCGTGCTGAGTAGAAGCTCTAGAGATTCCTTACTAGTTGTAGTGAATGTGCTATCCACCTTCTGTAAGAGCTCCCAGCTCTGAGAACTTCCCGCCAATATTTTCCGAAGTCTAGAAGGCTCAGTCGCTCCCTCTACTCCTTCACAAAACGATTTCCAGGATTGCCTTTGAGCAGCACTAACCTTCTTCTTAAAGACCTTAAGATCCTCTCTGTACGCTTTCCAGTCAATTTCAAGCTGTCCTACTGTCTACCCGAAGCTTGCTTAGCTCTTCCGTTCACCACCGAGGTTTCGGCTTTCCCCTCAACTTCCTTAGTGGACAGGCTTCTGCCAAGGCCGCGTTCAGATTCGCAGTAACAGAGCCAACCATTTCCTCTATCCCTTCTATGCTTCTTGGTTCGCTAGATGGACAGACATTTAAAGTAATAAGGAACAGACACTGCCATCGGATGATGCCCTGCTTAGCGCAACCGCTTTGCCGGAACCAGAGGCAGGTTCCACCACTGACCTTCCATCTCCACCAGCAGAAGTGGTGTTTGCCTCTTCTTCGAGCTGAGATGAGGCGTCAGGGTCTACCACAACTCCAACATGGCCCATTACATTGGAGACATTCACGTCCTTTTTGTAGACCCTTAGTGTAATGGACGAGAATTCATAGCTCACGACACCATCGGATCGCGAAAGAGATTTCAACGAGTCCGTGCTCAACACCAAGGTTGCACTGCGGTACTCACCTTTTGGCTCCTCCAGTTTCGTGACCTTCCACGATGATGTCAGGAGTTCCGGATTACATACCCGTAACATCTCCAGAACCATTTGAGGGTCAGATGGTTCAGCTGGTATCCAGACCCCTGCTCTTGGCAGGTTCGGGATATCCTCCCTCGAGATTACCTCGAGCTTAGACCCAGACCAAACTTCACCGATTCTGGAGATGGCTATTTTGTACAGATCAGTTGATCTCTGTTCGGCACATGCGATGAGCTTCACGTGGTTCTGATGCTATCCACAATCGCGACAAAAAGGAGCTGGACCAAGATTTTCCTTCAAAATCTGGAAGAAAGTGCTCCAGAACCTGGCTTCTATTTTTTTCCAGTTCTCAACAGAAATTGTGCCATCAATGTTGCATTTGTCCACAACGGCCCATAGTTGTTGACCTCGCACAGCTTCGCTGAAGGTCTTTGGTGCGGGACTAGTCTCATGATGTCTTGGCCTCTTGATGCTGCTGGGGTTCCTGGGCGGGTCGTCCGACAGCTGACGTTTTGGCGGCGGGTTCGGTTTCGGAAACTCTGATAGTCCCTCCGTAACCCTTTTTGCCCAGCTAATGGAGGACTTTTGTTTTTCTGACCTCTCGCCCTCCGGGACACTTCTGACACGTTCCGGCAACTTCAAGGCAGCGCGTCTCTCCATGTAGTTATGCCATGTTGGGTTTACCACCGAGGAGACCTTAGTCATTTTAGACGTGGATGTACCGTTACGTCTACCAGGGCCAATCCCGGTATCCGCCGTATGAAATGTAGACTCTTTATCTTTGTACTGCCACTTCCACTGGAACCAAGTTTATCCCCGGTGCCAGCTACTGCCGTACGAGATGGTCCAGCCGTACTTGGCTAATTAGTACCGCCACTTCCACTAAGTTCTGAAGCCCCAGCTTCCACCGTACGAATTTTTTTCTGACTTGAGCCAGATTCAGAAATGGAGGCAATAGCCCCCGTTGCATTTAGGGACTGCTTGTCCAAAGAAATTGTAATTGTTTATTTTTTGTGTTCCATCTTGTTCTTACGATCACCGTTCACCGTAGCAGACATGGTGATCTTCAATTTTTAAGTGAAAACATAGTGGTCGACCGTGACAGCTCCCCATACCACGGCAAGGTCGTGAATATACCTCGAGGTGACCCGGTATCGAGGTAGCTCCGTAAGAATACAGCCGGTATTACCAACTGGCTGCAAACCAACCAATAGGCACGGGTCGCATAACACCTTTAGTTACCAGGGTTTACTCCCTCCGCCCGACCTATCTTAGCCAACTGGATACGCTGTGGGATCCATTGTCAGGAATGGATCACACATCACACCCAGTGCGCAATTGTTACCAGCCGTGGAGGCGATAGACCCAACTTCCGACAGAACTCAATTACGGCATGTACTCAAATACATGTTAGTCCCCATGAGTAACTGCCGACACAACGACCAATTGTGGTTAAGATTTCATATAGATTTTTTCGGACCTTTATGAATCGATGGTGCCTGGTAGAATTAGCTCCAGTAAGTTAGTGGAGTGCAACAACATGGGGAAAAAAACAAATCGAGCAATGATTTCATTTCTAAGAGAATTATTCGTACTTTTCCGGCTACCGAAGAACATTGTTTCAGACAATGGAACCTCTTTTGTTTCCAAGTAATTCGAAAATTTTCTAAGCCTGAATAAAATTGTTCACCTTACACCACCCGTCGGGCACCCTGTCACTAATGGGCAGGCAGAATATATCCTAAAACGATTAAAAATTCTTTAAAGCGCAATTGTCCGAATTCAATAACATTCTTTGCCGTTTCTTATAGAATTATCGTAACACTGCGCATTTTAGCACTGTAGTATCTTCCGCATATTTACTATTTAATCGAAATATAAGAACAAGGCTTCATTTACTTACTCCAGCGAGACATGTCAAAAAGATAACTCATGATAATATTAAAAGAAATGCATTGAAGCAATAAGAAAACAAAAACAAAATTATAAGTGTTCAAAAACAAATAAATATAAAAAAAAATAAAAAGTTATTGTTAAAGATTATTCTACTGCCGGAAAAGGTCTCTGGAAAAGAGCTGTAATATGTAAAAAGAGAGGAAACTTTAATTGTAAAAACTATTTCTGAAAAATTTAGGAAGCCACACGCAAACCAAATACTATTTTGCTCAGGAAATTGTAATTTAACCAAGCCAATGGAAATTTTGAATCCATATGATAAGTTAGTAGTTATTTCGGAAAACGCTCCTATTCTGGAAATTAGAATAGAATAACCTGAATTAAATATTAATAACGATATATTAAGCACAGAAACTTGTAACAAATATTTAAGTGTGGAAGAAATTGTAAAATAAACTTAAAACGCAAAAAAGATGAAGATTATATGTAAAAAAATTACCATTTAAGAGAACGGAAAACAAGCAAATAATGGACAAAACGCTATATATAAATTAATCCTTTTCGAAATTTCCTGCTGACGCGTCAGTCCTGCCAACGATATGGCGCGCAGTCTGACGACGAAGGAAGGTAGTACTGCGACACAGCGGCGAGCTTGTTGGTAGTTAGACAGCGCGGCGACAACGGGGAGATTTTAAAAGTGTTCCCTGACATAAATTTAAAATGCTTATTTGGGTTCACACAAAACAAACAAACAAATTAAAATTTAAAAAAAATTAGTAATGTAGTTCATTATACATTTAATTAAAGTTTATAGCACCACACAGTTGAAATAGTCTATTCACAAGTTATTTTAAAAATGCAATTATTTGAAAAATGCCTATTTAGAGTTACACAATTAAAACAGTTTATTCAAATTTTAAAACAATTGGTAATTTATTTTATAAGGTGTTTAATTAAAGTTTATAGCAATTTTTATTTTTTAACGGCACAACCGTTGGATTTGAATCTCCCCACATAGGCATTTTTACAAAAAACATGGTGGCGAAGTCTCAACTTTACAAAAAATCAATGCTGGGGTTCCTAAAGGATGTGCTTGGACCAATGTTATACCTTTTATTTACGTCAGACCTGCTTGCACCAAGAATCGACGTTGTAGGCACTTTCGCAGATGATACTGTCCTCATACAGAAATGCCTTTACTGCTGCTAAAAAATTGCAAGAAAGCCTCGATGACGTCATAAAATGGATGAAGGACTGGCATATTAAACCGAGTGAAAGTAAGTTTGTATACAATATCGAACGCTTTACGCTAAAACGGACTGCTGCCCTGCACTTAAGATGAACAATTGCACAATTTCCCAAGCGACTGACCCCAAGTATCTAGGTATATGGTTGGACCGACGGCTAACATAGAAACCTCACATACTTGCAAAAATGAGAATTCTGAGACTAAAATTTCGTTCTTTATACTGGCTGCGAAAGTCAGTGCTATCAATTGTGGGGCACTGCTTCAAGTTCCAACATTGAAATACTACAACGTTTCCAATCGAAAATTCTTCGAACTATTATCGATGCACCAATCGTTACCAATGTCCAACTTCACAGAGAATTAAGAGTGCCATTTCAAAATGTAAGATATAAAAGTCGTCTCCAATCGGATTCGAATGAGCTGGATTCAAGCTTTATGACTCCAACCACATAGTTCACAAGACTGAAGCGCAAAGCACCACGAGATTTGGTAGCAATTTTGTATAGAAAATAAAAAATATTTCAGAAAAAAATTATATTTTGTTTCTAATTATAAGGCATGCGCCACTGGGGGCAGACCTTTCAAGACTATACGTTAGAAATAACTGTATATAGGTTGTATTATCATTGTAAAATGTTTTTAGTCTAAGACAAAATGCAATAAATTGATTAAAAAAAATCCTTGAAGCGACAAATGTTTTGTTTAGCACGCCGGCTATTATTAATTATAATTATATATTGTAACGACTCCTTTTCGCCGGGGTAAGCTCACCGGATTGCCAGGAGTCGTTAAATCTCTAAATTATTCAAAACTTATGTAGGTGGATTTAATTATTTTATTTATTTATTAATTTAAAAAAAAGGCCTAAATACGTGTAACAATTATTTTACTAACTTAAATACGGACACAGTTGTATTCTATGTCTCCCTAAATATGTCACGTTAATTTTTACGAAAATGGCGATATCACACCATAGGAGTGCTTAGATTTTTCCCTAGCTTCTAGCGTTTGTCAGTTTGGGTTTCTTGCAGAGAATCGATTATAAACCATAATCTTTTTAGATCCCCCTAGCTTCTGTAGCGTTTGTCAGTTTGGGCTTCTAGCAGAGAATCGATTATAAACCATAATCTCCTCTAGATTCCCCTAGCTTCTGTAGCGTTTGTCAGTTTGTATAACTCTGTTTAGTACGATGCGTCTGGTTTGCCTGATGCCGAAAGAAAGAGCCGTCTTGTTTGTCTGATGCCGAAAGAAAGAGGTTGAGTTGTCAGTTGCTCCTGCTTTTATGCCCCAGCTTCAGTGTAGATCATACAATAATTGTTGTTGTGCGGGAACTGTAGTTTGTTGTGGCACCTGTCTGTTCTCGTGCTGTTGCATGTTGCTCCGGTTTCCCATTTGCCCTTGGGCCACCTTCAGCACATTGTTGTTGTTTTCTCGCATTTGTTCTTGTAAGTTTTTGCCCTTGGGCCACCTTCAATGTTGTGTTGTTGTTGTGATGATTTACCTTGTTGTTTTTTCTTGTCTTGTTTGTTGTTGTTGCTATTTCTCCTTCGGCCACCTTCAGCAGTTGATTGATATTTTATATCGCAAAAAATATTTTAAAATATTAAATATTTTGGATATTTATTTCTGCTTCTGCTCTTTATGCTTTGTCTGCCCTGTTGGCGTGCTTAGCGATCGGTCTGTCGTATTCCACTTTGTGCTTTGCCTTCGTTTTTGGGTGTTGTTACTGGGTTATTTTCCGAAGTGATGCAGTCGGCAACTTCTGTCGCGATCTCTTCAAAATTCATATCATTGCGTTAGGCACTGTTGTTGTGAATTCTTAAAATTTGCTCCTCTCAATATACATAACGAAAATACTATATTACTTTACAGGATTATATTTTTTTATATGCCATTTTTATTTCTATTGTTTCTGAAATTGTAAATAAATGCTTAATTTTAAACAATTTCTTTCGAATTTATCTATTGGCCTTTAGTAATTTCTAAATATTGAAATATTTCATATTTATAATCACCAAGTAATCGCAAAAATCTGATAATATACAAATCGATTGAAGCAAAATCATGATTGTTAAAATACACACCTGGAGGCACACATATCAACAAACAATTAGCAGGATTTTAACAGTCGTATCTAATACAGTATTACCGCCGCTCTGAAGGCCAAATCTTGTATTTATAATAATTTTTGTACAAGCACAGTTCGACGCATTTATTCTGACAATCAGAGACAGAACACATGTTCTGCGTTAAAGTAGCAACGGATTAATATGCGGTGCTGTGTTCTGAAATTTATTTCAGATCCTTATTGTATATGTAAGCAAATGGAATTACTAAGAAGCGTTGCTCTACACAGCAAAAGGCCACATTTAATTAAGCTGATTTATGCAAAAGTATGTACTTTAGAAAAATCTATTCAATTGACGTATAATTTTTTCATGAATAAACCTTAAATTCAAGTTGCGACTTGGTAACAAAAGAAAATAATAACACAAAATGTCAAAAACACCACTTAACATTGCATTATATTTCGCAAAAAAAAAAAAAAAATTGCAACTAAGTACATACCGTAAAGGTTGAATTATTGGTGACTTAGCCGTAACCGTAACCATAACAGTAATTTTTTCTATAACCGTAAGTACTTGCAGCGATTATTCGTGTCTTAGCCATAAGCAGTGAGAGAGAGAAAAATATAAATAAACAACATTGATTTGAATTTGATGTCAAATTGGTAAAAAGTGTAAGCAACCGGGAAAATATGGATAGCAGTGACGTAGAAATTGAACAAATTTTATTAAATATTTTAGCATTAAGCGCCTTAAGAAGATAATTACGCCGTAAAAGGCGGTGGCGTTACAATCCCATCAATAAAAACCATGCCCAATTCGGTTATTTCGTCAAAACATTTCGAAAGATAAAAGAATTAGACGAAGAGTCGCCAAATATACGATCTGCTGTTGAAACTAATGACGCCTTCTTTAACCAAATAACTGGATAAAGAAACAAATCCATGCGGAAGAACATTTATTGCTAACAATTATGCATTTAGCTCACGGAATGTCCTTCCAAACTTTGGCTTGGAGTCACAAACTGGGAAAGACAACCGTAAGAAATATTGTCTTGGAGACCTGCGAGGCAATTTGGATACAACTTTCACGAATATATTTGAGCGAATCCACACAACAACAATACAAAAACATTACGAAAGATTTCAAAAATGTATGGAACATGCCCAATTGTGTAGGCGTAATCGACGGGAAACAGATTGCGATCAAATGCCCATCAAATTCGGGCTCTATGTTCCATAATTACAAAAAGTTTTTTAGTATTGTTTTGTTGGCAACATACGATGCAAGGTATTGTTTCACAGCAGTGTGCGTAGGAGCCCCGGGAAGCCAAAGTGATGGAGGAATTTTTCGAGTAACTCGTTTTGGGCAAGACTTACTCCAAAACAGATTGCCACTACCACCGGATACTATTTTGCCTGGGGATTGTGCCTTTCCTTTAAAAAATAATTGAATGAAACCATATCCAAGGGTTAATTCACAAAGGAAGCAAAGGATTTTCAACTACAGACTGTCGCGGGCAAGGCGTGTAATTGAAAACGCATTTCGCATATTGACGGCGAGATGGAGAGTAATGAGGACAACATTGGAGTTAAATCCAATTAATGCAGAAAAGATTGTGTTAGCATGTTTGGTTCTCCATAATTTTTGTATGTTTCACGATATACAGCGTTGGTATTGCCCAGATAGTTATACTGACCAGTAAAATGAAACTGGAGAATGGAGAAATGAATTGAGAGAAGTTGGAGGGCCCTTTCGTTCGCTACGAACACTTATGCGAAGAGGTGAAAATTCAGCATATGAGTATAGGGACTTGCTGGCTAATTATTTCAGTAATCAAGGTGCAGTCGATTTTGAAAATAACATATTTTAATTCAACATGTTTTACATATTTTTTCAATTAAATAATATGAAATAATAAAAAAGTATGGAGACTAGAAAATTCATTAGATCAATGTAAAAGAAGTAGACTAGAGAATTAATGCACTTCAGAATTTAAAAAAAAAAAATGTATGATGTTAATTCGGTTCTTCTGCTTCATCGAGTTGGGCCTGCATCACAATTTGTGTGTAGCTTTGAATCACTTTCAGCTGGTTTTTTCGGTTTTTTTAGTTTTGCAACATCGGAACTTATCATTAAGCCAAACCCTTTCATTTCGTCATCTAATTGTGCCTGTTTTTAACCTTATTGTCGTAAAAATTTTGAGCCTATTCATGGTTTTCACAAGGACAGAATCGACTTCATCAAGTTGCTCGCCCCGTCTTTTTCGCCAATATGATAACGGTGGCGTTTTCTCTGGAAAGGTTGGTGTTGACAGTGTTGTCGGCAAACTTTCTTCAAAAATTATATCGTCGTTTTCCGTCGTTGTTGGAGTCAGCACTTCTACTTCATATGATAGCACACGAAAACACAATTTTATCAATAAAATTTCGTTACTTGCAATGCCTTGCATACTCAACTTCTAAAATTCCTCCAATTTCCTGCCAAGCTTTTGCTTTTTCTTCTTCTGATTTATATTTGGTATCATTTTTGTCGTATAAGAATGAATAATTTTGTTGAACAATTTCAATCAATTGTTCGTCGTTCATAGTTGCTATTTAAAACTTTTGACAGTTTGTATTTAAATAATAATCAGCCATAAGTTTGATTGTGAGCTGATTGCTATGGTTATGGTGACGGCTAAGTCACCATTAATTCAACCTTTAGTAATGTTTATAATTAACTTTAAGGCCCAATACACACTATTCGTGCCGGTTACATGCCAGTCACGTTCAGATGGAACGCAATGTATTCACATTATCCATTCACATGCCAGTCACAACTTCTCAAATGTGGATGCTAATGCCAGCTTTATGTGTTTGTGGAATATATTTGCAGGAGAAACTTCTTTCCAAATAAATTTTTTTTTCTTGAATTCGCTGTAATGCGCTGTCTGTAAGTCAAAAAGACTTTCAAGGCTTCGCACCAGCTCAACCAACTACTCGTCTGAAATTTATAAAATGCATTTATATACTTTGTACATATATAAAGTTAATATTAAGTAATAATAAGAATGTAAGTATGCTGTACAATGCTAACTATTCTTTTAATAAATGCCGAAGTTGAACTAATAGGAGAGAAAATAACCAAAACAAACAAAAGTTAAACTAAGTGGATGGCGTCGATCGTATTTCTTCCACACATATGCTGTCACATCAAGTCGATCCCTACGATAGAAAGCGTAAAACACACAAGCAAGTGATGCATTCCACACTGCCGTTCAACCTTCGGTCAAGTATTCTTTTTGAAAAAACCGCGGCGGTCTGCTTGGACTGTGACAGGCATGTAACCGGTAATGTGAATACTTCATATTAAAAGACATTAAATAATATTTGACGGATGCTCGACTGACCGTGACCGGAACGAATAGTGTGTATTGGGCCTAAAGGACCGGAAGCTTCGGTCGTTGTAAGTGTTAGATCGTTATAGCCGATATTGTGATTTATTAACTTTTTTGCTTAATTTTATTTAGAAAATCAACAAAAAACATTAATATTTACATAGATTAAATTTTATTTGAAAAAAAACTAATTGTTTGTTGATTTTTTTATACATAAATTAATTTTCAATTTTATATTCAGTTTTCCTTATGGAAGCCGAAGACATATTCAGCGAATGTTCCTTGCATTATCATAAAGCGCTGCAGCTTATTTACTGCTTTAAATTACGCACTCTGAAAAGAAATAAATATAAACGTAATGAGTACCAACTCGTAGGTATATACTAAAAATTAAAGCGTGATTACCTACATCACTAGTATTGCATTCAGCATCATTGTCGGTAATGGACTGTAAAATATCTTTGTCCGTTAGAAGCATACTTGCGCAAAATCTTCAAAAGTACAGGCTCCGACAATATCTATCGACTGAATGCTAGCAATCCATTGACTTATAGGAATTTCGTCCCCTGACACAAAATATTCGTTTACAGTTTCAGATTGAAGGTGGTAAATTCCGCATGCCTCAAGCAGTTTGATATTGTCATATTCGTAACTCCTTCCCATGTCTTCGAGATAATTAAAATTGCATCCTATATACTAGTAGCACATGTCTTCTGTTGGGTATCAATATCTCGAATTAAAGAAAGGATTTTAATTTTTCTGCAGTGTTCTTTTAAGGATTTTATTATTCCTTGATTGAGCGTACATTCGTTCGAGGGCATTGAACATTAGAATGCAGCGTAATCAAAAACGTGCGCGCTGTTCCCGCTTCATAACGTAAACATTCTTATATGAGAGTTCGATGTACTTACGTTGGGTCTCCGCTCACATTGCATGTGCCTACGCCGCGTATGGTGTTGGCGTTTGTGTGTATATATATACATTATGCTTTTCATACACTACAAGACGTTCTTTAGACATTTTTCCTCCACTGCATGGTTCTCCTTTAAATTTTAATCTTTTATTTGGCATTATTTTGTCCAGTTTTAACAATGTTGGAAATTTCATCGTCTGTGTATCCACTTCGTATTTTTGGCAACACCGTTTCCAACCAATTGTCAACATTTTATGAAGATACCCTTCTTGCTTCGCTTATTCTTCCGATCACAACATCATTCCTCTCTCTGAAATGCTCAATCTAGGCAGGAGAGCAAGAAAAATTTTTTAAACCAAGCACGATTGTTTGTAATCGTTTCTTTGTTTTTAAAGATGGTAGATATTGTTGAAGCCGAGACACAAAACTCCGCCGCCAAACTTTTATTTGTCTCACCACCTTCGAGCCTCCACACTATTAAGGGTTTTTCTTCTATAATAAAACATTTTCTCTTGCAACTCTTACAATCAATGCACAACTTAATCTGATTAAGCTTTCTCGACTTCAAATAAAACTTTTGAAAACCAGCAGCAAAACAATTCGTTAACGCATGCCACAAGACGCTGGCGCTAAAAACAATAGCAATAAAATTGGTTAACGAATTTTAGCAACAAAAATTTACTCAAACAAATTTCTCAGGATATGCCAAATAAATGCTTGTAGCCGAAAATCACACATAAGCGAAGATTGATTCCATTTTTTCATGGAAATTAGTACTATTTTGAACGAACTTCAGTGGGGACTGAATTTGTCCTTATAAACGATAGTTCGCAATAAGCGATGTCGTTATAAACATTACTTATTGTATAAGCACATCACCTCACAGCAATGCATAGCAATTTAAGGCAATTTTTCAGGCAATATTGGCATATGATCATAAAATCAAATGCTTTCCTTGTAGAAAACGAAACAATTATATGTTAGTTGAAGGCCGAAATAAGAAATGAAATGACCCACCTGGTTGATATTTAACTTTTACTTAGAAGAAAATATTGCGTGCCTTAGTGAATTAACTCTCAGGATCTAGATTTTGAAGTTAACAAATTAAATAATATAATAATTGAGGCTTTTGAAAATAGTTGCAGTTTAGTTGTGAAGAAGGGTTCTAGGCAAGGTATTGATGTGTTGGCACCTGCGTTAACAAACATTTTCAGGATAAGCCTGGAATTAGGTATAGTGCCTAAAACTTGGACGAAGGCTAGGGTAGCTTTCATACCGAAAGCAGGCAAAACGGCAGACCACACGCCAAAAGCCTATCGGGCCATTCCTGCTAAAAATTATGGAAAAAATTCTGGATCAATCAATCTCAGGGAAACTTATCTTAACTCACCTCTTCCTATTCAACAATATGCTTACCAATCAGGCAAATCCACTGACACAGCCATACTTAACTTAACGAGCAAAATTGAAAAGTCGTTGGAAGGTAAAGAAATAGCTCTCTGTAAGTCGGTTGACATTACGGGGGATTTTGATAATGCTACTATCAGATCAATTGAGGAGGGATGAACATGCAAGGGATACAAAGACTGATCATAACATGGGTTCTCAATATCTATCTCAATCTAGAAAACAGGACAATAATCTTTGAAACAGGGGCAGAAAGGTTAATTGTCAGGTCAAATAGAGGATGTCCCCAAGGAGGCGCGTATCGCCACTCCTATGGTTATTGGTTATTGACGAGCTCTTACAAACTCACAATGACCTGGGACACGAAGTTCAGGGCTTGACTCTACCATAACAGATCGCATGCAACTAACTTGTGACATCACGAAAATCTGGTGTCAGGAGGACGGACTATCGAACAAGACAAACTTGGTACCCTTCACCAGAAGAAGGAAACTGAATCTGGGGACTTTAGGTTTAGGGGCCACGAACTTAATAATATCCAACGAAATGAAATATCTGGGATTAATCCTAGACAAAACTCTAACTTGGAAAACCCATTTATCATACATAACCAGTAAGGCCTTAAGATGGGTACTACGACCAAAAATGATGACGTGGTTATATAAAACAATAATAGTACCAAAAGTAAAGTACCTTTGCTTCTTTGCTATGGTGGCCAAAAGTCAATCAAACAAAGGCTCGGATGACCCTTAACAGGATTCACCGAATAGACTGTTTGAGTGTGACGGGAGCAATGAGAACGTGCCCCACATTACCTTTAGGAATGATGACTGGACTCACTCCTCTACACCTTGTGGTTAAGAGAATGGCAATCAAATGCTCCTCACTACTTTAGCAGCGAGAAAGTCTGTTGCGCTAATGTGGGTACCGAGACATGGGAGACATGAAGGCAATGAAAAGGCAGACTCCTCGGCAAAAAGAGGCGCAGGCACTCCCTTCAAAGGTCCAGAACCCTTCTGTGGGGTAAACAGCAGCTTCATAAATAACTTGTTGTGCGAACAGGAAAACGAGGTCTGCTTGGTTACAGGAGAGCCCAAAAAGGCATGCGGCAGTCGAGATTACTCATTGACCCTGAACACATCAGGGTAGATGCTGCTGTAAACCTCAGCAGAAATTACATTAAACTCTATACTGAACTTTTAACAGGACACATACAAAATCACCTTATAACTTACGACATATACAATATTTTTAGACGAAATTATATATTATTACGTATATGGACCCTACATAGCCATATGCAAGAATGGGGGTCGATCACATGAGGGATACGCCTCCCTCCCACATAATGAACTTATCTATACTTCTAGTGATGATATATGAAAACAAATTGGTATATGTATACACTGGGTCTGTACTAGCATGCATTCCAAATATGGGCAGATTTTTGCTACTGCCACGCTCACAATTAACCAAAAATCATTACTAGGTTCCTATTAAAGATTTTTCAACGAAATTTCACAGGCATGTTGCGGGTACTAACATTAAAAACCACACAAAAAATGGTCTTTTTTTACAGCCACGCGCACTATTGACATATTATTATAACTTACGACCAATACAATATTTTTGGACGAAATTTTATATTAGTACATATATGGACCCTAAACAGCCATATATAAGATTCGGGGTCGATCCCCCCCATATAATGAACTTTGGGGACCCCACTTAAAGACAATTACCGCTGCTATAAACCTCAGCAGAAATTACATTAAACTCTACACTGAACTTTTAACAGGACACATAGGGGTGGTAGAAGACGATTCCTATCGACTCTGTCAAGAGGAGCAAGAAACAGCAGAACACATTCTATGCACTTGCCCATCGGTTTCAAAAAGCAGACATAACTACCTAGGCAGCAGGTTCTTATATCCAAAATCACCTAGTTAAAATTAAGCCCACAGCAGTAACGAGATTTATAAATAGTTTAGGATTATTTCAGTTGCGTACGAGGCTGCACAATAGATCTCTTAGGGCACGGTGTTATTTTAGCCTGTTAAATAATAATAATAATAATAATAATAATAATTTGGCAACACTGGCACTAACGAAGGTGATCGCTAGAAGGGATAGTTTTGCATATGTGTTTACTTACACGCGGAACTAAGAAACCAATGTGCTTTTTAATTTGATTATTTAATTTTCCCCACGTGCCTTTGCTTGTTCCCCATGTGCCCTTGGAGTAAGGATGGAACTAGTCTCCAATGTTAAATATATTACACTCAAAACTTGCAATAGAAGCAGAAAGGCAATATAAAATGATGATTGTTTATGGAATGCATTGTCCATTGGGTGTAGTGTGTGTCACTAGAGCCTTAGTTCCCATTTTTGGTATTTTTATTTATAGTGTTGCTATAAATTTGAATGCATCTTAATAAAATATTTGGAGATTGTTATTCCTTAAAAATTGCATTACGTAGTATTGAAAAATGTGTAATACTACATTTTGTTATTATATCAGCAACAGCAGACAATGTTCTCTTAAGTGAGTACTGATCAGCCAAAAATCTTCAAGAATTTTTAATGCTTAAATTATAGTTTCTCCAGGGTTTTTAAATAGTTTTTTTGAGAATAATTTATGAAATCAAGGGGACTCATGGCTGTTCTCATTTTTCATTCCAGTTATATTTAAAACATTTTTATAATACTGTTATTAAAATTCTGTTAATATTGTATATTACATTACTCTTTCAGGATGGAAGAAATGCCGCTTCATTAACTCTAGCTGAACAATAATTCTTCCAGCAAATCCCGGTGATATTAGTTCTCTAGTTACCCAAGCGCTTAGTGTATACAATATCGTTTCTGATACTTCTCTACAAAACAATAAAAATGAAACTGTGTCGTATGCTGGTCAATACGAAACACGGAAATTTAAATCTAGATCACTGAAGCAAAAGGAACATTCTCCTGTAGGCAAAATGGATATAGAATAAGAAATATGTAATTTCATTTTATGTATTGGTTGTAAAATCCCGCTGAAGCTGCAATTAAAAATTTTATTACGAGAAAGCAATATTTATTTTCCTTCTTCATCCTCTTATTTGATAAATACATTAAGAACTAAATTATAAGAAAGCTTATAATTTATAAAATATTTTTTTTACTATTACCCACAATATAGCTCTTTTAAACACAACAAAATAGAGCTCTTTTAAAATCCCTTAAAGTTATTCAAGTTTTGCTAGTGTTTTCTTCAGCCGCTGAAAATGAGTATGCATTCAGTTTTTTCAGGTCCTGACTATACAGACAACTAGGAAGGAGTTATAGACTCTATCCATGCCATCTATCCTGACCCAAAATATCTGAGTGCTACCCAAATAATAAAAATTTGTTATTGTTGTGTTTTGCTATACTGGGAACACTCTAATGGTTATTTTTGAATATTAAAGAGGAAAATACATATGGTAGTTGGTGAAATCCGACTTACTACAACATTTCTCTATAGAAGGAGTCGGCAAATTTTTGATCACCACAGGCAACTTATTTTTTAAATTTTAGGTGGTTTTTTTTTTATATTTAACGAGGAGGAAAACATCTAAAGTCACAACCCCGTCAGTGCGGGACTCTAACTCCGCTAAAACCTCCTCTCGTCATTACGGCGATTCCCCCCGGAGACACTGATTAGGTTTTACGTCGGGAGGTCGTAAGAGCATTTACTGCTCACGCGTCAGTATTAGGTCTGTCATTATGTTAGTCCTGTGTGTCTCAGTATGGGAGAGGCGCTGGCGGCTGCGTTCAGCGTTACGCGCTCGTTCTGCGATTCGCAGCGCCTTCATGATGGTGGCCGCTGCCGAGCAAACTGCTTCCCACTTGACGAGCGTATCGCACATATGGGTAATCAGGTTGTCCATTGTTGGTGGTTCATCGAGGACAGCACTCAGTTCATCCCGGGTGCCTTTGAAGTGTGGGCAGTCGAAAAACACGTGCTGTGCGTTCTCGTGCACCCCAGGGCAGTACGGACAGTATGGGTCTTCCTCATACTTTCGCTCATGGAGCGAAGCATGGACTGCTTAAAGCAGCCGTGACCAGTTTGCAACTGTGTGACGTAGTAGTTCAGTTCCCCGTGCGTCCTTGTTACCCATGGTGTGATGTTAGGGATCAGCATGAAGGTCCATCGACCCTTTTCGGATTGCTCCCACCTCTGTTGCCATTCCGCAATGGTGTTTTTTCTTTCCGCGGCTTTGTCGATATTTGTGGGTCTCACCCTCTGCTTGTAGAGCCGGTCTACCTCCTTCGCCAGCAAGTCAATGGGTGGTTTGCTGCTTATTATCACTATTGCTTCGTCCGATACGAAATGCGCTAGCCACGCGTAGTGCGCTCAGCCTATGTACTGACTGGACGCATTTAATGAAGGCTTTCACCTTGGTGGCTTCCACCCAGATTGGCGCGGCATACAAAAATAAAAATACATAATTTTAGGTGGTGGTCTACCAACATCGTGTATGTTAAGTGATCAACAAAAAAGTAAGAAATTACAACAACAAAAAAATTTTAATTTAAAAGAAAACATATGTAGATAATACTAATACATATTCAATATGGGTATTTCCACAGAAAGGTCCACCGAGGCAGAAAAAAAATGTGGAAAAGAAATATGAAATATATGAAAACGTTTTCATATGATACTCGTATAATAAAAAAAATATCCAAGTTTATTCAATTTAAAGATTTGACAGCTTAATTCAGTTCCTATTACAAGCAATGTGCCTACGAAATTTAATTTATGTCTTTCTCCCTCTTGATAAATTTTAATAACATTTTCTTTTTATAATTAGATATTTAAGGTAGATGTTGCAATTGCACTTTAAGCACAAAAGTTGTGTTACAATAACAAATAATTGAAAAAGGAATGCAAAAGAGCAAACTAATATCAGTTAACAGTACATTGTTAATTTTTATTGAGCAGAGAAAAAATAGCCAGCGAAGTGGAACTGTATGCGGGAAAAAATAAAAGACGTGTTACCTTCTAGAATGTACAAACGGAAGAGAGAAGTATTTATTGACAGTTCAGTTGATAATCCTTGTAACATACGAGTACATAATTGCATTAAACTGCATATATGTAAATGCAGTACTGTATAAAATATTACATTCTTTTAACAATTTTTTTTCATTGATATTCTGTCACGTTCGTAGTTCCAAAACATCAGTTGTTATCATTAATTCTTCGTTATAGGGTCCAAGTGATTGTAAATTTAAAGGTAAGACAAGTTTAAAGCGTATAATTTAAAGAAAAATGTAGTTGGGTCAAATCAACAATAAAATTTCATTATTTTTTATGTTTCAAAGTTTGTCACATCACGTGTCTGACGTCTGTGAACGTAAGTGCACCTCCTTGCAAAGTCAATTGTTGTAGATTACGTAAGTTTTTATATAGTGAAAAACATTTACATGCAAGAATATCTGCTGACCGTATCTGAAGCCTACGAAAATCGGCGAAGACACATTCGGCTTACTAACGAGATGCCACATAGCATGTGTGTGTATCAGAGAACGGCAACGGGTGATTGCAAAATGATTCATATGGTGATAATTACCTTCCTAAAAACATGCCTTTGCATTCAAACGATCAAACTTATTCGAACAACACAGGTTTGCTGTTGATTTTAAATCAATCTAACCATGTACTTCTTTTCGGCTCTCTGATTTATTCATCGCTCTCATATCAATCAAGTCGGGTGTTTGCTCGTTAGCCTCAACAAAGAGCAAAAATGGAAGCGTATGAATTTTTGCATGTTCTGGCCGAGTGGGACAGAGACACTGAGAGAAGAAATAGAAGCAAAAGTTAAATTATTTAATAGCAATAAAAGCATATTTATTTTGATATTTAATCTTTCTACATATTACTTAGAAGGAAGTAAGTATAGTATTCAACAAAAACAAAAAAAAAATAATTTTATAACATAAAAAAATGCAGTTCATATTTCATTATATTTAATTGATAAAAAAAAATGTTGATAAGTTGAAGTTTTGAAAATTTTGGAAGTATGATGGCAGAAATTAAAAGCTATCTACAGATTTTGAACCAAGTCGGATTCTATTTTCGGTTATTACGTTACAGCCAATGAAAAAGTTCGTTCAGCGGCTGCACTGCGAACAGGAATTGAATGAATTTGCAATGCAAGTTTAGAGAAATGTGGATAACGCTTTTCATTTAATTTCCACCATTTGAGTAAATCTAAGTCATCAGTTATTTCAACATTTTCCTTACAATATCTATCTATATCCTCTGTAGGTGTTTTTATAGTGCTCAATTTGGTTTTTTAAATAAGTCAGGAAAAAAAACGGAACATCTTTTTGAAATGGCGATTGATTTGCAGATTCTGAATCCGAGCCTATTGGATGCTCTCAGTAAATGAAAATTGCAAATTAGAATAAGATGTACATGGACTGTCTGGAATGGAACTGGGTGATGGTAATGTGGAAGTAATTTTATATAAATTGTCAATGCAAAAATTCTTGTTGCATATGTAAAATAGGTGGATATAAAAAGAAAGCAGTTTTTTGCCATAATCTCAGATTTGCAGTCCAAGTTTTATCAACGTTATTAATAAATTTTTCTTTCAATGACAAAATGGCAGCTACATCTGGATTTTTAGGAACACACTAGTTCTTAATTTTTGAACTGATGATATTACGAAGCATAAAGACGGAAAATTGTAATTTCTTAAATATTATTTGAAAATCACTGCATAAGTCAACTAGCGCTTTAAGCTGAAATACTTATTAGTAATAATCGTTGGTTTTCTTCCTTTTCTTTGAGTGTCTCGTTAATTTCGAACCAGTTGTCTACTATTGACTTACACATAGTAAAGCTCAAATTCCGGTGCGTGGGGCATTAGTTTTTTAGGGAAGTTGATGGGGTGTAAAAGCGTAAATTTCGCAGGATGGGAATATGCGATTAGAGTTCTAGGAACATTAGCCTCTATCCCATCTAGACCGATAGTGCGTGGCGAATAGTCACATTCTGCCCGAGGTAACCCTGCTATTCATAACAAAACACTACGGATCTAGACTGAGGAGTCACAAGACTGAGTATTACGACAAGAAGGCGGCCATGAGGGTAATGGCGAAATATGAGGTTCTACCTACTGACCAGCTCACTAGGAGCAGGCCAAATCGGTAGAGTGGGTAAGGGGTATGCTATCCGGATTGGGTAAACCCGCGGGTACACGAGACGGGTGAGATCGCTAAAGACAAGAAGTCGGTGGCCAGAAATACCCGTCTTACAGCGAAGTTTAGAAAGGTGGGATGCTGGCAACCATAGACCGCAAGGAGGAGGAAGAGGTCCTACCCAAAGAGAAGTGGAGGTGGGTGGAGCAAGCGATGGCCGAAGTCTACCTCCAGGTCTTAGAGGAAAACCCTAGACCCCCTTTCTGTCACGATGCGGGCTGGTATCAGAGCAGGGCCAAGCTCATCGCATGCGATGATTGCAGGTCAGCAAAACTCTACAAGATCGCGGTGAGCAAGGTTGGCGAGATTTGGCCGGGAGCTAGGCTTGAATCCGTCTGCAGGGAATAAGGTCTCAGCAGACCCAGAGCCCGGGTCTGGATCCCGACTACGCCAGCTGAACCGTCGAAAATAGAGGAGATCTTTAGATCTTGCAATCAACACCAGTCAACCCATAACTGGAGGGTGGCGAAGCTTGAGGAGCCAGTAGAAGGTAGGAGACAGGTGTTGTTAATACTCAACGCCGAGTCCCTTGCCCCAGTGGCAGAGAGAAAAGGGGTACTCAGGTTCGAGTTAGTTGACGCAACCGTTCGGATCTACCGCAACGACGAACAAGCTTTGGAACCGGAGGAGATAGAGGGTGACAAAGCTAGCGTGTGTAGCGGTGGTGAAGAAGGGTTGCCCAGCAGCCAAAGGTCGGCTGACTCAGAGCAGCTGACCAGTGTCGGGCAAAGGAGGAGACGGACGTGACGATGGTGGAGGGAAGAAGAGCAGATTCCTATGAAGCTGATCCAAATCAACCTCCATCATTTTAAACTCGTCTCCGCGAATTTGATGGTCCGCCTGGGTTCCGGTAGTTTTGACGTGGCCATCATCCAAGTGCCGTGGATATGCGGCAACAAAATCTGCGGTCTAAAGATGAGAGGTTTCAAGATGATAACCGCTCAGAGCACAGGTAAGCCTAGTGCTTGTATATTAGCAAAGGATAACACTAACACCTTGCTTCCATAGTTAAGTAATGGCGATACAGTGGCGGCAAGCATTGAGCTGCAAAATAGCTGTTTCTTGGTAGCCTCTGCATATATGCCCTATGATAAGGACGCCCCACCAAAGGAGGTTCGGGCATTGGTGATGGAACCGCCGCAGCCAACAGGAACTTGGTTGTCTCCCGCGATGTAAACGCTCACAATACATTGTGGGGGGAATGCCGACACTAACCCAAGAGGTAAGTCAATTTTAGACTTTATTATAGAAAATAAGCTTAGTGTCCTAAATTTAGGCTCAGAGCCGACTTTTATAACACAGAATAGAAAGGAAGTGTTAGATATTACCCTGACATTTGATCATTTCGCGAATAATGGAGAGTTTCGAATGAAAATTCCTCCTCTGACCATCGTTATATATAATACGAATTGAACTTCCCACTATCTCCAGTTAAGACATATAGAAATATACGGAGAACGGACTGGGGAAAGTATAGGAAGACTCTCACGACCTCACTGCCAAGGAATGCCCCGTCTGACCCCACAGACCCTGTGGAATTAGGCGGGCTGATAAATCAGGTAACCAGGGCCTTCAATAGTTCACTGACAGCCGGGCTCCCGGTTGTAAAACTAGAAAACAAGAATAAACCACCTTGGTGGTCGATGGATCTACGAATTCTAATAGGCGGTTATTCAACAGGGGTAAGACTTCGGGTCAGCCCTCGGACTGGGAAGCCTACAAGGCTGAGCTAAAATTATACAAAAAAGCAACGGAGAATCCTGGCAAAAGTATTGTAGGGATGTGGAAGAAACTTCGGAAGCAGCTAGACTAAGAAGAATCCTAGCGATGACACCACACAACCTGGGCTACCTAAAATGTTCGGGTGATGTGTGGAGCGAATCGAGCGAGGAATCTTTGGCTCTTCTCTTAGATACGCATTTTCCAGGTAGTAGAACGGTGGAGGGTAATAACTCCACATCTAGGGGCAGGCAGTCTGAGATAGGAAATACGATAATTACATTCGAGAAAGTTGAGTAGGCCATTAACACCTTTGGTCCATACAAATCTCCAGGTCCGTATGGTATTTACCCAGCAGAATTGCAACAATCACGGGACATAATTACGCTCTGGGTTGTGGCTGCAATTAGAAGCTGTCTTAACCTGGGCTATATTCCGCTAAGATGGAGAGAAATGAAGGTTTCCTTCATACCCAAGTGGTCAGGTCCTCGCATGTAAATCCTAAAGACTTCAGACCAATCAGTCTCACGTCGTTACTCCTAAAAACATTGGAGAGATTGGTGGAGGCACACTTATGGGAAGTTATACCAACTGGTACAATCTCCTCGGCACAGCAAGCATGCCAGAAGGGCAATGGACAGAGACGGCGTTACACGTACTCATTGGTATAGTGGAAAAAGCCATCCTGCAGAAGGATTTTGCACTGGCGGCGTTCATTAGCATAGAAGGCGCTTTAACAACATAACTGCGAACGCCATTACGGGAGCGTTGGAAGCTCTGGGCGTTGATCCTAATGTGGTTACGCTAATAGAGACTATACTCATCAGCAGAAAGGTAACTGCCAACTTAGGTACCTACACTTTAAGCAGACAAGTCTGCAGAGGTACTGCTCAGGGAGGTGTTCTTTCCCTCCTACTCTGGAATTTGGCGGTAAATTCCTTACTGCTAGCCCTAGAGAAGGCGGTTGCCACGTCATCGCCTATGCTGACGATTTGGCAATTGTGATTAGAGGGAAATATCCAAACACTCTTATGGATATTTTGCGCTCTAGCATGGCCATGCTTACTTGTTGGACGGGAATAAGGGGATTAGGGTTAAACCCCGATAAAATGGAATCAATCCTCTTTTTCAAGAAAAATAGATCTCCGACGGTCTCCCCGCTAACATACAAAGGTGTGGAAATTTCGATGAGGGAGACACTCAAATATTTGGGACTAGTACTAGATTGGAAATTCACCTGAAAACCCAATACTGAAGAAAGAGTTAGAAAAGCCAATATAGTTTTGTGCACATTTAAAAAAGTGGTCGGAATCAGATGGGGGTTATCCCCACGAGTTATGCACTGGCTGTGTATTTCGGTGGTCAGACATATATTGCTATATGGAATACTGGTATGGTAGCCAGCCACTCAGAAACAAAGCTAATTGATGCTTCTGAGCAAGATCCAAAGAACGGCTTTTCTGTGCATTTCTGGTGCTTTATTGACCACTCTAACTAAAGCATAAGAAGTGATACTCAACCTCCCTACATTAGAGCTGGTAGGGAAACAAGTGGCCGCCGCATCAGCACTAAGGCTGAAATGTGCGGCGTTATGGCATGATCGGCAGATTGGTCACTCGACTATCGTGCATACCTGCAGTAGTTTTAACCAACACATTGACCACTCTATATCTAATCTCAACTTTGATAGGCACTTCCAGACACATATTCCTTTAAAGAAGAGAGTAGCAAACACTCATGCCATGGAGAAGGGCGGAACTGAATTTCTACACCGACGGATCCAAACTTGACGATAGATTCGGCTTTGGAGTTTTCTCAAAAGAACTGGGACTGGAGCTTTCTTTCCGTCTCCCCCACCACTGCAGTGTTTATCAAGTAGAGGTCCTAGCCATATAGGAGGTAGCCGTCTACTTAAATAGGCATGCCGTAACAAAGAATGTTATAAATATGTACTCGGGTAGCCAGGCGGCCATCAAGTCAATTAAATCGGTTGCACTGAAATCAAAGGTTGCTCAGGACTGCCGGGCAGCCCTAAATGATATCAGTACCGTTTTCAGGGTACGCCTTATATGGGTTCCGGAACATATGGATATTGAGGGGAACTGTAGGGCTGATGGGTTAGCCAGACGGGGCACCAAACTTCCTTTATGCACGGACAGATGCGAGGTTGGAATACCAATTGCCACCTTTAAACTGATGCTGAAGGATAGGGTCGTACGTGAGACCAACGGGTCTTGGGCACAAGAGGGCAATTGCTTAACGACTAGGCTAATATGGCCGGAACTGAATAGAAGGATTTCTAGAGACTTGCTTGACCTGTCGAGTGTGATTATCCCTAAGGTCGTGGCTTGTGTAACTGGTCACTGGCTGTTCGGCAGACGTGCTCTCAGGCTGGGAGTATTCTCTCATGAATACTGCATAAGTGGGATGAGGAGGAGGAGGAGACTGTGGAACATCTCTTCTGTAGTTGCCCAGCTCTGGGCAGAAGCAGAGCGGGCTCTTTGGGCAAATACGCTTTTAGCTCTCTTACAGAAGTGTCTAGCGCGAAGGTCAAATAAAACCTGCGCTTTATTAGGGCGTCGAAATGGTTCGACGAGTGAATCGGAGGTGCGTTGTTACGCGGTGGTATCACAATTGACCAATGGTGGTCTGAGTGAGCTGGTCCGTGTACCGGCTGCTACGTTAACCTAACCTAACCTAAGGAAGTTGATAACTGGTGCTGCAAGTTGACTTTTCTGAAGAATTTTACAAATTTTCTGCATGCCTCTGCAAGTTCTGTCAGCTCAGCGGTTTACAAGGTTTTCCAGTGTTCCAAGATGTTTGCAGACAAATGGCTGCTGCAGCTTATATGAAAGTTATTCTCCAAAAAAACTTTGCGAGCTTTACGAAGCCAGAACCATTAATGGCTGAAAATGGTTGGCAATCCTCAGTAATTCATGCTAGACAGGTGTCCATGGCGACCTTTGTGCCTTCTACTGTCACACTTTTTATTGTCTTGATGAATATTTGAGAAGATTGGAACATGTGTGGCAATATAAATAACCTTTCAAAATAACTCCATCCTACTTAACTATTTCAGATAAGATCTTAAGACTACCTTGCAATTTCTCATTGTAAGGTTGCAGTGGATGGAGTAGGAGCTGTTATTAAAAAAAAGTTTGGCAGATACCCTTATAAAAAAAAATTGTTTTACATAATGCTTTTTTTAATGTGCTCGAGACCACATTAATGGTGTTCACTTAATATATATTTCTGCTGAGCAGATCGAAGAGTTTTCTCCATAGTAAATTCAGAAATGGAAGGAGGTGCCAAATATCCCTGGCTCCCATGAACTTATTGGATATCATGTGATGAAAATTTTAGAATCAAAATAGCTCGAACCGCATTTTCTTCGAAAAGAGTCATATGTTCACAAGAACATACTAATTCAAAATTTAAGATTTTTTTCCAGTCAATAAAAACTGTTATTCAAAATAATATGAACAGTGTTTTAAGTTCATCATTAAGGAAAATGTCACGTAACGTATGTCATGTCACGTATCATACTATAGTTTATTTACAACAAAATGAAGAATGTTTTTCAACAACACAATTAAGAGAATAATTAACAATATTCCATATGATATTAAAATAAGTTACATTAAAACACTCGAGATCTTTTCGCAGATTTTTATGTTATTATATATGCAGACGAATACATTTCTTTTTGCATGAATAGTAACTATTATTTTTATTTCTTCAGATGACGTGCTGGAAACATGACATTGTATATTTACGGCAAGCTTTCCATATGGTGGCTAATATGTAATTATAGCTTTACGTAAACATAGTCCCAAATGGTCATCTGCCAACAAGGAGCGACTTTTCATTTTAATTGTGGTACAAAAAGTTGTTTCGTAGAGGTGAGTAGAACCGAAAAGGTTGTTGAATATTCTGCTCATTTCCATAAACATGGATATTTTTCTTCAAAGATTAAATTCCAATAATTATTTTGAGACGAATCTCTTGAAGGGAAAGAGGGAAGTGTGGAGGAGAAAAGTTACGTGAGCGAAATTTTTTCTTTTGATAAAAATTTCTGGACACATTTTGACATTTGGTTATTTAACGTTTGCTGATGTAAAATTTACTGAGTTGACATTTGCTGGTGTAATATTTGTATCAACACGCAAAAATAAAGTTTATTTTTAAATAATGAATTGGAATCGAACAGAAGCAATGGAGCTCATATCGCTTTATGAGCAAAATCCATTGCTTTATAATGCGAAGTCTGAAGAATACGCCTTTTTTTTGGAAGTCTCACTTACTTTTAATATCTGCAAAGCAGCATCGTTAGCATTATTTAATAACGTTAAAACACAAATACTTTGTTCCTCACTATCATTCATGTTTAAATGAATTATTAATTTTCTTCTGCTATAGATTTGTGTTGCTAAAAGGAAAATAAAATATTCTGACAATTTGCAAACGTAAAAATGATGCGGCGGTGTTCAGACAACATTTTAGTATGAACATGAGAGTGCGGTCTCATGTCAAAATGAGTCGTCTCTCTGGGGCTCACATTAGCCCCATGGTCTATGTGTAAAATACATTTACAAGGTACTATTAAGACCGCTCTCCAAATGTCGGTCCTTCACGATCTACAGAAGTGTCAAAATGAATAAACAGTATGGATTTTTTTTAATTTTAGCCGTTGTTTGCGGGCTTTGCACTTTTTTTCGTAATAAGTAAAAACTCATGTGCCCTTTATTTTTCTTGGTTTTTTTCATTTATTATTATTTAAAAACAAAGAAGAAGAGGATTATAGTTGTTACTTTATTATTTTTATATGTACAGAAATTTAAATACAAAATGTACTTACTCGGTTTGAGTGCGGCAATCCACATTAATAGCTGTATTACATAGTTCCTGAGTATTATTATAGCAAATAACACAACCATAATTCATCATTTTATACCCTTTACCTTTAAAAAAGGTAAATAGGGTATACTAATTTTGTGCTTTTGAGAGGGGTTGCAATATCAAGAAGGAGGCGTGGTAGGTATGGACATATATATACAGATATGATCAGAATCACTTTCTAAGTCCGTCTGCCCCCTTTTGATATAAGGAACTTTCGGGTCTAAAATTAAAATTAGCCTACCTATGCTCGTACTGATGCCAGCGAAACAAAAACTTGCACAAATATATTTACAATAGTGTGTATGCAGAATATGGAGATCATAATACTACTGCCAGGCCCACAATTAGCCAAAAATCATTACTAGGTTCCTATTAAAGATTTATCAACGAAATTTTACAGGAATATTGCGGGTAATAACAGTAAACACCATACAAAAAATGGGCGTGTTATTTTTCCAGCCACGCCCACAATTGACATAATATTATAACTTACGACATATACAATATTTTTAGACGAAATTATATATTATTACGTATATGGACCCTACATAGCCATATGCAAGAATGGGGGTCGATCACATGAGGGATACGCCTCCCTCCCACATAATGAACTTATCTATACTTCTAGTGATGATATATGAAAACAAATTGGTATATGTATACACTGGGTCTGTACTAGCATGCATTCCAAATATGGGCAGATTTTTGCTACTGCCACGCTCACAATTAACCAAAAATCATTACTAGGTTCCTATTAAAGATTTTTCAACGAAATTTCACAGGCATGTTGCGGGTACTAACATTAAAAACCACACAAAAAATGGTCTTTTTTTACAGCCACGCGCACTATTGACATATTATTATAACTTACGACCAATACAATATTTTTGGACGAAATTTTATATTAGTACATATATGGACCCTAAACAGCCATATATAAGATTCGGGGTCGATCCCCCCCATATAATGAACTTTGGGGACCCCACTTAAAGACAATTACCGCTGCTATAAACCTCAGCAGAAATTACATTAAACTCTACACTGAACTTTTAACAGGACACATAGGGGTGGTAGAAGACGATTCCTATCGACTCTGTCAAGAGGAGCAAGAAACAGCAGAACACATTCTATGCACTTGCCCATCGGTTTCAAAAAGCAGACATAACTACCTAGGCAGCAGGTTCTTATCTCCAAAATCACCTAGTTAAAATTAAGCCCACAGCAGTAACGAGATTTATAAATAGTTTAGGATTATTTTAGTTGCGTACGAGGCTGCACAATAGATCTCTTAGGGCACGGTGTTATTTTAGCCTGTTAAATAATAATAATAATAATAATAATTTGGCAACACTGGCACTAACGAAGGTGATCGCTAGAAGGGATAGTTTTGCATATGTGTTTACTTACACGCGGAACTAAGAAACCAATGTGCTTTTTAATTTGATTATTTAATTTTCCCCACGTGCCTTTGCTTGTTCCCCATGTGCTCTTGGAGTAAGGATGGAACTAGTCTCCAATGTTAAATATATTACACTCAAAACTTGCAATAGAAGCAGAAAGGCAATATAAAATTATGATTGTTTATGGAATGCATTGTCCATTGGGTGTAGTGTGTGTCACTAGAGCCTTAGTTCCCATTTTTGGTATTTCTATTTATAGTGTTGCTATAAATTTGAATGCATCTTAATAAAATATTTGGAGATTATTATTCCTTAAAAATTGCATTACGTAGTATTGAAAAATGTGTAATACTACATTTTTTTATTATATCAGCAACAGCAGACAATGTTCTCTTAAGTGAGTACTGATCAGCCAAAAATCTTCAAGAATTTTTAATGCTTAAATTATAGTTTCTCCAGGGTTTTTAAATAGTTTTTTTGAGAATAATTTATGAAATCAAGGGGACTCATGGCTGTTCTCATTTTTCATTCCAGTTATATTTAAAACATTTTTAATAATACTGTTATTAAAATTCTGTTAATATTGTATATTACATTACTCTTTCAGGATGGAAGAAATGCCGCTTCATTAACTCTAGCTGAACAATAATTCTTCCAGCAAATCCCGGTGATATTAGTTCTCTAGTTACCCAAGCGCTTAGTGTATACAATATCGTTTCTGATACTGCTCTACAAAACAATAAAAATGAAACTGTGTCGTATGCTGGTCAATACGAAACACGGAAATTTAAATCTAGATCACTGAAGCAAAAGGAACATTCTCCTGTAGGCAAAATGGATATAGAATAAGAAATATGAAATTTCATTTTATGTATTGGTTGTAAAATCCCGCTGAAGCTGCAATTAAAAATTTTACTACGAGAAAGCAATATTTATTTTCCTTCTTCATCCTCTTATTTGATAAATACATTAAGAACTAAATTATAAGAAAGCTTATAGTTTATAAAATATTTTTTTTACTATTACCCACAATATAGCTCTTTTAAACACAACAAAATAGAGCTCTTTTAAAATCCCTTAAAGATATTCAAGTTTTGCTAGTGTTTTCTTGAAGAGAGAAGTATTTATTGACAGTTCAGTTGATAATCCTTATAACATACGAGTACATAGTTGCATTAAACTGCTTATATGTAAATGCAGTGCTGTATAAAATATTACATTCCTTTAACAATTTTTTTTCATTGATATTCTGTCACGTTCGTAGCTCCAAAACATCAGTTGTTATCATCAATTCTTCGTTATAGGGTCCAAGTGATTGTAAATTTAAAGGTAAGACAAGTTTAAAGCGTATAATTTAAAGAAAAATGTAGTTGGGTCAAATCAACAATAAAATTTTATTATTTTTTATGTTTCAAAGTTTGTCACATCACGTGTCTGACGTCTGTGAACGTAAGTGCACCTCCTTGCAAAGTCAATTGTTGTAGATTACGTAAGTTTTTATATAGTGAAAAACATTTACATGCAAGAATATCTGCTGACCGTATCTGAAGCATACGAAAATCGGCGAAGACACATTCGGCTTACTAACGAGATGCCACATAACATGTGTGTGTATCAGAGAACGGCAACGGTTGATTGCAAAATTATTCATATGGTGATAATTACCTTCCTAAAAACATGCCTTTGCATTCAAACGATCAAACTTATTCGAACAACACAGGTTTGCTGTTGATTTTAAATCAATCTAACCATGTACTTCTTTTCGGCTCTCTGATTTATTCATCGCTCTCATATCAATCAAGTCGGGTGTTTGCTCGTTAGCCTCAACAAAGAGCAAAAATGGAAGCGTATGAATTTTTGCATGTTCTGGCCGAGTGGGACAGAGAGAATGAGTGAGAAGAAATAGAAGCAAAAGTTAAATGATTTAATAGCAACAAAAGCATATTTATTTTGATATTTAATCTTTCTACATATAACTTAGAAGAAAGTAAGTATAGTATTCAACAAAAACAAAAAAAAAAATTAATTTTATAACATAAAAAAATGCAGTTCATATTTCATTATATTAATTGATAAAAAAAAATGTTGATAAGTTGAAGTTTTGAAAATTTTGGAAGTATGATGGCAGAAATTAAAAGCTATCTACAGATTTTGGACCAAGTCGGATTCTCTTTTCGGTTATTACGTTGCCAGCCAATGAAAAAGTTCGTTCAGCGGCTGCACTGCGAACAGGAATTTAATGAATTTGCAATGCAAGTTTAGAGAAATGGGGATAACGCTTTTCATTTAATTTCCACCATTTGAGTAAATCTAAGTCATCAGTTATTTCAACATTTTCCTTACAATATCTATCTATATCCTCTGTAGGTGTTTTTATAGTGCTCAATTTGGTTTTTTAAATAAGTCAGGAAAAAAACGGAACATCTTTTTGAAATGGCGATTGATTTGCAGATTCTGAATCCGAGCCTATTGGATGCTCTCAGTAAATGAAAATTGCAAATCAGAATAAGATGTACATGGACTGTCTGGAATGGAACTGGGTGATGGTAATGTGGAAGTAATTTTATATAAATTGTCAATGCAAAAATTCTTGTTGCATATGTAAAATAGGTGGATATAAAAAGAAAGCAGTTTTTTGCCATAATCTCAGATTTGCAGTCCAAGTTTTATCAACGTTATTAATAAATTTTTCTTTCAATGACAAAATGGCAGCTACATCTGGATTTTTAGGAACACACTAGTTCTTAATTTTTGAACTGATGATATTACGAAGCATAAAGACGGAAAATTGTAATTTCTTAAATATTGTTTGAAAATCACTGCATAAGTCAACTAGCTCTTTAAGCTGAAATACTTATTAGTAATAATCGTTGGTTTTCTTCCTTTTCTTTGAGTGTCTCGTTAATTTCGAAGTTGTCTACTATTGACTTACACATAGTAAAGCTCGAATTCCGGTGCGTGGGGCATTCGTTTTTTAGGGAAGTTGATGGGGTGAAAAAGCGTAAGTTTCGTAGGATGGGAATATGCGATTATAGTTCTAGGAACATTAGCCTCTATCCCATCTAGACCGATAGTGCGTGGCGAATAGTCACATTCTGCCCGAGGTAACCCTGCTATTCATAACAAAACACTACGGATCTAGACTGAGGAGTCACAAGACTGAGTATTACGACAAGAAGGCGGCCATGAGGGTAATGGCGAAATATGAGGTTCTACCTACTGACCAGCTCACTAGGAGCAGGCCAAATCGGTAGAGTGGGTAAGGGGTATGCTATCCGGATTGGGTAAACCCGCGGGTACAGTCCAAAAGAGGCAACGTTCGGCTGAAGAGACGGGTGAGGTCGCTAAAAGACAAAAAGTCGGTGGCCAGAAATACCCGTCTTACAGCAAAGTTTAGAAAGGTGGGATGCTGGCAACCATAGACCGCAAGGAGGAGGAAGAGGTCCAACCCAAAGAGAAGTGGAGGTGGGTGGAGCAAGCGATGGCCGAAGTCTACCTCCAGGTCTTAGAGGAAAACCCTAGACCCCCTTTCTGTCACGATGCGGGCTGGTATCAGGGCAGGGCCAAGCTCATCGCATGTGATGATTGCAGGTCAGCAAAACTCTACAAGATCGCGGTAAGCAAGGTTGGCGAGATTTGGCTGGGAGCTAGGCTTGAATCCGTCTGCAGGGAATAAGGTCTCAGCAGACCCAGAGCCCGGGTCTGGATCCCGACTACGCCAGCTGAACCGTCGAAAATAGAGGAGATCTTTAGATCTTGCAATCAACACCAGTCAACCCATAACTGGAGGGTGGCGAAGCTTGAGGAGCCAGCAGAAGGTAGGAGACAGGTGTTGTTAATGCTCAACGCCGAGTCCCTTACCCCACTAGCAGAGAGAAAAGGGGTAGTTAGGTTCGAGTTCGTTGACGCAACCGTTCTGATCTACCGCAACGACGAACAAGCTTTGGAACCGGAGGAGATAGAGGGTGACAAAACTAGCGTGTGTAGCGGTGGTGAAGAAGGGTTGCCCAGCAGCCAAAGGTCGGCTGACTCAGAGCAGCTGACCAGTGTCGGGCAAAGGAGGAGACGGACGTGACGATGGTGGAGGTAAGAAGAGCAGATTCCTATGAAGCTGATCCAAATCAACCTCCATCATTTTAAACTCGTCTCCGCGAATTTGATGGTCCGCCTGGGTTCCGGTAGTTTTGACGTGGCCCTCACCCTAGAGCCGTGGATATGCGGCAACAAAATCTGCGGTCTAAAGATGAGAGGTTTCAAGATGATAACCGCTCAGAGCACAGGTAAGCCTAGTGCTTGTATATTAGCAAAGGATAACACTAACACCTTGCTTCCATAGTTAAGTAATGGCGATACAGTGGCGGCAAGCATTGAGCTGCAAAATAGATGTTTCTTGGTAGCCTCTGCATATATGCTCTATGATAAGGACGCCCCACCAAAGGAGGTTCGGGCATTAATGATGGAACAGCCGCAGCCAACAGGAACTTGGTTGTCTCCCGCGATGTGAACGCTCACAATACATTGTGGGGAAATGCCGACACTAACCCAAGAGGTAAGTCAATTTTAGACTTTATTATAGAAAATAAGCTTAGTGTCCTAAATTTAGGCTCAGAGCCGACTTTTATAACACAGAATAGAAAGGAAGTGTTAGATATTACCCTGACCTTTGATCATTTCGCGAATAATGGAGAGTTTCGAATGAAAATTCCTACTCAGACCACCGTTATATAGAATACGAATTGAACTTCCCACTATCTCCAGTTAAGACATATAGAAATATACGGAGAACGGACTGGGGAAAGTATAGGAAGACTCTCACGGCCTCACTGCCACTGTGGAATTAGGAGGGCTGATAATTCAGGTAACCAGGGCCTTCAATAGTTCACTGACAGCCGGGCGCCCGGTTGTAAAACTGAGAGGCAAGAATAAACCACCTTGATGGTCGATGGATCTACGAAGTCTAATAGGCGGTTATACATCAGGGGTATACTTCGGGTCTGCCCGCAGACTGGGAAGCCTGAGCTAAAATTATACAAAAAAGCAACGAGAATCCGGGCAAAATTATTGTAGGGATGTGGAAGAAACATCGGAAGCAGCTAGACTAAGAAGAATCCTAGCGATGACACCACACAAACTGGGCTACCTAAAATGTTCGGGTGATGTGTGGAGCGAATCGAGCGAGGAATCTTTGGCTCTTCTCTTAGATACGCATTTTCCAGGTAGTAGCACGGTGGAGGGTAATAACTCCACATCTAGGGGCAGGCAGTCTGAGATAGGAAATACGATAATTACAGTCGAGAAAGTTGAGTAGGCCATTAACACCTTTGGTCCATACAAATCTCCAGGTCCATATGGTATTTACCCAGCAGAATTGCAACAATCACGGGACATAATTACGCTCTGGGTTGTGGCTGCAATTAGAAGCTCTCTAAACCTGGGCTATATTCCGCTAAGATGGAGAGAAATGAAGGTTTCCTTCATACCCAAGTGGTCAGGTCCTCGCCTGTAAATCCTAAAGACTTCAGACCAATCAGTCTCACGTCGTTACTCCTAAAAACATTGGAGAGATTGGTGGAGGCACACTTATGGGAAGTTATACCAACTGGTACAATCTCCTCGGCACAGCAAGCATACCAGAAGGGCAATCGACAGAGACGGCATTACACGTACTCATTGGTATAGTGGAAAAAGCCATCCAGCAGAAGGAGTTTGCACCGGCGGCGTTCATTAACATAGATGGCGCTTTTAACAACATAACTGCGAACGCCATTACGAGAGCGTTAAAAGCTCTGGGCGTTGATCCTGATGTGGTTGCGCTAATAGAGACTATACTCATCAGCAGAAAGGTAACTGCCAGCTTAGGTACCTACACTTTAAGCAGACAGGTCTGCAGAGGCACTGCTCAGGGAGGTGTTCTTTCCCTCCTACTCGGGAATTTGGCGGTAAATTCCTTACTGCTAGCCCTAGAGAAGGCGGTTTCCACGTCATCGCCTATGCTGACGATTTGGCAATTGTGATTAGAGGGAAATATCCAAACACTCTTATGGATATTTTGCGCTCTAGCATGGCCATGCTTACTTGTTGGACGGGAATAAGGGGATTAGGGTTAAACCCCGATAAAATGGAATTAATCCTCTTTTTCAAGAAAAATTGATCTCAGACGGTCTCCCCGCTAACATACAAAGGTGTGGAAATTCCGATGAAGGAGACACTCAAATATTTGGGACTAGTACTAGATTGGAAATTCACCTGAAAACCCAATACTGAAGAAAGAGTTAGAAAAGCCAATATTGCTTTGTGCACATTTAAAAAAGTGGTCGGAATCAGATGGGGGTTATTCCCACGAGTTATGCACTGGCTGTGTATTTCGGTGGTCAGAGCTATATGGAATACTGGTATGGTAGCCAGCCACTCAGAAACAAAGCTAATTGATGCTTCTGAGCAAGATCCAAAGAACGGCTTTTCTGTGCATTTCTGGTGCTTTATTGACCACTCTAACTAAAGCATAAGAAGTGATACTCAACCTCCCTACATTAGAGCTGGTAGGGAAACAATTGGCCGCCGCATCAGCACTAAGATGATTGGTCACTCGACTATCGTGCATACCTGCAGTAGTTTTAACCAACACATTGACCACTCTATATCTAATCTCAACTTTGATAGGCACTTCCAGACACATATTCCGTCTAGAAGAGAGTGGCAAACACTCATGCCATGGAGAAGGGCGGAACTGAATTTCTACACCGACGGATCCAAACTTGACGACTTGACGACGAGATTCGGCTTTGGAGTTTTCTCAAAAGAACTGGGACTGGAGCTTTCTTTCCGTCTCCCCCACCACTGCAGTGTTTATCAAGTAGAGGTCCTAGCCATATAGGAGGTAACCGTCTACTTAAATAGGCATGCCGTAACAAAGAATATTATAAATATGTACTCGGGTAGCCAGGCGGCCATCAAGTCAATGAAATCGGTTGCACTGAAATCAAAGGTTGCTCAGGACTGCCGGGCAGCCCTAAATGATATCAGTACCGTTTTCAGGGTACGCCTTATATGGGTTCCGGCACATATGGATATTGAGGGGAACTGTAGGGCTGATGGGTTAGCCAGACGGGGCACCAAACTTCTTTTATGCACGGACAGATGCGAGGTTGGAATACCAATTGCCACCTTTAAACTGATGCTGAAGGATAGGGTCGTACGTGAGACCAACGGGTCTTGGGCACAAGAGGGCAATTGCTTAACGACTAGGCTAATATGGCCGGAACTGAATAGAAGGAGAGACTTGCTTGACCTGTCGAGTGTGAATATCTCTAAGGTCGTGGCTTGTGTAACTGGTCACTGGCTGTTCGGCAGACGTGCTCTCAGGCTGGGAGTATTCTCTCATGAATACTGCATAAGTGGGATGAGGAGGAGGAGGAGACTGTGGAACATCTCTTCTGTAGTTGCCCCGCTCTGGGTAGAAGCAGAGCGGGCTCTTTGGGCAAATACGCTTTTAGCTCTCTTACAGAAGTGTCTAGCGCGAAGGTCAAATAAAACCTGCGCTTTATTAGGGCGTCGAAATGGTTCGACGAGTGAATCGGAGGTGCGTTCTTACGCGGTGGTATCACAATTGACCCATGGTGGTCTGAGTGAGCTGGTCCGTGTACCGGCTGCTACGTTAACCTAACCTAACCTAAAGAAGTTGATAACTGGTGCTGCAAGTTGACTTTTCTGAAGAATTTTACAATTTTTCTGCACGCCTCTGCAAGTTCTGTCAGCTAAGCGGTTTCCAAGGTTTTCCAGTGCTCCAAGATGTTTGCAAATAAATGGCTGCTGCAGCTTAAATGAAAGTTATTCTCCAAAAAAACTTTACGAGCTTTACGAATCCAGAACCATTAATGGCTGAAAATGGTGGGCAATCCTCAGTTATTCATGCTACACAGGTGTCCATAGCGACCTTTGTGCCTTCTACTGTCACACTTTTTATTGTCTTGATGAATATTTGAGAAGATTGGAACATGTGCGGCAATATAAATAACCTTTCAAAATAACTCCATCGTACTTAACTATTTCAGATACGATCTTAAGACTACTTTGCAAGTTCTCATTGTGAAGATGCAGTGGATGGAGGAGGAGCTGTTATTAAAAGAAAAGTTTGGCAGATACCCTTATAAAAAAAAATTGTTTTACATAATGCTTTTTTTTAATGTGCTCGAGACCACATTAATGGTGTTCACTTAATATATATTTCTGCTGAGCAGATCGAAGAGTTTTCTCCATAGTAAATTCAGAAATGGAAGGAGGTGCCAAATATCCCTGGCTCCCATGAACTTATTGGATATCATGTGATGAAAATTTTAGAATCAAAATAGCTCGAACCGCATTTTCTTCGAAAAGAGTCATATGTTCACAAGAACATACTAATTCAAAATTTAAGATTTTTTTCCAGTCAATAAAAACTTTTATTCAAAATAATATGAAGAGTGTTTTAAGTTCATCATTAAGGAAAATGTCACGTAACGTATGTCATGTCACGTATCATACTATAGTTTATTTACAACAAAGTGAAGAATGTTTTTCAACAACACAATTAAGAGAATAATTAGCAATATTCCATATGATATTAAAATAAGTTAAATTAAAACACTCGAGATCTTTTCGCAGATTTTCATGTTATTATATATGCAGACGAATACATTTCTTTTTGCATGAATAGTAACTATTATTTTTATTCCTTCAGATGACGTGCTGGAAACATGACATTGTATATTTACGGCAAGCTTTCTATATGGTGGCTAATATGTAATTATAGCTTTACGTAAACATGGTCCCAAATGGTCATCTGCCAACAAGGAGCGACGTTTCATTTTAATTGTGGTACAAAAAGTTGTTTCGTAGAGGTGAGTAGAACCGAAAAGGTTGTTGAATATTCTGCTCATTTCCATAAACATGGATATTTTTCTTCAAAGAGTAAATTCCAATAATTATTTTGAGACGAATCTCTTGAAGGGAAAGAGGGAAGTGTGGAGGAGAAAAGTTACGTGAGCGAAATTTTTTCTTTTGATAAAAATTTTTGGACTCATTTTGAAATTTGGTTATTTAACGTTTGCTGATGTAAAATTTACTGAGTTCACATTTGCTGGTGTAATATTTGTATCAACACGCAAAAATAAAGTTTATTTTTATATATGCTTTCTTCCTGCATTCATTTTTAAATGAATTATTAATTTTCTTCTGCTATAGATTTGTGTTGCTAGAAGGAAAATAAAATATTCTGACAATTTGCAAACGTAAAAATGATGCGGCGGTGTTCAGACAACATTTTAGTATGAACATGAGAGTGCGGTCTCATGACAAAATGAGTCGTCTCTCTGGGGCTCACATTAGCCCCATGGTCTATGTGTAAAATACATTTACAAGGTACTATTAAGACCGCTCTCCAAATGTCGGTCCTTCACGATCTACAGAAGTGTCAAAATGAATAAACAGTATGGATTTTTTTTAATTTTAGCCGTTGTTTGCGGGCTTTGCACTTTTTTTCGTAATAAGTAAAAACTCATGTGCCCTTTATTTTTGTTGGTTTTTTTCATTTATTATTATTTAAAGACAAAGAAGAAGAGGATTATAGTTGTTACTTTATTATTTTTATATGTACAGAAATTTAAATACAAAATGTTATTACTCGGTTTGAGTGCGGCAATCTACATTAATAACTGTTTTACATAGTTCCTGAGTATTATTATAGCAAATAACACAACGATAATTCACCATTTTTAAAACCCTTTACCTTTAGAGAAGGTAAATAGGGTATACTAATTTTGTGCTCTTGAGAGGGGTTGCAATTTCAAGAAGGAGGCGTGGTAGGTATGGACATATATATACAGATATGATCAGAATCACTTTCTAAGTCCGTCTGTCCGACTGTGGCCACTTTTTTTTTCTACACCGTTAGAGCTATCTTAATGAAATTTTGCAAAAGTGTAGCCAGATTGCTATATGGGCCGATTTGGACAAAGACCCCGCCTACCTCCCATATAAGGAACTTTTTTCACCTTTTTTAAAATGACTATAACTTCGGTCCAATTGACGGAATCGTGACATTATTTGGCAGTTATGCAGATGTGGGTCCTAGTAAACACTGTGCAAGAAGTGGGCGGAATATATTAACTGCCACGCCCACTCTTAACAAATATTCACAGCTTGGGGCTCATCAGAGAAAAGACACGCCCACTTTTGATATAAGGAACTTTCGGGTCTAAAATTAGAATTAGCCTACGTATGCTCGTATTGATGCCAGCGAAACAAAAACTTGCACAAATATATTTACAATAGTGTGTATGTAGAATATGGAGATCATAATACTACTGCCAGGCCCATAATTAGCCAAAAATCATTACTAGGTTCCTATTAAAGATTTATCAACGAAATTTTACAGGAATATTGCGGGTAATAACAGTAAGCACCATACAAAATATGGCGTGTTATTTTTACAGCCACGCCCCACAATTGACATAATATTATAACTTATGACATATACAATATTTTTAGACGGAATTATATATTATTACGTATATGGACCCTACATAGCCATATGCAAGAATGGGGGTCGATCACATGAGGGATACACCTCCCTCCCATATAATGAACTTATCTATACTTCTAGTGATGATATATGAAAACAAATTGGTATATGTATACATTGGGTCTGTACTAGCATGCATTCCAAATATGGGCAGATTTTTGCTACTTTCACGCTCACAATTAACCAAAAATCATTACTAGGTTCCTATTAAAGATTTTTCAACGAAATTTCACAGGCATGTTGCGGGTACTAACATTAAAAACCACACAAAAAATGGTCTATTTTTACAGCCACGCTAGTTATAAGCTGAATAAAACAAATTAAGCTTATGCTCAAAATTGACTTTATTAGTTTGCCATGAATCTTAAGACTGACTGAAAGTATTTTTCTATTCTACTTTACTGTTCAAATTCAGTTGGCCTTGAAGTGCACATTATGCTACTAAGCACATTCTGCATTTGGAGCCTTAACTGAATTTGACACCATCTGCTATATTATCAAAATAATCTCGAGAAATTTAACAGTTCGTTTAATAAATTAAATACATATATGAAATATAATTCAAAAAGTAAACACTAAAAATATAATCATAAATATATACATAAAGCTATGAGTGTCGCTCACTCTCCTCATAGAGAGCGTCGGCACTCGGTGCATATACCCGTTGCACCAAGCAATAACACTACAACAATACAATACGGCATATTATCGGCAACAACAATGCCACTAGCAGAGTCATCATCGGTGTCAGTAGCAGCGTCGGCAACAGCAGCGACCTCAACAGAAAAGTCGATCCCAGCAACTGTCGCTACAGGAAAGAGCGCGATGACTTTCGTCGAAACAACAACGAAGGCAAGGCAGCCCAGCATAGCGCCGTCACCAAACTCAGCAGCAGTAAGGAGTCCAGCAACAATGCCTCTGCAGGCGGTAATAAACAGTGAGGTAAAGAAAATAAAAAAAGTGGCGGTAGTGCAGACTGGTATTGACCGCTACATAAACATTAATATTAAAAGAAAGATAAGTCCACAAAAGGTCATGGGCGTCGCCAAAAGGGCAAACACAACAAACTCAGGTGCTCCTCTGGAGAATAACAGATTTGCACTTCTTAGTGTAGAGAATTCTACTACTACATCGAAAGGTGAACCTGTAGTCAGTAATGCCAGACCGCCACCAATTTACCTGCGCGAGCGTAGTTCTAATCAATTAGTATTGAACATCGCAAATATTATAGGCACAAATAATTTTCACATTGTGCCTCTTAGAAAAGGTAGTATTGAGGAGACAAAGATACAGGCATATAGTGAAAAGCACTATCGTGATATTATAAATTTTTTAACGGGGAACAAGAAAAATTATTATTCCTATCAGCTAAAGAGCTCAAAAGGCCTTGTTATTGTTTTAAAAGGAATCGAACCCACAGTAGATTCTGGCGATATTAAAGAGGCTCTTGAAGAGCAAGGGTTCCCCGTTACGGTTGTGATAAATATTGTGAATAGAAATAAGGTTCCACAACCTATATTTAAAGTTGAACTGCTCCCCAACTCAACCCAGCTTAAAAAGAACGAGACGCACCCAATATATAACCTAAGATATCTTTTACACCGCAGAATTACGGTTGAAGAACCGCACAAACGTAACGGCCCAATACAATGTATGAATTGTCAAGAATTCGGCCACTCTAAATCGTACTGCACTCTGCGCAGTGTTTGTGTAGTTTGCGGTGATCTCCACCCTACAAGTACTTGCACCTTAGCTAAAACTGACACATCCGCAAAGAAATGTAGTAACTGTGGTGGTAGCCACACGGCAAATTACAGAGGTTGCCCTGTATATAAAGATCTAAAATCAAAACTGTCGCAGAGTATACAATTAAAACGTAATTTATCCCCAAATCCTATCTATATCCCGCCTGCCACCTCAAATCCTCAGATAGGTGACCCTATTATGCAAAAACCTAATTCTGGTCAAGCAACCTACGCAAGTGTTCTGCAGGATAACGTACGGCAAGTTAACAATAACAATGCATCTAATAGTGGAGTAGAAGCCATGATCCTAAATCTTACTCAGTGTATGACTCAATTCATGTCTACAGTGCAAAATATGCTACAAGATTTAATTAAAGCTCAAAATCAGATGATTCAAACTCTTGTAAATAAAAAATGAGTTTGTTAAAAATATGTTTATGGAACGCAAACGGTGTTAACCAGCATAAACTAGCCCTTAATAAGTTTCTACATGACCACGAAATTGATGTTATGCTTTTGTCTGAAACACATCTCACAAACAAATACAACTTTCATCTCCCAGGCTTCAAATTTTATAACACAAATCATCCTGATGGTAAGGCACATGGCGGTACGGCTATTCTAATCAGAAATCGGATTAAGTATCATCTTATGCAATCGCATTCGATGCAATGGATGCAAGCTACATCAGTATCTATTAAAAATCGTGGCAAAGACCTGACGCTTTCAGCTATATACTGCCCACCCCGTTTTACTGTAACAGAAACTCAATTTAAAGAACTTTTTGATTCCCTTGGTGATAGATTTCTAGCTGGCGGTGATTATAATGCGAAACATAAACACGGGCTCTCGCCTAATTAATCCAAAAGGCCGACAATTCTATAATGCAATAACTAACAGACATAGTAAATACGATTTTGTCTCACCAGGACAGCCCACTTATTGGCCAACAGACCCAAAGAAAATTCCTGATCTTATTGATTTTGCTATTTCTAAAAATATAGATAGGTCTTTAGTATCAGCGGAAACCTGTGTCGATCTGTCCTCTGATCACTCGCCTGTAATAATCAACCTTTATGAACAACCAGAATATACAAGCCCACAGTTTCGCCTAGGGACCAACCAAACCGATTGGTTAAAATACAAAAAGTATAATAGTAGTCATATCTCTACAAGAGTTGAGGTAAAACATGCAGATGATATAGATAATAATATTGATATTTTCAACTCCATGCTAGCGACTGCAGCCGTAGTGGCAACGCCAAAAAATACTTCTAGAAAGTGCAAGTATGCCTGTACAAATAGCCAAATTGAAAAACTTGTAGCACAGAAACGACGGCTGCGCCGAGAATGGCAGAAACATCGCTCACCCATCTCTAAATACAATCTTAAAGCAGCCGAAAGGGCGCTTAATGATGCTCTTACAAAGGAGGAAGATAAAAACCTAAAAGAGTACCTGAAGAAGGTAACCCCAAATTCTACCGAAAGGTATTCCCTTTGGAAGGCATCTAAAAACTTTAAGCCTCCAATGGAAGGTGTAAAACCTATAAGAAACCCGAACGGCGCGTGGGCTCAAAGAAAAAGCACTCTGCTTTGCACAACATCTATGCAACGTGTTCCAGCCGAATATGGCTACAAACTCCTTTGCACTGCCTGCCTTACCTTGCAGTACTGAGATTGCTCAGCCTATTAAAATTTTCCTTCCAGAAATAACCAAACAAATTAAACAACTGAATCCAAAAAAATCACCTGGATTCGATAATATTACCCCGAAAATGCTAAAACAGTTACCAGATTCTGCATCAGCATTTCTCTGTAAGCTTTTTAACGTAATCTTGGGCATCGGTTACTATCCGAATGCATTGAAGAAGTCTCAGATATGTATGATAGCTAAACCTGGAAAAGACGCAACGCTACCGTCATCATATAGACCTATCAGCCTGTTGCCTTGCCTTTCCAAATTGTTTGAGAAACTACTATTAAATAAACTATCTGCTTTTCTTCATGAACATAGCGTAATACCGCAACACCAATTCGGTTTTCGCGAAAAGCACAGCACTATTGAGCAAGTCAATCGAATTTCAAATGAAATAAGAAAAGCATTTGAACTCGGGGAGTTTTGCTCTGCAATATTCCTCAAGGACTGATGTTCAAAATCAAAAAGTTTCTTCCAAAAAGCTATCATAAAAATCTTGAGTCTTATTTATCCAATAGACGTTTCAGGGTAAAAGTAAACGAATTCATTTCCGAAGATTTTCCAATTTTAGCCGGTGTGCCCCAAGGTAGCGTTCTAGGCCCTACATTATATGTAATATTCACATCTGATACTTCTATAAGTGAAAGCACGCTAATTTCAACATTTGCGGATGATACCGCCATTCTCAGTTGCAATAAATGTCCGATAAAGGCGTCGAGAGCTCTACAAGAGCACTTAGTTAGGGTAGAAGAATGGTTAGGAATGTGGCGTATAAAAGTCAATGAGCAAAAAAGCAAAAACGTAACATTCTCTTTGAGGCCTGGTACGTGTCCAGATATTCGGCTCAATAATATTGAGATTCCACAAGCTAATGAAGTCACCTATCTCGGCATTCATTTAGACAGGCGCTTAACTTGGCGTACGCACATTTCAACTAAAATTTTAAATATGAAGTTGAAAGTCGCCAAGCTGCATTGGCTAATAAACCACAAATCTACCTTAAGCCTAGAATACAAAAGCCTCCTATACAATGCAGTTATTAAGCCGATATGGTTGTACGGGATTCAACTGTGGGGTAATGCATCCGCTTCTAACATTGCCATAATCCAAAGGTTTCAGTCGAAGATACTTAGGTTAATAACAGGTGCTCCATGGTACATGCGTAACGAAAATATTCACAAAGACCTGAAAATACCAACAGTTATCACAGAAATAAATGCTAGAAAGCAGATATACATAGCAAAACTGAAAAATCACCCGAATCCACTAGCTAAATCCCTCGCAAAACCGATAAGCCGATCCCGCCTGCAGAGAAGAGGCCTTCCGGCCTTTTGAAGAGCGAAGCAGAACCGAAATTTTGATGGCCAAATACAATTTGGGTTAAAATTATTTTTTAGTAACTAGTTTTAAGATTTGATATACTTATTGTTAGGCTTAATTTAAGCAAATTCAATAAATAATAAATTCTTGTAATAAAAAAAAAAAAAAAAAATCTGCTATGCAATAAAAAAACTAAGCGATAACGCTATTGCATAGAAGAATATGAATTTGTATATATGTATGTATATAAGTATGTATATATATATATGGTATGCGGACGTAACTCCTCCATCCCTTGATTGGAGATTCTCCTGGATCTCGTAAAATTAAATTTTATATACTTATTACTGTACATTATTACCTAATGCCATATTTATTTTTTATTTTTGACAATTCAAAATTTTCTGCTTCTGGCTTATTTATGATTTCAGTTTTATTAACAATTTTGGTGCGTTTTTTCACCTTAATAATAATAAAAATTATAACTAAAATTATACCGATTACCAAAGTCATGCTTATACCGTAAGAAATATTTTTGTGAAATTTTAATTCTTGAATTTCTTTAATATTTGAGAGATCTCTTATTTCTAATGTTTCAAAATTTATCGGCTTTATATCAAATTGGATGGGATTATTACTTGGATAAAAATATTTATCTTGTATCACTGTTTTCTGATTTTGGAAATTTTTCATTTTTTATTTTAATTTTACAATTATAATAAGTGATAAGATAATTTTTGTTTATAGATATATTTCTGTTGTCACAATTTTGTTTTATTTTTAGATTAACAGCATTTTTTATTAAGATTATATTATCTTCAAATTCTTCGATATGAGTTTTGTTATTATACCTAAATTTACAATTATTAGAGGCTGTAAAGTGTTTACTTTTCTTTAAATTTTTCAAGTATACATTTTCTTCATAGCTTAGTACATTATTTTGAACTTCAATTATATAACTATTGGGTTGGTCAATTTCCATATTGTTTTTATTAGGGAGAGGTACAATAATTTTAAGATCGGCTTCTGTATAACTATCCGGTATTTTAATTGCTACAATCAACAAACCTTCTTTGTAACTTAATATATCGGTTTTCATTAGCTTAAGTTTGAAGAAGTCTATTTCGAACCTATCTATTTCTTCAGCTGTAAGTATACTTGGTTGGACAATATGTTCTTTAGCAGACGCAATATTATTCTGAATGTGATCAATCTTGTTCTTGAGGTATGTCAGTTTAAACATTTGGTCGCTGTATAAAAGTCGTCGTGCAATTTCATTGTGTGTTTTCCTTATTTCATCTACAGTATTTTTTATATTTTCCCTGTCTTCTTCTATGGCTGACTTTAATATTTGGATCGATTCGGTAAAGTGTGTGTTTATGTAAATTTGTTTATTAACAGTTTCTATTACATTATGATTGTTTTTATCAATGACAGCAAGATGTTCAAGAATTTCCTGTCGGTCATCGTCGTCCATTATCCCAAATGCCCATCTATAAGCATTACCCATAGCATTAATCAATCCTCGTTTCTTCCTAGATTCAATAGGGGTAATAGATTTTAGTTTGGATTTTATTGTTGCTATTTCGGTTTCGATCATTCCTTTATTATGAAGATCTAAAGTTCTAACATTGTTCTCGATTTGATTTAAAATAGAGCTTAGCTCTTTGGTATCAATCATATGGAGAATTATGGAAGTCTGATTTACTATTTCAACTTTCCGTGCCTTTATTTTGACGAATCCTGCTTCTTCACTAATCGCGCTTAATTGTAGTAGTCCTTTAGTTGGGGGTATTACCATTAATAGTATCGTTAGTATGCTGAGCATCTGAAAATTTGAAAGGACGTTTTATATTACATTCATGGACATTTTCTAATCTGGTTTTTCTATATTTAGGTTGTTCTTTGTGCCTTAAATTTGCGTAATTTTTTTATATAGCCCTCCTGTCTATTCTAAACGTATGATTCTCTATTTTCATTTCTTTTCTTTAACATATTTCGTTTTCTTTCCTCTAACCTATCCTTAATTATTTTATGATCGACTTTATTATTAATTACATCAAAAGGAGTGCATTTGATGGTGCTGTGGAAACTGTTGTAAAATTTTATTGCTCTTGATATTTGTGTTTGTATTGGTAAATTTTCTTCAAGATTTAATGCTCTAAGTCTTTCGGTTAAAGTGTTATTTAGCCGTTCCACATCGGAGTTCCTTGTGTGGCTATTTGGTTTAGTTGCATGAAATTGGATTCCTTCTCCTGTTAAAAAATCCCTTACAGTTTTTGAGTTAAACTCGTTGTCAAACACAAACTTTTTAACAGTTCCCTTTATTGATAAGTAATCTCTGATTTTTTGTATGATCGTAATATTGTTTCTATCTGGCAAATGAAAACAGACAGAATGCTTAGAAAATTTTTCTATAAAGACTACAAATGAGTTTTTGCTATTTACGTAACTATCTACATGTACTATATCATTTATAGCAGAAGGTGTTTCTGTATAATTAAATTTATTTTTGATCGGGTTTCTGTCATATTTTGCTGATGAGCAAATATTACAATTATTTATTAATTTATTTATGGCAATTTTGAGATTAGGGTTATAGATTTTACTTTTTATGTTCTCTATTTATGGAACAAAGCTAACTGTTTTTTAAGTTCATCGTTGTTCTCTATATCTTTCGCAAAATAGGTGCACTTTACAAATTTCACTTCATTCGTAGAAAATTCATTAATTATTATTTTTTGTACTTTATTATATTCGTGGTCACTTATTTCAGAATATATTCCAATCTTGCCTTTTGATATTTCTCGTCTTATAATATTTATAACATTTTCGTTAGCAATGTCGTTTTTATCAATGAAAATTCTTTTATTATTGAACACTATTTCTGTTTCAACATCTTTTAATTCTTTTAAAACAATTTGTGTTTTAAATCGGTTGACTATAGAATCTAGTATAGGTATGTGATCATTGAGATCCTGCTCTTGAGAGTGGATAGTTTGCACTTGCATAGACTCATTTTCGCTATCTGTATCGTCGCCTCCGAACTCGTTAATGATGACATTAACTCGAAAGTCTGCTGGTGGTTTGATACTTGAATCAGTGGTATTTAGAATATTGATTTCTTTTGTCTCCGAGTCAATTCTGCTCAAAAAATCTGCAATATAGTTACATTTCCCTTTTATGTATTCTATTTTAAAATTATATTCACCTAAATCGATCAAATACCTTTGTAGTCTGGGACTAATATCTCTTCCAGAATATTTGATCATAAGCCACATTAAGTGGTTGGTGATCACTCTCTAATTCGAATTCCCTTCCAAAGACATATGGTCTAAAATATTTAACACCCCAAACTATCGCCAACAATTCTTTTTCAATTGTTGCGTAGTTTGTTTCGTGTTTGTTTAACGTTCTCGATGCATATGCTACTGGGTGACCATCTTGAGTCAAGACAGCGCCAATAGCGAAGTTGCTGGCATCGGTTACTATTTTAAAACGTTTAGAGAAATTTGGATATCTTAGGATAGGAGAATTTGTTACGAGCTCTTTTAATTTCTCAAAGACGGCAATATAATTCGGATCATCAGTATTGACTTTTTGATCCTTTTTTAAAAAGTTTGTTATAGGATGTGCAATTTTAGCATAGTCTTTTATAAATTTCCTATAAAATCCGGTCATGCCTAGAAACGATTTGATTTGTTTTTGGGTACTGGGAAGCTTCAGCTCCTGTATTATTGTAACTTTGTTTGCATCTGGTTTGATTCCATTTGCAGTTAAAATATGTCCCAAAAACTGCGCTTCTTTCTTAAGAAAGTCACATTTGTCTATTTGTATTTTTAATTTGGATTTTCTGAGAGCTTCAAATATCTGTCTGATACTTTGAATGTACTCCGTCAGTGAGGTACTAAAGACTAAAATGTCGTCCATGTACACAACGCAAGTTTTATTTATAAATTCGCGAAGAACAGAATTCATCAGCCTTTGAAAGGTCGATGGTGCATTCTTTAGTCCAAAAGGCATACGAATGAACTTCCCTTACAAGAATTTGGTGAAATCCTTTGGCAAGGTCTATTGTGGTGAAATATTGTGACCTTCCCAATTTATCCAAAAGACTATTTAGATTTGGGATGGGAAATTTGTCATCCACCGTATACTCATTCAATTTACGGTAATCGACTACAAGGCGCCATTTCTCTTTACCTGACTTGTCTAATTTTTTAGGGACAATCCATAATGGACTGTTATAAGGGGAATTACTTTCTCGGATAATGTTTTGCTTTAGCATTTCTCCTATTTGTGTCTGAATTTCCTTCTCATGGATATGTGGATATCGGTATATTTTCGAGTATAGTGGTTTATCTATTGTGGTGATAATTTCGTGCTGAATTTTACTTGTGGCAGAAAGATTGTCTCCTTCCTTATAAAAAAGGTCTTTAAATTCTAATAGGATATTTGTAACATTATCTTTTTCTTCCTGATTTAAATGACTAAAATCCAACACATTAGGAATATTTACGTCTGAGTTAGATTCGATTACACCTATATTTTCGACCATGTAGGGAAAATTAGAGTTTTCAAAAAATATTTTGCTTCCCAGCACTTCAACATATTGGTGCTCGTTATCTATCTTTGTTTTTAAGTGTTCTAAAAAGTTTAGCCCTATAATTGCCTCGAATTTCTCGTTGGAAAAGTCTATTACTTTCCAGTTTAATGTTCCTCTACAATTAAATTCTTTTGGAAAAGGCGTTACTATTTTAAATTTTATATTGTTAATTCCGTTTAGAGTTCTATAATAAAGAGGCTTTAAGAGTTTTTCTTTTGGGTAATTTTCGACTAATATAGATGGTTTTATAATACTAGTCGTTGACCCTGTATCTATCAGGCACCTAATTCTTTGCTTCCCTATTGTAATTGTTATTATGGGTAGTTGAGGCCTTGAGGCGGTGTTAAAAAATTTACCTCACTTTCCTCCCCATTACCTATGTCCATTAAATTATTACTGGTAGATACATGACCTAAACTTTGGTTCTGATCTACACTCATGTACGAATTCCTTGTCTGACCTGATGAATTATTGTATCTGTTACCGTTATTGTTACGATTGTTATAGTTAGTACTATTTCTGTCTACTACCAGCATTATGAATGTTATTTCCTTCGCTGTTATTTCTGTTGAAATTACTATGTTGAGAGCTTTCGTATCTATGATCACTTTTACTATAACTTCCGCTATTTTTTCCGAAATTCGGCCTATTATCGTTATTTCCAGGTTCGTTATATTGGTTCTGTTTCTGATTTCCCTTCAAATTGTCTTCATTGTTATTTTTAAAATAACTATTAATATTTGACTGCTTTTGGTATGAATAACTATTGTTGTTTCCCTGCCTTGAAGGTTTTCTATGAACATAAGCTATTGTTCGTTTATCTTCTAGGAGCCTAAGTCTAGCATACTTGTTGTATAAATCTGAAAGGCTAGCATTCTCGCCTCTATGAGCTCTAATGCCGCCATCGATTTTTTCTAGCAAAATTTCCTTCAAATCTCTTTCTACACTTTCAGGTTTATATATGTTGGGTTTGGTATCATCAAACTCGTATAATTCATTAATTAAAAAACTAGCCGATTTAAATTCGACAAAAAGTTCCCTTAAATTACTGACCTTGGCTTTCCTACAATTGTTGAAGATTTCTGCATAGCTGCCTTGAGGCTGGAACTGCTGCTTCAAGTGTTGTTTTATCGTCTCCCAGTTGGCATTTTCACCTAGTTGTCGAACACATCTCGCTGCATTACCTTCTAGTTTCTCGTTCAACACAATGTGGATTCCAAAGTTGCACAGTTGAGAGTTGTTACCACACAATTGTATACATCTTTCCACTGATCGAACAAATGCTAGCAAATTATTCTCCCTATATCGGCCAAATGACTTTAGATGTCTAAATTGCCTTAGGACATTATCTGGACTCAAAACCAATTGTTGTTGCTGCATTTGTTGTACTTGTTGTTGCTGAATTTGTTGCTGTTCAACTTGTTGTTGTTGGTGTTGTTGGAATTGCTGCTGTTCTTGTAATAAGATTTGCGCTTCCTGCCTTCTTATTACCTCTTCAAGTTGCCGAATCATCTCTTGTAGCTCGTCCATTTCTTCTTCTTCCAAATATTTACTTATCGGGCGATTTAAGTCGAATCGATTTGATCTCCGCATATAATTATTAACCTTTGGATATTTCACATTTTGTAATTTTTACCAGTTATAATTACTGTGTGTACCAAGTTCTTTCTTTTTGATAAAAAAAAGGTTCACTTTTTGTTCTTTTTCATTAACTTCAGTTATTAATCACTATTTTTATTATTATTTTTTTTTCTTAAACAAAAGTGCTACTTAGCACATTCTGCATTTGGAGCCTTAACTGAATTTGACACCATCTGCTATGCAATAAAAAAACTAAGCGATAACGCTATTGCATAGAAGAATATGAATTTGTATATATGTATGTATATAAGTATGTATATATATATGATATGCGGACGTAACTCGCGCACTATTGACATATTATTATAACTTACGACCAATACAATATTTTTGGACGAAATTTTATATTAGTACATATATGGACCCTAAACAGCCATATATAAGATTCGGGGTCGATCACCCCCATATAATGAACTTTGGGGACCCCACTTAAAGACAATTACCGCTGCTGTAAACCTCAGCAGAAATTACATTAAACTCTATACTGAACTTTTAACAGGACACATAGGGGTGGTAGAAGACGATTCCTATCGACTCTGTCAAGAGGAGCAAGAAACAGCAGAACACATTCTATGCACTTGCCCATCGGTTTCAAAAAGCAGACATAACTACCTAGGCAGCAGGTTCTTATCTCCAAAATCACCTAGTTAAAATTAAGCCCACAGCAGTAGCGAGATTTATAAATAGTTTAGGATTATTTTAGTTGCGTACGAGGCTGCACAATAGATCTCTTAGGGCACGGTGTTATTTTAGCCTGTTAAATAATAATAATAATAATAATTTGGCAACACTGGCACTAACGAAGGTGATCGCTAGAAGGGATAGTTTTGCATATGTGTTTACTTACACGCGGAACTAAGAAACCAATGTGCTTTTTAATTTGATTATTTAATTTTTCCCACGTGCTTTTGCTTGTTCCCCACGTGCCCTTGGAGTAAGGACGGAACTGGTCTCCCATATTAAATACATTACACTCAAAACTTGCAATAGAAGCAGAAAGGCAATGTAAAATTATGATAGTTTATGGAATGCATTGTCCATTGGGTGTAGTGTGTGTCACTAGAGCCTTAGTTCCCATTTTTGGTATTTCTATTTATAGTGTTGCTATAAATTTGAATGCATCTTAATTTAATATTTGGAGATTATTATTCCTTAAAAATTGCATTACGTAGTATTGAAAAATGTGTAATACTACATTTTGTTATTATATCAGCAACAGCAGACAATGTTCTTTTAAGTGAGTACTGATCAGCCAATAATCTTCAAGAATTTTGCTTAAATTATATTTTCTCCAGGGTTTTTAAATAGTTTTTTTGAGAATAATTTACGAAATCAAGGGGAACTCATGGCTGTTCTCATTTTTCATTCCAGTTATATTTAAAACATTTTTAATAATACTGTTATTAAAATTCTGTTAATATTGTATATTACATTACTCTTTCAGGATGGAAGAAATGCCGCTTCATTAACTCTAGCTGAACAATACATTGCAGCTTTCAAAAACTTAGCAAAAACTACCAACACGTTAATTCTTCCAGCGAAACCCGGTGATATTAGTTCTCTAGTTGCCCAAGCGCTTAGTGTATACAATATCGTTTCTGATACTGCTCTACAAAACAATAAAAATGAAACTGTGTCGTATGCTGGTCAATACGAAACACGGAAATTTAAATCTAGATCACTGAAGCAAAAGGAACATTCTCCTGTAGGCAAAATGGATATAAGAAATATGTAATTTCATTTTATGTATTGGTTGTAAAATCCCGCTGAAGCTGCAATTAAAAATTTTATTACGAGAAAGCAATATTTATTTTCCTTCTTCATCCTCTTATTTGATAGATACATTAAGAACTAAATTATAAGAAAGCTTATAGTTCATAAAATATTTTTTTTACTATTACCCACAATATAGCTCTTTTAAACACAACAAAATAGAGCTCTTTTAAAATCCCTTAAAGTTATTCAAGTTTTGCTAGTGTTTTCTTGAAGAGAGAAGTATTTATTGACAGTTCAGTTGATAATCCTTATAACATACGAGTACATAGTTGCATTAAACTGCATATATATAAATGCAGTGCTGTATAAAATATTACATTCTTTTAACAATTTTTTTTCATTGATATTCTGTCACGTTCGTAGCTCCAAAACATCAGTTGTTATCATTAATTCTTCGTTATAGGGTCCAAGTGATTGTAAATTTAAAGGTAAGACAAGTTTAAAGCGAATAATTTAAAAAAAATGTAGTTGGGTCAAATCAACTATAAAATTTTATTATTTTTTATGTTTCAAAGTTTGTCACATCACGTGTCTGACGTCTGTAAACGTAAGTGCACCTCCTTGCAAAGTCAATTGTTGTAGATTACGTAAGTTTTTATATAGTGAAAAACATTTACATGCAAGAATATCTGCTGACCGTATCTGAAGCCTACGAAAATCGGCGAAGACACATTCGGCTTACTAACGAGATGCCACATAACATGTGTGTGTATCAGAGAACGGCAACGGTTGATTGCAAAATTATTCATATGGTGATAATTACCTTCCTAAAAACATGCCTTTGCATTCAAACGATCAAACTTATTCGAACAACACAGGTTTGCTGTTGATTTTAAATCAATCTAACCATGTACTTCTTTTTGGCTCTCTGATTTATTCATCGGTCTCATATCAATCAAGTCGGGTGTTTGTTCGTTAGCCTCAACAAAGAGCAAAAATGGAAGCGTATGAATTTTTGCATGTTCTGGCCGAGTGGGACAGAGAGAATGAGTGAGAAGAAATAGAAGCAAAAGTTAAATGATTTAATAGCAACAAAAGCATATTTATTTTGATATTTAATCTTTCTACATATAACTTAGAAGAAAGTAAGTATAGTATTCCACAAAAACAAAAAAAAAAATTAATTTTATAACATAAAAAAATGCAGTTCATATTTCATTATATTAATTAATTGCGGCTGCACTGGGAACAGGAATTTAATGAATTTGCAATGCAAGTTTAGAGAAATATGGATAACGCTTTTCATTTAATTTCCACCATTTGAGTAAATCTAAGTCATCAGTTATTTCAACATTTTCCTTACAATATCTATCTATATCCTCTGTAGGTGTTTTTATAGTGCTCAATTTGGTTTTTTAAATAAGTCAGGAAAAAAAACGGAACATCTTTTTGAAATGGCGATTGATTTGCAGATTCTGAATCCGAGCCTATTGGATGCTCTCAGTAAATGAAAATTGCAAATTAGAATAAGATGTACATGGACTGTCTGGAATGGAACTGGGTGATGGTAATGTGGAAGTAATTTTATATAAATTGTCAATGCAAAAATTCTTGTTGCATATGTAAAATAGGTGGATATAAAAAGAAAGCAGTTTTTTGCCATAATCTCAGATTTGCAGTCCAAGTTTTATCAACGTTATTAATACATTTTTCTTTCAATGACAAAATGGCAGCTACATCTGGATTTTTAGGAACACACAAGTTCTTAATTTTTGAATTGATGATATTACGAAGCATAAAGACGGAAAATTGTAATTTCTTAAATATTATTTGAAAATCACTGCATAAGTCAATTAGCTCTTTAAGCTGAAAAACTTATTAGTAATAATCGTTGGTTTTCTTCCTTTTCTTTGAGTGTCTCGTTAATTTCGAACCAGTTGTCTACTATTGACTTACACATAGTAAAGCTCGAATTCCGTTGCGTGGGGCATTCGTTTTTAAGGGAACTTGATGGGGTGTAAAAGCGTAAGTTTCGCAGGATGGGAATATGCGATTATAGTTCTAGGAACATTAGCCTCTATCCCATCTAGACCGATAGTGCGTGGCGAATAGTCACATTCTGCCCGAGGTAACCCTGCTATTCATAACAAAACACTACGGATCTAGACTGAGGAGTCACAAGACTGAGTATTACGACAAGAAGGCGGCCATGAGGGTAATGGCGAAATATGAGGTTCTACCTACTGACCAGCTCACTAGGAGCAGGCCAAATCGGTAGAGTGGGTAAGGGGTATGCTATCCGGATTGGGTAAACCCGCGGGTACAGCCCAAAAGAGGCAACGTTCGGCTGAAGAGACGGGTGAGGTCGCTAAAAGACAAAAAGTCGGTGGCCAGAAATACCCGTCTTACAGCGAAGTTTAGAAAGGTGGGATGCTGGCAACCATAGACCGCAAGGAGGAGGAAGAGGTCCTACCCAAAGAGAAGTGGAGGTGGGTGGAGCATGCGATGGCCGAAGTCTACCTCCAGGTCTTAGAGGAAAACCCTAGACCCCCCTTTCTGTCACGATGCGGGCTGGTATCAGGGCAGGGCCAAGCTCATCGCATGTGATGATTGCAGGTCAGCAAAACTCTACAAGATCGCGGTAAGCAAGGTTGGCGAGATTTGGCTGGGAGCTAGGCGTGAATCCGTCTGCAGGGAATAAGGTCTCAGCAGACCCAGAGCCCGGGTCTGGATCCCGACTACGCCAGCTGAACCGTCGAAAATAGAGGAGATCTTTAGATTTTACAATCAACACCAGTCAACCCATAACTGGGGGGTGGCGAAGCTTGAGGAGCCAGCAGAAGGTAGGAGACAGGTCTTGTTAATGCTCAACGCCGAGTCCCTTACCCCACTGGCAGAGAGAAAAGGGGTAGTCAGGTTCGAGTTCGTTGACGCAACCGGTGTGATCTACCGCAACGACGAACAAGCTTTGGAACCGGAGGAGATAGAGGGTGACAAAGCTAGCGTGTGTAGCGGTGGTGAAGAAGGATTGCCCAGCAGCCAAAGGTCGGCTGACTCAGAGCAGCTGACCAGTGTCGGTCAAAGGAGGAGACGCACGTGACGATGGTGGAGGTAAGAAGAACAGATTCCTATGAAGCTGATCCAAATCAACCTCCATAATTTTAAACTCGTCTCCGCGAATTTGATGGTCCGCCTGGGTTCCGGTAGTTTTGACGTGGCCCTCACCCTAGAGCCGTGGATATGCGGCAACAAAATCTGCGGTCTAAAGATGAGAGGTTTCAAGATGATAACCGCTCAGAGCACAGGTAAGCCTAGTGCTTGTTTATTAGCAAAGGATAACACTAACACCTTGCTCCCATAGTTAAGTAATGGCGATACAGTGGCGGCAAGCATTGAGCTGCAAAATAGATGTTTCTTGGTAGCCTCTGCATATATGCCCCATGATAAGGACGCCCCACGAAAGGAGGTTCGGGCATTGGTGATGGAACAGCCGCAGCCAACAGGAACTTGGTTGTCTCCCGCGATGTGAACGCTCACAATACATTGTGGGGAAATGCCGACACTAACCCAAGAGGTAAGTCAATTTTAGACTTTATTACAGAAAATAAGCTTAGTGTCCTAAATTAAGGCGCAGAGCCGACTTTTATAACACAGAATAGAAAGGAAGTGTTAGATATTACCCTAACCTTTGACCATTTCGCGAATAATGGAGAGTTTCGAATGAAAATTCCTACTTGAATTGAACTTCCCACTATCTCCAGTTAAGACATATAGAAATATACGGAGAACGGACTGGGGAAAGTATAGGAAGACTCTCACGGCCTCACTGCCACTGTGGAATTAAGCGGGCTGAAAATTCAGGTAACCAGGGCCTTTAATAGTTCACTGACAGCCGGGCGCCCGGTTGTAAAACTGAGAGGAAAGAATAAACCACCTTGATGGTCGATGGATCTACGAAGTCTAATAGGCGGTTATTCAACAGGGGTAAAACTTCGGGTCTGCCCGCGGACTGGGAAGCCTGAGGTAAAATTATACAAAAAAGCAACGAGAATCCTGGCAAAATTATTGTAGGGATGTGGAAGAAACATCGGAAGCAGCTAGACTAAGAAGAATCCTAGCGATGACACCACACAACCTGGGCTACCTAAAATGTTCGGGTGATGTGTGGAGCGAATCGAGCGAGGAATCTTTGGCTCTTCTCTTAGATACGCATTTTCCAGGTAGTAGCACGGTGGAGGGTAATAACTCCACATCTAGGGGCAGACAGTCTGAGATAGGAAATACGATAATTACAGTCGAGAAAGTTGAGTAGGCCATTAACACCTTTGGTCCATACAAATCTCCAGGTCCGTATGGTATTTACCCAGCAGAATTGCAACAATCACGGGACATAATTACGCTCTGGGTTGTGGCTGCAATTAGAAGCTGTCTTAACCTGGGCTATATTCCGCTAAGATGGAGAGAAATGAAGGTTTCCTTCATACCCAAGTGGTCAGGTCCTCGCATGTAAATCCTAAAGACTTCAGACCAATCAGTCTCACGTCGTTACTCCTAAAAACATTGGAGAGATTGGTGGAGGCACACTTATGGGAAGTTATACCAACTGGTACAATCTCCTCGGCACAGCAAGCATGCCAGAAGGGCAATCGACAGAGACGGCGTTACACGTACTAATTGGTATAGTGGAAAAAGCCATCCAGCAGAAGGAGTTTGCACCGGCGGCGTTCATTAACATAGATGGCGCTTTTAACAACATAACTGCGAACGCCATTACGGGAGCGTTAAAAGCTCTGGGCGTTGATCCTAATGTGGTTTCGCTAATAGAGACTATACTCATCAGCAGAAAGGTAACTGCCAGCTTAGGTACCTACACTTTAAGCAGACAGGTCTGCAGAGGTACTGCTCAGGGAGGTGTTCTTTCCCTCCTACTCTGGAATTTGGTGGTAAATTTCTTACTGCTAGCCCTAGAGAAGGCGGTTGCCACGTCATCGCCTATGCTGACGATTTGGCAATTGTGATTAGAGGGAAATATTCAAACACTCTTATGGATATTTTGCGCTCTAGCATGGCCATGCTTACTTGTTGGACGGGAATAAGGGGATTAGGGTTAAACCCCGATAAAATGGAATTAATCCTCTTTTTCAAGAAAAATTGATCTCAGACGGTCTCCCCGCTAACATACAAAGGTGTGGAAATTCCGATGAAGGAGACACTCAAATATTTGGGACTAGTACTAGATTGGAAATTCACCTGAAAACCCAATACTGAAGAAAGAGTTAGAAAAGCCAATATTGCTTTGTGCACATTTAAAAAAGTGGTCGGAATCAGATGGGGGTTATCCCCACGAGCTATGCACTGGCTGTGTATTTCGGTGGTCAGACATATATTGCTATATGGAATACTGGTATGGTAGCCAGCCACTCAGAAACAAAGCTAATTGCTGCTTCTGAGCAAGATCCAAAGAACGGCTTTTCTGTGCATTTCTGGTGCTTTATTGACCACTCTAACTAAAGCATTAGAAGTGATACTCAACCTCCCTACATTAGAGCTGGTAGGGAAACAAGTGGCCGCCGCATCAGCACTAAGGCTGAAATGTGCGGCGTTATGGCATGATCACTCGACTATCGTGCATACCTGGATTAGTTTTGTCCAACACATTGACCACTCTATATCTAATCTCAACTTTAATAGGCACTTCCAGACACATATTCCGTCTAGAAGAGAGTGGCAAACACTCATGCCATGCAGAAGGGCGGAACTGAATTTATACACCGACGGATCCAGACTTGACGATAGATTCGGCTTTGGAGTTTTCTCAAAAGAACTGGGACTGGAGCTTTCTTTCCGTCTCCCCCACCACTGCAGTGTTTATCAAGTAGAGGTCCTAGCCATATAGGAGGTAACCGTCTACTAAAATAGGCATGCCGTAACAAAGAATATTATAAATATGTACTCGGGTAGCCAGGCGGCCATCAAGTCAATGAAATCGGTTGCACTGAAATCAAAGGTTGCTCAGGACTGCCGGGCAGCCCTAAATGATATCAGTACCGTTTTCAGGGTACGCCTTATATGGGTTCCGGAACATATGGATATTGAGGGGAACTGTAGGGCTGATGGGTTAGCCAGACGGGGCACCAAACTTCCTTTATGCACGGACAGATGCGAGGTTGGAATACCAATTGCCACCTGTAAACTGATGCTGAAGGATAGGGTCGTACGTGAGACCAACGGGTCTTGGGCACAAGAGGGCAATTGCTTAACGACTAGGCTAATATGGCCGGAACTGAATAGAAGGAGAGACTTGCTTGACCTGTCGAGTGTGAATATCTCTAAGGTCGTGGCTTGTGTAACTGGTCACTGGCTGTTCGGCAGACGTGCTCTCAGGCTGGGAGTATTCTCTCATGAATACTGCATAAGTGGGATGAGGAGGCGGAGGAGACTGTGGAACATCTCTTCTGTAGTTGCCCCGCTCTGGGTAGAAGCAGAGTGGGCTCTTTGGGCAAATACGCTTTTAGCTCTCTTACAGAAGTGTCTAGCGCGAAGGTCAAATAAAACCTGCGCTTTATTAGGGCGTCGAAATGGTTCGACGAGTGAATCGGAGGTGCGTTCTTACGCGGTGGTATCACAATTGACCCATGGTGGTCTGAGTGAGCTGGTCCGTGTACCGGCTGCTACGTTAACCTAACCTAACCTAAGGAAGTTGATAACTGTTGCTGCAAGTTGACTTTTCTGAAGAATTTTACAATTTTTCTGCACGCCTCTGCAAGTTCTGTCAGCTAAGCGGTTTCCAAGGTTTTCCAGTGCTCCAAGATGTTTGCAAACAAATAGCTGCTGCAGCTTAAATGAAAGTTATTCTCCAAAAAAACTTTGCGAGCTTTACGAAGCCAGAACCATTAATGGCTGAAAATGGTTGGCAATCCTCCGTAATTCATGCTACACAGGTGTCCATGGCGACATTTGTGCCTTCTACTGTCACACTTTTTATTGTCTTATATTTGAGAAGATGGGAACATGTGTGGCAATATAAATAACCTTTCAAAATAACTCCATCCTACTTAACTATTTCAGATAAGATCTTAAGACTACTTTGCAAGTTCTCATTGTGAAGGTGCAGTGGATGGAGTAGGAGCTGTTATTAAAAGAAAAGTTTGGCAGATACCCTTATAAAAAAAAATTGTTTTACATAATGCTTGTTTTTAATGTGCTCGAGACCACATTAATGGTGTTCACTTAATATATATTTCTGATGAGCAGATCGAAGAGTTTTCTCCATAGTAAATTCAGAAATGGAAGGAGGTGCCAAATATCCCTGGCTCCCATGAACTTATTGGATATCATGTGATGAAAATTTTAGAATCAAAATAGCTCGAACCGCATTTTCTTCGAAAAGAGTCATATGTTCACAAGAACATACTAATTCAAAATTTAAGATTTTTTTCCAGTCAATAAAAACTTTTATTCAAAATAATATGAACAGTGTTTTAAGTTCATCATTAAGGAAAATGTCACGTAACGTATGTCATGTCACGTATCATACTATAGTTTATTTACAACAAAATGAAGAATGTTTTTCAACAACACAATTAAGAGAATAATTAACAATATTCCATATGATATTAAAATAAGTTACATTAAAACACTCGAGATCTTTTCGCAGATTTTTATGTTATTATATATGCAGACGAATACATTTCTTTTTGCATGAATAGTAACTATTATTTTTATTTCTTCAGATGACGTGCTGGAAACATGACATTGTATATTTACGGCAAGCTTTCCATATGGTGGCTAATATATAATTATAGCTTTACGTAAACATGGTCCCAAATGGTCATCTGCCAACAAGGAGCGACGTTTCATTTTAATTGTGGTACAAAAAGTTGTTTCGTAGAGGTGAGTAGAACCGAAAAGGTTGTTGCATATTCTGCTCATTTCCATAAACATGGATATTTTTCTTCAAAGAGTAAATTCCAATAATTATTTTGAGACGAATCTCTTGAAGGGAAAGAGGGAAGTGGGGAGGAGAAAAGTTACGTGAGCGAAATTTTTTCTTTTGATAAAAATTTCTGGACTCATTTTGACATTTGATTATTTTACGTTTGCTGATGTAAAATTTACTGAGTTCACATTTGCTGGTGTAATATTTGTATCAACACGCAAACATAAAGTTTATTTTTAAATAATGAATTGAAATCGAACAGAAGCAATGGAGCTCATATATATATATATGAGCAAAATCCATTGCTTTATAAAGCGAAGTCTGATGAATACGCCTTTTTTTGGAAGTCTCACTTACTTTTAATATCTGCAAAGCAGCATCGTTAGCATTATTTAATAACGTTAAAACACAAATACTTTCTTCCGCACTATCATTCATTTTTAAATGAATTATTAATTTTCTTCTGCTATAGATTTGTGTTGCTAGAAGGAAAATAAAATATTCTGACAATTTGCAAACGTAAAAATGATGCGGCGGTGTTCAGACAACATTTTAGTATGAACATGAGAGTGCGGTCTCATGTCAAAATGAGTCGTCTCTCTGGGGCTAATGTGAACATGGTCTATGTGTAAAATACATTTACAAGGTACTATTAAGACCGCTCTCCAAATGTCGGTCCTTCACGATCTACAGAAGTGTCAAAATGAATGAGTTTTCGGGCTTTGCACTTTTTTTCGTAATAAGTAAAAACTCATGTGCCCTTTATTTTTGTTGGTTTTTTTCATTTATTATTATTTAAAGACAAAGAAGAAGAGGATTATAGTTGTTACTTTATTATTTTTATATGTTCAGAAATTTAAATACAAAATGTACTTACTCGGTTTGAGTGTGGCAATCTACATTAATAACTGTATTACATAGTTCCTGAGTATTATTATAGCAAATAACACAACGATAATTCAGCATTTTTATATCCTTTACCTTTAAAACGGGTAAATAGGGTATACTAATTTTGTGCTTTTGAGAGGGGTTGCAATTTCAAGAAGGAGGCGTGGTAGGGATGGACATATATATACAGATGAGATCAGAATCACTTTCGAAGTCCGTCTGTCCGTCTGTGGCCACTTTTTTTCTACACCGTTAGAGCTATCTTAATGAAATTTTGCAAAAGTGTAGCCAGATTGCTATATGGGCCGATTTGGACAAAGACCCCGCCTACCTCCCATATAAGGAACTTTTTTCACCTTTTTTAAAATGACTATAACTTCGGTCCAATTGACGGAATCGTAACATTTTTTGGCAGTTATGCAGATGTGGGTCCTAGTAAACACTGTGCAAAAAGTGGGCGGAATATATTAACTGCCACGCCCACTATTAACAAATATTCATAGCTTGGGGCTCATCAGAGAAAAGACACGCCCACTTTTGATATAAGGAACTTTCGGGTCTAAAATTAAAATTAGCCTACCTATGCTCATACTGATTCCAGCGAAACAAAAACTTGCACAAATATATTTACAATAGTGTGTATGCAGAATATGGAGATCATAATACTACTGCCAGGCCCACAATTAGCCAAAAATCATTACTAGGTTCCTATTAAAGATTTATCAACGAAATTTTACAGGAATATTGCGGGTAATAACAGTAAACACCATACAAAAAATGGGCGTGTTATTTTTCCAGCCACGCCCACAATTGACAAAATATTATAACTTACGACATATACAATATTTTTAGACGAAATTATATATTATTACGTATATGGACCCTACATAGCCATATGCAAGAATGGGGGTCGATCACATGAGGGATACGCCTCCCTCCCATATAATGAACTTATCTATACTTCTAGTGATGATATATGGAAACAAATTGGTATATGTATACACTGGGTCTGTACTAGCATGCATTCCAAATATGGGCAGATTTTTGCTACTGCCACCCTCACAATTAACCAAAAATCATTACTAGGTTCCTATTAAAGATTTTTCAACGAAATTTCACAGGAATGTTGCGGGTACTAACATTAAAAACCACACAAAAAATGGTCTATTTTTACAGCCACGCCCACTATTGACATATTATTATAACTTACGACCAATACAATATTTTTGGACGAAATTTTATATTAGTACATATATGGACCCAAAGGCCATATATAAGATTCGGGGTCGATCAGAGGAAGGATACGCCTCCCTCCCATATAATGAACTTTGGGGACCCCACTTAAAGACAATTACCCTATCTATGCTTCTAGTGATGATATATGAAAACAAATTGGTATATGTATACACTGGGTCTGTACTAGCATGCATTCCAAATATGGGCGTGTTATTTCTAAAGCCACTCCCACTATTGACATATTATTATAACTTTCGGCCTACACAATATTTTTTGATGAAATTTTATATTAGTACTAATATGGATCCTACAAAGCCATACACAAGAAATGGGGTCGCTATAATCAATTCAAGGTACCGTACCGCAAATTAACGTAGATATGCTCCTAATGATGATTTACAGGGTGGCTGATGAATATTGCTACATTAAGAAACTCAAATAACTTTTTTTTCAGTGTATGGAATTCATTTTTCTTTTATTAATGTTAAAGCTCATTCAATTTTATGAGATGTAGCTTAATTAGTTTTAAAAATAATGGAATTTAAATGCCCCCCCTGTTCGTTGATGCATTTGCGGCATCTTATCAAAAAGTTATTCATTACTGCTTGGAGAGTTGAGACAGGAATAGCCGCAATTGTTTCAGGCCGGGCTATGTGAGGATTTGCACCATCTTGCTGAAACCACACTGAGTTGAAAGCAATTCTCATTCGGCGTAATTCTGGATAGAAAAAGTCTCTCAACATGGCCAACTAACGGTCTCCAGTAACCGTAACGGTGTGACCGTTTTCTTCGAAGAAGTAGGGCCCGACAATGCAGCGTGATGAAACTGTACACCACACTGTAACACGAAGTGGATGTAATTCCGTCTCATAGAGTATCTGTGGGTTGGAAGCACTCCATATTCGACAATTTTGTTTATTTATCTTGCCGTTTAAATCGAAATGGGCTTCGTCAGACGTAAAAAGACAGTTGATCATGTTTCCGTCCTCTTCCACCATTTGAAGCATCTGGCAAAATTCCAAGCGAATCGGGAAGTCTGCTGCGGTTAATTTGTTGGCCATTTGAATTTTATATGGGAATAAGTCCAAATCTTTATGCATAATTGACTGCAATGACTGTCTGCTTATACCCATTTGAGCAGATAAGCTTCTTGTCGAAACTCTTGGATTATTTTGTATGGCAGCATCTACTGCAGCAATTGTTTCCTCCGTCCGAAATGAAGGGTTTCGATGGTAAGGTCTTCTGTTGACTGTCCCATGCTCGGCAAAATTGTTTACAAGTCTCATTATGGTCCATCTGCTCGGTGGATTGCCGCCAAACGTGCGCCTATACTCCCTTTGAACCGCAACTACGGACTCCAGTGCGTGATAGTGGCGGACAACATAAATTCTTGTTTCAGTGTCCCAGTTATCCATTTTTGATAAATCTAACAATCAATCTGCAAAATTAAAAAAAAAAATAGATTCATTAAATAGAAAAAAAGTTATTACATTTTTTATTGGTAGCGGCTTTCATCAGCCACCCTGTATGAAGAAAACATCCCTATTGTTGAACTCGCACGCACAAGAAAAGGTAAAGGGTATTTCGAAGGTGGTCTAATCCGACTTCAGACTTCTGGACTCGTTCTTTTTATTATTGTTTAATTATTTATTTTTATGTGATTTTCACTACACTTTGGTAGCCGCATATTTCCCTTTTTTAGTTTTTTCTCGAATACAACATTCGTTAAGAGAGAAGATTTGACACATTTGGGAACCGCTTACCTCTCACTCTCTCAATTAATAGTACCTTGTAAATGTATTTTGGTACGGTGAGTACGTGTTGTTTTCACTCTTACCGCACACTCCTCAAAATTATATGTCAAAGCTCATTTTATTTTTGCTTTCGTAAGTGGGGTCATTTGCTGTTGCCACTAGCAGTGTTATTTTAAAACAAACAAAAATGAAAAAAAATAATAATGGATTAAAGGCTGGTTAAGGAAAAGTCTTTACTCAAGAAAATTTATTAGTTAATTCTTATTATGGATATTTTTTTCTGAGGAAATGCAACTTATTCCAATATGTGCATACCCTGAGGATTTGCTACGCATATGTTCATTGCTTCACGGCCAAAGCACAATTGAGAAATTGCTTGTTATTTACTGCCGCATACAAACATAAAATCAACGAAATAAAATATCCAAAATATTTGATTTTTATCAAAAAGCTACGAAAGCTGTACATGAAAGCCGATGATTCGCGACTCATGGCGAGCACACCTACACACATTTAGGATTGTCAACATATTTTTATATTTCACAGAGCACTTTAAGGATATTTCAAAAATAAAGGATATAATATTATTCATGTCATTCCACATTCAAAGATAGAAAAATTACAATCAAATTAATCAATCAATGTGGTCCAAATACTGTTTTAGAATGAAATCCTTATTATAGTTAAGTTTTTGATCTCTTTAATTTTTTTATGTTAATTTCGTTTCCAGTTGTGGTAAAACTTCCTTGTCCTTTTTCGATTTTAATCTTAACTATTCGTTTGAACGAATTGTAGACAACTTTTATGACGAATGTTCAGGCGAGGCGAAGAGCGAGCTTTCGCATACAAAAGTTGGACTACTGAGAGGCTTGAAGTGTGAATGAGTGGACGTATTTGAATGGATTGAGGGTGGTCAATGCTCGAATGTAAAAAAATGGTATTTCTAGACCCTCGTAGCTTGGCCGTTGCTAAGATAGGTGCTAGTAGGTTGAACAAAGACGGAAGGTAAGCGTTGGGAAGCATAGGGAGGATAGGAAGCTAGAGAAAGATAGCTGGAGACGATGTACCGGAGGATAGTTGAACAGGAAGGTTAAGTATTAAATTATATAAATATAGGAATTGATTAGTAAAATTGGCTGTGCAGCTTGAAGTCCGTTTGTTAATTATGTGTTGCTTGGATAAGTTCAGTTGGTAGAAATATTTGTATTTATTATTTTAAATTATTAACTAAATTTAAGAAATTTAAATATAAGATATAATGGAGTAAGGACTGGGTTGGAGGGGGAAGGAGAGGCGAGAGGTGATTCGGTTTAAAAAAAGAATGGCGCGGGAAGGTGAGTATCATGGCAGGCTAAGCACAAATTATGGAGTAAAAAAGAAAAAAAAGATTTGGGATTTAGTTTTTGTAAGAAAATTTCATGTTTGCCCCTCGATCTGGCATGGAGGGTTGGGAAACCCTCTCTAAATATATAGATATATATTACAATGAGCTAACCAGGGAGTCCGTGCCAGATTCGATAACAAAGTGGACATAAACAGAATGGCGCCCAATCGAAATCTATTGAATTATAAAATTGCTGAAGGAATAGTTACTAGGATTGGCAAGTTAAAATTTTTCGTAGCAGTTGCTATTTTGTTTTTTTGTGTTGTGATTTTCCGTTGTATGGCTCATTGCGGGTTAGGGCATGTGTAGCCAAGCTCTAATAGCGCGGTGAGTAAGGGCAGGGGTAAGTTCTACTGTAGGCAGTGCTTCTGAGTGATTAGTGTTAAATATGTCTTGGATGAGAAACGAAATATCCAATAGCATCGTCAGGAGAGGTCATAGAGAGGTGCAAGGTTTGCATAAGTGGGAACAGATGGTGATAGTTGCGATCGTTTTTCTGTGCAGAGCAATTAGTAGGAGTGGTAGCAATGCCCTACTAATTACATTTTCCGATTATGGTACACTGGAGGGAAAAGCAATCGCCGGACAATCGGCAAATTATTGGTGGCTTGTGATCTGATTCAGACAGAATAGGATCATTCCAATGATGCTGAAGCTTACACAGGAATGGGTAATACCTTGGCTGGAGGACATTTTTAAAGTCTACCTTGCACTCAACTACGTTCTGTCCAGGTGAAGATGAGCAAAGGTCGTGTTTATTCCAAAGGCAGGAAAAATAGGTCACGAATCGGTCGGGGATTTTCGGCCAATAAGCCTGACTTCGTTTGTTCTGAACACCTTCGAAAGACTACTTGATCTCCATATAATGATGGAAGTAGAGCATAATGTTTCCAATGCCCAACACGCTTACCTAAAAGGGAAATCGACAGAGATAACCTTTCATGAGGTAGTGGAAATTTAGAGGTGCAAGGCATTGCCATATATGAGAGCATGTTTGGGCAAGTCATTTTCGGGGCACAACCCTGTGAGAGAGATAGAGGGGCTGATGCTATAGTTGCTTCGATAGAATGTATCGGTAACAAGAGGTTAGACGAGTAACTCCAGCGCCTGTGGCAGATAGATCAGGTGGAGACGATAACTCGCTGGAGAACAGATGAGGAGCAGGAAGTGGAGCAAAATTTTATGGAGACTTATACTAGAGATGAAACAGGGCGTTTTATTGTGACAATTCCAGTGAACGACACGGTGCAAAGTTTAGGCACTTCAAGAGCAATAGCATTGCGCAGGTTTATGTACTTGGAGCGGAAATTAGAGAAAGACCCAGAGCTGAGAGAGCAATACGTAGAATTCATGAGAGAGTATGAGAGATTAGGGCATATGAAGTGCGCAATACAACCACCAAGAGTGGACGAGCCAGTTTATTATATCCCACATCACTGTGTTACCAAAAAATTTCTGGTGGTTTTTGACGCTAGCTGCCAAACGAATCGTGGCATATCTCTGAATCAAGCGCAATGTTTAGGCGATAGGTTACAAAAGGATCTTTACGAAATTGTCATGAGATTTAGGCGTAAGATTGCGATATGTGCAGACATCAAGTAGATGTTCCGAAAAGTGCCTGTTGCCGAAAAGCAATGAAATTTGAAAAGAATCTTTTTGCGAGAGCATAGTGGTGAGCCTTCGAAAGACTACTTGATCTCCATATAATGATGGAAGTAGAGCATAATGTTTCCAATGCCCAACACGCTTACCTAAAAGGGAAATCGACAGAGATAACCTTTCATGAGGTAGTGGAAATTTAATGCAATGCTCAAAACAAGGGTTGTAATGCGGAGCTTGGTAGCAGATGCTAAATAAATATGAGAAAAGAAGTACACCACAGGGAAGGGTACTATCTCCCCTATTGTGGTTATGTGCCGTAGATGCCGTCCTCAACGAAATAAACAAGGGAGTAAGTGCAGTGGTGGCGTATGCGGATGACGTGGGACGTGCCGAGATTAATTGCATGGTGCACGGGACTTTTAAATAAAACTGCTCTGTCTCTATCGTCAAGTGCCAGGTACCTTGGTGTAATGGTCTCGAAACTGAGGTGAAAATTTAACACGGAGCAATGGATAGACAAAGCAGGGTTTACACTTTACTCATGTAAAAAGATGATCAGTAGGAAGTGGGGTCTTCGACCAGAGTTAATGCTATGGATGTACAAAATGGTTGTGCGTCCAATTGTCTTACGGAGATTTGGTCAGCTAAAAAGCCCTCTGAAGGGAATACAACATCACCAAATTAATAAGAATACCGAGAACAACTGGATCAATTATATCTTGCCCTACGCAGGCCCAAAATACATCTGCTCCGAATTGATTTATTTATCAAGTATATAGCACCCTAAGCTCTCCTATTAACTTATAAATACAATAGCAAGTCTAAACTAAGTAAAAGAAAAAAAATAAATCTAAATAAATAATCTAAAATATATTTATGATAAATTAAGGTTCTTGCATGTTCTTTTGTTTTCCTTTAAGTATACTGATTTGATCGGTGCATATAGATTGAGGTATAAATTGAAGTCATTTAATTATTGTTACAAATACATATGTAAGCAAAGCAAAGCAAAAAAGAGATTACCAAATAAAACAATATCAGTTACTGTCAAACACTCATCGAATACACACCGTTCTTCTCATTTCGCTTTTATTGGTTTCAACTGGTTATGGGCCCAGTGTGTTACAAAGAGAAGGAAAGAGACGCGATCGTAACTCAAAGGTTTTGCATTAAACGTTTTGCATTAAAAAGACAAACGTATTTTTTTTTTACAAGAAGCAAGTGCAACGCGAAGTCACGTAGTACATATCAAGGTGTTTTAAAGGTTAAAAGTTTTTTTGAAATAAATAAAAAAAGAACTGTTTTTTTCTCGCGGTCGTTTTTTGTAACAAAAACCAAAATGAGCACGGAATTTAAAATAAATAAGTTGCAGGTGGCTAAGGACTGGACCCTGTGGAAATTGCAGGCAAGAGTTGTGCTTAGATCCCTGGAAGTGTACAAGGTGGTGGATGGGAGTGAAAAATGTCCCATATTGAAAATAGGTGCCGGCCAGGAAGAGATAAGTGCCTTTAATAAACTATTTGAAGCGTGGGAAAAGAAAGATGTGAAGGCGCAAAGCTTGATCCTTACCAGCGTTGGTACACAAGTGTCGCTTCATGTGGTTAGCTGTACTACGGCAAATGAAATGTGGTTAAAGCTGCATAGTGTATTTGAACAAAAGTCTGAGACAGGCATTCATTTCCTTCAACAGAAATTTTTTAGTTTTGAGAAGGCGCCTGAAGACGACATGGCGAATTTTATTTCCAAACTGGAAGAAATTGTGCAGCAGCTGGCAGATCTGGGCGAGATAATACCAGAATCTATGGTTATAACAAAAATTTTAATGGCTTTACCTCCAGAGTATGGCCATTTCCACAGTGCGTGGGAGTCAACTGGTGACGAAAGGAAAAACCTGACTGAATTGCGTAATCGTCTCATGATTGAAGAGAAGCGGATAACTACAATGTCACAAGGTGAAGCAGGTGCATTTCTTGCTAAAAATTCGAGCAAGTCGAAGCATAAAGGCAAGGCAAAAGTGTGGAAGTGCTATAAATGTGGCAGTCGCAGTCATTTAAAAAAGGACTGCCCTAACAAAAAGAAGTTCAACGAAAATTCAGAAGCATTGTGTTGCGATGCGTTGATTGGGGTTACCGACTCAGGCTCTTGGTTCTTGGACTCAGGTGCGACTGAGCATATGTCAAATCGTCGTGATTTTTTCAGCGAATATGAAGAATTTGCAGTTTCGCATCCAGTCAAAATCGGCAATGGTGAAATTCTACATGGAATTGGCGCTGGAAAAATAAATGTTGCGGTTTATGATGGAGCAAAATGGGTCGATAAACATCTATTGAATGTTATGTATGTTACAGCATTACAAATGAATTTGTTTTCACAAGGTCGCTGTTTGGACAAGGGCTATATGCTGGTATCAAATTCGTCAACGTGTGAGTTTCGTGATGATAAGCATATTGTAGCAATGGGCGTTCGACAAACATCTCTATATAAAATGCTAATTAAAGTCAAAAGGCCACAAAGTTCTGCGGCAGCTGCGGTGAGAGGAGAAACTTTAAAAGAATGGCATAAACGACTTGTACATCAAAGCATAACGCATGTAAAGCGTTTTCTACGTAGAAACGACGTGGATTTCCTGGACGATGCTGTTTTTCAGTGCGAAGCGTGCGTAATAGGCAAGCAACACCGGTTACCATTCAAAGGCCACAATCAAACAACAACAAAATGTGGTGAGTTACTTCATGCAGATGTATGCGGTCCAATGCAGGTCAACTCAATTGGCGGTTCACGCTATATCCTGCTTATAAAAGATGATTATTCGCATATGCGGTTTGTGTATTTCCTTAAGGCGAAATCTGAGGTAGCAACAAAAATTAAGCATTTTGTGGAACTTGTTTCAAATCAAACGGAGCATAAACTAATGGCTATACGTTCAGACAACGGTACTGAATTCGTTAATAGAGAGTTGCAAACATATTTTCTGGAAAAGGGGATAAAACATGAGCTGACCGTAAGTTACACCCCTGAGCAAAATGGTTCTGTGGAACGTGAAAATCGAACCATTATGGAGGCAACGCGTACGATGCTACATGCAAACAATTTGGATCTGAAACTGTGGGCGGAAGGTATAAACACAAGTGTTTATGTACTAAATCGCACAGGTACAAGTTCAATTATACATAAATCACCGTGTGAGCTGTGGTGTAAAAAGCAGCTTAAGTTTGAAGTATCAAAGAATTCGGTACAGTGGTTTATGCACATATACCAAAACAAAAGAGGCAAAAACTCGATCGTAAAGCCGAAAAGTGTCTCTTTGTGGGCTATAGTGAAAACACAAAGGGCTATAGGGTGTATAATTTGCAAAGCAAATCAATAAGCGTTGTCCGTGACTTGACCTTTGTTAAAACGGTGTTAAACAAAAACGAAAAAGAACAATGTTCCGTTAACTTACAAAAACAACTTCAAGAGCAAAACGAGGCTGAGAACAATGAAGTGGTCATTCGTTTAGAATGTGAAAACAAACAAATCAGTGAAGTGGATGTAGATGGACGAAGTGCGGAAAATGACGAGATCGAAAATTGTCATTGCAGTCAACATCAAATGATTTCGAAGACAGCTAAAGTACAACAACTGTTGGGGAAGATAACTGTGACAGTCACATTCGAAATTTTTGTGACATGACTGCATCAAACATTTTAGACGGTCGTCGGTTACGCTCCAGGTCATGTTCGAGTGCAAATATTGTGAGCAGCTGCGCATTTTTGGCATCCACGGAAGAACCTTGCACTTATGATCAGGCAATAAAATCAAACGAGCGTGATAAATGGCAAAAGGCGATGCAGGAGGAGTATAATTCGCTGGTCAAGAACAATACTTGGATATTAGTTGACCCACCACAAGGACAAAAGATTGTGGATAACCGTTAGGTGTATCTCATAAAACGAAAACCTGACAACACAGTGGACAGGTTTAAAGCCAGGTTAGTTGCACGAGGTTTTTCGCAAAGTTATGGCATCGATTATACAGAAACCTTCAGTCCTGTTGTAAAATTTGCGTCAGTTCGAGCGCTCTTGGCGGTAGCAGCTAAGCGAAAAATTTTTTTAAAGCAGTTTGATGTCGAAACTGCATTTTTGTATGGCGACTTGGAAGAAACAGTATATATGAAGCAGCCCATTGGTTTCAGTGATGGCACAGGTCGTATATGTAAGCTGGTGAAAAGTTTGTACGGTCTTAGACAAGCTCCACGCTGCTGGAACACAAAATTCAAAAAGTTCATCGTCGATTTCAACTTCAAGAAGAGTGAGGTAGATTCATGCGTTTTTATTCGCAAAAATGCCATTGAAACTACATACTTGGCAATTTTTGTGGATGATGGTCTACTAATTTCAACTGATGAAAACTATATTACATCTATTATTGATTATCTTGGAAAACATTTCTGCATGAAGGCCTTTGAAGCTAAATATTTTGTTGATCTCGAGATAAATCGACTGTCTGATGGCTCTCTACTTTTAAATCAGGCATCGTACACCGAAAAAATATTAAACGTTTTTGGTTTTGCTGATTCGCATCCAGTCTCAACACCTGCAGATTATCAACAAATTTTAGAAGTCGAAGGGGAAGAAGAAGCCAAAGTTAATTTTCCATATCGACAAGCGGTTGGTAGCCTGTTATATCTGGCCATTGGAATTAGGCCGGACATAAGTTTTGCTGTTGGCTATGTAAGCCGATTTATGGAGCATCCCTCAAAAACTCACGTTACAGCAATTAAGCGGATTTTGAGATACCTGAAGGGGACATCCGATTATGGTATACTTTTTACAAACAAACCTAACAATTTAAAATTCTACACTTACAGTGATTCCGATTATGCTGGCTGTATTAAAACAAGGAGGTCAACTACTGGTTTTTGTCTTATGATTGGGACAGGTATCGTCAGTTGGTGTTCTGTACGCCAATCTTCTGTGTCACATTCAACAGCAGAATCAGAATATATCGCGGCATCACAAGCATCAAGAGAATTAGTATGGCTACAACGATTACTTGCTGAGCTTGACGTCCAGTTGGCATCTGAGAAACCTACCTTATTTGTGGACAACGAGAGTGCCGTAAAATTAATCAAGAATCCGGTGCTACACAAAAGGACTAAGCATATACAGGTCAGATACCATTTTGTGAGAGAGAAATATGAAGAAAAAGCCTTTGACGTTAAAGGAATTTCAAGCGAAAATCAGTTAGCCGATATATTTACTAAAGCATTACCTAAAGTTAAATTTGAAAACCTTCGTTTTAAATTGAATGTAATTTAAAAAAAAACTAACTTTTTTCCTTGATGTTTGTAGACTTCTAAAATTTGAATTGTATTTTATTCAAATAATCTATTTGTAAATTGAATTAAATCTATTTAAATAATTTTTTATTTCTAACAAAAACGAGGGAGAATTGAAGTAATTTAATTATTGTTACAAATACATATGTAAGCAAAGCAAAGCAAAAAAGAGATTACCAAATAAAACAATATCAGTTACTGTCAAACACTCATCGAATACACACCGTTCTTCTCATTTCGCTTTTATTGGTTTCAACTGTATATGTAGAGTAAAAAATTTGTTTCCTTATCTATTTCTCTAAGGTCGTGGCTTGTGTAACTGGTCACTGGCTGTTCGGCAGACATGCTCTCAGGCTGGGAGTATTCTCTCATGATTACTGCATAAGTGGGATAAGGAGGAGGAGGAGACTGTGGAACATCTCTTCTGTAGTTGCCCCGCTCTGGGTAGAAGCAGAGCGGGCTCTTTGGGCAAATACGCTTTTAGCTCTCTTACAGAGGCGTCTAGCGCGAAGGTCAAACAAATCCTGCGCTTTATTAGGGCTTCGAAATGGTTCGACGAGTGAATCGGAGGTGCGTTGTTACGCGGTGGTATCACAATTGACCCATGGTGGTCTGAGTGAGCTGGTCCGTGTACCGGCTGCTACGTTAACCGAACCTAACCTAAGGAAGTTGATAACTGGTGCTGCAAGTTGACTTTTCTGAAGTGTTTTACAATTTTTTTGCACGCCTCTGCAAGTTCTGTCAGCTCAGCGGTTTCCAAGGTTTTCCAGTGCTCCAAGATGTTTGCAAACAAATGGCTGCTGCAGCTTAAATGAAAGTTATTCTCCAAAAAAACTTTGCGAGCTTTACGAAGCCAGAACCATTAATGGCTAAAAATGGTTGGCAATCCTCAGTAATTCATGCTACACAGGTGTCCATGGCGACCTTTTTGTCTTCTACCGTCCCACTTTTTATTGTCTTGGAGAATATTTGAGAAGATTGGAACATGTGTGGCAATATAAATAAACTTTCAAAATAACTCCATCCTCCTTAATTATTACAGATAAGATCTTAAGACTACTTTGCAAGTTCTCATTGTGAAGGTGCAGTGGATGGAGTAGGAGCTGTTATTAAAAGAAAAGTTTGGCAGATACCCTTATAAAAAAAAATTGTTTTACATAATGCTTTTTTTTAATGTGCTCGAGACCACATTAATGGTGTTCACTTAATATATATTTCTGCTGAGCAGATCGAAGAGTTTTCTCCATAGTAAATTCAGAAATGGAAGGAGGTGCCAAATATCCCTGGCTCCCATGAACTTATTGGATATCATGTGATGAAAATTTTAGAATCAAAATAGCTCGAACCGCATTTTCTTCGAAAAGAGTCATATGTTCACAAGAACATACTAATTCAAAATTTAAGATTTTTTTTCCAGTCAATAAAAACTTTTATTCAAAATAATATGAACAGTGTTTTAAGTTCATCATTAAGGAAAATGTCACGGAACGTATGTCATGTCACGTATCATACTATAGTTTATTTACAACAAAATGAAGAATGTTTTTCAACAACACAATTAAGAGAATAATTAACAATATTCCATATGATATTAAAATAAGTTACATTAAAACACTCGAGATCTTTTCGCATATTTTCATGTTATTATATATGCAGACGAATACATTTCTTTTTGCATGAATAGTAACTATTATTTTTATTTCTTCAGATGACGTGCTGGAAACATGACATTGTATATTTACGGCAAGCTTTCCATAGGGTGGCTAATATGTAATTATAGCTATACATGAACATAATCCCAAATGGTCATCTGCCAACAATGAGCGACGTTTCATTTTAATTGTGGTACAAAAAGTTGTTTCGTAGAGGTGAGTAGAACCGAAAAGGTTGTTGAATATTCTGCACATTTCCATAAACATGAATATTTTTCTTCAAAGAGTAAATTCCAATAATTATTTTGAGACGAATCTCTTGATTTCAAAAATATGTCGCATTCAAATTAAGTGTTTTATCAAAATATTTTGACAATCATGGCATATGACCATGTTCACGTTAGCCTCAGAGAGGAGACTCATTTTGATGTCTACAGGAAAAGAGGGAAGTGGGGCGGAGAAAAGTTACGTGAGCGAAATTTTTTTTTTTTGATAAAAATTTCTGGACTCATTTTGACATTTGGTTATTTGACGTTTGCTGATGTAAAATTTGCTGAGTTCACATTTGCTTGTGTAATATTTGTATCAACACCCAAAAATAAAGTTTATTTTTAAATAATGAATTGTAATCGAACACAAGCAATGGATCTCATATCGCTTTATGAGCAAAATCCATTGCTTTATAATGCGAAGTCTGAAGAATACGCCTTTTTTTGGAAGTCTCACTAACTTTTAATATCTGCAAAGCAGCATCGTTAGCATTATTTAATAACGTTAAAACACAAATACTTTCTTCCTCACTATCACTAATTTTTAAATGAATTATTAATTTTCTTCTGCTATAGATTTGTGTTGCTAAAAGGAAAATAAAATATTCTGACAATTTGCAAACGTAAAAATGATGCGGCGGTGTTCAGACAACATTTTAGTATGAACATGAGAGTGCGGTCTCATGTCAAAATGAGTCGTCTCTCTGGGGCTAATGTGAACATGGTCTATGTGCAAAATACATTTACAAGGTACTAATAATAGAATACCGCTCTCCAAATGTCGGTCTCTCACGATCTACAGAAGTGTCAAAATGAATAAACAGTATGGCTTTTTTTTGGGGCTTGCAGTTCTTTTCGTAATAAGTGAAAACTCAGCTGCCCTTAATTTTTGTTGGTTTTATTTTATTTATTATTATTTAAAAACAAAGAAGAAGAGGATCATAGTTGTTACTTTATTATTTTTATATGTACAGAAATTTAAATACAAAATGTACTTACTCGGTTTGAGTGCGGCAAACAACATTAATAACTGTATTACACAGTTCCTGAGTATTATTATAGCAAATAACACAACGATAATTCAGCATTTTTATACCCTTTACCTTTAAAAAAGGTAAATAGGGTATACTAATTTTGTGCTTTTGAGCGGGGTTCAAGATTTCAAGAAGGAGGCGTGGGAGGTATGGACATATATATACAAATATGATCAGAATCACTTTCTAAGTCCGTCTGTCCGTCTGTGGCCACTTTTTTTCTACACCGTTAGAGCTATCTTAATGAAATTTTGCAAAAGTGTAGCCAGATTGCTATATGGGCCGATTTGGACAAAGACCCCGCCTACCTCCCATATAAGGAACTTTTTTCACCTTTTTTAAAATGACTATAACTTCGGTCCAATTGACGGAATCGTGACATTTTTTGGCAGTTATGCAGATGTGGGTCCTAGTAAGCACTGTGCAAAAAGTGGGTTGTATATATTAACTGCCACGCCCACTATTAACAAATATTCATAGCTTGGGGCTCATCAGAGAAAAGACACGCCCACTTTTGATATAAGGAACTTTCGGGTCTAAAATTAAAATTAGCCTACCTATGCTCATACTGATTCCAGCGAAACAAAAACTTGCACAAATATATTTACAATAGTGTGTATGCAGAATATGGAGATCATAATACTACTGCCAGGCCCACAATTAGCCAAAAATCATTTCTAGGTTCCTACTAAAGATTTATCAACGAAATTTTACAGGAATATTGCGGGAAATAACAGTAAACACCATATAAAAAATGGGCGTGTTATTTTTACAGCCACGCCCACAATTGACATATTATTAAAACTTACGACATATACAATATTTTTAGATTAAATTATATATTAATACGTATATGGACCATACATAGCCAGTTATTTCTACAGCCACGCCCACTATTGACATATTATTAAAACTTACGACCTATACAATATTTTTCGACGAAATTTATATTAATACATATATGGACCCTACAAAGCCATATATAAGATTCGGGGTCGATCAGATAAAGGATACGCCTCCCTCCCATATAATGAACTTTGGGGACCCCACTTAAAGACAATTACCCTATCTATGCTTCTAGGGATGATATTAAAAGAAATTGGTAGATGTATACACTAGGACTGTATGCATTCCAAATATGAGGAGATTTTTACTATTGCCACGCCCACAATTAACCAAAAATCATTACTAGGTTCCTATTAAAGATTTATCAACGAAATTTTACACGAATGTTGCGGGTGCTAACATTAAACACCACACAAAAAATGGGCGAGTTATTTCTACAGCCACGCTCACTATTGACATATTATTAAAACTTACGACCTATACAATATTTTTGGACGAAATTTATATTAATACATATATGGACCCTTAAAAACCAAATATAAGATTCGGGGTCAATCAGAGGAATGATACGCTTCCCTCCCATATAATGAACTTTGGGGACCCCACTTAAAGACAATTACCCTATCTATGCGTCTAGGGATGATATATGAAAACAAATTGGTAGATGTATACACTAGGACTGTGCTAGCATGCATTCCAAATATGGGCAGTTTTTTACAATTGCCACGCCCACAATTAGCCAAAAATCATTACTAAGTTCCTATTATATATTTATCAACGAAATTTCACAGGAATGTTGCGGGAACTAACATTAAACAACACACAAAAAATGGGAGAGATATTTTTGCAGCCACGCCCACTATTGACATATTAATTTAACTTACGACCTGTACAATATTTTTGGACGAAATTTTATATTAGTACATACGAGTATATGGACTCTACAAAGCCATATATAAGATTCGGGGTCGATCAGAGGAAGGATACGCTTCCATCCCATATAATGGACTTTGGGGACCCCACTTAAACACAATTACCCTATATATGCGTCTAGTGATGATATATGAAAATAAATTGGTATATGTATACACTGGGTCTGTACTAGCATGCATTCCAAATATGGGCGTGTTATTTCTAAAGCCACTCCCACTATTGACATATTATTATAACTTTCGGCCTACACAATATTTTTTGACGAAATTTTATATTAGTACGTATATGGATCCTACAAAGCCATACACAAGAAATAGGGTGGCTATAATGAATTCAAGGTACCGTACCGCAAATTAGCGTAGATATGCTCCTAATGATGATTTATGAAGAAAACATCCCTATTGTTGACCTCGCACGCACAAGAAAAGGTAAAGGGTATTTCGTAGTCGGTCTAATCCGACTTTAGACTTCTGTACTCGTTCTTTTTATTATTGTTTAATTATTTATTTTTATGTGATTTTCTCTACACTTTGGTAGCCGCATATTTCCCTTTTTTAGTTTGTTCTCGAATACAACATTCGTTAAGAGAGAAGATTTGACACATTTGGGAACCGTTTTCTTCTCACTCTCTCAATTAATAGTATCTTGTAAATGTATTTTGCTCTATGTATGAGTACGTGTTGTTTTGACTTTTACCGCACACTCCTCAAAATTATTTGTCAAAGCTCATTTTATTTTTGCTTTCGTAAGTGGGATCATTTGCTGTTGCCACTAGCAGTGTCATTTTAAAACAAACAAAAATTTGAAAAAATAATAATGGATGAAAGGCTGGTTAAGGAAAAGTCTTTACTCAAGAAAATTTATTAGTTAGTTCTTATTATGGATATTTTTTTCTGAGGAAATGCAACTTATTCCAATATGTGCATACCCTGAGGATTTGCTACGCATCCACGCATATGTTCATTGCTTCACGGCCAAAGCACAATTGAGAAATTGCTTGTTATTTACTGCCGCATGCAAACATAAAATCAACAAAATAAAATATCCAAAATATTTGATTTTCATCAAAAAGCTACGAAAGCTGTACATGAGAGCCGATGATTCGCGACTCATGGCGAGCACACCTACACACATTTAGGATTGTCAACACATTTTTATATTTCACAGAGCACTTTAAGGATATTTCAAAAATAAAGGATATAATATTATTCATGTCATTCCACATTCAAAGATAGAAAAATTACAATCAAATTAATCAATCAATGTGGTCCAAATGTGTTTTAGAATGAAATCCTTATTTTAGTTAAGTTTTTGATCTCTTTAATTTTTCTATGTTAATTTCGTTTCCAGTTGTGGTAAAACTTCCTTGTCCTTTTTCGATTTTAATCTTAACTATTCGTTTGAACGAGTTGTAGACAACTTTTATGACGAATGTTCAGGCGAGGCGAAGAGCGAGCTTTCGCATACAAAAGTTGGACTACTGAGAGGCTTGAAGTGTGAATGAGTGGACGTATTTGAATGGATTGAGGGTGGTCAATGCTCGAATGTAAAAAAATGGTATTTCTAGACCCTCGTAGCTTGGCCGTTGCTAAGATAGGTGCTAGTAGGTTGAACAAAGACGGAAGGTAAGCGTTGGGAATGGGAAGCATAGGGTGGATAGGAAGCTAGATAAAGATAGCTGGAGACGATGTACCGGAGGATAATTGAACAGGAAGGTTAAGTATTAAATTATATAAATATAGGAATTGATTAGTAAAATTGGCTGTGCAGCGTGAAGTCCGTTTGTTCATTATGTGTTGCTTGGATAAGTTCAGTTGGTAGAAATATTTGTATTTATTATTTTAAATTATTAACTAAATTTAAGAAATTTAAATATAAGAAATAATGGAGTAAGGACTGGGTTGGAGGGGGAAGGAGAGGCGAGAGGTGATTCGGTTTAAAAAAAACACAAATTATGGAGTAAAAAAGAAAAAAAAGATTTGGGATTTAGTTTATTGTAAGAAAATTTCATGTTTGCCCCTCGATCTGGCATGGAGGGTTGGGAAACCCTCTCTAAATATATAGATATATATTACAATGAGCTAACCAGGGAGTCCGTGCCAGATTCGATAACAAAGTGGACATAAACAGAATGGCGCCCAATCGAAATCTATTGAATTATAAAATTGCTGAAGGAATAGTTACTAGGATTGGCAAGTTAAAATTTTTCGTAGCAGTTGCTATTTTGTTTTTTTGTGTTGTGATTTTCCGTTGTATGGCTCATTGCGGGTTAGGGCATGTGTAGCCAAGCTCTAATAGCGCGGTGAGTAAGGGCAGGGGTAAGTTCTACTGTAGGCAGTGCTTCTGAGTGATTAGTGTTAAATATGGCTTGGATGAGAAACGAAATATCCAATAGCATCGTCAGGAGAGGTCATAGAGAGGTGCAAGGTTTGCATAAGTGGGAACAGATGCTGATAGTTGCGAACGTTTTTCTGTGCAGAGCAATTAGTAGGAGTGGTAGCAATGCCCCACTAATTGCATTTGCCGATTATAGTACAGGGGAGGGAAAAGCAATCACCGGACAATCGGCAAATTATTGGTGGCTTGTGATCTGATTCAGACAGAATAGGATCATTCCAATGATGCTGAAGCTTACACAGGAATGGGTAATACCTTGGCTGGAGGACATTTGTAAATTCTACCTTGCACTCAACTACGTTCTGTCCAGGTGGAGATGAGCAAAGGTCGTGTTTATTCCAAAGGCAGGAAAAATAGGTCACGAATCGGTCGGGGATTTTCGGCCAATAAGCCTGACTTCGTTTGTTCTGAACACCTTCGAAATACTACTTGATCTCCATATAATGATGGAAGTAGAGCATAATGTTTCCAATGCCCAACACGCTTACCTAAAAGGGAAATCGACAGAGATAACCTTTCATGAGGTAGTGGAAATTTAATGCAATGCCCAAAACAAGGGTGGTAATGCGGAGCTTGGTAGCAGATGCTAAATAAATATGAGAAAAGAAGTACACCACAGGGAAGGGTACTATCTCCCCTATTGTGGTTATGTGCCGTAGATGCCGTCCTCAACGAAATAAACAAGGGAGTAAGTGCAGTGGTGGCGTATGCGGATGACGTGGGACGTGCCGAGATTAATTGCATGGTGCACGGGACTTTTAAATAAAACTGCTCTGTCTCTATCGTCAAGTGCCAGGTACCTTGGTGTAATGGTCTCGAAACTGAGGTGAAAATTTAACACGGAGCAATGGATAGACAAAGCAGGGTTTACACTTTACTCATGTAAAAAGATGATCAGTAGGAAGTGGGGTCTTCGACCAGAGTTAATGCTATGGATGTACAAAATGGTTGTGCGTCCAATTGTCTTACGGAGATTTGGTCAGCTAAAAAGCCCTCTGAAGGGAATACAACATCACCAAATTAATAAGAATACCGAGAAAAACTGGATCAATTATATCTTGCCCTACGCAGGCCCAAAATACATCTGCTCCGAATTGATTTATTTATCAAGTATATAGCACCCTAAGCTCTCCTATTAACTTATAAATACAATAGCAAGTCTACACTAAGTAAAAGAAAAAAAATAAATCTAAATAAATAATCTAAAATATATTTATGATAAATTAAGGTTCTTGCATGTTCTTTTGTTTTCCTTTAAGTATACTGATTTGATCGGTGCATATAGATAGGTATACGAGGTGTGATCAAAAGATAACCGTTATTTTCATCTTTTCGTGAGTTACGTATGTTCGATGTTCGCATTTTTTTCTGTTATGTTGGTACACATATCTGTTATATATGTTGGCAATACCAACCATTGTGGATTGTCAGTTTGTTTTTGACAGATAAAAAGGTTAGTCGTGTTTTGGTGTGCTCTTCGGTTTTTTACTATTCGAAAAAATGGATCAAAAAAACTGTATTCAGTTTTGTGTAAAAAATGAAATTAAATGCGCAAGGACATTTGAAATGTTGACTGTGGCCTTTGGCGAGTCTACTATGAGCAGAACACAAGTTCAATTGTGGTATAACCGAGAAGATGTCAATGACGATGCTCGTCCTGGTCGCCCGAGCACGTCAACAACCGATGAAAACATTGACGCAGTGAAGAAAATGATTTTGGATAATCGTCGAATCACTATCAGAGAGGTTGCTGATGATGTTGGCATATCGTTGGGCTCATGCCAAGCAATTTTTACGGATGTTTTAGGCATGAAACGTGCGGCAGCGAAGGTGGTTCCAAAATTGCTAAATTCTGAGCAAAAACAACGTCGCATGGACATCGTTCAGGAGCTGTTTTGGCTAAAAACAAAACCGTTATCATCCTTCAATCACCGTATTCACCGGACTTGGCCCCCACTGACTATTTCCTCTTTCCAAAACTGAAGACACCGATGAAAGGAAAGCGTTTTGCTACGATTGAGGAGATAAAAGAAAAATCGAAACAGGAGCTGTAGGCGATACCAAAAAAGCGTTGCAGAAGTGTTTCGAGGATTGAAAAAAACGCTGGCATAAGTGTATTATATCTGAGGGGAATTACTTTAAAGGGGACAAGATAGTTGTTGATGAATAAATAAATACTTTATTTTTTGATCACACAATAACGGTTCTTTTTTGATGACACCTCGTATGTAGAGTAAACAATTTTTTTTTCTTGTATATAAAATTTTTATTTTGTTTGTAAGTGAAGAGTAACTATTTGAAATAAAGAAAAATAGCGCGTATAAGTGATGCACCTGAGAAGATGCACAGGAAAAGAAGGAGTATTGAATTTGACAAATAAAGACATTTGGAAGTGAGTAAAGAGAAAATGCAACTAGAACACTCACCCAGGAAAGAAGATGAGGAGGATCAAAGGGCAAGTAGTGCATGAGGCATGATGGGGGCTGTTCCAAAAAGAGGTGGTTCCAGGAGACTGGTTCAGGAGGCCCACCAAGTAAAAGAATAGGAGTAGCGCGGTACCAATTACAGAGGGCGAGGTGGAGATATTGACGATAATCGAGAGTCATAATAGGGCGGCGTTGAATCTCGATTCTGAAAATATTATGGAAATGGTGAGGAATACCAACTAGAATTGCGAAAAAGCATAATCGATATGTTGAGACCAAGGTTACCGCAATCGGAGCTACTCATGGGATCCTCAGGAAGACGTGGTGAGCAGCGAATACTTAGTGGGGTGGCCCAAAAGAAGCGTAAGCATGCCCCAAGCACCAATGTAAAAAAGGCTACTTGTTTGACTCTCGTAGCTCGGCTGTTGCTAAGCTAGGTGCTAGTGGCGTGAACTAAGACTGAAGTCATAGGTTGGACCGGAAGCTAAAAAAAGGAAGATGGAGACGATGTAACATTGTACAGTTGAACAGGAAGGTTAAGTATTAAATAATGGAAGGATAGGAATTGATTAGTAAAATTAGCTGTGAAGCGTTAAGTCCGCTTTTTTGAATTCGAAAAATTTGCTGTGAAGCGTGAAGTCCGTTTTTTTTATTTAAGATAAAATTTGCTGTGAAGCATGAATAAAATTGGCTGTGAAGAGTGAACGTGAATTTGTGTGCGTAGAATTTTGCTGTGAAGCAGGAGTTGCTGAAATCAGCCATCAACCTCCAAGTTGTGAAAAGAAAACTGAACGCAGCATCCGGAGAACGGGATATCCAGCGCCGGGTCATCCGGGAATAAGTCCTTCATATAACCCACCCATTCCGAGCAGATAAGTCGATATTTTTTTTTGTCGTATATTTGTATATTTATTTGAATAATTATAATAAATTTAATATATTTACATTTATTTTTTGATACAAGTTTCATAAATTTATAGTGTTAGTTTTATTAAATTATTTAGATTTCATATATATATATATATATATATATATATCTATACCTATATCTATATCTATATATATATATATATATATATATATATATATATATATATATATATATATATATATATACACGGAGCAATGGATAGACAAAGCAGGGTTTACACTTTACTCATGTAAAAAGATGATCAGTAGGAAGTGGGGTCTTCGACCAGAGTTAATGCTATGGATGTACAAAATGGTTGTGCGTCCAATTGTCTTACGGAGATTTGGTCAGCTAAAAAGCCCTCTGAAGGGAATACAACATCACCAAATTAATAAGAATACCGAGAAAAACTGGATCAATTATATCTTGCCCTACGCAGGCCCAAAATACATCTGCTCCGAATTGATTTATTTATCAAGTATATAGCACCCTAAGCTCTCCTATTAACTTATAAATACAATAGCAAGTCTACACTAAGTAAAAGAAAAAAAATAAATCTAAATAAATAATCTAAAATATATTTATGATAAATTAAGGTTCTTGCATGTTCTTTTGTTTTCCTTTAAGTATACTGATTTGATCGGTGCATATAGATAGGTATACGAGGTGTGATCAAAAGATAACCGTTATTTTCATCTTTTCGTGAGTTACGTATGTTCGATGTTCGCATTTTTTTCTGTTATGTTGGTACACATATCTGTTATATATGTTGGCAATACCAACCATTGTGGATTGTCAGTTTGTTTTTGACAGATAAAAAGGTTAGTCGTGTTTTGGTGTGCTCTTCGGTTTTTTACTATTCGAAAAAATGGATCAAAAAAACTGTATTCAGTTTTGTGTAAAAAATGAAATTAAATGCGCAAGGACATTTGAAATGTTGACTGTGGCCTTTGGCGAGTCTACTATGAGCAGAACACAAGTTCAATTGTGGTATAACCGAGAAGATGTCAATGACGATGCTCGTCCTGGTCGCCCGAGCACGTCAACAACCGATGAAAACATTGACGCAGTGAAGAAAATGATTTTGGATAATCGTCGAATCACTATCAGAGAGGTTGCTGATGATGTTGGCATATCGTTGGGCTCATGCCAAGCAATTTTTACGGATGTTTTAGGCATGAAACGTGCGGCAGCGAAGGTGGTTCCAAAATTGCTAAATTCTGAGCAAAAACAACGTCGCATGGACATCGTTCAGGAGCTGTTTTGGCTAAAAACAAAACCGTTATCATCCTTCAATCACCGTATTCACCGGACTTGGCCCCCACTGACTATTTCCTCTTTCCAAAACTGAAGACACCGATGAAAGGAAAGCGTTTTGCTACGATTGAGGAGATAAAAGAAAAATCGAAACAGGAGCTGTAGGCGATACCAAAAAAGCGTTGCAGAAGTGTTTCGAGGATTGAAAAAAACGCTGGCATAAGTGTATTATATCTGAGGGGAATTACTTTAAAGGGGACAAGATAGTTGTTGATGAATAAATAAATACTTTATTTTTTGATCACACAATAACGGTTCTTTTTTGATGACACCTCGTATGTAGAGTAAACAATTTTTTTTTCTTGTATATAAAATTTTTATTTTGTTTGTAAGTGAAGAGTAACTATTTGAAATAAAGAAAAATAGCGCGTATAAGTGATGCACCTGAGAAGATGCACAGGAAAAGAAGGAGTATTGAATTTGACAAATAAAGACATTTGGAAGTGAGTAAAGAGAAAATGCAACTAGAACACTCACCCAGGAAAGAAGATGAGGAGGATCAAAGGGCAAGTAGTGCATGAGGCATGATGGGGGCTGTTCCAAAAAGAGGTGGTTCAAGGAGACTGGTTCAGGAGGCCCACCAAGTAAAAGAATAGGAGTAGCGCGGTACCAATTACAGAGGGCGAGGTGGAGATATTGACGATAATCGAGAGTCATAATAGGGCGGCGTTGAATCTCGATTCTGAAAATATTATGGAAATGGTGAGGAATACCAACTAGAATTGCGAAAAAGCATAATCGATATGTTGAGACCAAGGTTACCGCAATCGGAGCTACTCATGGGATCCTCAGGAAGACGTGGTGAGCAGCGAATACTTAGTGGGGTGGCCCAAAAGAAGCGTAAGCATGCCCCAAGCACCAATGTAAAAAAGGCTACTTGTTTGACTCTCGTAGCTCGGCTGTTGCTAAGCTAGGTGCTAGTGGCGTGAACTAAGACTGAAGTCATAGGTTGGACCGGAAGCTAAAAAAAGGAAGATGGAGACGATGTAACATTGTACAGTTGAACAGGAAGGTTAAGTATTAAATAATGGAAGGATAGGAATTGATTAGTAAAATTAGCTGTGAAGCGTTAAGTCCGCTTTTTTGAATTCGAAAAATTTGCTGTGAAGCGTGAAGTCCGTTTTTTTTATTTAAGATAAAATTTGCTGTGAAGCATGAATAAAATTGGCTGTGAAGAGTGAACGTGAATTTGTGTGCGTAGAATTTTGCTGTGAAGCAGGAGTTGCTGAAATCAGCCATCAACCTCCAAGTTGTGAAAAGAAAACTGAACGCAGCATCCGGAGAACGGGATATCCAGCGCCGGGTCATCCGGGAATAAGTCCTTCATATAACCCACCCATTCCGAGCAGATAAGTCGATATTTTTTTTTGTCGTATATTTGTATATTTATTTGAATAATTATAATAAATTTAATATATTTACATTTATTTTTTGATACAAGTTTCATAAATTTATAGTGTTAGTTTTATTAAATTATTTAGATTTCATATATATATATATATATATATATATATCTATACCTATATCTATATCTATATATATATATATATATATATATATATATATATATATATATATATATATATATATATATATATATATATATATATATATATATATATATATAAGAAATCTAATCAATTTAATAATGTTGAAATATCATTTACATATGCATTCTAAAGATATGGCAACATCATCAATCATATGTTTATGTTTTGACGTTTCTATATCATTACCATCAAACTGTCATATTTTTGTAATGTCAATTTTATTTCTTTTTACATCGTCCCTTCCGTTTTTGTAAAGCTCAAGAGATAAGACATTCTTTGCCAATAAAGCTATATTTATTTAATATTATCTAACACATCAAAAGTATTTTTCTATAAATAAAACTAACACTATAAATTTATGAAACTTATATAAAAAAAAAAATGTAAATATATTAAATTTATTATAATTATTCAAATAAATATACAAATATACGACAAAAAAATCCCACAATACCGATAATATTAATCCCACTTGAATATAATACATCAAAACACTACTAAAATTAATAGAAAATGAATACTTTTAATTAATTCATTGAAAGATTAAAATGCAATAAATAACCAATACTAAAATGGAAATGAATAAAAAACGAATACTTTTAATTAACTTCATCATCATCATAATTGGCGTACAACCATTTCTGATCATTGCCGCGTTATCAGCCTTCGCCAGTCGTCTCTGCTTCGCGCACGCTGGCGCCAATTGCAACCACCAAGTGCAGCCAGGTCCTCTTGAACTTGGTCCTTCCAACGTAGTGGTGGTCTCCCCCTCCTGCGTCCGCCACCCGGCGGCATCGATTCAAATACTTTTTTCGCCGAAGCACTTTCATCCATTCGCACAACATGTCCCAGCCAGCGCAGCCGCTGTGTAATGCGCTGAACTATATCAATGTCGGCGTACAGCTCATACAGCTCGTTGTTCCATCTGATCCGATACTCTCCGCAGACGCATAGGACCATAGATCCTTCGAAGAATTTTTCTCTGGAACGCCCCCAAAGCTCGCTCATCGTTGTTTGTCAGCGTCCAGGTTTCGGCACCATAAAGCAGGACGGGAAGGATGAGGGCTTTGTAGAGCGTAATTTTTGTTCGTCGAGAGAGGGCTCTGCTTCTCAATTGAATACTAAGCCCAAAGTAACACCTGTTGGCAAGAGTGATTCTTCGCTTGATCTCCTTGCTGACATCGTTCGTGGTGTTGATGCTGGTTCCCAGATAAACGAAATCCTTCACAACTTCAAAGTTGTAGTCGCCAACAGTGACGTGGTGTCCAAGACGCTGAGACTCTTTGTGTGTTGACTCCAAGTACTTCGTTTTGTCCTCGTTCACCGCTAAACCCACTCGCCTCGCTTCTCTCTCCAAGCCGGAAAATGCAGCACTCACGGCGCGGCTGTTATGGCCAATGATGTCAATATCATCAGCATACGCCAGTAACATGACACTCTTGTGGAAGATAGTGCCTGTGCGATTTAGAACTGCTGCACGTACGATTTTTTCCAACATTAGATTGAAGAAAACACACGATAAGGAGTCACCTTGTCTGAATCCTCGCTCAGTAACAAACGGCTCGGACAAGTCACTACCGATTTTAACTGAGCCAGTGGTGGTGCTTAGCGTCATTTTGCACAGCCAAATTAGCTTAGCAGAGACGCCAAATTCAGACATAGCGGCGTACAGTTGACTCCTTACGGTGCTGTCGAATGCGGCTTTGAAATCGACGAAAAGGTGGTGTATGTCAATCTGTTTCTCTAGGGTTTTCTCCAGGATTTGGCGTAGTGTGAACATTTGGTCAATGGTGCCTTTACCAGGTCTGAAGCCACACTGATAAGGCCCAATCAGTTCATTGGCGATGGGCTTCAGACTTTCACAGAGTACGCTCGACAGGACCTTATATGCGATGTTCAGAAGGCTGATCCCGCGGTAGTTGGCACAGATTGCCGGATCACCCTTCTTGTGGATTGGGCAGAGCACACTTAAGTTCCAGTTGCTAGGCATGCATTCCTCCAACCATATTTTGCAGATGAGCTGATGCATGCGTTTCGTGAGCTCATCGCCGCCAGCCTTGAATAGCTCCGCTGGTATACCATCAGCTCCGGCGGCTTTGTTGTTTTTGAGCCGCCTAATAACTAGCAAGACCTCGTCATAGTCGGGGGGCGCTACTTCATGTTCGTCGTCAGCAACTGTGGGGTCGGGTTCATCTTCATTGCTATCATTAGCGCTGTCGCCATTCAGCAGCTTCGAGAAGTGTTCCCTCCATAACGTGAGTACGCTCTGGACATCCGTCACTAAATTCCCGTTTTCGTCTTTGCAGGAATTGGAATTGGTTCCGGTCTTAAAACCTTCCGTGTGGCGCCTCACACGTTCGTAGAATTTTCGAGCCATATTCCTTCTGCCAAACATCTCGATTTCCTGGCATTCTCTCTTTTCGGCTTCTCGTTTCTTGCGCCTAAAAAGACGCTTCTCTTCCCTTCTCATCTCTCGATATCGCTCCTTAGCAGCTCGCGTTGCAGCCGATCGCAGGATGAGTTGGTATGCTGCGTCTTTCTCTGCAGCTGCGTTGCGACACTCTTCGTCATACTAGCTGTTTTTCTTCGGGCGGTGATAGCCAATCACGTGCGCATGGAGTGGGATATAAGCGACCACTGCGCGCAAATATCGAGATCAGGGGGAGAATCCGTCAGCATATTCGAGAGCCGAGAAGCAAATGCGGTAGCTGTCTGTAGCGATTGTAGCTTTCCGACGTCAAGATTCCTCTGCGAATTAAAGCGAACGTTTTTTGCCGCACTGAGGCGAGTGCGAACCTTAGCTACAACAAGGTAGTGGTCCGAGTCAATGTTGGCACCTCGAATTGTACGTACGTCTAACACGCTGGCTGCATGCCTGCCGTCGATCAAAACATGATCAATTTGGTTCCTGGTTTTATGATCAGGGGACAGCCAGGTGGCTTTATGAATTTCGGGATGCTGGAATCTAGTACTACTAACTACCATGTTCCGTGCTGCGACGAAGTCGATCAGCCTCAAACCATTTTCTGATGACTGCTCTTGGAGGCTGAACTTAAGGACGGTTGGTTCAAAAATGCCTTCTTCGCCCACCTTGGCGTTGAAGTCACCTAGCACAATTTTTACATCGTGGCGGGGGCATCGATCGAAGGTTTTTTCTAGTTGATCGTAGAAGGCATCCTTGGTGTTTTCGTCTTTCTCATCCGTCGGAGCATGTGCACAGATTAGGCTGATGTTAAAGTATTTTGCTTTAATGCGGAGTGTGGCAAGCCTGTCGTCGACTGGGCTAAATCCCAGGACTTCATCTCGCAGTCGTTTGCTTACCACAAAACCTACACCGAGTCTGCGCTTCGTCACATGGCAGCTGTAGTAGATGTCACATGTAGCTTTTTTTGAGCGTCCATGTCCCGTCCATCGCATTTCCTGGAGTGCGGTGACATCAGCTTTATATTTTTCGCGGACGTCAACCAGCTGGATAGAGGCTCCTTCCCTATTAAGGGTCCGGACATTCCAGGTGCATATCCTTAAATCGTGTTCCTTATAACGTTTGCGGGGGTTGTCGTCAACAGTTGTGGGGTATTTCATCCGAGGCTTCAATCTTATATTCACTGGATTATTTGTTTTTTATGTGGCGGGTTCCAAGCCCAGCGCACAACCCTAAGCTAGGGATTTTTTGTTTGGTAGTGGTAACCCACTTCGGGGGTATGGGCGCTGCCGTTGGTACTTATAGTACTTCTCCGCCACCGTTCCTACATGCGAGACCCCACCTGGCCTCGCACACTTTGATGAATCCTTAAACCGAATATGTCAGAGTGGCCTCACCAAAGCTCCCTCTCTCGTTGGCCCTGACGAAGGATCCCACATGGGTTGGTTACCACATCTTCACCTAGGTTGCTCAGGTTACCAGGGTGCACCACGTGGAGGTGAGAGTAGGAAGATTTAAGAGATATGAGCCGTTAGTAGCAGGAAACCCTAAAGTGAACCTGTCCCCCTTGGCAACTTAATTAACTTAATTAACTCACTGATAGATTAAAATGCAATAAATAAACGAATTTGATTAATTAAAAACTACCTATAATTTTAGGGGTTGAACCGAAGGGCAGTGTTCGTTACATATAATGACGTTAAGGAAAGACAGATCAATTGCAATGAAAATATATTGATATGTCAAAGAAAATATTTTAGTCAAGAAGTGTTTCAAATTGCATGAACGGATACGGCATCTTAAATCGAAAATTCACACTTGAATCGGATTGAATTAATAATCACGACAGCGCTAAAATATTTACTAATACAGATCGACTAGGTTTGATGGCATACGAGGTTACTACGTTGCAGTAATAAATTTAATATTTCATACTAAAGTATATTAGCTGTGTTTCTTTCAACGCGAGTCTGAATAAAACGGCCGCTTATCCATGCAAATGGACCGCTTAGTTAGGACAAGGTGCTTGTATGCGCTTAAAGTTTAGCACTTCAAACAGAAGTGCTGCCAAAACCATTTTGTTGTCTATTGTGAACGAGAAACAGAGTAAACCAAGAATTAACCGCTGTAATTATATAAAAAGCTGTCATATAAAATGGAGAACAAAGAAAATAGGTTTGTAAATAATTTAATAGCTTTTAATTTAAATTAAAAATGAAAGTGAAACTAACTTATAAATATTTTGATTGATTGAAATAAATTGAAATTGTTGTTTTTTTTTGTCCAATAGCAAACGGAAGCGATGGAGTAAAGAGGAGACATTGGGGCTGCTGAGATGCTACCAGGCGCGTAAGGAGGAATTTGAATTTTTAAATTTTATGTTATTAATTTTAAGTAACTGAAAATGTACCTGTTTATTGCTTATATTATAGTGAAATATTTTTCTCATTCAAGAAATTTTTCAATAAATTAAGAAAGCCATTTTTTAAATAATGTTTACATTTATTTAATGCCAAATATAGGTTAATTTTGTTTTCTAAGAAAGCATATCTTACTATTCGAACATATGGCTAAGAAATTTAATAAAATTCAAATGAAAACAAAAATTAGTTTTAATTTTAAACCTTTTACATTCATACATACATATTAAATATTCCACAGTTTTACGCTGCTGCCTCATATGGGATCTGAAGTCCGCATCACCATATGATTGTATAGTTGCCACATGCATTTAGTATGCTCCTCTTGGTCTATGCCAGATCCTTCAGAGAGATTGAGCTGGAACTGGAACTCTGCGCATACACCATGTCTAGCAATTCTTTTATTTCCAATTGCTCTTTGAGTCGACGCAAATTCTGTTGTCCTCCAATAAAATAGTTGTAACCTAAATAATCACATATATAAAATATTATCTTGTATTAATTAAAAGGTATTTAAAGTTAAATTACCAATGCTTCCTCCGAATTTGCCATTTTCTATTTTTCCTGTTCTTTAAAATTTGTTTACAAATGTGTATGTATAAGCATTTTAATTGTCAAAACCAGTGCTGCCAAATGCTAAAATGTTAAGCGACGGGTAGCGTTTTGGCGTTTTATTTACACTCGCGTTGAAAGAAACACAGCTAATAACATTTAAAAAATATATATGTTAATAATAGTTTTTTTGTAGATCAATTAAGAAATACCTTTTTAGTGTTGATCATCTGAGAACCCGAATAACTGTCACATTTCTTATATACTTTAATAAACGTGGTTAAACTTAAATCTATGCAAAATTTTATTTTGCGACTATAACAAAGGGTAACGCCCTCCAATTATCTAACAAAGCTTAAGGGCCCAGCCAGATCTAAGACGCGAAGTAGAAGTAAAGTAGCACAAGGTCAGGAAACACGTCAGACAACGTTTTTGAGGATAACACTCAGCAATACGAATATATAAAAACTGCACAGGAGCCACCCACCACGTGAACATAGAATAAATGAGATTTTAGATATGGCAAGTGGGCTGTACGCTATTGAAGAGCAAAACTACGACGCATATGTGCTCAAATGCGCGGTGTGCTTATTCATTCCGATCAGTGGAAGGTTGTGTTTGGCAAGTGGGTACGGTGAAATCAAAATACCAGAGATTGGGATATGTTAGATTAAAAAGCGTTTGCAACAATGGTGTTGTCTTTCAAACCAACGCACTTTCATCACATTAAAAATTGCAGAAATTTGATGGAAGCGTGGCAAAAATACAAACCAAAGGTCTTGCTAGAAAAGTTACCCTTTATAAATATTTGTTTTGTAATATCCCACAATTTTTAAACTTATTTAGAGGCATTGTTGAAAAGCTAGTAGAAGTTGAAATTGAAATGAACATCCAGATTTTGGTTATTTTACTTTTCTCGAGTTTGCCGAATCATTTGAAAGCTACATGATTGTGATGGAGAGGAGAAAAGAGCTGCCGGAGTACAGTGTATTGAAAGTAAAATTTCTAGAAGAAAATTAGCGTAGAAATAATCGAAACAACAAGGACACTCAGAAGGCATTCTCACAGTAAAACAACAACACCAATTAATATGCATGGCAACAAAATGACAAAAATAAAAATTCCAACGAGATGAATAGTGGAAATCAAAAATCGAAAAAAAATATTAAATGCTATAATTCTCATAAACTTACTATCGATACCGTATATCATCAAAAGTGATTAGTAACATAGCTCGAAACGAAATATGGTACGGACCAAAACCTAATGTACAATATCTTAAAATATTTGGGTGTTTGTCAATTGCACTAGATGAAGCTGAAAATTGGAAATTTCGAGCAAGACTGAAAAAATAAATAATGCGCGGCTACTCTCAAGAATAAAAAGCATATCACCTATACGATATCGAAGCGAAAAAGGTGATTATCAGAAGTGATGTTAAATTCGAAGAAAACAAGCTTATGGGAAAAAATGAGTTGAATACAAAAATTTTGGTGCTTCCTGAATCGTACGAAAAGTTATTTTTTTGTAGCGATAAAATTACTAACTAACACTAAAAAATCTATCCTTTGTAAGTTTAATGTAAAATATTGAAAGTTTTAAGCCCAGATTAGTGCCGAAAGGGTGCAGCAAAAACTAGGGCATAAATTATAAAGAAGTATTCTCGCCGATATGCAACAATTAGAATTCTGTTTGCATTGGCACCTGCAAATAAAATACATCTTCACCAGCTGGATATTACAACAGCCTACATAGCAACCTAAGCGTAGAGTGTTATAAGCAAGAACCTGACGTATTTATAGATTAAAAATATATACATCAGGTTTTGCAGCTATTTAAAGCGATTTAGGGGCTAAATCAGTCTAGATGTGAAACAAATTTCACCTTTGATTTAGTTCTCAGCTTATAAAAACAGCAGTGTCGATACATTTGAAATATAGAAGGCAAGTTATGCCAACGCGACGGACTCACCAAACAAATCGTAGCCCACGATGCGTAAAATGTATAGGAAGCCACCTTAAATCGTTGCACAAGGTATTCTATCTGTGCTCTGCTATGGCAATCATCCCGCCAATTATAAAGGCTGTACTCTCTAAAAGGAACTGCATCCAAAGTAGTTCCCAGCACTTAGAAACGGAAGTGAGCGGTATTAACTTGGAATCGCCACAAAGATGTGCCCCATGAACAACATCATCGAATGCAAATATAATACGAAACAATAATGCATCAGAAGCCAATGTATATCAAACTGTTCCGGTTAACAGCCCAATTATTCAAATCATCGGGGCAAAAAATATGAAAATACTGATAGGGGCAAAAAATATGAAAATACCGAGACTGGTCGTCCGTGTGACTATTTTAGCCTCCCGCTTTTTATGTACATATCTCTGATACTCGTCAAAGACAGATTGTGTGACAAGCAGTGCGACAGAAACAAAGGGCAACAATATCTCGTCTTGTTGGTTATATTATCTGCTATGTCCCTTTCGTAATCGAATCTGGCTAAGCTCATTGCAATATTTATCTTTACATTTTTAGGGGGGGTTCCTAAACCGCCATGCCAGATCGTCAGCAAACATGAAATTTTTTACAATTGCTCAAACTTTTTTTCTTTTTTACTCAATAATTTCTTTAACCTACGATGATACTCACCTTCCTGAGGCATTTTTTTTTTTAACCAAATCACCTCTCGCCTCATCCTTTCCCTCCAACCAACTCCTTACTCCTTCATGTCTTATATTTAAATTTCTTAAATTTAGTTAATAATTTAAAATAATAAATACAAATATTTCAACGAACTGAACTTATCCTAGCAACATATAATTATGAAAAGGTTTACGACATCTACTGAGCTGGGCTTCTGCGAGCACCATCTAGGCCATAATGTTCCCCGTTTTCTCCAAATAGTCTCTCTCTCGTAATTGCCGGAGCTCCCCAACCAGGCCGGCTTAGTCTAGAACCAAATTCACTCTATCACCGAAATCACGCTTACGATACCCGTCGACACCGTAGTACAAATCTCACATTTAATTATTTAAATTAATTTAACATAGGACATACATACATATATATATATATATATATATATATATATATATATATATATATATATATATATATATATATATATATATATATATATATATATATATATATATATATATATATATATATATATATATATATATATATATATATATATATATATATATATATATATATATATATATATATATATATATATATATATATATATATATATATATATATATATATATATATATATATATATATATATCAGAAAATTTAAAAATTCCAAAAATTATTTTTTCCATACAAAAATTTTTTTCTTTCAAATTTTTTTTTCCAATTGTTTCTTGCAATCTATCGACCTCAAAACAGTCGGAAAATTCGAAAATTAGAAAAACCTAATCTCCCTTTTTGTTCTCATTTTTTTTCTATCTGCGTGGTGTTGGACGCGCACATTTAGTTTCATATTGGTGTTGTAAGCACTGACTGATACTCCAATAACTCAACAGATGGAGCTGTAGACGCTTATTTATTTTGACAGCTGCGTATATTGTTTGTTCTTTCTGATTTGTTTATTCGAACAGTGCGGACACGGTCAATTGACTTTCTGACATTTTTCCAAATTTTAATTGATTTCTCGATTTAAATTCATTACATTAAATTGTTAAATTGTTTACATTCACGAAATATTTGATTTTAAATCTGTGGATGATCAGTTTTTGAGTGAAATTATTGACATTTCAAACAAAAAAAGTGAGTTCATTATTTTCGTTTGTTGGTGAATACCTAACCTCATTTCCATTGGAATTTATTTGTGTTATTTCTTCAGCTGATTTGTAAATTATTTGAATCGTTCAATTTTGGTCATTTGCTTTCTTTATTTCGGCTATTCAAAAGGTAAATTATTGAAAATTATTCCGTGAAAACTTTATGTGTGTTTCATAGAAAGTGATCAATTACATATTGAAATTTTTTACGATGCCACAAAGAGGTCGCGCTAATATCGGCCGGCGTTCCCGACGTACAACGGACCACCGAAATTATATACCACGTCGTACTGAAGAGGAAAATGCTAATGCAAGGGAATCTGCTCGAATCGGAATGATTGAACATCGTGCGCGACAATCACAAGAGGCTCACGAAGCTTACAATGAGCAACAACGATTGAGAAGAAGACAAGTTCGTGCTCAGGAAATTCATGAAGCAAGAAAACAACGTTTGGCTGCTCACCGACAACGCCAGCAACAACAACGATTGCCTAATTTGAAAATCGAAGCCTTTCGATATGAGCCGGACATTGAATACGGTGCGCACGAATCAGTTCGATTTGGTTCGATGTCTGTCGTTTGCCCGCATTGCGATGCACTGAAATTTCCAAAATAACCGGCCGGATTGTGTTGCGGAAGCGGAAAAGTGAAATTACCAGAGTTACTTCCTCCACCAGAGCCATTGCGGTCGTTGCTTTACGGTGAATCACCAAATTCTAATCATTTTTTACAAAATTCCAGGATGTATAACGATTGTTTTCAAATGACGTCGTTTGGTGGGGAAATTGTGAATGAACATAATTACAATCCCACAAGCCGGATTGTGTTGTGCAAGCGAAAAAGTGAAATTACCAGAGTTACTTCCTCCACCAGAGCCATTGCGGTCGTTGCTTTACGGTGAATCACCAAATTCGAATCATTTTTTACAAAATTCCAGTATGTATAACGATTGTTTTCAAATGACGTCGTTTGGTGGGGAAATTGTGAATGAACATAATTACAATCTCACATTCAAGGTTAGTTCACAAACAATCTAACACTTATTATCTCGCCAATAAAATACAGAAATTAACATATTTGTCTGCAACTATACAGATTCACGGGCAAATTTATCATCTTGCTGGATCACTGTTGCCGCATCCTGATCAAGATCACATGAAGAAGTGAATCGACGCTGTGCAATTTTCAATGCGACGAAGAGAGAAATTGTGCAGCAATTGAAAGAAATGTTGCATGAACACAACGAACTAATTCGATTATTCAAAACTTCGTTAGAAAGGATGTCATCTGATGATCACAGAATCGTCATAAAAGCGGACAAACGACCAGCAGGCAATATAATGCACCGACGGCCGATGAAATATCAATTGTTGTTGTTGGCGATAATTTAGAATCCCGTGATATTGTTATTAAACGTCGAGCTGGAGATGCATTAGAGCGAATCAGTGAAACTCATCGATCGTATGACTCACTACAATATCCGCTTATGTTCTGCCGTGGTGAAGATGGATATCACTTGAGATACAATATAATCAATCCTGCCAATCGTTAGTAAAAGAAAAACAAACACTCTTGATTGTAACTTCATTTTTTGTTAACTTTTAGGTGTCGATACAAATAAGAAGGTCAGTGCAATGAACTTTTACGCGTATCGATTGATGATTCGCGATGGAATTGACAACCATCTCTTGAGATATCGCCGATTATTTCAACAGTATGCAGTTGTAGTGTACTTGACAATGGAGACAGAACGACTCAATTTTATTCGCTTCAATCAGACCAAGCTTCGATCTGAACAGTATAATCACTTGCGAGATGCGGTCAATAGCGATGAAGATGTGACAAACCTTGGCCGACTCACGATTTTGCCATCAACATACATTGGCAGCCCAAGGCACTGGCACGAGTACTCGCAGGATGCGATGACATACGTGCGGAATTATAGACGGCCGGATTTGTTTGTTACATTCCCTTGCAATCCAAAATGCCCACAGATAAGGGAATTATTGAATCGCGGTCAATCAGCAAGCGATCGTCACGATGTCACAGCACGAGTTTTCAAACAACAGCTACGATATTTGATGGACTTTATCGTGAAGCAACGTATATATGGTGCTGTTAGATGCTGGATGTACTCTGTTGAGTGGCGAAAAAGAGGTTTGCCGCACGCACACATTCTTCTTTGGATGGTGGACAAGATTACACCAGATCAAATTGATGACATAATTTCTGCGCAAATTCCTGATCCAGAGATAAATCCAGAATTATACGAAGTGGTGAAAACCAATATGGTTCATGGACCTTGCGGACACTACAATCCTACTTCGGTTTGTATGTCTGACAATAAATGCACGAAACACTATCCACGTGCTTTTCTTTCGGAAACACAATCTGGAAATGATGGATATCCACTCTATCGGCGTCGCTCATCAGACAACAATGGCAGAAAATTCAGCATTCAATTTAGAGGAGCGAATATCGAAGTTGAGAAGACATGGATCGTACCATATTCGACAATATTGTCTAAGACATTCAAAACTCATATCAATGTTGAGTATTGCAGTTCTGTGAAATCGATCAAATCGTTTGCAAGTACGTTACCAAAGGAAGCGACATGGCGGTTATTGGCCTTGAACGAGATGAGATCAGCAAGTATGAAATACGTGAACTGCAATCAAGCGCTTTGGAGAATAATTTCTTTTCTAATTCATGAGCGTTTTCCGACTTTTGTGCATCTCGCAGTTCATTTGGGGAATGGCCAAAGAGTGTATTTCAACCCAGAGAATGCAGTACAGCGAGCGGAAACACCGCCAGCAACAACATTGACGAGGTTTTTCTCAACTTTTTATATATGGAATGCATCGTCGAAGAAATGGTTACGCAGAAAGCAAGGCCAACCAGTAGATGGACATCCAGGTGTATTCTCAACTAATGCATTAGGACGAATTTACACAATCCACCCGAAAAACTGCGATTGCTTCTACCTTCGGTTGCTATTGATTAATGTACGCGGTTCAACTTCATTTGAGTCATTGCGTACTGTGAATGGTACAGTGGGTGCAACTTTTTGAGAAGCATGCCAGCGTTTACAATTGCTGGAACATGATAATCACTGGAATCAAACGATGGACGATGCGATAGCTACTTCGCATGCCATTGTCAGCCTTCAAATCCGCGTCAATTATGGGATACGTACAAAAATTACATTGCCGAAGACATTTTACATCGTATTCGAGTGGCAACATGGAATTCAGAATTGCAAATGAACGATGACATCTACAATGAAGTATTGGTATTGATTGAAGATTTGTGTTTGCTTATGAGTGGCAAACTATTGACTGAAATTCATATGCAAGCGCCAAATCGTTAAATCAGAGATGTACTGAATCGTGAATTGGAACGTAAGCGTGCATACGACAGAATAACTTTGGAACAACAAGTACAAAGAAATGTTCCATTATTGAATGAGCAGCAAAAGAGTGCGTATGATGAATTGATGAAGGCTGTCAATGATGGAAACGGTGGACTATTTTTTCTTGATGCGCCCGGCGGAACTGGGAAAACGTTCCTGATATCATTGATTTTGGCAACAATACGATCTCAAAATGGCATTGCGTTGGCTCTCGCATCTACTGGGATTGCTGCAACTCTACTAGAAGGTGGAAGAACGGCACATTCGGCACTGAAGCTTCCGTTAAACATACAAATCAATGAAACACCTGTTTGCAACATTTCAAAGCAATCAGCTATGGCAAAAGTGTTGCATAATTGTAAACTGATAGTATGGGATGAGTGCACAATGGCTCACAAACGGTCTCTAGAAGCACTTGACAGAACAATGAAAGATCTGAGGAATAATAATCGTCGCTTGAGTGGCGCAATGATACTGTTAGCAGGCGATTCTCGACAGACACTTCCTGTTATTCCGAAATCAACAGCGGCGGATGAATTGAACGCATGTCTCAAGTTATCGTATTTGTGGCGATACGTGAAAACCATACGATTGACTATGAATATGCGAGTGTTCCTGCAACAGGATAGCACCGCAGAAGTTTTCTCTAAAGAACTGGTAAGAATTGGAAATGGGCAAATTCCGGTTGATACTTCCAGTGGTTTGATATCAATTCTACCTGCCATTTGTCAATTCACTTCAACGAAAGCTGAACTCATCACGAATGTTTATCCGAACATTGGCCAACATTATCGTAACTACGATTGGTTGAGTGCACGCGCAATTTGAGCTGCCAAAAATACCGATGTTAATGACTTAAACTGGACGATTCAAAGTCAAATTCCGGGAGATTTGCGCTCATACAAATCGATCGATCGTGTTGAAAATGAAGACGAAGCCGTGAATTATTCAGTGGAATTTCTAAATTCTTTGGATTTGCCTGGCATGCCGCCGCATCATTTGCGTCTCAAAGTAGGATCTGTCATTATTATGCTTCACAATCTTCATGCGCCGAAACTGTGTAATGGAACCCGACTGATTGTGACGCAGCTATCGAATAATGTGATAGTTGCAAGAATTTTGAAAGGGACTTACAAGGGGGCAGAATGCTTGATTCCACGAATTCCTTTGAGTTCCAACGATTTGCCATTTCAGTTCAAACGTATTCAGTTTCCAGTGAAACTTGCATTTGCGATGACAATCAACAGGTCACAAGGACAGTGGCTGGAAGTGTGTGGCATAAATCTGGAAGACACCGACTTTTCCCAAAGCTTTGTCGTCTTTTGAAAGAGAAGAAAACATGTGAGTTTAAGCAATACATAGAGACTTTCTGTCCTTGCTAATTTTTTACTATGGCGTGCACAAAGAACTTGAAAATACCAACAATAGTGGAGTCCCCAATACACATTCCCAATGGAGAATGGATAAGAAGCGATGTAGAAAAATAACTGCATTTCCAAATCAATTAATGCAAGCATTTATCATTAATGTTGCTGGTTTCAACCCGTTGTCATCAGTCAATGCTATCCCGAGCATTACAAATATATGGATTATGAAAAATAGCTTACAAAAGTTATCAAGCATTTCTAAGCCAAAAAGTCACCAGGATGCTATTTGATTGCAGTTCAATTTTAAAAAAATTCTCAACAACAGATGAAATGCATCTCCCGCGTATTTCTAATGCTATAATTCGCAATGGAATTTTTTTTCCTTATTTAGGGGAAATCTTCTAAAAAACGGGGTCCGTACCACCCCAGAGTGTGAGATTTGTACTCACTAAAACGACCTCCCTAACCTAACAGCTACGCTAAGCCTCAAAGGCCTGATAGAGATTTAGTAAGGGTATTAAACAGACGTACAAAGAATTACAAAGAGCGCGAAATCTAATTAGTTCCGATTACAAGGATAGAGATGCAAGGGAGTGAAATTCCTTGTTCCTCCTGCAAGAGCATTAAAGTGGAGAATGCCAAGCAAAAAACTACTTTTTATTTCACCACTTATGAGTTTAAACACAAAACATTCATTAATCGAAGTTATACGGGTTTTAAGAGAGGGGAGACGAATAAGTTTACGACGGCTCACAATAAGAGGAAAGTTGAAAATTGGAGTTCCATGTCCAGTGTTTTATGAAGCCTAGACTCAGAGAAGCTTTGTTAACTATAGTTGCAACGTGTGTACCAAAATAAGTTTGTGGTCAAAGGTCACACCTAAGTCGCACATATGATCTACGGATAACAATGTTTGATTGACAATTAAGTATGGATGAGCAGAGTGGAATGATCTGGAAAAACACATATGTTTCCATTTCTTGTGGTTTAGTTGCATACAATTTATGTTGTACCAGTCACCAAGAATATTGAAATCATCATTAGGGCTATTAAATTAATGAAAATCTTTTACGTCATCATCAAACATAAGAATGTTGCAATGGGATATACGCGAAAGAAGGTCGTTTATAAAAATTTTAAATAGGGACCTTGCGGCACGCCAGAAGACGCAGGAAATTCATCAGATAACAGTCCTTTAAATACCACCTGTTGGGTACGCAGTGATAAATTTGATATTACCATTTTTGAAAGTAATGGTGGGAAGGAGAAGAAGTCTATGGTTTACTACATAAAATGCCTGACTAAAGTCAGTATAAACAACGTTTATTTTCATTCCATTAGCAAAGCCATTTATCACGCGGCAAAAAAATTCAAGCAGATTAGCGACAGTTGACTTTCCAGGCAAGAAACCATGCTGTTGGGAACTCATAAACGTATGAGCATAGAACGAAACTTGGGATGTTATGATTGCTTCCAGTAACTTCGGAAGAATACTAAGTTTTGCAATCCCACGGTAATTGGATATTGCAGATTTACTGCCCGATTTATACAGCGGAAAAATATATGACTTTTTCCACATATCGGGAAAATGACCATATATAAGAGAAGCACTAAAAAACGAAGTAATCGGAGAAACAAGTTCAAGACAACACTGCTTAGGAATAAATGAAGAAATGATGAAGTCGGGACCTGGAGTAAAAGATGATTTCAGCTGAGAAAAATGCTTGAGCACAATGTCGTCATCAATAATAAGTTTATTCACTATGGCGGGTTGTATAGAGAAAGTATAATCGGCCATTTTATATTCTCCAGTAGAGTATTGGGCTTAAAATAATCAGCGAAAAGATTACACAAACACAAATCATCACTGGAGACATTGTCATTACTTTATCGAAGACGGGAGCGAACTAGATTTACGTTTTGAATTTATAAAGTTCCAGAATGATTTAGGGTCAACTTCTAAGTTGAATTTAACTTTAGTAAAATAGGCATCATAAGCCGATTTGCAAAGATTTTGGTACTTATATCTAATGGATATTATATAGGACTTAAAATCGGTTACTTTAGCAGAAAATTTGTATCCACGATAATCTTTAACTTTTAAGTTACGTAGCCTGCGGAGCCTATCAGTTAACTAAATTGGGGAGGAAGAAGCAGCACCCAGACGTCTAGCAACACATTGCTCGAATGCATCTAACAAGGTCTGGTTAAAGAAAACCACTGCACTATTAATCTCGCATGGGGACTGAGGAGAGAATATCTCCAAGAGAGCAAACCAGTTTGTACGACCAACTCCTTCAATTTATTCAAATCAGCCCGCTTATAAATCAAAGGATTCGATAGGTAAATGATCTACACAACTTGGCCTTAATAAACGTTGGATTTTGAGGGTCTTCAGGAAATACCAAGGATCAACAGAAGAAATTGAAATAAAATCCATTTCTTCCACAACGACCAAATCAAGAAGTCTACCCATCTTATAAATTGAATTTATCTGCGAGAGGCCTAAAATGAAACTAGAGATTATAAACTCAGTATCATTTGAAAATGGGAAGAGTCTCATGGGGTCATCACTTGAATGTTCCCAACACAGGGTTGGCAAATAAAAGTCACCCAAAATTAGGATTTTATCATTTGGCTTTAGTTTCTTAGCCAATAAGGAGATAAGATCTAAGTGAAGCTGGTATATTTCCGTAGAAGATCGCAACATATTTCAATACTAACAGCTTCCAAGATACTAATTCTTCCGAGAACAGGGCCGTACTTACTGCAATATCAACTCCCCCGACTAGAGTAGACATTCAAGAAACAGAGGCCCTATCTTTCCTATATACTATGAAATTAGGAGTAAAAACCTCTGTCGAAAGGGTACATGGGCGAAGCCATGTTTCCGAAAATGCAATTACATAATGTACGAAAGCAGAACTGGCTAGCAAAAGGTCTGTAAGCTTTGTATTTAAAGCCCGTACGTTTTGAAATAACAATAACAGATCAGCAACGGTGTTTAGTTTTTTAAAGCTGGTTTTACATTAAGTGTTACAAGCATACCATGTGATCGTTACTAATATTAACGCACCACTGCATTTAGAGGCTGAATACTAATAGGCTGTTATCAGCCGGAATAGCCAAGTTAGACAAATTCGGAGAAGGGTCTACATTAACTACCAGATTTCCAACTTATGAAAAATCCTGAACAGGCTTTGTTACCGTATCGGAAACAGTAGGCCTAAGAGAATGCTAAAGAGAATGCCCAGACTTAGCAGCTGATGCAATCACATTTGAACACATAGTGTTAGCGCCACGCAACACAGGCTTATTACACTTTCGCATAGGCGAAACTGCATTATCATCCATGCACATCAACTCTGAAAAAATGTTTCACATTCCTCTAACTTTGCTTGCATAGATACCAAGTCTCTGGCAACATCAAGGAATGCCTTTCTCTAAATATCTTGAAGAGATCAACATCAGAATCACGACATTTATGGCAAGACCCTTAACATCATTGATGTTGTCGAGTACGCGACCAGTCAAGCCAGCACACTTAAGGTGCTCAGCATCGTCACACAGCCCGCACACTACAAAGCGTTCTGACAAATTTGTGACGTTGCAAACCTAATACAGAAAATAAATTTTTAAAAGGAAATTCTTAAATCTGCAACCGAAAAATTGTAAAGCAATTTGAACTAGAGCCAAATATATAAAAATAAATCTATAGAGAAAATATTTAACAAAAAAACGGGTGTTTTGGTAAGATAGAATAAAAATAAAACTGGCTAAAAGCAGTACACAAGAACATTTTAATAAAAAAAATAATAATAAAAAATACAGGACCGAACTCACGCGACCTGTAAAACAATCCTAGCAGAAAAGTTTGAAAGAGACAGAGAAATGACGAAGCAAGAGTAATTAAAAGAAAATCTGTGAAAGAAAAGAATAATTTTAAAATATGATAAAGAACAAAATAAAGTACAACAACAAAAATACGCAGGTACAATGCTATTCAACTAGAACTTATCTGACACAGCCGAGTATCAGATTGCAACAACTTCACCGCTTAAGGAGTAAACTATAACGATTACGCACTATGAATATATAAATACACCGCACTGCACAGAATTTAACAATTAATTTAATATATGATTATAAAACTATAAAAATCTTGAGGAGCGCTTAAAATTTCACGACAGATTAGAACAGTAATACCAAATGTCAACTCAATCAAAAATGGAATAGGATTCTCGCGCGTATAGTTTTGCTACATATTCTAGCATTTTTAAATAAATGCAGTGATAAATAAGTGCGATAGTATAGTGATCGGCGAATAAAATTCGCGAGGGCTATCTGGGACACATATCCAATTTATTTCCAAGAACCGAAAATAAACGTAAAATAGATATATAAAAAGCAGAATTTTGGTAAAAATATAAAAACAAAAACAAAAGCTCAACTTACCATCAATAGAATCTGTCACAGCAGCTGTTCTCTTCACAAAAAAATAGGCAGGAGCTGCCACCTGTGTCAGTAAATTAGGTTGATTGGTGATGCCACTTAATTTTAATTTAAAAATTCTTCAGAGTTGCATTTGTTTGAAAAATAATTTTCACTCATACGAAGTCATTTCGCATCCCTAGCAATAATATCAGTGAATTAATAATGCGTGATAAACAACGATTTTTACAATTGTATTCAAAACGTGAAGTATTAAGCTTAACGTCATTTGAATGCACTTTTTCTGTGGTGAAGCTGAACGCTGGAGTGGGTCTAGAAGAGACGGCGGTTTAGAAACTTCATCAAGTGGAAAGCTAGCAGCAGTCGCCAACAAATAGAGCCCCTCTGCTACTTGTCAAAACTTGGACTTTGGCCGATGTACATGAGTGGATCCTATTGTAAATCTAGAAAAGCTTTTACATTTTGTCAACAACCAATATTGAATTAAAAACAACAACAACAAAATACTTAATCGCAAATCCTAAAAGTAGGCTTCAAACATTGTGTTAGTATCTACTAGTATATAATTATTTTACGTATATAGTAGCTAATTGTAATTAGTATATAATACCCAATTATAATCATTGAACTACCTAATTGGTATCATGGAAAACTTTCGCACCCCGCCGCCAGGTGGTGGAGGTTGCATTGACCAACCTAATCCACAATTGCAGCAAAGCTATGCACCGGGGGAAAATCAGCTGATTATTAGAAATCTAGAAATGCTTTGTGTAAAGCTACAAAAAGAGAACGCTGAACTCAAACTTCAACTAAACGATAATATAGATATCCGCACATCAACCTCAAAACCAAACTCTGAAAAAGAGTCAAAAAACTATGAAACTGATGAGAAGAATTAGCTTTGGAAACCGACTGGATTCTAAAGAAATCAAAACCTTCAAAATATAGGAAAGCAGAGTCTTCGCCTGAGTGCGTTCCGAACCTTTCGGAGAATAATTCCAATAAAATCACAACTTTGGAATCAAACTGTGACACAAAAAATAATTGCCTCGTCCATCTCCCATAATGATGTCAAATATCGATTACTACCAACAAATCTAAAGCCGTATCCTAGAAGCTGCAAAAGAACAATTCCTTAACAAGTTACTCAGTAATGGAGTCTACAAAATTAATGTTTTCAATATTGAAGACTACAGGGCTTTAACAAAAATGCTTACGGATACAAATACACCATGGTATTCGTACGAAAACAAACCAGACAGACCAATAAAAGTGGTAATAAAAAATTTGCATCATTCTTGGGATGCGAAATCAATTATGGATGATCTTAAAAAACAGAGTTTTAAAGCAATCGCTGCTATAAACAAGCTAAAATGGCATACAAAAGAACCAATGAACATGTTTCTTGTATCCTTTGATGCATCTGATGAAATAAATAAAATTTTTCAGATTACAAAAATCTTAAATACAATAGTAACTGTTGAACCAGTCTAACAGCAACAAACTATACCGCAGTGCAAAAGCTGCCAAGCATTTGGACACAGAAAAAACTACTATGGAAGACACGTTGTGTAAAATGCGCGAGTAAGCATATCACAGATAAATGTGAAAAACCGTCTACAATGCAACCTAGGTGCTCAAGCTGCGGTGGTGAGCACCCAGCAGGCTACAGGGGTTGTGTGGTAGCCAAAGAACTACAAAAAATTATAAATTACTCCAAAAGTACTATCAATAAAGATAAATTTAAAAAGCAACATCCACAAACTGCTACAAGAACACTAATAACTGCAAATCAGGAAGCAAGCACTTCAAACTTGCAAGTAAGACAAAACCTTACACAGAAAATCATTTACAAACAAACAACAAACCACAACCCACATATGCACAAATTGCTAAAGATAGCAAAACCAAATCAACCTCAGATATTGATGCTTTACAACAAACTTTGGCTAAATTAAATAAACAAGCTGAGTTTAACAAACAACTTGAAAAGCGTCTTAGCCGTCTTGAATCCATAATCAATATATCAAAAAACGATAAAATCCATAAAAATTAGGTTATGGAATGCTAATGGCCTTTCGAAACATCAAAACGAATTAGAATCGGTACTTAAAACTCAAAATATTGATATTTGCTCATTGCAGAAACGCATTGTGCGAAAGAATCATTCACGAAAATTACAAATTTTGAAGTATATCACACAATTCATCCGAACAACTGTGCTGGAGGTGGTTGTGCAGTCCTATTTCGGAAAAATATCAAGCATTATGAAGGATTGAAAATAACTACAGATTAATTCCAAGTGACTTTGATTGTAATTGAGATTGACCACCAACCCACCACTTACTATCGCTGCTTTATATAGTCCACCAAGACACAATATCTGTAACGAAAAGTATAAAGAATTACTTAAGCTCCTTGGCGATAAATTTATTCTTGGAGGTGATTTCAACGCAAAACACACCTACTGGGGTTCACGATTAATCACGACCAAAGGGCGAAAACTTCTCAAGGCTCTACAATCGACTGGCTGTGATACAATATATACAGGAAAACCCACCTATTGGCCTACTGATCATAACAAAATTCCAGACCTCATTGACTTCTTTATATTGAGACAGTTCGCTAAAAGTTACATAATGGTTCAAGATAGATTCGAAATGAGCTCAGACCATTCAAAAATTTATATAATAATTAGCACTACTATAAGTAGTAAAGAACAACCACATGTCTTAGTAAATAAGCGAATGAATTGGCCATATTTTAAAAGCATTATGAATAGCACAACATGGCAAAATACCTGTATAGAAAGCACGGAACAACTGGAAGATGAGGTGATAAATTTCACCCAATGCATACAGAATGCGTGCTGGCGAAGTACTCCCAAGCTAAAAGCAATATTTCCTGGCTGTAACTACCCAAGCGAGATAATGGCTTTGGTTAAAATTAAGCGCAAACTTCGATGTAAATGGCAGATGACCAGATCACCAGCTGATAAAACTAAATTCAACAAAGCTACGAAAAGTTTAACATTTAAAATAAAAGCATTTAAAAATGACTCTTTTAAAACATATTTAAGCAGCTTATCTACTGACAAAATGTCAAATTATTCACTTTGGAAAGCAACGAAGCCATTAAAGCAACCTACTCTTCAGTGTCCACCCTTAAAGCAAATTTGCTGAGCACCTAAAGAATACATTTACAACGCAAAGTAGTGATAACTCTGAGGAACTTCCTCCAATTCATGAAGAAAATGAAGACATACCTTTCGCTACCTCTAAAGAGGTTAAAAACATTATAAAGTTCCCAAAGCTAAAAAAGGCCCCTGGCTTTGACTTGATAGCAACAGAAATACTGAGGCATTTACCATACAAAACCATTAGAACCTTGACCAATCTGAGCGGTCAGCAATGTGTCCACTTGGACAAAGAAATGGCGAATCAAGCTTAATAATGCTAAATCAACTCACATTGATTTTACAAACAAAAAGATACTGCACCATAAGATCTTCATAAATGGACAAGAGAATCCATACGCAAATACAGCCAAGTACCTAGGCATGAATCTTGATGCAAAACTTCGCTGGAAAGTGCATGTTAAAAAAAAAAAGGAAAAACTAGATATCAAATTCAAATAAATGCGTTGGCTCGTATCGACATCCAACAAAATTTTAATTTATAAGCAAGTCCGTAGACCGGTGTGGACTTATGGTATCCAACTGTGGGGATGTACCAACAAAAGCAACAAGTTTTTGATTCAGCGATTCCAAAATAAAGGATTGAGATGCATTGTGAATGCTCCTTGGTACGCACGTAGTACTGATCTACTCCGCGATCTAGCTGCAGAAACAGTAGATGATATTATAAAAAAACATGCGATAGCCCACTCAGAGAAACTAAAGCAGCATACTAACGATGAAATTGTTAAACTCGTTAATTGCGCTGATACTGTGCGAAGAGTGAAACACACAAAACCTACCGACCTTACTAGGTAAACCAATAAACATTTGGAACCTTATAATAACTGAAATAAATAAATAATATTTAGATAAATACTAAATGCTTGTTAGTTTATAGTTACTGGTTGCATTAAATTATTAACATACTTATATTATATATATGAAAAAAAAAAATTTATATATATATATATGCATGTGCAAGCAACGAAAAAAACAGAGTGACCCAACATCCCGGCCTCGTTGAAATTACTTTCAAACATTTAATAGTGCAAGCATCCGTATGGGTTGCCGAACAACTCCTTTGGCAGTACGAACATCGACAACGCTGACTAGCTCATCTCTCCGGGGAACACAGCTAACGATTCGACCTAGTTGCCTAGTTCAATCACTATCCTATTTGTGCGCACCTGGAGTTCATTCACGTAGTCATGCACCCATCGCTTCCAGGCCAGTTGCTTGATCCCACTAACTTGCGCCCATTTTTCGAGGTGGTCAATACCGGCAGGTTCATCGCGTTCTCGCAAGGTTCTAAGTGATCTGCCGATGAGAAAGTGAGTCGGAGTCAATGCATCATAGTCGCTCCCATCAGATTAGAGTCGAGTTTTCGGGCAAGAATTGAGAATTGCCTCTATCTCGAGTAAAAACTGTTGATAATTTTTCAAAGGTGAGCCTGGCATTGATCAGACTACGGTTGAGGTGACCCCTGGCCGATTTGACAGCTGCTTCCCAGATGCCTCCGAAATGTGGTGCTCTGGGGGGAAAAACTGAAAATTATTAAATTCCTTATTACAATAACTTTTGATAGAATTTTGATTAGATATGTTGAACGAAAACGCCTTTAGAACGGCCAGCTTCTTGCAGGCATGCAATTGGTAGCGTTGTTGCAGGAGATGTCCGTTGGCAACCCTCTTTTGCCAATCATGCGCCTACGAATACTGGAAATGTGTCGGTGGACAAGTCGGAGACTAGCTCGATGTGCTCCGCCTTCAAAGCCAGACAGATGAACATAGCGATGTACGCCTTGTATGGCGCCTTTCCTTTAATGCGAATATAGATTTTTATAGGAATAGCAAAGTCCATGCCCCAACAAGCGAACGGTGAAATATTGAATTGCGCTACTTGTTGATAAGTTTTGGTTCAGTTTTATTTATTTTTTATTTTATAAAAATTAAAGTAACTTAAATAAAAAAAAAAATAAAAAAAAATATTTATTAGAATTAAAATTATAAATAATTATATAAGCTCTAGCTGCCAGGGCGATCGGCAATAAATGAATATCATCCATGAAATAGTGTTACTTTATATTCCATACAATATTATATAACGCATATTGTAGCTCCTGTTGGAAAGGTGAGACAAATCAAAGTCGATTTCGAATGATTTGGTGAATTTGTGGTAGAATCTAAAAAGCCAATCGACGACATGGAATCTGCGTAAGTGTGAGCTGTTTTTGTTGACATAGTACGAAGCCACAGCTACCTCCAGACTTCCGCTTCTCCTTGTCGACTTCTTCTCAGATGATACTGTTGCTTTTATTCACAGGCGAACTTTGCATCTTTGCATATAAAAATGATGACCTGTCCAGCCAAATCGACGTACCAAGTTCCTCCACGTTGTAGCCCCGCGAAATAATATCTGCTGGGTTGCAGTGTGTCGACACATGCTTCCAATTAGCGCCAATTCTTAAAGTCTGATTTTCAGACTTTAAGAATTGTTGTAGTTTCCAACAAAGGCAGATGAATGAAATTTAAACCAATGTAGCACTATTTGAGAATCAGTCCTTTGGCAAGTATTAGTGTTGTAGTTCGAAAAGATTACCTTGATTTTGTCATATAGACGTGCGAGTCGCAAAGATCCGCACAATTCCAGTTTCGGCAGCGTTTGATGTTTGGTTAGCGCAGCTCTAGATTTTGCAGTGAGAAGATGGATTTGAACATTGCTAGAATTATCCAAAACATGATCGTAGATAACGCAGCCATATGCGTGAATTGACAAATCGCAAAACCCAAGTAGTTGAAACGATTTTACTCCAGGTGCCAAATGCTATCTTGAATTGACGATAATAAGTACGATTTCGTACGCCAAATGTAGATTCTGAGGTACTGACTCATCCCAGTCCAATTTTAGTCCACACAATTCCTGTAATAGGATTTTGGCTGTGATTATCGCTGGTGCTAAAAGTCCTAATGGGTTGAATAATGAGGATGCGATCGATTAAATAGAGCGTTTTTAGGTTTTTGCTTGAACTAAAAAAAGAACAGTCGCGATGAGCAGTAACCTGAAGAGCTCACTTTGCAGCAGTGGACCAACAAATTGTAAGTCGTTGATTGACCTTTGAAACGTAATACGACATGAGGCATCGAAAACGACTCTCAGCTTTGTAGAAGTTGATGTAGGCTTAAAGACACAGTGATGTGGGATGTAGTAATGCGACTCATTCAAAATATGATTTCTCGTTTCACTATGACAACAGCGATCCATAAAGAGCAGAAGCATTATCTAAAAGACTCCTCAATTGCGTGCTGCTGGGTTTCGAAATAGCAGATAATTCAAAAGGAGCCGAAATATTTTCCAAAAAAAAGAGTGTCGAATTATTATAACGTAACTGTAACTGTGATATAGCCTTTGGATAATTTTCTTGTGTTGCCCTTACCGTTTCAAGCCCTTGGCTTCGAGACAATTGATCAAGTGATTGAATTTTTCGAAATTTTTTAGATTTATTTTCGATCAATAATTTGGTTGAACGCCACAATGAAAATTTGAAATTCAGAGAACTTGTTGCTGAATGCAGGCAATTTCAATATTGGCAATTTTGAATTCAGAACTGGTATTGAACATGCTGATGTTGACATTGTTGAATTGAGGGCTTTATCTCATTGTATACAAAGTCTTGCTGTTGTGTAGATGTCTTCCACCTCACTGCGACAATTGTCAGCTTTATCAAGCTCTTCAGTCTTAAATTGAATTGGTAAAGCTTGTTTGAGGTATGACTCCAAAATGCCCAAGAGGCATTTCAGTTCTGCAGCGCACAAAGTGTTGTCTTCCCTTTAAGCACTGGTCTCAACAATGTTTTTGCTCTTTGCTTCTTTAGTATTTCTAACGTCATTGTATCTAGCAATTTATTTCTGAAGTATGAAGAATGCGAACCAACAAATGCAAAAGCGATTACTGAATGTGCTCCGAACAGCAACAAACCAAGGCGACGAAAAGAGGTAGATGTAGACAACTATTGCTGTGTAACGTACAGCAAAGCTTGAAAAGGGGAACAAAAAAGAAATGAAAAAGTTTGTGAGACAAGAGTTTTTTGACGGGTGGTAATAGCTATACCTAAGAAAAATGATAGCAGCGATGAAACGGCGCAGCTGAACGATGACAGCATAACGACGGCAGCGATTATATGGCGCAGTTAAGAGATGGCAGCATAAACGATGGCAGCGACGATGACGGCGCAGCTAAGCGATGGCAGCATAATCAACGGCAGCATAAACGACGGCAGCGATGACAACAGTTCAGCTAAGCGCAATCAGTGGTAAGAATGTGGACTAATGGTCATTGATTTGCACCCGTTAGAAACGAATTATTTCACTTAGTTATAAATATGTACGAGTATATACATATATTATTAATTTATTAATACATATTGTTACGAAATTGCCCTCTTGACAATTTACTCTGTTACGAAATTGCCCTCCTGACAATTTACTCTAACTCTCTGTACTCAGATTCGTACTGGATCGTGTAGTAATCAAACAATCGCTGGTTAAATATATTTACACATTTAATATTCTATTTACACATTTAATAGATATATAATAAAGTCAAGCGTTACTCGGCATAATAAAGTCAAGCGTTACTCGGCAGATGCAGATTTTGTAATTGAAATCCTTCAGAAATAAATAAATATGCTGTAATAAAGTGTTTAATAATGATAATACATTATGTTTTACTTTTTATTAAAGGTTTAGCAATGAAGAAAAGGAGTTTAAGCAAAGAAAAGTCGAAAAAGTTCCGTTACATTTGATTTGTCCTTCTTTTTGTAATTTGTCACCTTTTTGTATTTTGGTACATTTCATGAAATACATAAATCTTCGCCTGCTTTTTTCTTAATAACTCATGTTGTAATAAAGACTCCACATTGAAATTTGGCAGACTTGTACAAAACATAATAAGAATTAACATATATTTTTTTGAAATTTTTAAAAATATTTATTTTCGAGACATATCCTTTGGAAATTTTAGTCCTTTTTTTATTTACATTATCCTTGACCGAAAATTAAAAAAAAATTTTTTTTTGAATGGCGCATGTTTTTGTCTGTAAAATGAGCCCTTGATTATTAACGTACAATGAATACTTTTCGAGATATTAAAAATTGTGTTAAGGCATCTGAGTGCATTTTTATTGATTTTTGCCAACTTGGAATGGCCATAATTCTGAAAGTACGAGAGCTGGGACACTGAAAGTTGGCAAACGCTATTATTATGTTTAACTTTCCCTTCGTACCAAATTTCATTAAATTCGAAATCGGTGCGGTCAACTCATTGGTTGATTTCATATGTTTTTACCCGTTGTGTAAAATGCAGGTAAGGGTAAGCATATCACAGATAAATGTGAAAACCCGTCTACAATGCAACCGAAGTGGTCAAACTGCGGTGGTGAACACGCAGCAAGCTACCGGGGTTGTGTGGTAGCCAAAGAACTACAAAAAATTAGAAATAACTCCAAAAGTACTATCAATAAAGATAAATTTAAAGAGCAACAACTACAAACTGCTACAATAACACAAATAACTGCAAATCAGGACGCAAGCACTTCAAACTTGCAAGTAAGACAAAAACGTGACAAAGAAAATCATACACAAACAAACAACAAACCACAATCCACATAATGCGAAAATGTGGACCAAATCAGCCTCATTTGCTGCTTTACAACAAATTTTGGCTAAATTAAATAATCAAGATGAATTTAACAAACAACTTGAAAAGCGTCTTAGCCGTCTTGAATCAATAATCAAAATGAAAGATGAATTCCAAGTGACTTCGATAGTAATTGAGATAGACCACCAACCACTTACTATCGCTGCTTTATATAGTCCACCACGACACAATATCTGTAAATATAAGTATAAAGAATTACCTAAGCTTCTTGGCGATAAATTTATCCTTGGAGGTAATTTCAACGCAAAACACACCTACTGGGGTTCACAATTAATCACGACCAAAGGGCGAAAACTTCTCAAGGTTCTACAATCGACTGGTTGTGATACAATATCTACAGGAAAACCCTCCTATTGGCCTACTGATCATAACAAAATTCCAGACCTCATTGACTTCTTGATATTGAGAAAGTTCGCTAAAAGTTACATAATGGTTCAAGCTGGATTCGAAAAGAGCTCAGACCATTCACCAATTTATATAATAATTAGCTCTACTATAATTAGTAAATAACAACCACATGTCTTAGTAAATAAGCGAACGAATTGGCCGTATTTTAAAAGCATTATGAATAGCACAGCAACATGACAAAATACCTGTATAGAAAGCACGGAACAACTTGAAGATGAGGTGATAAATTTCAACCAAGGCATACAGAATGTATGCTGGTGAAGTACTCCCAAGCTAAAAGCAATTTTTCCTGGCTGTAAGTACCAAAGCGAGATAATGGCTTTGGTTAAACTGAAGCGCAAACTTCGACGTGAATGGCAGATGACCAGATAACCAGCTGATAAAACTAAATTCAACAAAGCAACAAAAAGTTTAACATTTAAAATAAAAGCATTTAAAAATGACTCTTTTAAAACATATTTAAGCGCTTATCTACTGACAAAATATCAAATTATTCACTTTGGAAAGCAACGAAGACTGTTGGGGACCGTATTTAGTTGTTGCCGGGACGTCCTCTTGCTGCTTGTCCTGCGCGTGTAACTGTAAACCTAAATCACTTTCTTCAATAAACACTACACTACTTTTGGTTTAAAAACAACAAGAACCTTTATTCTTAAAATACTAGTTCTTATACTCGTATACTATTTACAAAGAACAATTACAGTCTACGTATTGACTTTTCTGGTGTTCCAGTTATGCAACTCAACTCAAGCCAACTGACCTACTGAAAGTAAAAGTGTCGTCGGTGCATTCTAAATGCCCCTCGTCAGCTTGACTGCGGAACTCTGACACCCTAAAAGTTTACATCATAATTAATACATAAATACTATTCATTTACAACATTTGCACCCTAAAACTATGTGCTCTATTAATAAATTTAATAGGAACCGGTGCTGTGAGTCAACTACGCGTAGGTAGCTTGATTCTAATTCACAACATCCCTCCCCTCTTTCTAAAAGAAGTTAGTGCAACTAAATCTTTACAATATTTTTCTTCCTCTGCAAACAATTATGTGCATCGATTTAACTCTATAGAACATACATCTAATTTGTTTTCTTTTAATTTTAAAATCGCCTTATTTGGGTTCTATCATGGTTTATTTATTTTTTGCTTTTTATTCTTTTCTTTTCCACATTTTTTTTCCTCTAACTTTTATTTTCTTTTGTAGTTTTCTTTTTTTTTCTTTACTTTGTTTTTTTTTGTTTTCTTATTTTTTATTTTTATCTATCATTTTTTTTTTTTATATTCCCCTTTTTATAATTTGGTATTTTATTGACTCTTTTCTCATTGGCGTATATACAAACATCTATACAATAACACAATTCTATTCTATACCTAAAATCTTATATTATACTGCGCCCTCTGCTACCTGCTGGTCCAGTTGACGACCGTCGTTTCCTGAGTGAAATCCCTCGATGAACTCTTCATACCATTCCCTTCTTTCTGGAGCGGTACGTAAAAAGATGATACAAGCTTGTGCGACTAGATGCGCTTCTGACGAAGTCAAAATAAATATTCGATATTCGCTTCGTCAGTAACAGTGGATATTTTCTCATTGGAGAGATCGTTACGAAATTAGCCGATAAAGCATGGCTATGTAGTGCTTGATTTTTTCGTGGTTAAAACGATTTTTTGCGCCAGGAGACTATTCTGCGAAGCTAACTGAACGATGGTTGTTGTGTCTGTTATTGTTGTTGTAGTCGTTTCTCGCTAAAATTACGGAGTAACCTCGGGTCTTGGCTAAAATTATATCTTCTTCTCTCTAGACAATAATAAAATATACATATTGACATATGTAATAATGGCAGACATGTTGTATTTTCTATACGGACAACGTACGTTAGTGTTTTCATTACATTTTGTCAGTTATGCAATTAAACTCAAGTATTATCAGTCTTTTACTTGTCAGATAGAGACTCTTGTATTCAGCCGGTACCATCTAAATTTTTTCATAAACTTTAAACCGTCGTCATCTCGCACATGGGAAGTTATAAGCTCTTCCAATCTTTCGTTTAAAAATGAATTCCCATTAATTTCGTTTTCCTTTTCTTCCAATCAAAAATGATCTCGAGACATCACCGTTGTAAATCTCATATTTATCCCTTTGCGGCTTACGGAGCTACCTCACCCTTCTCATAAGATTTCTTACTTCTTCTTTTTCAGTCAGATTTTAGTTCGCTGCTCTTGCATTTCATCTATGAGTCTCCTGGATGTTGGTTAACCTCCTACTCTGCCTTTGACGCTGTAGGAAGTCCCTTCCCGGTTCATGCTGCACAAAATTTAACCATCCAGATGTCCTTGTCTGTTCACCAACGCCTGAATACCTAAAAACCATACATTTATACATGTATCGGAGTTTTAATTATTCTTACTGGCTATTACATTTATTTCATTTGTAATATTTATGCTAACGAAAATAGTAAATTTTATGTATTATTTAAATTTATATAACGTATATCTAATACGTCTTAATAACCAAACTATAAATAAATAATAAAAACCATTTTCTTTACAAATATTATTAATTAACTATGATACAATTTACTTCAAATTGTTACCGGCATTCAACATTTAAATTCTTCTCAGTGAATATACATTTTATAATAATTTGATTCATACATAACAATTATTTACTATATTAAATTACATGCCGCACAAAAAAAATCTTTACATCAATTCTGGGCAAAACTAGTTGCCCATCTTTCATAACCGAGTATATAAAACATAAACGCGCTCATGTGAAAAAATTGTCCATTGCATGACTGAACTTGTCATTGCATATACTACTCTATATATTTAAATTAACTACTAGCCTGGTATGTATATATCCATTAACAAGTGTATTTCCCTACACCATGTAACCTGTCATTACATGAATACATACATACTCGTACATCCAAGGCATTTTATAATTAATTGCCAACGTTAAAATGTTGGCATCGTTGATGTCAATCCTACCGTTATTTCCTAATTTGTTATGGTAAGCTAAATACATTGTTCTAATTGAATATATATATATATATATATATATATATATATATATATATATATATATATATATATATATATATATATATATATATATATATATATATATACATTTCAATTCCCCACACGCTAATTTCCTAAGCGATGAACCAAAAACCCATATATACTTACATATCGCCAGCTGAAGTATGTAAATATCTGCAGATTCCCAATTTCCCATAGTATGTCTCCATATACGAGTACTTAATTTTTTTTTAAATATACGTTCGTACATCCACTCTGTATCTTATACACATATATACATATAAGAGTATATACTTACTTCACCAGCGGTTCTGTTGCCTGGTGTTAACGTTTACGCATCGAATTTCCGTGCATGAACTGCAGTATGTATGTTTGTATAAATTTTAAGGTTAAAAAATATTCTTCTCTATGGTGCTTCATTCGGCTACAGTGCCCAATAAGCATATTTTCATTACGTCAATTTTATTCGCCCGAGTTTAACTGGCACACTTCTACTGGCATTGACTTTGAAAATCCTAGCTGTGTGTGTTATTTGATATACGCACGTACATGTTTACGTTGTTAATCTTGTGTTTACACTTGTAAAGCACTGTTAACACATGTCGTTAGTTGTGTGGTCTAATCAGGAACAATTTCAATAAATTATTGTGTAGCTTTTTATGCTTGCCCTTAAAAGTTACGACTGTTGTAACTGGGTTGCGGATCTCTGCTACTACATATGGACCTATCTAAACAGGTGAGAATTTGTTCCTTCTAGCCTGATTCTTCATGAGTTCTTGGTCACCCACATAAAAAACTACTGGGTTTAGTACCTTGTTATTGGCTTCCCTGGCTACCCGTTTAGCACAATCCTTGTTTTCTCTAACCAACTCGTGCGCCCGTGTAGCTGATATGTTTGCAGTTTATTGGGGTCATCAGCATTGTACACTGGCGCACATTTGCGCTTCAAATTTGCTGGCATGTTGAAATCAAACCCGTAGAGCGTCCTAAACGGAGTTTGCTTCGTTGATAAATGCACAGTATTGTTGTGTACATGCATTGCAGTGGTCAACCATTGATCCCAATTCGAGCCGTGTTCCTTGGCAAAACTGCGCAAGTACTCGGCCAGAGGTCGATGACTACGCTCCAATGAGCCATTCGCCTGCGGCTGATATGGTGTTATATGCAATTTCTTGATTCCCAACATTTTACACGTTTCTGAGAATAGTTTCGATACAAAATTTGAACCATTGTTGGTTATCAAGACCTTAGGTATGTTTTACCATGCTATAATTTCGTCAAAGAATGCCTTGGCCACCGTACTTGCTTCAGCATTGGGTATAGCCACGCATGCCATAACTTTGAGAAATCGGCTTGGAACGCCAAGATGTATTTATTTCCCGAAACTGTTTCAGGTAAAATACCTACATTATCCATATGAAATTTATCAAATGGCTATTTTGGTGTGTCAGTTAACACCATTGGCATCTTTGTCAGCCTTAAACTTTTGTTGGCCTGACATTTTAGACTACTCTTTACATAGTTTTTTAAATCTCGGAGCATACCTTTCCATCCGTATACCCGTCTAATTCTGTCATGGGTTTTCCAGAATCCCTGGTGTCCACCTAGGGGTGAATCATGAAAACCCTTTAACACAGCCTGGATATATTTTTTTATCCTCCAGCCATTCCACACTATTGGCTAACATTCCTAACATCTTTTGTCGCATCAATTTTATCCCCTTGAATTCTCCCGGCCTTTTCCTTCTCTAACCTTGATTTGGCCCTAGTTTGCACTACCGATATCTTCTGCGGTGCTCTGCTGAACGCATCCGCATTTAGATTCTTCTTCCCAGGTTTGTATATGATTTCAAAATCATACTCAGACAATTTGTGTCTGAACCTGGCTAGCCTAGACGTTTGGTCTTTCAAATTGGCTATGCCTCTCAACGGCTGGTGATCAGTATATATTTTAAATGGGCGTCCTAGCAGATATGCCCTAAAACTCTTCGTAGCCCTCACTATTGCTAGGAATTCCTTCTCTATTGTGGATTGTCTTTTCTCCGTATCGCGAAGCGCCCTGCTTTCTATAATAGTTCACTTGTCCTAGGAATGCTTGCACTTCCTTTCTATTTCTCGGAATCGCTAAATTTCTAACGCATTCCACCTTCTGCGAGTCAGGCAGTGCTCCTACCTCTGAACAACGATGGCCAAAATAAACCACCTCTCTTCACAAAAATTGACATTTCTCCGTGTTCAATTTCAAATTGTGTTCTCGTAATTTCTGGAGCACCTTGCACAAGCGTTGCTAATGCTGCTTCTTAAATACTAGTTCTTATATACCATTTACAAAGAACAATTACGGTCTACGTATTGACTTTTCTGGTGTTCCAGTTACGCAATTGTTGTTTGGTGTCAGTTGCTCAAGCCAACTGACCTACTGAAAGTAAAAGTGTCGTCTGTGCATTCTAAATGCCCCTCGTCAGCTTGACTGCGGAACTGTGACACCCTAAAAGGTTACATAATAATTAATGCATAAATACTATTCATTTACAACATTTGCACCCTAAAAATATGTGCTCTCTTATTGAATTTAATAGGAACCGGTGCTGTGAGTCAACTACGCGTAGGTAGCTTGATTCTAACTCACAACAGACATTAAAGCGACCTCCACTTCAATCTCCACCTTTAAAACTTCAAAATGGTTGGGGAAAAAGCAACACTGAAAAAGTCCAGATATTTGCTGAGCATCTAAAGAATACATTTACAACGCAAAGTAGTGATAACTGTAATGAGCTTCCTCCAACTCATGAAGAAGATGAAGACATACTTTTCGCTACCCCTAAAGAGGTTAAAAACATTATAACGGTCCTAAAGCTAAAAAGGCCCCTGGCTTCGACATGATAACAACAGAACTACTGAGGTATTTACCATACAAAACCATTAGCACCTTGACCAATCTGATCAATACATGCTTCAAATTGAAATACGTACCCATATACTGGAAGGTAGCTGACGTCATAATGGTAGCAAAACCTGGCAAGCCGCCGTATGAAATTTCTTCATATAGACCAATTTCTTATCGAAAGTGATGGAAAAAATGTTTTTAAAACGAGTAGTGCCAATAATCGAACGGAAAAAATTGATTCCAAACCACCAATTCGGCTTTAGAACCAAGCACTCAACGATTGAGCGGGTCCACAGAATTGTCAGTAACATTGAAAAATCTCTAGAAGAGAATCAAGTCTGCTCCGCAGTTTTTCGAGACGTATCTCAGGCATTTGATAAGGTCTGGCATGACGGCCTTGTACTCAAACTGCGAAACCAAATTCAAAAACAGTACTGTGATTTTTTAAAATCATATATTTCTGACCGATCTTTCTGCGTTAAACAGGAAGACTGTTACTCCAAACTAACAGAAATTAAAGCTGGTGTACCACAGGGAAGCGTTTTGGGATCTATACTTTTCCTGCTATACACAAACGATGTACCCACGACAGAAAATTGTACTATCGCAACGTTTGCAGATGACACAGCCCTACTTTCCACTGGATCAATGCAGAGGAATCTACCAATGTGTTAATTAAGCTTAATAATGCTAAATCAACTCACATTGATTTTACAAACAAAAAGATACTGCAACATAAGATCTTCATAAACGGACAAGAGATTCCATACGCAAATACAGCCAAGTACCTAGGCATGAATCTTGATGCAAAACTTCGCTGGAAAGTGCATGTTAAAAAAACAAAGGAAGAACTAGATATCAAATTCAAACAAATGCAGTGGCTTATTGGCAAGCACTCAGACGTATCGATATCCAACAAAACTTTAGTGTATAAGCTAGTCCTTAGACCGATGTGGACTTATAGTATCCAACTGATGTACCAGCAAAAGCAACAAGTTGATGATTCAACGATTCCAAAATAAAGTATTGAGAAGCATTTTGAATGCTTCTTGGTACGCACGTAGTACTGATCTACACCGCGATCTAGCTGTAGAAACAGTAGATGATCCTATAAAAAAACATACGATTGCTCACGCAGAGAAACTAAAGCAGCACACTAACGATGAAATTGTTAAACTCGTTAATTGCGCTGATACTGTGCATGACTGAAACGCACAAAACCTACCGACCTTACTAGGTAAACCAATAAACATTTGGAGCCTTATAATAACTTAAATAAATAATATTTAGCTAAATACAAAATGCTTGTTAGTTTATAGTAACTAGTTGCATTAAATTATTAACATACTTATATTATATTTATGAAATTTGTAATATATTTTGTTACATAAATAATAAAAGAAAAAAACTCAATCATGGAAAATTTCTAAAATTTTATGTCGCTGTCGCACAGCGTGTTTATGGGAAAACCGGAACTAGCCTGTGTTGGCTGCTGAGCAACACACTTCGTGTTTCCGGCCTTCGATTCGTTCTTTCTCTTTTCTGTGCTGAAGCTGTGGCGACGTGTCACAGAGCGTCGTGTGTAATTTAAAATCTGTAAAATTCGTACCCATCGCGTATTGTAAGTGCGCTATAATAAAGGTACGTTCCCGTGGGTTTATTTGTTATATGTTAAATAAAGGTATAATAAATATTTCCCCTTCTTTTATTGGCAACGCAACGTCGAGCACGCGAGCAGCCAGATTGGTGACCCCGACGTGATCGTAAAAACATACGCGCCCCATACAGAGGGGTATAAAACACGCATAGGATGCTTCACTCGCCAACAGCCTCAGGACCGGCGCCGCCGGCACCACCGGAGCAGCCGCCGACTCGAGCAACGTACGCTCCACACCAGCAGCCACAACCACCGCAAGTGCATGCGCAGGCACAGCTGGCCATGCTCACGCCATTACTGATACCGACACACCACCTGCCGCCACACCGTGCAGGGGAACCTGGGGGACACGCCTCCTTTTCGTCGCCACCCGCGATCGAGGCGGTGAGCAGCTGCCGGCTCCCACCTTCCTGGAGGAGTAACCCCGATCTGTGGTTTTACCAGATCGAGGCCGCGTTCCAAGTACACCATGTGCGCAACGACAACAGCCGCTGCAATCTAGTAGTTGCGGCGCTCGACCCGGAGACTATTTCCGAGGTCGCGGATGTACTCCGCACAGTGCCGCCCATGGGCAAGTATGAGGTGCTGAAGACAGCAATATTAAATCGCCTCACCGACTCGGCGGATCGACAGCTCCACAGATTACTCACCCAACTCGAGCTGGGGGACAGGAAGCCGTCCCAACTCCTGCGACAGATGCGCTCCCTAGCAGGTGACCGGGCCACGGATGACATCATCCGCGTGAAGTGGCTCGACCTGATGCCGCCGTCAACGCGACGGCTACTCAAAATCCTGAAAGGCACCAGTCTGGAGGAGCTCGCAGAGGCAGCTGACGAGCTGGTCGAAAACGGACCTACAGTGGCAGCTACGTCACCTCCACTCTCGTCTCCGAGACCCCGCTCTCCATTCGCGAACAGATCGTCGCACGATTCAACGGGTAACTCCGTGCACGCAGAGCTTGCCGCACTCCGCCAGTCAGTGGCACAGCTCGTGGCCACTGGCGACTACCGCCGCCTCAACGCGTGTACCTTGCCAGACCGATATCCTCTACCGATCATCGAGGACCTGATCCAGGAGAGCCGGGGAAAAGTCTTCGCTGTAATCGATCTGCAGAAAGCCTTCTACCAAATCCCGGTTGCCAAAGCTGACATCCCGAAAACGGCAGTCACAACACCTTTCGGCCTCTTCGAGCTCGTGGGTATGCCATTAGGCCTGCGTAACTCCGCGCAAACGCTTCAGCGGGTAATTAATCACCTACTGAGGAAACTCCCCTTCGTGAAGGGATACGTAGACGACCTGCTCATCGCATCCGAGACGCATGACGAGCACCTGCACCATTTGAGCCAATTGTTGGAGACGCTGAAAGCGGCGAATCTACGCATCAACTTGGAAAAATGCCAACTCGGTGCTCAGGAAGTTACATTCGCTGGATATCGGGTCTCGAAAGAGGGGTTTAGGCCCCCGCGCCCAAAGATCGAGGCGATCGACGCTTTTCCAAGCCCGACAGACTCTACCCAGCTGAGACGTTTCCTGGGTATGCTTAATTATTACCGCAGGTATATACCGTACGCCGCGGAACTACAGGCGCCGCTCAACGAACTTCTGAGGAACCTCACGAAGAAGAAGGCGGCGATTAGCTGGACGACGCAAACGGAGCAGGCTTTCCAGCAGTGCAAGGCGAGTATCGCAGCAGCTGCAGATTCAGCTTTCCTCTCGCCATCGACGCATCGACACCGACGCATCGCGCACCGCCATCGGAGCGGCACTCAACCAAGAGCAACCCGATGGGACCTGGAAGCCTCTGGGGTTCTTCTCTAGGAAGCTCAATCCCCCAGAAACTCGCTACAGCGCCTACGACAGGGAGTTGCTCGCGGTGTATGCCGCAGTCAGGCACTTCAAGAGGATCCTGGAGGCACACGCCTTCACAATGCACACGGACCACAAGCCGCTCGCCTTCGCCGCACAACAACGCTCGGACAAGGCAACGCCGAGGCAGAGCCGACACCTGGACTACATCCCCCAGTTCAACACACGATTTGTGTACGTTCCCGGGGGAGAAAACGTTGTGGCAGACGCACTTTCGCGAACCTGTACCGTCTCGATGCCTTCCATCCTCGACGAAGCCACTATCAGCCTGGAGCAAGCCTCTGACGTAGAGCTGCCTCTCCTGCTGGAGAACCCGCGTATCCAACAGGATCGTCTCGCTATCACCAACAGCGATATCTACTGTCTGGTTACCGATGGGGCGACACGGCCCTATTTGCCATCCAACCTGCGTAGATCGGCGTCGTAAACGGATCATCCCACCCGAGTGGTCGAGCAACGGCGAAACGTCTGGAGGCCAAATACTTCTGTTCAAGCATGCGCAAAGACGCGCTCCGCTGGGCCCGTGAATGCCAACCATGCCAACGCGCGAAGGTCCATCGCCAGAATCGCGCTGAGTTGCAAAGCTTCGGGGAGACAGATGACAGGTTCTGCCACGTTCATGTTGTCCTGATCAAGCTACCACTGGTGAGAGGACTGTCGCACTGCCTGACCATCATCGACCGCTTTTCCCGATGGCCGGTGGCTGTCCCACTCCCGGACATTCGAGCTGTGACTGTCACACGAGCGTTCTTCCACAGTTGGGTCTGCACTTTCGGCACGCCACTCACCATCACCTCCGACCAGGGGGGTCAATTCGAGAGGGAGCTATTCACGACTCTCGCGAAAATGACGGGTGCTAACCATGTTCACACAACGCCTTACCACCCACAGTCAAAACGGCATGGTGGAGAGACTACACCGCACACTAAAAGCGGCCTTGATGTGCAGTCCAGACACACCATGGCCAGACGCCTTGCCAACAGTGCTATTGGGGATGCGGACAGCTTACAAAGAGGACCTCAAAGCAACTCCAGCCGAGATGCTCTTCGGCACAAAACTCCGCCTGCCGGGGCAATTCTTCGGACACCTGAACGACCCTACCACCCAACCGGTTTTCGTCGAGCAGTTGCGCAAGCTGGTAAAAGCGATCAAGCCAGTACCAGCGTCCAACCACTCGAGAGAGAAGCCGTTCGTCTTCAAAGAATTGCGCACCTGCACGCACGTATTCTACAAGCTGGACAAAATCCGGAGGCTACTCGAGCCGGCATATACGGGCCCCCATAAGGTAATTCGCCGGGTCAACGACAAGAGTTTCATCATCGACTTGAACGGCGTCGAGAAAGTCATCTCTACGGACTGCTTGAAGCCGGCCCACCTCGAAATGAGTGACTCAACATCGTCGCCATCGCTGCAGGCATCCCGATCATCATCGCCATCCCGATCAAAATCGCCAACCCGATCGCCATCGCCGCAATCGTCGTCATCGTCAGCGACAAATGACCCGCCAGCGATCCATCCAAGGAGTCATCTGAGGAGTCAACCACCGCCCCGCGCAGGGGACCAACCCTCACCACAGCCGGGGAGTCGACCGACGAAACGGGTATCGTTCTCCGCGCCTCCTGCGCCGATCACTGGGGGAGGAATACCTGTGGCGACACCACTACCCCCACCCAGTTGTCGGGTACGCCAACGCAAGCAGGCGTTATAATAAAGGTACGTTCCCGTGGGTTTATTTGTTATATGTTAAATAAAGGTATAATAAATATTTCCCCTTCTTTTATTGGCAACGCAACGTCGAGCACGCGAGCAGCCAAATATATATATATATATATATATATATATATATATATATATATATATATATATATATATATATATATATATATATATATATATATATATATATATATATATATATATATATATATATATATATATATATATATATATATATATATATATATATATATATATATATATATATATATATATATATATATATATATATATATATATATATATATATATATATATATATACATATATATATATATATATATATATATATATATATATATATATATATATATATGTTACTAATTGCGCCCACTGTTGTCCGCCGTGTAGAGTAATTTTTAAGTGTCAGTGTTAAGTTGAATTGTTAGTATAAAACCTTATCGCAGTTTCTGTTTCTCCTTCGTGTACTGGAAATATGCCTCTATTGTCAAAACGGCATTATTAAGCCGCTATACATTGCGCCGTTGGGCATTTGCTGAAAGTTGAATTTTAGTTGAAGTTTTGATAGCGAAGGAGGAGGAAACTGCAGTAAGGTTATTTTAAAGAGACATTGTACTCGTAAATTTTAATTTTGTTCCCTTTTTAGAAATTTTTTATTTTTTTTTATTTTTGCCCCATTTTTAATTACATTCTGTTCGTGAACAATAAGTAATTTTTAAATGCTACTATGGACCTTAATATGTTCTTTAGTCATTACCACAGAACATAATTTAATTTAATTATATATAATTAATTTATATACGAAAGGTGTCGTTTAAAATATTCTATGTGGAAGTTCTGTGGGTCCAATTCGTTTGAGTCTTCTTTTTGTTTTTTCCATTGCCGGCAATTGGCGCACGTCTCGGTTTTGATGAATTTTTAGGCGCTCTGTGTATTTGCTGCTACATTTTTTAATAGTGTCTTCCACCGAGTCAATGTTTAGATCGTGGTGTATGTCTTCATTTCTTATATACAAGTCGGGTTTTGTTATTGTCTGCAGTATTTTGCATTGTGTTCTTTGAATCAGTTGTATATTCGTTTTGCTTGCTGTCCCCCATACTTCGATCCCATATTTCCAGATGGGTGTTATCATTGATGTATAGATCATTCTTTTATTATACAATGATAACTTTAAACTAAGTCCTAGTAAGCAGTTTAATTGTTTGAATCTACTTTTTATTTCATTTCGTTTATTTAATATATGTTGTCTCCATGTAAGTTTTGCGTCGATTGCTATGCCAAGGTATTTTGCGCTGGGGCAAATTTTTATAATTTCGTATTTTATTGTGAGTGGGTGTTTAGCAGACTTTCTATTCGTATATACTACTTGGACAGTTTTCTCTTTGTTAACTTCTATTCCCCATTTCTCGAACCACGAGACTATATTTTTAATTATTTGTTGAAGTATGTCTGTCGCCGCTTTTTCGTCTTGATTGGATGCTAAGAGGACCGTGTCATCCGCGAATGTTGCTATCATGGTTCCTTGTGTCTTTGGGGTTGGAATGTCTGCAGTGTATACTAGGTATAGGAGTGGACCCAGCACACTGCCTTGAGGCACTCCCGCTGTCATTGTTAGGATCTCAGAGCATTCTTCGTCATATTTAATGTAAAAGTATCTGTTGGTGATATAACTGCTTTGCAAGTAATAATAGTTTAAAGGTAGAATATTATTTAGTTTATTCAGAAGTCTTTGTGCCACACTCTGTCAAACGCTTTCGCAATGTCCAGGAATACATCCACGCAGTGCTTCTTTTTTCTCAATATAATCCATGATTTTGTTCACAACTCTATGAACTTGTTGCACAGTTGAGTGGTTTCGTCTAAAGCCGAATTTATGGCTTGGCAAAGCTTTTTGTTGTATCAAAATAGGCTCAATTCTGTCAAATAATATTTTTTCAAATATCTTTGAAAGAGTTGGCAAGAGACTGATAGGTCGATATGAACTGGTTCCTGTTGCGTCCTTATTTGGTTTTGGGATAGCTGTTATTTGTGCTACCTTCCACAAGATTGGAAAATAGTTTAGCTTTATTATAGCATTAAATACATTTCTAATATAGACTATTGTTATGTCAGGTAGTTCTTTCAGTATTTTTCCGTTAATAAGATCATATCCAGGTGCCTTTTTGTTTTTTAAATTCTTGATTTCTGATATCGTTGTCATTTTTAATGCAGTGTTTCGGGTACTTTCGGTTTTGGTAAGCTCGGTAATTTGATTGTCCATGTCGTTTCTGAATACCGTTTCAAAATGTTTTGCAAGAGTATTTGCTTTGTGTTTATTCGTTTTTGCCCAAGTATTATCTAGTGTTTTTATGGGGGGTTTATGTGGTATTGCGCTGTTTACTTTTTGGGTTGCCCTCCATAATGAGTAGTTCGTTGATGTTGTCGTACCTAAGTTCTTTAGGTAACTTTCAAATTTTTTCTCCTCAAATTGTTTCAATATTATCTTCTGTTCATTTGCCGCTTTGTTGAATTTGGCTTTGTCGTCTGGGTGTCTAGTGCTTTGCCATCTTTTCCTAAGTTTCCTTTTTTGTCTTATTTTATGTTTAATGTGAGCTGGGACAGTAGTAATTTGGGATGGGCTTAGAATTGGGGTTGATTGAGTTGCTGCTTTGACGATGTTGTCATTTAGGTATGCTATTGCTGTGTCAAGTTCCTTATCAGATTTAAATGAAATGTTTGTTGTCATGTCATTTTCCATTAATTGGCGAAATTTGTTCCAGTCGGTTTTGTAGTTATATAAGTCAGCAGCTATTTTTGTATCCGGTGTGATTTGAAGGGTCAATAGAATTGGAGAATGGTCTGATGATAAATCTAGACATGTTTTTATTGTTAAGTGGTCGTGCAAATTTTTTTTGTAACACAGAAATCAATTAAATCAGGTAATTTTTTGTTGTTTGTTGGCCAATAAGTTGGTTCTCCCGTGCTAATAAAGCGACTATTATTCTCTTTTATAGCGTCTAGTAGTTGGCGGCCTTTCACGTTTGTCAGTCTTGAGCCCCATATGCAGTTTTTTGCATTATAGTCTATGTAACGACTACCCAATGATTTTAAATAGTCTATGTATTGAGCCTTTGTGTTGTTATGTTTGGGTGGACAGTATACAGCTGACACAGTAATTGGCCCTCTCAAGTCACTTATCTCTATTGAGGTTGCTTGGATATGATGTGATTTATATCCTTCTAGTTCTAGGCACCTAATAGATTTTTTTTATGATAAGTGCTGTCCCTCCGTGGGCTCGATTGTCAGGATGATGTGTATAATAAATGTTATAGTTTGGTATGTCATTATAGCTTCTATAAGTAGTATGCGTTTCAGATATTAGCATAATATCGATTGAATTTTCGTACATAAACGTTTTAAGTTCTAGTAAGTGGCGTGATAGGCCATTGGCGTTCCAAATAGCAAAAGTTATTTTATTTCTGGAACCCATCCAGTTTTGATACAAGCAGTGTCACAATGTTCATCATACTTGTCATTTGAGTTATTAATTGTTTCATCATTATTTTTAAATCTGATAGATCGTCGTTATTCTGTGTTGGTGTCATGCTGTTTGCTGCTGCGTTAAGGTTTTGAGTTAAGTCTGCTGCTGTATTTATCGCTGCTACTTTAGCATATGACATTCAAGGTGTGTAGTTTTTATGTGTTTGTACTGTGGGTATATTTATAGATGGTTCAGCAAAGTTTTGTTCTGGAGTTGGAGGGATTTCTTTTTTACGTAAAGTTGGATATTTTTTAATTTATAGTGATTTGTAAATCATACAGCCTTTGTAGTTAGCTGTGTGGTTTTCATTGCAGAGAGCGCATTTAATTTGCTGTTTCATATCGCTTTGGATATTACATTTAATTGTGCTGTGGTTACCTGCATATTTGACACACACAGGGTCTTTAGTACAATAGTTTTTAGTGTGTCCATATTTTTGGCAATTTGTGAATTGTGGAATAGTTATTTTTTGGTGTGGTGGTTCGAAATCTACTTTGAAGTGTAGAAGATGGGTTAAGGAATAGTTGTCTTTTTTGTTATCGTTTGGTTTAAGTTCCAGAGAGAATAAAGGAAGTGGTTGTCTATTTTTTTGCAAGTTGTGAATGTTTAGAACTTCATGTCCTAACTCTGCCAGTTCAGCTATAATGTCGTCTTTTTCCGTTGAGTAATGCATATTTCGTAAAATTACCTTAAGTCCACGTTGTTCTTTTGGCTTAAATGTATAGTATTTGGTTTCTTTTTGCTTAAGCAATTTTATTATGCTTGTGTAATGCAAAGATTCAGTCGGCTGAATTTTGACTTCGTTTTTGTTCAGAGCTTTCATCTCGTAATTTGTATTTGGTAGCTGATTTAGAGCTTTAGTTAGTGCATTAATATTTTCTACGTTTTGTATATACTTTGGTTTTTGAGGATACTTTGTTATTTGTTTCTGAATGGTTGAATTTGTTTTTGTCCCACTGTTATTTTGCTCATCAGTTCTGTCATTTAGTGTTAGTAGTTCGAACCTGTTTGGTGTATTTGGAGCGATTGACTTACTCAGCCAATATTTTTTTAGTGTTGCTTGTGTCGCGCTCAGTGGTTTGTTTTTTTGTCTTTTGTTGTTGCGATTTTGGTCCGTTAAATTGTTTGGCGATTGCTTTTCGAGGTTTCGCTTTCGGCTACTCTCCGCTGAAGTTTTGTTAGTGTTTCTATTATTTGAGTTTTGTACTTGCGTGTTAATTGTTGCTGTTGTAATTGGTGTTGTTGTGTTAGTTGACATGATCATTGCGCTCGAATTTTGCATTCTACTTATCGCTGTCGCGGCTATGGTTACAGTACAAGCGCTTTATGTTGTTGTTGTTCTTCCTGATGTTGTGTTTGGTGGATAATGTTCCATAATAGTAGAGGGTGTCGCGCATTGGACACCCCAAGGTAGTGAAACATTCGTAGTGGTGTCGTTTAGGAGAGCGGGAGAGCAGGACCTGGCTCTGCTCTCTGCTGCTACGACTGGCAAATTGCCGCCGTTACCCTGTGTGGACACAAATGAGAAATATGCATTTCTATTTGTTGCTGGTGAGTGTCAGAGACACTCATTTTAGTTATGTTGTTGTTTTTTGTTGTTTGTATTTCAATTGTGTATTTTTGTTTTCTAATTATTGTTAAAAATATATTTAAATTATGTGTCCCAGCTAGAAATCGTGAACTAGGTTCTCACCGATCACTGCACTTTTGCACTATTGTAGAAGATTCGATTGGTTTGAAGGAAATTTTAACTCGCGATTTGGTAAAATTTCTGACCGACCGTCTCTGTTGACGTACGAATATAAATTTTTTAGAAATAAACACATTTTTAAATTTGCATCCTCCTTGAACTTCAACAATATATATGTATACGAGTATATATATATATATATATATATATATTTTATATATATATATATATATATATATATATATATATATATATATATTATATATATATATATATATATATATATATATATATATATATATATACTATAGATGGGATCTGGAGTTCGAGAATGAGTGCATCACCATTTGCTTATAAGTCAAGATAAAAACAACTCTCTTTCCATGGTAAAGAATGCTCTAGAATGTTCTCCAAAAGTTTATCGAGAACCCCTTTCGAAGCGTAAAATTCGAGAATCATCCAGATAAATAATGTATGGAATAGTGTAGAGTTTTGCCAGGAATATGGGCACAGTAAATCTTACTGCACTCTACGCACAATATGTGCTACGTGCGGCGATTTTCACCCCTTAGTAATGTAAATTTGACAAATTCGATTAAAATGTAAAAAAATGCAGCAACTGCGGTGGTAACCACACGGCCAATTATAGAGTGTATTCAGTTTACACACACCTGAAGATGAAGGCGCGTACAACACAAAAGCTAGTTCGCAGTGAATGTAGCAATATTGCACGTAACTACCCTAGCATAAATACAGCCAATGCTGTGCCCTCGTCCTCCTTAATGACGTACGAAAACGTATTCAAAAAAGCACCTACTTAAAGTCTAATAAAAACAATGTTTTGTAAACATGCAAACAACGATTCATGATCTCAAGTAGAATCTGCTTCAAACACTGCTCTCTCAAAAATAAATGAATCAATTAAAGTTATGCTACTGGAATGCCAACGGTTTTGTCCAACACAAAAAAGAAATCAAGAATTTTTTGTACAACAGCGAAATTGACATAATGCTTATCTCAGAAACCCATTTAACAGATAAGTTCAACTTGAGTATTGGCTGTTTCAATTTCTACAAAACCAATCATCCAGCCGATAAAGCGCAAGGAGACGCAGGAATTCTCATTAATTCCCGTATAAAACATTTTCCACGTGAGAAATATGCTGATAGACACATCCAAGCCACATCAATCTTCCTTCAGTACTGGGGCGAAAGTATAACAATTTCTGCAGTATATGCCCACATAGATTCTAAGTAACGTCAGAATTATTCCTGCAGTTTTTTCAAACACTCGAAACAAAATTTATAGCAGCTGGATACTATAACATACCTACTGGGGCTCTCGTCTGGTAAACCCTAAAGGCAAACAGTTGTACGATGTGTTAATTGATCATTGAAATCATCTAGGGTTTGTCTCAAGTGGCTAACCCACGTACTGGCCAGCGGATCAGCGTAAAATCACTGATCTTATTGATTTCTCTATGATCAAAAACATAAACAGTGCATTGTTTTCCTCCGCAGCAGTTTTCGACTTGTTCTCCGATCACTCACCTGCCATCATATAGTTCAACAAAACTCCTCAACATATATATAAATCGCCCAAATTGACCTCCAACAAAACGAACTGGCTCAAGTATAAGAAACACGTGAGTACACATATTTGCCTGGAATCTCCTCCTAAAAACAAGGATGACTTAGAGAGAGCGCTCTACGAGTTTAATTCCTTGTCAGCAACAGCAGGTGCGTGCGCAATACCAGCAGAAAAAACAATGCAGGTTGCTACCCGTTATATAACTCCAACCCATGTGCAGTGTCTCTTTAAGGAGAAAAGACGCCTAAGACGAGAATGACAGAAATATAGGTCACTTGCTCTAAATCGGATATTAAAATTGTCACAAAATCACCTTAGAGATGTAATTCAAAAGGAAGCTGAAGGAAGTATTGATACCTATATTAAAGATATGGGCCCGCTTAAATACACCAATTACTCACTTTGGAGAGGTACAAAGGTTGCAAAAAGCCCAAAAGAAAAGGAAGTTGGGCCAAACAGCGACGCAGAAAAAGGAGCAGCGTTTCCTGCGCATCTACAAACAGTTTTTTACCCTAACTTCGAGGTCCCTACTTTACGCCGGGGTAAGCTCGCCTGTTTGCTAGGAGTCGCTCACAGAAAATATGTAAAGGAGTCAACAACTTGTTTACGTGGAGTTAAGTTTTCTATTTATTTATTTGCTTAACTATGGATAACACAGTTGAATTTTATTTATTTTTACTAGCTTAAATAGAGTTGAATTTTATATCTCCTAAATATCTGACAACTTCGATTTAGGAGAATGATGATTGCAAACCATAGACTCGTTTAGATTTCCGTTAGTTTTATGGAGCGTTTGTAAATTTGTGTTTCTAGCAGAGAATCGATTATAAACCATAAACTCCATTAAATTCCCCCTAGCTTCTGTAGCGTTGTCAGTTTGGGTTTCTAGCAGAGAATCGGTTACAAACCTTAATCTATTTTAGATTCCCCCTAGCTTCTGTAGCGTTTGTCAATTTGTGTTTCTAGTGGAGAATCGGTTATAAACCATAATCTCTTTTAGATTCCCCATAGTTTCTGTTGCGTTTCTCAGTTTCGGTATCTAGCTGAGAATCGATTATAATCCGTAATATCTTTAAGATTCCCTCTATTTTCTGTAGCGTTTGTCAATTTGGTTTCTATCAAAGAATCGATTATAAACCACAATCTCTTTTAGATTCCCAACTAGTCACTGTAGCGTTTGTCAATTTGTATAACTGCTGGAGTCCGAACATTTTTGCGTCGAAAATGGCTTAGTGCGTCTTGGTTGCCTGATGAAGAAAGACAGAGGCTGAGCTGTCAGATGCTCCTGCTTTTATACTATTAAGTGTTGTTGTGCGGGAACTGTTGTTTGTTGCGGCACCTGTCTGTTATCTCGTGCTGTTGCATGTTACGGCAATACCTGTACCACTCTAAGTTCTGGTCCAGGTATTGGGAGGTGGTCTGTTCCGTAACTTCTCGGACCACTCGAGCAAGGGCAAAGCGTATTGCTTTTTCCGCACCTACAAAATATCTACCGTTATCGGAATGAATGTGAGCTGACGTCCTATGAATCAAGATAGCGCCGCTAAAAAGGCAGTAGATGCTTTCAGATGTACGGCTTTAGTAGCGAAACATACAAAAACGCAAACGTATCCCTTTGTTAGTCTGCACCCCCGACCTTGAAATGTTTTAATTTCAAATGGGCCAGCAAAATCCACCCCGACGGTACTGAATAGACGAGATAGGCTGGTTCGCTCTGGTGGTAGGGGAACCATTATCTGGAGGATTATGCGGAGCTGCTTTTAGATTAGACAGGTCGCAGAATAGTACCCTTGACCTTAGCTCGCGAACCCAGTATTGAGTCCTAAGCAACAGTAGCATCAGTTGATTACCCCCATGTAATGAGATTTTATGGATGAATTGAATCAACATGCGGCTGAAATGACCGTTATATGGGAGAATTTGTGGATGTCGTTCCGAGAATGGGATCTAGGTGGAATGCGCCAGACGTCCGTTGACGTCCTATTGGAGGCACAGCCACTTCGGGCCGTTCCACTATAAGGCGCTTTGTGGTAATGCAACAGGTGCCGCTCCTCGGCTAGCTAGGTCCGCGCGTTTTCTTCTGATTTTACGTGCCTCCAGCAGTCCACTCCAACCTTTTCATAAACAAAGGTGACACGATTAGCAACGAAAGTCTTCCACTTGTGCGGGGATTTACGGAAACAGGCGAACACGATGGTCCAGTCGGTCTAACGGAACAGATTGTCACGGGAGATGCTAAGCATTATCATCAGCGGGGTAACCAGTGCTGTTAAAAGCACGGGCCCACAAAAGTCCAACCGAGTTAATGATTGGGTTTTCAAGGGTGCTACTTGCGATTTTGCCACTAATAAGTGTGATGAAATCTGATTCTCCGACTGGCTTCGGACATAGATTGCTGCGGCATATGCCACCTGAGATGCGTCGCAAAATGCATGGAATGCACATTTCCCTCGAGCGATGAACCCACCCAGCAAGGGAAACGAATTTTAGAAATGTCGTCGAATGCAGCTAAAAAGTCTTCCCATCGTCCTGAAGAGGGGTCAGTTAACGGATCATCCCAATCAATCTGATCAACCCAGATCTGTTGCATTAATATTTTCGCTGTAATCACAACCGGAGCTAACCACCCGGCAAGATCAAAAAGTTGAGCTATTGTGGACAGCACCTTTCGTTTGGTGGTCCGGGGTTCGGAACAGATTGGGTGAATGTGAAAATAAAACTGATCGGATCTTGCATTCCAACGGATCCCTAAGGTTTTGTGTCAGCTTGGCTTCATCGAGCTTCAAGAAGTTTTCCCGCAATAAGTAGTCGGTGGGTAAAGATTCTAAAATGGACGCAATATTGGCAGTCCATTTGCGCATAGAGAAACCGGCTGAATCGAGGGCTCAGCTCATCACGAGTTCGTATCGCAGTGTCAATATCATGAGTCCCCACAAACGCGTGATCCACGTACATGCAGTCTCGTGACACCTGCGCGGCTAAGGGTAGGTCCTGTTCTACGTCAGTAGCTAGTTGTCGGAGTGTTCTAATTGCGAGGTAAGGTGCACAATTAACACCAAAGGTGACTGTTTGCAGTTCGTAGTCAGATACCGGGGTAGTCTGCGAGTGCCGAAACACCAAACGTTCATAAGAAGTCTGATGAGGGGCCACCATGACTTGGCCGTAAAACTTTTGTAAATCTCCATTGAACACGAATTTAAACATTCGCCAGCGTACGATCAACTATGTCAAGTCAGCTTGCAGCGTTGTTCCAGTATGTAACACGTTGTTTAGACTGACGGTATTAATCGCTGACTCAGATGCATTAAACACTACCCGCAGTTTGGTAGACGTGCTTTCCGGCTTAAACACCGCATGATGTGGTAAATAGTAGTGTCCGGTTGCGAAATGATGTGGGTAAATGATGATGATATTCCAATATGGACCATATGGTCGAGTTCCAAATTATCTTGCACCACTGAGTCATATTGCTGCTTCTGATCAGGGTTCCGCAACAGTCTTGCTTCATTCCGTTCAAATTGTTTGAGTGTAATATGACGGGATGACCCGAGTGTCTCCTCGGGGCGGTGTGTCGACTTGAATGGTAATTCCACCATATATTGTCCAGAGGATTCCCGATAAGTAGTTCGTGTATACAAATGTAGACATGCCTTATCACTTGCGGAAAGTCTCTTTTCCTTAGGTGGTCCTTCCAATTCCCAGGACTTTTGTAGGAGTTCCTCGACTGAATGGTGGTCAACGGTCACCTTGGCACAGAAAGATCCCACCGTGCTTTCAGGTATTGGTCCTGTGAGGATCCAACCGAATATCGACTCCTGCGCAATCAATGAACTTATGACATCGCGTCTGAGTGCATCAAGCAACAACATTGGCTACAGATCTCCACCTATTAGTACGTCTACCTGTGATGAACCGGATAGGGTCGGGTCGGCAAGCTGAAGGTCAGTCAGTTGTTGATATTCCTGGGTGGACATAGATAGTCCTTGGACTGATGCGGGCACCACATGTGCAGCGTGGGACATCGATGGTGCAGCCGGTTGCGCATACATGGTTGTGGTATTGGGTCTACTTTCAACTCGCGGAGACATCGGTCGTATTTGGGCATTGGTACGTCGCTCGGGTCACGACTTGTGTGATCCCGTTCTCGACATGAGAAATATGAGTGTCGACTTGAACAATTCGCCGCGCGATGGTCGAGCCCCAGGCAGTTCACACTTAGATTATGGCTTCGCACCAATCCCCATCGTTCTGTGATAGTGGCGTTTATAAACGAAGGGCAATGTTGAACGCGATGGAGATCTTGCACCCCACTGGGTTGACCTTTAGTTGGTGAGTCTGTACGCGATTTGATCGGAGCGCATTCGGGTGCATCTCAGCCGGAGACTACGCTGAGACCGGCTGCCACAGATCGGAGACCGCCTATAACGGTTGGAACCGCTTGATGAGGAACTCGTCCATTGCCTTCCAGTCGGGGGGTCGGTATGATTGTTAATAGATTTGTCACACATGGAGAGTGTTCTTTCAAGTAAACGGCCCGAAAATAAATAAACAAGGATAGGATCGCACCTGGACACGTCCACATTCAATTTTTGCAATACTGTAATACAGTTGCCGATATCACGTTGCAGCTGCTTAAGTTCAGATCTACTTTTCTTTGAAATTGGGAATAGATGAAACAATGATTTGAGGTGACAGTTTATCATGATACGCCGGTTGTCGTATCGGTCAATGAGATTATTCCAGGCTTGATCAAAACCATAGTCACTCAAGAGTAGGAGGTCCACAATCTCTTTGGCTTCCCCTCGAGTGTTTTCCTTCAGGTGGTAAAACTTCTCCACCTTTGATAGTCTTGTATTCCGAAGATAGAGGACCGTGAATATTTCACGAAATGTGGGCAATTTCACATAATCACCTCCGAATGATTCGATGTCGGAGGGTGGCACTGGTATGGTGTGCAATGATAAGGAGGTGGTCGGAGGGTTAATTACAGGCTCTGTTGGAGAAGCCGCTGTAGGGTGGTTTGGTGAGAAGGCACCGATACACCACCGCAAAGAAGCATAGTGTCTGAGTACTTAGAGAAGGGAGCAGAGCTGCTGTTGAGTGGTCCGATGGTAAGACACCTACACCGACTGCGCACACTTGTACTGCAAACTTCCGAATTACCAGATTGAGCAAGGTAATGAAACCGCTGTAGGGTCGTTTGGTTACAAGGCACCGATACACCACCGCAAATAAGCGTAATGCGCACGCACTAAGAGAGCACCAAAAGAAAAAAAAGGGAACCTACAAACAAGAGCAAAAGTGGAATAGAATTCCCACATACAACAGCACTCGTGATGCTGTTCTGAGTTAGAATCAAGCTACCTGTGTGTAGTTGACTCACAGCACCAATTCCTAATAGATACTACACATTTGGCGTAGTTTTTGTGTAGGGGATTTGTGTTTGTTTGTCGATTTTGTTTGTTTTTCGACTTATATTGTTTTTGAATTGATTTAATTTACATTGGAGACATTTATATTGTTTTTAAATTGGTATAATTTATATTATTTTAAAATCAAAATAAATTGATTTAAATATTTGGCATTGTAACCTTAGGGCATTAGGTGAAAATATTTCAAGAGGTGCAGACAATACGTTCTTTTACATCAAAGTTTTTGTAGTTCCGAAACTACGATTTGCGCAGCAATCTTGAACTGATATTTTGCACTCAACAAGTACAGCATAAATGTTCTCCTAATATTTTGCAAATTTTATGATAATCAAATAAAATGATTTTGAGGGGGAAGACTAATTAGTTTTAGTCCGTCACTGGTCAAGTACATCTCAGATCCGGGAGACGTGAATTTGGAAACCAACCCGAAAGATAACGCTCATGTTTTACCATTCATAAGTAAAACAAGAATAAGTCAAATGGGTATAGAGGAGATTTCAAAGGCAGTGTCCAGGCTAGTAGCTGAGTTTACTGGTGCTGCTTTAGAAGACTTACGGTCAGAACTCAGCAGGTTCGTTCAAGGTAGTGAACTTGCAAGGCGAACCATAGGCCCTGATGAGTTGCAGGAATTCTTCGACTGTTTTAAGCAAAGGTTATTTGGAGATGCATACAAACTTGTGCTACCAAAGCAATTCGCCAGTGTGAGCGAGATTTACGGCCTTCTAAAGAGAACCTATTTAAAGAAGAGAACTCTGGAAGACATATCCCAAGAGATCAGAATCGGGAAGCAGCTGGCAGGTGAAGACACAGGCGTCTTTGCCAGGCGTTTAGGGTCTCTTCAGATGATGGCCCAGGAAATAATAAAAAGTAAGTACAAATTCATTGGAGATACAGCATTATTATACAAACTTGACAAACCGGTGTTAACAACTTTCGTGGTTTGCCGCAGCAGCTCCGCTTTAAAGATACATATGCTGGGTAGCAGAACAGGCACTCTGGAGGAGTTAGTAGAATAACCAATTAGAGCACAAGTCCTCGTGGAACGGATTACGGCCGGTTTTGGGGAGGTACATATGTTCGAAAACAGACAGGACAGTTTAGCTGCGGCTGTCATGGATAGAGAGGCAAGTAATTCCGTCCCAAACATATACAGAGGAGCATATAATCCCGGTGTCTCCGACAGCAGAGCCGCGAATCCGAGAAATTCGTACAGGGGGATTGGAAAGAGGGTACCCATTTATTCGTTCTGCCGTAAGGAAGGTCATACAAGGGATGAGTGCATTACACGCAAAATCACGCCATATTGTATGAAATGCAAAGCGTATGGTCATGAAGCAAGTCTGCAATGCCCAGGAGGCACAGAATGGAATCAGAGTAGAAGGCAGCCATCTACAAGGCGCCCGGATCAACCCTTGAATGACAGCAGGGGTAACTTCAGTAGTCCCCGAATTAATTCAACGGAAGGAATTAACCAAGGAAGAAATCCTTTAAAAACTGGGAGTGGTCAGCAGTGACCAAATTGGAATTCCAGAAGTGAACCAAGTATAAGCAACACCCAACAGGGGTTGAGATGCTTCTCATGTGGACGAATGGGACATCGGGCAGCGGAATGCAGGGACAATTCCAACAAAGGAACCAGGGAAACTTCCAGCGGCCCAGTCGAGGCCAGTTGGCTGGAAAACCAAAAGAAAAGAAGTAATAATTAGGCCGGAATTACGTGTGACTAGTAGGAACTATAGTCCAGGGGAAGGAGGAGCAAGAGGCTCTCCAATATCACGAAGAGTTAGGAAGTGGATACGCGTACATGGACATTGCTTCGTTATGAGCAGGATAGGTGATGCTTTCATCGAGATACCCTGCAAGGAAGCAGCTAGTGGAAGGCTAATGCTTTTGGTAGAGTCAGGGCAGAAACCAGCCTCGTAAAATCTAGTGTTTTACGGAAAGGGTTCGATATTAATCAAATGGACATAAGAACACTTAACGGAGCGTTTGGAGGTTGCATCAGAACACTGGGATAGCTCAGAATAGGGCACAGTGAAGTTAAGGGCATGAGTTTTAGAAAGCACGCAGTGGAATTGGATAGGCCTGGCTGATGGGATAATTGGCCGCGATAATCTTTGGGGCCGCACCATACTGGATGCGCTCGAGAAGCAGTTATCATTTTATGATGGTAATAAGAATAGAATCCTTATAATAAGAATATAATCCTTACTCTTCCATTAAAGCCATGGCAGGAAGCAACCGTGAATAGGGTTTAGAAGTGGGGTATGGAGGTATCATTTTATGATAATAATAAGAATATAATCCTTACTCTTCCATTAAAGTCATGGCAGGAAGGAACCGTGAATAGGATTAAGAAGTGTGGTATGGAGGTAGTAAACGCAAGGTCGACCAGAGTAGTTACTATGCATGTAAACACGAAGCTTAGGACTTTTGTTTTGCACAAGCAGCAGCTGGCAGAGTTTCTATATATTGGAGGGACTATAAAGCACGTTGACAAGGGTTAGTTGTACGCTTGCGTACTAAATGCGTCAGAAGAGGACTACCTGATGGATGAGGATTTTAGGCACTATTTCACTATTTACGATAATTTGAAAGAACTGAGGTATAGATCGGTTAATCAGATTAATCAAGTTGATATAGGAAAAAGAATGGAGAAAGTAATACAATCACTGAAGTCAGACCCAAGCGTAACTTCAGAAGAGAAGGCATCAATAGAAGCCATTTGTACGTCATTCCATAACATATTTTTGCTGGAAGGAGACCAGCTGACGTATACATCAGAGGTAGAGCATGAAATACCTACTAGAGTGGATCAACCACCAATTAACCAGAAACAATACAGATTGCCACAAGCTCACAAAGATGAGTAAATAGGCAAGTAGAAGAAATGTTAAAGGATAACATAATTTCACCGAGTATTTCGCCTTGGAACTCACCATTAATTTTGGTACCAAAGAAAGGAGGTGCTCAGGGTCAAAAGAAGTGGAGAATGGTCGTCGATTTTAGGAAATTGAACGACGCCACTATCAAGCCTGACTCGCAGAAGGTGGAATGCGTTAGAAATTTAGCGATTCCGAGAAATAGAAAGGAAGTGCAAGCATTCCTAGGACCAGTGAACTATTATAGAAAGTTCGTGGAAGGACTAGCCGGAATTGTGTTGCCAGTGAATAAGTTGCTACGAAAAGAAGCAAAGTTCGAATGGACAGAGAGCTGTCAGTAAGCATTCGAGAGGCTAAAAGAAATAATTAGCTCGCCACCGATTTTGGCCTACCCCGACTTTGAGCAAACTTTTTTGTTGACCACTGATGCTAGCAATGAAGCATTAGGGGCAGTATTGTCACAAGGGGAAATCGGTAATGACCGAACAATAGCATTCGCAAGCAGGGCGCTTCGCGATACGGAGAAAAGATACTCCACAATAGAGAAGGAATTCCTAGCCATAGTGTGGGCTACGAAGAGTTTTAGGGCATATCTGCTAGGACGCCCATTTAAAATATATACTGATCACCAGTCGTTGCGAGGCATAGCCAATTTGAAAGACCAAACGTCTAGGCTAGCCAGGTTCAGACACAAATTGTCTGAGTATGATTTTGAAATCATATACAAAACTGGGAAGAAGAATCTAAATGCGGATGCGTTCAGCAGAGTACCGCAGAAGATATCGGTAGTGCAAACTAGGGCAAAACTAGGTTTTGATGCCAATGAACAAACAGCCAGTAGTGTGAAATGGCTGGAGGATAAAAAAGATATCCAGGCTGTGTTAAAGGGTTTTCATGATTCACTCTTAGGTGGACACCAGGGATTCTGGAAAACCCATGACAGAATTAGACGGGCATACGGATGGAAAGGTATGTTCCGACACATAAAAAAGTATATAAAGAGTTGTCCATGTCATATGGATAATGTAGGTATTTTACCTGAAGCAGTTTCGGGAAATAAATACATCTTGACATTCCAAGCCGATTTCTCAAAGTATATTTCGTGCGTGGCTATACCCAATGCTGAAGCAAGTACGGTGGCCAAGGCATTCTTTGACGAAATTATAGCATGGTAAAACATACCTAAGGTCTTGATAACCGACAATGGTTCAAATTATGTATCGAAACTATTCTCAGAAACGTGTAAAATGCTGGGAATCAAGAAATTGCATATAACACCATATCATCCGCAGGCTAATGGCTCATTGGAGCGTAGTCATCGACCTCTGGCCGAGTATTTGCGCAGTTTTGTCAAGGAAGATGGCTCGAATTGGGATCAATGGTTGACCACTGCAATGCATGTACACAACAATACTGTGCATGTATCAACGAAGCAAACTCCGTTTAGGACGCTCTACGGGTTTGATTTCAACATGCCAGCAAATTTGAAGCGCAAATGTGCGCCAGTGTACAATTCTGATGACCCCAATAAACTGCAAAAATATCAGCTACAGCGGGCGCACGAGTTGGTTAGAGAAAACCAGGATTGTGCTAAACGGGTAGCCAGGGAAGCCAACAACAAGGTACTAAACCCATTAGTTTTTTATGTGGGTGACCAAGAACTCATGAAGAATCCGGCTAGAAGAAACAAATTCTCACCTGTTTGGGTAGGTCCATATGTAGTAGCAGAGTTCCGCATCCCAGTTACAACAGTCGTAACAATTAAGGGCATGCATAAAAAGCTACATAATAATTTATTGAAATTGTTCCACATGAGACCATACAATTAAAGACATGTGCTCACAGTGCTTTACCAGTGTAAACACAAGAATAACAACGTAAAAAAACTGTATCGCGTACGTGTGTATATCAAATGGCACAGCTCCGATTTCCAAAGTCAATGTCAGCAGAAGTGTGCCAATTAAACGCGGGAGTTACGTCAGAACCGTATTCAATAAATAATTCACAATAAATGTAACTTCCATTTTTTCATTCCCACAATATGAAAAGTCCATATGAGTTCAAATTAACTTTTCATAAAAACTCTATTTACCAATAATTAATATTTAGTCATTACTAAATAAATGTTACTCCCAAATTTTCATTCCTACAATATGACAAGCTCATATGAGTTCACTTTCAGTTTTTCATTGAGTAACCTTCAGCTCTTCCACATTGAGCAAATCAGTTCAATGACATATTCTGCATTGAAACTGTTGCAAATCATATAGTGCACATTCAAAGCCGAATGGAGAGGAATAAGAAAATAAGAAAATAAAGAATAAGTAAGTGTAATAAGTAGAGGTAGGTAGGTAGGTAAAGCGGCCACCCGAAAAGGGCGCACTTAGGCCAACATTGACCCTTTGTGATACCGCATGGGACAGCAGGTCCCATCCCTTTCAAAGGTCCAGCCATTTGGAGCTTTTAATGAAGCTGTTGATGGAGCTAATCTTTTTTTTTGAGATATCTCCCAAGGAGTCCAAAAAGTAGTCTCCTAGGAAAGTGCGCCTCCTTCTGGACAAAGCTGGACACGTGCACAACAGGTGAGCAGTAGACTCTTCCTCCTCCTCGTCCATGCAACTCCTGCAGAAGTCATTAGAGGCGATCCCCAGCCTACACCCGTGTGTGCCTAGAATCCAGTGTCCCGTTAAGACGCTAATCACGGGACCTATGCTTTGTCTATTTAGAGCCAGTAGGTCCTTAGAGCGCTTGACATTTATCTCTGGCCAGGTTTGTCTAGCTATTTTACATCCTGAAAGTTCAGACCAGCGCCTGCCCGCTGTTCCTAAGGATATTGTATTTACTAAGAGCTTACATGTGGCAATAGGAATACCGAATTGAGACCTATCTGGTTCCATCGGTATGGTCGTACCCTCACGGGCAAGTTCATCCGCCTTGCAGTTCCCTGGAATATCTCTGTGACCGGGAACCCAGCACAGATGCAGACGGGTCTGCTTAGCTATCTCGTCTAAAGATTTGCGGCAGCTCTTGACGGCTTTTGAGGTGATAATAACCGAATCCAGGGAGCGCAAAGCAGCTTGGCTGTCGGACAGAATGAAAATATCAAGTCCAGATATCTTCTTCTTCCTTAACCAAGACAGTGCTGCCTCTATAGCCGCGACCTCTGCCTGAAAAACACTGCAGTGGTCGGGCATCCTAAAGGACATGTTAATATCCAAATCTTCTGAGAATACACCACCTCCCACCCTACTCTGTAGTTTGGATCCATCTGTGTAGATGTGAACCCCTTCTACATGAGTGGGGATGCCATCCTTCCATTCGTCCCTGGAGGGAATGGAGATCTTGCACATACCATTGAAGGCGTACATTGGTGTGATGTAGTCGAAAGAGTCAGGAATACCCTCAAAATGTCTTAAAATGGACGCATGACCTATATTCCTGGCATCCCATTGATGCGTAGCTTTTAGTCTGATAGCTGAGTTTGCAGCCATTTTTTCGCCAAAAAGCCTAACAGGCAGTAGATTGAGCATAATATCCAATGCTGCCGTTGGAGTCGTTCTAATGGCACTACTTATGAATACCTCTACCGTTCTTTGTACCTTTGTTATCAGCCTATTGTATGTTGACTTACTTAGGGCTGTCCACCAAGCAAGCACCCCATAGAAAAGGACTGGTCGTACCACAGCTGTATATATCCAATAGGCTACCTTAGGCTTATGACTCCCATTTTTTGCCTATGACTCTTTTGCAAGAGTACAGAGCTACCTGAGCCTTCCTAATGCGCTCGCTTATATTGGCCTTCCAATTCAGCTTCCTATCTAAGATCACGCCCAGATATTTAGCCTCCTCGACAAGGTCAATATCTACACCCATTAGTTTTGGAGCAATAAATTGAGGAATTTTATACTTCCTAGTGAAGAGTACCAGCTTAGTCTTGGTCGGATTAACCCCCAACCCACAGTCAGTAGTCCATTTAGAGAGAATGTTCAGCACGTTTTGCATCAAGTCCCTCAAAGTAGATATGTATTTACCCGAGATACTAATAGCAACATCATCCGCATACGCAACCACCTTGCAGCCTTCCCTCTCCAGTCGAACAAGCAGCTGATTTACCGCAAGATTCCAGAGTAGGGGTGAAAGAACTCCACCTTGAGGTGTGCCTCTGCACACGGACTTCTTGGCTGACGCCGCCCCCAGCTGTGAATTGATTATCCTGCTACTAAGCATGTTTTCAATCCACCTGCTAATGGCGGGTTCCACCTCCAAGTCTCGCATCGCACCGATTATTGCGTCTGATTTGATATTGTTAAAAGCTCCCTCAATGTCCAGGAAAGCCAATAGGGAGAACTCCTTGTTGTGCAGGGAGCACTCAATCCTAGAGACTAAGGAGTGTAAAGCGGTCTCCACCGATTTACCCTTAACGTAGGCATGCTGAGAGACTGACAGCTTCTGTCTGTCTATAGTGAGCCTCAGATGAATATCTAACAACCTTTCCAGGATTTTTAGACAGAAGGAGGACAGACTAATAGGTCTTAAGTCCCCTGGAGCTGTGTGCGAGCTTTTGCCGGCCTTGGCTATAAAAATTACCTTCACATGCTTCCATGAGTCTGGAATATACGCTAATTCAAGACAACTATTATAGATCTTTAACAGCCACTCTATTATAAGATTCTCTGACTGCTGAATTTCAATTGGAGCTACACCATCTGGGCCAGATGCTTTAAATGGTTTGAAGCTATGGATAGCCCATTGGAATTTTGGCTTCGTGACTATGTCTGAGTTGACTTCAACTACATTCCCGCTGGGATTCGTTCTCCGCGGAACGGTACTCGAGCAACCAGGGAAGTGAGTCTCCAGAAGAAGCTCTAGAGTCTCATTACTATTAGAAGTCCAGGATCCATCCTCCCTCCTCAGGTAACCAGGTACCATTGGAGCAGTTGATAGGATCTTCCTCAACCTGGACGTCTCAGAGATATCTTCTACGTCACCGCAAAAGTTCCTCCACGATTCTCTCTGTGCTTTCCTAAGCTTACTTTTGAAGGCTCTGAGTGCTGCCTTATATAAAGCCCAGTCTGCACTATCTCTAGACTTCTTTGCGCTGCTGAAAAGTCTCCTACAGTTTTGTCTGAGTCCCCTAATTTCCTCCCCCCACCATGTGGGTTTTTGTTTCCCCCTGGGTCTACTGAGGGGGCAAGAGACCAATAGAGCCTTATTAAGAGCAACCGTTAGAACCTCCACAGACCTATCAATTTCGTCACACGTGCTTGTGCTTGTGGGGTTCTGAGGTAGTAGTCTAGCTACAGTCACCTTGTAGAGGTCCCAGTTTACTTTCCTGACATTTCTAAAAGCCTTAGGGCTAGGTAGACTATCTAGAAGATCAAACTGAATTAACCTATGATCCGAAAAGGAATGTTCCTCTAGAACTCTCTAATTTGAGATCCGATCAAAAATTGATTCGGAGGCAAGGGTTAAGTCTAGGACTTCTTGCCTATTAGCAGTAATAAAAGTGGGTTCTGACCCCTTATTGCATACAGAAAGGTTAGTCGTTACAATATATTCATATAATGACTCACCTCGTTCATTGACATCCGTGCTTCCCCAGATATCATGGTGCGCATTGGCATCGCATCCAATAATAACAGCCACCCGTTGAGCCTTTGCATCCACAACAAGCTTCTGTAGGTTGGCTTCTGGAAGGATCTCATGGTCATGCGCCATATAGGCCGAGACCAAACAGTACCGTCCCTTGCCAGTTTCCAGGCAGACGGCCGTAAAATCCTTGTTGCTGTAATTGGGGAGAATAAATGAGCTAACATTATTCCTAATGAGGTCTTCCTTCACTTACGGTATACAGCAAGCTATAATTTTCAGTCCTGAGACCACATACCAAGTCCCCGTGTGGCCAGGGTTCTTGGATCAGGACAATGTCTACTCCGCCTTTTGCAAGACAGAGCTGAAGGCTGGCAGACGCCACCTTCGAGTGATGGAGGTTAATCTGCACTATTCGTAGCATCTCTGCTACTTGTAGCGCTGGTCACCTCCACCACCGTGACATCAGCCTCAGACTCCGAGTCTGACTCCAGAAGGAATTCCTCCTCACTGAGTGTGGTTGTCCCTAGGAGACTCTCCAAACCCCCCACAGTTGACATAGAGTCACTGCGTTTCGGGTGCATGGCGGAGTCCTCAGCAGCAGCAGGATCAGCAGTTACCCCTGAGGGATTCAATACCGCTTGATCCGTGTAAGACTTGATCAATTATAAAAAAAAGCATGTTGTAGAAATATTATTTTTTGTTTATATATTCAGGAATAGCGTATGTTTAAGAAAAGTTACAGATTAAAAAATTATAATCTGAGTAAAACTTCAGATTAAAATTAAAGGTAGTTTAGAAAAAATTAGAGTTAAAAATTAATTGTTTAAAATCTAACTTTATAATGAAATGAGCGTTATAATAAAAAAAAAACAAAAATCATACTAATTTGGAAAATTATACCCAAGAGTATATATAGTACTTATAGTGTATTTATTTAAATATTATATAATTTTTAAATTCAATTATTAAGTTGACTTTGAAATGTTCGACAAAAATTAAACATAGAAGAAATATCAAACTAAAATTTATACTAGAAAATTAAGAAAATTATTATAGGTGTTCTCTATATAGCTCTGATGATGTGCAGGAAGTTCCAGGAACAGCGGATATCGGAAGGCGGTGCGGACTAAGGGACCAACATAGTATTCGGAAAGATGCGTTTTTGAAAAACAGAGATTTTTGGCAGTTATCTAAGGTTTGTGACCCCAAGGATGCCAACATGTTAGATTGGGGATGAATGGCGACGGATGTAATTTTAATTTTGCGAAACGGCATGTGGCCGCAGCATTTGAACGCGTTGTGGATGAGTTATTGACAAGCAACGAAAAATAAACAAGTTTCCTTGCGGAGTCATGTTTTGAATTGGACAATTTTATAGTACAATGTCCACCCAGTGTATCACAATCTCAACAGAATCGATTTTGAATAAGTTGAAGATGGGTAAAAGCTTAAGGTGGGTGACTGAAACCACCACCAAATATAATAAGCAGAAGAAATTTGGCTCACGGAAGTTAATTGCTTCATTGAATTATATGTCCAATCTAGGGTATGAACATATGAAATGTGATTTACATATGATTTAATACAAGAGGACACAGAGACTGCTGACCTACCAGAGTACACAAATTACATCATTAAACGTGTATCTCAGAAAAATACCGATTGTCTCCACATCAAAACCAAACGATGTCAAATACCATTATGAGGAAGCTCAAGAGAAATACTTCCACCATAAAACGCATTGCTGCAAAGTAAGACGGAGTATTGTAATCTTTCATGTATTCCAAATGTTTTTTACAAGTTGAACACTATAAGCAGAGGCAGTACCACCTACAGCCGTGGGGCACACTATATAAATGGATAGAAGAAGGCCACTAAAAGCAAAGTTTTAATGGCAAACCAGATCGCCAACTTATAATATCTTTGTACGTACCGATCCAGAAAGAAGGGAGGGGTATGCAGAGTTCATCGAGGGACTTCACTCTCGCAGGACGGACGTTACCAGGACCAACAATTGCAGAGGACCCTATTTATAAGAAGCGTAGCTAAATATGTAATTAGTTTGTAATTTTGTTTGTATATACGCCAGTGAGAAGAGAGTCGATGAAAGACCAAATATAAAAAGGGGAATATAACTAAAAACAAAAAGATAGAAATAAAAGAACAAAAAAAAACAATAGAAAAAAAGAAGAAAATAAAAAAGATAGAAATAAAAGAACAAAATTAAACAAAAGAGAAAAAAGAAAACAACACAAAAGTAAAAAGAACAGAATACAACAATTGAACCCAAATAAGGCGAATTTGAAAAAATAAAAACTATACATATGTACTATAGGATTAAGAAAATGCACAGATTGTTTAAAGTGCAGAAAAGAGAAAAATATTGTAAAGATTCATTAGAAGTTAGTTGCACTAACTTCTTTTAGAAAGAGGGGAGGGATGTTGTGAGCTAGAATCAAGCTGCCTGCGCGTAGTGTCTCACATCATTGACTCCTAACAGATGCCACACAATCTGTGTGATTAGCATGTGTTAAAGTTACTTAAGAAAGCACATATTTTTAGGGTGCGAGTACTTAGAATTAAGATTACCTATGTAATATTTATTATGTAAACTTTTAGGGTGCTACAGTTTTGCAGTCGAGCCACCGAAGGGCATTCAAAGTTAGAATGCACCATCAACATTTCAGATTGGCGTAGGTCAGTTGGCTTGACCAACTGACACCAATTAACAGGTGCGAAACTGGAACACCAGAAAGGTCAGTTCTTGTATTGTAATTATGAATTGTAAATAGTATATAAGAGTTAGTATTCTAAGTAATAAAGGCTTGTGATTTAAAAACTAAAAGTGTAATGTAGTGATTTTTTACAAAGAGTGATTTAGGCTTTTCAGATACACGCGCGCAGCAGAAGGACGTCCCCCGTCAAACAAGGACAATACCCCAACAATTGAGAAGCTGAAAGGTGGTGAAAATTTCCACAATTGGGCATTTGCAATGGAAAATTTCTTGGAGTTAAAGAAATTAGGTGATTGCATTCTGCCATCTTCTGACGATCCTCGCGTTAGCAAAGAGAAGTTTCCGGACAAATTAAGCACAGCAAAAAACATGTTAGCTCTGAGTGTGGAGCCGGGGTTGTTTGTTCACATAAGAACATGTAAAACGGCATTTGAAATTTGGACTAAACTTCAAAACATTTATGAAGACCGCGGGTTGATGAGAAAAATTGGGTTGCTGCGCACTTTAATTTCAATTCGTCTTGAAGAAAGTGAAAGTATGCAAACATACATCAATCAAATTATGACAACGGCTAGTAAACTAAATTGCATCGGTTTTAATATTGATGATGATTGGTGGGCAGCCATTATGCTTGCAGGATTAAAGGAAGAATACAAGCCGTTAATTCGGAGCTTCGAAGCAAGTGAAAAAATTAATGCTGATGACATAAAGATGAAACTGTTAGACACACAGTATTCTTGTGACAACAAAAACAATAGTGCGTTTCTTGGGAAGCGTGGGAATAAGCAAAACACAAGAAAACCAAATAACCGTCGTTCTATCAAATGTTACTCATGCGGGGGCCGGGGTCATGTGAGTGCAGAATGCAAGAAAAAGGAGCATAAAGAACATAGCAAAACGCAAGGCAACAACAACAAGTCCGAATTTGCTAACAGAGCATTTACAGTGAGAGCGGCAACAAATACACACACAGACGAATGGTATATAGACAGTGGCGCGTCGAGTCATATGACGCCAAATGAAAAATTGCTCTTTGGTCGCAGTGCTTCAAGTGTTAAAGAGATTTTGACGGCAAATGATGCAACAATGAAAGTGGCTTGTGAAGGCAGATCAAAATTGTTGTTGGGCGATGACGAAGTAGATGTCTCAAACGTATTGCATGTACCCGAATTGTCGGCGAATTTATTATCAGTTTTCAAAACAGTACAAAAAGGCAATACGCTGGTTTTTAATAAAAGTGGGTGCTCAATCTATGATCAAAATTTGATTGAAGTGGCACACTGTAAACCAGAAAATGGAATTTACAAGCTGAAAACATCTGGTGGTGCGTGTATGTTATCCCGAAAAGAAGAAAGCGACGCAATTATATGGCATCGAAGATTTGGTCACCTGAATTATGGCAGCTTATGCAGGATGCGTGATGGAATTGTGACTGGGATGAATTTTTCAAATCAGAAAATTGCATTGCAGAATTGTGAGGTATGTGCTGAAGGAAAGCAATCTCGGGAGATATTTAAAACAAGCCAGAGTTACACAAAGGAGTTGCTGGAACTTATACATTCCGATTTAGTTGGACCGATGGAGACGAAATCGATTGGGGGCGCAAAATATCTGTTGACATTTATTGATGATTACTCAAAAAAGGTGTTTGTCTACTTTTTAAAAGAAAAATCTTCCGTCTTGGATATTTTTATGGAATTTCAAGCCTTTGTTGAAAAGCATACAGGCAAGTCAATTAAAATCGTTCGCACTGACAATGGCAGTGAGTATTGTTCGCGCCAATTTGATAGATTTTGTCGTGCCAAGGGCATTCAACACCAACTAACGAATGTGTACACCCCGGAAAAAATGGCACAGCAGAACGCATGAATCGCACTATTATTGAACGCGCAAAATGCATGTTATTTGATGCTGGGCTTAGTGATGAATATTGGGCGGAAGCAGTTAACATGGCGTCATAATAAATAAATCGATCAGCTTGCTCAGCATTAAAAGATAAGACACCGGAGGAGGCATGGACTGGCACCAAAGTTGATGTTGGACATCTTAGAGTTTTTGGATCCCCAATTATGGTTCACATTCCGAAACAACGTCGCAAGAAGCTGGACCGAAAAGCTAAGAAGATGATTTTCGTCGGATATGCAAATATGATGCAAATAAAAAAGGCATTCGTTGCATCGATCCCAGTACTAAAAAGTTAGTAGTAAGCCGTGACGTCATTTTTCATGAGAAAACGGAGCCAGCAGTAATCAATGTTGATTTTGAGGAAGAAATACCAGATCAAGTGAGGGCAATTGACCAACAGAGCGAAATAGAGCCTATGAAACCATCGCGAGTAACAACATTCCAGCATCATCAGAGCAACAGTGAAGAGGAGTTGTGTGAAGAGTCTGATGTCAATGAACCAACATATGTTCCTGATGAGAACAACATGGACTTCATCGACGAACAGCCAGAATACCAAAACCGGTTCTACGTGATGAGTATGTGAGCTATCTAACTTATTTAGATCCTATTACAGTTGAAGAAGCCATGAGTAAAGCTGATGCAGTACAATGGAAAGATGCAATGGAAAGCGAAATGAATTCGTTGAAGGAGAATAATACATGGGATCTAATGGAATTGCCAAAGGGACGAAAAGTTATCAAGTCAAAATGGGTTTTTACCACAAAACGTGACATGGAGAACAATATAATAAAACACAAAGCTCGGTTAGTCGCAAAGGGCTGTAGCCAAGTCTATGGAATGGACTACAAAGAAGCATTTTCACCCGTGGCACGGTACTCAACTATTCGTTTCTTGATTGCATTGGCTGTGAAAAATAAACTTAAAATTTACCAGATGGATGCGGTAGCAGCATTTCTGCAAGGAGAACTCGAAGAAGAAATATATATTGTTCAACCAGAAGGATTCCACGATGGCTCTAATTTAGTGTGCAAATTGAATCGAGCAATGTATGGGCTAAAACAAGCTGGAAGACAGTGGAACTTGAAGCTAGAAGCAGTGCTGAAGTCATTTGGGTTTGCAAAGTCGCAACTAGATCCATGTGTGTATTTTAATGAGAATAGTTCACTTATATTGGCTATCTACGTAGATGACATTGTAACGACTCTTCTTTTTGCCGGGGTAAAACTCAGCGGAGTCCAGGGGTCGTATACAGAACGTATTTATTCTTTCTGACTACAGTAGATTCCTAGCGTGTCCTGGAACTCGCGTAACTTGAGATGATCCGGAACGCGTTACTAGTGAAGGACCTGGGTGAGTACCGGAACACGCGTGACTTGAGATGATCCAGAACACGTTACTAGCGAAGGACCTGGGTGAGTACCGGAACACGCGTGACTTGACAGATTGTTCGTCACAACTGCATGGATATTCTGATGCTGATTGGGCATCCGACATCGATAAGCGTCGTTCGTGCACAGGGTATGTGTTTAAAATGTCAAATGCAGCAATTACTTGGGCAAGTAAACGTCGCTGTTCGCAGCATATGGGTTTATGTTGAATTTTAATTTATTTTTAATATTGAATTGAATTATTTTAAAACTTGAATTTTGAATTTGAAATTTATTTTAGTCATTAGTTTTATATAATGAATTAAATTAATTAAAGATCCAACAAGCGAGGGTGTTGTAAATATGTACATATACTAACTTACTCATAACTCCAGAATTGTACTTTATCATCCCTACTTTACAAATGTCAAGCAATTGTCAATTATTCTCTCTCTTTGTTCTTATGCGAGAATAAAAACTTCACTTCTTCTTTGGCACACGATAAGTAACAACGTGTTTTATTTTAACAGAACATCCACAAGCGAAGGACTATGTTTAACAGAGGGTAATAGTAAACAAAATCCAAGGAACAACATTAGACGTCATCAGAACACTTGGACAGGAGGCAACTTGGAATGAAATCAAAGCAGCACTCATCAACAACTTCGGCGTTCAAGAGTCCTACCATCAACTTTACCAGAAGGCATTTTCCACCAGGAACTACAATGCAAGAGAATATTTTATTATATTAAGAAATATTTTATCTAAACTTTTTTTTTTTTTTTTCAATCAAGAATTTATTATTTATTGAATTTGCTTAAATTAAGCCTAACAATAAGTATATCAAATCTTAAAACTAGTCACTAAAAAATAATTTTAACCCAAATTGTATTTGGCCATCAAAATTTCGGTTCTGCTTCGCTCTTCAAAAGGCCGGAAGGTCTCTTCTCTGCAGGCGGGATCGGCTTATCGGTTTTGCGAGGGATTTAGCTAGTGGATTCGGGTGATTTTTCAGTTTTGCTATGTATATCTGCTTTCTAGCATTTATTTCTGTGATAACTGTTGGTATTTTCAGGTCTTTGTGAATATTTTCGTTACGCATGTACCATGGAGCACCTGTTATTAACCTAAGTATCTTCGACTGAAACCTTTGGATTATGGCAATGTTAGAAGCGGATGCATTACCCCACAGTTGAATCCCGTACAACCATATCGGCTTAATAACTGCATTGTATAGGAGGCTTTTGTATTCTAGGCTTAAGGTAGATTTGTGGTTTATTAGCCAATGCAGCTTGGCGACTTTCAACTTCATATTTAAAATTTTAGTTGAAATGTGCGTACGCCAAGTTAAGCGCCTGTCTAAATGAATGCCGAGATAGGTGACTTCATTAGCTTGTGGAATCTCAATATTATTGAGCCGAATGGCTGGACACGTACCAGGCCTCAAAGAGAATGTTACGTTTTTGCTTTTTTGCTCATTGACTTTTATACGCCACATTCCTAACCAATCTTCTACCCTAACTAAGTGCTCTTGTAGAGCTCTCGACGCCTTTATCGGACATTTATTGCAACTGAGTATGGCGGTATCATCCGCAAATGTTGAAATTAGCGTGCTTTCACTTATAGGAGTATCAGATGTGAATATTACATATAATGTAGGGCCTAGAACGCTACCTTGGGGCACACCGGCTAAAATTGGAAAATCTTCGGAAATGAATTCGTTTACTTTTACCCTGAAACGTCTATTGGATAAATAAGACTCAAGAATTTTATGATAGCTTTTTGGAAGAAACTTTTTGATTTTGAACATCAGTCCTTGATGCCATACCTTATCAAATGCTTGAGCCACGTCAAGGAATATTGCAGAGCAAAACTCCCCGAGTTCAAATGCTTTTCTTATTTCATTTGAAATTCGATTGACTTGCTCAATAGTGCTGTGCTTTTCGCGAAAACCGAATTGGTGTTGCGGTATTACGCTATGTTCATGAAGAAAAGCAGATAGTTTATTTAATAGTAGTTTCTCAAACAATTTGGAAAGGCAAGGCAACAGGCTGATAGGTCTATATGATGACGGTAGCGTTGCGTCTCTTCCAGGTTTAGCTATCATACATATCTGAGACTTCTTCCATGCATTCGGATAGTAACCGATGCCCAAGATTGCGTTAAAAAGCTTACAGAGAAATGCTGATGCAGAATCTGGTAACTGTTTTAGCATTTTCGGGGTAATAATATCGAATCCAGGTGATTTTTTTGGATTCAGTTGTTTAATTTGTTTGGTTATTTCTGGAAGGGAAATTTTAATAGGCTGAGCAATCTCAGTACTGCAAGGTAAGGTAGGCAGTGCAAAGGAGTTTGTAGCCATATTCGGCTGGAACACGTTGCATAGATGTTGTGCAAAGCAGAGTGCTTTTTCTTGATCGCTTTGAGCCCACGCGCCGTTCGGGTTTCTTATAGGTTTTACACCTTCCATTGGAGGCTTAAAGTTTTTAGATGCCTTCCAAAGGGAATACCTTTCGGTAGAATTTGGGGTTACCTTCTTCAGGTACTCTTTTAGGTTTTTATCTTCCTCCTTTGTAAGAGCATCATTAAGCGCCCTTTCGGCTGCTTTAAGATTGTATTTAGAGATGGGTGAGCGATGTTTCTGCCATTCTCGGCGCAGCCGTCGTTTCTGTGCTACAAGTTTTTCAATTTGGCTATTTGTACAGGCATACTTGCACTTTCTAGAAGTATTTTTTGGCGTTGCCACTACGGCTGCAGTCGCTAGCATGGAGTTGAAAATATCAATATTATTATCTATATCATCTGCATGTTTTACCTCAACTCTTGTAGAGATATGACTACTAATATACTTTTTGTATTTTAACCAATCGGTTTGGTTGGTCCCTAGGCGAAACTGTGGGCTTGTATATTCTGGTTGTTCATAAAGGTTGATTATTACAGGCGAGTGATCAGAGGACAGATCGACACAGGTTTCCGCTGATAAAGACCTATCTATATTTTTAGAAATAGCAAAATCAATAAGATCAGGAATTTTCTTTGGGTCTGTTGGCCAATAAGTGGGCTGTCCTGGTGAGACAAAATCGTATTTACTATGTCTGTTAGTTATTGCATTATACAATTGTCGGCCTTTTGGATTAATTAGGCGAGAGCCCGTGTTTATGTTTCGCATTATAATCACCGCCAGCTAGAAATCTATCACCAAGGGAATCAAAAAGTTCTTTAAATTGAGTTTCTGTTACAGTAAAACGGGGTGGGCAGTATATAGCTGAAAGCGTCAGGTCTTTGCCACGATTTTTAATAGATACTGATGTAGCTTGCATCCATTGCATCGAATGCGATTGCATAAGATGATACTTAATCCGATTTCTGATTAGAATAGCCGTACCGCCATGTGCCTTACCATCAGGATGATTTGTGTTATAAAATTTGAAGCCTGGGAGATGAAAGTTTGTGAGATGTGTTTCAGACAAAAGCATAACATCAATTTCGTGGTCATGTAGAAACTTATTAAGGGCTAGTTTATGCTGGTTAACACCGTTTGCGTTCCATAAACATATTTTTAACAAACTCATTTTTTATTTACAAGAGTTTGAATCATCTGATTTTGAGCTTTAATTAAATCTTGTAGCATATTTTGCACTGTAGACATGAATTGAATCATACACTGAGTAAGATTTAGGATCATGGCTTCTACTCCACTATTAGATGCATTGTTATTGTTAACTTGCCGTACGTTACCCTGCAGAACACTTGCGTAGGTTGCTTGACCAGAATTAGGTTTTTGCATAATAGGGTCACCTATCTGAGGATTTGAGGTGGCAGGCTGGATATAGATAGGATTTGGGGATAAGTTACGTTTTAATTGTATACTCTGCGACAGTTTTGATTTTAGATCTTTATATACAGGGCAACCTCTGTAATTTGCCGTGTGGCTACCACCATAGTTACTACATTTCTTTGCGGATGTGTCAGTTTTAGCTAAGGTGCAAGTACTTGTAGGGTGGAGATCACCGCAAACTACACAAACACTGCGCAGAGTGCAGTACGATTTAGAGTGGCCGAATTCTTGACAATTCATACATTGTATTGGGCCGTTACGTTTGTGCGGTTCTTCAACCGTAATTCTGCGGTGTAAAAGATATCTTAGGTTATATATTGGGTGCGTCTCGTTCTTTTTAAGCTGGGTTGAGTTGGGGAGCAGTTCAACTTTAAATATAGGTTGTGGAACCTTATTTCTATTCACAATATTTATCACAACCTTAACGGGGAACCCTTGCTCTTCAATAGCCTCTTTAATATCGCCAGAATCTACTGTGGGTTCGATTCCTTTTAAAACAATAACAAGGCCTTTTGAGCTCTTTAGCTGATAGGAATAATAATTTTTCTTGTTCCCCGTTAAAAAATTTATAATATCACGATAGTGCTTTTCACTATATGCCTGTATCTTTGTCTCCTCAATACTACCTTTTCTAAGAGGCACAATGTGAAAATTATTTGTGCCTATAATATTTGCGATGTTCAATACTAATTGATTAGAACTACGCTCGCGCAGGTAAATTGGTGGCCGTCTGGCATTACTGACTACAGGTTCACCTTTCGATGTAGTAGTAGAATTCTCTACACTAAGAAGTGCAAATCTGTTATTCTCCAGAGGAGCACCTGAGTTTGTTGTGTTTGCCCTTTTGGCGACGCCCATGACCTTTTGTGGACTTATCTTTCTTTTAATATTAATGTTTATATAGCGGTCAATACCAGTCTGCACTACCGCCACTTTTTTTATTTTCTTTACCTCACCGTTTATTACCGCCTGCATTGTTGCTGGACTCCTTACTGCTGCTGAGTTTGGTGACGGCGCTATGCTGGGCTGCCTTGCCTTCGTTGTTGTTTCGACGAAAGTCATCGCGCTCTTTCCTGTAGCGACAGTTGCTGGGATCGACTTTTCTGTTGAGGTCGCTGCTGTTGCCGACGCTGCTACTGACACCGATGATGACTCTGCTAGTGGCATTGTTGTTGCCGATAATATGCCGTATTGTATTGTTGTAGTGTTATTGCTTGGTGCAACGGGTATATGCACCGAGTGCCGATGCTCTCTATGAGGAGAGTGAGCGACACTCATAGCTTTATGTATATATTTATGATTATATTTTTAGTGTTTACTTTTTGAATTATATTTCATATATGTATTTAATTTATTAAACGAACTGTTAAATTTCTCGAGATTATTTTGATTTAATTGATAATATTAATACAACAAAATAATATTTGAGAAATATGTAAATCCGATCAAACACTGAGCGTACAAAAACACGTCCGAACAGTATGAACTCTATCTAAACTTAACGAAAAATATGAGTATGACTCAAAAAAGCCATTAGAATTCAACCCAGAAAATAATGAATCTATCATTTTAAGAACATTCTTAAACAATGTAAATGTAAATTTAACTTCAATTATATTGAATAGAGACATAAACAATTTATGTGAGGCATTTAACTTATTAGAAAGTGAGGGATTAATAAGAGACAAAAACGCAAACCCAAATTCATACAAGACCATTACAAACAACGATAATGGACCACAGTATAACTTAAACAATACAAACAGATACCATCAGTATAATAATCAACAAAATTTTAGGCATCAGTACAGTGACGAAAAAATAAACTAAACACAAACATACAACAACCAACATACTTTCAGACAACAAAACACAAATATAACACAAAATTCGGGAAGATTCCATGTCAGTCCCCGAGACAATCAGACCTACACACAAAATTCAGAACAATCACGAAATTTTAGACCAAATTATAGGGAATCAGCACAACTTTTTCAAGGTAATACCAGTAACATGCAACGAATCACAAACAGACAAACCGTCGATCCCATGGAAATCGACCATCTCGAACATGACGTAAATTTTCACATGGTCCCTCCCAAAACTATTTACCGATAGTATAATTAACTATTGGAAATGACAAAATTACTTGCTTAATTGATTCTGGATCATCCGCCTCCCTATTAGATGAGCAAATACTACCATAATATTAAAGAGAAACGACAAAAACTGCAATAAAATGTAGATCACTTAATGATAAACACAGAAATAATAACTGACCTTCCAAAAGAGTTTAAACAAGACGTATTAATGGTGTGGAAAATTACGAAAATGAACGCCAAAAGTTTTCAAGGAATAATAGGACAAAATTTATTGAAACCCTTAGGAGCTAGAATAGATATGGAAAAAGATATTCTTATTATTCCATATAGTGAAGAAGAAATTCATCAATTAGATTATAGCGACCCCGAAATGGTGAAATTCGAAAATCACTTAACTCTGAAGAGAAGGTAAAATTAGAAAAGCTAGTTAAATCGAATTGGGAACTATTTTATAAAGAAGGAGATAACTTAACAAGCACTTCAGCTATTAAACACGAAATAATAACTATTAATGATATACCAACATATTCAAAAATCTACAGGTACCCTCAAGTACACGAACAGGAAATTACGACCCAAATTAATGACATGCTTAAGCAGGGCAAAGAAAACTGACTACTCCGGGAAAAAGAAATGGAGGATTGTGATTGATTATATGCGGCTAAACGAAATAAGTATAGACGACAAATTTCCCATACCGAATATAGAAAATATTCTTGACAAATTAGGCGGAGCTCAGTATTTTACGACGCTAGATTTTGCAAAAGGCTTCCACCAAATTTTGGTAAAAGAAGAAGACAGCATTCTCTACCCCTTTAGGCCATTATGAGTATGTTCGGATGCCTTTCGGACTCAAAAATGCGCCATCCACCTTCTAACGAATGATGAATTATGTACTTAAGGACTGCATAAATATTATCTGCGTTGTATACGAGTACATGGACGATATTTAAATTTTTAGTTCCAATTTTGAAATACCCCGATTTTAATAAACCTTTTAAGCTCGTAACAGATGCTAGTGCATTCGCAATTGGTGCAATACTCCAACAAGACAACCATCCCAATTCATTATTCAGCAACAGAAAACAAACTGTTAGCCATCGTTTGGGCTTCCAGTTACTTCCGACCTTATTTGTACGGTACCAAATTCGATCTCTTAACAGATCACCATTGAAATGGCTTTACTCAAGAAATAACGGCAAAGATATAAATCCCCGACTTTAGAGATGGTTATTAAAATTAGGAGAGTATAATAGTAATATAGATTACATCAAAGGACAAGTCAATAAAATTGCAGATTTCTTAAGCCCCATTAATACACCAATACACCAATGAAATAAACGCAATAGATGCAAATATCGACAGTAATACAGACATGGATGAAGATTGTAACATTTCGCTACATAACAATGCAGATAATGATAGCATAGCAACTATTCATTCGCAAGAAGAAAACATAAACAGCCATATCCCTATACTTGAAACAGTAGTTGTACGAGTTATTTTGGCTCACTGAGCCAGCCACAAAATAAAACACTTAAGTCCCAATTTCAATTGTGATGAATTTAAACTAGCACTTTATTTATTTAAATGTAGCAAATACTTAATATTTATTTAAGTTAACTAACTAATGCTGAGACAGGTCACTATCTTAATAAAAACGATTTTAGCAGCACGGCAGTTATCGCTTGATTTTTCCTTGACTTCTTGAAAACCTTTTTTTTATTTATTTTTGATGCTGTCGTTAAAACGATAAAGAACAAAAAACCTAACTGTTATTTACATATGCAGGTATGTACATATATAAATCTGTTCGCATCAGTAAAATGGTTCGATGCGTTAGAACAACAACAACAACAATACTAAGTTAGCGGACCATACTAAGACGAACAAGAACAGCGACACAAAGCGCAACTAATGAAATTAACATTTACTTTGTGTTGTTATTGTTGCGATGCCCTTTATAATAATTGAAACATTAGGGCGGCTTTATTTTTATACGATATACCTTGTAACATAAAATTTATATGAAATAAGAACTATTAATTAAAATCGAGCAATTACAAAGAAATTAATAACAATAAAAAATAAAATCTCCAACATTTCCCCCACACAAAGAACTATTAGTTCTTGACTAGAGCCACGACCGATGCACGGAGGTATTTTATTTGGTTTTTCTAAGCTAACTACGCTATGCCTCGACTCACAGCAACTCGTTTAAAACGTCGGGCTCAGCATTGACGGGAAGAAGGGCAATCTTGGAGACAGGACGTTTATAACATTGTCCGTTGGATATAATAGAGACAACTCTGACTCGGCCATCAGCACCAGGATGAACTTCTGTGATGCGGGCTAGTGGACACTGGCCAGGTGGTAGACGCTCGTCGAAAATAAGGACAAAATCACCAACTTCTATGTTTTTCTCTGGTTTAAGCCATTTAGGTCGAGCTTGAAGACGGCACACGTACTCATTGACCCAACGTTTCCAAAAATGTTGTTTAAGCGATTCCACGACCTTCCAGCGAGACAGTCTGTCGATACTAGTATTCAATAGATTTTCCTCAGGGACATTTAAAGTTGGTTCACCAACTAGAAAATGTGCTGGAATAAGCGCTTCACCGTCGGAAGGGTCAGATGAGAGAGGGCATAAGGGCCTTGAGTTAAGACCACCCTCGATTTGCGCCAGAAGTGTAGAAGGCTCTTCATATGTTTATATACGTTGGTCCATTATTCGTTTTAAATGGTATTTTGTGGACTTTACACCAGCCTCCCAGAGACCACCAAAATTAGGGGAAGCAGGGGGTATAAACTGCCAAATTTGTACCAGAGTTAGATAATAGTTCAGTAAGCTCTTCCGGCAACGAGTCACGACTTCTCCGCTGAAGAATTTTAAGCTCTTTGTTAGAGCCAATAAAATTAGTTCCGCAGTCAGAATACAAATCGGTGCAGATACCACGGCGTGAGATGAATCTTCGGAAAGCGGCGATGAACGCTTCAGTAGACAGACTTGTCACAGCCTCAAGGTGTAAGGCCTTTGTCACCATGCAGATGAAGAGGCATAAGTAGCCTTTGGTGGTGACAGAATTTCGAGCCGTAGATTGCTTAATGGTGACGGGGCCAGCATAATCCACTCCACTGTGCTTGAACAGTTGACAGGGTTGCAGACGGACGGCCGGAAGATCGCCCATAATTTGCTGAGCAGCTTTGGCCTTATATTTGAAGCACGTGATGCAGCGCCTATGGACATTTTTAGCCAAATTGCGAACAGATAAAATCCAGAACCTTCTGGTGACATAGGCTTGCATTTGAATAAGGCCACCGTGCAACGTCTTTACATGAGCGTCTGCAGTTATCAAAAGAGAGAGTGGATTATTTTTAGATAGTATTATAGGGTGATTAAATTCATAATTGAACTTAGCTTTTTTTATTCGGCCTCCAACACGCAGCACGTCATTTTCGTCTAGAAACGGGCAGAGATGAGCCAGCTTACTTCCAGAGTGAACACTATCGGTTTTCTGAAGTTGCGCCATTTCGTCAGCAAATTCCACACTTTGCGACATTTTACGAGGGTCTGCAGGGACAGTTCTAGTTCTTCTGTTGAAAGTGAGCCCAGATTCCGCTTTTCTGACTCAGGCTGCCGAGAGCTGCGAATAAATCGCAAAATAAACGCCCTAACCCGAACCAATTTCGTGATTGTAGAAAATTTTTACAGGATTTCAGGATAATCATTCGTAGTAGTGGTTAAGTTGACAGCAATTTTCGACTTTCTGGCTTCAAGTTCCGTTTCAGAGGAAATGTTTGGTTGTGCGGGCCTCAGATGTGGAAACATAGCTAACCAGACAGGACCAGACCACCATAGATTATGATAAAAAAAAGTTCAACAGACAAGATACCACGGGAAGCACAGTCAGCTGGGTTATCTTTTGTTGATATATAGCGCCATTGTGAGACATTGGAGTGGCGTTGCACCTCTGCAACCCGATTACCCACGTAAACACTCCATTTTGAGCTTTCGCCTCTAAGCCAGCAGAGAGCAGTCATGCTGTCAGTCCAATAAATGATGTTGGTAATTTCTAGTTCAAGCGTGCTTTTAACTTTTTCCATAAGTTTGGCCAGAAGAGTCGCGCCACATAATTGCAGGCTGGGAATTGAAACCACTTTAAGTAGGGCAACTTTTGTCTTTGATTGAAGTAGATGTGTTGATCCAGAGTCTAATATAAACGACGGCAGCAAAGGCATCTTGCGAGGCGTCGCAGAACCCATGTAACTCCGCTGAGTTACTTTTTAATGTACCAATCCAGCGCGGGATTTGGATTTTTTCTAAGTCCTTTAGTTCTACGAGATAGCGATTCCAGTTGGACTTTATAGAAGAAGAAACCGGGTCTGTCCAGTCAATGCCCTCGAGCCAAAGTTTCTGGAAAGTGATTTTCGCATTAATTGTGACTGGGGCAGCCAGCCTAGCGGGTCATAAAGTTTGGCTGCGTCAGACAGCAAGCAACTCTTCGTAACTTCATCTTGAGCCACGAAATTTACTTTAAATGAAAATGTATCTTCGTTAATATTCCAGGGCCCAGCGCTTTGACAACAGACTGCTCGTCAAAGTCGATCGTGTTTATTTTTTCTCGATACTCCTCAGGAATATGAGCCATTAGTTCCGAAGAGTTTGATGTCCATTTTCGTAGATTAAAGCCACCAGCGGCTAATAAGTTAACTAGTTCCTTTTGAAGATATTGAGCCTCAGACACAGAATCAGCGCCAGAAATAACATCATCAACGTACGTGTCGGTTTTCGAAATACTGCAGGCCTCGGGACAGGTCTGAAATTCAGCTTTAGCTAGCTCGTGTAAAACTCTTATTGACAAATAAGGGGCAGAACCAGTACCATAAGTAACGGTTAAAAGTTTATATATGAAAATCTCAGTGTCAACCGAATCGCGCCAAAGAATTTGTTGGTAGTGAGTTTGATTTTCATCTATACGAATTTGACGGAACATTTTCTCTAAGTCTGAGCGAAAACCGATCTTAAAGCGCCGCCATCGTTTTATAATCGAGGGTAAGTCGTTTTGCAACGCAGGGCCAGGAGAAAGGGCTTCATTAAGCGAGGGGTACGGGGTTCGATTACTACTACCATCAAATACAACACGTAGTTTTGTTGTGGACCTACTTTCCCTCACAACGCCATGATGAGCCAGAAAATAACTATGAGGCTGCAAGTCTCGCGGGTAAACGCCAATCTTTACCATGTGCCCTAACGACTCGTATTCTTGCATGAATTTTGCGAACTGATTTTCCATATTCTTCAACCGTTTGAGCGAATTATAATCAGTATGAGAGAATGTAGGAGCCGAATTTCCAGATAAAACCGATTTAAAGGGTAGAGCCACCGTATATCTTCCGTCAGATCTTCTCTGGAAAGTATTTATGAAATACTCTTCACAAGCCTTTTCCTCAGGAGTTGCCTTTCTCTTCTTAATAAATTCTTCTTGCTCCCAAAATGCTTTAAGCTGTGTATGTAATGAGCACAAATTAACGTTAACTGGAGTACCATAAGAAACAGCAGTTGTAGGGCCAGATACAACTCAACCGAAATGAGACAGTTACAAGAAAATGCCTTTGGTAAACTTCTTCTGGCTGGGCAGCATTATATCTCCATAAATATCGCCACCGATCAAAATATCAATTTTATCGTTTTTATCAAACTCAGGATCCGCTAATTGGTATTTACTTAAATCTGGTAAATCATTTTTCCTGATAGGACCTGGGCAATATTGGGTCAAAGAAGGCATTACAAAGGCGCAACCATCTAGCTTAAAATCGGCATCGTATGAAGACGTGAGACAAAATCGAACACATTTTCGAACTAAAATCGAATTTTGGCCGATACCGTTGATGCGGGCGAAAGTATTTTCTCTCTTTAATTTCAAAAGCTGGGCAGCTTGCTCAGTAATTAAAGTGGCTTGTGCGCCTTGGTCCAATATTGCGCGAAGCTTAAAAGTGCCAAAAGGTGTTTGCACTAAAACACGAACTGTGGCTAACAAAACATGAAGCATTACTGTAGCACTTAGTAGACAAATGTTGCATTGAAGGGAAGTGCTAGCTTTACTTTGAGCAGCAGAAGTGATAGGGGTTTCAACAGCAGGCACAACTTGATTATTTGATGAGCTTGGTATATTTGTTGTTTTTGTAAATTCTTTATGTATAATCGTATGATGAGATGCTTTACAAACTTTGCAACGAGTTTGCAGCTTGCAATCTTGAGCATAATGACCAATGTTGAGGCAGTTTCTACAAATCTTCTTTGAGAACATAAGTTCACGCTTGGCAGCAGACGGCAGGGCCGCGAACTTTAAACATTTGTGCAACGGGTGTCGTTTTCCGCAGCAGGGGCAGTTCTCATCTCCAAGGGCTACAATATGAACACGACGATTTACATTTTGTTTAAAAGAGCTAGGTTATTCGGAAATGAATTGTGGTCATTAATGGACTCAAGGGTACGTAAATTAATTTCGAGAAAATCGAACAAATCATCAATTTTTGGAATGTCCGTTGAGGCCCTAAGAGATTGTTCCCATTCCGTGCAAGTTTGCAGGTCCAACTTGCCAACCGTAATATGAATAAGAATGGGATCCCAGTATTCACAATTGACCTCCAGTGTAAAAAGAGCCAAACAATTGCGAGTGGTATCAAGAATTTTTTTAATGCTCTCACATGAGCCATTAGATTTGGGTATATCAAACAGTTTTCTAAAAACTGTATCACAAATTTTTCTCCTATAAGGATTTTGAAATAAAACATAAAAAAATGAAAAATATACATATCTTCCCAAGATATAGAAAATAATTTATTAGATATTCTACGAAGGTACATTAAGCCTGGCAAAATAGGCATATACACTGAGTTAAATGACCACGCATATAATAAACTTCAACAAAAAATTATAGAATTGTTTGACGGAGTTAATACTCTAAAATTTGTTAGGTGTTCCTTCCACGCCAAAGACTTAAATAATGAAGAAGAAGCTTTTAAGCAGATAAAAAAATATCACAAATTCGAAACAGGTCATACAGGAATTAATGAGAACTACGAGGGCCTCAAAAGGCTTGTTTATTTCCCAAATCTGAAAATGCTTGTACAGAAATACATCAATAAATGTGATGTATGTAACAGAGTAAAATATGACCGGCGACCAATTAAAAATAAATTTCAATTAACCGAAACCCCAACAGATATACGACAAATCATACACATGGACATCTATACGAACTCAAAAACCAACTTTCTTATTTTTATTGATAAGTTTTCTAAATATGCAACTGCATATCATTTAGAAGATCGTAATAACCAAACTATCATTGAAAAACTAAGACTCTTTAAATCTCAAAACCGACATTTTATCAAACTAATAACAGATACGAATTTCACAGTATTAATATTAAATACTACTTAAGAAACGAGGACATAGAACATCATCTTGTAAAACCTAATAATCACACAGGCAATTCAGATGTAGAGCGACTACATAATACACTTGCCGAAAGAATAAGAATTCCATACATAGAAAATAAACACTTGCGTATAAAAGAAAAAGTAAGTAAAGCCTTAGAATGGTACAATAATAGCTATCAATCCACAACTAAAGAAAAACCACTGAATATACAACAGGGCAAATGTAATAAAGAAATCATTTATAATAACATTTTAAAAGAGAAAAACAGGTACATAAGTAAAATGAATGTAGACAGAGAAGAATATTTGGAAGATAGAGAGGAAGGCTATATTAAGAATTACAAAAGCGTTAGGCATAAGGATGAACCCAAATTCACTAAAAAAACCTCTCGACAATATACACACATCAAATAATAAAAGACTCTATAAATTTTCAGACCAATTGGATACTCAAGTTATTGACAATCCTTCTGACGGCGATAACCATCAAGGTACACCTGAGCATGGTACCAATTGAAACTAATTTTGGGTATATTGAAATCAAACTTGACGATACGGACTACATAGAAAGTTATGACACAATTTTCATATCATAAACCCTACTGAAATCTTGAATATTATAAACGACTTTGTGAGGAACCAAAATGCTGAACATCCTCGTATTTTGGTCTCATAACGTGGGCACGCACGCGCGCATGTGAGTTGCCCACATCTAAAAACTATCACTGCCTTCTAGCGGCCACTAAGGCTACACAATTGCAACATCGAATGTAGCACACTTGGTGGCCATATGGTAACGCGCCCGAACACCTCACACCAAAAACAGCTGAGAAGGGATTATATAACCGCGTACAGAGCGTAACTCAGCCCTTCTTCTTCGGCGAGCCAGCAGAGTGACAACACAGGTAACTATCCTGGGACACTGACGCATAGTTACACTGAGAATTGCGGAATTCGTCTGCCTTTCTCAATGTTAACCAGGACATAGAATACTCGCTTGAGATCCTGACTTTTGCAAGACTGAGAATTTCGGGATTCGTCTGCCTTTATCAGCTCTTGTCCAAAGCAGCACCTAGCGAGTATTCACTGAACACTGACGCTTTCGTTACACCGAGAATTCCGGGATTCGTCTGCCTTTCTCGGTGTTAACCCATACGCTCGTGACCTAATGTACAGGAAATAGGTCAACTCCACGGACTATTTCGCCGCCACGTGGGATTCCTCGCCACCGCACGTAAATATAGTGAAATATTATATAATTGTAAAAGCTACGGTCTGGTAATATATTGTAAACCACGGCCGTACTTCAGGAAAACACTTTGAATTAGAATTAAGTATATATCGATGTTAGATAGGTTAAGTTTTCTAATAATAAATAATAATTATAATCAACCCTGCAAGTAAATAAATTTTGTATGAACCCTGGACAACGACGAGCGTCACTTCCGCACAAGCGTAGGCAGGAAGGTTCCTTATAACTTGGAAACGGATATAGGACAATGGGATCAACACCGTGTAGATTACTCTTTAGAAGTTCAACTTAATGCGACAAGAAACAAACTTCTAACACTCATTCCCCATAGGAACAGAAGAGGACTCGTAAACTTCGTAGGTACAATACAAAAATGGCTATACGGTACAATGAACGATGACGACCGTCAAGAAATCGAAGAACATTTACGGACAATAGACACGAACGTACATAATAGTGTACAAAATGTAAACTAGCAGGTAAAGATTAACACTAATTTCAACGACACATTTTCAAAAATAAGACAATCAATCCAAAACGATCGATAAACTATAACAAACAAAGTGAATAGTTTAGACCGAAAACTAACGTATACTGATTTCGCACTACAATTAAAAATTATACAAGACAATATCGAGCATCAAACAATATCAAGACAACATAGCTTCAGCCAGATTAGGAATTATACATAGCAATATACTTACGAACGAAGAAATAGATGAATATAGTATAGATTTTCAGAAATTACAAAATATAAAATTAGGTGTACTAATGGACAGTAATAAAAATATAGTATTCATAGTAAGAATCCCTAAAGCTATAATAACATTACAGAAAATATTCATAATGCCGATAGGAGACGATCAGAACAGAGAATTTATGTTTGATCCACAGGAAATTATTCGATACAACAATAAAAGCGTCATATCTAATGAAAATAAAAATATTAAAGACCTTAAATCTTTCAATAATTGAATACTTAAAAACAATTGCATCAAAATTTTTAATAATATCTCTGAGATCATAGAAATACAGACAGGTCTCGTCCTAGCAAAAAATCAAAAAGATGTAATTTTTAGCAATAATTGTGGTAGAGATAAACTTATAATAAATAATAATCTTATTTTTAACTTTAATTATTGTATCAAAAGTATTGGAAATAAAATATTTCAAAACTATAAAAAAATATTTAAACAAAGCTTTATAATACCACATAATATAAGGAAAATCCAAGATGAAAATCAAAAACTTTTATTTGATGAAATCATTTTAAAAAATATCGAAAACACTAAATATATAGAAGAAACTTTATTTAAGAAAAAAGAACAATACAAATATATTATAATGGCATTTTTAATTATTATAACTATCATTATTGTGATTCTTATTTTTCTTCATAACCGGTTTAAGAAGGATTTGAATATAAAAATTTTTAATACGTCAACTCAGGAGAGTCTCCAATCTGGGACGAGAGGAGTTACGTCAGAACCGCAACCCATACCCAACTCTTGCTTCCAATATACCATTTGCATGTATATAAATAATTCACAGTAACTGTGATTTTCTTATTTTTATTCCCACAATATGACAAGTTCATATGAGTTCAAATTAACTTTTCATAAAAACTCTATTTACTAATAATTAACGTTTAGTCATTACGAAATAAATGTTACTCCCAAATTTTCATTCCCACAATATGACAAGTTCATATGAGTTCACTTTCAGTTTTTGATTGAGTAAGCTTCAGCTCTTCCTCATTGAGCAAATCAGTTCAATGACATATTCTGCATTGAAACTGTTGCAAATCATATAGTGCACATTCAAAGCCGAATGAAGAGGAATAAGAAAATAAGAAAATAAAGAATAAGTAAGTGTAATAAATAGAGGTAACAAATTAATTTTAAGTTCAGTTAAGATTGTAATATCCAAAGTGAAACAATAAAATATCATTAAATATATTGGACAATGCAGTAGCATGGTGTGACTTATGGGGAATAGAGATAAATAAAGACAAAACTGTACAAGTTGTATATACAAACAGAAAATCGACAAAATACAGCCTTGCTATAAAGGGCAAAAAAATAAAAACTCACTCTGCTACAAAATATCTTGGAATAACCATACACGAAAAATTGACTTGGAAGCAGCACATCATTAACAAGCGAAACGATGCAAAAAATAAGTACCGACAATTAAGCTGGCTACTTGGACGAGCATCTAGACTATCTCTCTACAACAAACTAATAATATACAAGACAATAATAGCACCTATCTGGAAATATGGAATCGAGATATGGGGCATAGCTAGCATATCAAACTTAAATTTAATACAACGAATGCAGTCAAGAATACTACGAACAATTACAAATGCTGAATGTTATATCCCGAACGAGGTTATACACCGTGACCTACACATTGAAACCATCACTGACACATTCACAAAATGCAGCACCAAACATATACACCGACTGAGAGGCCATCAAAACCTAGAACTGCGTAGTACAGCAGACACGGAGGGTGCAACTCCAAGAAGATTGAAGCGAATTACCCCTGCAGAACTTACAGGAAGGTTTAAAAAAATAAATACATAACAATAACAAAATAAATAATTAATTATATACATAAATAAAATGATGGATAAATAGAGAAAATTTAATAAACAAATAAATAAAAGAAGTTCTTTTGGCATTGGCAAAAAGAGCATATTCAATCCAAACCTGCACAAAATATTACTTAATATTATTGTTATAGATTGTAATATATAGAGGAAGAAATAAAAAAATAAAATATATATATATATATATATATATATATATATATATATATATATATATATATATATATATATATATATATATTAATTGTTTTTTTTGGAATTACTTTTCGCGACCCACATAACTCGGGCGAGTAAAAGCTGGCGTAATACAAATATACTCATTATGCACTATAGCCGAATGAAGCGCAGTAGAGAAAAATAAATAAATAGATACAAATACGCTCATTATCCACTATAGCCGAATGAAGCGCAGTAGAGAAAAATAAATAAATAAATTTTTTTTAAATATTAATTAATAAATAATAAAAAAGAAAAGGTTCGTTGAACATAAGTTAAAAATAAAATATTTTGTTGGTAAATGATACGAAGTGTAGATTATTACACATATGCACGCGGCGGTTTATTCATGTCTCGGCATTAATACTGAGCACAAGCATGATAAATGAAGTAGGGGAATTGAGGCTAATGGTAGATAAATGTATGTAAGAGAAAAGGTGCAAGAATACGATTACGTATAATGTACACGGATATGGGATTAGGGCATTAATTGAGTGAAGAGGTTATGGGAACGAGGCATGGCATGAAAGGAGGGGATACTTACATTTTACCTGGTAAAAAAAATATGTAACAAGAGAAAAAGAAAAAAACTAATGAGTGATTATAATTGTTGTTTATTCAATAGTTATTATTGAGTGCTATAATATCGTATAATAAGTGTAGGGTTCGCAGTTGGGAACCCCGGCACTGTTAATTCATGAAGTCGGTGGAGCAGCACCCCCGGTCGCCCTAACGCCTGCTCGACTTCAGTGTCTTCTGGCTGCAACCTCATTGTGCACATCAGCCGCCAGGCAAGTGCCACTTCATCCGGGTAGTCCCACTGCGTTGTCGTTTCTTCCAGGCAGCTCAGCAGTGCTCTAGTGAATCGGTGATCGGTTCGCCAGGGTATATCCATGATAGTTTGGATTTCTGTCTGCTCCAGGATCCTGGCTGCAGCGTGTAATAGTGGTGTCGCCTCCTCCACCAGGATACTCAGGTGTAGTTGGGCGTCCAGCGCCCCAAATTTATATTGGCGTTCAGCATGTTGTTTTACGGCTTGCGTTTGAGTGTGGTTGGAAATACGCTGCGAAAGCGTGGTTTTATAGAAGAGACAAAGGTAGAAGAATTGAGCAAAGTGGGGTGTCTGACAGGGCATAATGTAACCAACAAGTGCCGAAACAAAAGAGGAGAAGGTAAAATAGCTGAGTTGCAACGTGGAAATGTTTTACCAAAAAGGAGGTTATTCTGCAGTGCACGACTACTGACAATAATTTTTGTCATAGGTACCCTACTGCAGCAGGCTACATTTAAATGTACATAGATTTTTCTGTTTATCGCTTAGGAAATTGGCGTGTGGGAAATTAAAATGTATGTATACGAGTATGTTGGAATAGGAGAATATATTTAGCTTAACATTACAAAATTAGGTAATAACTATAGCAATTAATTATAAACAATTGAAAGTGCCTTGAATGCATGAATGTAGCCATATACGAGCGAGTTACAGGGTGTAGGAAAATACACTTGTTTATGGATATATATATATATATATATATATATATATATATATATATATATATATATATATATATATATATATATATATATATATATATATATATATATATATATATATATATATATATATATATATATATATATATATATATATATATATATATATATATATATATATATACCAGGCTAGAAGTAAATTGAAATCTATAAAGTAATTGGATGCGATGAAATTTGAGTCATGCAATTGGCAGAATTTTGACATAATTATCTGGATATTCTTGTTTTTGTCGGAGGGGCAAATGAATTTGCTCGGAATTGAATAAGTCAGAACTAAAATTAGTGTTAGAGAAGAACACGAAAGCGTTAAATGAAGTAAAGCGGACGCCCTATATGGCGATTGAAACGAATAGCCCTCTTTTCCTCTAGGAGGCAGTAACAAATCCGATAATGTAAAGGGAAAGGACGAGTGGACGTAAATTGGATGATATAGCATTCAGCTTTAGAATAAGCGAATTATGAAAGTATTTTTTTTTATATACTCAGGAATAAGCGTAGTTTTAATGTAAAAATTTGTTTTTAGGTACGGTTTTAGATCATATTAGTGACGATGCTGGCGGAACGGGATACGTGCAGGAGTGCGGTTGGAAAAATTACCGGACACGCAGATATTACTGGACAAAACAGGAGATGTATGGTTCGCCAAGGACTTTTGGGGGATTGTGACTGAGTTGCCACGAACAGAATTGGGGATCATTCTGAAACAATTTAAAGGCATGCAAGAGACAACCAGAAAATTGTGTGAGCAACATACAGCGGCCAGCGGTACTGAGCTAAGGCGTAGATGCGATGCTTCGACACGGGAAGTAGAGGCAATAATGAGGAGCTTTCTGGAGAAAGAAAAGTCATTGTCCCTAAGAGGGAGGATACGCCGGTCACTAATAGACTCTGGCGGGGAAATTCTTAAGTGGGCGATAGGAACGATGGAACACCGGGTTTCAGACCGAATTTATGGTCACCTAGAGCATCTCGAAAATAAACAATCAAAGACATTATCACTGCTAGGAAAAGAAGTAACTATGAGGAGAACAGGATATCAGGGTCTACATGAAGCGTTGAATAGAACCTTCCAAGAGGTGGATCGGATGCACACGGCTTTGGAAAGCATTGGGAAGAGACAGGAGGAGGCAGAAATAAACTTGGCGGAGTCTTTCATTCTTAAAGTTATTTCCGAAGAATTGATGAGATATATAGCGTGGTATAGCGAGGCACCGGAGCGGTTCTACGAACTGGCCGAGGTTCGAACTGAAGAGGCGGAAAAAGGCTTAAGAGTGGTCATAAAGATTCCGGTGCCATTATTGGAATTATTTACGATGCACAAGGTGTACCCTATCCCCCAACGACTAAACCCAGATTGGTGCGTATTGCCAAAGACAAGATACGACTATATAGCCGCATGCCAGGCACAGGAGCACTATATCGGGCTGTCCACAGAGGACGAGGGAAAATGCCGGGAGGTGGACACAACAAATCGATTATGTTACCACCCTGGAAAATTAATAACCCGAACAAGCGACTACTGCGAGATAGAAGTCCTGAAGCATGAACGGGACCAGCGCGATCACATAGCCCCGGGAGGAATTCTGGTAGCTACCAGAACTATAAATAGATGGCTCTACCATTTTGACGACCCAATGACGTTTACGGCGGTGTGCTCAGATGCGACCACACGTTTGGAATTGGTAGTCACCGGCTTTATGACAATCGAACCAGGTTGCAGAACCAAGTGACACCAATCAACAGTTGCGTAACTGTAACACCAGAAAAGTCAATACGTAGACTGTAAGTGTTCTTTGTAAATAGTTTATAGGAGTTATGATTTTCAGAATAAACCCGCTTGATGTTTTTAACTAAAAAGAGTAATGTCGTGTTTTATTTAACAATAGTGATTATAGGTTTGCAGCTTCGCGCGCGCCCAATACTGGCAACATACGGACGCTCTCCGAGGACACCAACAAGCACGGCCTCCAACAATGCTCAATAATTTTAACTTCGCAGTCGAATACTCTTGCGACTGCGGACGACTCCGCTATTCAATATAACGGAGTATTAGAATATAATATATTAGTAGGTACACAATTGTAGGTGTGATCATACAATGCTTTGTACGGACCGTTGTCGGCTCCGATTACACCGCACCCAATTTATACGCAAATATATTGCTATGAACATAAACTGCGCAATGCTTAGACAAAAGGTCTGCGCAGAGGAACACTAACAAATATAGAGGCGCGACAGGTACACAGTATGCCACCACCGCTGTGTCAACGAAATGCACCCACCGAACTACACACAAGTATTCAGTCCTCTCCAAACCTCAAATACATTGGAGTTGTAGTGGATAGCAGGCATAATTTCAGAGACCATATGAGATATGCCAGCGAGAAAGCCTCAAGAACCTGTGCTAGGTGAGCAAGGCTCATGCCAAACATAGGTGGTCCAAAACAACCAATAAGAGAACTTCTCACAAGCGTCACAAAGTCGATGCTCCAATACGCTGCTCCTATATGGGCCTCTGCCACTAAACATAAGTCATATATGAAGAGCGCAGTATCCGTATACAGGCTGTCGTCGATAAGAGTGAGTTGCGCATTCAGGACAGTATCAGATGATGCAGCTAGCGTCATTGCCAACTGCTGACCAGCCGATATTGTCGTTAGAAAGAAAAAACAGGCATACATGTCCCGGAAAAATAAGGATAACGGACACTCGGCGGAGAAGATCGACGAAGAACGCATCGTAGAATGGCAGCACAGATGGGATAACTCGTCAAAAGGCCGCTGGACCTATGAAATGATACCAGATATCAAAACATGGACAACGAGGAAACATGGTGGCGTGAACTACTATCTGACGCAACTCATATCGGGCCATGGGTGTTTTAGGAATTACTTGCACAAATATTAGCATGTGGTGGATCCCCACTGTCTATATTGCGCCAATGAAATTGAGGATGCGAGGCACGTTCTCCTGGAGTGCACAACGTCACCACCTCGAAATATTGATGCGGAGGCCCCTAACCCCGACCGGATTGATACAGTTTATGCTCAGCTCGGAGAAGGCATGGGAAGAAGCCAATAAGATGGTCGTGCAGATAATGACAAGGCTACGACGGGACGAGCAAATAGCTCGATCAATAGCATAAATAATTAGTAATTAAACACACCTGCCCGGCGAAGCAATACCTTAATTGGCAAGTACCGACGGGAATACAGGATAGAGTGCGAAAGGGGGGTGGTTTAGTACGTAGACACAAATACTAATTTATGAGTGAATCGTACATACGCTCAGCACGGGCTGACAGTATCTTCAGAAAATTAACCCCCCTTGGCTGCAGCCTAAAAAAAAAAAAACACACAACTATTCAGGTATATACGAGTATGTTGTACATACGAGTATATACTGCGCAGTGCCTAATGAAAAGGTTATGGTCTGTTTACAAAGCAGAACACAAATATATGGGTATTCGCCACTACGCAATTATGTCGCAATGCATCAAATTACGGGCGCCACTGACATTTGGCTTGCATAAACGGTCCGTATGGTCTTGTGCAATGGACGATACCAATAATTACGCATGTATGTATTTGTATTATCGTATTAAATATAAAGAGGATGGACTAAAATGTTTGTCGACTTACCTTGTCTATCCGGCCCGAAGACCCATGAATGGGCGCGTGACAGAATTATGTTTTTATTTTGATTTAATGGATTTACTTTATTTGACTTCTTCCGATCACTTTTGTTGCTCCATATAATAATCAACATCATTTATTTAATACACAATATTTGTAAATTGATGCTGCTGGATTCCAATAGTAATAATTAACCTCATTTATTTAATACACAATGATTGTAAATCGATGCACGTCGCTCGCGGGTCCAAAATATAATGACCGAACTCTTCATTGCGCTGCCGCATGAAGGCTCGTATTTGAAAATTGGGTGCGATGTTTTAAAGATGGCTGTGCCTTACGTAAAGATCATCTACCGTTGCTCTCTGCCTCAGGCCAGATGATTTCGGGAATTCTTTCGACGTCACGCTGCTTTTAGCCAAGAGCAGCAACATGGTGACACGGTATCGGCACGAACATATATATATATATATGTATGTATAAATGTATATGTATATGTATTTGTAGATTTTTATGTATATTCATATGTATATGTATAAGTATATGTAAATGTAAAGGGTTTTTCAAAAGAAACGCTACAAAAGTAAATCGATAGTGACAGCAAACGACGCCATATTTTTCCCCTCTCTTTTGACATCTCCCTTCAGTAAGGTTTGCCATTTCATCATGCAAAGATATACGAGCCAACAACGAGTCGACATTATTAAAATTTACTACCGAAATTCGGAGTCAGTCGCCTCAACTTTAAGAGCGCTACGTCCAATTTTTGATGAGGCTCATTTCTGGCTGAATGGCTTCGTCAATAAGCAAAATATGCGTTATTGGTTAGACAGCAATCCACACGTATTCCATGAGTCATCATTGCATCCCGAAAAAATTACGGTTTGGTGCGGTTTATGGGACGGCGGCGTCATTGGGCCGTACTTCTTCCGTGATGATCAAGACCGGCACATTACTGGGAATGCGAATCGCTACCGTTCAATGATAACCGAATATTTTTGGCCCCAATTGGATAATATGGACTTGGAGGACATGTGGTTCCAACAGGACGGCGACACAAGCCACAGAGCGAATGCCACAATCAATTTACTGCAAACCAAGTTTGGTGAACGTGTTATCTCACGAAATGTCCCTGTCGATTGGCCGCCTCGGTCGTGCGATTTGACGCCGTTAGATTATTTCCTGTATGGCTACGTCAAGTCTATGGTCTATGCCAACAAGCCTGCGACGATTGATGAAGTTCGTACGAATATCGAACGTGAAATTGCAGCAGTATCGGCCAATTTATGCTTGAAAACCGTTGAAAATTGGGTTCAGCGTCTGGACTTCTGCAAGCGTGCCCGTGGTGGCCATGCAAACGAAATCGAGTTCCATACATAATGGCATCGAACGTACTTTCACAGGAATAAAGAATTTCATTGATATCTAAAACCGGTTTTGTTTTATTTAAAAAAACTTTTGTAGCGCTCTTATTGAAAAACCCGATATATGTGTATGTGTATGTACGTCCCCGTTGGGAGACTCGTCCGCCACTCAAATCGTCACCTTTCCACCCACATCCCCTCGGAAAACGCTCTCTAGAGCAGGCGTCGAGGTCTGAAAATCTTGAAAGTTTACCTTATTTTTAACTGGTGTTATCCGGTATTAACTTTTATTAGCTGTAGTGATTTACAGGGAGTGCAGTTGATTCCACTGCGACTTCGCGTTATTTCCGTGTTAACTCAGGCCACCAGCTCACTCAGACCACCATGGGTTCATTGTGATACCACCGCGTAACAACGCACCTCCGATTCACTCGTCGAACCATTTCGAAGCCCTAATAAAGCGCAGAATATGTTTGGTCTTCGCTCCTGACACTTCTGTAAGAGAGTTAAAAGCGTATTTGCTTAAAGATTCTGGCTTCTAGCCAGAGCGTGGCACCTACAGAAGAGATATTCCACAGTCTCCTCCTCCTCCTCATCCCCACCGCTCCTGCAGTATTCATGAGAGAATACTCCCAGCCTGAAAGCAGGCCTGCCGAATAGCCAATAAACAGTTATACAAGCCACGATCTTAGAGATATCCTCTCTCGACAGGGCAAGCAAGTCTCTAGATTTCCTTCTATTAAGTTCCGGCCATATTAGCCTGGTCGTTAAGCAAGTGCACTCGTAACCATAAGACCCATTGGCCTCACGTACGACCCTATCCTTCAGCATCAGTTTACAGGTGGCAATTGGTATTCCAACCTCGCATCTGTCCGTGCATAAAGGAAGGTTGGTGCCCCGTCTGGCTAACTCATCAGCCCTACAGTTCCCCTCAATATCCCAATGTCCCGGAACCCATATAAGGCGTACCCTGAAAACGGTACTGATATCATTTAGGGCTGCCCGGCAGTCCTGAGCAACCTTTGATTTCAGTGCAACCGATTTCATTGACTTGATGGCCGCCTGGCTACCCGAGTAGATATTTATAATATTCTTTGTTACGGCATGCCTATTTAAGTAGACGGCTACCTCCTATATGGCTAGGACCTCTACTTGATAAACACTGCAGTGGTCGGGTAGACGGAAAGAAAGCTCCAGTCCCAGTTCTTTTGAGAAAAATCCAAAGCCGAATCTCGTCGTCAAGTCGTCAAGTTTGGATCCGTCGGTGTAGAAATTCAGTTCCGCCCTTCTCCATGGCATGAGTGTTTGCCACTCTCTTCTAGACGGAATATGTGTCTGGAAGTGCCTATTAAAGTTGAGATTAGATATAGAGTGGTCAATGTGTTGGACAAAACTACTCCAGGTATGCACGATAGTCGAGTGACCATGCCATAACGCCGCACATTTCAGCCCTAGTGCTGATGCGGCGGCCACTTGTTTTCCTACCAGCTCTAATGTAGGGAGGTTGAGTATCACTTCGAATACTTTAGTTGGAGTGGTCCTAAAAACACCAGAAATGCACAGAAAAGCCGTTCTTTGGACCCAAGTTCTGGGTCTGCTGGGAACCTCCTGCTGATAGCTTCACGCCTGGCTCTCAGCCAAATCTCGCTAATCTTGCTTACCGTAATCTTATTGATCTGACTACCACCCTTATATTAGGGGTATACAGGATCGTCTCTGTCTTTTGTTTTTTGGGTGGACCGCACTCCTTTGGTTTTGTATTTTTTGAGGTTTGCTTGAACATATGTGGTCCCACGAGTGTCGGACAAGAGAGGTCCGCTCGCGCAGAAGTCCGTGTGGGCGGGTAAGGCTAGATAGAACCCGCCAAGTATCCGGAGTATTCCGTTAGAGACTGGACTGGTTTTGAATCTGGGTCCCCAGGCAGGATGAGGATCGACACGGGTCGTATGACATCTTGCTGCAACCCAGAGGTTTTTATAGAGGTTTCGCTCCTCTGCACCCCGTATTCGGGGAGGTGTTTATTGACTGCTAAGTTTAGATCCGTAGTATTCTGTTATGAATAGCAGGGTTACCTCGGACAGGGTGTGACTCTTCGCCACGCTCTAGATGGGATAGGGGCTAATGTTCCTAGAACCATAATCGCATATTCCCATCCTGCGAAAAATACGTTGGAACCCACGAAGTTAGAATTAAATAAAATCATTTTTAAGGAAAAGACTTAATTTTAATTTATATTCCGTGTAAAATTTTTAAAAATATATAACTCGTACGTATGTACTCGTATGTATATTTAATTCATATTGTATAACAGCATTATTTATTTACAAGCTACCTACAAGAGTTCATGAAGCAATGCAAATGCAAGTAGAAGCAGAAAGGAGAAAGCGTGCTGCTATTCTAGAATCTGAAGGAGTTCGTGAAGCAGAAATAAATGTTGCTGAGGGAAAACGAAAATCTAGAATTCTAGCATCAGGTAAATATTTTCTTCTTGTTGTAATGTTGTTATAAATTTTTTTATTACAGAAGCAGAGCGTCAAGAACATATCAATAAAGCGAGTGGTGAAGCAGCGGCTATGCTTGTAGTAGCTGATGCACGAGCTCAAGGATTACAGACGATTGCTAAGTCATTGGATAGTTTAGTAAGCTATAGAATTATGAATAATATTAATAATATCAGTACAAAATAAAATTGTTTATTTTTTATGAGTTGGAACATTTAACTAATTGTTACCGACCATCTGTAACAAATCAAATACTAATTTTATCTCAGTAGCGATATGCATTAGCACTTAACTTTACTATTCGATTGGGCATCTGTTTGAGTCGCATCAAGAAATGGTCAAAACTCTTATTCTTTGTTTTCAAGTTGATGGTACATTTAGGCCCAATACAGACTATCCGTGCCAGTCACATGCCAGTCACGTTCAGACAGAACGCCATGTATTCACACTATCCATTCACATGCCAGTCACAAGTTCTCAAATGTTGACGCTAATGCCAGCTTTATGTGCTTGTGGAATATAATTGCAACTACTCGTCTGAAATTTATAAAATGCATATACTCGTATATATTTTGTACATATATAAAATTATTATGAATTAGTATGCTGTACAATGTACATACATGAAGCTAGCTATTCTTTTAATAAATGCCCGAAGTTGAATTAATAGGAGAGAAAACAACAAAAACAAATAAACGTTAAACAAAGTGGTTGGCGTCGATCGTATTTATTCCACACTCACACAAATGCTGGCAAATCAAGTCGATCCCTACGTTAGAACGCGTAAAATTTCATCTGAATGAAATCCATAAGCAAGCGATGCATTCCACATTGCCGTTCAACCTTCGGTCAAGTATTCTTTTTCAAAAAACCGCGGCGGTCTTGCTTGGACTGTGACTGGCACATAACCGGTAATGTGAATACTTCCTATTAAAAGGCATTAAAGAATATTTGACGGATGCTTGACTGACCGTGACCGGAACGAATAGTGTGTATTGGGCCTTATAATCCTATGTTGCACTATCCATGGCAAGTGTTTTTCGATATTCCCTTTTTGGGGTTGTTGGTACTTCCTGCTTAGACCTTGGGCTATGAACAGAGCTTCTTGTAGCCCAGTATTTTTGCAATGTGCTTTTGCTGTTCAATAGATTCCTCTGACCACTAGCTCTTTTATGTTAAAAGCTTGTGATTCCGGATTGCGACTGACTTTTATAGTTTATAATTATAGTTCGTAGTTTTTTGCTGTGATCGTTTTCGTCCCAGCGTTTATGCAATATCTGTCTGTTTGTTTGTCGACCGTATCTGGCATCGGTCGCGCCCTCTTTGCTCTGTTTTCGTTTTCTTATTTTCATTGGTCATCGTGATTTTGGCTTTATATTCGTCTTTTATGGTTTAACGTGTTCTTTCGTGTGGTTAATATTTTTTGTTCTACATGCTTGTATATTTATCTTCTAGCTGCTCTTTGTTGTGATGTATATTACTTATTGTTTCGCATTATCAATAACCACTCGTAGCAGCTCTTTAATCAATATGTTGCAGTGTATTCCCCTTTTCACTGGGTACTGCTAGAATTCGCTTTCTTTTGTTTATAATAAATTATGGTCTTATATGCTTCTGAAACTTTTGGTTTGTTTCTATTTAATTTAATTGTTATCAATCGTGCTTATTTTTAGTGCTTCGTATCATTACATAATGTAGGTATTTAGTACCAAACTTAATATTAGCATCGGGAACCCAACTGCGGTCAAGCTGTAACTTTTTTATTCTTACTTTCTCATGCTAATTTGTTTTATTCTCTAATAAACTCTATAACTGAACGGTCGTGTTTAATTCATTGCGCGTATTCTGAGAGAGGTCCCAAAGCCACTAGCTCCACACGTGTTTCGGAGGTCTTTGTTACAATCGTTAGTCGAATTAAATTTTAAAAAATGAGTAGTTCGTTTTCGCAAATCGAATCGTTCAATAGCGAAAATTATAGTCTTGGCCGGTCCAGATGCGAAGCCTGTTAATAACTAACACGGCGTCAATGGGATGTCGTGGAAAACACATATCCAGCAACAGCAACGGCTGCTGACAAACTTGCTTGGGAAAAGGCGGACAAAAAAGTGCTAGCAACAATCACTTTGTGTGCCAACTCATCGGAGCTAATCTACATAAAAAGGTGCGCTTCTCCAATGGGTGCATGGGCTACATTGAGCAATTTGTATAAAACAAACGCACCAGCGCGCAATGTTAGCTTGTTCAGAAAACTAGCTCGCTTTCGATTCAAAATCGGTCAAAAATGCGCTGAACAAATCAATGAGTTTTGTACCCTTGCGGATGATCTAAAGGATATTAGAATCGATGTGCCAAAGGATCTACTCAGCATCTTGCTACTATTTACCTTGCCGGAATATATGGACAATATTGTTGTGGCAATGGAGAGTCGCAACGCGCTACCAAGTATCGAGCAGTTGAATGTCAAAATCCTGGAAGTGCTGCAGCGACAAGATGAGCGGACCGATGTCAGTGGAGGAAACGTTTCTGCAGCGAATCAACTCAAGGTCAAGCAGGTTGACTTCACTGGAAAAAAGAGTTTTATATCAAGTCGCAGTGAGAGCAGAGATATGTCAACGAGGCGAAATATAAACTGCTACTCGTGCGGTTAGCGGGGAACACATACGGTCGGACAAATGGAAACAAAACATCGCCAGTCGTATTAAGCCTTGGTTGGTTTCGGTGATACGTATCTGCTAGATGTGTCACAATTACCGCTGTAGCGCGGTTTTAATACCACCTCTTCACCCAGTATCGGAATGATGGTAGTTTATAAACCCACCCAGTAGAGTTAAGGTAACATAGTAATTTCTTTGGACTAACCTTCGAGCAGTCAGATACATTTTCAAGAAATAACGCTTCCAGAAACGTATACCTTGTCCTTGCCAAAGCCGGGCATTCGCACAGATAATGGAAGAGTGTTTCTTTCTGGGTTAAGTCCCCACAGTTTCTGCAGTGCTTGTTAAAAGGGATACGCAGTCTGCATGTGTACCCACACACCCGTGCCCAGTGTATACCGCCGTGATCCTTGCCGTTTCTGTGCAATCTCTGTTAATTAATTTGCGAGTTCTGCCCGCATTGTAAAAAAATTCAAGATGTTAGTAATTTCCACCTCCTATCTGCTAGCCGAAGACATTTCAAGTCCCTCCTCACGACCCCCAGGGGGGCCGGCAGTGGTATTCCCAGCGCTTCGTCAAGAGAAGCACACGTCCGAGTCAACACATCAGCTTTCTCATTTCCCTCAATGTTACTATAGCAGGGAATATAAATGATTGCAATGTCAGCAAGATGAATTAGCTCGGTCAACACCTCTCTGCACTACTTGACCAGCTTCGACTTTATAATGGATTGAAGAACCTTTATTGCTGCCTGACTGTTGATAAAAATAGCAACCCTACATCTACCGGTGATGGGCCATATTATTAGTCGACACGCCTCTCTAATCACCAGAACTGCCACCTGAAATACCGTGGCATTATTAGGAAACCGTATAGATTGATTAATGGCCGTCTATGGTGAGTGGACGCCCGCAACTACCCCACAATCCATCTTAGATCCGTCCGTAAATATGGGAAACGAGGGTGATGTAAGCAGCGACATCTGAATATTCGATAGTGGCGCATAGTCACATTTGTGCCAAGAAAAAAAGTTTTTTTTTCGATTGAGAATCGCGTGTAGAGCGTAGTGTGCGACGTGTTGTATGTGCCGAACTTCCATTCTAATATTTTAGCAGTGAGTAAAATAATCAATGGTCATATGGTACAATTTCGCAAAGAGGAAGCGGTGGTAACACCGAAGCACAATACATTAGTGTTCTCAGCAAAAATGAACTGGGGCAATTTCTATATTAATTTTCTAAAAAGCAGTAAAACAGAATATTTGAATACGACGTTACTAAAAAGCAAAAAGTCGAAATGTGGCTGTTTAATGAAAATATGGTTCGTGGTTTAAATATACACAATCCAAAAAACTTTCAATGTATCATTTATGCAGTTTGCAAAATAAGCACTAAGCCGATTAGGTGATATCCAAACGTAAATACAATTAGCGCTCTGGAAGTGGTCCACACCGACATTTGTGGTTTGATGCGCGTTTGCTCACAGGTTTGTTCGAGATAATTCATTACCTTCAGCGACAAACTGGTTGGAGTATGTAAACTCAAATTTCAATAATTTCTTCAAGCAATATGGAATAGTGCATCAGAAGACGGTTACCTACACGGCACAGCAGAATAGCATCGCTGAAAAAGCTAATAGAACGTTCGTCGAAATTGCTCGGTTTATGCTAGAAGCAGCGCATCTTCCTCAAAGCTTCTCGTCGGAAGGTGTAAGTATTGCTACGTACATACGCAATCGCGCTCTTACAAAGGTCTTGAATGATGAAACTCAATATGAACATTGGTTCGAGAGGAAACCTTCTGTAGCACATTTCCGAACGTTTGGCTGTAATGCTCTTGTACTCGACAAGAATCGCAATTGGTCGAATTTTTAGCCATAAGGGATATAATTGGTTTTTGTTGGCTACGTGAGGAACACGAAGGGTGGGTGATAGGGTTTATAACATAACAACCAAAGCTATAAATATTACTCGGGACGTCATTTTCTTTGAGAGCACAATTTCATTAAGCGCCAAGGATAATTCTTGAACTATGCAGAGCCAAACTACGAGAGCAACAATAGAAGCAGCAGCAGCGAGCGAGCTGCAGTGGAAATCGCAGGAATTGAACAGGCATTAAAGACATCGAAGGCAATATTAGCGACGGTGAAGGCATTAGCGCAAATATAGTGCGCACTGCAACGCGCGTAGGGGTAAATGCAAGAGAGGTACACGAAAGCTCGGATGAGAGAAAGACTCAAGAGCAGGAATGGTCGTCTGACGAAGCGGAGGAAGTCGGTGCGGGAAAGCGAAAGAGAGGCAGACCGCGAAATAAATTCCACTGACAGACCTGGTATGCAGAGCAAACTGTATGTCACTGATTCGATGATCGGTATGATTACAAATCCAATCACCGTAGCTGAAGCGCTAGAGTAAGCAAATGGGACTAGGTGGCGAAAAGTAATGCAGGTAAAATTGGATGCTTTAATGAAAAACAGCTCCTTGGAGTTGGTTGACTGTCCAGCTGGAAAAAACGTAATATACTTGCACTTGCTGAGAAACATGAACTTTTCGTAAATCACATCGACATCGTAGAACGGCATACCTCAACGGAGAGCTGCCAGAAGACGTTTTTATGCGCCAGCCGGAGAGGAAAAGTTTCCCGATCAAATTTGTAAATTGAAAAAATCTTTGTACAGGCTTAAGCAAGCAGGCAGAGATTGGAACACCAAAATCAACGTTATTGTTTATCGAATTCGTTTCACTCGATGCCAAACGTATTTTTGTTTGTATACTAGGATGAGAAATTGAGAAATTAACACCATAACACATTATGTTGATGACATTTTTTTTGGCATGCTCTTTCGAATCAATAATGCGCGACATCCTTAAACAACTCAGTGCGTAAATGGAAGCAGTTGATCGAGGTCCTATAAAATTCTATTTGGGGATGGCAGTCAAGCGAGACGGTTTGCGCGGTATACACGTGAGAGGCATTAAAGACATCGAAGGCAATATTAGCTACGGTGAAGGCATTAGCGCAAATATAGTGCGCACTGCAACGCGCGTAGGGGTAAATGCAAGTGAGGTACACGAAAGCTCGGATGAGAGAAAGACTCAAGAGCAGGAATGGTCGTCTGACGAAGCGGTGGAAGTTGGTGCGGGAAAGCGAAAGAGAGGCAGACCGCGAATAAATTCCACTGGCAGACCTGGTATGCAGAGCACACCGTATGTCACTGATTCGATGATCGGTATGATTACAAATCCAATCACCTTACCTGAAGCGCTAGAGTCAGCAAATGGGACTAGGTGGCGAAAAGTAATGCAGGTAAAATTGGATGCTTTAATGAAAAACGGCTTCTTGGAGTTGGTTGACTGTCCAGCTGGAAAAAACGTAATATGCTTGCACTTGCTGAGAAACATGAACTTTTCGTAAATCACATCGACATCGTAGAGCGGCATATCTCAACGGAGAGCTGCCAGAAGACGTTTTTATGCGCCAGCCGGAGAGGAAAAGTTTCTCGATCAAATTTGTAAATTGAAAAAATCTTTGTACAGGCTTAAGCAAGCAGGCAGAGATTGGAACACCAAAATCAACGTTATTGTTTATCGAATTCGTTTCACTCGATGCCAAACGTATTTCTGTTTGTATACTAGGATGAGACATTGAGAAATTAACACAATAACACATTATGTTGATGACATTTTTTTGGCATGCTCTTTCGAATTAATAATGCGCGACATCCTTAAACAACTCAGTGCGCAGGTGGAAGCAGTTGATCGATGTCCTATAAAATTCTATTTGGGGATGGCAGTCGAGCGAGACGGTTTGCGCGGTATACACGTGAGATTCTGGAGGGCTGGAATATGCTCGAGTGCAAACCAGCTACTACGCGGTTCGTAGCGGACACTGTTTTGCAAAAGTGCGGCCAAAAGGACTGTCACGGGTCGATATGTGGGGGCGCATCCTCAACATATATCCTACCGGCTGCACCATTTATGTTGGGTTATATCTTAAGTTAACTGGGCGCTTGGTAGCAGCCTGATTCCACAGATTCTATTCCCGCAAGTAAGAACGCGCTGTAGTTCAGTTGTTAAAATTTTTTCTTCATTTTCAAATCCCCTGCTTATATACTATTACAATTATTGCTATATCTTAATTGTCAATTGCCCTTCTCTTTGGTTTGCACATTCTGCAATCGCTTTCCAATGCGGTTATTGACTGGCCCACTTTTGGAAAGTGATGACCGTGCATGACAGTAAAAGTTCATTGCAGTTCAATTGTCAAATGCTCGCACCAAAGAGTATGCTTATTAATAACAATTTTATTAAATTGTACGTTCGCCTTAGGGCTAGGCATGTATATTATTTTATTAATAATAAAATCTAATCACTACTGGGGTTTAGTGGCCATTGTGAGGTTAACTCATAACATGCCTCCCCTCTTTCTAGATGGGTAGTGCAACTTCCTCTTCGTTAATAGTTCTTCTTATTTTCTAGTGATATTCCTGCACCAAAAACAATTTGTGCACTACACTACACAATAGATAAATTTTGTTCTTTATTACCAATCTTTGCTATATTTTGGGCTCTCTTTTTTATCTTTTATTGTTGCTTTATTTTTTTATTTTTTGTTTGCTTTGTTTTTTTTTCTATATTGGTCCTTATTTTCTTCGTCCCTTTTTATTATTAATATTTTTTTTATAATTTTATTATTATTATTACTCTTTTAGTTTTTCCCTTTTTTTGTTTTTCGGTTTTCTTTTCTTTTATTTTTGTATTACAATTTGTGCCCATAATTTATTCTTACAATATTTTTTTTTTTCGCAACTTATTCCTATAATTGATTCTTAGAATAGTACTGCTTCCCCCTTCTCCTGAAGAGCTGCATTCCCTCGGTGAATTCTGCATTCCGTTGTCGATATGGCTGGTACGATGTCCTGTGGAAAAATTCCTGTTTCGCGTCATTTTTTTCGTTAACTAACTACTCTTTCTAAATGTGAATTCCCTCGTAAGAATCTGTTGAGGACTCTTTCTCTAGGGGTCCGTGTGCCGCTTGTCTTCGTGTACGTCTTTTGCTGTCGGTAATTGGCGCTGGCGGGATCGAGCGGACTGATTTCTATTAAAAGGCGCTCCAAGCTGCCGAAATTAAACACATTATTTAGTTTTCAAGTGCAAAACAATCTGATTTCTATTCTTAAAATTCTAACCCTTAAATACTATCTTACTATCTATCTTACTTGTTGAAGTAAGCAATTCTCTGGTGTTCCAGTTATGCAATGGTTGACTGGTGTCAGTCGGTCAAGCCAACTGATCCACTCAATACTTTTTTTTTTTTTTTTTTTTTAACTCCAGTTTTATTTGCATTCTGCCCCTTGGGGCAATAATCAAATTAAATAACAATATTAAATAGCTACATAAATCAATATACAAAGTAATTTTTTAAAATAGTTATTTAAATCAACATGAGGAAGAGGAGCCAGTGCTAATCTCCCATAAGGTTAGTTCAGAACTATTGTGTTAGAAAAAATTATTATTATAAATTTAGTGGTGTTGCTCGCTTCAGTCGCCGTGTTGTGCCTATCCTCTCCAGAAGATTTGAAGCTAGTATGTTAGGATGCTTACTTAGTCGTTCCAGGTATTTATTGCTGTATCTTGTTATTTCCTCATCGACAGTACGGATGTTTAAGTCGTGACGTATTATATCATTCCTGACGAACCACGGCGCCTTTACTATCAAGCGTAATACTTTTGATTGGAATCTCTCAATGATTTTTATATTATTTTTTGCCGCTGAACCCCATAACTGTATACCATATGTCCATATGGGTTTTAAAATTGTGTTATACTCAATAATAGAATCCCGCTGGTGCATTCTAAGGCTAATGTCAATCCAAAAGCGGATCTGTAATACTCTAAAAGTTTATATAATAAACGAAATAATACTTTGTAAAGACTAGCTGGGGTAGACTCAGCGGCTTCCAGGGGTCGTGTACAGAAAATTTATATATTGAATTCCACCAGGATTATTATACAGGGTGGCCCAAATGAGACCTAGTGATGTTAAACACGTGTAACTCTTGTAATAACGGGTTTTTTTTAATGATTTATTTTAATATGTTAAATACATTTTATGGAAATTTAACGTGACTATGTGTGAAATATGACATCAGACAAATGACCACCATTTTGCTCGATACAGGCATTGGCTCTTTTTAGCGCATTTTGCATTACACGGCGTAATGTTTCTGGTTGCAGGCGCCGTATTTCGTCTCGAATATTCTGCTTGAGCTGTCCAAGTGTCTGTGGTTTGTTAACTTTGTCTTTTAAATATCCCCATAAAAAAAACCGGGCACAGTTAAATCTGGTGAACGAGGAGGCCAAGGGAAATCTGAATTTCTTGAAATTATGCGTTCACCACAAAATTCACGCAGCATGTCAATAGTTTGCCTAGCAGTATGCGCAGTGGCTCCATCTTGTTGAAACCACAAATTAGGATGTTGCTCCACCATTGGCCGCAAAAAGTTGTCGATCATTGTTCTGTAAGAAGCCCCGGAGACCGTTTCTGGCGTTTCATCCTCATTCTCAAAGAAATATAGGCCGATGATTTTTGTGGCCATAACACCGCACCAAACAGTGCATCTGATTGGGTGTGACTGATGCTGATGTATTGCCCTTGGATTTTCGGAGCTCCACAACCGACAGTTTTGTTTATTCTAACTCACAACAATAACCACTTAAATGGAAATGCGCTTCATCCGTCAACGGCGATAATTTCGCTGCGTCAGAACAATTGATCGTTGAGAAGAAAATAAAATTCGATAATTTTAATGCGTTGTTGTGGACTGTACGTACTAATTTAAAATTTCCAAGAGTTCAGTTATAATCTGCAAAAAGAAAAAATAAATTATGTTAAAAAATAAAAAAGTTATTTGTGTTTCACATCAGCTGGTCTTATTTGGGCTACCCTGTAGTTAAAATTTCTTTATTTATTTAAAATATATTAATAAAGTTTCCTACTATGGACTTAGTTAGTCCTTACAATACTATTGAATTGTTCTTAGGTCTATCACTTGGGGTAGTACTCTTCGCGTGCCTAGCTAAGGTTTTATTTTATTGTCCTTGTCCCTATAGGCGAACTGTCACGTTGCAGATCTATGTGCCTCAGTTAGAAAACGATTGAAAACCAGATGTTCTCACTGAGGCTTTAAGTTCTAGTAGCGTATGGGTCTTAGCGAGAAAACGATTGAAAACCAGATGTTCTCGCTAAGTCCTCAAGCTCTCGTAGCGTATGTTACTTAGTGAGAAAACGATTGAAAACCAGATGTTCTCACTAAGTCTCTAAGTCTCTGTATCGTTTGTGTCTCAGTGAGAAAACGATTGAAAACCAGATGTTCTCAGTGAGTTCGTAGCGTATGTGTCTAGTAGAATAGGTGTTGTCCAGTCGGCGGTATGTAGAAAAATAGATCTAATCTCGTCGACGGTATATAGCAAAAGAAGCTCTGATCTATTCGGCGGTTTGGAGTACGCGAGAGGCCTGAACTCGTCGTCGGAATGCAGTAGAAGAGCAGGTCTGATGTCGTCGGCGGTATGTAGCAAAGGAGAGGTCTGATGTCGTCGGCGGTATGCAGCAAAAGAGCAGGTCCGATGTCGTCGGCGGTATGCAGCAAAAGAGCAGGTCTGATGTCTTCGGCGGTATGTAGCAAAAGAGACCTACTCCTCGAACGACACGGCTTATATAGTCTTAAAACGACCACCAGTGCCAGTGTCTCTTTGAGTTGGAATTAATTCAATGTTGCGTTGCATTAGCCATGAAGGCTTTTGCTATTTTCTTAAATGTCATACTTGGGTTTGTTACTCATGGCGTGTGTGTGTATAAAGGTTCCTAAACGGCGCTCGTTGGTTTTGTTGTGAGGCAAAATTTATATTTGTAAATTTGGGTCCTCACAACTTAACGCACCCTAAAAGCATGTGAGTGAAGATTTTCTAAATGGTAACTACACCAGTTGTGTATTATCTCTTAGGAGCTGGTGCTGTGAGTCAACTATGCGCAGGTGGCTTGATTTTGACTCACAATATCCCTCCCCTCTTTCTAGAGAAGGTAGTGCTATTATCTTCTAGTGAATAGTTCTATAACATTTTTTTTGCACCATGAAACATTTTGTACATTTAATAAATCCTATAATATAAACATTTTTTAAAATCGCCGTATTTTGAGTTTTATTATTTAAAACATGTTTTATTTTCTACATTTCTTTTTTTCTGTTATATTTTTATATATCTGTTTTCTTTGGTATATTTGTCTTTTTATATCTGTATATTTTTTATCTCCCTCTTTTTTTATTTTGGTCCTTCGTTGACATTGACTCTTTTCTCACTGGCGTGTATACAAACAAAATTACAAATTTAACTTATACTACGCTACTATAAACCACGTCCTCTGCTGCCTGCTGGTTCTGTTGACACCCGTCATTGTTGGGTTGAAGTCCCTCGACGAACTCTGCATTCCCCTCCCTTCTTTCTGGATCGGTACTTATAAGGATGATGCAAGCTTACGCGAGTAGTTGCGCTTCTGATGAAGTCAAAATAAATCTTCGCTTAGTAAGTGTCTGCGGAGATCTTCTAATTAGAGAAAATGTTACGAAGTTAGCCGATAAAGCTTGGCTACGTAAAGCTGGATCTTTTCGTGGTTAGAATGAAGTTGGGCCAGGAGATTATTCTGTTTGCGAATCTAATGAATGATGGAAGTTGAAGCTGTGATTGTTGTTGTAGCCGTCTCCCACTATAATTACGGAGTAAGCTCGGATTTTGGCTATCACTATCGTTTCCTCTTCCGAAAATATACACACAGACAAACGGCAGATACGCTGGATTTTTAATACTGAAAACACAAATTTTAATGTTTTTATACCGTTTTGTCAGCTACGCAATTAATAAAGTATCATCAGCATCATAATTGTTTAGATAGATATTCTAGAGTTCAGCCGGTACCATCTTCATTTTCTCATAGGTCTCAAATCGCAGTCATCTCGCGCACAGGAAGTTAAAAGCTCTTCGACTCATTTATATAAAAAATGACTCCACAAATTTGCATTTTCCTTCTTTTAACAGAAAATTATTTCGGGACAGGATCGTTTCAAATCTCATTGTTTTTCTCTGTTGCTTATTGTTATTCTTCTTCTACGTCTTCTTAACTTACTTCTTCATCTTCTACAGTCAACTTTTTTGTTCGCTGCTATTGCATTTTATCTACCGCTCACTGTTCTCAAGGATGTTGGTTATTCTCATACTCTGTCTTCGACGCTGGGGTAAGCTCCTTTCATTTTCATGTTGCATAATCATTCTATTCTACGCAATAAAGCCTTAATACTTAAAAAATAGCTTATACATAAATTATAATTTTCTAATTCACCATTGAATCTCTATTTAAATTTTTCTTACTATAAAAACAATTTTATGTATTATCTATAAACTATGCATATTTAAATTGTATTTAAATATTTACAACTCTATGCGTTAATTATTACAAAATTTTTCTCTTTAGAAATATTAATAAATAATTATACACTTTTTTTCTAAAATCATTAGCGCCATTTACATTACAATTTGAAATCATTTTACAATAATTGATTCATACAAACACATTATTTACTATTATAATTTATGTGGCGACAACTTACTTTTTTAGAAACTTTTTTTCTCTCAATTCTGACAAAAGCGAAAATATACAAGCTAAACCCGTTTATGTGAAAACACTGCCCATTGCATGACTAAATTGTTCATTTCATCTAATTACTTTCAATTATTTTATTTAAATCTACTTATATCCTGGTATGTATATACCCATAAACGAGTGCCAACTCCCACACCCTGTAATCGTATATGACTACATACGGAATGTATGGCACTTTTAATTGCTTATAATGAATTGCTAAAGTCAATTTCCTCAAATATATTCTTTTTTAAATTCCCACCATCTGTACTCTAATTTCTAATCAAAAATTTTGCAATTTCCCACACGTTGTACTCTAATTTCCTAAAAAACAAAAAATATAAAAATATATTTACATGTCTCTGCTAAAAACTGCAGTATGTATATATGTGTACGTATGTACAAGTATGCGGATTGATTACTCTTGAAGTTTGATGTTCATTCATAAACGTATAATGCTGACTTGTACATAATTATTCAAATTCCTGATACCTACACTGAAAAAGCAAGTCTTCTACTATTCCTTTTATGAATCTAAATTTTATTTTACCTGCAGCCTATAAATTGTTACTAAAAAATGCCTATTCCTATCTACTCATCTTATTACCTCTATATTTTTCACTTTTATTCTCTCCCAATTTTCCTATTATTGGTTTAATTATTTCTAATTATTTATTACTCTATTATATATCAAATTACTTACTGATACGACTGCATATACCCACATTTATTTTATTTTCCCTACCATACGTTCATACATTTGTTCTTTATACCCATATATATACTTACTTCCTTCTACGTATGTACTTCTATACAAACGTTTCGTAGCTCGTGTTAGTAATTAACGTTTACGCGGCATATTTTCACGCTAAGCTGTAGTTACAACGGACAGCCGATGTCTATTGCGCTCAACTCTCGGAACTGCTTCACCAACCTGACACTTTACCCGACGATGCCGGCGGACTCTGGGTACAGATGTCACCAATACCGCCTATGGAGAATTCAACCTGGTGCCACCAATTTACGATGACGGAGTGCTTCTTCTATCACCTAGACACGATGAGTCCGAGTTGCTATTCAGCGTTTAAGGAACAACAAAGCGTCAGTGCGGTCTTAGACCTGGAAAGTCCACCATTGACCAGATCTTCATTCTTGGGGAAAACCGACGAGAAACAGATCGACACCCATCATCTCTTTGTCGGCTATAAAGCTGCTTTCGATAGCCCGATAAGGGATTTCCTATATGGCACCATGACTGAGTTCGGTATTCCTACAAAGCTAATACGGCTTTGTAGAATGACACTGAGCAATACGTCCAGCTCTGTCAAGGTAGGAAGTGACCTCTCCGAACCATTTAATACAGTGCGAGGTTTCAGACAAGTTGATCCATTGTCGTGCGACCTATACAATTTCACCATGGAAGGGGTACTGCGGAAGGCCGGTATGCATCGGAATGGCACTATTTTCCACAAAAGTGTCCAGATCCTCGCATATGCTGATGATATCGACATCATTGGACGTTGCAAGCGAGAAGTTACTGCTGCATTTTTCGCCACTGAAAAATAATCAGCGAAAGTGGGTATGAGGGTGAACGAGGGCAATAAAAAGTATATGCTGTCCACCAGCAGGGATACTCGGCGTTTAGGATCCCATGTTACAGCGGCCAGCTGTACTTTTGAAGTTGCCAAAGAATTTATATACCCTGGCTCCGCCATTAACACTGGAAACAACGTTAGTCTGGAGATTAAACGAAGAATCATGCTTGCTAATAGGTGTTACTATGAGCTCAGTAAGCAAATGTGTAATAGAGCCCTGTCTCGGCCGACAAAACTGACACTCTACAAGACGCTCATCCTACCCGTGATGCCCTATGGCGCAGAAGCCTGGGTCGTGTTACAGACTGTTGCAACCCTGCTTGGGGTGTTCGAGTAGAAAATTATTCGCAAAATCTTCAGCCCTGTTCGTGTCGGCGACCACTACCGTAGTCAGACGCATCACTATACAACGTCTGCGTTGGCTTGGACATGTCGTGGGTATGAACGAAGAAGCTCCAGCGAAAAGGTGTTCGAAGCGAAAGCCTCTGGACGACGAAGTAGGGGACGACCATGCCTCCGATGGAAGGGCAAGTCGAGGAAACCCCACTTGGTATAATATCCACTCTTGGTATAATATATTGTGGTAGACGTGCGCAAGGCAGCGGCGCCTGGCTCGCTCTGTTAAGTTCGGCCGTAACCCGATAGCCTTTTAATTTTTTGTTGAATTATTTTAAATTTTTTTTACATTTTTTCTATACGAACTTTTTTATTATATTATATTTTTTAATATTTAAAAAAAAAATTGTTTCTTATTTTCTTTAATGTGCTTTCATTCAGCTATAGTGCCTTTTCAGCATATTTATAGTATGTTATTTTTTAAAAGTCCAATTTTAATTGGCACACTTCCACTGACAATGATTTTGGAAGCCTGAATTTTGCTATCTGATCCATGTACCTGATATCAGTTTATTTTGGTTGTTCTTGTTGTGTTTACGCTTGTAAAACATGATGAACACATGTCTTTATATGTATGGTGTCGTATGAAATAATTTCAATTAAAAAAATGAAATATGCAGTTTCTTAGGCTTGCCCTTAATTGTTACGACTGTTGTAACTGGGCTACGGATCTCTGCTATCGTGTATGGGCCTTTCTATACAGTAGAAAATTTATTCTTTCGGGTCTGATTCAGTGCCCGGCCGCCAACATGCAAAACTTCAACTCGTGCGCTCGCTGTAACTGGTATTTCCGCACTTTATTAGGGTCATCATACTGTCGCACATTTGCGCTTCAAATTTGCTGGCATGTTGAAGTCAAACCCGTAGAGCGTCCTAAACGGAGTTTGCTTCATTGATACATGTACAGTATTGTTATGCACATGCATAGCCGTCGTCAGCTAATGATGCCAATTAGAGCCATCCTCTTTAGCAAAACTACGTAGGTATTCTGCCAGAGTTCTATGGCTTCGCTCCAGAGAACCGTTCGCCTGCGGATGATACGGAGTTATGTGTAACTTTTTAATTCCCAATAGTTTACACCTTTCTAAAAATGGTTTTGAGACAAAATTCGAACCTTTGTTGGTCACCAACACTTTCGGTATGTTGTGACGCGCTATAATTTCGTCAAATAATGCTTTGGCTACCGTACTCGCCTCGGCATCAGGTATGGCTACATACTCGTATACCATATATTTTGAGAAATCATCTTGCAACTTCAATATGCACTTACTTCGCGAAACTGTCTCAGGTAAAATACGTGAAAGAAGAGACTTCCTTTGGCAATAAAGGAAAGAGTGGATCGCGAAATTGAAAATTTTGTTGAACATAAGGTACTTGAGCCAATGGGATATAGCGAATGGGGTACACCCATCGTTCCAGATTTTAAATCAATGGGCAGGTACGTGTTTGCAGGGGACTTTAAAATCACAATTAATCATTTTTTGCATAGAAAAGACCCATTTTATCACAAGTTGATAAAACAGGCAATGATCGTCCTATTGAATTCGCATCTCGTATATTATCGGACAAGGAAAAAGGGTATTCGTAGCTCCATCGAGAAGCAGTAGAATACTCTTTGGTGTATGGTCAATAGTTCACTCTTGTAACCGATAACAAACCATTACAGTACATATTAAGTCCAAAAAAAGGAATCCCAACAGTGGCATCTAATAGATTGCAAAATATTGCCTTAGTTTTAACTGGTTACCAGTTTGATGTCGAATATGTAAAATCTAATATGAATGGCAGATTATTTTTCTAGATATCCACAAAAACTATAGAACACAGTGACGACTTTTCTAATAACACATGTATAAAATATTTCTTAGAGAATTGTAAAGAAAAGTTTAAAGTTGAACGCTATCAAAAAAGTTATATACTCGTATATACTGGAAAAGATGCGCTATCACAAAAATTCCTAAAAATTGGCCCAACAAATGCTTTTATATGAAATGTTACCTTTCTTCACAAAAAGATTTGGGCTATCGGAAAGTATGATTGTTTATTTTGGAGAAACAGAATTGTAATATCCATCACAATACAAAAGTATGTACTGTAATTCTTAAATGCATCGCACGTGGGTGTGGTTAAAATGAAATACATGGCAAGAGAATATTGTTGGTGGTCAACACAAAGTAAAGATCTTGAAAATCTAGCTAGAAATTGTGAACCTTCTATTAACCAGGCGGGACCCCCAAACAGGAATTAATAATATGGGAAAGGCCCGAATTGTGGTTAGGTAGGTAGGTAGGGCAGCCGCATCACCAATAACCAGTGATGCCACTTAGACCACCAGTTGGGTCCGTTGTGAGATGTAGATTGAACCACCCTGAGCCTTTTACAAAGCGAAGAAGGTTGTTCACACCAGACTGGCATCTATACTTGTTAAGAAGTGGGATCCTAGCAAACGCTCCCTATTTCTGGCAAAGGCTGGATATGAAGAGATGCTGGATCGTTTCCAGATCTTCCTCGTTCCTGCAGCTGCGGCAGAAATAATGTGTATAAACTCCCATTCTTATTGCATGATTTCCTATTAGACAATGTCCCGTGAGGGCTCCTATTAAAGTCCTAATTTGTAGACTATTGAGTCTAATGATATTCCTAGATAGACGCAGATTTAGCCTCGGCCATGTTTGCCTGGCGATTTCACAGGTAGTGGCACAGATCCACCTTTGATTGCTAGAATTAATTAGTGTCTCTCTTATGAGAAGCTTACAAGTCGCGAGAGGTACACCCATATGCCTACCGACATTTGGCATACAAGTGCCATCTCTCGCAAGTTGATCAGCCTTGCAGTTCCCTGGTATATCCCTATGTCCTGGTACCCAGCACAAATGGATATGGAATTTTTTAGCCATCTCATTTAGAGATCGGCGACAGTCTAAGACACTCCTCGATGTTATTTGGAATGCATTTAAAGCCCTTAGTGCAGCTGGGCTGTCTGATAAAATACAGATATCCTTGACGGTTACCTCGTTTATCCTCAGCCAATTCAAGGCTTTGTGAATAGTGGTTATTTCCGCTTGAAAAACACTGCAGTGATCCGTTAGTTTGATGGATGCACTGATTGAGGTCATTTCGCAATAGACTCCTGATCCTACACCGGCATTCATTTTTAATCCGTCTGTGTATATCTTGATGGGAGTATCTGGTGATGGATCCCCCTCGAGCCATTCCTCTCTGGAAGGAATCCTAAACAAAAAATTCCTTTCGAAACAGAGGGAAGAAGGAAGGTAATCAATATCACTGGGTATGTCCGTGTAGGATTCTAATATGGTCGCATGTCCATACGGAACAGCTTTCCATAGTGATCTCGCCTTGAGCCGAATGGCGGAGCATGCCGCTAAATATTTGCAGAAGAGATCTAAGGGTGGCAGTTGTAGTATGATATCCAATGCCAAGGTTGGCGTCGTTTTCATGGTGCCACTTATTACTAATTCTGCTGATCTCTGTGCCTTACCGAGTGTTTCGAGGCAGGTCCTTTTCTGCATTGCAGTCCACCAGATCACCATATAGGAGAATGGGCCTGACAACCGCAGTGTAAAGCCAGTGAGCTACCCTGGGCTTAATTCCCAAGGTTTTACCTATAGCTCTTTTGCAGGCATAAAAAGCCACCCCAGCTTTTCTAACTCTTTCTATGGTGTATGACTTCCAAGTAAGCTTTCTATCGATTATAAGAACCAAGTATTTCGTCTTTTCTGAAATCCCTAGTTATTTTCCCTTAAGAGTAATTGGGTCTAATTGAGGGATTTTATGTTGCCTAGTAAACAGAATGACCTTAGTCTTATCCGGATTTACTCCAAGGCCACAGTCCACTTTGAAAGAATATCTAGACCATTTTGCAACAAATCTCTCAGTATAGATGTGAATTTTCCAGAGATAGCAAAGTTTGTTAACAACTGTGTTCCGTAGAAACGGTGAGTGTACACCTCCCTGAGGTGTACCCCTGCTCACCAATTTACGTAGGACCGATTCTCCTAGATTCGCCTCAATGATGCTGATATTCAGCATTTTACCAATGCGGCCTACCAGGCCCGTTTTCACACCAAGTTTAGTAAGTGATGCAGTGATGGCTTCTCCTTTGACATTATTAAAAGCGCCCTTAATATCAAGAAAGGCAGCCTGCTTGTGCAATGACCTTTCTGCAATGGGAATAAGGAGCTGTATGTAGAGCTGTCTCCACAGATTTCCCCTTTGTATAGGCATGTTGAGCCGATGAGATTAGATTCTTGTCTAAACTTAAGCTTAATTGGATTTCTATCACACTCTCTAAAGTCTTCAAAAGAAAAGATGAGAGATATCGGTCTTAAGTCCCTTGGATGAGTATGTGAGCTTTTTCCGGCTTTTGGAATGAAGACCAATCTAGCCTGCCTTCACTGAAGATGTGTATACCCAAACTAAACGCATCATTCAAAGATTGCTAACAGCCAGTCTTTCAGGTATCCAGCGGTTTTATGTAATTCAATTGGATAAATACCATCAGCACCAGGGGACTTAAAAGGCTTAAAACTTGCAATACCCCATAAGAATTGATCCTCAGATAAAGCGTCTATCCAAACTTCCCGACTATTTGACGTATCTTCCCTCTCATGTCCAGTAATATCTGAGCAGCCTGGGAAATGCGTGCTGAGTAGAAGCTCTAGAGATTCCTTACTAGTTGTAGTGAATGTGCTATCCACCTTCTGTAAGAGCTCCCAGCTCTGAGAACTTCCCGCCAATATTTTCCGAAGTCTAGAAGGCTCAGTCGCTCCCTCTACTCCTTCACAAAACGATTTCCAGGATTGCCTTTGAGCAGCACTAACCTTCTTCTTAAAGACCTTAAGATCCTCTCTGTACGCTTTCCAATCAATTTCAAGCTGTCCTACTGTCTACCCGAAGCTTGCTTAGCTCTTCCGTTCACCACCGAGGTTTCGGCTTTCCCCTCAACTTCCTTAGTGGACAGGCTTCTGCCAAGGCCGCGTTCAGATTCGCAGTAACAGAGCCAACCATTTCCTCTATCCCTTCTATGCTTCTTGGTTCGCTAGATGGACAGACATTTAAAGTAATAAGGAACAGACACTGCCATCGGATGATGCCCTGCTTAGCGCAACCGATTTGCCGGAACCAGAGCCAGGTTACAATTATTGCGGAGAGAAAAATAATTGATTCCTTTGGATTCGACGAGGTAATGCAAGAACAATAACTCCACATGTGTTTATTACGTACATTGCCATATCTGCAGAAGCTGGAATATATCGTTATTGTGTTTTTCCGTTTTGTTGTTTGTTTATTTTCGATACCGTTATGTGCCGACAAAATATGTATACATATACGCGTAAATTATGTATATATACAGAAATTACGCGTTGCTGTAATGCAGTGAACGCGAAGCTGTGAAGTTGGTTGTGTGAATAAAATGTAAAAAATGTATTCTAAACGGCATTGGCGCAGATTAATCTCAAAACAAGAAAAATGTGCAAGTGAACCTATAAAACAATATACATATAAATAAACCAACAGAACAAGATATACCTGAAGATATTTGTCCAATAAAAATTCTATTGCCCAAAGAGATGTGGAAAGTGTCCAAACTGATGAAAATTGCAATACCCAATTTAAAAAAATCAGCCTTAAAAACTTTTCAAAATCTAAATACAGCAATTTATAGTACATTTAGATACTTCAATTGGGCATATTTTGAATTCGCAAATTATTTTTTACTTTTATGACAGAGGTATAAAAACGTGATGGATACAATGATGAAGAATATTCCAAAGAAATTAAAAAGGCAATTTATTTGGATAAAGTGCGCGAATTTAAAAAAATTCTCCTGGCCAAAAATAAAAAAAAAATCAAGATTTTTGTCGAAAAATGATACCTTATTTTATTTCAGATATTTTAAGTCATATTTTATTATTTCAATTATTTATATATTATTATTTAACAGGCTAAAGGAACACCGTGACCTGAAAGATCTATTGTGCAGCCTCGTACTCAACTAAACTAATCCTAAACTATTTATAAATCTTGTAACTGCTGTGGGCTTCATTTTAATTATGTGATTTGTAGAGAAGAACCCGCTACCTAAGTATTTATGTCTGCGTCTTGCCACCGCTGGGCAAGTGCATATAATGTGTTCTGCTGTTTCTTGCTCCTCTTAACAGAGCCGATAGGAATCGTCTTCTACCACCCCTATTTTTTCAAATGGTAATTGAATCTGTCCTGTTGGTGTCCTGTTAAAAGTTCAGTATAGAGTTTAATGTAATTTCTGCGGAGGTTTACAGCAGCATCTACCCTGATGTGTTCAGGGTCAATGAGTAATCTCGACTGCCGCATGCCTTTTTGGGCTCTCCAGTAACCAATCAAGCAGACCTCATTTTCCTGTTCGCACAACAAGTTATTTATGAAGCTGCTGTTTACCCCACATAATGGTTCTGGACCTATGAAGCGAGTGCCTGCGCCCCTTTTTGCCAAGGAGTCCTCAATTTCGTTGCCTTCATGTCACTCATGACCCGGTACCCACATTCGCGTAACAGAGTTTCTAACTGCTAGGGTATTGAGGAGTTTAGAGCATTCCCAGACCAGCTTTGATTGGAATGAGAAGTTTATTAATAATTTTAGAGCTGCCTGGCTACATTCTCTAGCACATAACTCTAAGGCGTGGACTTCCGCCTGAAAAATGGAAGCTGTACAATTCCCACTCCAGCACTGCCATCTTCCATTTTGGACCCACCTGTAAACCACAATGGTGAGTCCTATTTTATTATTACTTCATTGTTTCTCCACGCTGTACGGTCACTGATGACCACTTGAAGTGCTTGGAGAAGTCTAATATTCAGTCCATCTTGTCAAAGACCATGAGGCAGGGAGAATTCCAGACAGTCACCAGCATCTTTGCGTGCCCCGTTATTTTGCCTTCTTTAAGATGAGCTAGATCAGGTAGCCTTAGAGCCGGGCTGATTGCCATTCTCTTAAGCAAAAGGTGTAGAGGAGTGAGTCATCATTCCTAAAGCTAGTGTGGGGCACGTTCTCATTGCTGCCGTCACACTCAAACAGGCTATTCGGTGAATCCTGTTAAGGGTCATCCGAGCCTTTGTTTGATTGACTTTTGGCCACCATACCAAAGAAGCATAGGTGATAATTGGTACTATTATTGTTTTATATAACCACGCCATCATTTTTGGTCGTAGTCCCCATCTTAAGGCCTTTCTGGTTATGTATGATATTTCATTTCGTTGGATATTATTAAGTTCGTGGCCCCTAAACTTAAAGTCCGCAAATTCAGTTTCCTTCTTCTGGTGAAGGGTACCACGTTTGTCTTGTTCGATAGTCCTTCCTCCTGACACCAGTTTTGCATGATGTAACGAGTTAGTTGTATGCGATTTGTTATGGTAGAATCAAACTTGTCTTTGACCATTATTACCAAATCATCCGCAAAGCCCTAACTTCGTGTCCAAGGTCATTGTGAGTTTGGAAGAGCTCGTCAATAACCAATAACCAAAGGAGTGGCGATAGGACGCCCTGTTTCAAAGATTATTGTCCTGTTTTTCAGTATATTGAGAACCCATGTTATGATCAGTCTTTGTATGTCTTTCATTCATTCATGTTCATCCCTCCTCAACTGATCTGAAAGTAGCATTATCAAAAGCCCTCGTAATGTCAACCTATGTACAGAGAGTTATTTCTTTACCTTCCAGCGACTTTTCAATTTTGCTCGTTAAGCTATGTATGGCTGTATAAGTAGATTTGCCTGGTTGGTAAGCATATTGTTCAATATGAAGCGGTGATGATATATTGATCCAGAATTTTTTCCATAACTTTTAACAGGAATTTTTAATTTTTTAATTTCAATTTGAGTGAAATATAAAAAAAAAACTTATAAAATTTAACAAAAAAATCTAAATACTGTGGATTCCCAGCCATTCTGGTATTCGCGGAAACGATAACGCTGACGCAATGGCCAATATTGCCCGAAGGACTCCAGCTTACAATTTAAGCATCATCGAAAAAAAAGACATACACCGGTATATATATGAATATATGCTCAAAATACAAAACAGAACTTGCGCTGACTACCTACACTACTATGCTTCAATCAACCCATTGAGACTTTGCCCTAACTACCCAACACATCTTAATTGGCCGAGATCCGTCCGTTCATTCGCCTCAGACTAGGGCACATCTAAATTAGCCACGAACAGCTGCTAAATGGATCAGGCACACCAAATTGCCATTTCTGCGATACACAATCAGTCTCAATAATCCACTTATTGGACGAATGCCAGCACTTCCATATTGCGAGGAGCAATCTTCTTTCGGACAAAATCCCCCGCGAGCTACTAAATAATCCTTCAACCGATAATATACAAAAACTATATAGTTTCATAAAAAATACTAATTTAACTAATTTTATTTAAAAATACTAACAAAGTATACAACATGTATTAAATGTAAAAACACTAATATACCATATTTATTACACGAGAGCTGAACGCCGCAGTTGCTAGTGCTCCTCTTAGAAATTGTGCACTAATTCCTTTCTGTACAAATTATATAATAATAATATGTAAATAATATTTCTCAATTCAGAGAATGAATTATATAACAAATTATGATTGCATAAATAATATAAGAGGTTCAGAATAATTGATCACATAATTTATTCATACAATAAATTTAAATAATGTATTATAATGCATTCATTATGTAACTCATTATTTTTACACATAAAAATAGTTCATTATTTTCCTAGGACATCTATGTGTTAGGCGTAATGAATTCTAGAATCAATATGTAATACAAGCGATTGATTACCTACTCGATTCCCATTGATTACCTTTGCTTGCTGGGAAGTGAACTCGCTCTCAACTTCGAGTTTAACTGTGGTTTATTTAAAAAATGGCATAAACTATGGTTTACATATGATTAACTCTCTAACTCGGTTAAACACAATAATGAGAGCAAACCCTGTCAGTGGGAATATAGCATAAAAGAGAAAACACCTGACCCGGACAGAATATGTTTTTCAATGTTAAAACACCTTGTTCAAGAATATTTTCAACAGCGCAACTATATCACAAGAATGGAAATCATCGCAATATTGAAACAGTAAAAACCAAAACACAAAATTGAAAGATACTGCCCAATCCCTCTCAAGCTTCGGGAAAAGGGTTTTCAAATAGGAAAATGCTTGGCCTTCCTTGTCTAAGGCCTTCACAAAATTTTTAATGAGGCCAAGTTTAATGTGCAACGCTGGAAGGATTATATTGTCTTTTTTGACAAGAGGCACGTGTTTAATATTATCTTTGCCCACTTCTCCCTTTCTGGCCAGTGTTTTCTTTTATAATGATGTTCACGAGCACGACTATCCCAGAGACAAAGAAAGCAGCAATATTTTGTATATCCACCCTGCATTCCACACAACATGCCGACTACGTTGAGAGCGGTTCAAAATATATCGATGAAAATAGGGCACATTTTCCAAAAAATAATATTGTACAGTGATTCTGTGCCGGCGGAAAGGTACAAATCGTTGAAAAAAGTCTGGTTTCTCTTCATGTACGTAAAGATGATACTTTAACGTAAGAACTAGGACCAACTAGAAGAAAATCGACGAAAAAATGACAAAGTTATAGGCAATACTCCATACCTTGCATTGGGTACTAAGAACGACCCAATCGGACATTTCTAGCTCGAGATATGATTTGTCACGTGAAAATAGGTCGAAAAAATACAAAAATTACAATATCTCAAAAACTATTCCATGTAAAAAAATTTCGAATTCAGCAGATGAAAATACATAAGAAAAGTCACCTATCATCAAATGTACATGAAAAAAATTTTATTTTGTAAAGTAGTGTAATTTAACTGAAATATTAGCGATTCAAATTATAATCTCGGAATTTTACACTCTGTACGCAGATATATGCGAGCAAGTGTATATGTGGCGACACCACTACCCCCACCCAATTGTCGGGTACGCCAACGCCAGCAGGCGTTAGTTCCGCGCGCCATCTATTAGCACGCTGTCGCTGTCGCACAGCGTGTTTATGAAAAACCGGAACTAGCCTGTTTTGGATGCTGAACAACACACTTCGTGTTTCCGGCCTTTCATTCAACCTCTTTCTGTTTCTGCGCTGAAGTTGTGGTGACGTGTTCTAGAGCGTTTTGTGCAAATAAAGGTTATATTAATTACTGGACTTAACATAATCTCTAGAAATTTGTAGAAACGTATCCATCATATATTATATGTACGATATAACAAATAAATTCACAGGAACGTATTTTATTATATGTTAAATATACGATATAACAAATATTTCTGTTTTTTATTGGCAACGCAACGTTGAGCACGCGAGCAGCCAAACTGGTGACCCCGACGTGATCTCAGCACGCATTCGCCCCACCCAGAGGGGTACGATATAACCAGTACACGACGCACATGTTGCTCTACTCGCCAACGGCCTCAGGACCGGCGCCGCCGGCACAACCGGAGCAGCCGCTGACTCAAGCAACGTACGCTCCGCACCAGCAGCCACAACTACCGCACGTACATGTGTACGCACAGCTGGCTATGCCAACGCCATTGCTGATACCGACACACCCACCTCCACTCTCGTCTCCGAGACCCTGCTCGCTATTCGCGAGCAGATCGTCGCACGATTCAACGGGTAACTCCGTGCATGCAGAGCTTGCCGCACTGCGCCAGTCAGTGACACAGCTCGTGGCACTAGCGCGGGAGAAGCAGGAGCTGCTGCGTAAAATAACGCCCCCACTCCAGAGGGGTCGCGCTGATACTCGCAGCCCCAGCCGGCATCGAGATCGCTCTACAACGCCTGGCCAATGTTGGTACCACCTGAAATACGGGGCGACAGCACAGCAGTGCCGACCACCGTGTATCTTTGCCGCCGCCGTGGCCGCCGCCTCGACGCCGTCGGGAAACTAGCGCTGCCGACGCCGACTTGGGCGAACGACGCCGACTTGGGCGAACGACGCCGGCCGACCACCAACCGAAAAACGCCTACACGTAACGGATCGAACAACATCCACTCGCTTTCTCGTGGACACGGGTTCAGTGGTCTCCTTACAGCCTCACGTTGTACGCCGCCAACTCGTCGCCGATAGCCACATACGGGCAGCTCACGCTGAAGCTGAACCTCGCCCTGCGGCGGGATTTTACTTGCGCGTTCACTGTGGCCGATGTGCAAACTGCCATTCTCGGGGCGGACTTCCTGGCATACTATGGGCTTCTGGTAGACTTGAGGGGGCGACGCATCGTAGACCCCCTTACCAATATCGCGGCAACGGGCTGCATGGACTCGGCTCGAATCTACGGCATCTCCACAGTGGCTCGCATTGATGCACCTGTGGGACCACACGGCGACCGGTATAGAGAGCTCGTCCAGCGCTTCCTGCAACTCGCTTCACCAGCAGGGGTCATGGCCACTGTACCAGACTTGCCGGTACAACACTTCATCGTCACGGAGGGCCCTCCCGTTTTTGAGCGCCCCCGTAGACTCGTCGGTGAACGACTCGCTGCTGCCAAAGAAGAGTTCGCTGACCTCCTCGACAAGGGGGTGGTACGCCCATCATCGAGACCATGGGCTAGTCCGCTACACATGGTACCAAAGCCGAATGGAAGCTGGCGAGCCACTGGCGACTACCGCCGCCTCAACGCGTGAACCTTGCGAGACCGATATCCTCTACCGATCATCGAGGACCTGATCCAGGAGAGCCGGGGAAAAGTCTTCGCTGTAATCGATCTGCAGAAAGCCTTCTACCAAATCCCGGTTGCCAAAGCTGACATCCCGAAAACGGCAGTCACAACACCTTTCGGCCTCTTCGAGCTCGTGGGTATGCCATTAGGCCTGCGTAACTCCGCGCAAACGCTTCAGCGGGTAATTAATCACCTACTGAGGAAACTCCCCTTCGTGAAGGGCTACGTAGACGACCTGCTCATCGCATCCGAGACGCATGACGAGCACCTGCACCATTTGAGCCAATTGTTGGAGACGCTGAAAGCGGCGAATCTACGCGTCAACTTGGAAAAATGCCAACTCGGTGCTCAGGAAGTTACATTCGCTGGGTATCGGGTCTCGAAAGAGGTGTTCAGGCCCCCGCGCCCAAAGATCGAGGCGATCGACGCCTTTCCAATCCCGACAGACTCTACCCAGCTGAGACGTTTCCTGGGTATGCTTAATTATTACCGCAGGTGTATATCGCACGCCGCGGAACTACAGGCCCCGCTCAACGAGCTTCTGAGGAACCTAACCAAAAAGAAGGCGGCGATTAGCTGGACGACGCAAACGGAGCAGGCATTCCAGCAGTGCAAGGCGAGTATCGCAGCAGCTGCAGATTCAGCTTTCCTCTCGCCTACCGCGCCAAACGCTCTCGACACTGACGCATCGAGCACCACCATCGGAGCGGCACTCAACCAAGAGCAACCCGATGGGACCTGGAAGCCTCTGGGGTTCTTCTCTAGGAAGCTCAATCCCCCAGAAACTCGCTACAGCGCCTACGACAGGGAGTTGCTCGCGGTGTATGCCGCAGTCAGGCACTTCAAGAGGATCCTGGAGGCACACGTCTTCACAATGCACACGGACCACAAGCCGCTCGCCTTCGCCGCACAACAACGCTCGGACAAGGCAACGCCGAGGCAGAGCCGACACCTGGACTACATTCCCCAGTTCAACACACGATTTGTGTACGTTCCCGGGGGAGAAAACGTTGTGGCAGACGCACTTTCGCGAACCGGTACCGTCGCGATGCCTTCCATCCTCGACGAAGCCACTATCAGCCTGGAGCAAGCCTCTGACGTAGAGCTGCCTCACCTGCTGGAGAACCCGCGTATCCAACAGGATCGTCTCGCTTTCAACAACAGCGATATCTACTGTCTGGTTACCGATGGGGCGACACGGCCCTATTTGCCATCCAACCTGCGTCGATCGGCGTCGTACACGGATCATCCCACCCGAGTGGTCGAGCAACGGCGAAACGTCTGGTGGCCAAATACTTCTGTTCAAGCATGCGCAAAGACGCGCTCCGCTGGGCCCGTGAATGCCAACCATGCCAACGCGCGAAGGTCCATCGCCAGAATCGCGCTGAGTTGCAAAGCTTCGGGGAGACAGATGACAGGTTCTGCCACGTTCATGTTGTCCTGATCAAGCTACCGCTGGTGAGAGGACTGTCGCACTGCCTGACCATCATCGAACGCTTTTCCCGATGGCCGGTGGCTGTCCCACTCCCGGACATTCGAGCTGTGACTGTCACACGAGCGTTCTTCCACAGTTGGGTCTGCACTTTCGGCACGCCACTCACCATCACCTCCGACCAGGGGGGTCAATTCGAGAGGGAGCTAGTCACGGCTCTCGCGAAAATGACGGGAGCAGTTGCGCAAGCTGGTAAAAGCGATCAAGCCAGTACCAGCGTCCAACCACTCGAGACAGAAGCCGTTCGTCTTCAAAGAATTGCGCACCTGCTCGCACGTATTCTGCAAGCTGGACAAAATCCGGAGGCTACTCGAGCCGGCATATACGGGCCCCCATAAGGTAATTCGCCGGGTCAACGACAAGAGTTTCATCATCGACTTGAACGGCGTCGAGAAAGCCATCTCTACGGACTGCTTGAAGCCGGCCCACCTCGAGGTGAGTGACTCAACATCGTCGCCATCGCTGCAGACATCCCGATCACCATCGCCATCCCGATCACCATCGCCAACCCGATCGCCATCGACGCAATCGTCGTCATCGTCAGCGACAAATGACCCGCCAGCGATCCATCCAAGGTGTCATCTGAGGAGTCAACCACCGCCCCGCTCAGGGGACCAACCCTTTCCACAGCCGGGGAGTCGACTGACGAAACGGGTATCGTTCTCCGCGCCTCCTGCGCCGATTACTGGGGGAGGAATACCTGTGGCGACACCACTACCCCCATCCAGTTGACGGGTACGCCAACGCAAGCAGGCGTTAGTTCCGCGCGCCATCTATAACACGCTGTCGCTGTCGCACAGCGTGTTTATGAAAAAACGGAACTAGCCTGTGTTGGCTGCTGAACAACACACTTCGTGTTTCTGGCCTTTCATTCAACCTCTTTCTCTTTCTGCGCTGAAGCTGTGGTGACGTGTTCTAGAGCGTTTTGTGCAATTAAAGGTTATATTAATTACTGGACTTAACACAATCTCTAGAAATTTGTAGAAACGTATCCATCATATATTATATAAACGATATAACAAATAAATTCACAGGAACGTATTTTATTATATGTTAAATATACGATCTAACAAATATTTCTGTTTTTTATTGGCAACGCAACGTTGAGCACGCATGCAGCCAAATATATACGAGTATGTCTATAGGTGTACATTTTTGTTTTCTACATATATGTAAGGTTAGTTTTAGATACGAGAGTTTTGCTCCAGTTTTTTATTTTGGTAAATATTGTGTTTATCTTTTTTTGTATTAGGCCTTGATTTTTATAATTTATGATAGATCATCGGCGTAAATGCAATAATTGAATGTTGGATTGCTTACTATTATTCTGTTAAGTTTTTCATATGCTATGAGGAATAGTGCAACTGACAAGGTATATCCCTGTGGATTGCTATCGTGTATATCAGTGCATTGTTTTTGAGTAGTAGGGGCTTATACTTACCTTAAATTTTCTGTTGGATAAGAATGAGATTATGAAGTTTCATATTTTAGGGCCTTATTTCCACTCTTTCAGTTGGCCAACGATGACATGGGTGCCGATGCGGTCAATTGCTCTTTCAAAGTCTATAGAGAGAATGGATATGTGGTTTTTGGAAGAGAGATTTGTTAATTGTTGGTCTATAAAGAGGAAAGCGTCAGCTGTTCATTTTCATTGTTTGAAGGCAACTTGCTTTGGACTGATCAAATTTTTTCTATTTAGGAATCCGGAGTTTCATTTGCAAATTATTTCTCCATTATTATAGCCGTACAGGATAGAAGAGGGATTGGGCGGTATCTTTCAATTTTGTTTTTTGGTTTTTACTTTTTCAATATTGCGATGATCGTACTGATCGTACATTCTTGTGATATAGTTGCGCTGTTGAAAATATTCTTGAACAAGGTGTTTTAACATTGAAAAACATATTCTGTCCGGGTCAGGTGTTTTCTCTTTTATGCTATATTCCCACTGACAGGGTTTGCTCTCATTATTGTGTTTAACCGAGTTAGAGAGTTAATCATATGTAAACCATAGTTTATGACATTTTTTAAATAAACCACAGTTAAACTCGAAGTTGAGAGCGAGTTCACTTCCCAGCAAGCAAAGGTAATCAATGGGAATCGAGTAGGTAATCAATCGCTTGTATTACATATTGATTCTAGAATTCATTACGCCTAACACATAGATGTCCTAGGAAAATAATGAACTATTTTTATGTGTAAAAATAATGAGTTACATAATGAATGCATTATAATACATTATTTAAATTTATTGTATGAATAAATTATGTGATCAATTATTCTGAACCTCTTATATTATTTATGCAATCATAATTTGTTATATAATTCATTCTCTGAATTGAGAAATATTATTTACATATTATTATTATATAATTTGTACAGAAAGGAATTAGTGCACAATTTCTAAGAGGAGCACTAGCAACTGCGGCGTTCAGCTCTCGTGTAATAAATATGGTATATTAGTGTTTTTACATTTAATACATGTTGTATACTTTGTTAGTATTTTTAAATGAAATTAGTTAAATTAGTATTTTTTATGAAACTATATAATTTTTGTATATTATCGGTTGAAGGATTATTTAGTAGCTCGCGGGGGATTTTGTCCGAAAGAAGATTGCTCCTCGCAATATGGAAGTGCTGGCATTCGTCCAATAAGTGGATTATTGAGACTGATTGTGTATCGCAGAAATGGCAATTTGGTGTGCCTGATCCATTTAGCAGCTGTTCGTGGCTAATTTAGATGTGCCCTAGTCTGAGGCGAATGAACGGACGGATCTCGGCCAATTAAGATGTGTTGGGTAGTTAGGGCAAAGTCTCAATGGGTTGATTGAAGCATAGTAGTGTAGGTAGTCAGCGCAAGTTCTGTTTTGTATTTTGAGCATATATTCATATATATACCGGTGTATGTCTTTTTTTTCGATGATGCTTAAATTGTAAGCTGGAGTCCTTCGGGAAATATTGGCCATTACATCAGCATTATCGTTTCCGCGAATACCAGAATGGCTGGGAATCCACAGTGTTTAGATTTTTTTGTTAAATTTTATAAGTTTTTTAAATATTTCACTCAAATTGAAATTAAAAAATTAAAAATTCCTGTTAAAAGTTATGGAAAAAATTCTGGATCAATATACCATCACCTCTTCATATTGAACAATATGCTTACCAACCAGGCAAATCGACTTATACAGCCATACATAGCTTAACGAGCAAAATTGAAAAGTCGCTGGAAGGTAAAGAAATAACTCTCTGTACATTGGGTGACATTACGGGGGCTTTTGATAATGCTACTTTCAGATCAGTTGAGGAGCGGATGAACAGGAAAGACATACAAAGACTGATCATAGCATGGGTTCTCAATATGCTGAAAAACAGGACAATAATCTTTGAAACAGGGTGTCCTATCGCCACTCCTTTGGTTATTGGTTATTGACGAGCTCTTCCAAACTCACAATGACCTCGGACACAAAGTTAGGGCTTTGCGGATGATTTGGTAATAATGGTCAAAGACAAGTTTGATTCTACCATAACAAATCGCATACAACTAACTCGTTACATCATGCAAAACTGGTGTCAGGAGGAAGGACTATCGAACAAGACAAACGTGGTACCCTTCACCAGAAGAAGGAAACTGAATCTGCGGACTTTAAGTTTAGGGGCCACGAACTTAATAATATCCAACGAAATTAAATATCATACATAACCAGAAAGCCTTAAGATGGGGACTACGACCAAAAATGATGGCGTGGTTATATAAAACAATAATAGTACCAATTATCACCTATGCTTCTTTGGTATGGTGGCGAAAAGTCAATCAAACAAAGGCTCGGATGACCCTTAACAGGATTCACCGAATAGCCTGTTTGAGTGTGACGGCAGCAATGAGAACGTGCCCCACACTAGCTTATGGAATGATGACTCACTCCTCTACACCTTGTGCTTAAGAGAATGGCGATCAGCCCGGCTCTAAGGCTACGGGGCACGCAAAGATGCTGGAGACTGTCTGGAATTCTCCCTGCCTCATGGTCTTTGACAAGATGGGCTGAATATTAGACTTCTCCAAGCACTTCAAGTGGTCATCAGTGACCGTACAGCGTGGAGAAACAATGAAGTAATAATAAAATAGGACTCACTGTTGTGGTTTACAGGTGGGTCCAAAATGGAAGATGGCAGTGCTGGAGTGGGAATTGTACAGCTTCCATTTTTCAGGCGGAGGTCCACGCCTTAGAGTTATGTGCTAGAGAATGTCTATAAAGCACCAAAATATGCATTATTTCAGGTAGCCAGGCAGCTCTAAAATTATTAATAAACTTCTCATTCCAATCAAAGCTGGTCTGGGAATGCTCTAAACTCCTCAATACCCTAGCAGTTAGAAACTCTGTTACGCGAATGTGGGTACCGGGTCATGAGTGACATGAAGGCAACGAAATTGAGGACTCCTTGGCAAAAAGGGGCGCAGGCACTCGCTTCATAGGTCCAGAACCCTCCAGCAGCTTCATAAATAACTTGTTGTGCGAACAGGAAAATGAGGTCTGCTTGATTGGTTACTGGAGAGCCCAAAAAGGCATGCGGCAGTCGAGATTACTCATTGACCCTGAACACATCAGGGTAGATGCTGCTGTAAACCTCAGCAGAAATTACATTAAACTCTATACTGAACTTTTAACAGGACACCAACAGGACAGATTCAATTACCATTTGAAAAAATAGGGGTGGTAGAAGACGATTCCTATCGGCTCTGTTAAGAGGAGCAAGAAACAGCAGAACACATTATATGCACTTGCCCAGCGGTGGCAAGACGCAGACATAAATACTTAGGTAGCGGGTTCTTCTCTACAAATCACATAATTAAAATGAAGCCCACAGCAGTTACGAGATTTATAAATAGTTTAGGATTATTTTAGTTGAGTACGAGGCTGCACAATAGATCTTTCAGGTCACGGTGTTCTTTTAGCCTGCTAAATAATATATAAATAACTGAAATAACAAAATATAACTTAAAATATCTGAAATAAAATATAGTATCATTTTTCGAGAAAAATCTTAATTTTTTTTTTTTTTGGCCAGGAGAATTTTTTTAAATTCGCGTACTTTAACCAAATAAATTGCCTTTTTAATTTCTTTGGAATATTCATCATCATTGTATCCATCACGTTTTAATACCTCTGTCATAAAAAAAAAAAATAAGTGAATTCAAAATATGACCAATTGAAATATCTAAATGTACCATACTCGTACATTGCTGTATTTAGATTTTGAAAAGTTTTTAAGGCTGATTTTTTTAAATTGGGTATTGCAATTTTCATCAGTTTGGACACTTTCCACATCTCTTTGGGCAATAGAATTTTTATTGGACAAATATCTTCAGGTATATCTTGTTCTGTTGGTTTATTTATATGTATATTGTTTTATAGGTTCACTTGCACATTTTTCTTGTTTTGAGATTAATCTGCGCCAATGCCGTTTAGAATACATTTTTTACATTTTATTCACACAACCAACTTCACAGCTTCGCGTTCACTGCATTACAGCAACGCGTAATTTCTGTATATATACATAATTTACGCGTATATGTATACATATTTTGTCGGCACATAACGGTATCGAAAATAAACAAACAACAAAACGGAAAAACACAATAACGATATATTCCAGCTTCTGCAGATATGGCAATGTACGTAATAAACACATGTAGAGTTATTGTTCTTGCATTACCTCGTCGAATCCAAAGGAATCAATTATTTTTTTCTCCGCAATAATTGTTTATATATTTAGTTCTGAATGTAATAAGTTCTTATAGGCTCGCATAGAATAACGCGAGAGCCCGAGACGAGAGCTAGACCGAGTTTCGGACGAGATGTCAAAAAGAACTTGTGCCAAAGGATGGTATGTAGCAATATACAACATTGCGTGATACAATACGGCGAGACGAGGCATTTCTAAAAAATAAGAAATTCCTCACATTCTCGTCTGAGACAATTTGTCAAAGTAATCAACTGTTTTGTAATACGCATTTGTTTATTACTGTTTTGCTGTTATTCCTAAATTTATATTACATCTGTCTTATCGACACCTAGTATTTCTTATTATATATGCTAGCGGGATATTCATTTAAACTTCAGGCCATTGCCTTCAAGATACATTTTTTAACAATATGTAATAGTGATTTTGTGATTAAATTACAAATTAAGAGCTTATTTAGTAGTTTACATAGAGTATGCTTATTTAAATGTATTGGAGGTCTACTGGTTTTCGTCTTAGTGGTCTTCTTGTGTTGGTTTCTTGGTCTGGTAAGTTTTTTATTTCGACATTTGTGTGATTACGAAGCGCGGTTTGATGTCGCCTGCTTTTTATTTCATCCTTAACGGTAAGAATGTTGAGATCACGTTGAAGGTGGTCCTCATTGGTTATATACCAGGGTGCATTTTCTATGGTTCGAAGAATTTATTTTGTAGACGTTGAACAATGTTGATATTTGTCGGGCAGGCAGTACCACATATTTTGATCCCGTGAGTCCATATAGGCTTTATGGTAATCTTGAGTTCTTACTGAGCATACAGTAGAGTTGTCTGAATTTGTATTTTATTTGATTTGGTTTGCAGATTATATGACGTTTCCTGGTCAATTTTCTATCTATTACAATACCCATTCTTCATTGACAAGAACGATTTTTTTATTATTCAAAAAGATATTCACAGGGATATACTTTCTTTTTGTAGTGTACGCCTTTTGTAGATACGCCATTTGTGGAACCAATTTATTACTTGACGCAGAAGTATTCCGGTAAAATATTTTTAACTCATTCCGCACATTATCGAAGGCTTTTGCAACATCTAGGTAAATGGACACTCAATAGTCCTTAAATATTTGTTTGGTTTCTCGGTGAACTGCTGTATAGTTGAGTGTTTTTGTCTAAAACCAAATTAGTGCTCTGGGATAAGGTTTTTGTGTGTTATAACTTTGTTAATACGGTCCAGTAGCAATTTTTCGACTATTTAGGACGATAAGTCACTGGAAAACCCTTAAAACATTTGCCTGACAGTGCCATATTATATCTTAGGAATATCTTCAACGCTGTAACACGACTTCCTAAGATATAATATGGCACTGTCATGCAAATGTTTTAAGGGTTTTCCAGTGATCCTGTCGTATCGGCAGATTTGTTCTGTTTAAGTCCATAATTTAACTAATGTTTTATTTCTTTAATGGTTATTCTTTTAATTCTTATCTTTCTTGCAGAACTATTTTGTGAGATCGAAGTATTCTCTCCGTTGCTTTGAAGTAATCAGCCAGTGTTTATACCCTTTATTTTTAAGAAAGGTAAATAGGGTATACTAATTTTGTGCTTTTGAGAGGGGTTGCAATTTCGAGAAGGAGGCGTGGTAGGTATGGACACATATATATACAGATATGATCAGAATCACTTTCTAAGCAATTTTTATTTTGTCCGTCCGTCTGTCCGGCTGTGGCCACTTTTTTTCTACACCGTTAGAGATATCTTAATGAAATTTTGCAAAAGTGTAGCCTGGACAAAGATACAGAACCAGATTGCAATATGGGCCGATTTGGACAAAGACCACGCCTACCTCCCATATAAGGAACTTTTTTCACCTTTTTTAAAATGACTATAACTTCGGTCCAATTGACGGAATCGTGACATTATTTGGCAGTTATGGAGATGTGGGTCCTACTACACACTGTGCAAAAGTGGGCGGTATATAATAACTGCCACGCCCACTGTTAACAATTTTTAATAACTTAAGATCTGGTAGAGATTTATGGACGAAATTTTACGGGGAGGAACATGCGGATATTATAAAGCTATCTGCAACAAATGGGGCTGATCAGAGAAAAGACACGCCCACTTTCGATATAGGGAACTTTCGGGTCTAAAATTTAAATTAGCCTACCTACGCTCGTATTGATGCCAGCGGAAAAGAAATTGGCCGAAACATACATGGGATCCATAATATTGTGTGCAGAATATGGAAATCATAATACAACTGCCACGCCCACAATTAGCCAAAAATCATTCATGTGTTCCTATTAAAGATTTATCAACGAAATTTCACAAGAAGGTTGCGGGTACTAACATTAAAATAACTTACGACATACTCGTATACAATATTTTTAGACGAAATTATATATTAGTACGTATATGGACCCTACATAGTGTATTATATCTGAGGGGAATTACTTTAAAGGGGACAAGAAAGTTGTTGATGAATAAATAAATACTTTATTTTTTGATCACACAATAACGGTTTTTTTTTTATCACACCTCGTATACATTATTTTTAGACGAAATTATATATTAGTACGTATATGGACACTACATAGCCGTATGCAAGAATGGGGTCGATCAGATGAAGGATACGCCTCCCTCCCATATAATGAACTTTGGGGACCCCACTTAAAGACAATTACCCTATCTATGCTTCTAGGGATGATATATGAAAACAAATTGGTATATGTGTATACTAGGACTGTACTAGCATGCATTCCAAATATGGACAGATTATTGCTACTGCCACGCCCACAATTAACCAAAAATCATTACTAGGTTCCTATTAAAGATTTTTCAACGAAATTTCACAGGTAAGTTGCGGGTACTAACATTAAATACCGCACAAAAAATGGGCGTGTTATTTTTACAGCCACGCCCACTATTGACATATTATTATAACTTACGACCTATACAATCTTTTTGGACGAAATTTTATATTAGTACATATATGGACCCAAAGGCCATATATAAGATTCGGGGTCGATCAGAGGAAGGATGTATATGGACCCTAAAATGCTATATATAAGATTCGGCGTCGATCCCACCCATATAATGAACTTTGGGGACCCCACTTAAAGACAATTACCCTATCTATGCTTCTAGTGATGATATATGAAAACAAATTGGTATATGTATACACTGGGTCTGGACGAGCGTGCATTCCAAATATGGGCGTGTTATTTCTAAAGCCACTCACACTATTGACATATTATTATAACTTTCGACCTACACAATATTTTTTGACGAAATTTTATATTAGTACGTATATGGATCCTACAAAGCCATACACAAGAAATGGGGTCGCTATAATCAATTCAAGGTACCGTACCGCAAATTAACGTAGATATGCTCCTAATGATGATTTATGAAGAAAATATCACCATTGTTGAAGTTGCACGCAGAAGCAAGGGTAAAGGGTATTTCGTAGTCGGTCTAACCCGATTTCAGACTTCTTTACTCGCTTTTTCTTTGTCCATGCATGTACTAGACCAGGTACCGTCAGTGTTTATGAGATGTGATTGGTGGATAGTTACGTTTTGAATTTTGTTGTTTAGTTTCCACAGCGAATAGTTGGTTGCTTGCGTTGGGGTTAGGTTTGCCAAGTAATTGTTTATACGTCTGTTATTTTATTCATTGATGATAGCCTTAAGTTTTTTCGTTGGTTTGTTAAACGTTGCTTTGTCAAGAGGTGATCTGGTTGTGTGCCAAATTTTTCTTAGCTTACGCTTTTCTTTGACTTTTTTCCTTATAATTTTCGATGTGAATATAGGAGAAATCTTTGGTTGTTTTGAGTGAGGCGTCGGGGATTTTAGTGGTATCATCAGTTTAATATTTCCATCAACAGAATCTCGAAATGCACCCCAATAAGTCTTGTAGAGGTACCATATTTCTTTGCAGTTTCAGTTTTTTGTGGTATTCAATGATAATAGGTGAGGTCAAGTTCAGATTCTATTATGTGGTTTAAGTTTATGTTGTTGGTTATGCAGAAGTCTATAAGATCTGGTTTTTTCTTCTTGTCAGTGGGCCAATGGGTTGGTTCTCCAGTGCTTAGAAACTTACAATTATGCTTGTTCAGGGCTTCCAAAAATAACCTTCCTTTTTTGGTTGTCAGTCTCAAACTCCAGCCTGTATTCTTTGCGTTAAAGTCGCCACCTGCGATAAAACGTGGTCCCAAGTGTTTTATATATTCCATATATTCTAAAGTATCAATTGTAAACTTTGGTGGGCAGTACAACGCAGATATTATATGAGCTCGTCCACTGGGGCGATTTGTGTGGAAGATTTTAAAGCAAGTGAATTTTTAGAAAACTTTTATTTGTGAAGTGTGTTTCTGAAATTAAAAGGATGTCAATCGAGTTGTTCATTATAAATTGTTTTACTTAAAAAGCATATTGGATTAGTCCTTTTGAATTCCATATAACAATTTTTAACTTTAGATCAGTGTCCATTATTTATTTTAGTTATTAATAAGGTTAGTATGTTCATCATATTACAGATATGTGTTATTAGTTGTTTCATCATTTCTTTGATTTCGGCTAGCTCATCTATGGGTTTTGTAAAATTTCCCTGCCTATTGTTTTAGATGGATTATTACTGCTCAAGGATGGATTATTACTTGCAGACATCAGCAAATGTATTCTGAGCTTGGACCATGAAATTGAAGTTTTTAGATCTATTTTCGTCGAGAGTTCTGGTTACTGCGGTGTTCAATGGTGTCGGCTCTTCTTTCTTGCTTTTTGCCTTAACGATGTGTGCCCTTCGCCGCATAGCATTTTAACTTATTACAGTCCGACTTTAACGTCGATCAGGAGATATTTGTATCGAACCCCTGGGCATCTTGGGGTTCGAGATTTCTTCTGCGTCTTTTGGAAGCAAACTTCCCAGTCCGTCTAGTTTATCATCCGTTGAGTGGTTATCATAACCGTTTTGTGATTTATCATCAGGTGGGCTCAGCCAGTAGTCTTTGAGAGTGTTTTGATTTCTTTGGTTTTTTGCTTTACTCTGTTTATTTTTTCTGGGATGTCCATTTTTTTTTTTTTGTATTACGTTTGTTTTAGTAGTATCGATTAATATGATTGTTGATAATGTAGATGTGATAGGTGTGTGTAGTTCTAACTTTACTATTACTTACAATTAGTGTTATTGTATTGAGTGATGATGCATTTTCCGTTGTTATAGTGGTTGAAGTTAATGTTTGTGTTAAAATTGAAGTGTGGATGAATTGGGATTTGTTTTTGGTTTGGGTAGTAATACCCAATGGAGGCGATCTTGTTGCACTCATCCTTCACGTAGCTCAAGAAAAGCATACTGTTAGCCAGATCGTCAAATCAGTTGGTTGTAGTCCACAATAGGCCTACTTCAACTTTTGTAGACAGGTTGGTTGTTTTCGACGGTAAGCTTGATAGGCTTTTGGTTCAGTATTGGCAGCTTATGTTCCACTGGTTCCACTGGTACCACAGGGTCCATAGCTGCTGTCAACGGGACACAAGCCAATTTATAATGGAAAATCTTGAAAGTTTACCTTCTTTTTAACTGGTGTTACCTGGTACTAACTTTTATTAGTTGTAGTGATTTACAGGGAGTGCAGTTGATTCCACTGCGACCTCGCGTTTTTTCTGTGCTAACTCAGACCATCAGCTCACTCAGACCACCATGGGTCCATTGTGATACCACCGCGTAACAACGCACCTCCGATTCACTCGTCGAACCATTTCGAAGCCCTAATAAAGCCCAGGATATGTTTGGTCTTCGCTCCAGACACTTCTGTAAGAGAGTTAAAAGCGTATTTGCTTAAAGAGCTTGCTCTGCTTCTAGCCAGAGCGGGGCACCTACAGAAGAGATATTCCACAGTCTCCTCCTCCTCCTCCTCATCCCCACCGCTCCTGCAGTATTCATGAGAGAATACTCCCCGCCTGAAAGCATGCCTGCCGAATAGCCAATAAACAGTTATACAAGCCACGACCTTAGAGATATCCTCTCTCGACAGGGCAAGCAAGTCTCTAGATTTCCTTCTATTAAGTTCCGGCCATATTAGCCTGGTCGTTAAGCAAGTGCACTCGTGTGCATAAGACCCATTGGAATCACGTACGACCCTAACCTTCAGCATCAGTTTACAGGTAGCAATTGGTATTCCAACCTCGCATCTGTTCGTGCATAAAGGAAGGTTGGTGCCCCGTCTGGCTAACTCATCAGCCCTACAGTTCCCCTCAATATCCCAATGTCCCGGAACCCATATAAGGCGTACCCTGAAAACGGTACTGATATCATTTAGGGCTGCCCGGCAGTCCTGAGCAACCTTTGATTTCAGTGCAACCGATTTCATTGACTTGATGGCCGCCTGGCTCCCCGAGTAGATATTTATAATATTCTTTGTTACGGCATGCCTATTTAAGTAGACGGCTACCTCCTATATGGCTAGGACCTCTACTTGATAAACACTGCAGTGGTCGGGTAGACGGAAAGAAAGCTCCAGTCCCAGTTCTTTTGAGAAAACTCCAAAGCCGAATCTATCGTCAAGTTTGGATCCGTCGGTGTAGAAATTCAGTTCCGCCCTTCTCCATGGCATGAGTGTTTGCCACTCTCTTCTAGACGGAATATGTGTCTGGAAGTGCCTGTCAAAGTTGAGATTATATATAGAGTGGTCAATGTGTTGGATAAAACTACTGCAGGTATGCACGATAGTCGAGTGACCAATCTGCCGATCATGCCATAACGCCGCACATTTCAGCCTTAGTGCTGATGCGGCGGCCACTTGTTTCCCTACCAGCTCTAATGTAGGGAGGTTGAGTATCACTTCGAATGCTTTAGTTGGAGTGGTCCTTAAAGCACCAGAAATGCACAGAAAAGCCGTTCTTTTTTTTAAATGTATACAAAGCAATATTGGGTTTTCTCACTCTTTCATCAATATTGGGTTTCCAGGTAAGTTTCCTATGTAGTACTAGTCCCAAATATTTGAGTGTCTCCTTCATCGGAATTTCCACACTTTGTATGTTAGTGGGGAGACCGTCGGAGATCTATTTTTCTTGGAAAAGAGGATTAATTCCATTTTATCGGTGTTTAACCCTAATCCCCTTATTACCGTCCTACAAGTAAGCATCGCCATGCTAGAGCACAAAATATCCATGAGTGTTTGGATATTTCCCTCTAATCACAATTGCCAAATCGTCAGCATAGGCGATGACGTGGCAACCGCCTTCTCTAGGGCTAGCAGTAAGGAATTTACCGCCAAATTCCAGAGTAGGAGCGAAAGAACACCTCCCTGAGCAGTGCCTCTGCAGACCTGTCTGCTTAAAGTGTAGATACCTAAGCTGGCAGTTACCTTTCTGCTGATGAGTATAGTCTCTATTAGCGCAACCACATTAGGATCAACGCCCAGAGCTTCCAACGCTCCCGTAATGGCGTTCGCAGTTATGTTGTTAAAGCGCCTTCTATGCTAATGAACGCCGCCAGTGCAAAATCCTTCTGCAGGATGGCTTTTTCCACTATACCAATGAGTACGTGTAACGCCGTCTCTGTCCATTGCCCTTCTGGCATGCTTGCTGTGCCGAGGAGATTGTACCAGTTGGTATAACTTCCCATAAGTGTGCCTCCACCAATCTCTCCAATGTTTTTAGGAGGAACGACGTGAGACTGATTGGTCTGAAGTCTTTAGGATTTACATGCGAGGACCTGACCACTTGGGTATGATGGAAACCGTCGTTTCTCTCCATCTTAGCGGAATATAGCCCAGGTTAAGACAGCTTCTAATTGCAGCCACAACTCAGGGCGTAATTATGTCCCGTGATTGTTGCAATTCTGCTGGGTAAATACCATATGGACCCGGAGATGGTGTTAATGGCCTACTCAACTTTCTCGACTGTAATTATCGTATTTCCTATCTCAGACTGCCTGCCCCTAGATGTGGAGTTATGACCCTCCACCGTGCTACTACCTGGAAAATGCGTATCTAAGAGAAGAGCCAAAGATTCCTCGCTCGATTCGCTCCACACATCACCCGAACCTTTCAGGTAGCCCAGGTTGTATGGTGTCATCGCAAGGATTCTTCTTAGTATAGCTGCTTCCAATGTTTCTTCCACATCCCTACAATAATTTTGCCAGGATTCTCGTTGCTTTTTTGTATAATTTTAGCTCAGGCTTCCCAGTCCGCGGGCAGACCCGAAGTTTTACCCCTGTTGAATAACCGCCTATTAGACTTCGTAGATCCATCGACCACCAAGGTGGTTTATTCTTGTTTTCTAGTTTTACAACCGGGAGCCCGGCTGTCAGTGAACTATTGAAGGCCCTGGTTACCTGATTTATCAGCCCGCCTAATTCCACAGGGTCTGTGGGGTCAGACGGGGCATTCCTTGGCAGTGAGGTCGTGAGAGTCTTCCTATACTTTCCCCAGTCCGTTCTCCGTATATTTCTATATATCTTAACTGGAGATAGTGGGAAGTTCAATTCGTATTATATATAACGATGGTCAGAGGAGGAATTTTCATTCGAAACTCAATTATTCGCGAAATGATCAAAGGTCAGGGTAATATCTAACACTTCCTTTCTATTCTGTGTTATAAAAGTCGGCTCTGAGCCTAAATTTAGGACACTAAGCTTATTTTCTATAATAAAGTCTAAAATTGACTTACCTCTTGGGCTAGTGTCGGCATTTCCCCACAATGTATTGTGAGCGTTTACATCGCTGGAGACAACCAAGTTCCTGTTAGCTGCGGCTGTTCCATCACCAATGCCCGAACCTCCTTTGGTGGGGCGTCCTTATCATGGGGCATATATGCAGAGGCTACCAAGAAACTGCTATTTTGCAGCTCAATGCTTGCCGCCACTGTATCGCCATTACTTAACTGTGGGAGCAAGATGTTAGTGTTATCCTTTGCTAATATATAAGCACTAGGCTTACCTGTGCTCTGAGCGGCTATCATCTTGAAACCTCTCATCTTTAGACCGTAGATTTTGTTGCCGCATATCCACGGCTTTTGGATGAGGGCCACGTCAAAGCTACCGGAACCCAGGCGGACCATCAAATTCGCGGAGACGAGTTTAAAATGATGGAGGTTGATTTGGATCAGCTTCATAGGAATCTGTTCTTCTTACCTCCACCATCGTCACGTCCGCCTGCTCCTCTCCTTCGGTATAGTCAAGGAGGTCGTCTTCCTCAAAGAGTTGCCCTGGTCAGCTGCTCTGAGTCAGTCGACCTTTGGCTGCTGGGCAACCCTTCTTCACCACCGCCACACACGCTAACTTTGTCACCCTCTATCTCCTCCGGTTCCAAAGCTTGTTCGTCGTTGCTGTAGATCCGAACGGTTGCGTCAACGAACTCGAACCTGACTACCCCTTTTATCTCTGCCAGTGGGGCAAGGGACTCGGCGTTGAGTATTAACAACACCTGTCTCCTACCTTCTACTGGCTCCTCAAGCTTCGCCACCCTCCAGTTATGGTTTGACAGGTGTTGATTGCAAGATCTAAAGATATCCTCTATTTTCGACGGTTCAGCTGGCGTAGTCGGGATCCAGACCCGGGCTCTGGGTCGGCTGAGACCTTATTCCCTGCAGACGGATTCAAGCCTAGCTCCCGGCCAAATCTCGCCAACCTTGCTTACCGCGATCTTGTAGAGTTTTGCTGACCTGCAATCATCGCATGCGATGAGCTTGGCCCTGCCCTGATACCAGCCCGCATCGTGACAGAAAGGGGGGTCTAGGGTTTTCCGCTAAGACCTGGAGGTAGACTTCGGCCATCGCTTGCTCCACCCATCTCCACTTCTCTTTGGGTAGGACCTCTTCCTCCTCCTTGCGGTCTATGCTTGCCAGCATCCCACCTTTCTAAACTTCGCTGTAAGACGGGTATTTCTGGCCACCGACTTTTTGTCTTTTAGCGACCTCACCCGTCTCTTCAGCCGAACGTTGCCTCTTTTGGGCTGTACCCGCGTGTTTACCCAATCCGGATAGCATACCCCTTACCCACTCTATAGCTGGTCAGTAGGTAGAACCTCATATTTCGCCATTACCCTCATGGCCGCCTTCTTGTCGTAATACTCAGTCTTGTGACTCCTCAGTCTAGATCCGTAGTGTTTTGTTATGAATAGCAGGGTTACCTCGGGCAGAATGTGACTATTCGCCACGCACTATCGGTCTAGATGGGATAGAGGCTAATGTTCCTAGAACTATAATCGCATATTCCCATCCTGCGAAACTTACGCTTTTACACCCCATCAACTTCCCTAAAAAACGAATGCCCCACGCACCGGAATTCGAGCTTTACTATGTGTAAGTCAATAGTAGACAACTTGTTCGAAATTAACGAGACACTCAAAGAAAAGGAAGAAAGCCAACGATTATTACTAATAAGTATTTCAGCTTAAAGAGCTAGTTGCCTTATGCAGTGATTTTAAAATAATATTTAAGAAATTACAATTTTCCGTCTTTATGCTTCGTAATACCATCAATTCAAAAATTAAGAACTTGTGTGTTCCTAAAAATCCAGATGTAGCTGCCATTTTGTCATTGAAAGAAAAATTTATTAATAACGTTGATAAAACTTGGACTGCAAATCTGAGATTATGGCAAAAAACTGCTTTCTTTTTATATCCACCTATTTTACATATGCAACAAGAATTTTTGCATTGACAATTTATATTAAATTACTTCCACATTACCATTACCCAGTTCCATTCCAGACAGTCCATGTACATCTTATTCTGATTTGCAATTTTCATTTACTGAGAGCATCCAATAGGCTCGGATTCAGAATCTGCAAATCAATCGCCATTTCAAAAAGATGTTCCGTTTTTTTTCCTGACTTATTTAAAAAACCAAATTGAGCACTATAAAAACACCTACAGAGGATATAGATAGATATTTTAAGGAAAATGTTGAAATAACTGATGACTTAGATTTACTCAAATGGTGGAAATTAAATGAAAAGCGTTATCCATATTTCTCTAAACTTGCATTGCAAATTCATTCAATTCCTGTTCGCAGTGCAGCCGCTGAACGAACTTTTTCATTGGCTGGCAACGTAATAACTGAAAAGAGAATCCGACTTGGTCCAAAATCTGTAGATAGCTTATAATTTCTGCCATCATACTTCCAAAATTTTCAAAACTTCAACTTATCAACTTTTTTTTATCTGTTAATATCGGGTTTTTCAATAAGAGCTCTACAAAAGTTTTTTTAAATAAAACAAAACTGGTTTTAGATATCAATGAAATTCTTTATTCCTGTGAAAATACGTTCGATGCCATTATGTATGAAACTCGATTTCTTTTGCACAGCCACCACGGGCACGCTTGCAGAAGTCCAGACGCTGAACCCAATTTTCAACGGTTTTCAAGCATAAATCGGCCGATACTGCTGCAATTTCACGTTCGATATTCGTACGAAGTTCGTCAATCGTCGCTGGCTTGTTGGCATAGACCATAGACTTGACGTAGCCCCACAGGAAATAATCTAACGGCGTCAAAATCGCACGACGGAGGCGGCCAATCGACTGGGCCATTTCGTGAGATAACACGTTCACCAAACTTGGTTTGCAGTAAATTTATTGTGGCATTCGCTGTGTGGCTTGTGGCGCCGTCCTGTTGGAACCACATGTCCTCCAAGTCCATATTATCCAATTGGGGCCAAAAATATTCGGCTATCATTGAACGGTAGCGATTCGCATTCACAGTAATGTGCCGGTCTTGATCATCACGGAAGAAGTACGGCCCAATAACGCCGCCGGCCCAATAACGCCGCCGGCCCATAAACCGCACCAAACCGTAATTTTTTCGGGATGCAATGATGACTCATGGAGTACGTGTGGATTGTTGTCTAACCAATAACGCATATTTTGCTTATTGACGAAGCCATTCAGCCAGAAATGAGCCTCATCATAAATTGGACGTAGCGCTCTTAAAGTTGAGGCGACTGACTCCGAATTTCGGTAGTAAATTTTAATAATTTCGACTCGTTGTTGGCTCGTATATCTTTGCATGATGAAATGGCAAACCTTACTGAAGGGAGATGTCAAAAGAGCGGGAAAAAATATGGCGTCGTTTGCTGTCACTATCGATTTACTTTTGTAGCGTTTCTTTTGAAAAACCCTTTATAATGAAATATGAACTGCATTTTTTTTATGTTATAAAATTAATTTTTTTTTTTTTGTTTTTGTTGAATACTATGCTTACTTTCTTCTAAGTTATATGTAGAAAAATTAAATATCAAAATAAATATGCTTTTATTGCCATTAAATCATTTAACTTTTGCTTCTATTTCATCTCACTCATTCTCTTCTAATCAACAGCAAACCTGTGTTGTTCGAATAAGTTTGATCGTTTGAATGCAAAGGCATATTTTTAGGTTGGCAATAATCAAACTATGAATCATTTTGCAATCACCCGTTGCCGTTCTCTGATACACACACATGTTATGTGGCATCTCGTTAGTAAGCCGAATGTGTCTTCGCCGATTTGCGTAGGCTTCAGATACGGTCAGCAGATATTCTTGCATGTAAATTTTTTCACTATATAAAAACTTACGTAACCTATAACGTGATGTAACAAACTTTGAAACATAAAAAATAATAAAATTTTATAGTTGATTTGACCCAATTACATTTTTTTTAATTATACGCTTTAAACTTGTCTTACCTTTAAATTTACAATCACTTGGACCCTATAACGAAGAAGTAATGATAACAACTGATGTTTTGGAGCTACGAACGTGACAGAATAGCAATGAAAAAAAATTAACAATTTACTGTTAACTGATATTAGTTCGCTCTTTTGCATTCCTTTTTCAATTATTTGTTGTTGTAACACAACTTTTGTGCTTAAAGTGCAATTACAACATCTACTTAAAATATCTAATTATAAAAAGAAAATGTTATTAAAATTTATCAAGAGCGAGAAAGACATAAATTATATTTCGTGGGCACATTTCTTGTAATAGGAACTGAATTAAGCTGTCAAATCTTTAAATTTAATAAACTTGGACTTTTCTTTTTTATATATCATATGAAAACGTTTTCATATATTTCATATTTCTTTTTCACATTTTTTTTCTGCCTCGGTGGACCTTTCTGTGGAAATACCCATATTGAATATGTATTAGTATTATCTACATACGAGTATGTTTTCTTTTAAATTTAAATTTTTTTTGCTTTAATTTCTTACTTTTCTGTTGATCACTTAACATACACGATGTTGGTAGACCACCACCTAAAATTTAAAAAATAAGTTGCCTGTAGTGATCAAAAATTTGCCGACTCCTTCTATAGAGAAATGTTGTAGTAAGTCGGATTTCACCAACTACCATATGTATTTTCCTCTTTAATATTCAAAAATAACCATTAGAGTGTTCCCAGTATAGCAAAACACAACAATACCAAATTTTTATTATTTGGGTAGCACTCAGATATTTTGGGTCAGGATAGATGGCATGGATATAGTCTATAACTCCTTCCTATATAGTCAGGACCTGAAAAAACTGAATGCATACTCATTTTCAGCGGCTCAAGAAAACACTAGCAAAACTTGAATAACTTTAAGGGATTTTAAAAGAGCTCTATTTTGTTGTGTTTAAAAGAGCTATATTGTGGGTAATAGTAAACAAATATTTTATAAACTATAAGCTTTCTTATAATTTAGTTCTTAATGTATCTATCAAATAAGAGGATGAAGAAGGAAAATAAATATTGCTTTCTCGTAATAAAATTTTTAATTGCAGCTTCAGCGGAGATTTTACAACCAATACCAATGAAATTACATATTTCTTATTCTATATCCATTTTGCCTACAGGAGAATGTTCCTTTTGCTTCAGTGATCTAGATTTAAATTTCCGTGTTTCGTATTGACCAGCATACGACACAGTTTCATTTTTATTGTTTTGTAGAGCAGTATCAGAAACGATATTGTATACACTAAGCGCTTGGGTAACTAGAGAACTAATATCACCGGGATTCGCTGGAAGAATTAACGTGTTGTTAGTTTTTGCTAAGTTTTTGAAAGCTGCAATGTATTGTTCAGCTAGAGTTAATGAAGCGGCATTTCTTCCATCCTGAAAGAGTAATGTAATATACAATATTAACAGAATTTTAATAACAGTATTATTAAAAATGTTTTAAATATAACTGGAATGAAAAATGAGAACAGCCATGAGTTCCGTAATTTCGTAAATTATTCTCAAAAAAACTATTTAAAAACCCTGGAGAAACTATAATTTAAGCAAAATTCTTGAAGATTATTGGCTGATCAGTACTCACTTAAAAGAACATTGTCTGCTGTTGCTGGTATAATAACAAAATGTAGTATTACACATTTTTCAATACTACGTAATGCAATTTTTAAGGAATAATAATCTCCAAATATTAAATTAAGATGCATTCAAATTTATAGCAACACTATAAATAGAAATACCAAAAATGGGAACTAAGGCTCTAGTGACACACACTACACCCAATGAACAATGCATTCCATAAACTATCATAATTTTACATTGCCTATCTGCTTCTATTGCAAGTTTTGAGTGTAATGTATTTAACATTGGAGACCAGTTCCGTCCTTGCTCCAAGGGCACGTGGGGAACAAGCAAAGGCACGTGGGGAAAATTAAATAATCAAATTAAAAAGCACATTGGTTTCTTAGTTCCGCGTGTAAGTAAACACAAATGCAAAACTATCCCTTCTAGCGATCACCTTTGTTAGTGCCAGTGTTGCCAAATTATTATTATTATTATTATTTAACAGGCTAAAATAACACCGTGCCCTAAGAGATCTATTGTGCAGCCTCGTACGCAACTAAAATAATCCTAAACTATTTATAAATCTCGTTACTGCTGTGGGCTTAATTTTAACTAGGTGATTTTGGAGATAAGAACCTGCTGCCTAAGTAGTTATGTCTGCGTCTTGCCACCGATGGGCAAGTGCATAGAATGTGTTCTGCTGTTTCTTGCTCCTCTTGACAGAGTCGATAGGAATCGTCTTCTACCACCCCTATGTGTCCTGTTAAAAGTTCAGTATAGAGTTTAATGTAATTTCTGCTGAGGTTTACAGCAGCATCTACCCTGATGTGTTCAGGGTCAATGAGTAATCTCGACTGCCGCATGCCTTTTTGGGCTCTCTTGTAACCAAGCAGACCTCGTTTTCCTGTTCGCACAACAAGTTATTTATGAAGCTGGAGTCTGCCATTTCATTGCCTTCATGTCTCCCATGTCTCGGTACCCACATTAGCGCAACGGACTTTCTCGCTGCTAAAGTAGTGAGGAGCATTTGATTGCCATTCTCTTAACCACAAGGTGTAGAGGAGTCAGTCCAGTCATCATTCCTAAAGGTAATGTGGGGCACGTCCTCATTGCTCCCGTCACACTCAAACAGTCTATTCGGTGAATCCTGTTAAGGGTCATCCGAGCCTTTATTTGATTGACTTTTGGCCACCATAGCAAAGAAGCTTAGGTACTTTACTTTTGGTACTATTATTGTTTTATATAACCACGTCATCATTTTTGGTCGTAGTACCCATCTTAAGGCCATACTGGTTATGTATGATAAATGGGTTTTCCAAGTTAGAGTTTTGTCTAGGATTAATCCCAGATATTTCATTTCGTTGGATATTATTAAGTTCGTGGCCCCTAAACCTAAAGTCCCCAGATTCAGTTTCCTTCTTCTGGTGAAGGGTACCAAGTTTGTCTTGTTCGATAGTCCGTCCTCCTGACACCAGATTTTCGTGATGTCACAAGTTAGTTGCATGCGATCTGTTATGGTAGAGTCAAGCCCTGAACTTCGTGTCCCAGGTCATTGTGAGTTTGGAAGAGCTCGTCAATAACCACTAACCATAGGAGTGGCGATACGCGCCTCCTTGGGGACATCCTCTATTTGACCTGACAATTAACCCTTCTGCCCCTGTTTCAAAGATTATTGTCCTGTTTTCTATATTGAGATAGATATTGAGAACCCATGTTATGATCAGTCTTTGTATCCCTTGCATGTTCATCCCTCCTCAATTGATCTGAAAGTAGCATTATCAAAATCCCCCGTAATGTCAACCGACTTACAGAGAGCTATTTCTTTACCTTCCAACGACTTTTCAATTTTGCTCGTTAAGTTAAGTATGGCTGTGCCAGTGGATTTGCCTGATTGGTAAGCATATTGTTGAATAGGAAGAGGTGAGTTAACATAAGTTTCCCTGAGATTGATTGATCCAGAATTTTTTCCATAATTTTTAGCAGGAATGGCCCTATAGGCTTTTGGCGTGTGGTCTGCCGTTTTGCCTGCTTTCGGTATGAAAGCTACCCTAGCCTTCGTCCAAGTTTTAGGCACTATACCTAATTCCAGGCTTATCCTGAAAATGTTTGTTAACGCAGGTGCCAACACATCAATACCTTGCCTAGAACCCTTCTTCACAACTAAACTGCAACTATTTTCAAAAGCCTCAATTATTATATTATTTAATTTGTTAACTTCAAAATCTAGATCCTGAGAGTTAATTCACTAAGGCACGCAATATTTTCTTCTAAGTAAAAGTTAAATATCAACCAGGTGGGTCATTTCATTTCTTATTTCGGCCTTCAACTAACATATAATTGTTTCGTTTTCTACAAGGAAAGCATTTGATTTTATGATCATATGCCAATATTGCCTGAAAAATTGCCTTAAATTGCTATGCATTGCTGTGAGGTGATGTGCTTATACAATAAGTAATGTTTATAACGACATCGCTTATTGCGAACTATCGTTTATAAGGACAAATTCAGTCCCCACTGAAGTTCGTTCAAAATAGTACTAATTTCCATGAAAAAATGGAATCAATCTTCGCTTATGTGTGATTTTCGGCTACAAGCATTTATTTGGCATATCCTGAGAAATTTGTTTGAGTAAATTTTTGTTGCTAAAATTCGTTAACCAATTTTATTGCTATTGTTTTTAGCGCCAGCGTCTTGTGGCATGCGTTAACGAATTGTTTTGCTGCTGGTTTTCAAAAGTTTTATTTGAAGTCGAGAAAGCTTAATCAGATTAAGTTGTGCATTGATTGTAAGAGCAATTAGTTGCAAGAGAAAATGTTTTATTATAGAAGAAAAACCCTTAATAGTGTGGAGGCTCGAAGGTGGTGAGACAAATAAAAGTTTGGCGGCGGAGTTTTGTGTCTCGGCTTCAACAATATCTACCATCTTCAAAAACAAAGAAACGATTACAAACAATCGTGCTTGAGTAAAAATTTTTTCTTGCTCTCCTGCCTAAATTCAGCATTTCAGGGAGAGGAATGATGTGATCGGAAGAATAAGCGAAGCAAGAAGGGTATCTTCACAAAATGTTGACAATTGGTTGCAAACGGTGTTGCCAAAAATACGAAGTGGATATACGAGGTGTGATTAAAAAATAACCGTTATTTTCATCTTTTCGTGAGTTACGTATGTTCGACGTTCGCATTTTTTTTTTTTATGTTGGTACACATGTCTGTTATATATGTTGGCAATACCAACCATTTTGGATTGTCAGTTTGTTTTTGACGGATAAAAAGGTTAGTCGTGTTTTGGTGTGCTCTTCGATTTTGTACTATTCGAAAAAATGGATTAAAAAAACTGTATTCAGTTTTGTGTAAAAAATGAAATTAAATGCGCAAGGACATTTGAAATGTTGACAGTGGCTTTTGGCGAGTCTACTATGAGCAGAACACAAGTTCAATTGTGGTATAACCGGTTTAAGGAAGGCCGAGAAGATGTCAATGACGATGCTCGTCCTGGTCGCCCGAGCACGTCAACAACCGATGAAAACATTGACGCAGTGAAGAAAATGATTTTGAATAATCGTCGAATCACTATCAGAGAGGTTGCTGGTGATGTTGGCATATCGTTCGACTCATGCCAAGCAATTTTTATGGATGTTTTAGGCATGAAACGTGCGGCAGCGAAGATTGTTCCAAAATAGCTAAATTTTGTGCAAAAACAACGTCGCATGGACATCGCTCAGCAGCTGTTTTTGGCCAAAAACAAAACCGTTATCATGCCTTAACCACCGTATTCACCGGGCTTGGCCCCCGCTGACTTTTTCCTCTTTCCAAAACTGAAAACACCGATGAAAGAAAAGCGTTTTGCTACGATTGAGGAGATAAAAGAAAAATCGAAACAGGAGCTGTTGGCGATACCAAAAAAAGCGTTTCAGAAGTGTTTCGAGGATTGGAAAAAACGCTGGCATAAGTGTATTATATCTGAGGGGAATTACTTTGAAGGGGACAAGATAGTTGTTGATGAATAAATAAATACTTTTTTTTTATCACATAATAACGGTTATTTTTTGATCACACCTCGTACAGACGATGAAATTTCCAACATTGTTAAAACTGGACTTTTTTACAAAATAATGCCAAATAAAAGATTAAAATTGAAAGGAGAACCATGCAGTGGAGGAAAAATGTCTAAAGAACGTTCTGGGTAGAACCAAAATGACTGGCACCCAAAAAATAGACACTCATTGGAAAATCGAAAAATCCAAAATATTTTAAAAATGTAAAAAATTACCAGTTTTATACGAAAACAATACGAAGGTCTGAATGACATCCGATATTTTTGAAAAGTTTTTACGAAGTTGGCACAGAGAATTAAAAAAAAGATTTTGCTCTTGGTAGATAACTGCCAAGCACATCCAAAGATGTGCTTTACAGCTATCAAGTTGGCATTTTTACCAGCAAACGCAACTGCCTTATTGCAACCAATTGATCAAGGAATAATAAAATCCTTAAAAGAATAGTACAGAAAAACTAAAATCCTTTCTTTAATTCGAGATATTGATACCCAACAGAAGACATGTGCTACTAGTATATAGGATGCAATTTTAATTATCTCGAAGACATGGGAAGGAGTTACGAATATGACAATAGCAAACTGCTTGAGGCATGCGGGATTTACCACCTTCAATCTGAAACTGTAAACGAATATTTTGTGTCAGGGGACGAAATTCCTATAAGTCAATGGATTGCTCGCTATCGCTAGTGGATAGATATTGTCGGAGCCTGTACTTTTGAAGATTTTGCGCAAGTTGACGACAGAATTATCACCAATATGCTTCTAACGGACAAAGATATTTTACAGTCCATTACCGACAATGATGCTGAATGCAATACTAGCGATGTAGGTAATCACGCTTTAATTTTTAGTATATACCTACGAGTTGGTACTCATTACGTTTATATTTATTTCTTTTCAGAGTGCGTAATTTAAAGCAGTAAATAAGCTGCAGCGCTTTATGATAATGCAAGGAACATTCGCTGAATATGTCTTCGGCTTCCATAAGGAAAACTGAATATAAAATTGAAAATTAATTTATGTATAAAAAAATCAACAAACAATTAGTTTTTTTTCAAATAAAATTTAATCTATGTAAATATTAATGTTTTTTGTTGATTTTCTAAATAAAATTAAGCAAAAAAGTTAATAAATCACAATATCGGCTATAACGATCTAACACTTACAACGACCGAAGCTTCCGGTCCTTTAGGCCCAATACACACTATTCGTTCCGGTCACGGTCAGTCGAGCATCCGTCAAATATTATTTAATGTCTTTTAATATGAAGTATTCACATTACCGGTTACATGCCTGTCACAGTCCAAGCAGACCGCCGCGGTTTTTTCAAAAAGAATACTTGACCGAAGGTTGAACGGCAGTGTGGAATGCATCACTTGCTTGTGTGTTTTACGCTTTCTATCGTAGGGATCGACTTGATGTGACAGCATATGTGTGGAAGAAATACGATCGACGCCATCCACTTAGTTTAACTTTTGTTTGTTTTGGTTATTTTCTCTCCTATTAGTTCAACTTCGGCATTTATTAAAAGAATAGTTAGCATTGTACAGCATACTTACATTCTTATTATTACTTAATATTAACTTTATATATGTACAAAGTATATAAATGCATTTTATAAATTTCAGACGAGTAGTTGGTTGAGCTGGTGCGAAGCCTTGAAAGTCTTTTTGACTTACAGACAGCGCATTACAGCGAATTCAAGAAAAAAAAATTTATTTGGAAAGAAGTTTCTCCTGCAAATATATTCCACAAACGCATAAAGCTGGCATTAGCATCCACATTTGAGAAGTTGTGACTGGCATGTGAATGGATAATGTGAATACATTGCGTTCCATCTGAACGTGACTGGCATGTAACCGGCACGAATAGTGTGTATTGGGCCTTAAAGTTAATTATAAACATTACTAAAGGTTGAATTAATGGTGACTTAGCCGTCACCATAACCATAGCAATCAGCTCACAATCAAACTTATGGCAAACTGTATATTCAATTATTCGTGGCATAGCCATAACCATAGCCATAACAGTAACCATAAAATTCTATTGAATTTGATTTTTTTGCCATAGCCATAAACAGCTGATTATTATTTAAATACGAACTGTCAAAAGTTTTAAATAGCAACTATGAACGACGAAAAATTGATTGAAATTGTTCAACAAAATTATTCATTCTTATACGACAAAAATGATACCAAATATAAATCAGAAGAAGAAAAAGCAAAAGCTTGGCAGGAAATTGGAGGAATTTTAGAAGTTGAGTATGCAAGTCATTGCAAGTAACGAAATTTTATTGATAAAATTGTGTTTTCGTGTGCTATCATATGAAGTAGAAGTGCTGACTCCAACAACGACGGAAAACGACGATATAATTTTTGAAGAAAGTTTGCCGACAACACTGTCAACACCAACCTTTCCAGAGAAAACGCCACCGTTATCATATTGGCGAAAAAGACGGGGCGAGCAACTTCATTTTTTTTTTTTTTTTAATATCCAAATATTTTATTGCAATCTGTTACATTCAATCACATTCAGCAATATTTAATAACTTAAGACTAATTTTTGTATTTACTGTCTTTTATGGACTACACCCAGTGGTGCAGCCATTGCCTATTAGCACAGGAGATCTGTTGTGGATTTTCTCTTCAGTCGGATGAAAGTGAAGGGGTTGGAAGTGAGTTCCGATATCAGTGGATTTGGGTGGACTAGGAGTCTCAGATTGTGCGAAGTAGAGAGCTTTTTTATTTCTTGAGCGACTGTAGGAACTTTCGAGGTCACGATGGATTTGGTTGTTTGTGACATAATAGGGCGCGTTTACAATCATTCTTAGGGTCTTTGATTGGAATCTTTGAAGTATTTCAACATTGGAAGTTGCCGCAGTGCCCCACAGCTGAATACCGTATGTCCAAACTGGTTTTAAAATTGCTGAGTACAAGAGCAATTTGCTATCGATTGAGACTTTGGAGTTTCGATTCAAGAGCCAGTGTAGATTTCTGAGCTTTATACCGAGTGATTTTCGTTTTGTAAATATATGTGTTTTCCAAGTTAATCTTCTGTCGAGGTGCATCCCAAGGTATCTAGTCTCATTACATTGGGGTATATTTATGCCGTTGAGTTTAACGGGTGGGCAGGTGTTTCGTTTGAGAGTGAATGTAACCTGGACTGATTTTGTTTCGTTCAACTTGATTTTCCATTTTTTTAGCCAGTCAGTAATTTTGTTTAGCCCACTCTGGATTTTAGAGGAAGCTAAGTGTGGGAGAGTGTCAACAGCTAAGACAGCAGTGTCATCTGCAAAGGTACCTATGGTGACTCCTTCAGCTGATGGTAAGTCGTACGTGTGAAGTAGATAAAGTATTGGGCCCATGACACTTCCTTGGGGTACGCCTGCTGAGCTTTCATGGAGCTCAGATTGTTCCTCACCTTGCTTTACAAAAAAATATCTATTTGTAAGATAAGACTTGATTAACACATAGTAGTTAATGGGGAGTGTAGTTTTTATTTTGTAAAGCAAGCCATCGTGCCAAACGCGATCAAATGCTTGCGAGATGTCAAGAAACGCTGCTGTACAATATTGTTTATGTTCGAATGCAGTGTGTATATACTCAACAATCCTATGAACCTGTTCGATTGTGCTGTGTTTTTTCCTGAAACCAAATTGATGATTTGGAATTAGCTTTCGCTCTTCTATAATTGGGAGTAGTCTTTTCAGGAAAAGGGTTTCCATGAGTTTAGAAGCAATCGGTAACAAGCTAATTGGGCGATACGATTCAACTTTATCAGCGCTTTTTCCGGGTTTGAGAATCATTTTTAATTGTGACACTTTCCATTGGGGAGGTATAAAGCCAGATGTTAGTACCGCGTTAAATAAGTAGGTAAGATATGTCACTCCTTCTTCTGGAAGTTGTTTTACTATTTTTCCAGTGATAAGGTCGTACCCAGGGGCTTTCTTAATATTTAGCTTATCAATAGCTGCTTTCACTTCAGATTTGGAAAATTTACGTATGGGTAGGTCCATCTGATGGGTATTACTCAGAACACTTTTCACTTCTTCTGTTACACATGCTGGGGGCTCGATTTCCTGTGGAGTAAATACTTTTTTTAAGTGTCGGGCAAATGTGACTGCTCTTTCAAGGTCACTTTTAGCCCATTCGTTATTTTCCATTCGTAAAGCGGATTGGAACATTGTGGGTCTCTTTAGATTCCTAGTTGCTTTCCAGAGAGAGTATTCTGTAGCAGCTGTTGCATCGAGATTACTGAGGTAATGATGGAGTTGGGTGTTTCGTTCGTTATTAAGGATCTTTTTAAGTTCTTTTGTAAGCGCATTTAATTTTTTCTTGTCCTCAGGATGTCTAGTTTGTTGCCACTTTTTTCTTGCATATCGCTTTTCTCTCAGTTTTTCTTTTATAGGTTTGGAGATGTTCGTTGATTTTCGCTCATTTAGTGTGGGGGTGGAGTCCCACGCAGCTTGTTGCAGGCAGTTGTTGAAGTGTTCAACAGCCGCAATGATATCTTCTTCAGATTTCAGTGATAGTTTTAAATCAATTGTGGAAGATACCATATATCGAAAGCGATTCCAATCAGTTTTGTGATTATGTAAGCTACATTGACTGGGAAGAAGGGCAAGACTGTTGTTAAGCTCGACGAGAACTGGAGAGTGGTCAGAAGACAGCTCAAAACATGGGCTACATTTAAGATCACTAAGCATGATACCTTTCGTCACACAGAAGTCAATCAAGTCGGGAATTTTTCTTACATCTGTTGGCCAGTATGTTGGTGTACCTGAAGAGACAGGGAGTAAATTTAATTTTCCAATGGCCGCATAAAGCTGTCGACCTTTTGGTGTAGTGAGACGGGAACCCCAGTATGTGTGCTTTGCGTTATAGTCTCCTCCAGCTAGGAATCTATTGCCAAGGGTCTTAAAGAATTTCTCATACTCCTCCATTTTTATTGTGTGTTTAGGTGGGCTGTAGACAGCGGAAATTGTAATTGGCCCTTTCCAGTCATCAACAATTATATTCGTGGCTTGTATAGCTTCTGTGCGATAAGATGTGCTCTCACAGTGTTTTATGTTATTGCGTATTAATATTGCTGAACCTGCATGAGCCTTATTATCTGGGTGCAGGGTGTGATAAAACTTAAAGTTAGGAATCTGAAAATGGCTTTTGTTGGTGAAATGGGTTTCAGATATTAGGAGTATATCTATTTCGTATGTTTTAAGGAATTTTTTAATTTCTAATAAATGTTTTGACAGCCCATTAGCGTTCCATAGAATGATTTTTATGGGATTGAGGATGAGCAATTCTTAGTCGTGAGGGTCACTAATAAGTTCATCATTGTTGTGATTTGTTGCATGACTTGCCGGAGTAGCATTATCATTTCTCGCATTTCGTTCGGGGCTTGGGTTTCTGCAGGAACAGTATTAATTGGTAGGGCCGTTGTGTTTTCATTAGTTGCTTGTGTTGAGTGTTTCAGTGCCTGAGCGTATGAAAGTACATTTTGAGTTTGTTTTGATGTACTGGGATTTACCAGAACTTCCTGTTGTTGAGTAGGATTCATGGGTAAATTGTCGTTTTTCCTTAATTGTGGGTATTTCATTTTCTGAAGATTTTTATAGACTACACAACCTTTGTAATTTGCTGGGTGATTACCTTCACACAAGGCGCATTTGACTTCATCTGATCTGCTTTTACGTACACAATCTGAAGACGTGTGGCTTCCGGCGCATTTAATGCACATTGGTTTCCTGCGACAGTACGTTTTTGTATGCCCATACTGCTGACAGTTAGCGCATTGGGGAATATCGCGAGTCGGTCGAGGGGGCTCAAAAACAATTTTTGTATGAAGCAGGTATTTGACTTCATAAACTTCTTTATTGTTTGAGTTTGTTTGAAGTTCAATGATAAACATTGGCAGAGGCTTTTTTGTGTTTCTTCGCTTTATGTTCCAAATATTCGTGACAGAGTGACCGAGGTTTTGCAGGGCTTGGGTTATTTCATCTGTGCCTATAGATGGGTGCATATTTTTCAGTACTACTTTGAAGCCTCTTTCTTGTTTTGGCTTATAGGTGAAAAATTCGGTGTTTTTTAGCTCAAGCTGGTTGACTATTGTCTTGTAGGCTTCTGGAGAAAATGCCTGGATTTTAACTTGCTCATTGTTTATGAGCTTTAATTCGTATGAATTTGGAGCAGCTTCAGACAATAGTTTCATTAGAGGAGCTATATTGGTAACTCTGTCAACAAATATTGGTGGGGGCTTAGACACTTTTTCTTTATGTTCTGTGTTTTTTTGGTCACATTCTTCAACTTCTTCTAGGGACGAAAATCGATTTTCGGTTCCTTTCGGATCTCCTAGCCAGTATTTTTCAAGTTTAGCTTGTTTTTGAGTGGTCTTTGTCTTACCTGGACTCTCTCTCTGCCTTTTCTTGTTTAGAACCGTTTTCCAGTCCTCGTCGTGGGAGGGTACACTTACTGTGACTTGGGGAGAGGCAACTGGTTGCTGTTGTTTGTATAGCAGCTGAAGCTGGCGTTGAAGCTGATCAATTTGTTGTTGGACAGTTTGTTGAGAGCTGTTTTTATTTGGGAAAGTCGAGCTTGATTGTGGCGAGGGGCATTGAGGACTCCAGGAATTTTGGAGCGGATTCCGAAGAAGGGGTTTCTTTTGTGTTTGCAGTTGTTGATGCTGCTGTTGTTGTTCCTGATGTTGTTTTTCTCGGTGTTGCTGTTGTTGTTGTTGTTGTTGCTTCTGCTGCTGCTGCTGCTGCTGCTGATGTTGTTGTTGTTGTTGTTGTTGTTGTTGCTGCTCTTCTTGTTGCTGACCTTCCCCTCTAGGTGGGGTACGGTCTACACCCATTTTTTTTTCTTTATTATTTATTTTTGTTTAAAATTAACTGTCAAAAGTGAAACATACAAAAATTATGGAGAACCAAACATGCTAACACAATCTTTTCTGCATTAATTGGATTTAACTCCAATGTTGTCCTCATTACTCTCCATCTCGCCGTCAATATGCCAAATGCTTTTTCAATTACACGCCTTGCCCGCGACAGTCTGTAGTTGAAAATCCTTTGCTTCCTTTATGAATTAACCCTTGGATATGTAGGTAGGTAGGTAGGAGTGGCCGCCCAGTTTGCCAAAAGCACACTTGAGCACACATAATGGCCCATTGTGATACCACGGTGTGGCGCCGTTCAAGCACTGACTAAAAAGGTTCCCATACTTGGGATGGTGATAGTCAGCGCAAGGACAGCGCCTGGAAAGGCACGACTCCCCCGTCATGTTTCAGGAAACCATCCTGATACTTTGATGAACCTGGCTATGTCCCTAATATTAATGGATGACAGCTCTGTCAGGCTTGTAAGAAATGGGGCACCAAAGGTGCGAATTCTTCTTCTGCTCAAGGATGGGCAGTGGCATAAGAGGTGGAAAACCGTCTCGTCCTCCTCCTCGAAGCCACAGCCTCGGCAAAACTCATTTGAGGGTAGGCCCAGTCTTTCTGCGTGCTGTCCCATTATGCAGTGGCCGGTCAAAACCGACACAGTTGTCGACAGTGATACGCGATCAAGTCGAAGAAGTTTATTGGTTCTGTTTTTGTCCATGCTTGCCCAAGTTAGTCTAGCCGTGTAGCAGGATTCCTCGTTAGCCCAGGATTTGTAGGCGTCAGCCAGATATTTCCGTTTGATTTCGAGCTTGGCTGTTGCCAGTGGAATGCCGATGTTTACAGAGGGGTGAATGTCGTGCACTAGCGTGCCTGCCTTGGCAAGCTCGTCCGCCTCGCAGTTTCCCGGGATTTCGCTGTGTCCGGGAACCCAGACTAGGTGCACCCGAGAGTAACTTGCGAGCTCATTAAAAGATGTTCGACATTCATGAACTAGTCTTGATGTGGCCGTGGAGCCAAAAAGAGATTTAATGGCGGCCTGGCTGTCTGAGAAGATAGATATGTCAACTGCGCCGATATCACTACTCAGCATCCATTTGGCTGCGTGGTAAATAGCCATGACCTCAGCTTGAAAAACGCTGCAATGGTCTGGGAGACGTAGGGAGATGTTTAAGTCCAGCTTGTCGGAATAAATACCGCTGCCGATTCTTCCTCCAAGCTTGGAACCGTCGGTGTAGATTTCGACTGTTTCACCGACGATTCGGTTTTCTGAGGTCCAGTCGCTTCGACTTGGAAATGTATACAAATTGCCTCGCAGGTCTCCAAGACAATATTTCTTACGGTTGTCTTTCCCAGTTTGTGACTCCAAGCCAAAGTTTGGAGGGACATTCCGTGAGCTAAATGCATAATTGTTAGCGATAAATGTTCTTCCGCATGGATTTGTTCCTTTATCCAGTTATTTGGTTAAAGAAGGCGTCATTAGTTTCAACAGCAGATCGTATATTTGGCGACTCTTCGTCTAATTCTCTTATCTTTCGAAATGTTTTGAGGAAATAACCGAATTGGGCATGGCTTTTATTGATGGGATTGTAACGCCACCGCCTTTTACGGCGTAGTTTTCTTCTTAAGGCGCTTAATGCTAAAATATTTAATAAAAATTGTTCAATTTCTTCGTCACTGCTATCCATATTTTCCCGGTTGCTTACACTTTTTACCAATTCGACATCAAATTCAAATCAATGTTGTTTATTTATATTTTTCTCTCTCTCACTGCTTATGGCTAAGGCACGAATAATCGCTGCAAGGACTTACGGTTATGGAAAAAATTACGGTTATGGTTACGGTTACGGCTAAGTCACCAATAATTCAACCTTTACGGTATGTACTTGGTTGCAATTTTTTTTTTTTTTTGGGAAATATAATGCAATGTTAGGTGGTGTTTTTGACATTTTGTGCTATTGTTTTCTTTTGTTATCAAGTCGCAAATTGAATTTAAGGTTTATTCATGAAAAAATTATACGTCAATTGAATAGATTTTTCTAAAGTACATACTTTTGTTTTGAGAAATTAATCGGTTGTTGCATTGCTCTATAAATCAGCTTAATTAAATGTGGCCTTTTGCTGTGTTGAGCAACGCTTCTTAGTAATTCCATTTGCTTACATATACAATAAGGATCTGAAATAAATTTCAGAACACAGAGCCGCATATTAATCTGTTGCTACATTAACGCAGAACATGTGTTCTGTCTCTGATTGTCAGAATAAATGCGTCGAACTGTGCTTGTACAAAAATTATTATAAATACAAGATTTGGCCTTCAGAGCGGCGGTAATACTGTATTAGATACGACTGTTAAAATCCTGCTAATTGTTTGTTGATATGTGTGCCTCCAGGTATGTATTTTAAGAATCATGATTTTGCTTCAATCAATTTGTATATTATCAGATTTGTGCGATTACTTGGTAATTATAAATATGAAATATTTCAATATTTAGAAATTACTAAAGGCCAATAGATAAATTCGAAAGAAAGTGTTTAAAATTAAGCATTTATTTACAATTTCAGAAACAATAGTAATAAAAATGGCATATAAAAAAATATAATCCTGTAAAGTAATATAGTATTTTCGTTATGTATATTGAGAGGAGCAAGTTTTAAGCGTAAATTTGCCCCTACATATTTAGTTTTGCCATTACGTCCCAAACATGTATATTTAACATAGGGGCCAAGTGCTTAAACAACCAACCCTAAAATATACACATAAATAGTCCTAAGATTTTGGCATCTCCCACTTGCATTGCTAAAAAAATACACACACAACCGCCACCATATTTAGTGCAGCAGCCATCATACCTCTGAGTCTAATACACGTCCCACCATAGTAAAGCCAAAGAATATACAAGACTAGACAGTTGATATGAATGTGTTTGTGCCAGTTCTGCTACTGAGAGGAGTTTTTAAAATTGATGTATGTAGTGGTAAAAATACAGTGCACCCCCCTTAACTTTAACTATCGTCATTCCTTAATTCACTTCAACTTCTCAAAATAACTGAAAACACCAAATTCTGTTGATAATTTCTCATTGTCAATGAACCCTCAAGATCCACAAGTCGAAATATCCAACTTGCGTTTAAGTAAAAAAATTAATTCGGCAAAATAAAAAATTGTTTTCTTCATTATTAAGGAACACTACCTCTGTTTAATTAAAAGCATAAAGCCGTTAAATTAATTCGTTTAGCTGCATTTTTGACCTATTTTGAAGATTTTTCTGAGATTATTGAAACTGTTGCTATATGTGGGAATTCTCTTTTGACCGGCAATTTCTTAATTTTCGTCTCTCTCTGTTCCATATTCTAATTAGTTTGTGTCTCTTTTACAGATTCATTCGTCGAGTCAACTCACCATATTTCACCACATCAGAGATGCAAAAATTGGTACTTTTCTAAGTCTCAGTTTTTAATAATTTATTTTTTCTTCTATATCGTGAATAATTAATTGCATAACAATAAGGTATCATTAATGCTCACAAATTAAGTTTAAGTTTTAACAATGAGAATGCAAAATTATTGCACATTATTTGGTGCGAAATAATCAATTTCGCGGAATTTTATAAAAAATTCGCAAATTTAACTGGTTTAATAGTTTAATGTTATCGTGAACGCCCCTTGAGCTGAGTTTATTCTTACATAAAGTTATATCTATACATAAAATATGTTTTATATATACATATATAAAATAATCGAGTTGTCCGCAGTTTTCTTATCTCCACGTTGTCGCAGTGGCTATGCCCATTCAAATAGCCATTCTCATTGCCTATCGTCATGGCCAAAGCCGAAGTAAATAAATTAGATTTGTCTTCACGACGAATTTAAGAAAATACATAAAAGTAAAAGAAAACAGGAAAATAAGGTAATTTCCCGATTCTACTTTCTTTTTTTTACAAACAAAATTTTCAACATTTGGATTCATCAGCTATTAGTGTATGGTAAATTTTTAAGAAACTCTTATGAGAACAATCCAATCAAATATTTTTAACACATTGCTTACTGATAATTATAATTGTACATTCAGAACGAAAATATATATTATTTTGCATTACTCTATTTTTCTTGTATAAACCATTTCAATTACTATTGTTTCTACAATTGTAAACTAAATGCTTGATTTTAAACAATTTCTTTCTCTTGATATGAGGTGATGTGTTCTGAAATTTATTTTAGAACCATTGTGTATATACGTAAAAAAAATGGAATTACTGAGAAGCGTTACTCTACACAATAACAGGCCACATTTAATTAAGCTGATTTATAGAACAATGCAACAATTGATTCATTTCTCATAACAAAAGTATGTACTTAAGTAAAATCTATTCAGTTGATGTATAATTTTTTTCCTTAATAAAACTGAAATGAACAGCAAAAAAATAAAAACAAAAATAAAATAAAACTTCGAATTTGTAACAAAAGAAAACAATAGCACTAAACGTCAAAAACACCACAAAACATTGCATTTTATTTTTTAAAAAATTAACTTAATACAATGCATAGCAATTTAACGCAAGTAAATAAATTATTGCTTTATCAGGTAAATAAAACTTATGATTATAAAATCTTATACTTTGGTTGTAAAAAATCAAACAATCATATGTTAAAGTATTTTATTTGTTGTAAAGAAAAGATGGCAAACGAACAATATTTTCCAAAGAGAGCATGGAACATATATATATATATATACAAAATTGACGCGATTAAGAATTTACTTATATAATAAACTATTTAAAATAACAATAATACTTGATTTTTACTGTGGTTTAAGGTGGTAGCAGTAATAATGTAAAACCATTGTTAATATTCATGCTGATATCCACTTTAATGCAACCCTGTGCCATTTTTCGAAAAGGTGAATTTCAAATATTTCACCAAATTTCATTATCAATATTTACATTTATTGTGTGGAATAGTTTTTGTTTTACGGCGCTTGGCTTCACAACGAAGGTAATTTTTTAAAATATTGATATATATTTTATATTTTTAAATTAATATATTTCATTTTAAGATATATTAGAATAATGCCTCATACAAAGAAGTGCGCCGTTGGATGTATTGGATACAATATATGCTATAAATTTCCAACCAACATAAAATTGAGGTAGGTCATATATATTTTATATTGATGTGCATCCGAAACACCATAATAATTGTAGGAAACTTAATTGATTTAGAGTTTGTGAGGTAGATATTTTATTATTTCTAAGTGCTGTCCTGTAAATGTTTCCTTTTCTCCCACTTCTCCATAATGAATAATAATGAAATGTGGGGGCCAAACTAAAGTTTAAACCCATGGTGTTAGGTATTGGAGCATTAATAATATATATTTAAAAATACTAATAAATACATTTTGATATCCATGCTAATTTAATGATTTATTATTAATTTAATTTACTATGGACCGTGATATGAGTGATATCCCATCAACAAAGAGGAAGTCGTCATAAAATAAAAATGTTTTTCCAGACATTTTTTTATATTCATCAGTAAGTTTTGTGTGAAACACTAATCGTTTAATATGTAAACTTTTTATTTTCTTTTTTGGTTTTAAATATTTTCAACATTGTTTTGATCGTTTTCGTTTATTCATGATTTTTTTCATCATTTTATTTATTTAACTATTCGTATCATTTCACTTCGTTGCTATTTTTTCCGTTTTATTTCATTTTTAACAATTTGTTTATATTTTTCAAATTTTACTCATCCTAGTAAATTTTATTCCCTCTAATGTATATTTTTTTCCATAGGAGAGACGAATGGAAACGCATTATGGGCATTCAAGATTCTCCTCAAAAATATATGTATTTATGTGATAAGCTCTCAAGATTGAAGAGGAATGCTGTTCCAGACAGGAATATCTCAATTTCTGAATCGCATGTGAGTACATTCAGTCCTTCCACACCCATTAATAATGTTTTTTTTGAGGCTAGTGTAGAAGAAACCTTTGTTCCTGAAATTACTTCTACAATATGTAAAGTAAAGGAACCTGTAGCAGGTGTTGAAAAAGTTATTATGAATAGGAAAAGATCCCTTCTTCCAAATTTTTCACAGTGTTCAGTTTGAAAAAATACTGTTAGTCCTTTTTCAATACTCGATGATGCAGATCCAAGTATTGACCACCTTTTTTGTAACGAGCAACTGACAGACAATTATATTGAGGTAGGTCTTGTATCAGTTGTAGGTAGATTTGTCCAAACAGATAAAAGTCTTACTGATAGGACCCCCCGAAAGAATCGTATGCAAGACGAAATTAGCAGTCTTAAATATCAGATTTTCATTAAGGTCAGAATATATTTCCTGTTAAAATTCCATAACAGAGAATCAAAACAGCCACTTGTAAATGAATCTAAATGCATACTCTGTTAAATTTCGGTACACATTCTTTTATTTGTCTTATATTTTTTAATGTTGGCTATTATCTGAGCATTGTATTGCATTTATTGAAGCAACGTTTAAGGATTTTTTTTGCGATTGCAATGTGTTTCGATTATTTTTGCTCTTAATAAATTATTTTAATAAAACCTACTGTAATTAACAGTTTTTTCAAAACCCCACCAAAACAATTCTAACTTATTCTAGTCATTTACTTTATCATTAGTATATACAGTGTGGAATACTGAATGTACATGCATGTGTGAATATATGTAAATAATTTATATATTAAATAAAATTATAATGTATTAATAATTTGTGTGTTATAAATTTATTTTAATATTGTGATATTTTATTTTTTATTCTTTTTTGTTACATTTTATTATTATTTTGTGTTATAAATTTATTTTAATATTGTAATATATTTTATTTTTTGTTCTTTTTTGTTACATTCTATTATTATTATATAATTTTAATCTTTAATAAAATTTATATAATCTACTTATACAAATTGGTTTTTATTATTTTTATTTTCATAGTAATTTAATATATTGTAATGGGTGAAATATGCCGACAGAAGAACCGAGCATCCAAATTAAAAATTTACTCGGTAACGCACCACTGCATACCCCCTGGGTGGTGTGAAAAGTGCAAAATTAATAATAAAATTATTTACTTTAAAAAAACTTTTGGTATTTATTTATTTATTTAAATAGTTATTTATATCAAATAGTTTTCGCTTCTCTATACAAGCTGAATACATCTCATGCTTTTTTCCCCACATCATCTTTCATAACTGCCATCAAATTAGCAAGCAGTTTGAAAAAATTAAGAATAATTAAAATTCAAGTATTTATTAAATACACGTTTTTAATGTACTGGATTTTACATTTTTTGCATATTTTCTCAGTCCAGAGTCCGCAATGCTTCGAAATAGTATAATGCAGCGTTTCATTTGACACCATCCACTATTTGTAACACTACTAATAATATTTTCTACAATACGAAATAATATATTCAATAAAATATTTTCTTGATTTTAGACTAGCAAAAAATTGTAAACAAAAACAGCTGTTTGTTATTCACCACTTTACTACACAAACATGGCAACCCGCATGTGGTATACGTTACAACAAACACAATAAATTCACATACACTATACGTGTGACCAAAAAAAATGGTCGGAACGGTAAATAAATTTGGAGAGAATTGAATGTCTTTTCTTTGTCTTCTTTGGTAAAGCTACCAACAACAAGTGTTATACTTTGCATTGAGAGAACAGAAGACACGGCCACAATTAAGTGAGACAGTGGAACCCTGTGAAAAGCGACGAAAAACATGCAACGAAGTCAACAACGCAAGATAACACAGGAGAATATTACACAAACAATTGTGCAACCGGCTGACCACAGTTAAAATAATATGAATGTACAACCGCAGTGCCCAACGCTCTAATATGAATTCACAACAACAGTGCCTAACGCAATGATATGAATTTTGAAGAGATCGCGACAGAAGTTGCCGACTGCATCACTTCGGAAAATAACCCAGTAACAACACCCAAAAACGAAGGCAAAGCACAAAGTGGAACACGACAGACCGATCGCTAAGCACACCAACAGGCCGGACAAAGCATAAAGAGGAGAAGCAGAATTAAATATCCAATATTTAATATTTTTAAATATTTTATGCCATCGATATAAAATATCAACAAAGTGCTGAAGGTGGCCGAAGGACAAATAGCAACAACAACAAACAACACAAGGAACAACAACAAGGTAAATCATCACGACAACAACAGAATATTGAAGGTGGCCCAAGGGCAAAAAATTACAGGAACAATAGCGAGAAAACAACAACAATGTGCTGAAGGTGGCCCAAGGTCAAATTCAAACGAGAACAATGCGGGAAACCGTAGCAACATGCCACAACAAACTACAGTTCCCGCACAACAACAACTATTGGATGACCTACACTAAACCTGGAGCATAAAAGCAGGAGCAACTGGCAACCCAGCCTCTTTCTTTCATTCGGCATCAGGCAGACGAGACGCTCTTTCTTTCATTCGGCATCAGGCAGACGAGACGCTCTTTCTTTATTTCGGCATCAGGCAGACAAGACGGTTCTTTCTTTCAGCATCAGGCAGACCAGACGCATCGTACTGAACAGAGTTATACACACTGACAAACGGAACAGAAGCTAGGGGAATCTAGAGGAGATTATGGTTTATAATCGATTCTCTGCTAGAAACCCAAACTGACAAACGCTACAGAAGCTAGGGAAAAATCTAAGCACTCCTATGGTGAGATATCGCCATTTTCGTAAAAATTATCGTGACATATTTAGGGAGACATAGAATACAACTGTGTCCGTATTTAAGTTAGTAAAATAATTGTTACACGTAGCTAAGCCTTTTTTTAATTAATAAATAAATAAAATAATTAAATCCACATACATAAGTTTTGAATAATTTAGAGATTTGTTGAGCTGAAAGCCCTGGCAGCTAGTGCTCCTCAATTTTGTATGATAAGAATTGATTCTTATCCTTCTTTTGTAAATAAATAAATAAATAAATTTAGAGATTTTCTGTAAACGACTCCTGGCAATCCGGTGAGCTTACTCCGGCGAAAAGGAGTCGTTACAATATATAATTATAATTAATAATAGCCGGCGTGCTAAACAAAACATTTATCGCTTCAAGGATTTTTTTTAATCAATTTATTGCATTTTGTCTTAGACTAAAAACATTTTACAATGATAATACAACCTATATACAGTTATCTCTAACGTATAGTCTTGAAAGGTCTGCCCCCAGTGGCGCATGCCTTATAATTAGAAACAAAAAATAATTTTTTTCTGAAATTATTTTTATTTTCTATACAAAATCGCTACCAAATCTCGTGTTGCTTTGCGCTTCAGTCTTGTGAACGATGTGGTTGGAGTCATAAAGCTTGAATCCAGCTCATTCGAATCCGATTGGAGACGACTTTTATATCTTACATTTTGAAGGTTAACTTCGTCTTTTATAAATGGCACCCTTAATTCTCTGTGAAGTTGGACATTGGTAACGATTGGTGCATCGATAATAGTTCGAAGAATTTTCGATTGGAAACGTTGTAGTATTTCAATGTTGGAACTTGAAGCAGTGCCCCACAATTGATAGCACTGACTTTCGCAGCCAGTATAAAGAACGAAATTTTAGTCTCAGAATTCTCATTTTTGCAAGTATGCGAGGTTTCTATGCTAGCCGTCGGTCCAACCATATACATAGATACTTGGGGTCAGTCGCTTGGGAAATTGTGCAATTGTTCATCTTAAGTAGTCCGCAGCAGTCCGTTTTAGCGTAAAGCGTTAGATATTGTATACAAACTTACTTTCACTCGGTTTAATACACCATTTTGTGACGTCATCGAGGCTTTCTTGCAATTTTTTAGCAGCAGTAAAAGCATTTCTGTATGAGGACAGTATCATCTGCGAAAGTGCCTACAACGTCGATGCTTGGTGCAAGCAGGTCTAACGTAAATAAAAGGTATAACATTGGTCCAAGGACACTTCCTTTAGGAACCCCAGCATTGATTTTTTGTAAAGTTGAGACTTCGTCACCCTGTTCTTTGTAAAAATGCCTATGTGGGGAGATTCAAATCCAACGGTTGTGCCGTTAAAAAATAAAAATTGCTATAAACTTTAATTAAACACCTTATAAAATAAATTACTAATTGTTTTAAAATTTGAATAAACTGTTTTATTTGTGTAACTCTAAATAGGCATTTTTCAAATAATTGCATTTTTAAAATAACTTGTGAATAGACTATTTCAACTGTGTGGTGCTATAAACTTTAATTAAATGTATAATGCTTAAATTACTAATTTTTTTTAAATTTTAATAAACTGTTTTGTGTGAACCCAAATAAGCATTTTAAATTTATGTCAGGAACACTTTTAAAATCTCCCCGTTGTCGCCGCGCTGTCTAACTACCAACAAGCTCGCCGCTGTGTCGCAGTACTACCTTCCTTCGTCGTCAGACCGCACGCCATATCGTTGGCAGGACTGACGCGTCAGCAGGAAATTGCGAAAAGGATTAATTTATATATAGCGCTTTGTCCCTTATTTGCTTGTTTTCTGTTCTCTTAAATGGTAATTTTTTTACATATAATCTTCATCTTTTTTGCGTTTTAATTTTATTTTACAATTTCTTCAACACTTACATATTTGTTACAAGTATCTGTGCTTAATATATCGTTATTAATATTTAATTCAGGTTATTCTATTCTAATTTCTAGAATAGGAGCGTTTTCCGAAATAACTACGAACTTATCATATGGATTCAAAATATCCATTGGCTTGGTTAAATTACAATTTCCTGAGCAAAATAGTATTTGGTTTGAGTGTGGCTTCCTAAATTTTCCAGAACAAGTTTTTACAATTAAAGTTTCCTCTCTTTTTACATATTACAGCTCTTTTCCAGAGACCTTTTCCTGCAGTAGAATAATCTTTAACAATAACTTTTTATTTTTTTTATATTTATTTGTTTTTGAACACTTATAATTTTGTTTTTGTTTTCTTTTAATATTATCATGAGTTATCTTTTTGACATGTCTCGCTGGAGTAAGTAAATGAAGCCTTGTTCTTATATTTCGATTAAATAGTAAATATGCGGAAGATACCACAGTGATAAAATGCGCAGTGTTACGATAATTCTATAAGAAACGGCAAAGAATGTTATTAAATTCGGACAATTGCGCTTTAAAGAATTTTTAATCGTTTTAAGGATATATTCTGCCTGCCCATTAGTGACAGGGTGCCCGACGGGTGGTGTAAGGTGAACAATTTTATTCAGGCTTAGAAAATTTTCGAATTACTTGGAAACAAAAGAGGTTCCATTGTCTGAAACAATGTTCTTCGGTAGCGCGAAAAGTACTAATAATTCTCTTAGAAATGAAATCATTGCTCGATTTGTTTTTTTTCCCCATGTTGTTGCACTCCACTAACTTACTGGAGCTATTACTACCAGGCACCATCGATTCATAAAGGTCCGAAAAAATCTATATGAAATCTTAACCACAATTGGTCGTTGTGTCGGCAGTTGCTCATGGGGACTAACATGTATTTGAGTACATGCCGTAATTGAGTTCTGTCGGAAGTTGGGTCTATCGCCTCCACGGCTGGTAACAATTGCGCACTGGGTGTGATGTGTGATCCATTCCTGACAATGGATCCCACAGCGTATCCAGTTGGCTAAGATAGGTCGGGCGGAGGGAGTAAACCCTGGTAACTAAAGGTGTTATGCGACCCGTGCCTATTGGTTGGTTTGCAGCCAGTTGGTAATACCGGCTGTATTCTTACGGAGCTACCTCGATACCGGGTCACCTCGAGGTATATTCACGACCTTGCCGTGGTATGGGGAGCTGTCACGGTCGACCACTATGTTTTCACTTAAAAATTGAAGATCACCATGTCTGCTACGGTGAACGGTGATCGTAAGAACAAGATGGAACACAAAAAATAAACAATTACAATTTCTTTGGACAAGCAGTCCCTAAATGCAACGGGGGCTATTGCCTCCATTTCTGAATCTGGCTCAAGTCAGAAAAAAATTCGTACGGCGGAAGCTGGGGCTACAGAACTTAGTGGAAGTGGCGGTACTAATAAGCCAAGTACGGCTGGCCCATCTCGTACGGCGGAAGCTGGCACCGGGGACAAACCTGGTTCCAGTGGAAGTGGCAGTACAAAGAAAAAGAGTCCACATTTCATACGGCGGATACCGGGATTGGCCCTGGTAGACGTAACGGTATATCCACGTCTAAAACGACTAAGGTCTCCTCGGTGGTAAAGCCTACACGGCATAACTACAAGGAGAGACGCGCTGCCTTCAAGTTGCCGGAACGTGTCAGAAGTGTCCCGGATGGCGAGAGGTCAGAAAAACAAAAGTCCTCCATTAGCTGGGCAAAAAGGGTTACGAAGGGACTATCAGAGTTTCCGAAACCGAACCCGCCGCCAAAACGTCAGCTGTCGGACGACCCGCCCAGAAACCCCAGCAGCATCAAGAGGCCAAGACATCATGAGACTAGTCCCGCACCAAAGACCTTCAGCGAAGCTGTGCGAGGTCAACAACTATGGGCCGTTGTGGACAAATGCAACATTGATGGCACAATTTCTGTTGAGAACTGGAAGAAAATAGAAGCCAGGTTCTGGAGCAGTTTCTTCCAGATTTTGAAGGAAAATCTTGGTCCAGCTCCTTTTTGTCGCGATTGTGGATAGCATCAGAACCACGTGAAGCTCATCGCATGTGCCGAACAGAGATCAACTGATCTGTACAAAATAGCCATCTCCAGAATCGGTGAAGTTTGGTCTGGGTCTAAGCTCGAGGTAATCTCGAGGGAGGATATCCCGAACCTGCCAAGAGCAGGGGTCTGGATACCAGCTGAACCATCTGACCCTCAAATGGTTCTGGAGATGTTACGGGTATGTAATCCGGAACTCCTGACATCATCGTGGAAGGTCACGAAACTGGAGGAGCCAAAAGGTGAGTACCGCAGTGCTACCTTGGTGTTGAGCACGGACTCGTTGAAATCTCTTTCGCGATCCGATGGTGTCGTGAGCTATGAATTGTCGTCCATTACACTAAGGGTCTACAAAAAGGACGTGAATGTCTCCAATGTAATGGGCCATGTTGGAGTTGTGGTAGACCCTGACGCCTCATCTCAGCTCGAAGAAGAGGCAAACACCACTTCTGCTGGTGGAGATGGAAGGTCAGTGGTGGAACCTGGCTCTGGTTCCGGCAAAGCGGTTGCGCTAAGCAGGGCATCATCCGATGGCAGTGTCTGTTCCTTATTGGATTGACTGACGAGGAGGAGCTACTGGCATCGGACGAAGAAGATACTGATAAGACGGTGGTGGAGACCAGTAACTATGATGTCACGGGTACTTCAGATTAATCTACACCACTCAAAGGTTGCGTCCGCCAATCTTATACTCCATCTGCCAAAGGACAGATAACATATTGTCCTGATACAAGAACCATGGATTGTACATGGTCTAGTGTGCGGACTAGGGACTCCAAAATAAAAACTGATGTATACACGCAATACAGGTAAACCTAGAACGTGTGTACTAATACGTAGAGCGATAAATGCTTTTATGCTCTCTAATTACAGCGATGCCGATCAAACGACTACCAGCCTGGAGTCGGCTGACGAGCGGAAATGGCTATAGTCATGCTACCTGACCTACGATCACGAAGAGCTACCAAGATAAATTTTTAAGGATCTGGTGGCGCACTCGCGAAGCCTAGGCGCAAAACTGATAATTAGTGCGGACATAAATGCTCATCACATCGTGTGGGGTAGCACGGACACTAATATGAGGGGTGAGTGCCTTTTTGATTATTTGCTTGGAACTAACCTGCAAATCTGTAATAGGGGTATTGAATCTACATTTGTCATAAGCAATAGGCAGGAGGTAATAGACTCCACCTTTGCTTCTGACTCTGTTGAAGGAAGAATAAGGGAGTGGGAAAAACACTCCTTCTCTGACGATAGATACATCTCGTTTCAGATTAAGAAAACTCTACCTAAACCTAAGCCTGGTAGAAATATCAGGAAAACAGACTGGGATAAATATGTAAATCTAGTTGGGAATACTTTAAATGTCTATCCATCTAGCGAACCAAGAAGCATAGAAGGGATAGAGGAAATGGTTGGCTCTGTTACTGCGAATCTGAACGCGGCCTTGGCAGAAGCATGTCCACTAAGGAAGTTGAGGGGAAAGCCGAAACCCCGGTGGTGGACGGAAGAGCTAAGCAAGCTTCGGGTAGACAGTAGGACAGCCTGAAAATGACTGGAAAGCGTACAGAGAGGATCTTAAGGTCTTTAAGAAGAAGGTTAGTGCTGCTCAAAGGCAATCCTGGAAATCGTTTTGTGAAGGAGTAGAGGGAGCGACTGAGCCTTCTAGACTTCGGCAAATATTGGCGGGAAGTTCTCAGAGCTGGGAGCTCTAACAGAAGGTGGATAGCACATTCACTACAACTAATAAGGAATCTCTAGAACTTCTACTCAGCACGCATTTCCCAGGCTGCTCAGATATTACTGGGCACGAGAGGGAAGATACGTCAAATAGTCGGGAAGTTTGGATAGACGCTTTATCTGAGGATCAATTCTTATGGGGTATTGCAAGTTTTAAGCCTTTTAAGTCCCCTGGTGCTGATGGTATTTATCCAATTGAATTACATAAAACCGCTGGATACCTGGATGCTTTTAGTTTTGGTATACACCTCTTCAGTGGAGGCAGGCTAGATTGGTCTTCATTCCAAAAGCCGGAAAAAGCTCACATACTCATCCAAGGGACTTAAGACCGATATCTCTCATCTTTTCTTTTGAAGACTTTAGAGAGAGTGATAGAAATCCAATTAAGCTTAACTTTAGACAAGAATCTAATCTCATCGGCACAACATGCCTATACAAAGGGGAAATCTGTGGAGACAGCTCTACATGACCTTATTCCCATTGCAGAAAGGTCATTGCACAAGCAGGCTGCCTTTCCTGATATTAAGGGGGCCTTTTATAATGTCAAAGGGGAGGCCATCACTGCATCACTTACTAAACTTGGTGTGAAAACGGGCCTGGTAGGCCTCATTGGTAAAATCCTGAATATCAGCATCATTGAGGCGAATCTAGGAGAATCGGTCCTACGTAAGTTGGTGAGCAGGGGTGCACCTCAGGGAGGTGTACACTCACCGTTTTTATGGAACATAGTTGTTAACAAACTTTGCTATCTCTGGAAAATTCACATCTATACTGAGAGATTTGTTGCAAAATTCTCTAGATATTCTTTCAAAGTGGGCGGAGGACTGTGGCCTTGGAGTAAATCCGGATAGGACTAAGGTCATTCTGTTTACTAGGAAACATAAAATCCCTCAATTAGACCCAATTACTCTTAAGGGAAAATATCTAGGGATTTCAGAAGAGACGAAATACTTAGTTCTTATAATCGATAGAAAGCTTACTTGGAAGTCATACACCATAGAAAGAGCTAGAAAAGCTGGGGTGGCTTTTTATGCCTGCAAAAGAGCTATAGGTAAAACCTTGGGAATTAAGCCCAGGGTAGCTCACTGGCTTTACACTGCGGTTGTCAGGCCCATTCTCCTATATGGTGATCTGGTGGACTGCAATGCAGAAAAGGACCTGCCTCGAAACACTCGGTAAGGCACAGAGATCAGCAGAATTAGTAATAAGTGGCACCATGAAAACGACGCCAACCTTGGCATTGGATATCATACTACATCTGCCACCCTTAGATCTCTTCTGCAAATATTTAGCGGCATGCTCCGCCATTCGGCTCAAGGCGAGATCACTATGGAAAGCTGTTCCGTATGGACATGCGACCATATTAGAATCCTACACGGACATACCCAGTGATATTGATTACCTTCCTTCTTCCCTCTGTTTCGAAAGGAATCTTTTGGTTAGGATTCCTTCCAGAGAGGAATGGCTCGAGGGGGATCCATCACCAGATACTCCCATCAAGATATACACAGACGGATTAAAAATGAATCAGGAGTCAGGTGTAGGATCAGGAGTCTATTGCGAAATGACCTCAATCAGTGAATCCATCAAACTAATGGATCACTGCAGTGTTTTTCAAGCGGAAATAACCACTATTCACGAAGCCTTGAATTGGCTGAGGATAAACGAGGTAACCGTCAAGGATATCTGTATTTTATCAGACAGGGCTTTGAATGCATTCCAAACAACATCGAGGAGTGTCTTAGGCTGTCGCCGATCTCTAAATGAGATGGCTAAAAAATTCCATATCCATTTGTGCTGGGTACCAGGACATAGGGATATACCAGGGAACTGCAAGGCTGGTCAACTTGCGAGAGATGGCACTTGTATGCCAAATGTCGGGACTTAAGGCAGAGTCGGACTTTGAAATAAGAACCCGAATGCTTACAAAACTGGACAGCGAAGCTGATACTATTAATTTGGATACACTTTCAAAGGAATACCAACGCATTATTAACTTGAAAAACGACACAGCACTAGTAGAAAGCAAATCACGCGACAATCACGTGAATCAACTACAGACAAATAAGTTGAAAAAGCCCAAGCCAAAGACACCTTGTTGGTTTTGTGGAGCAATGCATTGCGTACGTAATTGTCCATATAAAAATCACAAGTGCGAAGACTGTCGAAACACAGGGCACAAAGAAGGTTACTGCAAATATAAGCAAAAATCAAAAAGCAGTAATCACAACAACAAAAATGCAATCATCAGCAGATCGAACAAAAACACAACGCTAAAAACGAATAGCATTTACGTAACAAACAGCATCACCACTTCACAGCGTTTATATGTCAACGTAAAAATCAACAATGTGCCAATTAAATTGCAATTTGATACAGCGTCGGACATAAGCATAATTTCAAAATTTAATTTCGACAAATTAAATGTTTTAAATTGTATGGAAGTAACTCGTACAGCAAGAACAGCAACTGGAAATCTCAATTTAGACGCACATGTGAAGTACAACTGAAAAATGTTGCAAAAACATTAACATGCTACGTTACATCAGTCGATCTAAACTTATTTGGCTTAGATTGGATACATGCGTTCCAATTACAGAGTAAGCCGCTCAGTGAAGTTTGCAACAACATCACATCAACAGAACAGGCATCTTCACCAAATTTAGCAACGCTACTGTTTTCAGCCATATCGACTTATCAGACGCTTTTCTACAAGTTGAAGTCGATGAAAATTCAAGACATCTACTTACAATCAACACGCATATTGGTCTATTTAGATACAATCGTATGGTTTTCGGCGTAAAAACTTTTCCAGCGATTTTTCAGCAAATAATGGATCAAATGCTAGCTGGTTTGAACTACGCAGCTGCTTATATCGATGATATTTTTGTTTCTGGTAGAAATCAAAAAGAGCACGACGCCAATCTTTGTGAAGTACTACGCCGTATACAAGAATATGGTTTCAAATTGAAAATATCGAAATGCAAATTTTCAGTTCCGGAAATGACCTATTTGGGGTATATTGTAAACAAAGACGGTATTCAACCAGACCCAAAGAATATTGAAGCAATTAAAGCAATGCCTGCACCAACAAACCAAACTGAACTAAGATCACTCTTAGGCGCTATTAATTTTTATGGGAAATTTATTAATCAAATGCGTGACCTACGTGGACCACTAGATGAACTTCTTCAAAACAACAAGCAGTGGAAATGGACAAAACTTCACCAAAATTGTCTCGAAAAATTCAAAAGTATTTTGTCCTCACAACTTTTATTAACACACTATGATCCAACTAAAAGTATTATAGTGGCCGCAGATGCATCCAATTATGGTTTGGGAGCCTGTATATTCCATGAATTCGACGATGGCTCAATAAAAGTCATATGTCACTCTTCAAGATCACTCACGGCAGCTGAAAAATAGTACAGTCAAATTGAAAAGGAGGCATTAGCACTCATTTCACAGAATGATTTTTGGTAGAAAGTTTAAACTCCATACAGATCATAAGCCGCTTCTTGCTACTTTCGGAAATAAATCAGGAATTAGTGTTCATCAAGCAAACAGACTCCAACGATGGGCAGTCAAATTGTTGGCATATGATTTTGAACTAAAATTTATTTCTACGAACAGTTTTGGTTACGACGACATTTTGTCTCGACTCATAAACAACACAATTAACCCTTCAGAAGATTACGTTATTGCAGCGGTCGATTTTGAATCCGAAATTAAACAAATTCTGGATGTCACACTAGACAAATTACCGCTTACCAACAGAATGGTTACATATGAAACTGCTCAAGACCCAGTTCTAGCTAAAATTTTCGAATACGTATCAGAAGGATGGCCATTAAATTGTGAAAACAATGACTTAAAACCATATTTAAATAGAAAAGACGATTTAAGTATTGTTGAAGGATGTCTGATGTACGGACAACGCATCATTATACCAAAAATTTTTCATAAACGCATTCTCAAGGAAATTCATCGAGGTCATCAGGGCATAGGCCGTACCAAAACCGTAGCTCGAAATTATGTTTATTGGTCAAACATCGATAGACATCGGAATAATGGTTAAAACTTGTGCACACTGCTCAGCTGCTCCAAAAATGCTAATAAAAACAACTTTACATCCATGGCCAAAGCCATCCGCTCCATGGGAGCGACTGCGCATAGACTACGCAGGACCAATCGATTCATTCTACTATTTAGTAGTTATAGATGCATTTTCAAAATGGCCAGAAATTGTTCAAACAAAATCAATTACATCGTCACAAACTATTGCCATTTTAAATGATTTTTTCGCCAGATTTGGATTACCTAAAACTATGGTATCAGACAACGGTACGCAGTTTGTGAGTCATCAATTTCAACAATTTTTAGCTGAAAATGGCATCAATTACGTTCGTAGTAGCCCTTATTATCCCATGTCCAACGGTCAAGCCGAAAGGTTCGTTGACACTTTTAAGCGTGCGCTTAAGGGGTGAATACTGCAAATCTACAAACTTTTTACAAGTATATCGATCATCGCCAAACAAGCAAAACGAAGCTGATAAATCACCAGCAGAAGTATTGCTTAATAGGAACATTCGTATTAAATTGGATTTACTTAAACGAACTCAGTCTTCAACGCCAAATTCAGAAGCCACTGATGATAAACTAAAAATGAAAATTCAATTTGATAAAAAGCATGGTGCTAAGCAAAAATTGTATAGCAAACAAGATCTTGTATACGTCAACGTATATAAAAACAACAACTTCAAATGGACTGATGCAAGAATAATCGAGCGTATAGGCAATGCTATGTATAATGTTCGCTTACAAAATGGAAAAATCATACGTGCACATACAAATCAACTTCGAGGTCGAGTACTGTCAAAAGAAACATCTACAGAGCAACGTATCTCCGAAGCTGACATCTCCAAGGAAAGTTTAGCTCATGCATTTGGACTTCATGATTCGTTCTCTAGTAATGTACAACATGATCCAGACCCAACTACAACCATGGAATCAAACGATCATCAAATGGAACGGATAGTAGTACCGACTCAAGCAAATGAAGTTTCTGATATCACACCGTCAACGAGTACAGATAACAATCAAGGTACTGGATCATCATGACCAAAGCGAAACCGCAAACCTGTTGATCGGTTCACACCATTTTAAATTTTTATATATATATAAACATACAAACCTAAAAGGGGAGGTGTTGGCAACTCATTCATTTTTATAAAAGGTGTCAACCCTAAAATGAAACGAGGTTATTTTTGACATCTCGGCTGTTGTGAAGTTAACATTAGATACTTAAGTTTTTCTTTTATTAATAAATATATTCTACCAAATATACGAGTATACTACGCTTTTTGATCAGTTACGCATACATAATAATTAGGACTTTAATAGGAGCCCTCACGGGACATTGTCTAATAGGAAATCATGCAATAAGAATTGCAGTTTATACACATGATTTCTGCCGCAGCTGCAGGAACGAGGAGGAACTGGAAACGATCCAGCATCTCTTCTGTACATATCCAGCTTTTGCCAGAAATAGGGAGCGTTTGCTAGGATCCCACTTCTTAACAAATATAGATGCCAGTCTGGTGCTAACAACCTTCTTCGCTTTGTAAAAGGCTCAGGGTGGTTCAATCTACATCTCACAACGGACCCAACTGGTGGTCTAAGTGGCATCACTGGTTATTGGTGATGCGGCTGCCCTACCTACCTACCTAACCACAATTCGGGCCTTTCCCATATTATTAATTCCTGTTTGGGGGGTCCCGCCTGGTTAATAGAAGGTTCACAATTTCTAGCTAGATTTTCAAAATCTTTACTTTGTGTTGACCACCAACAATATTCTCTTGCCATGTATTTCATTTTAACCACACCCACGTGCGATGCATTTAAGAATTTCAGTACATACTTTTGTAATGTGATGGATATTACAATTCTGTTTCCCCAAAATAAACAATCAGACTTTCCGATAGCTCAAATCTTTTTGTGAAGAAAGTTAACATTTCATATAAAAGCATTTGTTGGGCCAATTTTTAGGAATTTTTGGGATAGCGCATCTTTTCCAGTATATATATAACTTTTTTGATAGCGTTCAACTTTAAACTTTTCTTTACAATTCTCTAAGAAATATTTTATACATGTGCTATTAGAAAAGTCTTCACTGTGTTCTATAGTTTTTGTGGATATCTAGAAAAACATTCTGCCATTCATATTAAATTTTACACATTCGACATCAAACTGGTAACCAGTTAAAACTAAGGCAATACGTTGCAATCTATTAGATTCCACTGCTGGGATTCCTTTTTTTGGACTTAATATGTACTGTAATGGTTTGTTATCGGTTACAAGAGTGAACTATTGACCATACACTAAAGAGTATTCTACTGCTTCTCGATGGAGCTACGAATACCCTTTTTCCTTGTCCGATAATATACAAGATGCGAATTCAATAGGACGCTCATTGCCTGTTTTATCAACTTGTGATAATATGGCTCTTTTCTATGCAAAAAATGATTAATTATGATTTTAAAGTCCCCTGCAAACACGTACCTGCCCATTGATTTAAAATCTGGAACGATGGGTGTACCCCATTCGCTATATCCCATTGGCTCAAGTACCTTATGTTCAACAAAATTTTCAATTTCGCGATCCACTCTTTCCTTTATTGCCAAAGGAAGTCTCTTCTTTTACGTATTTTACCTGAGACAGTTTCGGGAAATAAGTACATATTGAAGTTCCAAGATGATTTCTCAAAATATATGGTATATGTAGCCATACCTGATGCCGAGGCGAGTACGGTAGCCAAAGCATTATTTGACGAAATTATAGCGCGTCACAACATACCGAAAGTGTTGGTGACCAACAACGGTTCGAATTTTATCTCAAAACCATTTTTAGAAAGGTGTAAACTATTGGGAATTAAAAAGTTACACATAACTCCGTATCATCCGCAGGCGAACGGTTCTCTGGAGCGAAGCCATAGAACTCTGGCAGAATACCTACGTAGTTTTGCTAAAGAGGATGGCTCTAATTGGCATCATTAGCTGACGACGGCTATGCATGTGCATAATAATACTGTACATGTATCAATGAAGCAAACTCCGTTTAGGACGCTCTACGGGTTTGACTTCAACATGCCAGCAAATTTGAAGCGCAAATGTGCGACAGTATGATGACCCAAATAAAGTGCGGAAATACCAGCTACAGCAAGCGCAAGAGTTGAAGTTTTACATGTTGGCGACCGGGCACTGAATCAGACCCGAAAGAATAAATTTTCTACTGTATGGAAAGGCCCATACACGATAGCAGAGATCCGTAGCCCAGTTACAACAGTCGTAACAATTAAGGGCAAGCCTAAGAAACTGCATATTTCATTTTTTTTATTGAAATTATTTCATACGACACCATACATATAAAGACATGTGTTCATTATGTTTTACAAGCGTAAACACAACAAGAACAACCAAAATAAACTGATATCAGGTACATGGATCAGATAGCAAAATTCAGGCTTCCAAAATCATTGTCAGTGGAAGTGTGCCAATTAAAATTGGACTTTTAAAAAATAACATACTATAAATATGCTGAAAAGGCACTATAGCTGAATGAAAGCACATTAAAGAAAATAAGAAACAATTTTTTTTTTTAAATATTAAAAAATATAATATAATAAAAAAGTTCGTATAGAAAAAATGTAAAAAAATTTAAAATAATTCAACAAAAAATTAAAAGGCTATCGGGTTACGGCCGAACTTAACAGAGCGAGCCAGGCGCCGCTGCCTTGCGCACGTCTTCCACAATATATTATACCAAGTGGGGTTTCCTCGACTTGCCCTTCCATCGGAGGCATGGTCGTCCCCTACTTCGTCGTCCAGAGGCTTTCGCTTCGAACACCTTTTCGCTGGAGCTTCTTCGTTCATACCCACGACATGTCCAAGCCAACGCAGACGTTGTATAGTGATGCGTCTGACTACGGTAGTGGTCGCCGACACGAACAGGGCTGAAGATTTTGCGAATAATTTTCTACTCGAACACCCCAAGCAGGGTTGCAACAGTCTGTAACACGACCCAGGCTTCTGCGCCATAGGGCATCACGGGTAGGATGAGCGTCTTGTAGAGTGCCAGTTTTGTCGGCCGAGACAGGGCTCTATTACACATTTGCTTACTGAGCTCATAGTAACACCTATTAGCAAGCATGATTCTTCGTTTAATCTCCAGACTAACGTTGTTTCCAGTGTTAATGGCGGAGCCAGGGTATATAAATTCTTTGGCAACTTCAAAAGTACAGCTGGCCGCTGTAACATGGGATCCTAAACGCCGAGTATCCCTGCTGGTGGACAGCATATACTTTTTATTGCCCTCGTTCACCCTCATACCCACTTTCGCTGATTATTTTTCAGTGGCGAAAAATGCAGCAGTAACTTCTCGCTTGCAACGTCCAATGATGTCGATATCATCAGCATATGCGAGGATCTGGACACTTTTGTGGAAAATAGTGCCATTCCGATGCATACCGGCCTTCCGCAGTACCCCTTCCATGGTGAAATTGTATAGGTCGCACGACAATGGATCAACTTGTCTGAAACCTCGCACTGTATTAAATGGTTCGGAGAGGTCACTTCCTACCTTGACAGAGCTGGACGTATTGCTCAGTGTCATTCTACAAAGCCGTATTAGCTTTGTAGGAATACCGAACTCAGTCATGATGCCATATAGGAAATCCCTTATCGGGCTATCGAAAGCAGCTTTATAGCCGACAAAGAGATAATGGGTGTCGATCTGTTTCTCGTCGGTTTTCCCCAAGAATGAAGATCTGGTCAATGGTGGACTTTCCAGGTCTAAGACCGCACTGACGCTTTGTTGTTCCTTAATCGCTGAATAGCAACTCGGACCTCATCGTGTCTAGGTGATAGAAGAAGCACTCCGTCATCGTAAATTGGTGGTACCAGGTTGAATTCTCCATAGGCGGTATTGGTGACATCTGTACCCAGAGTCCGCCGGCATCGTCGGGTAAAGTGTCAGGTTGGTGAAGCAGTTCCGAGAGTTGAGCGCAATAGACATCGGCTGTCCGTTGTAACTACAGCTTAGCGTGAAAATATGCCGCGTAAACGTTAATTACTAATACGAGCTACGAAACGTTTGTATAGAAGTACATACGTAGAAAGAAGTAAGTATATATATGGGTATAAAGAACAAATGTATGAACGTATGGTAGGGAAAATAAAATGAATGTGGGTATATGCAGTCTTATCAGTAAGTAATTTGACATAGAATAGAGTAATAAATAGATTAGAAATAATTAAACCAATAATAGGAAAATTGGGAGAGAATAAAAGTGAAAAATATAGAGGTAATAAGATGAGTAGATAGGAATAGGCATTTTTTAGTAACAATTTATAGGCTGCAGGTAAAATAAAATTTAGATTCATAAAAGGAATAGTAGAAGACTTGGTTTTTCAGTGTAGGTATCAGGAATTTGAATAATTATGTACAAGTCAGCATTATACGTTTATGAATGAACATCAAACTTCAAGAGTAATCAATCCGCATACTTGTACATACGTACACATATATACATACTGCAGTTTTTAGCAGAGACATGTAAATATATTTTTATATTTTTTGTTTTTTAGGAAATTAGAGTACAACGTGTGGGAAATTGCAAAATTTTTGATTAGAAATTAGAGTACAGATGGTGGGAATTTAAAAAAGAATATATTTAGTTCACTTGAGGAAATTGACTTTAGCAATTCATTATAAGCAATTAAAAGTGCCATACATTCCGTATGTAGTCATATACGATTACAGGGTGTGGGAGTTGGAACTAGTTTATGGGTATATATCAGGATATAATTAGATTTAAATAAGATAATTGAAAGTAATTAGATGAAATGAACAATTTAGTCATGCAATGGGCAGTGTTTTCACATAAACGGGTTTAGCATGTATATTTTCGCTTTTGTCAGAATTGAGAGAAAAAAGTTTCTAAAAAAGTAAGTTGTCGCCACATAAATTATAATAGTAAATAATGTGTTTGTATGAATCAATTATTGTAAAATGATTTCAAATTGTAATGTAAATGGCGCTAATGAGTTTAGAAAAAAAAGTGTATAATTATTTATTAATATTTCTAAAGGGAAAAATTTTGTAATAATTAACGCATAGAGTTGTAAATATCGTATTAATACAATTTAAATATGCATAGTTTATAGATAATACATAAAATTGTTTTTATAGTAAGAAAAATTTAAATAGAGATTCAATGGTGAATTAGAAAATTATAATTTATGTATAAGATATTTTTTAAGTATTAAGGCTTTATTGCGTAGAATAGAATGATTATGCAACATGAAAATGAAAGGAGCTTACCCCAGCGTCGAAGACAGAGTGTGAGAATAACCAACATCCTTGAGAACAGTGAGCGGTAGATAAAATGCAATAGCAACGAACAAAAAAGTAGACTGAAGAAGATGAAGAAGTAAGTTAAGAAGACGTAGAAGAAGAATAACAATAAGCAACAGAGAAAAACAATGAGATTTGAAACGATCCTGTCCCGAAATAATTTTCTGTTAAAAGAAGGAAAATGCAAATTTGTGGAGTCATTTTTTATATAAATGAGTCGAAGAGCTTTTAACTTCCTGTGCGCGAGATGACTGCGATTTGAGACCTATGAGAAAATGAAGATGGTACCGGCTGAACTCTAGAATATCTATCTAAACAATTATGATGCTGATGATACTTTATTAATTGCGTAGCCGACAAAACGGTATGAAAACATTAAAATTTGTGTTTTCAGTATTAAAAATCCAGCGTATCTGCCGTTATTACATATGTCTGTGTGTATATTTTCTGAAGAGGAAGCGATAGTGATAGCCAAAATCCGAGCTTACTCCGTAATTATAGTGGGAGACGGCTACAACAACAATCACAGCTTCAACTTCCATCATTCATTAGAGTCGCAAACAGAATAATCTCCTGGCCCAAACTTCATTCTAACCACGAAAAGATCCAGCTTTACATAGCCAAGCTTTATCGGCTAACTTCGTAACATTTTCTCTAATTAGAAGATCTCCGCAGACACTTACTAAGCGAAGATTTATTTTGACTTCATCAGAAGCGCAACTACTCGCGTAAGCTTGCATAATCTTTATAAGTACCGATCCAGAAAGAAGGGAGGGGAATGCAGAGTTCGCCGAGGGACTTCAACCCAACAATGACGGGTGTCAACAGAACCAGCAGGCAGCAGAGGACGTGGTTTATAGTAGCGTAGCATAGTTAAATTTGTAATTTTGTTTGTATACACGCCAGTGAGAAAAGAGTTAAGGGTCAACGAAGGACCAAAATAAAAAAAGAGGGAGATAAAAAATATACAGATATAAAAAGACAAAAATACCAAAGAAAACAGAAATATAAAAATATAACAAAAAAAAAAGAAATGTAGAAAATAAAACATGTTTTAAATAATAAAACTCAAAATACGGCGATTTTAAAAAATGTTTATATTATAGGATTTATTAAATGTACAAAATGTTTCATGGTGCAAGAAAAATGTTATAGAACTATTCACTAGAAGGTAGTAGCACTACCTTCTCTAGAAAGAGGGGAGGGATATTGTGAGTCAAAATCAAGCCACCTGCGCATAGTTGACTCATAGCACCAGCTCCAAACAGATAATACACAACTGGTGTAGTTACCATTTAAAAAATCTTCACTCACATGCTTTTAGGGTGCGTTAAGTATTATTGCGTTTATTAGATAAACTTTTAGGGTATTACAGATCCGCTTTTGGGTTGACATTAGCCTATAGAATGCACCAGCGGGATGCTATTATTGAGTGGATCAGTTGGCTTGACCGACTGACACCAGTCAACCATTGCATAACTGGAACACCAGAGAATTGCTTACTTCAACAAGTAAGATAGAATGAAACAAGTAAGATAGTATTTAAGGGTTAGAATTTTAAGAATAGAAATCAGATTGTTTTGCACTTGAAAACTAAATAATGTGTTTAATTTCGGCAGCTTGGAGCGCCTTTTAATAGAAATCAGTTCGCTCGATCCCGCCAGCGCCAATTACCGACAGCAAAAGACGTACACGAAGACAAGCGGCACACGGACCCCTAGAGAAAGAGTCCTCAACAGATTCTTACGAGGGAATTCACATTTAGAAAGAGTATCCATAACAATGTTCTATTCTTGACGAAAAAAATGACGCAAAATAGGAATTTTTCCACAGGACATCGTACCAGCCACATCGACAACGGAATGCAGAATTCACCGAGGGAATGCAGCTCTTCAGGAGAAGGGGGAAGCAGTACTATTCTAAGAATCAATTATAGGAATAAGTTGCGAAAAAAAAATATTGTAAGAATAAATTATGGGCACAAATTGTAATACAAAAATAAAAGAAAAGAAAACCGAAAAACAAAAAACAAAAAAAAAGGAAAAACTAAAGAGTCTAATAATAATAATAAAAATATAAAAAAAAATATTAATAATAAAAAGGGACGAAGAATATAAGGACCAATATAGAAAAAAAAACAAAGCAAACAAAAAATAAAAAAATAAAGCAACAATAAAAGATAAAAAAGAGAGCCCAAAATATAGCAAAGATTGGTAATAAAGAACAAAATTTATCTATTGTGTAGTGTATAGGATGCACAAATTGTTTTTGGTGCAGGAATATCACTAGAAAATAAGAAGAACTATTAACTAAGAGGAAGTTGCACTACCCATCTAGAAAGAGGGGAGGCATGTTATGAGTTAACCTCACAATGGCCACTAAACCCCAGTAGTGATTAGATTTTATTATTAATAAAATAATATACATGCATAGCCCTAAGGCGAACGTACAATTTAATAAAATTGTTATTAATAAGCAAAAGTCGATTACATACTCTTTGGTGCGCGCATTTGACAATTGAACTGCAATGAACTTTTACTGTCATGCACGGTCATCACTTTCCAAAAGTGGGCCAGTCAATAACCGCATTGGAAAGCGATTGCAGAATGTGCAAACCAAAGAGAAGGGCAATTGACAATTAAGAAATAGCAATAATTGTAATAGTATATAAGCAGGGGATTTGAAAATGAAGAAAAAATTCTAACAACTGAACTACAGCGCGTTCTTACTCGCGGGAATAGAATCTGTGGAATGAGGCTGCTACCAAGCGCCCAGTTAACGTAAGATATAACCCAGCATTAATGGTGCAGCCAGTAGGATATATGTTGAGGATACGCCCCCACATATCGACCCGTGACAGTCCTTTTGGCCGCACTTTTGCAAAACAGTGTCCGCTACGAACCGCGTAGTAGCTGGTTTGCACTCGAGCATATTCCAGCGCTCCAGAATCTCACGCGTATACCGCGCAAACCGTCTCGCTCGACTGCCATCCCCAAATAGAATTTTATAGGACCTCGATCAGCTGCTTCCACCTGCGCACTGAGTTACTTAAGGATGTCGCGCATTATTGATTCGAAAGAGCATGCCAAAAAAATGTCATCAACATAATGTGTTATGATGTTAATTTCTCAATTTCTCATCCTAGTATACAAACAGAAATACGTTTGGCATCGAGTGAAACGAATTCGATAAACAATAACGTTGATTTTGGTGTTCCAATCTCTGCCTGCTTGCTTAAGCCTGTACAAAGATTTTTTCAATTTACAAATTTGATCGGAAAACTTTTCCTCTCCGGCTGGCGCATAAAAACGTCTTCTGGCAGCTCTCCGTTGAGGTATGCCGCTCTACGATGTCGATATGATTTACAAAAAGTCCATGTTTCTCAGCAACTGCAAGCATATAACGTTTTTTCCAGCTGGACAGTCAACCAACTCCAAGGAGCCGTTTTTCATTAAAGCATCCAATTTTACCTGCATTACTTTTCGCCACTGAGTCCCATTTGCTGACTCTAGCACTTCAGCTAAGGTGATTGGATTTGTAATCATACCGATCATCGAATCAGTGACAGACAGTTTGCTCTGCCTACCAGGTCTGCCAGTGGAATTTATTCGCGGTCTGCCTCTCTTTCGCTTTCCCGCACCGACTTCCACCGCTTCGTCAGACGACCATTCCTGCCCTTGAGTCTTTCTCTCATCCGAGCTTTCGTGTACCACTCTTGCATTTACCCCTACGCGCGTTGCAGTGCGCACTATATTTGCGCTAATGCCTTCACCGTCGCTAATATTGCCTTCGATGTCTTGCGATGCCTGTTCAATGCCTGCGATTTCCACTGCAGCTCGCTCGCTGCTGCTGCTTCTATTGTTGCTCTCGTAGTTTGGCTCTGCATAGTCCAAGAATTTATCCTTGGCGTTTTCCAGTATTTCCACAGCTGCATCGAGTTAACACCCGGCTGGAAGATTTGCCTAAATGCGCACTCTGAAAACTGTCCTGTCAGCATTTGGGATGTTGTGAAACATTCCAATCGCACCATCCAGCAGCCACAGCTATTGTAAACATTTAAGTGAGATATAAACACATAAGCGAGGTATTATAAACACTTACGAGTAAGCGAGGTTTCGTATAGCTTTAAGATACAATTGTAAAACAGTTCATAAGTAAACTCACAGTGAATAAGTTCATAAGTAAACTCACAGTGAATAAGTTCATACGTAAACTTATAAGTGAAATAAAGTTTTATTTTTAAAAACCAAAACTTCACCAAAACATATTAATTGGCGATCCTGCCAGGAGAAATAAATACATACGGATATTTGACGAGTGCCATCCTGGGACCATAAACAAAAAACGACAAGTACCCACCACTTGGGGAAAAGGAATTTACAGCCCATATCATCGTGGGATATCAAAAAAAAGAATAAATAACACTTAAAGAAAACTTTTTATAAATCAAACGAATTTAATCTTGCGATTCCTAATTCAGGACCCTCCAAGATATAACAAATTATAATTTGAATTTCAAATAAAACATCTTAATTTATAATAAATATTTTATAACAGAATTAATAATTTTGCGAATCTGTACTTCGGTATAAATCAGACCCTCCAGAATATAAAAAACTAAACATATAAAAAATTATCCACAAACTAAATTCAGGACACCGCAAGGACACCGTAAGCTGAATAAAGTTAAGTTTATATATATATACATATAAATAAGTATTATAGAGTAAGAAAAAATAAGTACAAAAGTGTTAAAAAGAGCTTTACATTGAGATGTTAAATTTTTTTCAAAAAAACATAAAAGGATATACCAGATTATTATATTGCGATTATTGTGGCAAGGACCATAAAACTAAAAACTGTCCGAAATTAAACAAGACAAAATAGTTAAAATGGACGATTTAAAAAAATTATTAAAAAATTTAAACATGACGACTCGAACAGTAGACCAGATAAACGAAGTAGTTGCAAGGGCGACAGCAAGTTTGAAAGCACAGATAGATAGACTGATAACAGAAATACAAACTCTTAAAGTAATAGACTCAATTGTAGAATAGGAGGACATAAAGATAGATCCTTCGGTAAATTGTAATGAGTCTCTTGATGCGGTAAAAAGTTTTCCGGAATTTCATGGATGTTCCAACAATTATGTCTCTTGGAGACAAGCAGCTATAAATGTGATGAAGATCTATAATTGTTATGTAGGTAGTTCAAAATACTACACGGCAACCACAATTTTGAGAAATAAAATTGTCGGACCCGTAAATGCAGTACTGTCTTCACATGGTACGGTTCTAAATGTTGATGCCATTTTGGCAAGATTAGATTTCGCGTATGCGGACAAACGGTCAGTAGATGTAATAGAACAGGAGATGTCAATCTTGAGGCAGGGAAGAAAGTCCCTAATTGAATATTACAATGAAGTTAATGAGAAATTGACTTTACTCATAAATAAAAATATAATGACAACAGGTGATAATAATGAAGTCACTAAAGCAATGAATTTTAAAGCTCGGAAAACAGCACTCAGAGTTTTCATTACGGGTCTTAATTACCCACTTTCAAACACAATTTTCTCATTGGGCCCTAAAGATTTGCCAAATGCATTGGCAAAGGCACAGGAGCTTCAATCCAATAATGAAAGGTATAGGTTTGCTCTGAACTTCGAGCAACATCAAAATCCAAGAAATCAAAATAATAGCTCAAATAATTTAAGATTTCCGAAACATAATATTAGTAATAACAATCAAAATTTGTATCAGCCAAAACCACAGCCAATGGAGGTAGATAGGGGATCTACGATGTTTAGGAATCATACAGGTTATAATAAATTAAATACTAATAATCATAGTTTGAATAAAAATTTCCAAACGAGAAAGAATTATAATACTAATTGGGTACCAAGAAACTGTGGACAACATAATCAATTTAATAACTATAATCGGGGACAACCCATTAAACCTGAGAGTTCTACACAAATTTCACAACAAAGAAACGCGGTAGTAAAGGAACCCAGAATGAATAATATGCAAGAAGGAGATAATTTTTTAGATTAAAAGAGGGTCTTCCATTTATAATAAAAACTAATACATTTATAATAAAACTCTCAAAATTTTAATTGATACTGGAACAAATAAGAATTATTGCAAAAAAGATACATTTAATAGTCCCTCTGATATAATACCACATAAGTGCGTAAGTTCAATACATGGGAGAACGATAATTATAACATATTACATGGTTAATATTTTCGGGGTAAAAACTATTTTTGATGAATTACCAGAATTAAAGCATTATGATGCAATCATAGGTATAGAGCTACTAAAAAGAATAAATGGCAATCTTAATTTGAAAGAAACTCAATTAGAATATGAAAACAATAAAATTGAAAAGTTGAATTATAATGAATCTGAAGAAATAAATAATCTCAACATAGATGAGACTGTTTCTGAAGAAATGAGAGATGAATTATTAAAAATTATTAGATGTTATTCTATATTTATTTTATTATTAGATGTTATTCTATATCTTTTTACAAAAGTAAAGGCAACAATCCGTACAAAAACTACTGAACCAATATGGTCAAAAGGATATCCTTATCCATTGTCAGCAAATGAATTTGTAAATGACGAAATACAGGGACTTTTAAAAAATAATAGAATAAGACATTCGCGTTCAGCTTATAATTCCCCCGTATGGGTGGTACCAAAAAAAGGTTTTAACGAGGACGGTAGTAAAAAACAAAGATTAGTCATAGACTATAGAAAACTGAATCAGAATACAATTTTTGATCGTTATCCGATCCCGGACGTCAGTGTAATTTTGTCCAATCTTGGAAAATCAAAATATTTTACTACACTTGACTTAGAAAGTGGTTTTCACCAAATCCTTATCAATGAGGACGATAAAGAAAAAACTGCTTTTTCCGTTAATAATGGAAAGTATGAATTCAATAGAATGCCATTCGGTCTCAAAAATGCGCCTTCAATATTCCAGAGAGCAATAGATGACATTTTGAGAGATTCTATATGGAAAATATGTCATATCTATATGGATGACGTAATAATATATTCAGAAACAGAACAAGAACATATTGATCATATTAATCAAGTACTAAAATCATTAAATAATGCTAATATGCGAATATCAAAAGAGAAGTCAAAATTCTTCAAAAAAGAAATTGAATTGCTTGGTTTTTTAGTAACACAGAATTATATAAAAACAGATCCTAAAAAAGTAGAAACTATAAAAAACTTTCCAGAACCAAAGACGCTTAGACAGATAAGGTCATTTCTCGGTTTGGCTGGATATTACAGAAAATTTGTGAAAAATTATGCTTTTATAGCCAAATCAATGACTGAATATTTAAAAGGACCAAATGGAAAAGTAGGTCAAAATCATAGCAAAAATGTGAAAATTACATTTTGTAGTGATGTCAAAGAGGCTTTCAAAAAAATAAAAGAAAAACTTTGTGAAAATGTTGTACTAACACAACCAGATTTTAGTAGAGGTTTTGAATTAACCACAGATGCAAGTAACTCAGCCATAGGCGCAGTCTTGTCACAAGAAAGAAAACCAATTATTTTCCTTAGTAGGAGTTTAAGTGAAACAGAAAAGAGATATGCAACAAATGAGAAGGAGATGTTAGCCATAGTCTGGGCATTAAAAAATTTACGAAATTATTTATACGGATCATCAAATTTAATAATTAATACAGACCACCAACCATTAACCTTTGCTATAAGTGATAAAAATCCAAATATAAAGCTAAAAAGATGGAAAGCTTTTAATGAGGAATATTCACCAGAAATAAGGTATAAGCCAGGCAAAGAAAATGTTGTAGCAGACGCCTTGAGTAGACAATTTATTAATAATTTAAGTGATGACGAACAGACAATACATTCTCAAGAAAGTAGTGATAATGACTCAATTAAAAGAGTAAATGCACCAGTTAACTGTTTCCGACAGCAGATAATACTAGAAGAACACCCAACAGAAACGAACTTGACATCAATACAAATATTTCAAAGTTTTTGGAGACACGAAATAGCATTCGCTACACATTTAAAATTAATCCAAGAATTAAAAAAAATATTGAAACCAATGTAATAACAGCAATTTATGCAACATCAGAAATAATAGGAAAAACATTGCCATAAATAAAAACATTTTACACAACAATCTTTTGTACATACGACTAAAATGGTAATGGATATAACAAATACGGACGATCAAGATGATGTAATACATAGATTTCACACTAGAGCTCATAGAAATGCTAAGGAAAATTATAAACAACTCCTAATAGACTATTTTTTCCCAACAGCACAAAAACAATTCCAAGAGTTTGTGGAGAATTGTGACATATGCCAAGAAACAAAATATGATAGGCATTCAATTAAAGAACCCATTGGCGAGACGCCAATTCCACAAAGGGTGGGTGAAATGTTACATATAGACTTCTTCTTTATAGATCGTGAGATATTTCTAACAGCCATTGACAAATATTCAAAGTATCTAATCGTTAGACATGTTCAATCAAAAATAGAGGCTAGACATATATTATTAGAAATAGTTCAAACCTTTGGCACAGTAGAAAATATATATTCAGATAGTGAGGCAACAAGTGAAGTTATGAAACAAATGTATAGAAATAATGGAATTCATTTAAAAACTACTGCGACTAATCATTCATTATCAAATGGTCAAATTGAAAGGGTACATTCGACCCTTACGGAAATTATTAAATGCATGAAACTGGAAAGAAACATTAGTGATATCAGAGAACTTGTCATATTATCTACAATGAGATATAACGAAACAATTCACTCTGTTACTAATAAAAAACCAAAAGATATATTTTTTAATCAAAACTTATACGAAAATATTAATAATACCTTAAGAGAAAAGCAGGTAAAGGACTTAGAGTACCATAATAAAAAGAGAGAAGAAAGAAATTTTGAGGTAGGTCAAAAGGTATTCATTAAAACAGATAGACGCGTAAATAAAGTGGCACCGAAATATAAAAAAGCCTATGTGCAAGGGAATTTAAAGAATAAAATAATCACGAATAGAAATAACACTATTCATAAAGATAATATCAAATCATAATTACAGATGCTATTTTTACTTTTAATCATTGGAGTCTCAACAGCAGACATAATAGACTATACTCGTGAACCCTATGTACTTATCGAAGATGGTTTAACTGCAACATATTCAAAAAATTATGGAGAAATTTTCCACATTGCAAACTGCACACAGTATCAAGAAATGATAGAAGAAAAAATATGAATTTGATCAATGAACCTTCAGCTCAAAAACAAGCTACCGAAATGGATCTAAGTCATATTGAACATCTTCTCGAACAACTAACAGTACATCATAGAATGAGACGGGGAATAAATGAACTGGGCACTATTAGGAAGTGGATTGCAGGGACACCTGACCACGACGACCAAGTACGAGTAGAACAGAAAATTAGAGAACTTGTCGAAAACAATAACAGACAATTTACAATTAACACAAACATTTCCGAACAAATACAATACTTGACAAACAGGTTAAATCAATCAAGACTCTTCTCCATACCAATACTTTTTAAAACAGAGAAATAGATTTTTGCTTATAGAGCTTGATAATCTTATACAAACAATAAATTTAGGAAAACTAGGTATTTTAAATACTTTGGTACTTAATACAAAAGAAATTTGTGAAATAATAAAGACAGAGATATAACAACTATCCTTAGTTGATATACTTAATGTATCTAAATTTAAGATTATTCAAAATAATGATGTAATAGTTATTTACATAAAATATCCAATAATCGATCATATATGTACCAATTATATTGTTAAAGGAATAAATAATGGAAATGGAAAAATCCAAATTGATCGCGAGAATGTTGCTAATTGTAATAACGAATATAAAGCAACAATTGATTGTAAAATAGAGTTAAACCATATTTATTGAAAGACATTGAACGAAACCTCCTGTATAATAAATTTACTTAATAAAAACAAATCCAAATGTAATTTGCTTAAAGAAAATAATAAAAATATCGAAATAATTAAAGACGGAACCATACTGCTAAGTGGTATCCACAAAATTAATAATGTTAAATTAAATGGAACATATTTAATATCTTTTAATGATTCAATTGAAATTGATAACGTAACTTATGTTAACTATAAAGGTTATATACTAAATCAAATAAGAATAAATCCACCAACACAAATCGAAATCTTGGACTACATCGAAAGTGAAAATAAAGAATTAAACTTTAAAAATATTGACCTATTGTCACCAATAAATGAAGATTTCAATCAACACCCAATTTTATGGACCATTATAATAACTACAATAATAATTTCAACAATAATTGCGATCATCAAAATAAAAAGCTTTTATCAAAAGTTCCAAGAAAAGCGCAAAAGAAAAGCAATCGAATCAGCAGTAAACAAAATTCAAAAACTTCAAGATCAATTCCTAGGATTGTAATCACCGGGACGTTGATCATTAACGAATGGGGAAGTTAACACCCGGCTGGAAGATTTGCCTAAATGCGCACTCTGAAAACTGTCCTGTTAGCATTTGGGATGTTGTGAAACATTCCAATCGCACCATCCAGCAGCCACAGCTATTGTAAACATTTAAGTGAGATATAAACACATAAGCGAGGTATTATAAACACTTACGAGTAAGCGAGGTTTCGTATAGCTTTAAGATACAATTGTAAAACAGTTCATAAGTAAACTCACAGTGAATTAGTTCATAAGTAAACTCACAGTGAATAAGTTCATACGTAAACTTATAAGTGAAATAAAGTTTTATTTTTAAAAACCAAAACTTCACCAAAACATATTAATTCATCGCTTAATGAAATTGAGCTTTCAAAGAAAATGACGTCCCGTGTAATATTTATAGCTTTCGTCGTTATGTTATAAACCCTATCACCCAACCTTCGTGTTCCTCACGTAGCCAATAAAAACCAATTATATCCCTTGTGGCTAAAAATTCGACCGATTGCGATTCTTGTCGAGTACAAGAGCATTACAGCCAAACGTTCGGAAATGTGCTACAGAAGGTTTCCTCTCGAACCAATGTTCATATTTATTCATCATTCAAGACCTTTGTAAGAGAGCGATTACGTATGTACGTAACAGTACTTACACCCTCCGACGAGAAGCCTTGAGGAAGATGCGCTGCTTCTAGCATACACCGAGCAATTTCGACGAGCGTTCTATTAGCTCTTTCAGCGATGCTATTCTGCTGTGCTGTGGAGATAACCGTCTTCTGATGCACTATTCCATATTGCTTGAAGAAATTATTGAAATTTGAGTTTACATACTCCAACCAGTTTGTCAGTCCTTAAGCATTTGAACTAGCGTCCAGTTTAGCGTTTAGTTTCTGCATACCTCGAATAATCATCAATGAAGGTAATGAAGTATCTCGAACAAACTTGTGAGCAAACGCGCATCAAACCACAAATGTCGGTGTGGACCACTTCCAGAGCGCTAATTGTATTTACGTTTGGATATCACCTAATCGGCTTAGTGCTTATTTTGCAAACTGCATAAATGATACATTGAAAGTTTTTTGGATTGTGTATATTTAAACCACGAACCATATTTTCATTAAACAGCCACATTTCGACTTTTTGCTTTTTAGTAACGTCGTATTCAAATATTCTGTTTTACTGCTTTTTAGAAAATTAATATAGAAATTGCCCCAGTTCATTTTTGCTGAGAACACTAATGTATTGTGCTTCGGTGTTACCACCGCTTCCTCTTTGCGAAATTGTACCATATGACCATTGATTATTTTACTCACTGCTAAAATATTAGAATGGAAGTTCGGCACATACAACACGTCGCACACTACGCTCTACACGCGATTCTCAATCGAAAAAAAAACTTTTTTTCTTGGCACAAATGTGACTATGCGCCACTATCGAATATTCAGATGTCGCTGCTTACATCACCCTCGTTTCCCATATTTACGGACGGATCTAAGATGGATTGTGGGGTAGTTGCGGGCGTCCACTCACCATAGACGGCCATTAATCAATCTATACGGTTTCCTAATAATGCCACGGTATTTCAGGTGGCAGTTCTGGTGATTAGAGAGGCGTGTCGACTAATAATATGGCCCATCACCGGTAGATGTAGGGTTGCTATTTTTATCAACAGTCAGGCAGCAATAAAGGTTCTTCAATCCATTATAAAGTCGAAGCTGGTCAAGTAGTGCAGAGAGGTGTTGACCGAGCTAATTCATCTTGCTGACATTGCAATCATTTATATTCCCTGCTATAGTAACATTGAGGGAAATGAGAAAGCTGATGTGTTGACTCGGACGTGTGCTTCTCTTGACGAAGCGCTGGGAATACCACTGCCGGCCCCCCTGGGGGTCGTGAGGAGGGACTTGAAATGTCTTCGGCTAGCAGATAGGAGGTGGAAATTACTAACATCTTGAATTTTTTTACAATGCGGGCAGAACTCGCAAATTAATTAACAGAGATTGCACAGAAACGGCAAGGATCACGGCGGTATACACTGGGCACGGGTGTGTGGGTACACATGCAGACTGCGTATCCCTTTTAACAAGCACTGCAGAAACTGTGGGGACTTAACCCAGAAAGAAACACTCTTCCATTATCTGTGCGAATGCCCGGCTTTGGCAAGGACAAGGTATACGTTTCTGGAAGCGTTATTTCTTGAAAATGTATCTGACTGCTCGAAGGTTAGTCCAAAGAAATTACTATGTTACCTTAACTCTACTGGGTGGGTTTATAAACTACCATCATTCCGATACTGGGTGAAGAGGTGGTATTAAAACCGCGCTACAGCGGTAATTGTGACACATCTAGCAGATACGTATCACCGAAACCAACCAAGGCTTAATACGACTGGCGATGTTTTGTTTCCATTTGTCCGACCGTATGTGTTCCCCGCTAACCGCACGAGTAGCAGTTTATATTTCGCCTCGTTGACATATCTCTGCTCTCACTGCGACTTGATATAAAACTCTTTTTTCCAGTGAAGTCAACCTGCTTGACCTTGAGTTGATTCGCTGCAGAAACGTTTCCTCCACTGACATCGGTCCGCTCATCTTGTCGCTGCAGCACTTCCAGGATTTGACATTCAACTGCTCGATACTTGGTAGCGCGTTGTGACTCTCCATTGCCACAACAATATTGTCCATATATTCCGGCAAGGTAAATAGTAGCAAGATGCTGAGTAGATCCTTTGGCACATCGATTCTAATATCCTTTAGATCATCCGCAAGGGTACAAAACTCATTGATTTGTTCAGCGCATTTTTGACCGATTTTGAATCGAAAGCGAGCTAGTTTTCTGAACAAGCTAACATTGCGCGCTGGTGCGTTTGTTTTATACAAATTGCTCAATGTAGCCCATGCACCCATTGGAGAAGCGCACCTTTTTATGTAGATTAGCTCCGATGAGTTGGCACACAAAGTGATTGTTGCTAGCACTTTTTTGTCCGCCTTTTCCCAAGCAAGTTTGTCAGCAGCCGTTGCTGTTGCTGGATATGTGTTTTCCACGACATCCCATTGACGCCGTGTTAGTTATTAACAGGCTTCGCATCTGGACCGGCCAAGACTATAATTTTCGCTATTGAACGATTCGATTTGCGAAAACGAACTACTCATTTTTTAAAATTTAATTCGACTAACGATTGTAACAAAGACCTCCGAAACACGTGTGGAGCTAGTGGCTTTGGGACCTCTCTCAGAATACGCGCAATGAATTAAACACGACCGTTCAGTTATAGAGTTTATTAGAGAATAAAACAAATTAGCATGAGAAAGTAAGAATAAAAAAGTTACAGCTTGACCGCAGTTGGGTTCCCGATGCTAATATTAAGTTTGGTACTAAATACCTACATTATGTAATGATACGAAGCACTAAAAATAAGCACGATTGATAACAATTAAATTAAATAGAAACAAACCAAAAGTTTCAGAAGCATATAAGACCATAATTTATTATAAACAAAAGAAAGCGAATTCTAGCAGTACCCAGTGAAAAGGGGAATACACTGCAACATATTGATTAAAGAGCTGCTACGAGTGGTTATTGATAATGCGAAACAATAAGTAATATACATCACAACAAAGAGCAGCTAGAAGATAAATATACAAGCATGTAGAACAAAAAATATTAACCACACGAAAGAACACGTTAAACCATAAAAGACGAATATAAAGCCAAAATCACGATGACCAATGAAAATAAGAAAACGAAAACAGAGCAAAGAGGGCGCGACCGATGCCAGATACGGTCGACAAACAAACAGACAGATATTGCATAAACGCTGGGACGAAAACGATCACAGCAAAAAACTACGAACTATAATTATAAACTATAAAAGTCAGTCGCAATCCGGAATCACAAGCTTTTAACATAAAAGAGCTAGTGGTCAGAGGAATCTATTGAACAGCAAAAGCACATTGCAAAAATACTGGGCTACAAGAAGCTCTGTTCATAGCCCAAGGTCTAAGCAGGAAGTACCAACAACCCCAAAAAGGGAATATCGAAAAACACTTGCCATGGATAGTGCAACATAGGATTATAAGGCCCAATACACACTATTCGTTCCGGTCACGGTCAGTCAAGCATCCGTCAAATATTCTTTAATGCCTTTTAATAGGAAGTATTCACATTACCGGTTATGTGCCAGTCACAGTCCAAGCAAGACCGCCGCGGTTTTTTGAAAAAGAATACTTGACCGAAGGTTGAACGGCAATGTGGAATGCATCGCTTGCTTATGGATTTCATTCAGATGAAATTTTACGCGTTCTAACGTAGGGATCGACTTGATTTGCCAGCATTTGTGTGAGTGTGGAATAAATACGATCGACGCCAACCACTTTGTTTAACGTTTATTTGTTTTTGTTGTTTTCTCTCCTATTAATTCAACTTCGGGCATTTATTAAAAGAATAGTTAGCTTCATGTATGTACATTGTACAGCATACGTACATTCTAATTCATATTAATTTTATATATGTACAAAATATATACGAGTATATGCATTTTATAAATTTCAGACGACTAGTTGCTTGAGCTGGTTTATCTTGCAATTATATTCCACAAGCACATAAAGCTGGCATTAGCGTCAACATTTGAGAACTTGTGACTGGCATGTGAATGGATAGTGTGAATACATGGCGTTCTGTCTGAACGTGACTGGCATGTGACTGGCACGGATAGTCTGTATTGGGCCTAAATGTACCATAAACTTGAAAAGAAAGAATAAGAGTTTTGACCATTTCTTGATGCGACTCAAACAGATGCCCAATCGAATAGTAAAGTTAAGTGCTAATGCATATCGCTACTGAGATAAAATTAGTATTTGATTTGTTACAGATGGTCGGTAACAATTAGTTAAATGTTCCAACTCATAAAAAATAAACAATTTTATTTTGTACTGATATTATTAATATTATTCATAATTCTATAACTTACTAAACTATCCAATGACTTAGCAATCGTCTGTAATCCTTGAGCTCGTGCATCAGCTACTACAAGCATAGCCGCTGCTTCACCACTCGCTTTATTGATATGTTCTTGACGCTCTGCTTCTATAATAAAAAAATTTATAACAACATTACAACAAGAAGAAAATATTTACCTGATGCTAGAATTCTAGATTTTCGTTTTCCCTCAGCAACATTTATTTCTGCTTCACGAACTCCTTCAGATTCTAGAATAGCAGCACGCTTTCTCCTTTCTGCTTCTACTTGCATTTGCATTGCTTCATGAACTCTTGTAGGTAGCTTGTAAATAAATAATGCTGTTATACAATATGAATTAAATATACATACGAGTACATACGTACGAGTTATATATTTTTAAAAATTTTACACGGAATATAAATTAAAATTAAGTCTTTTCCTTAAAAATGATTTTATTTAATTCTAACTTCGTGGGTTCCAACGTATTTTTCGCAGGATGGGAATATGCGATTATGGTTCTAGGAACATTAGCCCCTATCCCATCTAGAGCGTGGCGAAGAGTCACACCCTGTCCGAGGTAACCCTGCTATTCATAATAGAACACTACGGATCTAAACTTAGCAGTCAATAAACACCTCCCCGGATACGGGGTGCAGAGGAGCGAAACCTCTATAAAAACCTCTGGGTTGCAGCAAGATGTCATACGACCCGTGTCGATCCTCATCCTGCCTGGGGACCCAGATTCAAAACCAGTCCAGTCTCTAACGGAATACTCCGGATACTTGGCGGGTTCTATCTAGCCTTACCCGCCCACACGGACTTCTGCGCGAGCGGACCTCTCTTGTCCGACACTCGTGGGACCACATATGTTCAAGCAAACCTATAACAATATAAGGGTAGTAGTCAGATCAATAAGATTACGGTAAGCAAGATTAGCGAGATTTGGCTGAGAGCGAGGCTTGAAGCTATCAGCAGGAAGTTCCCAGCAGACCCAGAGCTTGGGTTTGAGTCCCGGCTAAGCCAGCTGAACCGGCAAAGATAGAGGAGATCTTCAGATCTTGCAATAGGGACCTGCCAACCCATAACTGGACAATTAAAGGAGGGAAATTAGAGAAGGCACTGGAGGTTAGGAGACCGGCGTTTTTGATCCTCAACGCCGAATCCCTTGTCCCACTGGCAGAGAGAAAAGGGGTAGTCAGGTTCGAGTTCGTTGACGCAACCATTCGGATCTACCGCAGCGACGAACAAGCTTTGGAACCGGAGGAGATAGAGGGTGACAAAGCTAGCGTGTGTGGTGGTGGTGAAGAAGGGTTGCCCAGCAGCCAAAGGTCGACTGACTCAGAGCAGCTGACCAGGGCAACTCTTTGAGGAAGACGACCTCCTTGACTATACCGAAGGAGAGGAGCAGGCGGACGTGACGATGGTGGAGGTAAGAAGAACAGATTCCTATGAAGCTGATCCAAATCAACCTCCATCATTTTAAACTCGTCTCCGCGAATTTGATGGTCCGCCTGGGTTCCGGTAGCTTTGACGTGGCCCTCATCCAAAAGCCGTGGATATGCGGCAACAAAATCTACGGTCTAAAGATGAGAGGTTTCAAGATGATAGCCGCTCAGAGCACAGGTAAGCCTAGTGCTTATATATTAGCAAAGGATAACACTAACATCTTGCTCCCACAGTTAAGTAATGGCGATACAGTGGCGGCAAGCATTGAGCTGCAAAATAGCAGTTTCTTGGTAGCCTCTGCATATATGCCCCATGATAAGGACGCCCCACCAAAGGAGGTTCGGGCATTGGTGATGGAACAGCCGCAGCTAACAGGAACTTGGTTGTCTCCAGCGATGTAAACGCTCACAATACATTGTGGGGAAATGCCGACACTAGCCCAAGAGGTAAGTCAATTTTAGACTTTATTATAGAAAATAAGCTTAGTGTCCTAAATTTAGGCTCAGAGCCGACTTTTATAACACAGAATAGAAAGGAAGTGTTAGATATTACCCTGACCTTTGATCATTTCGCGAATAATTGAGTTTCGAATGAAAATTCCTCCTCTGACCATCGTTATATATAATACGAATTGAACTTCCCACTATCTCCAGTTAAGATATATAGAAATATACGGAGAACGGACTGGGGAAAGTATAGGAAGACTCTCACGACCTCACTGCCAAGGAATGCCCCGTCTGACCCCACAGACCCTGTGGAATTAGGCGGGCTGATAAATCAGGTAACCAGGGCCTTCAATAGTTCACTGACAGCCGGGCTCCCGGTTGTAAAACTAGAAAACAAGAATAAACCACCTTGGTGGCCGATGGATCTACGAAGTCTAATAGGCGGTTATTCAACAGGGGTAAGACTTCGGGTCAGCCCTCGGACTGGGAAGCCTACAAGGCTGAGCTAAAATTATACAAAAAAGCAACGAGAATCCTGGCAAAATTATTGTAGGGATGTGGAAGAAACATTGGAAGCAGCTATACTAAGAAGAATCCTTGCGATGACACCATACAACCTGGGCTACCTGAAAGGTTCGGGTGATGTGTGGAGCGAATCGAGCGAGGAATCTTTGGCTCTTCTCTTAGATACGCATTTTCCAGGTAGTAGCACGGTGGAGGGTCATAACTCCACATCTAGGGGCAGGCAGTCTGAGATAGGAAATACGATAATTACAGTCGAGAAAGTTGAGTAGGCCATTAACACCATCTCCGGGTCCATATGGTATTTACCCAGCAGAATTGCAACAATCACGGGACATAATTACGCCCTGAGTTGTGGCTGCAATTAGAAGCTGTCTTAACCTGGGCTATATTCCGCTAAGATGGAGAGAAACGACGGTTTCCATCATACCCAAGTGGTCAGGTCCTCGCATGTAAATCCTAAAGACTTCAGACCAATCAGTCTCACGTCGTTCCTCCTAAAAACATTGGAGAGATTGGTGGAGGCACACTTATGGGAAGTTATACCAACTGGTACAATCTCCTCGGCACAGCAAGCATGCCAGAAGGGCAATGGACAGAGACGGCGTTACACGTACTCATTGGTATAGTGGAAAAAGCCATCCTGCAGAAGGATTTGGACTGGCGGCGTTCATTAGCATAGAAGGCGCTTTAACAACATAACTGCGAACGCCATTACGGGAGCGTTGGAAGCTCTGGGCGTTGATCCTAATGTGGTTGCGCTAATAGAGACAATACTCATCAGCAGAAAGGTAACTGCCAGCTTAGGTATCTACACTTTAAGCAGACAGGTCTGCAGAGGCACTGCTCAGGGAGGTGTTCTTTCGCTCCTACTCTGGAATTTGGCGGTAAATTCCTTACTGCTAGCCCTAGAGAAGGCGGTTGCCACGTCATCGCCTATGCTGACGATTTGGCAATTGTGATTAGAGGGAAATATCCAAACACTCTTATGGATATTTTGCGCTCTAGCATGGCCATGCTTACTTGCTGGACGGTAATAAGGGGATTAGGGTTAAACACCGATAAAATGGAATTAATCCTCTTTTCCAAGAAAAATAGATCTCCGACGGTCTCCCCACTAACATACAAAGTGTGGAAATTCCGATGAAGGAGACACTCAAATATTTGGGACTAGTACTACATAGGAAACTTACCTGGAAACCCAATATTGATGAAAGAGTGAGAAAACCCAATATTGCTTTGTACACATTTAAAAAAGCGGTCGGAATCAGGTGGGCGTTATGCCCACGTGTTATGCACTAGCTGCACATTTTGGTTGTTATTGCTATATGGAATACTGGTATGGTGGCCAGCCACTCAGAAACAAAGCTAATTGATGCTTCTGAGCAAGATCCAAAGAACGGCTTTTCTGTGCATTTCTGGTGCTTTATTGACTACTCTAACTAAAGCATTCGAAGTGATACTCACCCTCCCTACATTAGAGCTGGTAGGGAAACAAGTGGCCGCCGCATCAGCACTAAGGCTGAAATGTGCGGCGTTATGGCATGATCGGCAGATTGGTCACTCGACTATCGTGCATACCTGCAGTAGTTTTAACCAACACATTGACCACTCTATATCTAATCTCAACTTTGATAGGCACTTCCAGACACATATTCCGTCTAGAAGAGAGTGGCAAACACTCATGCCATGGAGAAGGGCGGAACTGAATTTCTCTGTTGAAGGATAGGGTCGTACGTGAGGCCAATGGGTCTTATGCACACGAGTGCACTTGCTTAACGACCAGGCTAATATGGCCGGAACTTAATAGAAGGAAATCTAGAGACTTGCTTGCCCTGTCGAGAGAGGATATCTCTAAAGTCGTGGCTTGTATAACTGTTTATTGGCTATTCGGCAGGCATGCTTTCAGGCTGGGAGTATTCTCTCATGAATACTGCAGGAGCGGTGGGGATGAGGAGGAGGAGACTGTGGAATATCTCTTCTGTAGGTGCCCCGCTCTGGCTAGAAGCAGAGTAAGCTCTTTAAGCAAATACGCTTTTAACTCTCTTACAGAAGTGTCTGGAGCGAAGACCAAACATATTCTGCGCTTTATTAGGGCTTCGAAATGGTTCGACGAGTGAATCGGAGGTGCGTTGTTACGCGGTGGTATCACAATGGACCCATGGTGGTGTGAGTGAGCTGGTGGTCTGAGTTAGCACGGAAATAACGCGAAGTCGCAGTGGAATCAACTGCACTCCCTGTAAATCACTACAGCTAATAAAAGTTAATACCGGATAACACCAGTTAAAAAGAAGGTAAAGTTTCAAGATTTTCCATTATAAATTGGCTTGTGTCCAGTTGACAGCAGCTATGGACCTTGTGGTACCAGTGGAACCAGTGGAACATAAGCTGCCAATGCTGAACCAAAAGCCTATCAAGCTTACCGTCGACAACAACCAACCGTGGAATCCAAGCTGCTTACCAAAGTTGAAGTAGGCCTATTGTGGACTACAACCAAATTTTTTTTTTTTTTACTATCATATATTTATTTATTGTATCTTCTAATCTTAAACTAACAATAAGTAAGCATATCTTACAAACTAAATAATTAATATTAATACACCTTGCCAATGCTTAGTGCTTTTTAGTAATCACAATGTTATATGGTAGTTACTGTAATAAATGTTATATTAGTGTTTGTACATGATTAAGGTGTCGATGTTAGTTGTGCTGGTGATTTCGTACGTTTTAGGCGACTTGGAACCCCCTATTACATGCTAGTATCCTAGCTAGATGATTTGGTTGCTCTTAGATTTTTTGCGCATATTTTAAGCTGGCGTCAAAGATTTCCTTTTTTACGAGCGGAATGTTCAGATCTTTGTGAATGTTTGTATTCTTTATAAACCAAGGAGCCCCAGTAATGGTTGTTAGAATTTTGGACTGCGCTCTTTGAATCAGTTCTATGTTAGAGTTGCTTCCGCCGCCCCACAACTGGCTACCGTAAGTCCAAATTGGTTTTATGATGGCTTTGTACAGCAATGTTTTATATTCTAGGCTCAACCTGGAATTTTTGTGCATGAGCCAGTGTAGGCTATTTGCTTTCAAAGTCATCTGTTTTTTTTTTGGCTTCGATGTGGCGGTTCCATGTCAAAGGGGAGTCAAGATGAATTCCTAGGTACTTCACCTCCTTTGCTTGAGGAATAGGAACGTTGTTGAGATTTATCGCTGTACATGTACCTTTTTTTATAGTAAAGGTAATATGAATACTTTTCGATTCATTAAGTTTTTTCGCCAGTCAGCCAACCAATTTGTTACTAGGACCAAATGATCTTCTAAGTCACGGGATGCGATTTTGGGATTCGGATGAATGCTAAGGATAGCTGTATCGTCTGCGAAAGTTGCTGTTGTTAAATATTTGTTGGTAGGCAGATCTGAGGTATATAGTAGATACAACACCGGACCTAGCACGCTTCCTTGTGGTACGCCAGCTTTGATGTCAAAGCATTTAGAGTAAGCATTATTGTACCTTACCTTGAACTTTCTGCCCCTCAGATACGATTCCAATATGTTGTGTACTTTTGTGGGCAACAGCTTTTTTATTTTGTAAATAAGCCCCTCGTGCCAGACCTTGTCAAATGCCTGCGCCACGTCTAAAAAGATGGCTGAACAATATTGCTTTTTGTCGAATGCGTTTTTTATCTCGTTCACTATTCGATGAATCTGCTCTATTGTACTATGGTGTTCGCGGAAGCTAAATTGGTGAGTGGGAATAGTGCGTTTTTCGTTTATATGCGGCATTAGTTTTGCAAGAAAAAGCCTTTCTAGGAGTTTTGATAAGATAGGCAGGAGGCTAATCGGTCTATATGGTGACGATTGGGAGGGGTCTTTTCCTGATTTCGGGATCATTGTGATTACTGAGACTTTCCAGGCATTAGGAAAGTATCCTAAGCGCAACAAGCTATTAAATAGTGAAGTAAGTAAGATGATGGCCATTTGGGGTAACTCCTTTATCATTTTTCCAGTAATGAGGTCGTGTCCTGGAGCTTTGTTAAGAGCAAGGTTACTAATCGCATTACTTACTTCTTTTGTTTTTAATTTAATAGGCGAGCATGTTGTATCTGGCGAGGGGGTTAATATTAGGTTATTGGTATTGCGAGGTGGGTTGGGGGTAAAAACATCTCTTAAGTGTTCGGCGAAATCAGCAGACTTTTCATCATCGCTTCTTGCCCAGTTTCCGTTTTTTGTACGAATCGGTGGAATTCCGCGTGTAGGTGCTTTCATTTCTCTGACAGCTTTCCACAGAGAGTAATTGGTGACGTCAGTCGGAGAAAGGTTTTGGATATATTGGTCCAGGCAACGATCTGATTCTAGACGCAAGGCTTTTCTCAAATTTTCACTGGCAATAGATAACTTCCGTTTTAGAAAAGGGGACCTGGATTTTTGCCATTCACGACGCGTCTTCCTTTTTTCAGTAAGGAGAATATCGATTTGGGTTGAGGTTTGTGGGCGCCGGATGCTGTTGCAGTTGTTGTCAAGCTAGTCCGCAGAGTGGCGCACAGCTAATCTTAGGGTCGAGGTAAATTGTTCCAGAAATGTTTCAATGTCCTCATTAGTTTTGAGACGTGGGTTTAAGCTGAGATGACTACTGATGTTTTTTCTGTTTTTCAGCCAGTTAGTTTTAGTGGGTGTGAATTCGTAGGTAAGGCGTAACTTTTTGTTCAGATGTATTATAATAGGAGAGTGATCTGAAGAGAGGTCGTTAAGGTGTTCTACTTTGAGTTGCTCTCGTTTTAGGTTTCTAGCAACTCCAAAATCAATAAGGTCAGGTATCTTACGTGGGTCTGTCGGCCAGTACGATGGTTGTCCTGAAGAGATAATATCAACCTTGGTGCCAGAAAGCATGAAGTTATATAATTGTTTTCCTTTTGGTGTTGGTAGCCGTGAGCCCCAGTAAGTGTGTTTGGCATTGTAGTCGCCAGCAGCTAGAAAACTTGTTCCAAGTGTGGAGAAGAAGTCTTAGAACTGGTTACTTGTTATTTTAAATCTAGGTGGGCAGTACACAGCGGATATTGTTAAGTTATCCTCCCATCCGTCCAGAGAAACAGATGTTGCTTGTAGGTACTCCTTGTTGTATTCTTCCATAACGAAGTATTTTATTCTTTGTTTGATTAGGATTCCAGTGCCACCATGGGCTTTACCAGCGAGATGCTTTGTATCATAGAATTTATATCCCGGTATGTAAAAATTGTGTTTATCGGTTAGATGGGTTTCGTATATAAGAAGTATGTCGATTTCATTAGTGAGTAAAAATTTGTTGATTTCTAACTTGTGCTGGCTTACACCGTTTGCATTCCATTGACAGATCTTAAGTACGTGCATTTCGGAGATAGCAGAAGCTGCATGAGCTGATTTTGGTTTCTCATCATTTCTTGAATCATTGTTTGTATGGAGGCCATGAACTGCGTCATACATTGTGTGAGCGTTGCTATCATTCCTTCAAAATTATGCAGATTTGAACCAGTCCCGGACTGCTTATCCACCCCTAACTTAAGTACCCCTGCATACGTCGTCCCTGTGTCGGGGTATGGAATTGACTTCTGTGGTTGTGCAATGGGCGGTATATTTGGACTAGGTTGAGTGCGCTTATTTTTTAACTGAGGGTCATTGTTCTTAATTTCCTGGTATACAGGGCAACCTTTGTAGTTGGCAGTATGGTTACCACCACAATTACTGCACTTTTCAGCAGCTCTATCAGTTTTAGTCTTCGTACATTCTGATGTAGGGTGTAAATCACCACAGGCAACACATACACTACGAATAGTACAGTAGGACCTTGTGTGCCCAAATTCTTGGCAATTAGAACATTGAACTGGGCCGTTTCGTTTGAGAGGCTCCTCCACAGTAATTCTGCGATGCATAAGATAGCGGAGATTATAAATACCATGCACTTCTCCTTTTTTAAGCTTTTGGGTTTCAGTCTCCAATTCTACGCGAAACAATGTCTGAGGGATTCTGTTGCGATTTATTATATTTATAATAGAGCGGGCAGCGAACCCTGCTTCATGTAGTGCTTCTTTGACTTCAGCAGGGGGAATATCTGCTTCAAGTCCCTTTATGACAATGGTAAGGCCTTTGCTACTTTTAAGCAGATAGGTGTAGTAGCTTTTTTTATCATTGTCGAAGTTTTTTATAACCACTCTGTATGTAGTTGCTCTCACTATGTATTTGGATTTTTTTTTCTTGGATATTTCCTTTAACAAGAGGGGTGACATGGAAATTTTTAGGACCAATGAGCTCGGTAAGCTTTGCAACTAATTTACTGGAGTTACGTTCTCGTAGGTAAACGGGAGGTGGTTTGAATATAATATTAGGTGCGTCTGCCTCCTCAGCACTTTGAAGTAGTGCGAAGCGATTATTACTAGAGATTAGGCTCACGCTAGTTTTGCTGATTTTTGCGATGTTAGTTTTGGTTGCACTCGATTTTGGGCTTCGCTTGCGCTTGTTTATAAGGATATACCTATCTAAACCAGTTTGTGTTGTTCCACTTTTCCCTGCTGGGTTGCTTGAACATTTTTGGTTGAGTGGTTTGCATTGATGGTTGGTGTGAGTGCATTTTCAGTGCGCTCAGCCACTGTTGGCGAATTTGTTCTAGCGCGATCGGACAAGTGAGAGAGAGACGTGGGTGGAACCTGTTTACACTCTTTAGTTATGGACGCCGTTGCACAGTGTGAGATTTAGTCAATCTAGCATCTCGAAATTCAAAAAAAAAATGTTTTCGTAACTCGCTCATATTTTTTTTTTACGTGAGAAGAGACCCCAATTGTTACGAAAACAAACACAAAAGAGAATAAAAAAATGTTATTGGCGTGATAACAGCTATCAAACACGTGCAATTGCATAGCATGCAACAATTGATTTGCAAGCTTGCATTGATCACAAAAGTTTGAGTGATCAGGTCGGAGTTGTGAGTGGTTTTTTTTGGCCTAAAATATTTTTTGTATTGAAGGTTATTACTTAAACTTAAAATTTTTGTTTTATACAATATTTTTTTTTGCACTCAAGTATTTTGAAAAAATTGTTTTATAACCACATAAAAGGTAAGACAAATTTTAAAGCTTTCAAATCTTTGATAGACTAGAACTTCCAAGTCTCACGGAGTTTCGTGATGGGAATGCCAGCAGAATCTTTGTTAATGTGCCCAAAACAAATTTAAAAAATAAAATCCTGCCCATTTTTTGCCTTTTTTTAGTATGAGTCAAATATCGCGAGAGGAGCTATTTTGGATTTGGTTGAGCAAGGTGAAAAGCGAAAAAACAGAAGCGGTCGAAAAGCACGTTATATCAATTTTTGGACCAGATGTTGACGATACCAAAATTAAAGATCGTATAAAAAAGCTTTGCTTCCAATTTCAATCGCGATGGAGCAAATCTCACCGTGATAAAGCAAGATTTATGCATGACAATGCTATTTGGCTAAGTTCCAAAATTTCTGCTGTTGATTTTGCTCTTGATCAGGCACCATCAACTTCAAAACAAATACCGCAACGCGGAAGGCGAGAAAAAGAGTGTAGCATCTATATTGTATTTATTATTTACTCTGTATATGTATATGAACCACAGTGTGTTCATGTACAACATGTTTATATGTATGTAATATCACCTAGCTGTATTCTTTTCATGAACATACATATACCACTGTAGCATCTTTATTTTATTTACTATTTACTCATTTTGCACCACAGTATTTTCATATACAACATATATTTATATGCATGTAATGTCACCTAACTGTATTCATAAATATACATATACTAACCGGCATAACGAAGAAAAGTGTGAGAGAGTGAATTCATTCGAATAAAGACGCTTGTCCAAATAACAACGTGTGTTTTCAAGTGCTTACAGTTTTCAGAAGTGGGATTATTCCTAAACGCTTTTAAAAAACGAAAAAAAAAATTTTGAAAAAAAGATAGACAAATGAGTGAAGAAAAAAAAAGAAAAGAAGGATAAACGAGTGAAAATAGCGGAAACGAAATAAAAAGTTAAAAAAAAAAAAAAATAATAATAATAATAATAATAATAAAAACCGATGGCAGATTCAATCAGTGGTAACGAATATACAGCTGCACAGCTGCGCTGTTGGTTGTCGCAACTGGGCTTAACGACAAGCGGCAAAAAATCTGTCCTTGTTTCACGTCTCAATGAGGTACAGCCTGCTCAGCGTGGTAAGTGTCCAAACAACACAGCAGAATTCGAGCAACATGAGTTGGATAATGATTGCGGAGGGGTAAGCGACGATGAGCGAGAAAGTGAATCTTCAAGCGTAGAGCAAGTTCGTCCAGTTAACAACACTGAAAAAGAGCTATATGAACGAGAGATAGCATTGCTAAAACGGGAGAAAGAACTGCTAACAAAAGAAAACGATTTATTGAAGAGGGCTGCTTCGGTCGAACGCACGGCTAACATGAACGAGTATGCAGCTTCTTCGTCTCGGTATGACGACGTTACTAATAACAACAACAGCATTCTCAGTTTTTCATTGCACATGCTAAAAGACATGCTACCAGACTATGACGGCGAATGTGATGTCAACTTTTGGGTTTCGCAGTTTAATAGTATTAGTGCAGCTAACACTCTTAGTGACACCAACAAGCGCGCTCTTTTGGTGAGCAAACTCAAAAGCAAAGCTCAAAATTGAATGCACTCCAAAGTCAATTTTGCGACTGAGAGTGTTGAGGACTTATTATCTCAGATGAGAGGTGTGTTTGGCTGCAAAGAGAGTACACTGGTACTACGTCGAAAGTTTGAGTCACGAATCTGGAAGTTTGATGAAACGTTTGCGGAATACTACACTGACAACATTGCAATGGCGAGAAAAATCAAATTGGAAGAAAGCGAGTTAATAGACTATGTTATTGAAGGCATACCCGATCAGCAACTCCGTGTACAAGCGAATATTCAAAGTTTCACCATTAAAGAACAACTTCTAAAAGCTTTCGAAAAAGTTCAACTACGGCGCCGTGTGTCCACTCAATTCAAGTTTCCTAATTTACAGAACAATCCGAAGTCTCAAGCTAGATGCTACAACTGTAATTCACTGGGTCATTTTGCTGCTGAGTGCCAGAAACCAAGACGTGCAGTCGGAGCCTGTTATGCATGCGGAAGCATGGAACACCGTGCAAACGTTTGCCCAGACAGAAGGAAGACTATTCAGTTGGTAGAAGAAGATGATTTTGTAAGAAAGTTAGAAATTATTGTAGATTTTGAAAATCCTGATTATTCTCTATTTCTAGTGTGCCTCGTAGACTCAGGCAGCCCCATAAGTTTTGTTCGGAGGTCCTGTCTTCCTGAAAATATTAATTTAATCAAATTATCAAAAATAAATATGTTGTACACTGGAATTAATAAAAGTAAATTAAATATTATTGGAAAAATTAAATGTCGAGTCATGTTTGAAAACGATGAAGTTGATCTAAATCTCATGGTGGTGCCCGATGAGTCTATGAGTCATGAAGTTGTATTAGGCCGAGATTTCATTACAACATGTAATTTAAAGTTAGTTAAAAAAAATTTAGATAATGAAAGAAATTGTGATAAACCTAAAAATGATAGAAAATTTATGAAAATATTAAGCAATGAGAAATAATTTAGAAATGGAAAATTGAATGAAGTCAGAAGCGATTCGATGAATGTTCGAGATGTCTCAGGATCAGTTAAAAATGAAGAAAACTTAAAAAATGTATCAAAAATAGTTGCAAAAAATTTTAACGAAAAATTAAAAGAAACATAAAAATTAGAATTTAATGCTGATGAATTTGAAAATAAGCTTATGTCAATTGATGTCGGTTATAATTTAACAGAAGTTAATTTAAATATTGGTGCTGATATAAGTTATTCAGATAAAACAAGATTTTGTAAAATATTTAGTGAATGCTATTTGAAACCGAAGCGACCTGAAGAACCTGAAAAGAAAAATTTTATGAAACTTGTTGTGGAAAATGAAAAGCCATTCCATAGTGGTCCTCGAAGATTGTCCTACGCAGAAAAAAGTGAGTTACAAAAAATTTTAGATGAATATTTAAATAAAAACTATATAAGGCCTAGCGAATCGCAATTTGTTTCTCCTATAGTTCTGGTAAAGAAAAAAACCGGTGAGTTAAGAATGTGTGTTGATTACCGCACTCTAAATAAAGTTACGTCGAGAGATAATTACCCCATTCCACTAATTGATGATTTATTAGATAGACTGGCCAACAAGAAAGCTTGATTTAAAAAATGGATTTTTTCATATATTTATGGATTCAAATTCAGTTAAATTTACTTCGTTCATAACCCCTCTCGGACAGTTTGAATTCTTAAGAATGCCATTCGGGCTTAGAAATGCTCCTTCAAATTTTCAAAGGTTCATCAATTCGATTTTTGCAGACATGGTTAGGGAAGATAAGCTGATAATATACCTGGATGATATTATGATAGCTACTGACAATATTGAAAAACATTTCGAAATTCTAGTCGAAGTTTTCGAGAGGTTAGTAAAAAATAAACTCGAGTTAAGACTTGACAAATGTGATTTTCTTCAATCGACCATAAAATACTTAGGATATTCAATTTCGGCAAAAGGCATAAAAGCAGATGAAAAAGGCTTGGAAGCCATTAGAAACTACCCGGTACCAGATAAACCTCATACTGTCCAAAGTTTTTTGGGACTTTGCTCTTATTTTAGAAGGTTTGTCAAAGATTTCTCAAGAATAGCAAAACCTCTATATGACTTAATTAGAAAGGATAGAAAATTTCATTTCGGTGCGCTAGAATTAGAAGCTTTTGAACATCTCAAACAAAGATTGCTAGAAGCACCCATACTAGCGATTTATGATCCGAAAGATCCCACAGAACTGCATTGTGATGCGAGCTCGTTAGGTTTCGGAGCTATTTTAATGCAAAAAAAAGATGGTGATAAATTACACCCCGTGTTTTACTATTCAAAACGGGCCACAGAGGCAGAATCTAAGTACCACAGCTTTGAGTTAGAAACTTTAGCTATCATATATGCTTTAAAACGGTTTAGAGTTTATCTCCATGGTATGAAATTTAAAATTATTACGGATTGTCACTCGTTAACAATGACACTAAATAAAAAAGAGTTGAATCCTAGAATAGCAAGGTGGGCGCTAGAGCTGCAGAATTATGATTATGTGCTAGAACATCGTTCAGGATCTCGCATGCAGCATGTAGATGCGTTAAGTCGAGCTACAACTATTTTAGTTTTAGAAACAAATACTTTCGAAGATAATTTGGTTATAATGCAAGGGAAGGACAAAAATCTTAGTAAGATTCGCGAAACACTAGAAAATTCTGAACATTCCTTGTATGAAATGCGAAATGGTGTTATATATACAAAAAAGGATAGTGGGAATGTAGTATTTTGTGTCCCTGAGAGCATGGAAGATCATGTTTTTTACAAATATCACGACGAAATGGGTCATGTAGGAGCAGATAAAATGATAGATTTAATTTCAAAAAGTTATTGGTTTTCAAAAATGAAAACGAAAGCAGTAAATCATATAAAGAACTGTCTAAAGTGCATTGTTTTTTCGCCGAAACACGGTAGACAGGAAGGTTTTCTCAAAAATATTCCTAAGAGCAGTAGTCCATTTATGATGGTACATATAGATCATTACGGCCCGGTAGACCACTCGAGGTCAAAAAAATACATTTTAGTTGTTGTCGATGCTTGTACCAAATTCGTTAGATTATATTCTACCAAAACTACAAACACTAATGAAGTTATAAAATCACTAACGGATTATTTTAGATCTTATAGTCGCCCAAAATACATTATCTCAGATCGTGGGAGTTGTTTTACATCTAAAGAGTTTTGTGAGTATTTGAAAGAAAATAATGTAGAGCATATAAAGATAGCCACGGGTTCTCCTCAGGCCAATGGACAAGTAGAACGAATAAACAGATCGCTAGGGCCAATGATTGCTAAACTAGTTAACCCAGAAAAAAATATCTGTTGGGACTCAGTTCTGGAAACAGTCGAACATACCCTCAACAACACAGTGCATAGAGCAGTAAAAGAACATCCAAGTATAATGCTTTTCGGGGTTCAGCAAAGAGGAAATACGGTTGATTTGCTAAAGGAAAATTTAGTGCAAGTTGAAGAGATGACGTTTAATAGAAATCTTGAGGAGATAAGAAACAAAGCTTTTAATAGCCAAGAGAGATTGCAAGAATACAATAAGCAGTATGTTGATAAAAAAGACAACAGCCAAACAAGTACGAAGTAGGAGATTATGTTTTAATAACAAATTTCGATTCGCATGCTGGAGCATCTAAAAAATTGATACCAAAGTTTAAAGGTCCCTATCAAGTAACTAGAGTCCTGCGTTTCGATCGGTATTTGCTACAGGACGTAGAAGGGTTTCAGCAATCGCGAACACCCTATAAGGGGGTGTGGGAAGTTAAGCATATTCGTCCCTGGTTGAGGGATCGCAAAGTTTCAAATAGCAATTAACGAAAATATTACTGGAGATCAGGAGATCTCAAGGTCAGGATGGCCGAACTGTAGCATCTATATTGTATTTATTATTTACTCTGTATATGTATATGAACCACAGTGTGTTCATGTACAACATGTTTATATGTATGTAATATCACCTAGCTGTATTATTTTCATGAACATACATATACCACTGTAGCATCTTTATTTTATTTACTATTTACTCATTTTGCACCACAGTATTTGCATATACAACATATATTTATATGCATGTAATGTCACCTAACTGTATTCATAAATATACATATACTAACCGGCATAACGAAGAAAAGTGTGAGAGAGTGAATTCATTCGAATAAAGACGCTTGTCCAAATAACAACGTGTGTTTTCAAGTGCTTACAAGAGTTTGCTGAAAGTGCTTCGAGTACACAAAAACGGAAATGCAAAGAGTTAATATCAAATGCAGCTTCGGAAAAATTAACTATGGCTACCGCAATGCATCTGAGATCCTGTGGAAACAGAGACTCAGCAAACATTGTCAAAGAGTTGTCGGCTGCACCCCCTTCGAGAGGTACAGCTATAAAAAGAGCAAGGGTAAGCATTGGAAATAGAAAAATGGTACGTATGAAAATAAGGAGAGCTTTGCAAGAAGGAAGAAAAAAATACAAGACAGGTTTAGGAACGAATTGGGTCTTCTTGTGGATATGCCGAAACAGAAAACAGGAAACACAAATGATGGCAATACGGCCAGAAGATTTTTCAAAGAAGCAGAAGAGACATCGGATATTACAGGCATAAATGTCGATCTGATCAAGCGGTTTCGAATAATACTTATTTGCATAAGCAGCGGCTATTTTATCAATATAGATGCGTTCCAAAATTTTACGTCAGAAACAAGAGAGCTTTATTTGAGTTTATATCCTTGGTACTATATGCCAGTAATTCTCCACAAAATATTGTTTCATGGAGGAGCTATCATTTCTTCATGCATTGTTCCCATAGGAAACTTTTCTGAAGAAGCGCAAGAAGCACGCAATAAAGAGTCGAGACAGTATCGCGAACTGTGCACAAGAAAAACGTCCCGAGTTGACACCAACATAGATTTATTGCATAGGTTGCTTATCACGTCAGACCCTTTGATTGCAAGTTTACGTTTGCCCCCAAAAACCAAGCGTTCTACTTTACCTTCTGAGGTCATTGCACTTTTGTCTGACACCCAACTAAATGATGAATTTGATGATTTAGCATAAAAAACTTTGCTTGCAGCTGTCTGGAATTTTTATTTTTGTATAAATTTCTTATTTTTTTTTATTTCTACTTTTCGCTTTTTACTTTTGTATAATTTGTATATAATTTCTTTATTTTGGTTTTTGATTAATATCTTATTTTGAATATTTTCCATTCTTTTAATAACTTTCGTTGAATTTTTTAATTTTTCCTCTATATTATGTTTTAGATACCAATAAATTTAACATTGAAGCAACATTAACTTTTTATTTTTCTCATTTGCAAAGAATCATCGAAAACTAAAGTTCGAAACTTGAAGTATTTTATAGAAATGGTTGTATGTGGGTATTTATATCAATATATCGACAAGTTTTAGTTAGAAGAGAAAAAAAGAAGAAATTTTGAATATAAATGTGTAAAAAAAAATTGTCCCAACTAGTGTTTTTGAGGATATCTTTCACCATATTGAAGCTTATAATCTCCTTAACGATCGTGCCAAATTTCAAGTTGATATCTCTAAAACTTCATATAAAAATTAATTTTGAGATGCTAGATTGACTAAATCTCACACTGTGCGTTGGGCTGGGTGTTGAACATTGAGCGCTCCAAGAGGGCGCATGCGCAGAGTGCCAGAGACACTTTTGCACATTGGTTCTGGTTTGAGTGCGAACTGTGTGTACTTGCACTTGCATTGTTAAGTGCAGTCGCAATTGAACGCTGTGGAGTTGCAGTCGCATGAGGGCCGCTGCCCGGCCGCTCGCCGTTGTGGGACATGCTACCTCCGCTCGCTTGTCTCTGCTTTGCAGGCAAATGTGTTGAGCGAACCACATTCGTCGTCAAACCGCTATCGACAGTCATGCCGAGAACATCCGACCTTGCATTGGGGAGAGAAGGTAACATACTGTACTCACTCAGTTGCGCGATTACCGGACGCTGCTGGGAAAGCGACTGAGGAAGATCAGGTGTTGGTGCAAGTGCAGGCACACTTTGAGAGCGCATGCGCTGAACAGGAGAGCGCACTGGGTGAGTGGGAGAGCGCAATACGCTCATCCACTGACCGCTATAGTTCCGCTTCTTTATTAGAAGCTAACACAAATTCATATTTTAAGTTTAAAAACTGATTTTTGATATTTCGCACAGACTCCTTTTGTTAATTTCACTCACTGACTTTTATTATGCGTCTATTTCGCTGGGCTTAAAACTCAAAACATTAAATTATTTCACTTTAAATCACCATATAATTGAGGAGCAACCGAAAGACACACTCTCTTACTTTCGATAACTTCTGATTTGACGATCTGGCTAACAGTATGCTTTTCTTGAGCTACGTGAAGGATGAGTGTAAAAGATTGCCTCCATGGGGTATTACTACCCAAACCAAAAACAAATCCCAGTTCATCCAAACTTCAATTTTAACATAAACATTAACTTCAACCACTATAACAACGGAAAATGCATCATCACTCAATACAATAACACTAATTGTAAATAATAGTAAAGTTATAACTAAACACACCCGCAACATCTACATTATCAACGATCATATTAGTCGATAGTACTAAAACAAACGTAATACAAACAAAAAGAAACAGGAAATCCCAGAAAAAATAAAGAGAGTAAAGCAAAAAAACAAAAAAAAATCAAAACACTCTAAAAGACTACTGGCTGAGTCCACCTGATGATAAATCCCAAAACTGTTATGATAACCACTCAACAGATGATAAACTAGACGGACTGGGAAGTTTGCTTCCAAAAGACGGAGAAGAAATCTCTAACCCCAAGATGCCCAGACCTTCGCCAATATACGTGCAAGGGGTTCGATACAAACATCTTCTGATCGACGTTAAAGTCGGACTGTAATAAGTTAAAATGCTATGCGGTGAAGGGCACACCTCGTTAAGGTAAAAAGCAAGAAAGAAGAGCCGACACCATTGAACACCGCAGTAACCAGAACTCTCGACGAAAATAGATCTAAAAACTTCAATTTCATGGTCCAAGCTCAGAATACATTTGCTGATGTCTGCAAAAGTAATACCCCTCTTGATACAAGCAGTAATAATCCATCTAAAACAATAGGCATGGAAATTTTACAAAACCCATAGATGAGCTAGCCGAGATCAAAGAAATTATGAAACAACTAATAACACATATCTGTAATATGATGAACATACTAACCTTATTAACTAAAATAAATAATGGACACTGATCTAAAGTTAAAAATTGTTATATGGAATTCAAAAGAACTAATCCAATATGCTTTTTAAGTAAAACAATTTATAATGAACAACTCGATTGGCATCCTTTTAATTTCAGAAACACACTTCACAAATAAAAGTTTTCTAAAAACTCACTTGCTTTAAAATCTTCCACACAAATCGCCCCAGTGGACGAGCTCATATAATATCTGCGTTGTACTGCGCACCAAAGTTTACAATTGATACTTTAGAATATATGGAATATATAAAACACTTGGGACCACGTTTTATCGCAGATGGCGACTTTAACGCAAAGAATACAGGCTGGAGTTTGAGACTGACAGCCAAAAAAGGAAGGTTACTTTTGGAAGCCCTGAACAAGCATAATTGTAAGTTACAACTAATTGCAGAACGATATTCATTCGTTATCTGCCTTCCTAATCCAATTTCTTATTATAGATACTTTAGATACTATACATAATATATATAATGGATATAAAGACTTAAATACTATATAAATCTGCTTTTGATTTTATGAATGTTTACATACATTATGTATACAATTTCTTTCTGACTTTTCTTTCTACTTCTTATATCTACTAGTATTTACTGTGATTTTATTATTTTTAAGAACTTTGTTTTTTACAAATCTGGGGGCAAGTTTGTTTCTACGGTTATCTGCAACAAAAACAGATTCGTTTTCAACAAAATCCACAGTTTCATTACGATCTTTGTTAAGGTTAGAAATTAAATGATATTTGTGTTTTAAACTTCTTTCGCGTACAATTTTGGATAAGTTAGCATAATTACCGATATGGTTCTTTAAGTAGTCTTCTGTTGTATTTGGAATACTTTTCATTTTCAAGGGATTTGCTTCGGAATAATGGCCGGTTAAAAGTTCAAATGGAGAAAGTTTAGTTACTGAGTGAATAGAATTTTTATGTTATTAAAGCTTCGTTTACTATTTCAGAGATCGGTTTGGTCTTGTTTTGGGAATAAATTATTCTAACAATTTCAGTTAATGTTGAGTGAAACCTTTCAACTGGAGAGTTCCCGGTAGAATTCTTAATTGCGGTAAGATGATGTTTTATGTCATAAAGATTCAGAAAATTTTGAAAAAGAGATGATGTAAATTCTAATCCATTATCGCAGACAATGCATTTGGGTACACCATGATGTGTGCAAAAGTCCTTTAAACTTTGTATCAAACTTATGCTATTCCGTGATTTTAATAAATAGACACAGGCAAATTTACTGAATTTATCGACAATGGTAAGAAAGTTCTCCTTATGTGCAGCATATATATCAACATGGACAATATCTAAAGCCTTTTCAGGTGTTTTTGTTAGTTCAAATTTTATGCGGTTCCCAAACAGATTTCGCATTTGTTTATGATTTGCGTAATGAGATTTTTCATGTTCGGAAAATAATAAGTTCTCTTTAAGTGCAAGTATGTTTCAGTGATTCCTCTATGATTTGATTTTATGTGATAATCTTTAATAACTTTTTCCTGATGATCCTTTTCTAAAATATCTTGTAAAAGAGTCATACAACGAATCAGTTTAACATTTCCATTAGCGAAGTATTTAGAAAAGGCATTTTGAACCAGCTTAAACGTGTTATCATCTGTCAGCATTGCTGTAACTTTTTTAGATTGAGCATGATCCTGAATGATTTCCATCAAAGTTTTCTCATTCTCAAAATTCTGTCTGATCGTTATTCTGCGTTTGTTGTAGATGCTTTTAAATTGAGCACTAGGTTTAAGACAATCGTTTTGCTCTAGAATTAATTGATTAGAAAATTCATTAAGTGGTTTTTCAGATATATGGATACCGTCATTGTGATCTTCCTCAGCTGAGTGTATTGTGCTAACTGCGAATTCACTAATTTTTGGCAGTAAAGGTTCGGTTACATTTATTTCTACGCGAGAAAGCGCATCAACGTTAGTATTTTCCTTGCCTTTTTTATAAAAAATTTCATAGTCAAACTCTTCCAATTTCAGTCTCCAGCGAATCAATTTAGAATTAGGATCTTTTAAGGAAAATAGCCAAGTCAACGGTTTATGGTCAGTGATGATTTTAAATTTGCGACCAAACAAGTAAGATCGAAAATACTTTGTAGCCCAAACAACTCCCAAGAGTTCTTTCTCGATGTGCTGTAATTTTGTTCGGATTTATTTAGGGTACGACTAGCAAAGCAAACAGTTTTATCGGACCCAATCGGACCTTGGGACAAAATTGCACCAAGAGCAACATTACTTGCATCAGTCGTGAAGTTGAATTCTTTAGAAAAGTTGGGATACTGTAAAACGGGTTCATTGCAAAGGATATTTTTGCAAGTTTCGAAGCATTCTAAGTAAGTGGAGTCTAATTTTATTTCGTTATCTTTACGTAGACATTGCGTTAATGGCTTTGTTAGTTTTGAAAAATCTTTAATAAACTTTCTGTAATATCCAAGAAGCCCTAAAAATGTTTTGATTTGTTTAACTGTTTTTGGTATGGGAAAGTTTTTTATGGCACTTATTTTGGCTGGATTTGGCTTTACACCATCAGCGGTAACGACATGACCTAAGAAGTTGATTTTTTTATGCAAAAACTCTGATTTGTCCAATTGCACCTTCAAGTTTGCTTCCTGTAATTTTTTGAAGACGGCAGCCAGATTTTCAAGATGCTCTTGGAGAGATGTCGGATAGATAATTATGTCATCCATGTATACTAAACAACATTTTCCGATCAAATCATGCAGAATATGATCCATTACTCTCTGAAATGTGCAAGGAGCATTCTTGAGCCCAAAAGGCATTCGTACAAACTCATAGTGACCATTTTCAATAGTAAAGGGTGTTTTAGGTCGCTTTGTTTGATTTCGATTTGGTGAAACCCAGAAGTCAATTGTACTAAAATAAATGCTTTTACCCAATTTGTCCAAAATGTCGGTTATGTTCGGTATTGGATAACGGTCAGTTATGGTTTTTTGGTTTAATATTCTATAATCGACAACTAGTCGCTTTTGTTTTCCACTTGCATCTACTTTTTTCGGAACAATCCAAATGGGTGAAGACCACGGTGAGAAACTTGGACGAATGATTTTATCATGAAGCATTTTTACTCTTTGTCGTTGCACCTCAGCTCTATGTACTTCGGGGTATCTATAAGATTTAGTATAGATAGGAAGATCGTCTGAAGTTTTTATTTCATGTTTTATGCTATTCGTTAACTCCCGATCTTCTTTATAAAAAATGTCATCGAATTGTCTACATAGCTTTATCAAACCTTTCTTTTCTTCGGAGTTCAAATGTTCGTGTCTTAAAAGTGATGCTTTATCTTTTATCGATTGATCGGATGAATGGTTTATGCTGTAATTGTGTACCTCAGTATATCTGTCTTGACTGAAATGTCAACTGGTTCTTCTGCAATAATTTTACTTCGAGGTGGCACTGAATATGATTTTGATATCGAGTTAGGTTTATAACGAATAGGAATGGTAGCACTTTTAAGAATTAGCAATGAGTTTTCTAAGTCAATATGACAACCAAGCTCTTTCATCATATCCAATCCAATCAAACCATCAAAGTATTCGTGAAATTTGAACAAATAGAAAGTCAGGCTTTTATTCGTTTGGAGCTCTTTAAATGCTTTTATTTTTATCTGTTTGGAAATAAGGTGTTTATTAAAAAGTGTTTTTATTTCAACTGGAGGTGTGTTTTCAACGTATTTCTTTTCTACGATATCTGGATTAACGAATGACATATTACTACCTGAGTCAATTAAAAACTTTAGATTATTGCCATTTGAATCTACGATATGAATGTACGGCAGTAGATATGTTTGGTGAATATTGAAATCTAAATAACCGATTGGTTCATCGAGGCATTCACTTGAAAATCCTCATCGTCTATTGTGCCATTGTATCCATTTAATACCGAGAAATCATAGTTAAAAAAATTTTGGGTAGGTTGTTCAATATTAAATGTTTCCCGTTTTGTGATTATACTCGACGTATCCATGGGTTCGATCTTACTAAACTGATTCATGTTATTTGAAATTCTATTTGATCCTGCAGCGGTATTTTTATTTTGAGATTGGCGAAATATATGACCTGGGTTATTGTTGTTATTGCATACATTACGAACTTGAGGTAAAATTCCAAATGCATTGTTTCGATTTTGTATGGGTTGAGGTATCATGTTCATGTTATTATTATGAGATTGATTTAAAGCGAAAGGATTACTTGTATTTTGGAACGGCTGAAAATTTTTATTTGAATTTGTGTTATAATATTGTGGAAAAGGTTTAAATGGATTATTTCCCAATTGAAAATTCTGATTCGTCCTATTCCAGTTTGACTGTCCATTGTAATTTAAACGTGGGCTATCGGTGTTTTGAAGCAGATAATTTGGCTTATTAGGTGATTGGTTCGGTGGCATAAAAGAAAAATTTGGATAACTCTGATTGTTCACTAAACGGTTACTGAAATAGTTAGTATTATGCTGATTTGGTTGTGAGTAATTGAAAGTTTTATTTTTCGGATAAAAATAAGAATGATTGATTTTAGGTTGGGCCTGATTTCCTATATAATACATAGTTTGTTCTTCTAAGCAAAAGTTTAGTGCCGAAGCCAATGAGTTAGGTCTGATTGATTGATCTGATTGTCGCACCAAGAGGTTCTCTTAGACCTGACAAAAAGACGTTCAAACACATTTCTTGGTATAACCTTTGCTTAGCAATGATAACACTTTGGTTTTGTTCGTGAACTTGTAAATGATTCGTTATACTCGACAGAATATCAATTATTTGAGAATAAAAATATTTCACAGAATTTGAATATTGTTTTAGGGTATATAAATCGCGAATAAAGCTCGTTTCATTACGCTTATCAGCATAATGTGTTACGAGATTTATTTTTATGCTCGACCAATCCATAATTGTTCCGTACATATTAAGCACTTCATTGGCATTTCCAACGATTTTGTTACGGATAGCTCTCAATATGAATTTCTTATAATAAACCGATTCTACATTGTTAATAAGTTGTAAAATTTCTTCAACATTCTCCAAAAAGTCAAAAAGTAATCTAGGATCAAAAGTAGGCAAATATTTTATTGCATCAGGCAATTTTAAGCTCTCAAAACACTGTGCTATATTTATATTCGAATTAACATTAGGAGTAAGACTTATGTGATTAACAGTAGGAACAGTTTGACAAAAGCTAACATTAGCAGTACTGTTAGTGTGATTAACAGTAGTATTACATTCGTATGTACCCATTACTGCTACTTAAATTGAAGTTTTGCATGTTGCTTACGCTAAGTTCCTTCGTTTCACTTTTTGCCTGTTGCAGCTGAAGAGTCCAGTTGGATGCGGTGTTGTTGTTTCTGTTGTCGATGACGTCTTCACTTATGTCGTCTAATTCAATGTCTTTAGACTTTTTCGTCGTGTACGGTTTGCCGTTTTTTGTCGATTTTGGCATTTTCCTCTATGAAACTCCGGATCGAATGATTTACTTTTTTAATGTGTTGCTATTTCGTTGTTTTATTATTATTATTTTTCTTTTTTTTTTATTCGTACCAAAGATTAACTGTTTTATTTTTTACTTCGTATCAAAGTTTCTGAACATTCTGTATTAGAATTACGACTTATTTTATTAAAAGTTCATTTATTTATCTTTTGTTTTTAATATTTATCGTTTTCCCGGGCGGAGTTGTTTTCTTTTCACACGAATCAACGAATGTGCATTTGGTTTCAAAAACAACACAAGCTCCCTTTGCCGACTGCGCCAATTATGATTTCTGACCATCCAGAATCATGTAAAATAATTAAAAACGAAAATTCTTAGGTTTTGTAAATTTTAATATGTTTAATTTTAATAATTTTCCTTTGCCACACACTAAACTTAGTTTAATAATTCTAAATAAAAAAAGGAGATGAACACATACGTCCAGTTCGTTTCAATGCTTTTATATCACTCCTCGTTTCGTTACGCCATTCTTTTCTCGTTACTCTATTCTTTACTTTCATGTATATTATGTTAAGATAGGCATAGTTGATACATGTTATGAACTACGTATTATTATGTGTTTACACATTATTATACTATGTAAATAGGTTATGTTATGTATATCATAACTCACGCTAGTACAGACAAAGTGTATACATAAACCAATTTGTTTTCATATATCATCCCTAGATGCATAGATAGGGTAATTGTCTTTAAGTGGGGTCCCCAAAGTTCATTATATGGGGGGGAGGCGTATCCTTCCTCTGATCGACCCCGAATCTTATATATTTGGGTCCATATATGTATTAATATAAAATTTCGTCCAAAAAGATTTGTATAGGTCGTAAGTTATAATAATATGTCAATAGTGGGCGTGGCTGTAAAAATAACACGCCCATTTTTTGTACGGTTTTTAATGTTAGTACCCGCAACCTACCTGTGAAATTTCGTTGAAAAATCTTTAATAGGAACCTAGTAATGATTTTTTGTTAATTGTGGGCGTGGCAGTAGCAATAATCTGCCCATATTTGGAATGTATGCTAGTACAGTCCTAGTGTACACATCTACCAATTTGTTTTCATATATCATCCCTAGAAGCATATAGGGTAATTGTCTTTAAGTGGGGTCGCCAAAGTTCATTATATGGGAGGGAGGCGTATCCTTCATCTGATCGAGCCCCATTCTTGCATACGGCTATGTAGGGTCCATATACGTAAAAATATATAATTTCGTCTAAAAATATTGTATATGTCGTAAGTTATAATAATATGTCAATTGTGGGCGTGGCTGGAAAAAGAACACGCCTATTTTTTGTGTGGTGTTTACTGTTATTTCCTGCAATATTCCTGTAAAATTTCGTTGATAAATCTTTAATAGGAACCTAGTAATGATTTTTGGTTAATTGTGGGCGTGGCAATGGTAATAATCTGCCAATATTTGGAATGCATGCTAGTACAGTCCTAGTGTATACATCTAGCAATTTGTTTTCATATATCATCCCTAGAAGCATAGATAATTGTCTTTAAGTGGGGTCGCCAAAGTTCATTATATGGGTGGGAGGCGTATCCTTCATCTGATCGACCCCCATTATTGCATATGGCTATGTAGGGTCCATATACGTACTAATATATAATTTCGTCTAAAAATATTGTATACGAGTATGTCGTAAGTTATAATAATATGTCAAGTGGGCGTGGCTGTAGAAATAACACGCCCATTTTTTGTGTGGTGTTTAATGTTAGTACCCGCAACCTTCCTGTGAAATTTCGTTGATAAATCTTTAATAGGAACACATGAATGATTTTTGGCTAATTGTGAGCGTGGCAGTTGTATTATGATTTCCATATTCTGCACACACTATTATGGACCCCATGTATGTTTCTGCCAATTTCTATTCCGCTGGCATCAATACGAGCGTAAATAGGCTAATTTTAATTTTAGACCCGAAAGTTCCCCATATTAAAAGTGGGCGTGTCTTTTCTCTGATCAGCCCAATTTTTTGCAGATAGCTTTATAGTGTCCGCATGTTCCTTCCCGTAATATTTCGTCCATAAATCTCTACCAGATCTTAAGTTATTAAAATTTGTTAACAGTGGACGTGGCAGTTATTATATACCACCCACTTTTTGCACAGTGTGTAGTATGACCCACATCTCCATAACTGCCAAATAATGTCACGATTCCGTCAATTGGACCGAAGCTATAGTCATTTTAAAAAAGGTGAAAAAAGTTCCTTATATGGAAGGTAGGCGTGTCCTTGTCCAAATCGGCCCATATAGCAATCTGGTTCTGTATCTTTGTCCAGGCTACACTTTTGCAAAATTTCGTTAAGATAGCTCCAACGGTGTAGAAAAAAAGTGGCCACAGACGGACAGACGGACAGACAGACGGACAAAATAAAAATTGCTTCGAAAGTGATTCTGATCATATCTGTATATATATGTCCATACCTACCCCTCTCAAAAGCACAAAATTAGTATATCCTATTTACCTTTTTTAAAGATAAAGGGTATAAACACTGGCTGATTACTTCAAAGCAACGGAGAGAATACTTCGATCTCACAAAATAGTTCTGCAAGAAAGATAAGAATTAAAAGAATAACCATTAAAGAAATAAAACATTAGTTAAATTATGGACTTAAACAGAACAAATCTGCCGATACGACATGATCACTGGAAAACCCTTAAAACATTTGCATGACAGTGCCATATTATATCTTAGGAAGTCGTGTTACAGCGTTGAAGATATTCCTAAGATATAATATGGCACTGTCAGGCAAATGTTTTAAGGGTTTTCCAGTGACTTATCGTCCTAAATAGTCGAAAAATTGCTACTGGACCGTATTAACAAAGTTATAACACACAAAAACCTTATCCCAGAGCACTAATTTGGTTTTAGACAAAAACACTCAACTATACAGCAGTTCACCGAGAAACCAAACAAATATTTAAGGACTATTGAGTGTCCATTTACCTAGATGTTGCAAAAGCCTTCGATAATGTGTGGAATGAGTTAAAAATATTTTACCGGAATACTTCTGCGTCAAGTAATAAATTGGTTCCACAAATGGCGTATCTACAAAAGGCGTACACTACAAAAAGAAAGTATATCCCTGTGAATATCTTTTTGAATAATAAAAAAATCGGTCTTGTCAATGAAGACGTTGCTGTAATCTAGTGAACGCGAAGCTGTGAAATTGGTTGTGTGAATAAAATGTAAAAAATGTATTCTAAACGGCATTGGCGCAGATTAATCTCAAAACAAGAAAAATGTGCAAGTGAACCTATAAAACAATATACATATAAATAAACCAACAGAACAAGATATACCTGAAGATATTTGTCCAATAAAAATTCTATTGCCCAAAGAGATGTGGAAAGTGTCCAAACTGATGAAAATTGCAATACCCAATTTAAAAAAATCAGCCTTAAAAACTTTTCAAAATCTAAATACAGCAATGTATGGTACATTTAGATATTTCAATTGGTCATATTTTGAATTCGCTAATTATTCTTTACTTTTATGACAGAGGTATTAAAACGTGATGGATACAATGATGATGAATATTCCAAATTAATTAAAAAGGATTTTATTTGGTTAAAGTACGCGAATTTAAAAAATTCTCCTAGCCAAAAAAAAATATATATATTACGATTTTTCTCGAAAAATGATACCTTAATTTATTTCAGATATTTTAAGTTATATTTTGTTATTTCAATTATTTATATATTATTTAGCAGGCTAAAAGAACACCGTGACCTGAAAGATCTATTGTGCAGCCTCGTACTCAACTAAAATAATCCTAAACTATTTATAAATCTCGTTACTGCTGTGGGCTTAATTTTAATTATGTGATTTGTAGAGAAGAACCCGCTACCTAAGTATTTATGTCTGCGTCTTGCCACCGCTGGGCAAGTGCATAGAATGTGTTCTGCTGTTTCTTGCTCCTCTTAACAGAGCCGATAGGAATCGTCTTCTACCACCCCTATTTTTTCAAATGGTAATTGAATCTACAGTGTCCTGATAAAAGTTCAGTATAGAGTTTAATGTAATTTCTGCTGAGGTTTACAGCAGCATCTACCCTGATGTGTTCAGGGTCAATGAGTAATCTAGACTGCCGCATGCCTTTTTGGGCTCTCCAGTAACCAATCAAGCAGACCTCATTTTCCTGTTCGCACAACCAGTTATTTATGAAGCTGCTGTTTACCCCACAGAAGGGTTCTGGACCTATGAAGCTAGTGCCTGCGCCCCTTTTTGCCAAGGAGTCCTCAATTTCGTTGCCTTCATGTCACTCATGACCCGGTACCCACATTCGCGTAACAGAGTTTCTAGCTGCTAGGGCATTGAGGAGTTTAGAGCATTCCCAGACCAGCTTTGATTGGAATGAGAAGTTTATTAATAATTTTAGAGCTGCCTAGCTACCTGAAATAATGCATATTTTGGTGCTGTATAGCCATTCTCTAGCACATAACTCTCAAGGCGTGGACCTCCGCCTGAAAAATGGAAGCTGTACAATTCCCACTCCAGCACTGCCATCTTCCATTTTGGACCCACCTGTAAACCACAACGGTGAGTCCTATTTTATTATTACTTCATTGTTTCTCCACGCTGTACGGTCACTGATGACCACTTGAAGTGCTTGGAGTAGTCTAATATTCAGTCCATCTTGTCAAAGACCATGAGACAGGGAGAATTCCAGACAGTCTCCAGAATCTTTGCGTGCCCCGTTATTTTGCCTTCTTTAAGATGAGCTAGATCAGGTAGCCTTAGGGCCGGGCTGATTGCCAATCTCTTAAGCACAAGGTGTAGAGGAGTGAGTCCAGTCATCATTACTAAAGCTAGTGTGGGACACGTTCTCATTGCTGCCGTCACACTCAAACAGGCTATTCGGTGAATCCTGTTAAGGGTCATCCGAGCCTTTGTTTGATTGACTTTTGGCCACCATACCAAAGAAGCATAGGTGATCATTGGTACTATTATTGTTTTATATGACCACGCCATCATTTTTGGTCGTAGTCCCCATCTTAAGGCCTTTCTGGTAATGTATGATATTTCATTTCGTTGGATATTATTAAGTTCGTGGCCCCTAAACTTAAAGTCCGCAGATTCAGTTTCCTTCTTCTGGTGAAGGGTACCACGTTTGTCTTGTTCGATAGTCCTTCCTCCTGACACCAGTTTTGCATGATGTAACGAGTTAGTTGTATGCGATCTGTTATGGTAGAATCAAACTTGTCTTTGACCATTATTACCAAATCATCCGCAAAGCCCTAACTTCGTGTCCGAGGTCATTGTGAGTTTGGAAGAGCTCGTCAATAACCAATAACCAAAGGAGTGGCGATAGGACGCCCTGTTTCAAAGATTATTGTCCTGTTTTTCAGCATATTGAGAACCCATGTTATGATCAGTCTTTGTATGTCTTTCCTGTTCATCCCCTCCTCAACTGATCTGAAAGTAGCATTATCAAAAGCCCCGTAATGTCAACCTATGTACAGAGAGTTATTTCTTTACCTTTCAACGACTTTTCAATTTTGCTCGTTAAGCTATGTATGGCTGTATCAGTCGATTTGCCTGATTGGTAAGCATATTGTTCAATATGAAGAGGTGATGATATATTAATCCAGTATTTTTTCCATAACTTTTAACAGGAATTTTTAATTTTTTAATTTCAATTTGAGTGAAATATTTAAAAAAAACTTATAAAATTTAACAAAAAAATCTAAATACTGTGGATTCCCAGCCATTCTGGTATTCGCGGAAACGATAATGCTGACGTAATGGCCAATATTGCCCGAAGGACTCCAGCTTACACTTTAAGCACCATCGAAAAAAAAGATATACACTGGTATATATATGAATATATGCTCAAAATACAAAACAGAACTTGGGCTGACTACCTACACTACTATGCTTCAATCAACCCATTGAGACTTTGCCCTAACTACCCAACACATCTTAATTGGTCCGAGATCCGTCCGTTCATTCGCCTCACACTAGGGCACATCAAAATTAGCCACGAACAGCTGCTAAATGGATCAGGCACACCTGTTAGAAATATAACTCTGGCAACCCTATGTAATTTACTTTCTTCTTAACTTCCTACTTTCATTATCCACATATATTATCTCTCTCGCTTCTAAGCCGTTGAATAAAGCACACGTGAATTCCAAGACTCTACGTTCTTTCTCAACAGGTTATGGGCCCAGACAACAGCGCGTCTGCAAGTAGCCAAATCTGATTTGATACGTGTCGTGGTTAAGCCGTTTAAATAAAAGCATATGTTGCTTATTTTATTAAAAGCGAGAAGTTTGTGCAAGTAGCGTGTTTAATAAATACATTCGTTGTAAATAAATTAAACAAGATGGCCGGTTCGGACAGGCACGCGTGGAAAGTTTGCCATGGAAAGTATATTGGAACTGAGCGATCTACATAATTGCATAACGGATCCTGTGAAAGAAACCGATGAGAAGAAGTTGCGTAGAGCGCGTGCTAAAATTATCTTGTCCGTGAATGAATCAATATACGTTCATATACAAAATCAGAAAACTGCGGCCAACATTTGGCAAACCCTTCAACATCTATACGAAGATTCTGGACTCACGCGAAAAATCGGTCTATTGCGAAAACTGATCACGGCGCGCATTGAAAATTGCGAATCAATGGCCATTTATGTTAATCAGCTCTTCAATACCGCGAATAAGCTCTCGGGTATCGGTTTTGATATAAGCGACGAATGGTTAGGTGCCATAATGCTTGCGGGGTTAAGCGATGACTTTAAGCCGTTCATAATGGACATAGAAAGTAGTGGAACAAAAATTACCGGTGAAAACATTAAAATGAAGCTGCTAGATGGAGACTATGAAAAAACAGCAAACGGTGGAAGTGCATTTTTAAGTGTGAAGAAAAAATACCCTAAACTTAACAAACAAAATCTAAAGTGCTATAATTGTGGACGAAAAGGCCATTTTAGTAAAGATTGCAATGAGCATAAAAAAATTCGCCAAAATTTAAGCAATACCAATGGTCGGAAGGTAGCCTTTAGTGCTTACGTGTCGTATAAAAGCGAGCAAGATCAAAATGAGTGGTACATCGACAGTGGTGCATCCAAACACATGACACCCTATAAAAACAAATTTAATTGTCTAAGCGTATCCCCTGTTCAAGAAGTCATAACTGCAAATAACGAAAGAATGACTGTTGAAGGCATCGGCAATGTCAAGTTTTCCTTGGGACATACTGAAATCGAAATGAAAGAAGTGTTGTTTGTTCCTCAACTAACCTCTAATTTGCTATCAGTTTCACAAATACTTGAAAACGGGAATAAAGTTGTTTTTAACAAAGGCCAATGTCAAATATTCGATCGAAGTAACGAGCTTGTCGCCGAAGCTGACGGTTCCGCCGGCGTGTTTAAGTTTCGCGTAGAATCGGTTTCGTGCTTGCTCGCCAATGCAAAAGTGGACGTGATGTCGTGGCATCGTCGCCTTGGCCACTTGAACTATAATGACTTAAATGTTTTAAAAAAGGGTAATGTAGTCGACTTTAATGGAGATGCAAGCATATTAGCCAAATGCGAGGCCTGTCACAAAGGCAAGCTATCACGAGCTCCCTTTAAACGCGTTGGAACACGAGCTAATAAATTGCTTCAGCTTGTCCATGCAGATCTATGTGGTCCAATGGAGACAACCTCTTTAGGAGGCTCGCGATATTTCCTCTCCCTTGTGGATGACTATTCCCGGAAAGTTTTTCTCTATTTAATAAAACAGAAATCCGAAGTTGCCGATTGCTTCAAAAGCTTTAAGCGGTATGCCGAAAAACAGTGCGATAAAAGCATTAAAGTAATACGCACGGACAACGGGACCGAATTTGTCTGCGAGCAGTTTGATTCGCTCTGTCGTTCGTTCGGCATATTACACCAAAAATCAGCTGCTTACACTCCCCAGCAAAACGGAGTCGCCGAACGATACAACCGTACGATTGTAGAACGTGCCAAATGCATGTTATTTGATGCTGACTTATCTAAATCGTATTGGGGAGAGGCGGTAAATACGGCGGAACATATTATAAACCGTTCACCTAGTTCAGCATTAAATGGGCAAATTCCGGAAATGCTGTGGACAGGTCGTGTCGTCGATTTAAATGGAATACGAATTTTTGGATCTCCCGTGATGGTTCACATACCTAAGCAACGCAGACACAAATGGGATCCAAAGGCGCAGAAGCTGATGTTTGTTGAGTATAGCGACTTGACAAAAGGGTACCGTTGTATTAATCCACAAACGAAGAAAATTACTACGAGCCGCGATGTAGTCTTCATGGAAACCGAGCCCAGAATCGTTTCATTTGTTCCAGTCGATGTTGAAGACGATTCACCTTCAGTGAAGGCATTGGAAGAAAAACACAAAGCTGTAAAGAGCGAAGACTTTGATGAAGACGCAAGCGAAGAGACTTTCGACGATGCTACAGACGATACGTTCGTTCCAGACATTGAAATATCAATACCAGAATCATTGCGAAAATCAACGAGGCCTGCTGTTCCGCGCGACTTCGGCAGTCAGGGTTATGTTACGCATTTCGCAGCAACAAGAGACACGTGTGAGGATCCACTCACTGTACACGAAGCTTTGTCTAACGCCGACTGCGAAAGCTGGAAGTCCGCTATGCAATGCGAGTTAAGCTCTCACGCCGAAAATCAAACATGGGCTATATGCAATCTGCCTGTTAATCGAAAGGCGATTAAATCAAAGTGGGTTTTTCGCACAAAACGCGACGAAAAAGGTAACGTTATTCGCTATAAAGCTCGCCTTGTTGCCAAAGGTTGTTCCCAGCAATTCGGGATAGACTACAGCGAAACCTTCTCCCCTGTAGTGCGCTACACGTCGATACGCTATTTGATCGCTCTATCCGTCAAACTGGGGCTCAAAATTGATCAGTTAGACGCTGTCACCGCATACCCACAAAGCGACTTGACGGAAGAAATTTTTATAGAGCTGCCCGATGGCTGCGGTGAAAACAGCGGAAAAATTTGCAAATTACGCAAAGCTATCTACGGGCTAAAGCAAAATGGCCGACAGTGGAACCTATTGTTAGATAAAACATTGCGAGATTTCGGTTTGATGAAATCCAAAACAGATCCCTGCGTTTACTTCAGACACGACGCAAAACTAATCGTTGCCATATATGTTGACGACATACTCGTTTTTTGGGATGACCCTGCAGTTCGTGATGAATTTGTGCGTCAACTTACCACAACATTCAAGATGAAGTACATGGGTGTGGCGGAAACTTGTGTTGGTTTCAGTATTACTTATAGTGCAGCAGGAGTTTACTTGGATCAGCAAAAATACGCTCACGAAATACTGAAACGATTCGGCATGGAAAATTCGAAGCCGATATCGACGCCAAGTGATATTAACCAAAAGTTACCGCTGAACGACTGCGACGAAGAATTGGTAAGCGTACCGTACCAGGAGGCCATAGGGAGTCTGTTATATCTAGCACAGGGCTCGCGGCCTGACATTGCATTTGCAGTTAACGATGTTAGTCGGTTCAACGCAAAGCATGGAAAACCCCACTGGGCCGCTGTTAAACGAATTTTCAGGTATCTAAATGGCACTGTTAATTATAAACTTTTTTATAGCGGCTCTGAAGGTCTCGTGGGTTACTCGGACGCGGACTGGGCGTCCGACATCGATAAGAGGCGCTCTTGTACTGGATATGTCTTTAAGCTATGTGGTGGAGCAATATCCTGGGGCAGCAAAAGACAACCAACCGTTGCGCTGTCGAGTACCGAGGCGGAGTATATGGCGATGTCGTCGGCTGTGCAGGAAGCAATCTGGCTACAACAATTCGGCAAAGAGTTGGAGGCGTCGGTTGACCGGAGGCCTATCAAAATTGCCTGCGATAATCAATCAGCGCTAGCTTTGGCTCAAACAGATTCTTTCCGTGCAAGGTCAAAGCACATTGACGTACGTCACCACTTTATACGCGACTACATCAATGCTGGGATGTTTGAAGTTTACTATGTCCCAACTGAACAAATGGTAGCTGATTGCCTAACCAAAGCAGTATCTAGCAACAAAATATTAAATTGTGCCAAAGGAATGGGCATCAAAAATTGTATTGAAAAATTAATGAAAAATAATTAGACATATGTAATTTACACTTTTCGTAAAAATTTGTTCCTTGAAAAATGAATTGTTATTTTGTATAATTAATTATTCCAATAAGTGAGGGTGTTAGAAATATAACTCTGGCAACCCTATGTAATTTACTTTCTTCTTAACTTCCTACTTTCATTATCCACATATATTATCTCTCTCGCTTCTAAGCCGTTGAATAAAGCACACGTGAATTCCAAGACTCGCGTTCTTTCTCAACAACACCAAATTGCCATTTCTGCAATACACAATCAGTCTCAATAATCCACTTATTGGACGAATTCCAGCACTTCCATATTACGAGGAGCAATCTTCTTTCGGACAAAATCCCCAGCGAGCTACTAAATAACCCTTCAACCGATAATATAAAAAAATTATATAGTTTGATAAAAAGTACTAATTTAACTAATTTCATTTAAAAATACTAACAAAGTATACAACATGTATTAAATGTAAAAACACTAATATACCATATTTATTACACGAGAGCTGAAAGCCGCAGTTGCTAGTGCTCCTCTTACAAATTGTGCACTAATTCCTTTCTGTACAAATTATATAATAATAATATGTAAATAATATTTCTCAATTATTATTGTTTCAATTCACTGTGTAACAAATAATCTAGAATGCATTATAGAATTTATATCCAAAGATGAATTATATAACAAATTATGATTGCATAAATAATATAAGAGGTTCAGAATAATTGATCACATAATTTATTCATACAATACATTTAAATAATGTATTATAATGCATTCATTATGTTACTCATTATTTTTACACATAAAAATAGTTCATTATTTTCCTAGGACATCTCTGTATTAGGAGTAATGAATTCTGGAATCAATATGTAATACAAGCGATTGATTACCTACTCGATTCCCATTGATTACCTTTGCTTGCTGGGAAGTGAACTCGCTCTCAACTTCGAGTTTAACTGTGGTTTATTTAAAAAATGGCATAAACTATGGTTTGCATATGATTAACTCTCTAACTCGGTTAAACACAATAATGAGAGCAACCCCTGTCAGTGGCAATATAGCATAAAAGGGAAAACACCTGACCCGGACAGAATATGTTTTTGAATGTTAAAACACCTTGTTAAAAATAATTTTCAACAGCGCAACTATATCACAAGAATGGAAATCAGTACGATCATCGCAATATTGAAAAAGTAAAAACCAAAAAACAAAATTGAAAGATACCGCCCAATCCCTCTTCTATCCTGTACGGCCAAAATAATGGAGAAATAATTTGCAAATGAAACTCCGGATTCCTAAATAGAAAAAATTTTATCAGTCCGAAGCAAGTCGCCTTCAAACAATGAAAATGAACAGCTGACGCTTTCCTCTTTATAGACCAACAATTAACAAATCTCTCTTCAAAAACCACATATCCATTCTCTCTATAGACTTTGAAAGAGCAATTGACCGCATCGGCGCCCATGTCATCGTTGGCCAACTGAAAGAGTGGAAATCAGGCCCTAAAATATGAAACTTCATAATCTCATTCTTATCCAACAGAAAATTTAAGGTAAGTATAAGCCCCTACTACTCAAAAACAATGCACTGATATACACGATAGCAATCCACAGGGATATACCTTGTCAGTCGCACTATTCCTCATAGCATATGAAAAACCTAACAAAATAATAATAAGCAATCTAACATTCAATTATTGCATTTACGCCGATGATCTATCATAAATTATAAAAATCAAGGCCTATTACAAAAAAGATAAACACAATATTTACCAAAATAAAAAACTGGAGCAAAACTCTCGTATCTAAAACTAGCCTTACATACGAGGTGTAATCAAAAAATAACCGTTATTTTCATCTTTTCGTGAGTTACGTATGTTTGATGTTCGCATTTTTTTTTTTTATGTTGGTACACATGTCTGTTATATATGTTGGCAATACCAACCATTTTGGAATGTCAGTTTGTTTTTGACAGATAAAAAGGTTAGTCGTGTTTTGGTGTGCTCTTCGATTTTGTACTATTCGAAAAAATGGATCAAAGAAACTGTATTCAGTTTTGTGTAAAAAATGAAATTAAATGCGCAAGGACATTTGAAATGTTGACTGTGGCCTTTGGCGAGTCTACTATGAGCAGAACACAAGTTCAATTGTGGTATAACCGGTTTAAGGAAGGCCGAGAAGATGTCAATGACGATGCTCGTCCTGGTCGCCCGAGCACGTCAACAACCGATGAAAACATTGACGCAGTGAAGAAAATGATTTTGGATAATCGTCGAATCACTATCAGAGAGGTTGCTGATGATGTTGGCATATCGTTGGGCTCATGCCAAGCAATTTTTACGGATGTTTTAGGCATGAAACGTGCGGCAGCGAAGGTGGTTCCAAAATTGCTAAATTCTGAGCAAAAACAACGTCGCATGGACATCGCTCAGGAGCTGTTTTTGGCTAAAAACAAAACCGTTATCATCCCTCAACCACCGTATTCACCGGACTTGGCCCCCGCTGACTTTTTCCTCTTTCCAAAACTGAAGACACCGATGAAAGGAAAGCGTTTTGCTACGATTGAGGAGATAAAAGAAAAATCGAAACAGGAGCTGCTGGCGATACCAAAAAAAGCGTTTCAGAAGTGTTTCGAGGATTGAAAAAAACGCTGGCATAAGTGTATTATATCTGAGGGGAGTTACTTTAAAGGGACAAGATAGTTGTTGATGAATAAATAAATACTTTATTTTTTGATCACACAATAACGGTAATTTTTTTATCACACCTCGTATATGTAGAAAACAAAAATGTACACCTATAGACATATATACACTTGCTCGCATATATCTGCGTACAGAGCGTAAAATTCCGAGATTATAATTTGAATCGCTAATATTTCAGTTAAATTACACTACTTTACAAAATAAAATTTTTTCATGTACATTTGATGACAGGTGACTTTTCTTATGTATTTTCATCTGCTGAATTCGAAAATCAAGGTTAAATTTTTTTTCATGGAATAGTTTTTGAGATATTGTAATTTTTGTATTTTTTCGACCTTTTTTCACGTGACAAATCATATCTCGAGCTAGAAATGTCCAATTGGGTCGTTCTTGGTACCCAATGCACGGTATTGAGATGACAAACAAACATGTATAATCGGATCTTTGATTGGTAAAGCGGTTCAAAATATATCGATGAAAATAGGGCACATTTTAAAAAAAATAATATTTTACAGTGATTCTGTGCCGACTGAAAAGTACAAATCGTCGAAAAAACGTCTGGTTTCTCTTCATGTACGTAAAGATGCTACTTTAACGTAAGAACTAAGACCAACTAGAAAAAAATCGACCGAAAAATGCAAAGTTATAAGCAATTGAGTGAATAAATCCAAATCCCATATTTTCCGAATATTTTATTTTTTCGACAATTTATTGGGTTTAATTTACGCTTGCAATAAATTCTTGACATTTTTGTGTATTAGGAATAGTTGTGGGTCTTGCTTTGTCTCCGGTTACTTTTGGGATCCGTTTCTCTAGTTAGAAACCATACATAGTCTCCCAACATTGCTTCATCCCAAAATCCTTGATAGTGCCCGTCAATGGTCTTAATTTGTTGGTGAAATCTCTCGTCACCAAGATTGTCCGGAAAGAATTTCAAATGCGAATCCAAGAAATGGATTTTTAGAGACATATTTACACCTGTAAGAAATAAATAAATGGTAAAAACAATACAATAGAAAACAACCAGGAAGGAAATTAAATAATGGCATTCCGTACCCATCTTGTTGTAGTTCTTCAGCAAATCGGTAATAATTCCCTCGTAGTTAGGGCTTTTAGTGTTCCCAAGAAAATTGGTAACAACCAGCTGAAATGAATTCCAGGCCTCGTTTTCGACGGGTGTTAAATATTTTGGAAAATCTGTGCTTTTTAACAATTTCTTTATGTGTGGACCATCGAAGAAGCCTTCCTTGATTTTTGAAACAGAAAGCTTCGGGAAAAGGGTTTTCAAATAGGAAAATGCTTGGCCTTCCTTGTCTAAGGCCTTCACAAAATTTTTAATGAGGCCAAGTTTAATGTGCAACGCTGGAAGGATTATATTTTCTTTTTTGACAAGAGGCACGTGTTTAATATTGTCTTTGCCCACTGTGACATTCTCCCTTTCTGGCCAGTGTTTTCTTTTATAATGATGTTCACGAGCACGACTATCCCAGAGACAAAGAAAGCAGCAATATTTTGTATATCCACACTGCATTCCACTCAACATGCCGACGACTTTGAGATCGGAACATATTTTCCAGTTGTGATGCTCATATTGAATGTATTTTATCAAACTGGCCATTGTGGCATATGATTCTTTAGTGTTGATGGCATGAGCGATGGGAATAGAAGGTTTTTCATTTCCAATATGCAGTAGGACTGCTTTCAAACTCTCCTTACTACCGTCAATGAACAAGCGCCACTCATTTGGATCATAAGACTCTCCGAGTTGCTCAAACAATGCAAGAATATCGTTGCAGTAGCATATGTCGTTTTCCTTCTTAAAATGTTGTGCTTAAGGTTCATCACGGCTTCTGTAAAATGTTCCTTTTACTCCCGGAGCCAAACAGTTCCGTTGTTTCAGGCGAGATGCAAGTATTTCCGATTTTTCCTTTGACAGCTCGAGATCTCTCGCCAAATCATCCAGTCAGGCTCCATAAAACGTTGTAATTGCGACTCCTGTTGAAATTCATTATTGCTGCTTGTGTCTGTCTCTTGTGATGATTCGAAAGGTTCAATCGTTGAATCGGGGCACTTAGGATGAGGAAATTAACTTGAATGTGGAACTGGAAGCGAAGCAGATGCTACTGTCGCATAAACCCATTTGGCACTCTTACCAAAACCAGTGGATTTGCTCAGGCAAAAGTTACAATCAACCGAATGGCAGAGCGGTTCTCTCCATATCATCGGTACACCGAATTTCATGTATCGTCTAATTTGGAATAAAAATTAACTTTATTATTAATTCAATTGTATATATAAATTTAATCTTACTGTGATGAACCAGAAGCCCACGCGGCAAGCGTTATATGGCATGATAAACAAACATTATTTGGTGTCCATTGCTCATGGAAAGTTGCGGGTGCTATTCCAAAATATTGCAGATAATTCTGTTGGAATGCATCCGTGAATCTACGTCTATTTTGTTGGAGGACACAATTGCCGCACACGTAACAGAAATTATTTGGATTGTTTACGCACTTAAATTCTCGTTTTCTTTTAGGCATTTTGGCGAACACAATGAAATATAATTTCAATCAAATTTACACAAACAACCGACAAACAACCGACACGTGTGCGCATGTTTATTACTAGGTGAAAAAAATATATGTTACAAAAATTAGAAATTAATATATTACTAACTCACCGCAGTGTTTTTCCTCACAGACTGAATTAACAAAACAATATTAGCAAGCTAAGAACGAGATTTCTGATGTGTATAACATATAAGGAATAACGGTTCCTTTAAAAACAAACTTAACGAAACAAACAACACTTAAATTGTCGAAAAAAATAAAATATTCGGAAAATATGGGATTTGGATTTATTCACTCAATTGCTTATAACTTTGTCATTTTTCGGTCGATTTTCTTCTAGTTGGTCTTAGTTCTTACGTTAAAGTAGCATCTTTACGTACATGAACGTTCAACGATTTGTACTTTTCAGTCGGCACAGAATCACTGTAAAATATTATTTTTTTGAAAATGTGCCCTATTTTCATCGATATATTTTGAACCGCTTTACCAATCAAAGATCCGATTATACATGTTTCTTCGTCATCTCAATACCTTGCATTACCAATCGGACATGATTTGTCACGTGAAAAAAGGACGAAAAGATACAAAAATTACAATATCTCAAAAACTATTCCATGAAAAAAAATTTAACCTTGATTTTCGAATTCAGAAGATGAAAATACATAAGAAAAGTCACCTCTCATCAAATGTACATTTTCGGTGTAAACTAGTGCTATTTTGTAATGAGCAACACATGGTTTTTTTTTATTTTTATTTGCTAGACATTTTTCTTAAATACTGGCGAAAAAACATACCCATAAAAGTCTGCGTACAGCTGCATATTATGATCAATACGCGATTACCGTTACCTTAACTGTTAACTAAAGCTGTTCGTAAATTTGCTTAGGCAACTTTGAAAGTTTGTTTTATTAATTAATTAATTAATTTAATTTATTGAAAAAAGTAAATAAATTACAATTGTCAATCTTATAACTAGCTATAGCAACAAAGGCCTTAAGCTTACTGTTTAAAAGGGTATGATAATTTTGACTTATTGCTTAGTTATAGTTCAAAATACAGATTGAGTTTGCAAATAAATTTTACAATTGTTTTGATATTGGTGTGGTTAACATTTCTTAGTAATTCTTCGATGTTTGTGATTTCCAGTTCTTGGCGGATGTGGTTGATTGCCTCACAGTTATTGAGGATATGTGGAATGGTTATGTAATCCGAATGGCAAAAGGGACAGGTGGGGAACGATTGTTTGCTCCATTAGGTGTTTGTGTGTTATTCTTGTCTTGTCTTCTGGAGATTGTGACTGGGAAGCAGGGTGTAAGTGGGTTTGGGTTTAAAAATTTATAAGGGTGTGAGTATTCTGTCCAGTATTGTCGAAAGTTCTCAAGGTGGTAGTTATCAACCGCAATTTTTATATCTCTTTTATTAGTAGACATTGTGAGCTTTAGGGGAGATTTTGTTGCTAGTGGGAGTAGTCTGCAAGAGTGTTACCTTTTATGTCAATATGACTGGGTATCCACAGGAGTTTGATTTTATCCTGGTTTACGATAAGTATGTCTCTTATGCGGACTATTGTGTGATCGTTGTTGTTTGTGTTTCTGACTGCATGAAGAGTTGAAAGTGAGTCCGACCAAATCAAGTGCTTTTGTTTGCTTGTTTTGGCTATAAGACTGGCTTGTAGTACTGCTTCTGCTTCGGCAGCGAATACCGAAGAGTGTACAGGAAGTATACTTGCAGTTATTGTTGAGTTTTCGTTTACGACACTATATCCCACTGCTTTGTCGGATTTGGAACCGTCCGTATAAAGCTGGTGCCAATTTGGATGCTTATTGCGAATCTCCTGGAATCCTTGTCGGAAAATAGATGGTGGGTTGTTTTCTTTTTTGTGTTGGGTTAAATCTAGTATTATCGATTTAGGATTGAGTGTCCATGGTGGTGTACGAGTATGTAATCGAGGAGTTTGGGTAATGCTCGGGTTGCCACAAGAACAAGCCAAATCCATGATTCTCTGCAGCCTTGAGTTCTTCCGAGTTTTACTTTTCCTTTGCAGCCGATTTGTTCGAACTTTGTTTAATGCTGATCCATCAGAGTCTCTCAATCAATTTTGTGACCAAGCGTCCTGTTAGATGAGTCAGTCTGTCTTTTAGCGATGGTAGTTCTGTCTCCGTTAAAATGTTAATTATTGGGGTTGTCCGAAAAGCTCTTAGTGACAATCTAGCCGTGGAGTGATATATGGATGTCAACTTCTTCATATTTCTCTGCGATGTATTGCCATAGATTGGAAAACCGTAGTCTATTTTGGAGAGTATTTTGGTTTTTACAATGTTTGTAAGAGAGTTGGTGTTACTTTCAAGTTTAATATTACTTAAACATTTAATGATATTAAGTCTATTATTAAGGGATTGGCATAGATAACTAATGTGGATCATTCCATGAAAATTTACAATTAAAAACTAGGTCTAATATTTTTAATTTGCTTACATTTTTTATATAAGTAGTATCTAGTTGAATATTTATGTTATCACAATTACGTTTGTTACATATATGTAGATGTTTTCACTTTTCTTTTGATACCTTTGTCCCACTGTACTGGCACCAACTTAGCAATTCATGGAAGAGAGTGTGAAATTTTTCTGAGTAAATTTGTCTGCTATGCACTTTTCAAAAAATATATAGATCATCTGCATATATTAAGTTTTAAAGTATTTGTGTTCGTCCATTAGACGACTTAGTTTATCGAAAGCGATCAAAAAAAGCTTAACTGACAGTGGCGATCCTTGTGGGATGCCGTTGTCTGGGGGCTATGTGTCTGAAAGTATGTGGTTAACTTTTACCCGTATTTTACGGTTGGGCAAGAAGTGTCTAATATAATTTATTATTTTAGGACCAACCCGCCATGAAATAAGCTGATCGATGATTGAGTGTATGCCGACTCTATCGAAAGCCTTTTCCATGTCTATCGAAAGCATTGAGAAATGGTTTCTTGCTGATAAGTAATTAATAATGTGTTCATCAAGGGTAAGGAGAGCATCTAATGTCCCTCGCCTGATTTAAAACCAGACTGGTTAGTTGTTATTAGTTTTTTGTTTGAGAGATACCACATTAGTGGACGAAAGATCATCCTTTCCATTACTTTCGATATGCATGGGATCGATATGCAGAGAGATAAGACGTGCTATTCTTTGGTTTATTTGGCTTTGGGATAGGCATAATCAAAGCGACCTTCCATTGCTGCGGTATCATACCGGAGCGAAAAATGTCATTGTACAGTTCAATCAATTTCAGCTTACCAACTGTAGGCAGGTTAGAAAATATTGAGTACGAGAGATTGTCTAGCTAGCCCTGGGGTTTTGCCTTTCAAGGATGAAAGGCAGGATATGAGTGCAACGAGTGAAAAAGGTGTTTCTATTTGTTTGGCTGAGTTGGTAAGGTGATAATTTGCTAGGATGGTGGTATTGAAAGTTTTTTGTGTGATAAGTATTCATTTGGGAAGTTATTATTTGAATAGTTTGACCAGGTTTTACCCAAATGTTCGGCTATTTCTTTTGGAGAGGAAACTACATTTTCCGTCTGATGTCTCCATTGCGTGAATATGATTTGAGGTTTTATGTCCGCATATAATTCTGACCTTGTCCCAAACAATTTTTGATGGTGTTTTGTGATGTATGTCTTTAGTAAAATTGGTAAAAGCTATTCTCTTTTTGACTCCCTTTTGAATTTGGCGTTTGCTCTCTTGTAATTTAATACATTTTCTATAGTGGGGCTCTGCTTAAGAGCTTTCCATAAATCTTCTTTTTCTTTTCTTAGTCTCCTTAAGGTGTCGTTCCACCAATATACTGCATTTGTAGTATGTTTATACTTTGTTTGGGGAATACTTTCGTATGCACTGCATTTTATTTTTTTTTTTAAATACTTGCTGCTTTTTGATTTATGTTCGAGGTGGCTGTAAAGTTACAAAAGTTATTTTCAATAGATTTGTGATAAATAGTCCAGTTTGCAATTTCTGTTTTGAATCTTGGTCTAATATAGTTTTTTCGTTGCAGTGTGTTTGGTTTTTTTATTTTTAATTAAAACTTGGAGCTCGTTGTAGTTATTGTAGTAGCCATTTAGCTTCCATTGAAGGAATCTCAGTACCATATATACTAATTGAGTTCAAAGTAAAGTCTCTTAACATTTGTGTAAGTTATTTAGACAAATGGAAGAGTATTAGGTTGTTTCCATGTCTGGCTCAGAGTTGATTTCTTGTGTGTTGCGTTTATTGTTTTATTGTTGTCTGGATTGTTTCAGTTTGCCAAGGTTTGATAGGTGTGTGAGTGTAAATTGAGAGAGATCTGATGAGGAAGTTTTATGAGTTTGTGGAGAGATTGTTTTGGGGAGAGTTTGGTTTGGTGTGAGCGGAATTGTTGTTTGTAAGAGAGCTTGTTGTTGGTATATTTTGTTCTTGAGTGTTTTCTATGTTGTTAGATTTGGGTGTGTTGTATTTTTAGTTTTGCTTAAAGTTTTGTTGTTGGTTTGATTTTTTTCGAGTGTGGAATTTATTTTATTATTTTTGTCAATGATAGTGTTATTTTTTGTTGCTGTTGTAGTTGTTTGTATTGTTTTGTTTTCTCTATTGAAGCTTTTGTTTTTTACAGCTAGAGCTACTTCTAGTTTTTCTATGGGACAGTCTTTTTCAAAGTTCTTTTGATTTTCGTTTGTTTTTTGTGCTGCTTCGCGAAAAGAGCATTTATTTTATGTTTTTTCTTTTAGAATTGCTTGACGCTTTTTAAATGTAGGGCAATTTCTGTTGTTTGAGCGATGTTGGTTATTACAATTGAAGCACTCGACTTAGGTGCACTTAGTTATGGCATGATCGCTGCAAGAGCAAAGAAAGCATTTTTTTAATTTTTGCAGTGGTTTTTGGTGTGTCCGATAAGGAAACGGTTTTTACACTGCATTGGTGTAGGAATGTAGGGTTCAATTTTGGCTTTTACCCATCCAATATCTATCTCGCACGGTAAGTCGTATGAATTGAAACCAAGTATATGAAGTGGGGAATTAATAGCATTGCCATTAACGAATTTAGTTAGTTTTTTACAATCAACCACATTTTGTTTTTTCAGGCCTTCAACTATTTCCTCGGCAGTTAATTGTGTCAGTGTTCTAGACTACTCCTTTAATTGTGTTAAGTGTAGGGTGTAGCTGAGTTTTTATGTTGGAGATGTTTGAAAGTTTTGTTGCTTTCAAAAACCGGTTTGCTTGTGCTTCACTGCTAGTAAGAATGAGAAGGTGGCCTTCTCGGGTGTAGGAGGTTGAAAGGGGCTTTTCTGTGCTAATGCTTTCTATGGCTTTTGACACTATGAAAATGTTGAAGGTTTGTATTGGTTTACTTTCGTCTGTGTTTTTTACGGGAATGTACTTTGGACACTTCTTGGTTTTTGTCAAATTGTTTGTTTTTTGCTTGTCTATTGTTGGAAAGTCTAAATGGTTGTTTATATTTATTCTTCTCTTTTTACTATTGTCGAGGATAGAGTAATAGTTACCCCCTCCAGATTCGGAGGCCATGGTGGCTTAGAGTTATTTAAAAAACAAATGGAGATAATGAGTTGTTTTCACTTTTATCGAACAAATAAATATCAACGTGACCGCACTTAAGGGGAGATGATTTATTTTCAAAGTGAAATTTAATAAGCGAAGTTAGTTGTGATACTAGCGCACAGAGAAAAAATTGACGACCGCACTCGAGAAGAGATGATTGACAACTGTGAAGTGTGTTTCATTATTTTTGAGTCAACTGGAAAAGTAAGTTAATCTTAATAAAGCCATGGAAAAGAAATCTATACTGATGAAAGAAAAATAACTTTAAAGCTGTACAATGAAGATAAATCTTTCGAGAGAATAAACAAATAGCTTCAAACTGGTTCCATCCTACCAAAACCTCGTGATGGCCGTCCGCCTGTTTTAACAAAGCGAGCAAAGGAACGAATCATACAGCTGGTACGCCAAAATTCAAGAATGACTGCTCACCAAATGAAAATTGAAGTGAGGAAATGTTTTCCAAAATATTTTCCGAAGAGACAATGCGCAGAATTTTGAAAAAAGCTGGGTTTGAATGCCGAGTGGCCAGTAAGAAACCACACTTTTCAGATGTAAATAAGCCGAAGTTTATGAATTTCAAAGCCCCCAGAATTTTGGAACAAGGACATTTTCAAATTTTGCATTTTCGGCATAAAGGGGAAAATCTGGTATGGAGAAAGCGAGGCGGAGCATACTCGTATGAGGAGAATATGGGAACAACGGTCCAACATAGTGGAAGCGGAATTATGATTTGCGGTTCTATGGCGGCGAGTGTTGTTGGGAAACTCACATTTATTGATTCCATAATGGATCAAATGGGATACATACAAATATTAAATAATAATTTCTGCAGGTGCCCAACAATTAGGGAAATATATCGTATCCACTGCAAGAATAGGCGCATTCGATTCGTAACTTGTATCGACCTCGTATCGAGTTGTACGTATAAAACAGTGCACGATTATGTATGTCCTATCCTCGATAGTGGCGAATCGAATGCGCCTAATATAAAATATAGGCGTAAACCCTAGCTGTTAGTGCCTAGCTTTAAGCTTAACCTTAAGTTTGCTTGTATAATTAAATATAAACAGAATATAATAATAAATAAGTGTACATATAAATAATATATTTTTATTACTTTCATATCTAGATTATTAATGTACCTCTTTACAATAATATATAAACCAAAAACTAATATCATACTTACTCGGATGTCTCTTATTTCATAACGAAGACATGCGATACCCCAAGCTTCGCTAGCTTTATTGATAGAATCTACAATGTTTACATTCAAAGACACTCTTTCGCGGAAAACCTTATCCAGAGAAATTTTTCCCAATTCCGAACGCATCGTCGTCTGCGCAAGTTGGGTAATAGCAAACTCGGGATCCTCTACACCATATGATGCTACAATAATTATAAAAGTTCGTAGAAAATATACTAACTAAAAAAACCGAAATACATAGCTTACCTCGATAAGGGTTTATAATCCGTAAAAAAAGAACACCATCTATACTCAAGGTTACATTATCTGAAGTAATAGCACTCTGCTTCGGCACATCTATAGCAATTTCTTTAAGGCTCTGAACATATTTAATTTTGTCAATGATGGGTAATAATATATTCAGGCCGGGGTCCATAATTCTATGAAATCGTCCCATTCTTTCCACTATCCATGCCTTAATTCAACAATTTTAATGAACAATATTTTGGAAATTTAAAGCATCAAACAAACCTCCTGCTGGGGAATAAACATTATTATTGTATTCATGGGAGTAGATGCTTTTCCTCTAAGCTGGTTGAAGAATTGACTTGTGGTAGCGAAGGGCAATCCTCGCTGCGAAAAAAAAAATATATATAAAAGGTGTGGAAAATGAATTTCTAGCAATTTACTTGTGATAAACAACCAATTCTCGCCAATGTAAAATGTAACATAACTTCCAAATGTTAACTACTTTTAAAAACTATATATTTCTAACTTTTCAATCTTTTAATTGACTTAAAAAATTCTATAAACATACGCAAAGCTAAGCCGTAAACTATAGATTATCTATGTTCAATATTTAAGAATTCTGAATACAAATTTACTCCAAAATATAAAAGATGGGCAGTGTTGCACAAGTACGTACTTTCGTACCATTTATAGTACCTATTTATATTGCGAGTACGAAGTACATTTATTTAGGTTCTAGTACTTTTTTTATTTTTTTAAAATTATTATTTAGTATTTTTATGAAAATTTTTAGTAAGTACTAAAGAGTACATTTTCTATAACAAGGTAGTTCTAAAAAATTTCAAGTTGGGTAGTTTTTTCTTTTATCTTTTAAACAAAATTACTTTTTAAGTTTTCTTTTTTTAGTACGAAAATTTGCAACTCGGCGAAAGTGGAGAATGACGACTGAAAATGAAAAGATGCGAAATAGAATATACAAACAAAATTGATGAATACCAAAAAGGTGGAGGGTACGAAGTACGAAATGTAATTAGTACTTTGGTATACATAAAATCCCATACAAATCGCATGGGAAACAATCAGTACGAAGTACGTTTTTGAATTAGTACTGGTACTATTGTTTGTTTAGGAATACCAAATGTAATGAAAGAAAGAAAATGATGTTTACGAAAAGTCAATAGAATTTCAAAGAATAATTCGATTGTGCTTATAAAATTCTTCATATATGCGTATACTTAATGAAAAATTGTAAAAAGAAAATATTGAATTTTAAATTATGTAAACTATATATATTTATATATATAAATACATAATAAATAATTTGTATATGTATATATATAAATATATATGTATATGTGTATATATGAAATACATATATACATTATTTATAGCCGTAGTAATATCAAATATTTATATATGTTTGACATACTTAACAAATGAAATGGCAACTTATCTAAAATAATTTAACAAATTTATTGGTAAAATTTAATGCCAGTTCTGAACTGAAGTTAACCACATGACGAGTACGCAATCTATAAGCAGAATCCTTTGAAGAGGGAGTGGTACCATCATTTAATGCTTTTGAATAGTACTTCGTCGTACTTTTCTTCTTTCGATAGTACTTCGTCGTACTTTCCTCTATTCATAGTATTTCGTCGTACTTTTCTTCCTTCGATAGTTCTTCGTCGTACTTTCCTTCTTTCAATAGTACTTCTTCTTTTCAATTCTCATTGTACATTCTTGTGTGTTTACGTATAATAATTGAAAGCTAATTAATAAAAAGAATTTTTAAGCAAGTGGCCGATAATGATACAATATACAGTGACTCACACTGAAAATGGTCCACTTGTAACCACACACTTTAAAGCTTAAAATGTCTAAGAAATCGATATGTAAATAAAAAAGTAAAAATGCCAAAGTTGTTAGTTTGTTGTATTTTAAAAAAAAACATAAAATAATTTATTAATTCCATAACATTTTTCAAAAAATTAACATTGAACGAAATAAAAGAAAAATTCAGGTCACAGTGAAAATGGTCCACTTAAGCTTATGTACATTAATTTAAGTATTCATAGAAAAACTACATATTATTAATATTTTGTTGGATAGCCTTTCTGATGAATAACAGATTTAATAGACAGTTTAGATCGATTCCTTCAGTTGTTTATCTATAAATTTGAGGATGGGTCGACATACTACTCTCGAGCTGAGAAATTTAATTATTGAACACTATAAAAGTGGAAAAAGTCAAAGAGAAATAGCGAAAATTGTTTAAAAAAAAAAAGCCCGCAAAACAGTCGAAAATATCATTCAGCGCTTTAAAAATGAAGGACGAGTTACAAATAAGCCGAAAATTAGCACAAAAAAGCTATTCAGCGAGCGTCAAGAAAGGTGGATAGTCAACCAAATCAAGATAAATCCTAGACTTAGTGCACCGAAACTACGGGATATGGTTGAAAAACACTTCAATATAAGCTGTAACATATTAAAAATAAATAACTTTATTCTGTAATTTTTATGAAGTAAAATAAAAAAGATTTACAAAAAGGAAAGTTTTAAATTAGAGGACAAATTTACAAACAGGAAAGTTCTAAAGTTAAGAAATCTGGAAGTTCTAAAGTTAAAAAAATCTACAAAAAGGAAAAAATAATTATTGTAGTTGGGACGTTTGGGGTATTGTTTTATTTTCTAATTCTTTGGTTCTAAAGAGTTCATTTTCTGCAACAAGGTAGTTTCTAAAAAATATTATTTATTGTGTGCTACAAAAAGGTAAGTTGTAAAGAAAAAATTTTCCACAACAAGGTAGGTTCTAAAAAACATTATCTATATAGGAAAGTTTTCTAAAAAATTTTAGTTGGAAGTTTTTTGTGTATAATTGTTCTATTTTGTAAACAAGAGTATTTTTTTATTTTTCTCTCGTGCAACACTGAAGATGGAAAAAAAGGTATTACATCCAGTGTTGCCACACTAAAAATTGTCATTTATAAAAGCACAGCTAATCAGATACGAAAAAAATAATAAACTTTTTTATTGTTATTTTTGTGAAGTTTGAACATTTTGAAGAAATTATGATTTTGTTTAACTATTAAATATATTTTATATAAATTGTGTACAGCTTTAAACGGCTCTTATGCATTTCTCCATTCCTCTCAATTTCGTTAATTTTGATCGCACATTGCTTCCGTTTGACAATCCCGGATGCACGAAATTCACCTTGCATCTTGCTTGAATCTTGCTTTGCACTTTTTTAACCGTACGACCACACATGCCAGCAATTAGCTGCAAGTTCAGATTACTATTCTTTTCGAAGTTCAAAATTTTGCTGCAAGTAAAGCTCGGTTAGTCTTGACGGAAACAAACAAAACCATACGAAACAAACGTTTCGTTCCAAAAACTTCGTTTGTAGCGATTTTTTATGACGTCAAGAAAAATAAGAAGAGCGCCCGTCAAAACAAACTTTATCGCCTGATCGAATTTTCTTTTATAAATTAATAAAGTGAAAAGATATGAAATAAAGAGAAAAGGTACTAAAAACTAGAAAAAAGTAGTACCTGCGCTTTTAACATGTATAATATATATATTTTGGGAATAATATATATGGAAGAACGTCATTTTTTTTTCAATTAATAAATATAAAATATTAAAAACACATTCGTCACGTTCGGTGTTCTCTATTAAAATGGTCACCGTGTACCACAACGAAGTAATAAAAAGCGTTCAAAAGTGTCAAATGTCTTCCGAACATTTACGAACGCCAACAGAAAATGCTGCAATCTGCGGAATTTTTTGTCGTCTTTCGTAACTGTACATTTTGTCCGTAAGATACTAATAGCTCCCATTGATTTACACACAATTTGAAGGCAGCTGTTCGCTTCGGAATATTTCATTATCAGAGAAGAAAAATTATGGAAACTCAAACGTCAAACGGCAAAACAGCGGTAGGGCATAGATTACAAAAAGTTGGGTCCACTCAAAACCGTAGTCAATCTACTTAAAATTGTGGTCAGAACCAGAGAAAATAAGAAATGAATCTTACCTATGCATTCACAGAATACAATTGCATTGCTGGCAATTTTTTCCCCACTGGACGTAAACAATCCATCTTTTTCCCCACTGGATGTAAACAAACTGGTGAGTTTTGGCAAAAGCAATATTTGGGGTTGTCGTTCGTTAAGATTTTAATACTATTCTTTCTCACTCCAAAAAGTTCCAAATTCGATATCGTCTATAATTTTTCTGATTAATGATCTTGATCATTACTGTTGAAATATCATTTACATATGCATTCTAAAGATATGGCAACATCATCAATTATATGTTTATGTTTTTGACGTTTCTATATCATTGCCATCAAACTGTCATATTTTTGTAATGTCAATTTTATTTCTTTTTACATCGTTCCTTCCGTTTTTGTAAAGACCAAGAGATAAGACGTTCTTTGACAATAAAGCTATATTTATTTAATATTATCTAACACATCAAAAGTATTTTTCTATAGGTTATGGGCCCAGACTGTCGCATAGCTAATAAGGTTTAAAAGGTTTAAAGTATTTTTTGTGTTGGACTATTAAAATGGCAACAGACATAAAGTTATCGGTGGCAAAACTAAATGCAGAAAACTACTTTACATGGAAGTTTAAATTGGAAATGCTGCTCATCAAGGAAGGGAGCTGGGATGTCTTGACTCAAGCAAAGCCAGCGGAAAATCCACAAAATTGGGTAAAAATGGATAACAATGCTAGAGCTACCATTTCTTTGTCGGTTGAAGAGTACCAGTTACACCTCATTAGACAATGTACAACAGAAACTGAAATGTGGACAAGACTGCAAAATTACCATGAAAGGAAATCCTTAAGCAACAAGGTCAGTGTAATGAGAAACACCTGCAGATTAAGTTTAAATGAAGATGGTGATGCTCAATTGCACATTGGAGTTATGAGGGACCTGTTTTTAAAATTAAAAAATTTAGGCGAAGATGCATTTAGCGAAAACTGGAATATTGCCATGCTTTTAAGTAGTCTGCCACAAAGTTTCAACAATTTAATTACAGCCCTGGAATCTCGAACTGAAGATGAGCTTACTATAACGTACGTAGAAGCATAAATTATTGAGGAGTACACAAGAAGAAAAAATGGTGACAGTGGTGTCTCGCAGAAAGCTATGGTTGTAGCAAAACGTGATTTCAACGGATCGAGCAATAATTTTGAGTGTTTTTTTTAGCCGCAGAAAAGGTCACATAAAAAAGGATTGTGGCAAGTATAAAGACTGGAAGAGGAAGCATGATAGGCAGAAGGCAAATAGGGTTTCAAACGAGTTCTGTCTGATAACCACAAATGGGTCTGAAAGCTGGATAATAGACTCAGGTGCATCGTGTCATATCTGTAATGATCGGCAAGTATTTACTGAGCTAAATAAAAAAGTGAAAAAAGAAATAGTTTTGGCAAATGGTCAAAAAATGCTATCATGTGGTGAAGGAACTGTAAAAATTAAATTCAAGAAAAGCGAAACAAATATTAACATCATAAATCTTTCAAAAATTTTATACGTTCCCACCATAAGCCTCAACATATTATCCGTAAAACAGCTGACAGAAAATGGCTGTCAATTAATTTTCAAAAAGAGCAGATGCATCGTAAAAAAGAACAACGAAGTTGTTATGTCAGCTGAAATAAAATCTGGTTTGTATTCTTGCGATGAAAAGGAACATCTGAATCTCGTATCATGTAAAAAAAAGTGTATTCATCATTGGCATAAAGTATTGGGTCATCGGCATATGGAAGCTATAAAGGTAATGGAAAAAAGTAATTTGGCCACATTGAAAAATGCAACAAAAATGAGAGCTGTGAAATATGTCCACTTGGTAAGTCTGCACGTTTACCATTTCCAAAAAAGTCAGGATTAATCTCAAAAGCAATATTTGACTTGGTCCATACCGACCTGTGCGGTCCTATGGAGATGCCTACTCCAAGTGAAAATAAGTACATACTTACTCTCATAGACGACTACAGTCGTTATTGCCAAATATATCTTTTAAAGAACAAAACTGATGTATGTGATAAAATTAAAAATTATGTAGCATCTATTTTTAATAATTTTCAGAAAAAGCCAAAGATATTCCGATCAGACAGAGGCAAGGAGTATGTAAACAAAGACGTAGTGGAATATTTAAATAAAGAAGGTATATACATGCAATACACAGCTGGATACAGTCCCGAACAAAATGGCGTAGCAGAACGCAAAAACCGTTCGCTCATTGAGATGGTCAGATGCATGCTAGCTGAATCAAAGTTACCAAGAGAGTTATGGGGAGAAGCGGTATGTACAGCAAATTATGTTCAAAATCGAATTATTACCAGAGTTACAGGAGTTACACCGTACGAGAAAATGTTTGGTAAGATCCCAGATTTGTATCACGTTCGTTTATTTGGTGAAACAGGTTTTGTACACATCCCAAAACTAAAGCGGAGAAAGCTGTGTGAAAAGTCAACAAAAATGGTTTTTGTTGGATATGACTTAAATTCAAAGGCCTATAGAATGTGTGACAAAGACAGAAAAATTCACATATCCCGTGATGTAACATTTACTGGTAAGCTCACAAACATTGAAGACGAAGAAATTACTGTCAACTCTAAATTGGATAAAGAAGAGGCTATTGAAGTAGTATTCAAAGAAAGCTGTAAAACTGAAGATGCTGATGAAACCGTAAACGAGTCTGAAGAAGAAGAAGAAGAAAAAGAAGACTACAATTCTATTAGCAATCCAGAAAGCGATGAAAATGAAGATTTAAATGGCCTGGAACAAAATGGAAATGTTCATCAAAATGAAACACCTGTAAGGAAATCAGATCGTTTAACAAAAGGTAAAACTCCAAACAGATTTTTATGTACTGCAGTTGAAAATACGCCAGAAAGTTATGAAGAAGCCATTAAAAAAAAAGAAAGTGCAAATTGGATAAAAGCTATGAGAAGTGAAATACAGTCGATGAAAAATAACGATGTGTGGGAGCTTGTGAACAGACCGAAGGGACGTAATGTCATTGGTTCAAGGTGGGTATTTAAGCAAAAACAAGGCCAAAGTGGTGTAGAGTATAAAGCTAGGCTTGTTGCACAAGGTTTTACGCAACAATACGGAGTTGATTACGAAAACGTTTTTGCACCAGTCGTATCCCATACTACATTGAGGACTTTGTTCGCTATTTGCGGTAAACATAAATATTTGGTTCATCATATAGATTGTAAAACAGCTTTTCTAAACAGTAAATTGTCGGAAGATATTTACATGGAGCAACCAAAAGGTTTCGAAGAAGGTAAAAATCAAAAAAAGGTATGTCGCTTGAAAAAATCTATATATGGGCTAAAGCAGTCAGCACGATCGTGGAATCAAACCTTACACAACGTATTGGTCAACTATAAATTTCAACAAAGCAGTGTAGATCCATGCCTTTATGTATCTTCAGAAGGGGTAGCAGTTACTTTCATTTTAATTTACGTTGATGACATACTGATTGGTTCCGGTAATGCAGCGGAACTAAATAAAGTAAAAAATTTTTTGGGAAATTCGTTTAAAATTCGAGATTTGGGTCCAATTAAAAATTTTCTTGGATTTCAAATAGAGCGCTCAACAGAAGGTTTCTATTCTATTTCGCAATCGCAGTATATTGAAAAGGTTCTACAGGAAACCGGTCTTGAAAATGCAAAACCGTCAGCTGTTCCAATTAAGATGTCGTATGGAAAATCATCAACAACTTTTAATTTGCTAAATAACAACAAGAATTTTCAGAAATTGATTGGATGTTTATTATACATATCACTTAATTCTAGACCTGACATTACAGCAGCAGTCAACATTCTTAGTCAGAAGACAAGCAATCCGAATGAAGAAGATTGGGCAGAGCTCAAAAGAGTTGCAAAATATTTAAAAGGTAGCATTAACATAAATTTAAATATCATTCCAGATGATGAGACAATTTTAACCGGCTAACTGGGGCGAAGACAGAAACAACAGAAAGTCTAATATCGGTTATATCTTCAAGGTTTATGGCGCTATAATTTCATGGGCTTGCCGTAAACAAACATGTGTGGCTTTGTCTTCAACAGAAGCCGAACTTATCGCGATTGCTGAATCCGCTAAGGAAGCTTTATGGTTAAAGCAAATTCTTCAGGATTTTGAAGAAAATGTCAATGGTCCAATTATTATAAATGAGGACAACCAAAGCTGTATCAAAATTGTCGAGGGTTTTAAATTAAATAATAGGACGAAGCACATCGACATAAAATACCATTTCATCAAGAATTACATCTCCAAAGGCATCATTAAATGCAAATATTTACCAACGGATCAAATGGAAGCAGATCTTTTAACAAAACCGCTTCCAGCATCAAAAATCAAAAACATTCGAGAGAAGTTAAAACTTTACGGCAATTTAGAATGAGAAGGGGTGTTGAAATATCATTTACATATCCATTCTAAAGATACGGCAACATCATCAATCATATGTTTATGTTTTTGACGTTTCTATATCATTGCCATCAAACTGTCATATTTTTGTAATGTCAATTTTATTTCTTTTTACATCGTTCCTTCCGTTTTTGTAAAGCTCAAGAGATTAGACGTTCTTTGCCAATAAAGCTATATTTATTTAATATTATCTAACACATCAAAAGTATTTTTCTATAATTACTAATATTAGGTACACTACTCTAGTGCCGTGTATGCAAGCAATATTTTAATATAGTATAATTCTAATACTATAATCTTGCAAGAAACTTTTAACCGCATGAATGTGAATCGAGTGTCGACGTCATCAGTGAACTTGTTGACAACAGAGTCTGTAATGTTATGGCATGAGCGGCTTGGCCACGTAAACTTTACAACTCTGCGTGAAATGAGTAAACATAAAATTGTCAAATATTTGGACATTCTGTTCGTACCAAAAGGGACAAAAACATTTAGTGAAAGCTGCGCCTACGGAAAACAACATTAAAAACCTTTTTTCCAAAATCTGGCGCTAAACGAGCTAAGAAATCAGGCGAGACGTTTTCACATGGATCTTTGTGAAAAAATGAGTACTTTATCAATTGTTGGATCCAATTATTTCTTACTCTGAAAAGACGATTATTCGCGATATTGTTTTGTATATTTTTTTAAAAAGCAAAACATATGTTTTAAACAAGCTGATACAGTTTTTGGCGGATATGCAAGCAGATGGACTAAAATAAAGCGCATATGATCTGATAGTGGCCTTGAGTTTTGCAATGAGGAAGTAAATGGTCTGCTTTTGAAAAACAACATAAAGCACGAAGTAACGACACCAAGAGCTCCTGAGCAAAATGGTTTAATAGAGCGGCAAAATAGAACCGTCGTGGAAAGTGCAATAGAATTGCTTCATAACAGGCAGTTACCATTATACTTCCGGGCTGATGCAACGTATACAGCAGTTTACATCTAAAATAGAACGGCTAATAAACGAGTGCTCATCCGACATGACGTCATATTTAACGAAAAACGTATTGCAGTCAATGAGTTCTACGAATTCAAGCAAACCAGCGATCAAAAAGCTAAGAACGTTCAATCACCAATCATCGATAGGGATGATTCACGAGAACAGGATAAAGTGAAATTTTCACGCAGTCCTTATGCATTAAGGAGCGCGCAGATAACACAAAAGACTGCTGAAGAAGCTGTATCTGAATTGAGTGTAGCGTGCATTGACCCATCAACTCCAGAGGAGGCAATGTCAAGTGAAGACTGTGACAAATGGATTGAAGCGATTAATGATGAAATACAATCTCTTCAAAAGAACAATACGTGATCTTCAACGAACGAGCAGCTTGTATGTTATTACCAAGAGGTGGATGTTCAAAAAGAAATTTAAGTCCAATGGCGATATCGACAAATTCAAAGCCCGGTTGGTTGCAAGAGGATGCTCTCAAACCCAAGGGATCGACTACGATTCAGGTATGATTCTGTTAGAACAGTATTGGGTATTGCAGCAGCTCGATGTATGGACATTGTTTATTTGGTTGTAGTTATTTAATTATGTATATTTATTTGTTTTTTCACAATATTTGTTTTTTTTTGGGATTTTTGTTTTTTAACTTTCACAATACTAACTGGAAGGAACGGAGATGTTGCTTCGTGGCTGGTTTTACTGCAAGTGACAGAGCGTCCAATCTTGGGAACGCTTGTAATCTACCAGAGATCGACGACTGAATCCAAGAGAGGCTGTCGATGGTTTCTCACGCTCTCGATGCTGAATTTTTTACCGTATGAACAAAAAAAACATATAAAGTGTATGTGAGTTTACATCGAAAAAACGGGTGCCTTTGTAATAAAAATTTCATATTACGAAATAGTTGTAAGAAAAGAAAAAAAGGAACAATCAGAATAAAGGAGTATATCAATTTATAGTAGTTTATTAGTAAAATGGAATAATAATAGAATACAGAATGATAATAATAAGAAAAATTTGTTTGCGACAATATTTAAATTATTTTATTTAGTCCAGATCCATATATATTGTTACGAAATTGCCCTCTTGACAATTTATGCTGTTACGAAATTGTCCTCTTGACAATTTACTCTAACTCTCTGTACTCGGATTCGTACCACTAGATTGTGTAGTAATCAAACAATCGCTGGTTAAATTAAAATAACTAACTTTATTTTAATTATTGCAATTTACCAACTTAATATTAGGCTTAAATTTACTTTGTTACAATTTGCACTTTATTTCACAATTCATTAATTACTGATCACCAAATAATAAGTAATTTCATCACTTTACAAAATCACAATTACAAATACTACTGCTTCGATTTGCATGCACGATGTACACACTGTTACGATCTCTGTTTGAATGTCCTCGACTTTGGAGTCTTGTGCTTTTTATAGCTTCGAATAGTTGAGGTAGAAACTTCTACAATACTCCTTACGATCTCTGTTCGAATGTGTTCGACTTTGCACAGTCTTGTGCTTTTTATAGCTTCGAATAGTTGAGGTAGAAACTTCTACAATACTCTAGAAGTTTCTGGATCTTTGTAGAATTTTATATACACCTCAAAGGAAGCTTTCATTCTTTTACACCACCGACAGGGTATTCTTAAGTAAACTTTTATTCGAATAGTTCGTGTCTTGACTTACACACAGGGTGCACTCATTCTCAAACTACAGATGGGATCCTAAAAGTATGCATATTAATGTAAAGTTTGTTTTTTTATACATTACATATCTAAGGCAATATTTAACTAAATGAAGTCAACGTATTTAATTAAAAATTTCTTGCAAGACTATAGTATTAGAATTATACTATATTATAGTATAGCTTGCATACACGGCGCTGAGCAATTCATTAAATTGTATTTTGACAAGGTATTGAGTAATTCAATGCAGATAAGATTTTGTACGCTACATGGTGTTTGTTATAATTTAGCTAATTGGGTGTTTGTGAAATGAATTCTCAATAATAATAAACAAAAGAACGTAATTATATAAACTATCACATATATTTAGATGCAAATTAGTATTTAAAATAATACTGAATTCATTGTTGAATGTAGACACGCGTTCGCAGGAGTATTATATATGGATTTTCATCCACAAAAATCCACATAAGTCATATATTTAAATACTGCTTTTTGCATTCGAATTTTATAATACATTGCAATTTGTCTGGAATATATTTTGTAATCATTCGTTTTAGCTATGAATTGAAATCAAAATGCTCTCAAAAATAGTTGTTTCAAAGCAAATACGTATCTAACATTTATTTAATTAAATATAGGTACAGAATTGTGATGCTTTTTTCTTTTATATTTATTACTAAACATTTAAAGTTTCATAATTTAACAACATAGTTCAATGCTAATAGATAAATATTTTCTTTTAATAGAAAAATATTTTCTTTAATTTTTTGTACTTTTGTTGGCATTAACTTCATTAAAAAGGATTAACAATCCAAACAAATTATCAATTAATATAAGAATTAAATAATAGTTTTAATAAATTTATCTGATTAGCATATAGAGTAGTAGTAATGATCAAAATTATTATTCAGAAAAATTATTCACTAAATTGAATTTGGTACATTTTGGAGTGAGAATAGTATTAAAATCTTAACAAACGACAACCCCAAATAGTGCTTTTTCCAAAACTCACCAGTTTGTATACGTCCAGTGGGGAATGAAAAATTGGTTTGTTTTAATTCCAGTAGGGAAAAAATTGCCAGCAATACAAATGTATTCTGTGAATGGATAAGTAAGTTTCATTTCTCATTTTCTCTGCTCAGGCCTGTACCAAAGAAGAATAAGAATAAACATTCAATTCGAGCCTTTTTTATTTACCATTTCAACAATTTTTTGTCACACGTATAGTGTATGTGAATTTATTGTGATTGTTGTACACGTGTACGTAGTTTACCATTTTTGTGTAAAGTGGTGAATAAAAAGCAGATGTATTTGTTTTTACAATTTTTTGCTGGTCAAGATATCAAGAAAATATTTTATTTAAAATATTATTTCGTATTGTAAAAAATATCATTAGCAGTGTTTTAAATAGTGGATGTATCAAAGCAAATACTGGTGCACATGAATCGCACTCAATTATATTATTAAGAAGCATTGCGGATTCTGGACTGAGAACATATGCAAAAAAATGCAAAATCCAGTACATTAAAAAATCTATTTAATAAATACTTGAATTCTTAATTATTCTTAATCTTTTCAAACTGTTTGCTTATTGGATGGCCGCTATGCAAGATGACGTGGGAAAATAGGATGAGATATATGTAGCCTGTATAGAAATGCGAAACTATCTGGAATAAATAATTTTTTTTAAAGTAAATAATTTTATTATTAATTTTGCACTTTCCACACCACCCAGGCGTTATACAGAGGTGCGTTACCGAGTCAATTTTTCATTTGGATGTTCGGTTCCCCTGTCGGCCTATTACATCCATTAAAATATATTAAATTCTATATATTAGAATTAAAATAAAAAGACTCAAAACCAATTCTTATAAGTTGATTATATAAATTTAATTAAACATTAACACTATATAATAATAATAAAAGGTAACAAAAAAGAATAAAAATAAAATATATCACTGTTTGTTCGCCATGTAGCAAAATTTTTAGGTGTCACTGTTATGTTAGATTGTTAGTGTAAAACCAAATCGCCGTTTCTGTTTCTACTTCGTATACGGGAAATTTGCCTCTAATTGTCAAAACAGTATTATTAAGCCGCTAGAGAATGCCCGTTGGGCATTTGCTGAAAATTAGTTTCTTTGAAGTTATGATAGCGAAAGGAGGAGGAAACTGCGGTAAGGTCATTTAGTGCAAATAAATGTATATTTTAATTTGTTCTTTTTTTTAGAAATAAACCATCGATACCTGTCATCCAGTTAGGTGTATTTATTCCGAATTTGTTAAATGGTGCGTTAAATTTTCCACACTCAAATTAAACTTCAACATTTTATTTCGCAATTCTGGCTTGGTTTATGTGCCGCCTTATATATATAATTTGTCGTTGATTGTTAATTGTGCCACCTAAGATGTTGTGTTGTCGTCGCTTAATTGCCATGTAACGTCACCGAAAAGGAAAAGTCCACGATTCCAGTCAGGAAATTCAGCCATAATGGAGCCAACTCCAGCAGCAGACACCAGAACCGCTGCACAAACTGGCGGTATAATTATAACAGCAGCGGCCGGCACCGTTGCCCACACAGCTAATTCTGAAAGAGCAGATGAACCAACTTCGTAGTGAGATTGCCATGGTACGCAACCAGCAGTTGCAGTCTGAGTCCACAGCTATCAATGGCGATAATACAGCCGCCGCTCGTAAGAGAGTATTGTTAAATCCCGTTGTACAGCCGCCAGCCACAGTCGACACCAGAAATGTCACGCCGCAACATAATTTAAATACCATTGAGTTCTTGCCTCTGACTGGTGAGAGTAATAATAGTGAACCGACAAATCACCGTAGTACTTGCCACACTTCGCCGTCACCAATCCAAATACGCCACACAAACTTCGCCTCGTATTTGATGCCGCGGCTGAGTCTAACGGAGTCAGCCTAAATTGCCAGTTCCTGAAGGGCCCGTAGGACTACCAACCGATGTCAACGGCTTATAGCTTCACATCCGTAGCCAATGCAATACCCATTGCAGAGCAAGTTCGGGATATCCATGGAGACGCGGGTTTCGTGCTAAGTAGCTTCATGTCGAATTCGCCAGATGTTTTCGATGCATTGAATGCTGGTAATTCTGCCGCGAACGGGAGGAGCAAGTGCCTCTCAACGGAAAAGATCCTTGGCATGCATTGGAGCCCGCAGAGCGACGACTTCGAATTCCACCCTGCATTCCATCAGGTAAATACAGATGTGATGCTGGTATGAGATACCCCACCAAGAGAGAGCTGCTGAGTATTATAATGTCGCTCTACGATCCATTGGGATTCTTGAGCCAATTGACGGTTACTGCCAAACTGATAATGCGCGAGGTCTAGCGTCGGTGAGTTCTGTGGGATGAACGGTTGTCTGACGACATCGCATGCTTCTGGAAGTCGTAGCTCCAACAATTGGCCCACGTTTAAGATTTGCGCATCCCACGGTGTTATCTCACCCCACCCCTTCGATACGATGCAGAATTGCACATATTTGTGGATACCAGCGAGGAGGCTTTCGCCGCCGTAGCCTACTGGAGATTCGTTTACGCCGATGGTGATGTGGGAATTCAATTTATATGCGCCAAGTCTAAGAATGTGCCCCTGAAATGTCTGACGATACCACGTCTAGAGCTGCAGGCTGCGGTGCTGCGTGTACGGCTTATGAGAATGGTTGCTGAAGGACACTGTATTGCTGTTGCTCGTCGTAAGTTTTGGAGCGATTCTGCGATTGCTCTGAGAGTCGTCGCCTCTTGCCTCGGAGCATCTTCGCTATAAGCCATTTGTGGCACATCGGATAGCTAAGATTTTGGCAGAGTCAAAGGTGGCCAACTGGAGGTGGGTGCCGTCAGAGGATAACATAGCCGCATGCTATGCGGCTGAATGCCAAGTTGGATTTTGCTGTGTCATCCAGATGGACACAGGGTCCAGGCTTCCTACGATGAGGCGAAGAAACGGGGCCAGCTCACAGGGGAAACCATTGAGAGGATACAGACGGAGAACTGAGACCAAAATATGCTCTAACTACGGTGAGTCGTCGGTTTATTGAATTTGATAGATTCTCCTCAGTTACTGGGCTGAGTCGCGCCATTGCTTGTATTTCCCGATTTGTGGCACAGTGCCGTGAGTCTGTTGGTAGGCGTCTAAAAACAGGTCTGACTGCTTTGGAGGTGGACGCTGCGGAGGTCTCGTTGTGCCGCCTGGCTCAGTCTGAGGCCTATACATCGGAACGAGAACTGATTCTAAATAGAGAAAACGTTCCAGTGCAGAGTGAGCTGCACAGCCTGACTCCATACATGGACGACTGACTCCATACACTGACTCCATAAACGACCAATAATACTGCCGCCGCGCCACCCACTAACATTGTTGACCGTCGAACGGTACAACGTTCAGATGAAACATCAGAATGTCGAGGCGACGAAATTCAAAGAAAGTTCTGTGTAACTGGAATTCGGCGAATTCTGCGAGGCGTTGTTGCACATTGCAGGATATGCCGTTTGATGAGAACCATACCGAATGAGCCGATGAAGGGCCTACCCTCTAGAGACAGACTGACGCCCTTCGTTAGGCCCTTTACATTTACGGGTGTTGATTTCTTCGGTCACGTGGTTGTTGCAGTTGGACGTTGAACCGAAAAACATTGGGTATCATTATTTACCTGTCTTACAGTACGAGCTATCTACTTGGCATGTTCACACAACGCCTTACCACCCACAGTCAAACGGCATGGTGGACAGACTACACCGCACACTAAAAGTGGCCTTGATGTGCAGTCCAGCCACACAACACAACTCCAGCCGAGATGCTATTCGGCACCGAACTCCGCCTGCCGGGGGAATTCTTCGGACACCTGAACGACCCTACCACCCAACCGGTTTTCGTCGAACAGTTGCGCAAGGTGGTAAAAGCGATCAGGCCAGTACCAGCGTCCAGCCACTCGAGACAGAAGCCGTTCGTCTTCAAAGAATTGCGTACCTGCACACACGTATTCTGCAAGCTGGACAAAATCCGGAGGCCACTCGAGCCGCCTTATACGGGCCCCCATAAGGTAATTCGCCGGGTCAACGAAAAGATTTTCATCATTGACTTGAACGGCGTCGAGAAAGCCATCTCTACGGACTGCTTGAAGCCGGGATACCTCGAGGTGAGTGACTCAACATCGTCGCCATCGCTGCAGGCACCCCGATCACCATCGCCAACCCGATCGCCATCGCCGCAGTCGTCGTCATCGCCAGCGATCCATCCAAGGAGTCATCTGAGGAGTTAACCAACGCCCCGCTCAGGGGACCAACCCTCACCCCAGTCGAGGAGTCGAGCGACGGAGCGGGTATCGTTCTCCGCGCCTCCTGCTCCGATCACTGGGGGAGGAGTACCTGTGGCGACACCACTGCCCCCACCCAGTTGTCGGGTACGCCAACGCAAGCAGGCACTAGTTGCGCGCGCCATCTATTAACACGCTGTCGCTGTCGCACAGCGTGTTTATGGGCAAGTGGAACTAGAATGTGCTGGCTGCTGAACAACACACTTCGTGTTTCCGGACCTTCATACAACCCTCTTTCTTTTTCTGTGCTGAAGCTGTGGTGACGTGTTATAGAGCGTTTTGTGCAATTAGAAGTTATATTAATTACTGGACTTAACACAATCTCTAGAAATTTGCAGAAACTTATTTTATCATATATTATATATACGATATAACAAATAAATTTCCAGGAACGTATTTTATCATATATTATATACGAGTATACGATATAACAAATATTACTGGTTTTTTTTGGCAACGCTACGTTGAGCACGTGAGCAGCCAAATATATATATATGTATATATATATATATATATATATATATATATATATATATATATATATATATATATTATATATAAATATATATATATATATATATATATATATTTTATATACTCGTATATATATATATATATATATATATATATATATATATATATATATATATATATATATATATATATATATATATATATATATATATATATATATATATATATATATATATATATATATATATATATATATATATATATATATATATATATATATATATATATATATATATATATATATATATATATATATATATATATATATATATATATATATATATATACGAGTATATATAATATATATTATATACGAGTATATAGTTATTATACGAGGGGTACTATATCAATAGCTAAAATCTGGCAATACCATAATGAAGTTTGACATTTTTTAGCATAAACCTACTCACAACGTGTTTATGTACAAGTGCTATTTGTTTTGTTTACAGTGAGTTAAGAATATCAATTTGGTCAAAAAATGGAAATTTCAAGAGAAGGTTTTTGTTGGATTATTTTTCACAACTTTCGACGTGGAAATATATGTGTAGGATAATATAAACAAAAGTTAGGCTTGAGATAGGGCCGGCTCGGTTGGGGAGCTGGTGATAGACGGCGACCGGCTGGAAAAAAGGGGAAAAATTTTTTTTTTTTGGATTAAACAATTTATTTGTTTATTGTATGTTACTCCATTGGAAACTAACAATAAGTTATCAAACCTTACGGCTAATGTATTAAATATGCTCTTTGCCTATTGCTTGGAGCTATTTGGGTTCTACTAGTGTATTCATATATATTAATTAATTATAATTTTAAAAAAGAAGGGAAACAAAATTTAATATAGATAAATATTACAGATTAGTTTGTCAATAAGTTTAGAAATATGGTTTCTTTAGACGTGGAGCGGAATTCTGCCGGAGTAGACTTCTTGCAAGAATATTCTGATGATTTTGCAGGAGATTCCGGTATTCCTGCCTTAATTCTATGATTTCTTCTTCTATAGTGGATATACGAGTATGTATATCATTGTGAATGTTTTTATTTTTGACAAACCATGGTGCGCCTGTAATTATTCTTAGGATTTTCGACAGTGCCCTTTGGATAAGTTTTAGGTTTGAGGTTCTCGCACTACCCCAAAGTTGCACCCCATATGTTCATATGGGTTTTATTATAGCTTTGTATAGAGGGACTTTTTATTCCAAGCGCATCTTTGAGTTTTTGTTGATTAATCAATTCAGAGAGTTAGCTTTTAGTTTCATTTGAGTTCTCGAATGGCAACACTAAAACATTGTTCCATTTCTCTTTTCTTAGTCTTAAATAAAGCCTCTGATGAAGTAGACGTGTCGATTTTTTACTGAGTAAGGGAAAACCCCACAATAGGTTATATATATATAACTTAATTTACTTACGAAAAAGCAAAGAAGTGTTTTTAAAGTTAAAATGCCTAGAATTTATCAATATAGAACCTAGGTGATCAAAATTTGGACTCGTGGTGCATTCACATGAAAAGTATAATTGTGCGAGATCCAGCAGAAGACAGATGGGATAGATTAGACCAATAATTCTGGTAAAGTTGTGCATGAAGCCTTCATAGCTCAACCACATAAAAGTGTACAAAACGTCTGCAGACGTCTGGAGTAGGCTAAAATAAGTGTTTCGTCAAAGTGGCTCTATGAAAAACGTTACTTTGTATAAGAATTTATTAAATTTGCTTATGGCAAATGATTGCTAAATGTCGCAACATTTAAATTCAATTTCAAGAATTTTGGATAAGCTTGCTGAAGTAGGCATTGAGCTCAACGATGAAGTCCTTGTCATTAATTTACTCTCAAGTTTACCAAAAACATACGAGCAATTTGTAGTTGCTATGGAAACTAGAGATGATTTGCCGCCGTTAAATATTATGAAAATCAAGCTTTTGGAAGAAGATGAAAGAAAGAATCGAAATTTGGAAAGAAGAGAACGGGCTTATATGGCACGGGGAAAAGAGAAGGAAGAAAAAAGTAAGCAAAATACACAGAAAGATGCGAAGCAAAGAAGAAATAATTTTAAATGTTCCCAATGTGGTAAAAAGGGACACTATGCAGCTGATTGTTATTTCAAAAATAATATTACAAATTAATAACAATCATTTACAGTGTTAGCTGCAGCTGTTGCCAAATACTTTAAAAAAGTCAAACAGCGGAGCGACTGCACACATGTGCTGTGATCGTTGTTTGTTTTGATCTTTTAACGAACCCGAAGAAAAAATTCCGCTTGCGGGTGACAATTATATTACTGCTAAAGGGATACGCGATGTAATGATGGAGACACCAACAAGTAACTTCAAACTTAGAAATGTTTTGTATGTACCTGGAAAGAGTGGAAATTATTTGTCACTTAGTCGCTCCGTGGAAAAGAGTGACGTGAATTTCAACAACAAGTGTGCCATAATCAAAAACAAAAACGGTGAAGGAATTTTAAGCGCTAAGAAACAAAATAAACTATATTTTTCAACAAAATAACAATAAGTTTTACCAGTCGTCTCGTTATGAATGTGTGCTGTGGCATAACCGATACGGACACTTAAATTTAAATAGTATGCGCGAATTGAAACAAAAAGGCATGGTGCTCGGTTTGAGTAAAGTTAATTTTTCAGAAACTATTAAATGTGACAGTTGCACGAAAAGCAAAATTTTTTCTCAACCGTTTCCAAACTCACAAATACGTGCAAAAAATTTACTGCTCAGTGTTGTTTGTGGACCATTTATTACGGAATCTCTTGGTGATATTTTTAACTTTTATAGACGATAAATCGTGTTGTGTATTTGTTTATTTTTAAAAGACAAAGGTTCAAGTGTAAGAAAAGTTTGAAATGTTTAAAAATATGGTAGAACAGAGAGACAAAAAAAAAACATTGTGTAATAATAATGGGGGTGAATTTGTGAACAAAGATTTTGATAAATTTTTGCAAGCCAATGGTATAAAAAGGCAATTGTCAGTGGCGTATACTCCACGACAGAATGGAGGTGCGGAGCGTGCAAACCCTTTTCTCGTTGAAATGGCCAGAAGTATGATGTCTAATGCTGGTGTTTGTGAGTCGTTGTGGGTTGAGGCCATGGCTAGAGCTGTGTACATACGTAATCTTTCACCAACCAAATTAATAGCGGGTAGTACAGCTTATGAAAGTTTTACAGGTAAAAAACCATCTGTAAACCATTTTCGCGTATTTGGAGCTAAAGTTATTGGTTTAGATAAGACCTAGAATAAAAAGTTTCAGCCTAAAGGTAAAGTTTTGAAAATGGTTGGCTACTCTCTAAATGCAAAGGTGTATAGATTATATGATCCAGAAGTGGTAGAAAAGCGTGACGTTTGGTTCGATGGAGCAATTCATGAAGGTTTCGAAAATGTGGACCATATGATTCGAATATTGAATACTGAGGAAAGTCTACAATACACTAAATGCGATGCAAGATATTTGCGTTATTAAGATTCCAGAAAGTTCCACAGCAGTTTCTAATAATGAGCTTTCGATGGAGTGGAAGGCAGCTATGCAAAAAGAATACGATGCTTTAATGGCGAATGAAACATTGTCACTAGTGGATTTGCTTGAAGGTAAGAGAGTTATTGGTTCTAAATGGGTGTTTTTTTTAAGCGAGACAAAGATGGTAACGTCGATATGTTCAAAGCTCGTTTAGTGACGAAAGGTTGTAGCCAACAATTTGGGTTAGATTATAGTAATACGTTCACACCTGTAATAAGATATGCAACTATACGCATATATATATACTCGTACACGCTGTGGAGCATAAGTTATACCTTCCTCAAATTTATGTTTGATATGTTTGGATATGAGACAACCTGAGGTTTTATCAGCAAAAAATGTCCTTAATTGCTGTGTAAGTTGATGACATTATTGTTGCTTGTAAAGTTAAAGAAGATTTAATGAAAATTAAAGCACAGTTTGCTAGCAGATTAGAATGCGTCGACAAAGGCCAACTAAATTATTTTCTGGGAATACAAATTGATCGTGAAGGAGAACAAGGTATAATTTCACTCAACCAGATGCCATACATAAAGGATCTCCTTAAAAATCAAGATAAGGAAAATTGTAGGCCAGGCTCCGCCCCTTTAGATGCGGAATTTCAGATGGGAAGGCACAGCAATGTAAAAGTTGATCCAACAGAGTATCAACCAATTATAGGTGCTCTAATATATCTAGCGATGCCGACTCGCCCTGGCATCTTACACTTGGTAGCGAAGTAATACTTGATCAACGTAATACAAATCCACATAAAGAATATGTAACTGGTATAACGCATATTTTGAGGTATATGTCATCTACGCAAGATTTTAAACTAAACTATTACCGGAATGGAAAACCTGTTATAGGCTACGTCGATGCCTATTGGGGCAGCACCCTGTTAGACAGGGAATCATACAGGGTATGCATTTTTTATGGCAGGCTGTGTATTCTCTTGGAAATCTAAAAAACAAGGAAGAGTAGCTCTTAGCAGCACCGAAGCAGAATACGTGGGTTAGCCACAGCTGCCAAAGAAGCAATTTATGTGAAGAATTTTCTAAAAGAAGTAGCTTTGCCATCGTTTGATTCTCCAACAGAAGTTTTGGTGACAATATATGTGCGCAGCAGTTAGCGAAGAACCCTAATTACCATGCCGGAAGCAGGCATATTGATATTAAGTACAATTTTACAAGAGATATTGTAAAAGAAAAATGTATTGATTTAAAATATGTTCCTACAAATGAAAATGTGGCTGATGTCTTTGACAAGAATTTAAGTAAAGTTAAATATGAATATTTTGTAAAATCAATGGGCATCATATAAAATTTAAAAAAAAAAAAATTGTTTTTTAATGTTAACTTATTTATTTATTTATTTATTTATTCATACTTGTATTAAAATTAAAATTTTAATACAATTAGACTTACAGCTATGACATCTATGGTCTTAAGCTAGTTAATTTTATATATACTCGTATGTTAGATTTCTTTATAGGTGTTAGAGTACTTAAGGTAATTTATCAGCATCTTTAAGTCTTTATCGGTAGGGTTGTTAAGTAGGGTTGTTGGTTTGATGTTTGGAAGTGATTTTCTGTAGATGTTAAAGTATGTACAATTGTTTAATATGTGTTCGACGTTCATGTTGGGTAGGTTGCAGAATTTGCATATGTTGTTTGTTTTATTGATAATGTATTCGTCGTTGGTCAGTTTTGTGTGTCCAAGTCGGAGTCGTACGAGTTTTATTGAGTCTTGTCTGTTTATATTGGTGTTATTAACGGTTTTAAAATGTTCATAGATAGGTATTTTTGATTTATTAATTTTTTTGTACCAGTCATTAGTAGTTTGGAATAGGTCTTTGGCTTTTTTCCGGTGAATGGTTTTTACGAATTTTAGGATGTCTGATGATAAGATATTTTGTGTAGTCGTTAGTGGGGCACACGTGGCATTTTTGGCAATTTTGTCCGCTAATTCGTTGCCTTTTATATTGACATGTCCGGGGACCCAAATGAGTCTGATTGTGGATTTATGCTTGATTAATATGTTTTTTATATCGTCTATGTAATGGTTGCTGTTTACTGGGTTAGTAATTGCGTCTAAGACTGAGAGAGAATCTGAGCAGATCGCGATTTTCCTTCTCTTTGTGTTTGCGTATTTAGTCGCTTCGTGAATGGCTATTAGCTCAGCTCCAAAACTTGTGCTGTAATGTGGTAGGTGTGCTGTTTGAATGGTTTTGTTTTCTTCCACGATACTATAGCCTGTAAGGTCGTTTTGTTTTGAGCCATCAGTGTATATAAACTTAAAGGAGTATAGCTCTGCTTTTAATTTAAGAAAGTTCTGTATATAGATTTCAGTTGGTGTATTATTTTTTTTATGTTGTCGTAGGCCGGTGTTGACTGAGTTATGAGGAAGTTGCCAGCTAGGAAATACTAAAGATTTCTTGTGTACTTTTGTGATTATGGGTACTTCAATGTTTTGGGCGGTCTTAATCACTTTATTTATTGTGGATGGTACTTGTTGCAGTTTTTTAGATTTAAGGATTTGGGCACATAGGGTTGGGAGTGGGGAGTGGTCGTTGATAATAACTGATTTAATAAGCTTAGAGGTGATTAGGTCCCGGGCAAAGGATATTGGTGTAATTTTAGCTTCATACAGGAGGTTGGGAACAGGGGTTGTTCTGAATGCACCTAGTGCAATCCTCGTAGCGGAATTTATGGTACTGTTTAATTTATTTATGGTTGATTTTGGTGCATACCCAAATAAGTAAAGACCATAGTTAATTTTAGATAAGAGGAGGGATTTTGTTATTGAAATTAGTGATGCTGTATTGCAGTTGAATTTTTTGCTTGAAAGGCATTTGATTATATTGAGTGGTTTGATTAATGAGTCTATTAATTGATTAATATGTGTTTCCCATCGATATCTTTTGTTCAGTGTAATCCCAAGTATCTTTAAATTGTCAACTTTGATTATATTTATGTTGTTGCATATGATGTTTGAGGAGCAATTGTGTTTTCTACAGATGTGAATTTGCTTGCATTTTTTTTGCGATAATGCAGCTCCTGAATATGCGCACCAATCCGAAATTTTGTTGTAGATGGGATCGAAATTGTAGGGGGTGTTTTTGTTTCTATTTAGTTTTTTAATTAGTAAGTAGTCATCAGCGAATGCGAGAAAGTCAATTTCTTTGTGGAGTGATAAGGTGTTGCTTAGCTTGTTATAGGCTATCAGAAATAGGATTACGGAGAGGGGGGAACCTTGGGGAATGCCATTTTGGAGAGAAAAGCTTTGAGAAAATTGGGATTCGATTTTTACTTTGATGTTCCTATTTGTCATATAGTTTTTTATATAATTATAAATGTTGGGGCCGATTTTCCACAAGTTAAGTTGATCTAAAATAGCATGTACTCCAATTTTATCAAATGCTTTAGCAAAATCCAGTGAGATGAGGGATATGTGTTTTTTGTAAGAGAGAGAATGGGTGATCTGATGATCAAGGTACACCAGAAAATCAGACATTGATTTCCCTTTTTTGAATCCTAATTGATGGCTATTGAGAAGTTTGTTATTTGATACAAACCACCAAAGCCTGTTGGCAATGATTTTATCTAGTACTTTGGAGCAGCAAGGGTTAAGTGAGATTGGACGATATGATGTTAACATGGTTTTGTCTGAGTTAGGTTTAGGTATAGGGATAATGAGACTATTTTTATACATTTGAGGGATAAAACCAGAAAATATTTTATTATATAAGTCAGTAAGTCGACTTTTTACTGCAAAGGGTAGGTATTTAATCATTGGGTAGGATATTCGATCTATTCCGGGAGTTTTGCCTTTTAGTTGGTTTATTGCCATGTTTAGTTCGATTAGATTGATTTTATCGTCAATAATTAAGGCTGATTTGCTCGGACTCGATAACCTACTTCTGGATAGGGAGTTTTGTTTGTTTAAAAGGAAAGTAGGAGAGAATGAATTATCGTGTGCTTCTTTGGACCATGTTTCTGCAAGTGTATTGGCTATTATGGAGTTATTTGTGATCGAATTTTGGTTAGGTTGGGGTAAGTTAATTGAATGGATTGGGGTATAGGTTTTAAGCCCACAGAATGTGCGAATTGTTGACCAAATTTTTCCTGAAGGTGTAAAAGGATTGATGTTTGAGGTGAAGTTAAGTATTGAGGTTGATTTAGATAATTTTATTTCGCGCTTAAGTATCGCGTTTGCTTTCTTGAATTTTATGATATTATCTAGTGATATGTTTCTGGTTAGGCTATTTCGAAGTTTGTTTCTTTCTTTTTTTAAGTCTTCTAATTTATTATTCCACCAGGGGACTGTTGTTCTTCGCTTAGGTCTAGATTGAGGAATGGATTCGTTAGCGCTTTGAATTATTATTTTTTGAATATTAGCAGTTTCTTTGTTTATGTTTATACTAACAGCTCTTTTTTCAGATAAGTGATTAGCTAGTATGCTGAATTTGTCCCAATTCGCTTTGCCTAAATTGAATCTAGGTCTACTTGTAGTTGGAATTGTTGTGAGATTGGGGAAGAGGGATATGAGGATAGGAAAGTGATCACTACCGCATAGATCGGATTCTATTTGCCAGTTGGTTTCTATTGCTAGGATAGGAGATGCAAGTGTAAGATCAATATGAGTTAGAGTGTTATGCGTTGTGTAGTGGGTTGGGGTGCCGTTGTTTAGGAGAGTCAGTGCCGATTGTGTGATAAATTTATCGATTTTTTTGCCTCTAGCATTGTTGTAATTAGAACCCCAACTGGTGTGCCAGCTATTGAAGTCACCTGTGATCAAGTGTGGTGATTGTGAGTTGTCAAAAAGATCGTGAAGATCTTTGACTTTGAAAGATTTTGTGGGTGATAGGTATATTGAGCTAAGTAGGAATTTTTGTTTTGAAAAAATAAAAATATTTACTATGTCAAAATTGTTTGTAGGAAAGTTGGTTGTGCTGTGTTGTATTGAATTATGTATGAGTATGGCTGCGCCGCCAAATGAATTTTGTGGGTGTAGAGATGTGTATAATTGGTAGTTAATGGGAGTAGGTATTATTTTGTCGTCTTTTAGGTGTGTTCCTTGTAGGGTAATGATATGCGATTTGTGTTTTTTTAATAATATTTCTAGTTCATTATAATTGTTTTTGTAGCCTTTGATATTCCATTGAATAATTTTTAAAGATGCTGTCATTACTGTCAGATTTACAGAGTTTTTGCAGATATTTATATATATTAAATTATTTAAACAAATGGAAGAGTGTTAAGTTGTTTCCATGTCAGGCTCAGAGCTGATTTCTTGTGTGTTGCGTTTATTGACTTGTTGTTGTCTGGACTGTTTCAGTTTTTCAAGGCTTTTTAGGTGTGTGAGTGTAAATTGAGAGAGTTCTGGTGAAGAAGTTTTATGAGTTTCTGGAGAGAGATTGTTTTGGGGAGAGTTTGGTTTGGTGTGAGCGGAATTGTTGTTTGTAAGAGAGCTTGTTGTTGGTATATTGTGTTTTTGAGTGTTTTCTATGGTGTTAGATTTGGATGAATTGTATTTTTGCGTTATATATGTTTGAGGAGTGTCAGTTTTGTTTAAAGTTTTGTTGTTGGTTTGATTTTTTTCGAGTGTGGAATTTACTGTATTCTTGTCAATGATAGTGTTATTTATTGTTGCTGTTGTAGTTGTTTGTATTGTTTTGTTTTCTCTATTGAAGCTTTTGTTTTTAATGGCAACTGCTTCTTCTAGTTTTTCGGTTAATGTATGATTCGTATTAATGTTTGTGTTGGATTCGTTAACTGAGTGTAATGCTTCTCGGAAAGTGCATTTCTTAATTGTTTTTACTTTGAGAATTTCTTGTCGTTTTTTGTAAGTTGGGCACTTTTTGTTGTTTGAACGATGCTCTTGTCTGCAGTTAATGCATTCGACTTTTGTGCAGGGAGTTGGGTCGTGTTCAGCTGTTGAACACACGAAACATTTCTTTTCATTTTTGCAGTGTTTTTTTGTATGCCCAATTAAGAAACAGTTTTTACATTGCATTGGTGATGGAATGTAAGGTTCGACCTTGACTTTGACCCACGCAACCTCTACTTCGTGTGGAATATCGTAGGTGTTGAAGGAGAGAATGTGGAGAGGGGTGTTTATTATTTTCCCGTCTTTTAATTTAGTTATTTTTTTGCATTCCGTCACTTGTTGTGTTTTTAAACCTTGGACAATTTCCATTTCAGTTAAATGTACAAGATGCTCAGAATATATGACTCCTTTCGATATATTTAAGGTCGGGTGCAGTGAAACTTCAATGTTACATAGGTTTGAGAGCTTGTTTGCTGTTAGGAAGCGATTTGCTTGTTGTTCATTTTTTGTCAGAATTAATAGGTGTCCTTCTCTTGTAAAAGTTGTTGGAGAACAAAGAAAATAGGTTTGTAAACAATTTATTAACTTTTAATTTAAATTAAAAATGAAAGTGAAACTATCTTATAAATATTTTGATTGATTGAAATAAATTGAAATTTTGGTTTTTTGTGTTCAATAGCAAACGGAAGCGATGGAGTAGATTGGGGCTGCTGAGATGCTACCAGGCGCGTAAGGAGGAATTTGAATTTTAAAATTTTATGTTATTAATTTTAAGTAACTGGAAATGTACCTTTGAAAATGTTTATTGCTTATATTATAGTGAAATATTTTTCTAATTCAAGGAATTTTTCAATAAATTAAGAAAACCATTTTTTAAATAATGTTTACATTTATTTAATGCCAAATATAGGTTAATTTTGTTTTCTAACAAAGCATATCTTACTATTCGAACATATGGCTAAAAAATTTAATAATATGCAAATGAAAACAAAAATTAGTTTTAATTTTAAACCTTTTACATTCATACATACATATTAAATATTCCACAGTTCTACGCTGCAGCCTCATATGGGATCTGAAGTCCGCATCACCATATGATTGTATAGTTGCCACAAGCTCATCGCATTTAGTATGCTCCTCTTGGTTTATGCCAGATCCTTCAGAGCTTCAGCTGGAACTGAAACTCTGCGCATACACCATGTCTAGCAATCCTTTTATTTCCAATTGCTCTTTGAGTCGACGCAAAGTACTGTTGTTCTCCAATAAAATAGTTGTAACCTAAATAATCACATATATAAAATATTATCTTGTATTAATTAATAAGTATTTAAAGTTAAATTACCAATGCTTCCTCCGAATTTGCCATTTTCTATTTTTCCTGTTCTTTAAAATTTGTTTACAAATGTGTATGTATAAGCATTTTAATTGTCAAAACCAGTGCTGCCAAATGCTAAAATGTTAAGCGACGGGTAGCGTTTTGGCGTTTTATTTACACTCGCGGTGAAAGAAACACAGCTAATGTGTTAATATAATATAATGTGTTAATATTAATATAATTATAATTATAAGTTAATATTATAATCCAATTATTGTAACTTAAACAATGGATTAGTGTTGAAAAAGTAATTAAAAACTAGTAACTTCAACCCAAATGGCAACACTAAATCATTGTTCCATTTCTCTTTTTATAATCATTTCTTTGGCTTAAATAAAGCCTCTGATGAAGGATACGTGTCCATTTTTTACTGAGCAACGTAAAAACCCCAACACACACTACATACGGTGAACTTGGGGTTAAATTCCGTTTAGTCTTGACGGAACAAACATAGCGTAAAAAATAAATGTTCCGAAGCGAACAGTTGCTTTCAAATTGTATGTCAATCAATTTGAGCGATTAGTCTCTTATGGACAAAACTTACATTTACGAACGAAGACAAAAAATTCTGCAGGTTGCAGAATTTTCTGTCGGTGTCCGTAAATGCTGCGAAGACATTTGACACTTTTGAACGCTTTTTACTACTTCGTTGTGATACACGATGAGCAGTCAAGTAGAGAACATATTATTATATTTATTATTTATTAATCATAAAATATATATTTAAAAATCTTAAAAGCGCAACCACTACTTTTTCATGTCTAATACCTTTTCTCTTTATTTTCATATCTTTTTTCTTTATTAATTTATAAAAGCTAATTCGAGCAGGCGCCAAATGTTTGTTTTGACAGACACCCTTCCTCTTTTTCTTCACGTCAAGACTAATCGCTACACACGAAGGTTTTGTAACGACGTTTGTTTTGTTTCATTTCTATTGTTACGTCAAAACTAACCGGACCTTCTTAAAAATTATTAGTTAATTCTTCGTTAAATTTTGATTGTTTTGGTTCGCTTGATTTTTTTAAGCAATGTTAATCCAAAAAAAAGGAAAAAACATTATTAAAGTAAATATTTATATATCAGCATCATTTACGAATGTTATTAAAAACATACTAAACACTTAAAATGAAATTGTAATGTTCAGTAAAAAATAAAAGCCTAAACCAATTTTTAATTCAATAAATATTTGATTTGTTTCAAAACAACTATTTCTGAGCTTTTTTATTTTGATTTCAGCTCATAAGACTAAAGTGCTGTACAGGGCTGTACACATCAGCGGATGTTCGACAGTTACATTCGAATGAGAGTTCGTAGCTGCCGAATTATCATTCATGTTTGAAGCTCAAACCGTCATTCAAGTTATGTAAATTTACTAATAAGAATAGACAATGGAAACATTGGATGCCCATTATTAATTATCGCGTTAGCTGAAAAAAGGAATAAACCTAAAAAGAGAGTAAATGGATAAAACAATGGATTGGTACTAGAAAAGAATATTTACATGTGAATATTTTAAAATAAATTATCGACTCTGAGCCCATGAATTCCAAAAACTATTTCAGAGGTCAAGTGAAAAGTATAATTATTTGCTTAAACTCGTTACTCCACTCATAAAAAATGTTGTATCTTCCTTTTTTATGAGTGGAATGGAATAAGAGAAACCATAAGTGTGCGACAATTTTCGGTTGGTGGAAGTTATCAACATCGGCACTAGAAGACTTTGATTGTTTTTTTTTTGTTTCAATTCTCTTCTGCATGATGACCGTAATGTATTTATTTTTTTACGTTCTTAACGAAAACATATTTTTTTATGTGTTTTCATTATATTTAACAACTCTTCATACGATTTTGTTTTTATGCCACGCAATTTTGTTTTACCTATATATTTTTATTTGCTCCACATAGTTTGTAGTGCAATATATGATATGTAAAATATAAACCTAGCGAAGATACGCATAATAAATAATTTAAAAATCAGTGAGTGAAAATAAGAGCAAAAAAACTCAAACAAATATTTTAAAATAAAAAAATTAAATTTAAATTATGTAAGAAATTATCTGATTCAGGGCCGTCAATATATTTTGCGATGCTCTCTGAGCATCGCCCAGCATAGAAGTAAATGGTTTAAGCGGCCTATAGACGATACATCATGATCACACTCATATATAATATTATGTCTGAAAAGAGAGAAAATATGCATTTATGTGTCACATAGACATGATTTCGCTGTGATCACTGATTGAACGTCGAAAATCAAAATCATTTTGATTTTGAGGGGACATTTTATTATGATTATGATGTATGAATGATAGTCGTTCGTGGGCAATTTACCTGAACATTTTTCTCATTTGAGTTCGATTGCCAGTGTGTGAAGATGTGTGCGGATAAAATTAATGAAAATGCGTTTCTGCTGGAGTTTATTGAATGCTATTGTACTCTTTTTTTGTGCGACGACTATGCAAAAATGACTATTTTCGATTTTGGTCACTCGTCTGTGGCGGAGTTTCATTCAACAGGTACGCGAATGAGTATGATCATGATGTACCGTGTGTGGACCGCATTAAATTTGTTTCCCTCACTCCCCAAAGCAAAGACACTTGCGACTGTGTCAACAAGCAGCCCAGGCTTACAAGATTCAACTGGGGGTTCTCCCGGTCATAGCACACGTTCTAAGGCAACAAAAGCAGAAGAGCCAATTAAAACTACAGTAACGAAGCGTGCTGCGTGAATATAACATCAATGCAATTGATAAAGCGTTTGGGCACAAACAATTGGCAGTACAGACTATTATGGATCCCTACATATTAGTAAAGACACACACAAATAAACCGACCTCCATAAGCTCAATGATAAAGGCTTTGAAAATACTCCTTCCACTAACAAATTTGCATTACTATCAAATGAGCCAGGCCCCACTGATCACTCTGCTGAAAAAAGGTAAAGTCTTCTCCTTCCCGAGCAGAACACTAATCTCTTAGTGACAACGGTTCCAAGAACTTTCAGGTTTACTCCGAATCTGAGTATCGCAAAGGAGTAGATTATCTTGAGAAACACAAGAAAATATTTTACACTTACCAACTCAAAAGTGCTAAAGGGTAATGGTGGTAATAAAAGGCATATAACCAAACTTTGAAGCAAATGAATTTCATGACACCGAAAGTCACGAAGGCTTCGAACTGAAGTCGGTATGTAACATGGTTATTAAAAACAAAGCTCCAATGCCTCTATACCGTGTTGAGCTACAGCCAGCCAATATGACGTTAAAGAAAGGAGAGTCTCACCCAAATGATAGCCTTCGCTATCTGTTACACAGAAAAATCACGGAGGAGAAGAACCCTGTAAACGATATGGTCCGGCACAATGTTTGAATTGGTAGGAATTCGGTAGAAAGAGTATAGCCCACTTGAAAAAACTCTACAAGTACTTATGTCATATATGACACAATTCATGTGATCAATGCAAAATATGATGCAAGATATGATGCCAAACCAAAACATGCTATTGTAATCTCGTCAACAAAACCATGAACTTAAAAATCTGCCACTGGAATACAAATGACAAAGCCTTCACAAAAATGAGCTCAAATTATTTATCAATGCAAACTCAATAGATGTGATGCTAATTTCTGAGAGTCATCTCACTCAAAAACACTGATTTCAGATGGAAGGATACACAGTTTACGACACCAAACACCCTGGTGGCAAAGCTCATTGTGGTACAGCTATTCTTATTAAAAAAAGTCTGAGAGATAGCTTTCCAGAAGCGTATAGATATTAAAGGGCAGGATGGTTTTGAGTTTCGACAGAATCGCTGCATGCCACACTTTGTAAAACGCCTGTGTGATCTCGGGAAAACTGCCGAACAGAATTGTTTTTTCTCGTATGCATTTTAAATGGTGCTTGCAATACGGTGAACTAATTCGACAGTACTGTGTTTTTCACAGAAGCCAAACTGGTGTTATGACATTATTTTTCTCAATAGTATTTCTTACACTTCTTTTTTACTATCAATTTAAAATAATAAAGAAAAAATAGTTAGTAAGCAAATGGGTCTGTAAGAAGAGAAATTTATAGTCCATGATTGAGGAAAATAGCCAGAGCGAATTATCGCATTACATATATGCAGGAGATGCATTTCAGCTGGGGTTGGGAGTTCTTTTAACATTCGACCTGTAATCACGTCCTGGTGATTTTTTGGCATTGAGAACCTTGAAAACATTTGTAAGCTCTTTTTTCTTAATTGATATAAGAGTATATGTAATGCTCGGAATAGCAATGGGTTGAAACCAGAAACATTGGAGGTAAACACTTGCTTTAAGTGATTTGCAAATGCCGTTTTTTTCTGCATTTCGGAGAGAAGTACTTGAACAGCTTGGGGTGTACATTCTTTTCGAGGTGCAGCGTTAATCCAGGTTGTAGCTAATTTCACTGTTTGGGACATCAACTTCGTGGGCTTCGTAATAGCATAATCTAATTCTCCTTCTGACTTCAGGGACGTCTTAATATTGAGATGTGAGCTTATAAACATTTTATATTTAGGTAAGGTTATAGTCGAGACGGCCTTCGCTGACTTACTGTTGAGACTTTCCGGACATCAGGGGTATTATCGCGAGTGAATGATCAGAGGATAACTCGAGTGAAGATTGCACAAGAGAATATTTTTTTAATATTTTATGAAGTGATTGCGAAATCAATAATGTCTAAAGTGTTCCGTCTATCTGAGTGCCAATATGTAGGCTTACCGTTGGACAAGACGTCAAGTCAAAGTACATTTATCGCTGAAAATAATTTTCTGCTTTTGGGAGTTATTAACCGTTAGCGCTAATGGGTGTGCTTAGCATTTCAATCTCCAGCAGCAATAAACTTAGTATCGGGAGTGCTAAAAAATGTTTATTTTGTCCCTCATCTATATTGAAACATAAGTGGTTGCATACTTTTAGGATGCTCTATTCCCCATTTTTAAATCCTTAAATATAGATGCGCGAAGGCATGCGACAGTGCGTAAATACAATGGATATTCTGACACATGAGAGGTATATAAGCCGGCACACAATTGACATCGAGGCAGTTGAACAGTGATCGTAGCAGTATGTACCGTGATAGTAACAGTGGCAGTTGAACAGTGATCGTAGCAGAGTGTACATCGTGATAGTAAGAGTAAACGTATAAAGCGATTAAATAAATAGGTGTAGTTCAAAATTGAATGAATAGTAGAACAGTGATCGTAGCAGAGTGAATATCGTGATAGTAAGAGTAAAAGTACAGGCGATTAAATAAATAGGTGTAGTGAAAAATTGAATGAAGCAAACTTTAAACCAATATTGGGTGTGTGAATAGCAATAATTAAATAAAGCTAATTGTTCTTATTTAACTAAGCGATTGTTTGATTATTACAAAATTCAGCGGTACGAATCCGAGTATTGAGAGTGGTATAAATTGACAATATTCGTAACAATATTGGCAATAAATGGCTGAGATAAATCAAATACTCTTTGCTTGGAATTCTAATCAAATACTCTTTGCTTGGAATATTTTTCAGGTGGTGAAAGCTGGTTTAAGGCGATCAATAGAAGCTTTGATCTCTTTGCCATTGACGTCGATTACGAAATATATTTCGGAACGACGAAGACCTTTAAACGTATATGCATTTGCATATCTATATATATATATATATATATACTCGTATATGCCTGTATATGTATACGTATATGGATATGTATATGTATCTGTATATTTTTATGTATATGTATATGTATATGTATATGAATATTTTTATGTATACTCGTACGTATATTTCTATGTATATATATATATGAATATGTATATTTATATGCATATGCAGGATACGTATATCTAGATGTATATGTATATGTATATGTGTATATATACATATACATATACATATATATATATATATATATATATATATATATATATATATATATATATACATATATATATATATATATATATATATATATATATATATATATATATATATACTTGTGTATATGTATATGTATTTGTATATGTATATGCATATGTATGTGTATATGAGTATGGACACGTATATGTATATGTATATGTATATGTGTATGTGTATGGATATACATACAAAAAAATAGAAACAATCAATCCAATTAAATTACCAAGAACGCAAAAGGAAATCAAGTAATTCTTTGGAATCACGGCATATTACCGGCGTTAGACTACTCCAAAAATGCGCACCACCTTTTTAAATATTTAAAGAAGAACTCAAAAATCAACTTAAGGGACCCTAAGCATTTCAAAAACTTAAGCTACTATTCCAAAGTGACCCAATCGTTACTCCCCCAGATTTTGGAAAGAAATTCACACTTATTACCGACGCAAGTAATTTTTCATTAGCCCCGGTTCTTATACAGAATGGAAAGGTGATATCTTAATCTAGCAGGTCGCCTAATGGACACGAACAAAAATATAGCAAAATCGAAAAGGAATCAATAGGGATCGATTGGGCAACTAAATACTTTCGACCTTAAATTTATGGTCGCCAGTTCACAATAAAGACCGACCACAAACCATTTATTTGGCTTAACGATTTAAAAGAGCCAAAGTGCCAATTACAGCGTTGGAAAATAAAACTCAATGAATTTGACTTCGACATCGAGTACATTAAGGGCCAGGAAAACGTTGTAGCAGATGGTTTAAGCCGCATTGTCTTTGATGAGAATAAAAATACAGACAACCATTCCGTTTTAGACATAAATCTAAATGAAATTTTTGAAATTTCAGATAACGAAGAAAACAATGCGTCCTCACCAAATCAGGAAGAGAATTTAGATTGTGATTATGGCAACACTATCCACAGTGCAGACACTGATAGTTTGAACCTTATCCGAATTACAGAAATGCCAATTAACCTTTTCAAGAACTAACTAGTTACCGATCTCGCCCAAAAGGCATCTAAAACTACAAAAATTTTATATAGAAATAAAATAGGACATAGAATACTAATAACTCCACAAAGTGATTTTTTGGCGATAATGAAAGAAATGCTTTCAATTAAAGGATTAATTATTGTTTTGATTCAGAATCATACATTATTTTTAAAGTCAGGACTTGTACTCAAAATAGAAATATAGGGAAAACAACTACAGGGGAATTAACGAAATTTTCGAAGAAATAACGAATGCCTATTGTCCAAACTTAAAAAAATCGAGTGAAGAACTCTGAAGTCGGGTTAGACTGACTACGAAATACCCTTTACCTTTATAGTTTATAAAACCACGCTCATACAAATAAGTTGTACATGAGAGTTAAACCATGGCGATATGGGATCAACACAATTTTTCCTCCATGTCGATTGAAATGTTACACCTATAATGATCACTAAGTTTCATAGTTTATTTCTACAACGCTATAGACACATTTGTTGATATATTTTGTAGACATTTCGAGTTATATACATAACTTAACTTGGCACTGTAGTTATACTTAACATTTCCATATGAATATATCCATACCTGTTACTGCCATTATGATATTTATAAATAAAAAAAATAAAAAAGAGCTCTACGGCCCAAAATTAGTTTAAAATTTTTGATAGTAAAGGCTTGAAGGTATGAATACTACTGCTTGTTGGTCTACGGGAGGTAGTTGATACAGCTCCTACCTCCAATATATGAGAGGCTTTCCTCTATCCGCTACCTGGGGACGCGTCCTCTACGAGTTACAAGCTCTCCTGAGGGACCTAATTAATTGTACCTATTACTACACCTAAATCAAATAAGTTAGCTTACATTAAATAAATAAAGAATGCAGCAAAAATAAAGAACCCTATTATGATGAAATTGTAACACAAACTGCATCATGGTAACTGTAAATCGTTTCGTAAGTTTTCGCCTTGATTGAATTACTATCCATATTAGAGAAAGCCCAGTCTATTTGAGTATTTCCTGAAGTGGTACTCTTATCTCTACATAGAAGAGAAATTAAGCCGTTTTCCGTTAGGATGTCTTCTACTTGGTCACAGTCACTGCCACGACGTACACAAAGTATTATTAAATGGATATCTCTATATTTATATACAATGATTTCAAAAGTGAATTTACCTTCATGTAATTTCTTGCTATATAAATACTGAACTGAATCTGCTAGTTCAATTTTGACATATATAATAATACCCTTTGAATGACATCAGACGATTATTCATAAGAATAAAGGACGCTTGGTTAAACAAATTTTTAAAAAACTGAATGTTTTGCTACTGATTTCATGTTATAATCTGCCATTTTGTAAGCATTACCAACTTTACTATACTTTGAATGCCATCAGACGGTTATTCATAAGAATAAAGGACAATTGGTTAAAAAAAATTTTTAAAAACTGAATGTTTTGCTACTGATTTCTTATTATAATCCGCCATTTTTTAAACATTACCAACTTCACTATACGTCGAATGCCATCAGAAGATTATACATAAGAATAATTGAAGCGTGCTTAAAAAGATATTTAAAAAAACAGAAAACTCGTCTTTTATCTGGGACACCCTATTTCTCTTGTATGACTTTATAAAGTCAATAAACTTTGTTTTTTAAACTGCGAAATCTGTAACTTAGGGAAGTACGATAGAAACCCTATTAAGTACAACTTTAACATCACTGCCACACCACAAAAGCGTAATGATATAGTTCAGGTTGACATTTGGTATCCTGAAAGGAACGTGATGCTTTTGACTAGTTTAGATAGATTCACAAAGTATGCTACCGCTCACGCTCTAAAAGACAGAACATGGCCATTTATTATATTCGCCCTCAAGAAAAGATTCTAATACCTAGGTAAACTGGCACTACTAATAATAGATGATGAGCTAGCCACTGTAAATATCAAACAGTTTTTAATTGAGCAAAATATCGATGTTCATTACGTTTACAACTAATATTAAAACAGGTAATGCGGATGCCGAGAGACTACATGGTACGCTGAATGAACACATGAGACTTTTTAACGCCGACCCCAATAACATAGACGACCTGAAAGACAAAGTTATCAAATCTATAATACCATACAATAATATGATATACTCTGCAACAAAAAACAGACCGATCGACAAAAAAAAAATTTAAACCACTGATCTGTCTTGGTGCTCTAGAATCCCAGTGGAGTCGGTAAAAACCCTAAACCACTGACTCTGTCTGCATTAATAAAGTCTCAGTGGAGTCGATAAAAACCCTAAAGCACTGATTCTGTCTTGGTGCTCTAATGTCCCAGTGGAGTCGGTAAAAACCCTACCCACTACTTCTGTCGTTGAAAATGTTTAAATTTTCCTAAGTGTTGGTTGTTTCCACAAGAGTTAGCTCTTGGAAGTTACGCGAATGTGTTTGTGCTTAGTCAGAATACTTAACTGGTGATCCGTTGTGAGTTTCGATGCCAAGTCAGAGCTTCGAATGATGTGCTTTCGCCGAGTGAGCCTGTATAAGAGAGAGTCATTCTTGGGCCGCTGGCGTTTTCATAGGCCCAAGCTGCCACATCGTCCAATACATACTATTGTTGTAGGAATAGCCAATTCCCCCTGTTGTAACACATGTCCTTGGGCTACCTTCACCGCTGTGTTGTTGTTGTTGTCGCCTTGCAATTATTGTTGCGGCACTAGCAAATATTTAAAATTACTCACTGTATTGGAACATTGATTTTCTATTGTCTTCTTTGTGTCATGTACTTACGGCCTGTTGACCTGTAAATCTATCTGATATGGCTGCCTTGTGTGTTGTCTTTTGTCGCTGCATTGTTACTGTTGTGTTTTTTGCTGATCGTATCGTCTATTCGTAAGTTTGTTGTTAGTGCAGTAGATCGGCTGCCTTACTTTCAGTATTTTCCGAGCATTATCTATCGTGTAATTACCTCTGCTGTGTGTGAGGTTTTGTTGTAATTCTCGAGCCGTTGTATTTTGACTTCTTCTGTGCTTACGTTTTCCTCTCGCTGCATATGATTTCGATTTTATTAATTATCTTAGCCAATCAATGCAATCTGTATGACAGTTTTTTCGTGTAGGTTTTCTGCGCTCCCGATGTTATTTGTGAGTGTTGTTGCAATTAACATGGGGGCGTTTACCTTTTTTGGCAATAGTTTAACTGTGGGATGTTGGGGATGACCCTGCACTTGTATGGTTGTTGGTGGATCTCTGTACACAAGTGCATGTAGCCAAAATGCGATGTTGCAGTTAAGTGTAATCTGCAGTTAAGGGAACGCGCTATTAGATTTCTCGGAAATACTGTGTATTTTTTAGAATATATGTATATTGCATATTTTGAGTAACATTGAAATAATCGTGACACTAATTAGTTTTAACTTAAAATTTATATTAGAATGTGGTTAATTTCTACAATTCCAATATAAAAATTAAATTTTTCAATCAATGAAATTTTTTAGTTTTATTTATGTAGTTTACAATAGAATAACATAACTTAAAATATCCACTACAAAATATATTACAACATTGAAAAATTATATTATTGTCAGCAAACCTGTAGAATTGAATTGAAAACGCTATTCATTATTTTCAAAAACGAAAACAAAATATGACCTTATATTGCATACAATTCACATTTTGAAAGTAACAGCAATTAAGAAACAGAATCTGTGATATTTCACAGCCAGTTCTTTTTCGTTGAATTTGAAAATTACTCCTGAAAGAATAGTGAGCTGCTACTGTCTCTTGATTATCTTTATATACGCAGTATTGCATAAACCCCTTTTAATGTGGGATAAAATTCCTGGGATATCTTTACTCATACAAGAAACGAAACTAATAATTTCTGTTCTTATTTTACAGTTTTGATTCGATTTTTTTCTGTATAAACTTACAATTCTTCGTGATGAGCAGTCACCTTGTCGTGGTACGAAGGCTTAAATGATTGCAATGAATCCATGGTTTGGGTTGGGGGAGTTTAGGCTCTTAAGGAATTATACTAGCCTGACTGACTACTGCGGAATAATCCAACTAATAGGTGTCTCCCATCTAATCGAAGGTGTTCTTGGGATCATGCACATTGGATGTTGTTTTGCAGCCAGAAGGTAAATACCAGGCTGTCTCAGACAGAAACGGTAGCCTCGCTGTGGTTGACCAACCCCTTCCACTTTCAAATTTTAGGCTGCCTTCATTGATCCGCCGAGCGGGTGGCCGTATGGACCAGATGAATAAACAAAACCAAAAAATAAAGGATGTCTGATGGTACAACGCTTGTCACGTATTCCGGATAAGGAGAGGAGAAGCAGAAGGCTTCCCTCCGGCGTGCGGAGAAATTCGTGAAGGAGTCTCAAGCTCCCTTACAGCAGGCTTCAAAGCGGTCCCTAGAAGAGACCATCCACCCGGACCCTAAACAATTGAAGAAGCGGGGTGTTGTCACCACGAAGTCGTTTAGCGAAGTGCAGAAAGGATATCAGATAATGGGGGTCATAGACCGCAGTGACCCTAATGGCAGCATCCCTCCTGAGCTCTGGAAGAAAGTAGATCTTTAAAAGCTCTACCTCCAGCTTATTAAGGAATTCCCGGGCGGTTTTTCCTTCTTTTCGCAACAGTGGATGTCATCACGGCCATGTGTAGCGGATCAGTAGACCTATGCAGAATTGCGATCTCCAGGATCGGCGAAGTTGTATCTAGGGAGCTGATCCCTAATAAAATTAGAGCCCGAACATGGATACCAGCCTAACCATCTGACCCAGAGGTTAGATCCTGGAGATCTGTACGATGAGCAACCAGCGGCCATTTCCCATCCCATTTGAAAATTGGAAGCTTACCAAAATTAAGGAACCAAGAGGGGCATACAGGTCAGTTACCCTTGGTGTGAAAGCAGAATCTCTGGCGACTCTAGCCGAAGCCAATTGGGTCGTGGACATGGCTTCTCAAGCACAAGCCTCAAGGTCCACAAAAAGGATGGGCAACCGTCTGGCATTGATCAAGAGGGAGGGAACACTATAGGGGTATGGTCCTACTTCTTCTGTGGACTCCGCCATGCACACGTATCGCAGTGACTCCACTGTCAGGGATTTGGGGGAAGTGCCGAGCGCTACAAGTAGCAAATATGCTTCGAATAGTGCAGATTAACCTCCATCAGCTCCGTCTTGCAAAAGGCGGAGTTGACGTTGTCCTGATCCAAGAACCCTGGACATACGGGGACTTGGTCTCTGGTCTCAGGACTAATAATTACAGCATGCTGTATAATTTAAGGGTAGGCCTTGCATACTAATAAACAAAAAGGCCGTCTGCCTGGAAGCTGGCAAGAGACGGAACTGGCTAGTATCGGCCTATATGGCACATGACCAGGATATCCTTCCCGAAGACAACCTGTAGAAGCTTGTTGTGGATGCAATGGCACAACGGGTGGCTGATATCAGTGGATGCGATGCCATTGCGCACCATGATATTTGGGGCAGCACGGATGTCAATGCACGCGGTGAGTTATTATATGAATATATTGCAACGACTAACCTTCTTATATCTAACAAGGAGTCAGAACCCACTTTCATTATTGCCCTTGCCTCTGAATCAATTTTTAACCGGACTTCCAATTGGATAGTTCTTGAGGAACACGCCTTTTCGGATCATAAGTTAATCCAGTTCGATCTTTTAGAAGTCTACCTAGACCGATGGCTATAAGAAATATCAGGAAGGTAAACTGGGACATCTGCAGGGTAACCGTAGCTAGACTCAGAAGCCTATAAGCACAAGCATGTGTGACGAAACTGATAGGTCTGTCGAAGTTCTTACGGATGCTCTTAATAAAGCTATACCAGTCTCTTGTCCCCTCAGTAGACCCAGGGGGAAACAAAAACCCAGGTGGTGGGGGAGGAAATCAGCGGACTCAAGAAAAACTAGGAAAGTTTTTAGCAACGCGAAAAAGGCTACAGATAATGCACACTGGGATGTGTACATTACTTAGAACCTTCAAAAGTATGCTTAGGAAGGCAGAAAGAGAATTGTGGAAAAACTTTTGCGGTGACATAGAAGATATCTCTGAAATGTCTAGGCTTAGGAAGATCCTATCAACTGCTCCAATGGTACCTGGTTTCCTGAGGAGGGGGATGGATCTTGGACCTCAAATAGTAATGAGACTCTAGAATATCTTTTAGAGACCCACTTCCCTGGTTGCTCGAGCACCATTCCGTGGCGAACGATGTCCAGCGTGAATGTAGTCGAAGTCAACTCAGATATAATCACAAAGCGAAAATTACAATGGTCTATCCATAGCTTCAAACCATATAAACCACCTGGACCAGATGGCGTAGTTCCAATTGAGATTCAGCAGTCAGAAAATCTTATAATCGAGTGGCTGCTTAAGATATACAAAAGTTGTCTTGAATTAACATATATTCCAGAGTCATGTAAGCATGTTAGGGAAATTTATACGCCTAAGGCCGGCAAAAGCTCGCACACAATTCCAGGGGACTTAAGACCCATCAGTCTGCTCTCCTTTTGTCTGGAAATGCTGGAAAGGTTGTTACACATTTATTTGAGACTCACCTTAGACAGACAGAAGCTGTCCGTAACTCAGCATGCCTATTTCAAGGGTAAATCAGTAGAGACCGCCTTATGCTATTTCGCCAGTAGTATTGAGTTCTCCCTACATAACAAGGAGTTCTCCGTCGTGGTTTTCCTGAGCATTGAAAGAGCTTTTAACAACATCAAATCAGACGCAATAATCGGAGCACTGCGAGACTTGGAGGTGGATCCCGCCATTAGCAAGTGGACTGAAAATATGCGCAGAGGGGCAATTCACAGCTAGGAACCGCGTCGGCCAAAAATTCCGTTTAGTTAGGCACATCTCAAGGTGGAGTTTTTTTACCCCTACTCTGGAATATTACGGTAAATGAGCTGCTCGTTCGACTGGAGAGTGAAGGTTGCAAGGTGGTTGCGTTTGCGGACAATTTTTCTATCAGCATCTCGGGTAAATATATATCTACTAGGAGAGACTTGATGCAACGCATGTTAAACATTCTCTCTAAATGGACCACAGACTGCGGGTGCTCTTCACCCAAAACTAATGGGTGTAGATATTAGTCTTGTCGAGGGTGTTTAACATCTGGGCGTGATCCTAGATAGGAAGCTGAACTGGAGGGCTAATATGAGTAAGCGCATTAGGATGGCTCAGGTAGTCATGGTAGTAGCTGGGGTTTGTCTCTAACGGCTTCTGCAATAAGGGATGAAGAGAAAATTTGTAGACCGGCCTTCACCATAGGAAACGCCTAATTAAGGAATTGCGTTGAATGAAAAAGGGATTTGTTGGTAAACGGCGGTCAGTTTTTATTTTGAAAAGTGCCTGTAGCTAGCGTTTGAAGAAGAAATTCGAGGTTGAAAAGAATTTGGTTAATGTGCGATGAGTGAAGTTAGGCGGTAAAATTGTGCTTCTTGTAAGTGAAAAAAAAAATGTAAAATGGATTTGTATTAAATTTTAGTTGAGTAGAGGCGTTAGTATTCGAAAATTAAACCGTGTGGTCGGCGGAGAATTGAATGTAAGTTTGTGGTGTAACAAGGCCGTTAATTTCGTTTGGTGAAATTGGACAGTAAAATTCTGCTGGTCTTAATGTTTGGTGACTAAATTCGAATATTGTTTTGTTCTGCTGGAAAAAGAATGGAAACACTTCGACTCCAACGACAGACAACGGAAGCAGGAAAGTCTCTTGTCCCATCTAGGAGCTATGCGTAAGATAAGTGGTATTATATTAAATTTTATAGCCGTGCATTATATACCTTATATTTATTTTTTTAAATCTTATAATTAAAGGAAAAAATCTAACTGGGACTACAATTAAGATAAGGGTTAAGAATATATGTTATTTCGTTAATAAAGTAAAATGTGGAGATACATGATAAGAAAAATTACATGTTAAGGCGGAACGCAGAGGACGTCTGGCTAAAATGGAAATGGGGAAAGGTGAGGTGTTGTTAGTATGAAAAATATGTAGTATAGGAACTTACCTTTTTATTGTTGCTCCTCCCGATGCAGTGTGGCGGGTTAAGAACCACGACCGTTGGAGTGAGCTGGCCGCGGCCACCACACTTTATCAGTTAGGAGGGGTGTTTGCAGCATATGGTGAAGAAACCTTGAAGATGAAACTTATAATACGAAAAAACTGGAATGTGATCAAGAGGATGGAGCCTGACGAATTGAATGGAGAAAATTTGTTGTGGCCATTTGCTCAACCGGGGAACCATAGGAATTAATTATTAATATCCTCTAGGAATTAATTATTACTATCCCAACTTTTGTGTGTCTGTTATATATGGCGGTGTGCTTGGGTGTAGCCAAAATTCGCATAATTCCATTCTCTCTCTCTGTCTATTTACGAGGTCTGTTCAAAAAGTATCGCGAATTTTGAATTTTCACGGGCTACGGATGTTCGATTTTCGATCTTTTTGTGGCCTTATGTTGGTACTTATGACCCTCACTTATGTAGATAATCTTGGCCACTTTGAATATTCAGTCAGTTTTTGACAGCTATTGTGCGTGGATGTGTTTTAGCTTGTCTTCGATTTTTGTCTATCTCCTCAATCGTGGTGTAGCGTCGTCCTTTCATGGGTCTTTTTAGTTTCGGGAACAAGAAAAAGTTAAAAGGGGCCAGGTCTGGGGAATACGGTGGCTGCGGCATTATTACAGTGTTGTTTTTGGCGAAAAATTCTCGCACAAGTAATGATGTGTGAGCAGGGGCATTATCATGATGTAAAAGCCAATTTTTAATCTTCCACAAATCCGGGCGTTTCTAGCGATTGCTTCTCGCAAATTGCACATTACTTGAAGATAATATTCCTTATTGACCGTTCTACCCTGCGGCAAGAATTCATAATGCACCACGCCCCTGCAATCAAAGAAAACTGTCAGCAAAACCTTCACATTCGACCAAACTTGGCGTGCTTTTTTCGGTCTTGGCTCATGCGGCAGCTTCCATTGGGATGATTGAACTTTGGTTTCTACGTCATAACCATAGTCCCATGATTCGTCACCAGTTATGACTCTCTGCAGCAAATTTGGGTCGTCACGGACAGATTGCAACAGCACCTGAGCAATGTTAATGCGATGCTGTTTTTGGTCGAAATTGAGTAGTTTTGGTACGAATTTTGCGGCGACCCGCCTCATGCCCAAAATTTTGGTGATAATCGAATGGCAACAGCCAATCGATATATTTAGTCCCTTCTCTGACAGTGATTCGACGATTAGCCAATACTAATTTCTTTACTTTGTCCGTTGACGTGCTCGGGCGTCCGGAACGCTCTTCGTCGCTCACATCTTCTCGGCCCTCTGAAAACATTTTGTACCACCGATAAACGTTGCTTTTGTCCAAAGTAGCTTCGCCGTATGCAACAGTCAACATTTGGAATACTTCCGCGCACTTTATGTTGTTTTTCACACAAAATTTGATACAAATTCTTTGATCCATTTTTCGGGATAGACAAAAATCGAAGCCAAGCTAAAACGCGTCCACGCACAATAGCTGTCTAAAACTGACTGAACATTTAAAATGGCCGCGATTGTCAACATATGTGAGGGTTATGAGTATCAACATATCGCCACAAAAAGATCGAAAATCGAACATCAGTAGACGGCGAAAATTCAAAATTCGCGATACGTTTTGAACAGATCTCGTATGCATGTATGTACGTCAGTATTCTCTTAAAAAGCGCTACAGAAACTGTGATTTCTAACAAATTGTGAAATCAAATGGCGCTGTTTTTTGCGCTTTTATTAAAAGAAGCGATTTTAAATTACTGTGAATAAAGAACGGTCTGTGAAAAATCACTCTTTTGCTCAAATCACTGTTAATTTTTACATTAGATAATAGTTGCTACCATTGATTTATAAAGAACAGCGAAAAAACCACAGGTAGTGAAATTTGCTCATCTCTATTACACACATATTCTCTATCTTACTTCCCATGATTCTAATTTTCCCCTATATTACTTCTCAAAATGTCAAGGGCTTTGGAACGTGCTGAAAATAAATAGAAGGACAGGAGGGCCGTTTGGTTCTTACATGAGAAGTTTTACTCTTCATTATTATAGATCGCTGGCCATAACAATGCACGCGCCTTATCCAGAAACGTAGTGCATTCCATTATAAAAATTGGAAATCGGGCAACCCCTTCTTATGTATTTAGGCGTCGCCCCAACCTTTTGATTTCTCGACCCCCTCTCTACCACGAACATTGTTACTCATCCCGCTTTCCTATCCCATTCACATGGAAGACTGCCACCGTCTTCCCGTGCAAATCCTCCAGAAGGTAAAAGAAATGTCTTCTTCGAGAAACTCCTCCGGACAAATTTATACTTATACATAATATGTCCCGTATGTTATTTCCTCCCCTTGCATATGTTTCATACACCGACCCCGCATCAGTATAGTCCCGTATTCCTGAAGCACCTACTTTTTATTTTCCTGTAATGTCTCTAGTTTACTTGATAGTGAGTAGCTACATGTGATATGGTGATGAAATACTCGGGCAAACAGAGAAAAATATCGTGACACCGTTTGCTGTGTGAAATTATCTCCGTCCATTTTACAACCGTCAGCACTGACTGGTTCACCCTCTCTCTAACAATAGCGCCTGTTTATTGACCTTCTTCCCCAAGATCGCACATCTATCTTCTTTCTCCCTTATTGCTTTTAGGAAATCAATCTTACGATCTGTCACATCAAAAATGTATTTACTACCCACTTTTTTTTTGTATCCCTTTTACATTACTCTCTATTGACACTAAGTAATAATGTTTAACAGAAATAGAAGTAAACTTAAACCAATATCTAAGAATACATTTACATTTACTTTCTAAGATTTTAGCTTAATTTATAATTTTTAAGTATATATTCACTAATTCTGTTGGTATGGAACGTTTCAGTCTGCTTCATTATGAAGTTTCTAATGCAGGAATTTCTTTCAGATCTGGCTGTGCTAACAGCCGGTGCATGTTTAGATGGTTGCTTCAACAGAGTCAATGTACAGGTCACGGTGGATGTCTTCGTTTGATATATACCACTCAACATTGATTATGGTGCGAAGAATTTTGGACTGTATTCTTTGAATTATTCTGATGTTCGATTTTCCATTTGATTATTGATTTATATAAGTTAACGATAATTAAGTTAACAATAATTATATTTTTTTCTTGGTCTTTATTAAGTCCAACTTCAATTCAAGCTAATCAACAAAAGCTAAATTGCTGACGCTGTGTCTGCAATACTTCCTGCACGAGCCAACCGCTGCACTGCTCCAACGCTGTCGCTAACCGCTGCACTGCTTCAACGCTGCCGCTATTTGAATTTAAGTTAAGTTATCAAAAAATTGTAAGTTAGTTCTTGTTTTGAATTCAATAAATAAAGTTTAACATCAGAGTTTCTCTCTGATGTTTATTTTTTAAAAAATCAAAAAAATAATGAAATAAGTTAATTGGCGCCCAACGTCGTGGTATTCGGGAAAGAAGTCCTTAAGCAGTACTCATCACGGTTAATTTATAAAGTGTCCTCAAGAAGTTCGATAAATTAATTGTGTAGCCCGAATAGAAACCACAACTAATTAAGCGTTAGAATTCGTTGGAATAAAAACGCAACCACACGATTTGTGTTCTATCAGAGATCCCGAGTCACCGGATAGCGGACAAAAAGGAAAAATCATGGAGAACCTGTGCGGAATATTGTAAGCTAGTTTAAGATAAATTAAGAAATAAAATAGAATTTTGAGAAAATAATAAGTTAAAAGTAAACAAAGAAAGTGTTTTTAGAAAAAGAATTAACCTTTAAGACTAGATAAGAAGTAAAACAATTTTAAGAAAATTTTCAACAAACAAAATTTAAAATTTAAAAAAAAAAAAAAAAAAAAAGAAAGAAAAAAATTTTTAAATAAAATAACGTAAAGAAATAACTAAATATTTTTGAAACTGCGATTCCGTAGCCCATAAAGCCGGACCCTCCAGTTTATAACGGAATAAAAGCCTATAAAACTAAACTATAACAACAAAATAATAATACATTGCAAAACCACTCTGCGATTCCGTAGCCCAAAAAGCCGGACCCTCTAGAGTATCACAAAATATAGAGATAACAATAAATAAAATTTTTTCTGAAAACTGTAGCTCGACTAACTATTTAAATCTACTCTCTAAAAATAAATCCTAGTAAACGAAATCGGAGAAAAAAGATAAATTAAGAAAGAAAAAATTTATTTAATAAAGGCGTACAATACTTACTGATTTTCGTGGAATATTCTAAAATAAATTAATTAAAATTTATAATCCATTCTCAGCAAAAACAAACAAAAAAAAAAAAAAAAAAAAAAAAAAAAAAATAAAGTAACATGGCAAATCCTAACAACCTCATTAGACCACCTCTATTAAATGCTCCTAATCCTAATCCCGACCAACCAGTTAGACCACTTGGACAGGAAGAATTAAACGAAATAATACAATCTTCGGTATTAAGAATTCTAGAAGGTACATTACCACAGTTAGTAAGGGACCTAACTATTCAGTGTAGCACTAACCAAATAGAAGTTGACCAACCGTTTGGTATTAGTACTAGGGAAAATTTGAACGAACTAGAAAGAATACCAGACATAGTAAAAAATTTACGAGAATTTTCTGGAAATGAAGCAGATTTTAGTTCATGGAGAAAAAGTGTTGACAGAGTTTTAAGTGTCTATGAAACCATAAAAAATACACCGAAATATTTTGGAATTTTGAACGTTATACGTAGCAAAGTAATAGGGAATGCAGACAACGTTTTAGAATCATACAATACGCCATTAAATTGGAACGCTATATCTCGCTGTCTTACAACGCATTATGCAGATAAGCGAGACATTGGCACTCTAGAATACCAAATGTCAACTCTAATACAAGGAAACCTTAGCACGCAAGAGTATTACCAAAAAGTTTATTCACACCTTTCATTAATATTGAATAAAATAGGATGTATGGATATAGGACAGGAAGCCGTTGGCCTATTAACAAAAACATACAGGGACAAAGCACTGGATACGTTCGTACGCGGACTGAGAGGCGATCTGCCAAGATTGCTTGGTATGAGAGAGCCCATTGACCTACCCCAGGCATTACAATTATGTATGAAACTGGAAAACCAAAATTTCAGATCAAACTATGCGCTTGGTCAGAATTTTCAAAGGAAACAACGAGAATTTCCTAATATTCAACCACCAATTCCTCCACGGAAAGATAGACTACAACCACAAAATCAACAACCATTTTATCCTCATCTAGTTAATTGGGAACAATACCCACAAAGAAATCACCCTACTTATCCAACACGACAATTTCCGATATTTAATCCACAGCAAAACCGTTCTCAAAATTTGTATCAATACCAACAACGTCCACCACCTCGACCATTTGGCCCTAAGCCATTACCTAGACCTGAAGCTATGGATGTAGACCAAAGCATGCAAACAAAGAGAATAAATTACATGAATCGCCCTACCCATAACGATGCACACTATGGCAAAAGACCAAGTCCACCACCACAAAATATAGATAAACGACAAAGAAACTTTAACATTGAAGTTCAGCAATATGAAGACGCAATAAATAATAACGACCATGACTTTGACCAACCCTTATCAGTTTATACCGATTGTATAAAAAACTATGAAACTAATGAACAACAAAGTTTTAATTCAGACTCTTTAGATAAAATAGATTGCCTTGATATTCATTTTTTAGAATGAACAGCTCTTCATTACCTTATATCGAATGTAAGCTAAGTAGTGGAGAGATCATTAAAGTTTTAATTGATACCGGATCAAATAAAAACTATGTACAGCCGCATCTAGTAAAAACACCTATTATAAATGAAAAAATATTCTATGCTAGTTCAGTCGGAGGACAAATCAAAATAACCCATCATACTTTTGCTAATATTTTCGGCATAGACGACACAAAAATAAAATTTTTCTTGCTTCCCACCTTAAAATCTTTTCATGCCATCATAGGTAATGATTCACTTAAAGAACTAAATGCCATAATACACACCAACGAAAATTACATGACAATAAAAAACAAATTTTGTATAAAATTGAAACAACAAATTTCGCAAAGCGTTAACCAAATTCACATCCGATCGGAACACTTAACTCAATATCAAAAAGAATGTCTAATAAAACTCACATCCGATTATAAATCACTTTTTTGTGATCCAGACGAAAAACTTACTTTTACTACAACAGTTAAAGGTACAATTCGTACGACATCAGACAATCCTGTTTATACCAAATGTTATCCGTACCCAATGTGCCTCAAAAACCATGTAGAACAGCAAATTAACGAATACTTACGTGACGGTATAATACGACCATCTAGATCACCATATAATTCACCTGTATGGGTGGTCCCAAAAAAATTAGATGCGTCAGGAGAGAAAAAATACCGTATGGTCATAGACTATAGGAAGTTAAATTCAATTACAATACCAGACAGATACCCTATTCCCGAAATAAGCGAAGTTCTATCTCAACTTGGAAAAAACAAAATATTTTCAGTACTCGATCTGAAAAGTGGTTTCCATCAGATTCTTCTAAAAGAATCAGATACGGAGAAGACAGCTTTCTCAGTTAATAACGGGAAATATGAATTCACTCGTCTCCCTTTTGGTCTCAAGAATGCTCCTTCTATTTTTCAGAGAGCTCTTGACGACATCTTAAGAGATCACATAGGAAAAAGATGTTTTGTCTATATTGACGACATCATTATATTCAGTAAAAATCAGGAAGATCATTTTAATGACATAAAATTAGTATTTGATACACTAGAATCAGCAAACCTCAAAATACAACTCGATAAATGTGAATTCCTAAAAACCGAAGTAGAATTTTTAGGATACATAGTGTCTGAAAATGGCCTCAAAACCAATCCAAAAAAAATTGAATCAATCAATAATTTCCCTGAACCAAAAACTCTGAAAGACCTACGTTCATTTTTAGGACTTTCAGGTTATTATCGCCGTTTTATAAGGGACTACGCAAAACTGGCGAAACCCCTTACAGTCCTTTTAAGAGGGGAGGAAGGACGAATATCCAAAAATATATCAAAAAACATAAAAATAAATTTAAATAAAGAAGCACTAGAAGCATTTCAAAAACTAAAAAATTCCCTTAGCTCAGAAGAAGTTCTGCTCTCATACCCCGATTATTCAAAAGAATTTCAACTCACGACGGACGCATCCAATTATGCGATTGGAGCAGTCCTAGCTCAAGACGATAGACCTATCATGTTTATATCTCGTACATTAAGTAGCGCAGAAGAACACTACGCTACCAATGAAAAAGAGATGCTAGCAATTATTTGGTCACTGAATAACTTGCGAAACTATCTCTACGGATCCGCCAAAGTAAAAATTTACACAGACCACCAACCCCTTACGTACGCTCTCAGCAATAAGAACAATAACAATAAAATGAAGAGATGGAAAGCAATTTTAGAGGAGTACAACTATGAGCTTCTCTATAAACCCGGGAAATCAAACATAGTTGCAGATGCCCTCTCAAGACCACCCCAAATTAATCTCTTACCAAACACCAATAACGACGATATCAACTCGTTGACAGGTACAATACATAGCGAAGACAGTTCATCACAAAATTTGATACCTGCTACAGAAGCACCAATCAATGTTTTTAAGAATCAATTGTTTTTGAAAATAGGTGAAGAAAATAGACATCAATTCCAAATTCCTTTTCCCACATATCACAGACATATCGTAATACAAAGAAATTACTCTACAGATGACATTATACAAATATTTAAGAGATATTTAAATCCAAGCGTAGTAAACGGTTTGTTCACATCAGAAGAAATCATGGGTAAGATACAAGAACTATATCCTTTACACTTCTCAACATACAAAATCAGATACACTCAAACAATGATTGAAGATATTACTTCCGAAGTAGAACAAGAGTCAAAAATTATAACAGAACACAATAGAGCTCACAGGAATTCTCGAGAAAATAAATCACAGCTTTTGACTAAATATTATTTTCCACAAATGCAGGCTAAAATTGAAAAAATAGTAAAACTTTGTAAAATATGCCGCGAAAATAAATACGATCGGCACCCAGCTAAACACATATTACAGTCAACCCCCATACCCCAATATCCAGGTAATATTGTACATCTCGACATCTATCATACAAACAATCGTACCATTCTGACTGCCATAGACAAATTCTCCAAATATGCTCAAGCGAAAATTATAAAGTCTAGAGCCACCGAAGACATAAAAGAACCATTAAGACAAATCCTTATTTCTTTTGGCATACCTGAAAAAATAGTTATCGATAATGAAAAAGCGCTTAGTTCAGCTTCCATTACATTTATGTTGCAAGATCAATTAGGAATAGACATTTTCAAAGCCCCGCCCTACACTAGCACGGTTAATGGACAAATAGAAAGGTTCCATTCAACGTTATCAGAGATAATGCGTTGTACAAAAGCCGAAAATACACATCGTTCATTTTCAGACTTGCTAGACATGTCAATTTGTAAGTATAATTATTCTATTCATTCGACCACCAACAGAAAACCAATCGAAGTATTTTTTGGACGTATTGTCAGCACAAGCCCGGAACAATTAGACAAACATAGGTTAGAAAATATTGTAAAACTCGAAACAAAACAGGACAAGGACTTACGTTATCACAATCAAAATAGAACCAATCTGAAGTCTTTTAATACAGGTGACATTATATATGTAAAGAAAAATAAGCGTATTGGAAATAAATTGTGCTCTAGGTATAAAAAGGAAATAGTCAAAGAAAATAAAAACAGCACTGTTATTACGGAATCAGGATTAGTAGTTCACAAAAGTCTTATTAAAACTAACTAAAACCTCTTTACAGATTACTCATTGCATCATGCCACAGCGAGATACAAGTTCTAGACTATTCAAATTCAGAAGTTGTCACGTTCACCATGGGATCAGCTAAAATCCAAACAGGCTCTTATAAACTGATACATACGATTGACATAAATGAGTACCAGGACGCAGTCGATCGACTAAATAAGACAATAATAAAACAAGTTAATAAAACCAACGCCCTTCTCCCATTCCTTCAACATGAAATATCCCAAATACAAAACCATATAGATAGGTTAAAGCCTAATAGTATAAGTAAAAGATCTTTAAATTTCATTGGAACAACATGGAAGTGGATAGCGGGAAGTCCCGACCACGATGATTTTAAAATACTTAGTGATAAGACAAATAATATACTTAAAAATAATGAGAGACAAATGGTAATTAACAGATTAATAATTGAAAAATTGAATAATGTTGTAAATGCTACAAATGAATTAATTATGAAAAATTTTGACAGCACAAATGTCCAAAGTACTATTAGTCTTAATATTAAAAATTATTTAGATATATTAAAACAAGAAGTAATTAATATAGATCATGCCATAAATTGGGCAAAAATTGGATTAATAAATTCATTTATGCTTTCAAATAATGAAGTGGAGTTATTCAGACAAATGTTACAAAAAGATAACATCAGTTTTTCAAATATAGAAGAATCTTTTCAAATCGCAGATGTTTCGATAGCATCAAATAAGACTATCATACTATATATTATAAGCATACCAACTACCAATAAAGAAACATGTGAAGAGATATTGTTAAAGCCTATTAAAAGAGGCAATGAAATTATAAAAATCTCTTATGAAAACTATATAATTTGTAAAGATAAAATTTACGCAATTAAAAATTCTTGCAAAACTTATAAAAACCTTAAAATATGTAATTATAAAGATATCGTAGATATAAGTAAAAGCTCCTGCATTCCACAAATATTACATAGCAAACCAGCATCCTGTACTAGAGTAAATAATCTACACATTGCTCCAATAGAAGATATCCAACCCGGAATTATTCTCCTCAATCAATTCAATGGCTCAATATTTGTAGATGACAACCAATTGAACCTAACAGGCTCCTATGTCATAAAATTTCGAAATGCAACAATCACTGCCAACAACCAAATTTATGAATTTAATGAAAGCTTTTCAATAGAACCCCTACCAGCTATTCTAAGATCTTCTGTTTTGCCCGGTAAATATGAGGAAGGACTTACTATGGAACTCATCAAGGAACTTCATACGAATAACACAAGGGCAATAGAATTCTTAGAGACAAGAGGACGAATAAGCATAATAAGCGTGTCAATAATCGCATTAATTATTATCGTCGTAGTAATATTAGCAAAAATATTTGCCTCAAGGTTTGGAAGAAGAACTATAGAAATCCAACCAAAAATACAGCAAAACATAATCCAGCCAAAACTTCTCCCATGCACTTCAAGCGCGGACGCTTGAATTTAAGAGGGGAGGAGTTAACGATAATTAAGTTAACAATAATTATATTTTTTTCTTGGTCTTTATTAAGTCCAACTTCAATTCAAGCTAATCAACAAAAGCTAAATTGCTGACGCTGTGTCTGCAATACTTCCTGCACGAGCCAACCGCTGCACTGCTCCAACGCTGTCGCTAACCGCTGCACTGCTTCAACGCTGCCGCTATTTGAATTTAAGTTAAGTTATCAAAAAATTGTAAGTTAGTTCTTGTTTTGAATTCAATAAATAAAGTTTAACATCAGAGTTTCTCTCTGATGTTTATTTTTTAAAAAATCAAAAAAATAATGAAATAAGTTAATTTATATCTGCATTTTATTTGAAATTGAGAGCTTGGATTATCTGCCCAACAACCAATAAAGTTGTCTCAAACGATTATTAATTTCTTGTATTTTTTGTGTGGTATGCTCTTTTCAGAGAAGTTTTGTGTCGATAGTCATTCCCAAGTATTTTGACGTCGTTTTTAATTGGTTCATACTTTATATGCAAGTGACATTTGTTATGTCTTTTATTTGTATAAATAACTTGAACTGTCTTGTTACTATTCATTTCGATACCCCACTTCTTAAACCATAGTAGTGTGGTATCCAGTAGTGTTTGTAGTTTCGTTAAGGCTACTTCAATGTTGTCATTTGACGATAAGAAAACGGTGTCATCAGCGAATGTAGCTATCAAGTTGTCTTCTGCGGATGGGGTTGGTATATTAGCTGTGTGTAGAAGGTACAACAAAGGTCCCAAGACACTGACCTGGGGTACTCCTGGTTCTATTTTTTTAGATTTCAGAGCATTTATTCAGTTGATACGTATCAGTTGATAGTAGCTTTGCGGGAGTTAGTGTTGTAACTTATGCATTAAGCCTTTAGGCCACACGAATACCTCTACAACATCTAAGTATACAGCTACAAAAACGATAGTAGAATGTTTAAGTCTGAAACCAAATTGGTGATTAGGTATTAAGTTTTTTGCTATTATTATTGGTTCAAGTCGATTAAATATGAGATTTTCGAATAGCTTAGACATTATAGGCAATAGTTCTATGGATCTATATGACATGGCTTCGGTCAGATCCTTGTGCGGTTTGGGAACAGCGATTATTTCAACAACTTTCCAATGCGACTGGAAAATACTTTATTGTAATGGCTGCGTTGTTTTAATATTGTCTTTGATATTCAGTTTAATTTCTTTTATCGTGATTTTGTTCATTTGGTCATTTAGGTTATTTGACAGGTTAGGAAGGATTATGTCTTGGTTGTTCAGATTATTTGCGAAAGTGATTCTAAAATTTTTGTGTTTGTGCTGCCATCTAGCGCTAGGTAGCCTCAATATCAATCCGCCCTCGTATATATATATATATATATATATATATATATATATATATATATATATATATATGTATATATATATATATATATATATGTAAATATATATATATATATATATATATATATATAAATATATATATATATATATATGTATATATATATATATATATATATATATATATATATATATATATATATATATATATATATACTATATATATATATATATATATATATATATATATATATATATATATATATATATGTATATATATATATATATATATATATATATATATATATATATATATATATATATATATATATATATATATATATATATATATATATATATATATACTCGTATAGCATTGATATAGCATTCACTTTTAAAATGTTTAAATCACTTTTAAGATTTTGAAAAGAAGTTTTTGATTCACCGTTGATCTGGTCTCAATTCAAACAAATTTTATTTTGAAAGAAAAAAATAATATTTATTTTAATGCTTATTCAAAGATTCACAAAAAACTCGGCGGTCACATCAGAAAGAGACAAGCTCGTCTAAAAAAGAAAAACGAACGTAAAATTAAGAAGAAACCTTTTGAACTTTCATTGCCGTGTAAGTTCTCTCTGGAGGAGATTCGGCTGATAAGCAGTGTTGCTCTCTATATGTGCTTTCAATATATTCCGATCAGTGTATACTATAGTAGTAGGAATGGAAAAAGACTGCATGTCCAACAGCGGCAGCTGCAACGCTTTACTACTACAATAAAGGAATATATTGGAAGATGCAAAGAGGGATTTGGCGACACAGACCAGGGCGGCAGAATGGTCTAAAGAAGGGATTTAGCCATTCTGGGCCCGCATGCACTCGTGCATGATTAGAGGGCAACCTTTAGCTGGGTGACGGACTGGATGGCCCGATCTATGAGTGTCTTCACCGTCCGCTCCCGGTAACTTCCCTTCTCCACACCTTGGGAGGTGCGGCGGATGGCTGGCCGATGGGAGCTGCTGTCTGCAGACATCGGACGCCGGATTGTCGCGATGCATGCCTTGCTTTCGATGGACACGGTCGATTTCCGGTACGATTGCCGAGCCGGTGGGGGCTCGGTGGTCGCTGCCTTCGTCCGTGCGTCTGTGGCGTCTGGCTCACGCGTCCTCTGGAAAGCGATGGTCGTTGCTGGGTGGTCGGGTGGACCGCCATGCTCCTTTTGATCACACCTCGTATATATATAAGTAGGTAGACTCACACTCAGAGGGCTTGTTTCAAATCCTGCACCTGTTTTGGTCTCAAAAATGCTTGTTTCTAATAAATATTTTTCTTTTCTAGTCGAAAGCCTCAACAGCTAGTACTCAATCTCCAATCATAATTAATTGTGGTGTAAGATATAATAATTATGATAATTTTGTTATGGAATTTGGGCAAAATAACATCACCATTTGGTGCACACAAATATTTCTATGTTAACTGTTCTCTTGCAATTTTTCCTAAATTTTATATTAATATGTAGATGCGTCTGTATTCGCCAGTGACTCTTCTCTGCAACTTTGAAATAACACACTACCAACTACTGTAATTCTTCCCAAAACAAACCCCTACACAGGGACTTTGCTGTCAGAGAAGCTATACATAATGAAAATTATTGCGACGTCGTTAGCTAATATCAGTTGACAAAAAACAAATTTGATTAAATAGTGATACTCAAATCTACTACTAAACTATCACAATAATTAATGGCAATTCAATTGACCTTCTTCTCATATATAAAACCCAATTTAAAAAACCCTGTTTTTATAATCAGACAAGCGAAAATGTATAGAACTAATTTATGTAATCAATAAGCAGGCAAATTTTTCAACTTTTTGGAAGTTTGTAATTTTCATATTTTAAGTATTATTATGTTTTCTTTAATCTCTTTATTCAATTTTACTCTATCAGTTGTTAACATAGTTCTTTGTCATATTCCTATTATTTTCTGTCTTTTGCTTATCGTGTCTGTATAGATAGATCTGTTTATATATTTAATTTTTTTTCAATCATGTTTTTTTATTATCATGTTATTTTATTATGCCCTAAGTGGAACTATTCAAATATACAATGTTTCCAATTAATCTTAATATAATATTTAATATTAGAATAAAAAACAAAATATTTGTATGCTTTTCTTACTGCTAGCCATGCTAGCGGTAAGCGTTGGTGATCACATAAATATAAGTAGATAAGTTAATTGTAGCAGTTAATAATGTAAGTTGTGAGCATTCAATTGGGGGCTAATTTAACCCACACATACTGTGCTCTAAAAGACTTTGCACAAAACACAACGAGAAGCCAATTTTAAAAAAGGACAGTCCTCGATTTTCATTGCGGATAATTTTATCAGAATTTAATTCAGGGCGGATTGGAATTTCAATCTAAGAAGAACAACTGAAAAGGGTGGGTTTAAAAATGCTTTGTCATAAATTTAGCTGAATTATACTCGAGAACACAGGACTATTCCAGGCCGACCACACTCAGGATAATTTTATTCAATGATCCTTAACCGAAACCACAGGACTATTGCACGACGACCAAACTCTTCAAGATATCCAACATATCCAGTACATCTGGCTTCATTAGCGTAGTAGCGCAGTTTATATTCAATAAATTTACTTTTCATATTGCTATGAATCTCGGTTTAACTTTCGTAGCACGTGTTACATGCTTTTAAGATAAAGTCGACTGAGCGTTATGTTAGCTATCTACAGTCAATTGCAAAGTATGCAACTAACACTTGTAGTAACAAATACAAATTCTTAACTACACTAGATGTGTAGTATCTATTAGGAGCCAGCTTGTGAGTCACCAACACGCAGGTAGTCTTACAACAGTTGTAGTCACTAGATATGAAACTTTTGTACTTGACCCGAAATACTCTGTTCGTTATGAATGATACAAGATGTTGCTGAATGTTTTTATTTTTGAAAATTTTATATATTATATACGAGTATATAATTTAGAATTTTATATATGATATCACTCCTTATCAAATACCCGAGAGACATCGAAACATACTGCTGTGCAATTCTTTTTACTCTCTAAGGCAGACTGTGTTTCTGTTACAATTTTGTGTAGCTGCTCAACCATTCTATCGTTTTCTCGGATGCCAAATTAATATTGTGGGATTTTAAGTCTTAAGAAATGGAGGTCATTTTCTCAATATTAACTTAGAGAGCGTTGGTATCAGGCTAATAGACGTGAAGAGAATTTATTTTGACCAGATTCAGGTATCACGATGATTTGCGACGTATTCCTAGTCTGAGTATTAAATAAGTAGGTAAGCTGCCTGACCGCTATTCCTGGAAGCTCGATAATCATCTTGCTAGTTATGAGATTATATGCAGGTGGATTTGGTGAAATTAGTTGTTTATTACTTTAATAACTTCACTTACTTTTACTTTTGTGTCCATGTAATAGCTTGACTAATCAATGATGGGAATATGACTTTGCTGTTTGTTTAAATTAGCTGAAAAATATAATTTAGATTCAGCAAGAAAGATTATTTAGATGTTTCTGCACCAATACATATTTTTGTTGCAGGAACCCCGTTCCGCTGTCTAGTTTCTGCTGCGTCGGATGGCCAATTCCATCAATTCATTCATTCGTCTACAGGTGGCGTGGTGAGGTGGTGGGGTGTCAGACCTGAAACCAAAATTCCCATAGTTAGTTTCATTTTGGAGACACCAGTATCGAATAGGTATTTTTCGTCTATAGGTGGGGTGGTGGGGTGTCAGACCTGATACCAAAATTCTCACAGTTGGTTTCATTTTGGAGACACTAGTGTCGACCCCTAGACATTTATTTCCGATATTGTTGATACTGTAATTTTTGCACCCCATTTAGTTAAAAGATAAAATTTGATTTAAGGTAATCTTTGAAATCATCTTCTAGGACAAATTGCTTTATGCAAGATATGATCAATATTCCAAATTCTCCTCGAGCTTTATCGTTTGGGTTTTTTGTATCGTAGATTTTGAAATTATTATTATCTTTTGCATGGAATTAATGAAATGGGTCAGGATCTGTGTCAGAGCTATAAGCATTCCTTCATGATTTTGAGCAGCGGGCTGAGGATAGTTTTTTCGTTACTAGCGTTTTGAAATATATGGCTTAAAAAATATTTGGTTGTACATAAGGTTGGGGTTTAATATTCTCTAAGAATTATGTACTTGCATTTGCTACTGAATTTGGTGCAACCGCTCCTATTTACTTAACAGTATACGATCGAGAACAGTCCCTACATCGTTTTATGCTGCATAGTCTGATTTGCTGTCTGCAATTTGCAGTAGCTTGGAGGACTTCTCAAATAACGCATACGCTGGCTTACAGTAAAACTTGGTGTGATCAAAATCCTGGAAATTTGGAATTGTAATAGTCCTTAGCAGTTTTACTTGGTTCGTCACCATTATTTTAATATGTAGTAGATACGAGAGATTATATATATGGTGAGGCTTATTTTTCCTCAACAGTATTGTGGTTGGCCCTAGCATTACTCAGTATATTGGTTGTGGAATCTTTTTTCTATTAATTGTTTTATAAACTGATATATTTTAAAACCTTCACAGATTAGTCCTTCTTCTATCTCACTTGGATTAACTCCTGGTTCAATCCCCTTCAAAATCACTATTAACCCTTACTATTTCTTTTAAAAGAAAATATTCCATTATTTATTGAATTTTTTAAATTAGAACTAACAATAAATTCTTAAATCTTATAAATTATATATTATCTTTAATACTTTGTTTAGGATAAATAATCTGTCCCCAATATAATTAGGGAAATAAAAGGATAAGGGATATAATGTTAAATTCAATACAATTTGTTGAGTATTACAATTAAAGTATATTGTATAGTGTAAAGGTACCTATAGTTAAGTATTAATATTGTATAGTGTAAAGGTACCTATAATCAACTGTCAAGTGTTGATAAGTGACATATAAATGAATTAGAGAATAAAGAACACTTCCGTTTTACTTGGCTACAAATACACTACAAATTGGCGCAGTCGGTAAAGAAAAGAAAAAACAAAAGTTAAAAAGTAAATTTAAAACAAAAAAAAGAAATCCATTGATTATGATGACATCGCAAGCAGATGTGAGTTTAAACAATTCACAAATTGTAAATGCCACTGTGCATGCGTCCACCATGCCAGAATTTGTGCCGAGCGAGAATTTCCAGTTATGGAATGAACGTCTTCAAAAGCACTTTACAGAGAGTGGAAAAGTTTCCACTCTTCTGAAGTGTATAGGCTCTGAAGCATATGCAGTCCTACACAGTATTTGCAGTCCGGAACTTCCATGTCGCAAATCGTATGATGAGTTAGTGGACATTTTATGTTCTCATTATATGCCGCCAGTGATTGTGTTTAGAGAGCGTAAAATGTTTTACAGCGCAACGATGACAACATCGGAGACAGTGGCTGCCTGCTTTGCGAGAATGAAGAAGTTGTCCATAAACTGCAAGTTTGGCGATTCCCTTGAACGCATAGTTTTGGACAAATTTGTTATGGGGTTACCGTCCCGAATTTTTGAAAAGTTTTGCGAGTAATTTTGGAGACCAAGTGCAGAGGTTATGTACATCAGGACGCAAGGTAAAGGAAAGCCCAAAGGACAAGGGCATAAGGAGCAAAAGTCGAGGAGTGCGTGTGATCACTGTGGTTGGAAAAACACCTATCAGAGAAATTTCGGTCAGCAACGTGCCATTCATGCCGTAAAAAGGGTCACTTGGCGAGTGTATGTAAGAGTAAGAGAGACAGTGAGGTTATGTATATCGAAAGTGAGGTTGAGTTCATTGAAAAGAAGTTTCTTCTGATAATTTTTCTATTTATAGTATAAGTTCAAAATGTAATTCTGAGCTTTCGGAGACCATCACTGAAAATAAGATGAACAATTGTTATGAACTGTCGGTAACAATCAATGGGAAGTCTATTGGTGCGGTGTGTGATAGGGGTGCTCCGTGTTGTTTGATGTCGGTTAAAGTTTTTGATAAATATTTCAATAGAAATATTTTGCAACCTTGTAAAACACCATTCACTGGATATGGAGGTGAGCTGTTGAAGGTTTTGGGTGAGTTTGAGTCGCAAGTGAGGTTTCGTGAACAAATTATAAAGTGTACGATTATTGTCACTGATGCTGACAGGCCAACTTTATTAGGTAGAGATTTTCTACACAGTTTTGGTTTTGAGTTAGTGCAAAGAGAAACCAAAGATTTAAAGAAAGATGTTTTTGTTATTTCGTACGATTCGTACAGTGAAATTATCTCATCGTTAAAGTCTGAATTTTCTGAAGTTTTCAGAAGTAACTTAGGCTGCTATACATTGAGTAAAGTCAATCTCCCAGTTATTGAAAATGCTACACCTGTTTTTTGTAAGCCGAGATCAATCCCGTTCGCTTGGCGCAATGATATTGAAAAACAGTTGAAAGATTTGCTTCAATCTGGTATGTTAGTGCTTGTTGATAATTCGGAATGGGGTACTCCGTTAGTACCAATTTTAAAATCGAATGGTCAACTTCGTATTTGTGGCGACTACAAGTCTACAATCAATCGATTTTTGAGAGATTGTAACTATCCATTGCCAAGGATTGACCAAATTTTTGGATCAATGCAGAGCTGCACGATATTTACCAAGCTTGATCTGTCTAATGCATATAACCAGATTGAGTTAGATGAGGAGTCACAAAAACTATGTACCTGGAGTACACATATGGGAATTTTCCATATGACAAGATTACCTTTTGGTATAAAGACAGCTGCATCAATATTTCAAAGAACCATTGAGAACCTTTTAAGTAAATTTGAACATGTATTTTGTTACCAAGATGACATTGTTGTTTCAGGTGAAAATTTCTCCGAGCACTTAGCAAGCAAGTCTTAACTAAACTTCAGTCTGTTGGCTTAAGGCTCAATGAAAGTAAATGTGAATTTTTCAAACAAAATATTTCTTATTTAGGTTTTGATATAGATAAACATGGATTAACAAACAATCAAAACCGAGTTGAAGTAGTCTTGAAAGCTCCAAGGCCCACGAACGTTTCTGAACTAAGAGCTTTTATTGGTTTAGTTAACCATCATTCTAGTTTCATTCCCAACTTTTCACAGAAAATGATACCACTTTACAATTTGTTAAAAAAAGATGTTAAATTTAAGTGGACACATGATTGTGAAACGGCCTATAAACATATGAAAACTGAAATATGTTCAGATCGCGTTTTGGCTCATTTTAATCAAGAACTTCCAAATGTCTTAACTACTGATGCTTCTAACTCTGCAATTGCAGGGGTTCTCAGTCACATATTTGAAAATGGTGTTGAAAAGCCAATAGCATATGTTTCGAGAGCATTAAATAATACTGAAAAAAATTACAGTACTGTTGAGAAAGAAGCATTAGCAATTGTATTTAGCGTTACAAAACTAAGACAATATTTATTGGGAGTTCACTTCATATTGAAAACTGATCATAGACCCTTGTTAACAATTTTTGGTCAACACAAAGGGATTCCAGTGATGGCTGCATGACGTATGCAGAGATGGGCATTGACATTGTCAGGGTTTGATTATGAAATCAAGTATGTCAAAGGCAGTGATAACAAAGCTGATAGTTTGTCACGTATAGCTGAAGTTGAAACTATTTGGGTTGTACAAGAGTCGAATTATCTAAATTATGTGACTTTTACGAACCCAATGCATCTAGACTATAAAAATGTTGCTATTGAATCTCGAAGAGATCCTATAGTGTCGAGAGTGATTGATTGTGTTTTGCAAGGTACGATAGATAGTATCGAAGGCAAAGAATTTGCATCTTTTAGATCAAAATCCTTAGAATTGACTGTTGAGTCAAATTGTCTTTTATGGGGGTACCGCACTATAATACCAACAAAATTAAGAAAATATGTTTTAGATACACTACATGATTCTCAATTAGGAGTAGTTAAGACAAAAGCATTCGCAAGGTCTTATGTGTGGTGGCCCAATATTGATTCAGAAATTGAAGTTTTAAAGATATCAATCATATCAGATGTCACAAGCTAGCCCGGAAAAATCAACATTGATCAGTTGGCATTCTACCAGTGCTGTTTGGCAGCGAATTCATGTTGACTTTGCTGGTCCTATTAGAGGTTATTATCTTTTTATCATCATTGATTCCTTCTCAAAGTGGGTGTAGGTTTTTAAAACCAAAGAAATTAAGTCATCGTTTACTATAAGTAAACTTCGTGAGACATTCTGCCGATTCGGTTTGATCAATACACTAGTCAGCGACAACGGACGTCAATTTACCTCTGCTGAGTTTAAGAATTTTATGGATCAGAATAAAATTACATATATTCTTACTGCCACTGGACATCCACTACAAATGGGCAGGCAGAGAATTTTGTTAAAACTTTGAAGAAATCTCTTTATGCTAACTTAAGTAAAAATCCGAATGAAGACTTTAAAACAACACTTATTAGACACTTATTTGATTATCGCATTACGCAACATTGCATTACAAAGGAATCTCGTGCAAAAATGTTACTAGGTAGGGAACTCAAATCCCGTTTTAGCTGTTTAAAGGCACCAGTAACAAAAACAATTATTGAAAAATCGCAAGATGATGCTAGTAGAAATTTTAGTGGCAAGCGTGATGAAAGATTTTTTGTTGGTCAGAATGTTTACATACGTAATTATAGCAATCCTAACAAAGCAAGTTGGTCACCAGCTGTTATAGAAAAAACAACTGTTCCACGAAATTACACTTGTCGTTTCAATCACAATAATTATGTAATAAAACGGCACCTCAATCAAATTCGCTCAAGTGCAAAGGGTGAAAGTCATGATGCAAGTAAAGGCGAAGACGTTGCAGAATTGATACACACTGAGCATATTCCCAAGGATTCTGGTAAATACATTCAAAAGCAGATCGAATCAGTGATGGTCAATGAAAGTGATGAAAATATGTGTAAGAGGAGACTACAACAGAGTACTGCCTCAATCAAAGCTAGGGAAAAGATACAGAACTGCCTCAATCAAAGCTAAGGAAAAGATACAGAACACTTTTGATAAAGAATGTTTACTAAAAGTCTTTGTTTATACGATTTTATGAATAGTAATGCATTTTTGATGTATTGAAATGATTGTGAACAGAACTCTGTGGAGAAAGGGGGTTGTTGAGTATTACAATTTAAGTATATTGTATAGGTACCTATAGTTAAGTATTAATATTGTATAGTGTAAAGGTACCTATAATCAACTGTCAAGTGTTGACAAGTGAAGGTAAACATATAAATGAATTAGAGAATAAAGAACACTTCCGTTTAACTTGGCTACAAATACACTACACAAATTTTACAACATTTTAAAAAGTTAAATGTTTTAAGCCGTGCGGAGCTAATAGAGGGTATGTACTGTAGTTTTGGCTTTGATGTGCTTTCGCAAGGTAAGAGTCTAGCTAGCAGCGTCAATTGGTGGTATCGGGATTAATTCTTCAGAGACGAGACTACAGCCCAAGAAGAATAAGAATAGACATTTAATTTGCGCCTTTTTATTTACCTTTTCAACCATTTTTTTATGTTACTCGTATAGTGTATGTGAATTTATTGTGTTTGTTGTGCACGTATATCATATGTGCGTTGCCAAGGTTGTGTAAAGTGGTGAATAAAAAACAGCTGTTTTTGTTTACCATTTTTTGCTGGCCAAGAAATCAAGAAAATATTTTATTGAAAATATTATTTTGTATTGACCAAAATATTATTAGTAGTGTTACGAATAGTGGATGTGTCAAAGCAAATACTGGCGCACATGAAACGCCGCACTCAATTATATTATCTCGAAGCATTGCGGGCTCTGGACTGTGAAAATATGCAAAAAATGTAAAATCTAGTACATTAAAAAAGTGTATTTAATAAATACTTGAATTCTTAATCTTTTCAAACTTAATGCTAATTGAAAAATAGAAAATATATATAAATATTTTAAAAAATTACTTTTCTTGTATATCCAAGCTCCTTCAAAAAATATTTTTTCCATTCCAAATTGAAAATGAAATGTGGTGAAATATTGAACTATCGTTTTGGAATTCACTTTTACGGAAAAAAGTTCACATTGTTGCCTTAAAGTGGATTTCAACATGAATATTAAATAAATAAACCTCAGAAAACAACAAAACAAACAAACACGAACTCAACCTCTTATACACCAGAAAGTAACTCCAAGCGATCCAGAAAGGGGAAGCTGCTTTAAAAGAAGTAGCAAAATTATGCGATCGCCAATCAGAAACAACCTCAAGTGAGTAGTACACCGGTAGATGGAGCGAGTAACAAATCGCGCACCATCGCTGCCGCGGACTAAACGCCTCTGGGTGCAAAAGGGAACCAAACACAGCAGGAATCTTCTGGAAATCCCACACCATTATTAATGAAATGTCCCGTCAGCTCACGCAGACAGGAATTTATAATAAAGATGAGAACGGCAGAAGAAGTTCTCACGAAATGTCGGAAAGTCTTGACGAAGATGAAACAAGCCATGATCAAGCAGAAAAACGTGAGCAACACGAAGTCAAACATAAGAAAATTCAACAGCAAAAAATTCCATGGGCGACAGCGATAAGTCACGAGCAACAATGTAAGGAAGACATAGGACAAAGGAGACAAAACCAAAGTCCGAAGCCGTCCTTATCAAACCAGCAGAGGGTTTCAAATATGCGGATGTCCTGAAAAGCATCCGCTGCAATGTCAAACCAGAGGATGCACAGACCAAGGTGCGATCGATCCGGAAAACAAGAGCAGGTGGGCTTCTGTTGGAGCTGGATAAAGGAGAAAAAGGGACAACAGGCTTTTGTGAACTTTTAAAAGGTGCACTACAGGAGTCAGCAGTTGTGACTGATCTTAAGCCAAGAGCCACTATAGAGATACGAGATATCGATCTGCTCGCCACAAAGGAAGAAATACACCGTAAAGGAGTCACTTCCCGAAAATATGAGAACTGCTTCCTATGAGGATATGGTAACAACTATAACAGCACCAAATAATCGAGAGCAGGTGCGAGCCTATGTAACAATGTCATCGGAGCTCGCCAATATACTGCTGAAGAAAGATCGCATGAGGATCGGATGGGTTAACTGCATATTAACACAACAGGGCGTAACACAAAACGGTGTTTCCGGTGCTTTGCTCCTGGTCATCTAACATGGACCTGACAGGAAAGGTCAAGAATGCAGTAACACCCCAAAGGGCTGCCTCTGCGTTGATACTCAATGCAGTCCGATAGACCATATCTCGAGCTCAAGTAGATGCGCGATGAGCAAAAAATTTATATCTAAATGAAAGTGCTACAAGGAAATATGCACAGAAGCAGAGTGGCTGACGCATTACTGGACCAAATTAGTATAGAACAGAAAGCAGACATTGTAGTAATCAGTGAGCAATATAAGGAAAAAGTAAGCGGAACATGGCTTGCAGATATGAGCGGAACGGCGGCCATATGGTTACCTGTAGGCAGCAATTTTAGCATAACCGGAGATGGAAAAGGCGATGGTTTCATTTGGGCCCATGATCGATACTTTACTTTGATAAGCTGCTACTTGACTCCAAGTGACTGCGCAGAAGTATTCTAGAAAAAGATCGATGACATCGAAGATAAAGCACAAGAGTTTGGAGGAGCATTCATCATCGCTGGCGATTTTAACTCCAAAGCAGTTGAATGGGGAATGCAAACAACCAATTCAAGGGGCCGGCGGGTACTGGACATGGTCGCGAGACTGGGAATGGTCCTCGTAAACACAGATACCACTGCCACTTTTAGAGGACCAGGACGCGTGGGTACAATTCCAGATATTGCACTAGCTTCTGAGAGCATTCCTCGCAGAGTAAGTACATGGAAAGTCTTAGAAGACTATAATGGAAGCGATCACCACTACATTACGTTTTCCATTAAAAAAGTGCCAAGCAACCATGACCACAACATAAGTGGTCGCGGAACTCCCAAGTGGAATGTATCAAAGTTAAATCCGGAAGTGCTACTTGCTGAACTGCAGGAAAACATTCCATTAGACAGCCACGCCAGCGATGATAATAGCAAGGTGAAGCTGACCATGCAGTGTATACGAGTAGAGAGAGCCTGTACCAAAGCGATGCCGAAAATAAGACCAAATAAACACAAGAAGGCCGTTTACTGGTGGACAGAGGAAATAGCTCAACTCAGACGGGAGAAAATACACTAGGGCCAGGCGTGTTGGATCCGCGATTGCCAAAAGAGAAGATCTCCAAGCTGCTAGGAAAACCCTCAAAACTTCTATTCGCACCAGCAAGGAGAAGAAATGGGAGGAACTCCGAAACGACATAAACAACAATCCATGGGGACTGGATATAAAGACGTAATGAAAAAGCTTGGAGCAAGAGCATCGGTACCCCAACTAGAAGACCATGCTATGGAAAACATAGTAAACGCTCTATCGAATCGGAAGTGCTGGTCAAGGAAGTCCCACCTCCTTTCACGGAAGACGAACTTAAAGCAGCCGCCATAACCCTACAGAGAAACAAAGCACCGGGTATCGACGGTATTCCAGCAGAAGTCCTAAAAATAGCCATGCCCTAGTACTCCTCCATATAGACAATGCCTGCCTGACAGAAAGAATATTCCCAGACGTATGGAAAAGACAGCGGCTAGTGCTCATCAGCAAGGGAAAAGGAAGCTCTGAATCACCGTCAGCATATCGACCACTGGGTATGCTAGACACCGCGGGCAAACTTTTGAAGCGACTCCTCAAACCCCTGAAGCGACACCTCACTCCCCGGTTTTAGACCAGGGAAGTTCACAATTGGTGCCGTAGAAGACGTCATGTCGTCGAAAGTGTGCTAGCGGCACAGCAAGGAAATCACTACTCCAGGCGAGTGGTAGTCCTTGTTACATTAGACGTCAGAAATGCTTTTAACAGCGCTAGGTGGGTGGATATTATCGAGGCACTTGAAAATCCTTTTCAGATACCAGCTTATCTGAAGAAGATAATCCGGAGCTACCTTAAAGATAGAATGTTGATATACGAGACCAACAATGGCACCCAAAGCAAAACCATCACGTCAGGGGCAGCGCAAAGGTCCATCCTTGGACCGGACCTTTGGAATATAAGCTACGACGGCATTTTGCGCATAGAGATGCCAGATGACACTCATCTAGTCGGATACGCAGACGACATTGCGGCTGTCATCACCGCACATGACTCGGAAGACGCCCAAAGAAAGCTGAACCAGGTCATGATCAGAACCCAGAGGTGGCTCGATTCTCATGGCTTGAAGTTGGCCACGGAAAAGACGGAACTGCTATTCCTCACGAGAAAGCAGATTCCAATAGAAATCGACTTCAGAGTTTGCTCCGAGACCATCAGGACACAAAAGGTGATAAAGTACCTGGGAATTCAGCTTGACTCCAAGCTCACCTACTGGGCGCAAATGCAAAATGCGGCGGCGAAGGCAGCACGGGTAACGGCTTCTCTCAGCAGACTAATGGCAAACATTGGAGGATCGAATTGTGGGCTGACAAGCTGAAGGTGCACGCCCGAAGAAAAGTTTTATCCTCCGTGCAACGAACCGCAGCTCTGCGAGTAGCTTCAGCATACCGTACTGTATCGGAGCCGGCAATTCTGGTAATTAGCTGCTTAATCCCCATCGACCTCTTGGCCCTCGAACGCAAACACCTACGAGAAGCCAAGATGGGTAAAAATACCAGAGGAACCGCGCAGGATATAAAGCAAAAAACCGTGCACCATTGGCAAGAACGATGGGCCGCCGAGAGTCGCGGAAGATGGACAGCGAGACTCATACCCGACATAGCGAGCTGGATAGGAGGAACAGCCGGAACCGTAAATTTCTACCTCACGCAGTTACTGTCTGGTCACGGATACTTCTGCAAGTATCTACACCGAATGGGAAAAATTGGAGGGCCGGAGTGCATATACGGCGACAGCAATGTGGATGATGCAGAGCACACCCTTTTCAAATGCACAAGGTGGCAAACAGAGCGCACCACGCTTGAAATGGAAAGCGAGAAAACATTAGCCACCGAAAACATTGTGGAGGTTATGCTAAGCAGCAAAAAAAGCTGGACCACAGAGATAAATATGTGGAAAATGTGCTCCGGCGGAAAAGCGGGACCTGGACGCAGCAATAATGTTGAGAGTCCAATAGGGACGAAGTGAGAATCTTCACATTGAAGGAAGTATAAAAAGGGTTCCAGGGTGGGGAGATGTTCTCAGCGAGCGAAATCAACTATTATTGTTATTTTGAATAGTTTATTAAATAAGTTAATTTGAAAAATATACTTAAGACCAAGCTTCTATAGGCTTTCGGCCTAAAGTTGTGTTCTAACTTAAATTTGATATATTATGGCACATAATTATAAGATGTTCATAAGTCAGATAAAGCATAGATTATTCTTAGATTGAGACGCTTTTTTGATGGCATGGTATTCTAAAATATGTTGGATTGAGATTGTCTTTGTGTTGCATAGTTAGCATAATGGCATGTTTCTTCTATCGTGGAAACTATTGTGAACAGAATTTCATTTCTTCGTATGAATATTAATATAGAGACGATTCCAAATATTTCAGATGATGGCCCTGTCAGCTGGCTGCGTATTCCTTAATTACATTTATATTAAAGTTAATTAATAATAATAATAACATATATATTTTACGTAGTGTTCGAATAATCGGGTTCATGTGAATGGTCATGGTGGTATAAAGAATACAAGCTGTCTTCCTTTCTAAGCGAGTCTGAAAAAAACCGACGCTCGCTCAAGATTGTAGTAGTTCGTAGCACTGGTTTTGACATTTAAAATGCTTGTACATTATACAAGGTCCTCTCTAGTTCACGGCTTCCAATTGTCAACGACAGAGAAGCCAATATGACGATGAAGGAGAGCCGAATATTTTGGCGAAGGAAAGCCAGTCAGTCGATGCTCGTAACGCGATAGAGAAGCCTGTGCTTTGGACTGGCGTGTGACTTAATTTTGATATTGTTGATTAGATTATAATCGTTTTTGTATTTTATTTATTTTTATTTTGTGGAACATATTAATAAATATCCTGACACAATTTTATTAGATACAAACAAAAATAAACAATTTCGAATTAGTTTAAAACAATAAAAATATTTATCGACCTCACTTTAAAATGTTGGCTCTATTTCTTAATGTAATTTAAAGATTATTACAGATTTTTTAATTACATTCCTCTTTTATTGATACTCCATTTTGTTTTTTAACCAATTACCACTGTTAGTTGTTAGTTTATTCTTCCACAATAGAAAACCAAATATCCTTTGCAGCACTTCCATCTGAGGTACTTAACTAACAAGCGGGTGAATCAGTTTTCAATAAATAAAAGATTGACTGATTATTTTGTATGCATAAGTGGCTATTTTATTCCAGACTCGTTTAGAAAGACCCACGGCTATTATCAAATTTCTTACCTTTATTTCAATACCATCACAAATTTGAGTTTCTAGAATAATTTTTATCTTATTTCATATAGAAATCTTTGCATAGAAAGTAATTTTAGTATCCGAATAACTTTTAAAATTAGTAAAAAAGGAATTTCGTTCATAACCTGACTAGAATACAAGGGTTAAACAATTGCTTTACAGAAACATTTTTAGAAATATTATATTAGAAGCACTTTCAATTGAATTAGTTTCGTTGCAGTCAATCGAATCTTATTGTTAGGAAGCACTTTTAGAATAAGCATATTAGAAATATTTTTCATTCAATTTGTTCTCATGTAGTGTTTAACATAATTACTTTATGGAAAATATAATTTAAACGTGAGATTTGCTTGCTTACAGAATTGGGTTTAGATACACATGAAATATGATTTTTTATTTCCTTCTCGTATGAAATTCCTATGCATAAATAATTTCTTATATTTTTTTTATCATATTTATTATATATATTCTCTATACAGATGCTGATGTTAAATAGTTCTTAACACAATATGCACTATATACAGATTTTCAGATTAAAATCTTATGAATGTTGAATATTTGTCCATATACTGTCTACTCTAAGTAACTAAATTCCACAGAAATATAGAAAATGATCTTCGACTGTCTACATATTATAATATTTTAATATCAATTAAAATTTCTTCTTTTTTAAAACATCACTAAAACATCATCCTAGCAAAAATGTCAGCAAGATTATACAAACGGTAGTTTTTTCGCTATTTTTGGTATATAAGTATTTGAACGTTCTAACATTGTTCCTACAGTAAACTACGGATAAGTGCACATCGCATAAATGCAAAAACCGCATAAGTGCACTGGAACTTGAAGCCATTAGCCTTTTTTATACTTTTACATACAAAAATACACGGATAAGTGCAACACGCATAAATGCAAAAACCGGATAAATGCACAACTTTTTCTAACCTGAAAGTACTTTTTTAGTACAACTTTGCACGCATAAATGCACATCTCTCATACTACTACATACATGTTTATACAACTCTCTAGAACAGAGCAACGAAAGGGAAAACAAAATCAGCTGCTGTCATCTGCGTATGTTTCATTATTTTGCTTCTTTTGCATCAGTGAATGAAAGAGATCTGTGTTTTTTGTAAGTGATCCAAGTTTCGAATTTGATGTTGATTTAAGAGTTTAATGTAATTTTTTGTGTTTCTTACAGACAATCATGAGCTCAAAACACACCCTTACAATTAAAGAAAAGCTGAATTTAACTGAGTCCTTTAAAGACGGCGGCAGTCGGAAGGCACTTGCTGAAAAATATAACATTAATGTTTCAACAGTTACGCGAGTGTTACAAAATCAACAGAAGTTTGAAGCAATAAGGACCAGTCATGAAAACATCACCCGGAAACGCTTCAGGCCAGGGCAATATGGCATGGTAAATAAGGCCGTCACAATGTGGTTTCAAGGCATGAGGTCTAAAAATGCAGTCATCACTGGTCCTATGATTTGTGAGAGGGCTAAACAGTTTGCTGTTTCAATGAAGGTTGATGGTTTTGAGGCGAACGATGGGTGGTTGCACCGCTGGAAAAAGAACCAAAACATTGCTTTTCGCAAAATTTGCGGTGAAAAGGCTGCTGCTGACTATGGAGCTAGTAAAGAGTGGGTAAAATCAACCCTTCCAAATATAATAAAAGAGTTGCCTCCTGATCAAGTTTACAATGCCGATGAGTCAAGACTCTTCTATAAGGCATTGCCTACAGGTACTTTTGCGTTAAAAGGCGAGCAAGTCTTTGGAGGGAAAATGTCCAAACTGAGAATTACGTTACTATTTTTATGTAATTCGGATGGGTCCGATAAGCGTGTTTATGCAATAGGAAAGGCCAAACAGCCACACTGCTGCATGGGAAAGGCGATGCCAATTCCATATTATGGGCAAAAGAATGCCTGGATGAGTAGCTCCTTATAGGTTGAAATTTTAACCGATTTCGACAAAAGTCTGAATAAGGATGTTGTACTTTTTGTTGACAACGCTAGTTGTCATAAGATACCGGATGAGGTTATTTTTAAACACATAACTATTCATTACATGCCACCAAATATAACCTCTCTTATTCAACCTTTAGATCAAGGAATCATTAGAAATTTTAAAGTGCATTACCGCTCATCCCTAGTACGAAAACAGAATATCCTTCAAGCGCTACAAATAATTAAACGAGCCTGGTGGCTTGTAACACCTACAGTTATCAATAACTGTTTTAGGAAAGCCGGGTTTCTAAACTGCGCAGAAGATTCTAATGATGAGGATTGTGAAACTATCGATTTACCCCCAATTCCGTCAGAAGTGTTCTCTTCAATTGTAGAATGTGATGATGGTTTACAATGCTTTGGTGATCTCACGGTAAGTGATATATTAGAAGACCCTAGTGATGATCAAGATGAGGATTTAAATTGTGGTGAAAGGCCTTGTCCTAGTCGTACAGAGGCTATTGAGGCCTTTCACACTCTGAAGAATTACATTGAAATCAAAAATGTAGATTATGATTTAGAGAAACTGGAGGAAAAAATATATAAGGTTGGATCAGAAAACACGGTTCAAAAAAAGATTTCAGACTTTTTCACCACACGTGGTTTAGGTGAATCGAATTGAATGCAATTTCATATGTATTTTGCAAAAACCAATGGTGCAAAATATGGTTACAATGATTCATTAACAGCTCTTATTTTGGCACAGAACTGAATATTTTTAATTTTTTTTTGTATGAAATACGAAAAACACTAAAACAATGAAATATAACTTTGTGATTTTTTTTATTATATGTATATACCTTAAACTGAACTGATTTTTATAAGTTTTTATAAAAAACCTGTAATGTAATGTTAACCAAATATAAATAAAAACATTAAACAGCTTTATATTTTAATTATTTTCTTAAAGTTCCTTCCAAACTGATCTGGTGTTACAGATTAATAAAAAATAATCTAATGTTTGTATAAATGCAATAATCGTGCACTTATGCAATGTTTGTATATATGCAATAGTTGTGCACTTATCCGAGTGTTGTATAAATGCAAAAACCTCATAAGTGCACAAAAAGTCCCGCGAAAACCGATGTGCACTTATCCGTAGTCTACTGTATTAAGATATTCCTTGTGTTGCATAGTTAGCATAATGGCTTGATTCTTCTTTCCTGGTAGCTGTGTCCCCGTCTTAATCGCGTCAATTTTGTGTATATATTTGTTCCATGCTCTCTTTGGAAAATATTGTTCGTTTGCCGTCTTTGTTATACAACAAATAAAATACTTTAATATAGGATTGTTTCATTTTTTACAACCAAAGCATGAGATTTTATGATTATAAGTTTTATTTGCCTGATAAAGCAATTATTTATTTACTTGCGTTAAATTGCTATGCATTGCTTTGAGGTGATGTGCTTATATGTATTAAGTTAATTTTTTTAAAAATATAATGCAATGCTTTGTTGTGTTTTTGAGGCTTAGTGCTATTGTTTTCCTTTGTTACAAATTCGAAACTTTATTTAATTTTGTTTATAGCTCTATTGAGTTTTATTAATGACAAAATTATACGTCAACTGAATAGATTTTAAGCATATTCTTTTTAAGTACATACTTCTGTTATGAGAAATGAATCAATTGTTGCATTGTCCAATAAATCAGCTTAATTAAATGTGGCCTGTTATTGTGTAGAGTAATTCTCAGTAATTCCATTTTGTTACGTGTATACACAATGGTTCCAAAAGAAATTTCAGAACGCAGCACCTCATATCAAGAGAAAGAAACTGTTTAAAATTAAGCATTTAGTTTACAATTGTGGAAACAATAGTAGTCGAAATGGTATATACAAGAAAAATAAAGTAATGCAAAATAATATATATTTTCGTTCTGTATATATAATTATGATTATCAATAAGCAGTGTGTTAAAAACATTGGTGTTTAAATGATATCAGCATTTGCATTGTTCTCATAAGAGTTTATTTAAAATTTACCATACACAAATAGCTGATGAATCCGAATGTTAAACACTTTGTTTGTAAAAAAAATTAAGTAGAATCGGGAAATTTTCTTATTTTCCTGTTTTCTTTTACGTTTGTTTATTTTTTTAATGAATTATTTACGTTACAGAGTGTATATTAATTTATTTCAATTTATTTAAACACTTAAATCCGCCGTGAAGACAAATCCAAATTCTCCACTTCGGCTTTGGCCATGACGATCGGCAATGAGAATGGCTATTTGAATGGGCATTGTCACTTCGACAAAGTGGAGATAAAAAACGAGTAAAGAAGTCTGAAGTCGGATTAGACCGACTACGAAATACCCTTTACCTTTTCTTGTGCGTGCAAATTCAACAATGGGGATATTTTCCTCATAAATCATCATTAGGAGCATACTAACGGTAATTTTTGACAGGGTACCTTGAAATGATTATATCGGCCCCATTTCTTGTGTATGGCTTTGTAGTGTCAATATAAACAACTAATATAAGATTTCGTCAAAAAATATTGTATAGGTCGAAAGTTATAATAATATGCCAATAGTGGGCGTGGCTGTAAAAATAACACGCCCATTTTTTGTGTGGTGTTTAATGTTAGTACCCCCAACATTCCTGTGAAATTTCGTTGAAAAATCTTTAATAGGAACCTAGTAATGATTTTTGGTTAATTGTGGGCGTGGCATTAGTAATAATCTCCCCATATTTGGAATGCATGCTAGTACAGATCCAGTGTATACATATACCAATTTGTTTTCATATATCATCACTAGAAGCATAGATAGGATAATTGTCTTTAAGTGGGGTCCCCAAAGTTCATTATATGGGAGGGAGGCGTATTCTTCCTCTGATGGACCCCGAACCTTGTATATAGCTTTGTAGGGTCCATATACGTACTAATGTATAATTTCGTCTAAAAATATTGTATATGTCGTAAGTTATAATAATATGTCAATTGTGGGCGTGGCTGGAAAAAGAACACGCCCATTTTTTGTGCGGTTTTTAATGTTAGTACCCGCAACTTACCTGTGAAATTTCATTTATAATTCTTTAATAGGAACACAGTCATGATTTTAAGCTAATTGTGGGCGTGGCAGTTGTATTATGAGCTCCATATATTGCACACACATTATTATGGACCCCATGTATATTTCTGCAAATTTTTATTCTGCTGGCTTTAATACGAGCATAGGTAGGCTAATTTTAATTTTAGACCCGAAAGTTCCCTATATCAAAAGTGGGCGTGTCTCTTCTCTGATCAGCCCCATTTGTTGCAGATAGCTTTATAATATCCACATGTTCCTTCCCGTAAAATTTCGTCTGAAAATCTCCACCAGATCTTAAGTTATTAATATTTGTTAATAGTGGGCGTGGCAGTCAATATATACCGCCTACTGTTTGCACAGTGTTTAGTAGGACCCACATCTCCATAACTGCCAAATAATGTCACGATTCCGTCAATTGGACCGAAGTTATAGTCATTTTAAAAAAGGTGAAAAACTTCCTTATATGGGAGGTAGGCGTGGTCTTTGTCCAAATCGGCCCATATAGCAATCTGGTTCTGTATCCTTGTCCAGACTATACTTTTGCAAAATTTCATTAAGATAGCTCTAACGGTGTAGAAAAAAAGTGGCCACAGACGGACAGACGGACAGACTGACAGTCGGACGGACAAAATAAAAATTGCTTAGAAAGTGATTCTGATCATATCTGTATATATATGTCCATACCTACCACGCCTCCTTCTTGAAATAGCAACCCCTCTCAAAAGCACAAAGTTAGTATACCCTATTTACCTTTTTTTAAAGGTAAAGGGTTTAAAAATGTGGACAACTCGAATATTTTATATATGAATATATAAGACATATTTTATGTATGTTAGATATAACTTTATGTAAGAATAAACTCAATTCAAGGGGCGTTCACGATAACATTAGTGCAGTTAAATTCGTTCATATTTCTTAAAATTCGGTGAAATTGATTATTTCGCTATAATAATGTGCAATAATTTTTTATTTCTCATTGCTAAAACTTAAACTTAATTTGTGAGCATTACTTAGACCTTATTTTTATGTAATTAATTCTTCACGATATAAAAGAAAAAATAAATTATTAAAGCTTTGAAAACTTAGAAAAGTACCAATTTTTGCATCTCTGATGTGTGTGGCTAAGTATGGGGAGTTGACTCGACGAATGAAGGAGCGAATTGACACTAAGCTTAGAATTAGGCGCAGAGGAAGGCGAAAATTAAGAAATTGTGGGTCAAAAGAGAATTAAACCTTTATTCAGTATTCTCACAAATAACAACAATTTCAATAATCTCCGAAAAATCTTGAAAATAGGTCAAAAACGAATTGAGTTAACGGATTTATGCTTTTAATTAAACAGAGGTAGTGTTTCTTTCTTTAATAATGACGAAAACAATTTTTTTAGTTTATCCAATTAATTTTTTTACTTAAACGCAACTGCAATATTTCGACTTGTGGATCTTGGGAGTTCATTGACATTAAGAAATTATCAAAAAAATTGTATGTTTTGACTTAATTTGAGAAGTTAAGTGAATTGAGAAACTCCGATAGTTAGAGTTAAAGGGGGTGCACTGTATATTTACCACTACCTAAATCAATTTTAAATCATTCTGACACTAGCAGAACTCGCACAGCGTTCGTTTGTAAGCGACGTTTTTCGCTGCCGTAGCTTGGCTAGACTTCTCATAACACCATTGGATTGGTGGTGTAGGGGTGCTGAAAGCAATGGTTTTTGTGGGTGTACGCATGGAGCGGGATATGTTCGCCCAAAGGCCGCCGGTATCGTTAGGCAAAGTGTCAGGTTAGTGGAGGAGTTCCGAGAATTAAGCGAAATAGGCCTCGGCTGTCCGATGTAATTGCAGTTTAGCTCCAAGCCTCTTTTATTCGCATTGTATATTGATGTGCGACACTTAACTACAACAAGATAATGGTCAGAGTCAAAACTGACTCATCGGAACGTACAAACATCTAGTCCACTGGAAGGATGCCTTGCGTGGGTCTCAACATGATTAATTTAGTTGCGCGTGTGTTGATCAGGAGGCAACCAGGTGGCTTTGGGCCGAGGTGTCGACAGTGGGGATAAATATGCTTTCTCATCCAACCTTTTCGTTGAAGTCACCGAGTATATCCTTCACGTTGTAGGTCGGGCAGCGGTCAAATGTGCCTTCGAGACAGCATCGTCCTCATCCTCATACGTCCACATCCCGACAAATCTTTCGCTAACAACCGAGTTAGTGGAGAACTTTCTTCGAAGCTCCCCTTTTTTCGAAGCTTTCGAAACTTTACATCCAAATTCTCGGGTTCTCCCCGTAGCATCTGTAGTACCTATCGTAGCTCTCTCACTTAGAGCAACTATAGCCTATCCATCTCATTTCCTGGATGTCGGTTACGTCAGCCTTAATTTTTTAGAAGGCATTCGCCAATTGGATAGAGGCACGTTCCCTCTTGAGGGTGAGGATATTCCAGTTGCATATTCTTAACTTATTGTCGTTTTCCGCTTTGGGGTTGTCATCAACGTTAAGAGAGCTCTCATCCTAGGCTTGTTTTTTGTCTTGACTAGAGCCAATTTATTGAGTGGCGGGTTCTCAGCACTGCGCGAACGCCTGAGCCAGGGAAGACTTAATGCACATTTTAGCGCAATATGAAGAGGATACCGAGACAGCTACCCAGGTGGCACCATGTGGAAGCTGTGTGTCAACTTGCTAATGTTTGAAACAGAGATCAGCTTGTCCATCACTAAGTACACGACAATCAGAAGCTTTACTCTGTTCAATCAAAAGCTTGGAGCCAAAATTTAACAAAAAAAAAAAAAATATAACGAATTTTGTAATGAGTCTGTAATATCTATCTCCCTTCGTTGTCTTCCGTTCATTCCGAACAATTTTTGATGGTGCTGCTAGAACCACTGCAAACACTGGGATTAATGACTTTATACTAACATTCAAAATTTGAAAATACGATAAATATATAAATATATAAATATATATATATATATATATATATATATATATATATATATATATATATATATATATATATATATATATATATATACGAGTATATATATATATATATATATATATATATATATATATATATATATATATATATATATATACGAGGGCGGATTGATATGGAAGCTACCTAGCGCTAGATCTGTCAAATGTCAGCTGTTCAAATTTCACCCAAATTCATCGCTCAGTTTATTTGTTGTAGTCGTTTGAAGTAAGCAACTTTTGTGTTTCTTGAAAAATGGAAAAAAGCGAATTTCGTGCAGCATCGTCCTCATCCTCATACGTCCACATCCCGACAAGTCTTTCGCTAACAACCGAGTTAGTGGAGAACTTTCTTCGAAGCTCCCCTTTTTTCGAAGCTTTCGAAACTTCGAAACAGTGATTAAACAGTATTATTTGAAAGGGAAAACGGCGAAAGAGACAAAAGTAAAGCTCGATAAACATTTCGGTGAGTCTGCTCCGTCAGATTACATGGTAAAATATTGGATTGCTGAATTTAAACGCGCATTACAAGCATGTGAAAAAGCTATCGGCAAGATGGGTGCCGCGTTTGCTCAGTGTCGAACAAAAACGAGTTCGACAGACCACTTCACAGCGGTGTTTGGACATGATAAAGCGTAATCCTGTTGATTTTTGGCGTCGATTAATAACTGTTGATGAAGCGTGGGTCCACCACTACACACCTGAAACCAAAAATCAATCGAAACAATGGGTGGAAGCTGGTGGAAGTGCTCCGAAGAAGGCGAAGGCAGTGAAATCGGCTGGCAAGGTTATGGCCACTGTATTTTGGGATGCACACGGAATATTGCTCATCGATTATTTGGAAAAAGGATCCACAATCCCAGGAAAGTATTATCGTACATTATTGGATCAATTGATTGATGCAATCAAGGAAAAACGACCATATTTAATGAAGAATAAAATCCTCCTTCTTCAAGACAACGCACCGGTTCACACAGCATTAGATACGATGCTATAATTACATGAAATACACTTCGAATTGGTTAATCATCCACCTTATAGTCCAGATTTAGCTCCTAGTAACTTTTTCCTGTTTCCAAACTTGAAAAAATGGCTCGCAGGAAAAAGATTCATCTCAAACGAAGAAGTGATTACCGAAACTAACGCGTATTTTGAGGGGTTCCCGAAATCGTATTATTCAGATGGTATAAAAAAGTTGGAATATCGTCTTAAGAAGTGTGTCGGAGTAAAAGGAGACTATGTTGAGAAATAAATGGTTTTTGAAAAAAAAAAATGTTTTTTTCCTTTTTAGGTAGCTTCAATATCAATCCGCCCTCGTATATATATGTATTCTTGCAAATGTCTTCGACGGGTAGTGTGGTCCAGAATGCTTATAATTTAATAATATATAAATTTGGTATAAAATCAAGAATAGTTAATTGTGGCCTGATATGCGGAACAAGTTTTAATTTCTTAGTCTTAAGTACCGAAAGCGAATTAATTGAGTAAATGCCACGGGCTTGGTCTCTAAAAATGCTTCTTTCTATAAAATGTTTTTCTCTTCGAGTCGAAAGCCTCTGTAGCTGGTACTCATTCCCCCAAGACCTTGCACGCATAATTAATTATCATGTAAGGTAAATAATAATAATAATAATAATAATAATAATAATAATAATAATAATAATAATAATAATAATAATAATAGTTGAGTAAAGAGCGAAAAGGAAGAAAGTAATACCAACAATGTGCTTTAAAATTTCTTGTTTAAATTCAATGCTTAATGGTTGTTGTTGTCACATATCGTATATGCATACCGTAATTCTTTGCTTATTGCTTTCACTGTTATTGTAGCTGATAGAATATTTGCGAAGTTTTATGCTCATAGCACATTGTTTGGTAGTTATCCAGAAGTCCAAAATTCTCCCCGCCGACGATTTTCGTGGAAAATTAGTAAAGTTTTATTTTTCATCCAGGAAATGGCACGAGAATTGTGACTGATGATGGCGATGACGTTTGGATAACTGCTAGAGAAAATAGAGAAAAGTACAAATATCAGTACGACGGATTCCCAGTTTCATTGAACCAGTTATTTTGGGTGGGTAAAGGGGACAATTTGGCTATTGGTCGTTTCACGATCTCATTTTGCATTTTTGAAGTGACTACTCGAACAACTTTGTCGTCTCCAGGATGTGTCTCAGTGATCAGTTTAAGTTGCCATTGGTTACAAAAGGATCGCTCGTCTTTGATAAGTACTACATAGTCAATTTTTAAGTCCGGTTTACGTTTTATCCATTTCGGCGGTCGTTAAAGCCGAGGTATATATTCGCAACTCCATATGCGCCGGATTTGCTGAGCGAGTAATATTCGCGTCCACGATTCCGGGATATGGTGGAGCCAATAGACACCCGCCTATAAAAAAATGGCCCGGTGTAAGTACCATCACATCGTTGGATTCATTAGAGAGCGGGCAGAGTGGGCGAGAATTGATACATGATTCGATTTGTGCCAACACTGTAGCAAGCTCCTCAAACGAAAGCACCTGTTCTTCAATTGTTCGCTTCAGGCGGTATTTAATTCATTTTACGCCCGCCTCCCATAGTCCGCCGAAATGTGGAGCGGATGGGGGCATGAAATGCCATTGAATGTGGTAATTGGCGAGGAACGGAACGGCATTTGTTTCTATGTAGGTTCGATACCCGGTTTGATTTGCTTGTAATTTTCGGTAAGCACTCACGAAATTGGTCCCGCAGTAACTGTAAATATGATTGCATAATCCTCGGCGACCTATGAAACGTCTCAAAACGCCACTGAAGGAATCAGCCGACAAATCTCCAACGGGTTTAAGATGAATAGTATTGGACACCCAACATACAAAGTGCCTTACCATATTCTTTGATGGAAGTGCATCCGGGATCTTCAGATGGAGAGATGTTAAAGGGGCCAGCATAATCGATGCCCGTCGAAGAAAATACTCTGGATGGACGGATATGTGATGCAGGCAGATTTTCCATCAGTGTCGTGAAACTTGGGTTTATTTTTGTAGCACGTTACACATCGATGAACCACTGTTCGAACCGCATTGTGTCCATTGATTAGCAAAAATTGGCTCCGCGTATTATTAGCGTTAAAGGAGCACTTCCATGTAGCGTAAGCTATAAGCTATAAGAGAATAATAAATTCGAAAAATGATCTTTTGCTGGCAAGATAAATGGATGTTTTCACCGAAGCGAAGAACAGCACCAAGAAGTCCACCGCCTAGATATATGACGCTGATGGATTGATCGAAGAAAGGATTTAAAGGCCTAAGCACACTCTTTTCTGGAAGTTGTTGATTCGATGAAAGGGGTACCACCTCGCTATAAAATGCATCATATTGAACAATCTGTATTATGGTGACTAAACTGATTTCCAGTTTTGATAGGGTTAATGCCCCCATGCGTCGGCTTTTCGCTGACTGTTAACAGTTGAAGATGAATCGTTGACAATATGCCATATTACGGATATGCTGGGTATATGAAGATATTTTCTCGATAATTATTGATAAATAGATACGTCCGATGGTGATCCACAGTTTTTACCTGTGCTTGTACTAAAAATGATAACGGAATGGGTGATATTGGCCATTTTTGATATTGGCCATTGCTTATAATCCTTTCAAAGCCATGCAGGACCTTGCCACCATTGTTTCTCCTGAACGACTTGACATATCCGCTGGATTATCTTTTGGAGCGACGTGACGCCATTGTTCGCTGATAGATATTTGCAGAATTTAGTTTAATCTATTAGCTACGAAAGTCTTCCGCCGATTTGGATCCCCGAGGATCCATACCAGTACTATCATAGAGTCTGTCCAAAAAAATGTGTTAGCATAGTCAATGTCATAATTTAAATTTTGCTCTAACCATTTGAATACCTTTGCGGCAAATAGTGCGGCACACAGCTCTGCTCTAGGGATACTTAACTTCGGTGTATCTGGAGTTACCTTCTATTTCGCTATGAGTAGATTGGTATGATAATCACCTTGACTTTCTTGGGCTCAGAAGTAAGCTGTCACATGCATAGACACGTCACAAAACAGATGAAGGCTGGCTGGAACATTTTCATGAAGGGGTCTCAACCAGCGTGGCATTTGAATATCCAAGATAGAATTAAGTTCTAGGAGATCTTTGTTCCATGTAGACTGCATTGTTGGTTGCACGAATTCATCTAAAGTTATATATATATATTTTTTTTTATTTCCCTTTATTTCATACATCTGTCACCATTATATTGACACCTAGTACATGATTTGACAATTTGTTTGGAAATTAATATTAAAAAACACATTTTGGCCAGTGCCAAGAAGTGATACAACAAAAATTATTTACGATTTATTTCGTACATTAATTATAATAGTTCACTATAATTATATTATAACAATTTATGATCAAAATTATGTTTATGATAATTATTTCCATATACATTTATAATATTATTACTAATATGTTTAGTCTGGATTTCCTAGTTCATTAGGTCGTTTGGTCGAGTTCTCTTTAAACGGCGCATGGTGGTTTCTTCTAGATGTAGCAACTCGTTTATTTCTTCGTTATTATGCCCATGCAGTGTATCGTAGTATTTTGTGGATATCTTTTTTATTTCTTCGTCAGTTCTTGTCATATTTAGTTTGCGGTTTATGTTTTCATTTGTTGTGTAAAAACCAGACTTTATGATGACTCTTAATATTCTAGATTGCTGTCTTTGAATTTTTTCTTTGTGTGACCGCTTTACCGTTCCCCAAACTTGGAGTCCGTACGTCCAAATTGGCTTTATAGTACACTTGTATAACAGCAACTTGTTGTTAATTGTGAGTTTAGATTGCTTATCCATTAACCAATATAGTTGTCAAAATTTTTCTTTTATTTGTTTCGTTTTTTGTTTGATGTGGTAGTGCTAACTTAGCTTTGAGTCCATGTGTATACCAAGGTATCTAGTTGTAGACCCTATTTTTATATAATTATTGTTTATTTTAATAGGTATTGGGTTAAATTTTGTTTTAGTTGTAAAAATTATTTGTACAGTCTTATCTTCATTAATTTTCAAGCACCATTTATCAAACCATTCCTTAATATTCTCTGTGTATATCTGCAGATTTGCAGTCACAGTATTTAGATTTTTGTCAGATGCTAAGAGGATTGTGTCGTCAGCAAAGGTAGCAATTGTGGTATTCAGTTCTTTTGGAAGGGGTATATCTGAGGTAAATATGACATATAGCAGTGGTCCTAAAACACTCCCTTGAGGAACTCCAGCTGTTGTAAGATGAATAGACGAACACTCTTCATTATATTAGACGTAAAAGTAACGATCACTAAGATAATTTTCAACAATCAAATAGTAGTCAAGTGGCAGTATCGTCTTCAGTTTATGCAGCAGTCCTTTATGCCATACTTTGTCAAATGCTTTTGCAACGTCTAAGAATACAGCAACGCAGTACCGCTTATATTCTATGTCTGTTTCAATTTTGTTTGTTATACGGTGTATCTCTTGAATTGTTGAATGTCGTTTTCTGAAGCCGAATTGATGATTTGGTATAATGTTTTTATTGTCAAGGATCTGGCTAAGTCTATCATGTAATAGTTTTTCAGCAACTTTAGAGATTATGGGAAGTAGGCTAATTGTTCTATACGACGAAGCAATTGTAGAATCTTTTCCCTGCTTCGGTAGTGCAATTATTTCAGCAACTTTCCATACTTTGGGAAAAAATTGTAGTCGGAACATTGAGTTGATAACATTCCTTAAGTAGTTATAACCTATAGTAGGTAACTCAGCGAGAGCTTTTCCTGTCAACATATCGTATCCTGGTGCTTTTTTGTGGTTTATTCGTTTTTTAATGCAATTCATTATTTCTGTTGTGTTTGTTTTCTTTATTTTGATTGTAATGTCTATATTGAAGTCATTGCATGTTTCAGTATATTTATCCTCATTTGATAGGACTTTTTCAAAGCATTTAGCCAATGCAGTTTTTCAGGTAATTTTAAACTTCTATATTTTGTCTTTTAGTTAATATTTTATTGAGTTTTTTGCATGCTATATTTGAATTGTGTTTATCCTCAGGCGATCTATTTAGCTGCCACCTCTTTCTCAGCTTTCTCTTCTCAATAATTTGCTTTCTTATGAAAATATCCGTTGCAGGTTAATTTCTTCTAAATTTATGCTGTTGGCTTGATTTGATTCCTGCCTCTAGGACCACATCGTTGAAGTGAATAATGGCACGTTCAATGTCTAATTGTGTTTTCAGTGTGATAGACAAATTCAGTTGATTTTCAATATGCTGTCTATACTCATTCCAGTTTGCTTTGTGGTTAAAAATCTTAGCTATTGATTCTATGGGTTTGATGTCAGTTTTGTAGTCAAGTATTAACGGAGAGTGGTCTGAAGAAAGTTCAAAACAAGCTTTAATTTTTAATTGGTTACACTTTATGTTTTTTGTTATGCTGAAGTTGATTAGATCTGGTATCTTTTTCCTATCTGTTGGCCAGTATGTGGGTTCACTTGAGCTTAAAAATTTGCAGTTATATTTGTTTATAACATTAATCAGATTTCGTCCTTTTTTATTGGTTAGCCTAGATCCCCAGTCAGTGTATTTTGCATTCACATCTCCAGCTACAATGAATCTTACGCCAAGCGTCTTTATGTAGTCATCATATTGATCCGTCGTTATTAGGTATCTGGGGGGCTATAAATATCTGTATTGTTAGTATTTGTTTCTAGTTCTATGCTAAACAGCGGTAGCGGTTTTTTGTTGTCCGTTGAGTTATGTTAGTTATGTTTAAAGCTTTGTGACCGTTTTCACCAAGCTCATTTTTAATTTCTTCTTGGTCTGCGGAGGGGTGCATATTGCGAAGAATAACTTTGAAACCCCTTAGCATAGTTAATGTCATAACTTAGATTTTGCTCTAACCATTTGAATACCTTTGCGGCAAACAGTGCGGCACACAGCTCTGCTCTAGGGATACTTATTTTTTTTTTAATTCCCTTTATTTCATACATCTGTCACCTAGTACATGATTTGACAATTTGTTTGGAAATTAATATTAAAAAACACATTTTGGCCAGTGCCAAGAAGTGATACAACAAAAATTATTTACATTAATTATAATAGTTCACTATAATTATATTATAACAATTTATGATCAAAATTATGTTTATGATAATTATTTACATATACATTTATAATATTATTACCAATATGTGTACTCTGGATTTCCTAGTTCATTAGGTCGTTTGGTCGAGTTCTCTTTAAACAGCGCATGGTGGATTCTTCTAGATGTAGGAACTCGTTTATTTCTTCGTTATTATGCCCATGCAGTGTATAGTAGACTTTTGTGGATATCTTTTTTATTTCTTCGTCAATTCTTGTGGTAGCGGTTTTTTTTTGTCCGTTGAGTTATGTTAGTTATGTTTAAAACTTTGTGACCGTTTTCACAGAGCTCATTTTTGATTTCTTCTCGATCTGCGGAGGGGTGCATATTGCGAAGAATAACTTTGAAACCCCTTTCATTTTTGGGTTTAAATGTGTACAGCTTCGATCTTTTTGCTTTAGCATTTTGAATATTTTTGTGTATGTTTCCTAGTTATTCGATTGAGCTCGTACTTCATTGTTTGTTAATATTTTAAATATAAAGTTACTGTCTGAAACAGCGGTTAGCGCATTTTTTAACGTCTTCATGCATTTTACACCTTGTACGTATATAGGGGGTGGTTTTTTTAAACTTTTTTTTTCGGACTAATTGTTTTTTCTTTTTCGGACTTATTTTGATCACTTTGTCCACTGTGCGAGGGTTCAGCAAGTTCGTCATCATCAACGGTCAAAGCCGCAAATTTGATTTTTCTTTCCGAAGTAGTATCGCTCAATTAGTAGTTTGCTAACATATTTTGGCTTGGGCTTTTTTCTATTTTTGCTCTTTGTTAGTGTTGGGCATTATTTTCGCTTAACTGTCGTGGGTGAGGTTCGTGCTCTCTTTGTTTGCGATTGCAGTTGACTTACCTGCACGCCTTTTGGCGGAATTTGCACACAGGCAGAAGAACATGTTGATATCGCAGTTATAGTCGAGAATGTAGTTGTTGTACCGTACGTAGAAAAGTCAGATGTTGTTGTTGCTGACGAATTTGTTGTAGTTGTCGTACAATCCACGGCTATACTGGAGCAGGACATTATTGGAGGTTTGCCATGTGCACTCCATGAAGAGCGAACATTAGTGTTAATAGGTTTTTCTGACTCGCTCATGGATCTCGTTTTCTCCCAAGGGGGAGAGCGCTGCACACTCATGGCGATTACCGACTATACTTTGCTTATTATTTTTTAAAATTTTATTTATTATTATTTTTGCTATATTTGAATCTTATTTATTATTATAAAGTGTGCAAAATATCACGAAAAACAAAATTGTTTGGTGTGGTAACTCTAATCACTTACTATGGCCAGAGTCCACTGTGGCAACACCACACACAACCGGGATTATTTTATTTGTTGTCTCTTTCAACTTTTAACTCATATATGTATATAACAGTTCCTTTGTTTGTTTGATTATTTATTTATCACTTTTAATAAATTTCAAATTAATTATTATAAGTGTTTAGATTATCTAAACAAAACTAGACACTTTCTTGAAAACTTGCACTTTCGTTTAGCGTCTCTTTCGCGGGTTTTGTAAAATTAGTTATTTGGTTCTAAACAACGATAAATGTCACAAGGGCGGAGCTCGTGTAATTACACGTCCGTTTGGTTACACGACCGTTTTTACAAGTTATATTGAGCGACCAGAATTGTTACATTATTAACTTACCTTTGACGATGTCAGGACTTAACTACTCTTGTGGATCGAAAACACGTGCGATTGTAGATAAGATTTTATGTTTCTTAGCAGGACCACTTGGGACCTGAAAATTAATGCCGAATGTGAATTGGTCCGTCGATAGATTCCACTGCATTCCTAACGTCTTTAACGTTTCGTTTGAATTGAACTGCAGCGATTCTTTCGTTTCACGATGTTCAGGTCGAATGTTTTCCAGCAATTGAAAGTTGTTGCTTACGCAACATAAAAGTACCAGTTCTTAGCAGTCTAATTAACTGCGTTTGACTTTCAACTGCCTAATATTATAGAATATCTTCCATAAAAAACGTCATCCACGTAGGACTGTTGTTTAATTGCGGAGACAGACAGAGGAAAACTATGGACTATCGTGTAGATGGCGGTATACGGAGCCGAACGCGAGTTACGCCAGTAGTTGCTGCGAACCCTAAATCTAACACCAAACGTCAGCTGAAATATCATTCTTATCAAGTATGAATCTCACAAATGACCACCAAAGCCGTTTATGCATTTTCCAATTCCCTTTCATATTTCGAGACCATTCTCAAGTGCAACGACACAAACCTCCCAAAGAGCAAAGTCAGTACGATCAGTACAATGACATAAATCAGCTGAAGTGCAATGACATAAACAATCCAAAAAGCAAAGTCAGTACGATCAGTACAATGACATAAATTAACTGAAGTGCAATGACATAAACAACCCCTAAATGCAACGTCTGCAATTCTCAGTGCATTAGCACTTGTTCAGCTACGGCTTTGCACTCTGCTTATTGGTGGTTATAGATTTTTACCTCTCTTTTTACCCTCCTACATAATTTTGGAAAATACTTTTGTGCCTACAGCAGCGATAACAAATAATCGATGTAAGTAAGTTACTATAAGGTTTCGGCATAAGTAATTTAAAATTGTTAGTTTAGTTTTTAGATAAACTCCGTAATAAAAGTAACGTTGAACCGAAGTTCTCTCCGCGATTTATTAACGTAACTGGCGCAGTCGTGGAAATTATTTCTGAAGAAATAATTAAGAACCAAAAATAAAAAAAAAATAATTAACTGTGAAAAACATTTCTTAAGAAATATTGTAGAACAGAAAAAAAACAAATCTATTAAGACCAAACGCACTAAATCAATGTATTATCGTGTTACATTAAAGAAAGTGCAGTGAACATGAATTAACATAAAAAACTCTCAAGTCAATACCAAGTGAATCATCAAGGCTAAACCGAGGCACAGCAAACCCAACAAAACCGATGCCAATAGAAACTAGATCCAGAAAATTCGAACTCCCGTCAAAGGAAGAAGACATACAAGCAGAGGCCAACACCAGATTAGATTTGTCGCAGGAGGAATCTGTACAAACAATGCAACAAACAATACCAGCAGTGAGACCAGCACCACCGTTGCCAACAACCATAACACCGAACGACCTTCTGAAGGATGCGCAAAGGATACACGAGTTCACGGGGACTGGACATTATGTGCTTTCTTCATTTCTACGAGAAGTGGATACGTTGTTACCATTACTGGACGGTAACCCGCAAATGAAGGCGTACATTTTCTCGAGGACCATCATAAATAAAATACAAGGACCTGCCTTAGATGTTGTCAGAACCTTGGTATCTAACGCCTCTTGGGACGACATAAAGGACGCACTTATAACCAACTTTGGAGTGAAGGAGACGTACCACCAACTGTACCAGCGAGCCATCGCAACAAAAAACTTTCAAGTAAAATGGATGTTAATATTATTCCTGATACTGTGGACACCGAACGTAGGCCACACCCATCTGCTAATGGAGAAGATAGAAACCAACCTGGGCTACACCGAACTAACAATAGACAACGTCGCTCTCGTTAAAAACTACGATACAATACTACACTTTATAAATCCATGCGAAATCTTAGATATAGTCGACAACTTACAAAATAATATAAGAAAATCAAACCTACAAGAAACATCGATTGCTTTAGAAATACAATTAAATAACACCCGAAACAAAATTTATACATTAATTCCACACAGAGAAAAACGTGGACTATTTAATATCATGGGTACTGCACAAAAATGGCTTTATGGAACAATGAATGATGAAGACAGACAAGAAATAGAAGGACACCTTAACGTAATTGATACAAACAATCACAATGCTATACAAAACCTTAACAGTCAGATAAAAATTAACCAAAACTTCAACGAAACCTTCTCCATATTGAAGAACGCAATCGATAAAGACAGAATACTAATACAGAACAAACTTAATGACATTAGTGGTCAATCAAGTACACTACACAGACAAACACTATATATAGACTTCATATTAAAGATAAAAATTTTACAAGATAACATAGTCCATATACATTGCATCTGCTAGACTTGGCACTATTCATAGCAATTTACTAACAAACGAGTAAATAGAGGAATACAAAATCGACCTAGATAAGTTACAAAATATAAAATTAAGCACAATTCTAGACCAAAATAAAAATATTATATTTGTTATAAGAATACCAAAAGAATATTACTGTACCCAATAGCAGATAACCATAATTTAGAATATATGTTTGAACCGCAAGAAATTGTCAAATGTGAAAAAGAGATATAAAATTATATTGGAGACAGATATATTAAGAATTTAAGAAGATGTAATAACTGTATAATGAAAAAGAACTGCATGCACATATTTAATAACATTTCCGAAATTATAGAATTAAATAATGGAATTATACTAGCAAAAAACCAACATTTAGCAAATTTCTCAAATACTTGTGACGAACGTCAATTAATTTTAAATGGAAATTATTTATTTAACTTCAACAACTGTTCAATCATTATAAAAAATAATAAAATACAAAATGCAGAGAGACAGTTTAAGCAAAGTTTCACGATACCAAATTATTTGGAAAGCATTAAAGATTCAAATAAAAATATAACATTTGACAACTTAATTCTAGAAAAAATTCAAAATCTGAAAGAAATCAGTGAAATTAAATATTCCAAGCACGAAAAATATGCATTTGGAAGCACTTTAGTAATAATTATAATTGTCATAATAATATTTATTGTAACGTTGACCTGTAAGCACAAAAACCTGCAAGTAAAGATACAAAATATGATGCCTCAGGAGTGTCCTCAAACTAAGGGGGGAGGAGTTACGCCAGCAGTTGCTGCGAACCCTAAATCTAACACCAAACGTCAGCTGAAATATCATTCTTATCAAGTATGAATCTCACAAATGACCACCAAAGCCGTTTATGCATTTTCCAATTCCCTTTCATATTTCGAGACCATTCTCAAGTGCAACGACACAAACCTCCCAAAGAGCAAAGTCAGTACGATCAGTACAATGACATAAATCAGCTGAAGTGCAATGACACAAACAATCCAAAAAGCAAAGTCAGTACGATCAGTTCAGTGACATAAATTAACTGAAGTGCAATGACATAAACAACCCCTAAATGCAATGTCTGCAATTCTCAGTGCATTAGCACTTGTTCAACTACGGCTTTGCACTCTGCTTATTGGTGGTTATAGACGTTTACCTCTCTTTCTACCCTCCTACATAATTTTGGAAAATACTTTTGTGCCTACAGCAGCGATAACAAATAATCGGTGTAAGTAAGTTACTATAAGGTTTCGGCATAAGTAATTTAAAATTGTTAGTTTAGTTTTTAGATAAACTCCGTAATAAAAGCAACGTTGAACCGAAGTTCTCTCCGCATTTTATTAACGTAACTCGCGTGCGTAACATGACGGATACTTTCCGACGGATCGTTGCGCGATAGGATTCGTTGGTATTGTGCGTCTTTGTCGTTCATATTAAAGCAACGATACATTTTTTTAACGTCTGCCATGACAGCGTACTTGGAAGAACGCCAGTTTATTAATACGGCTGAAAGATCAGTTTGAAGTGCAGGACCGATAGCCAGGATGTCAGTGACTTTCCGTTTGTTGTTTTTGTTGACACAAAGCTTCGTGGTCGTACTTGAATCCTTGATGATAGCATGGTGAGCCAGATAGCAGCAATTGCAGTAGGTGCGAGAGGATTCCGATATTTTGTTCTTCCATTCAGGAGAGTTCACAAGATTCAACTGGCCAAGTTGAAGATTCTCGTCGATAGTGTCCTGGTAGATTTTCTGGAAAACCCGATCTTGAACCAGCCGGCGTTCAAGATGACGAAACTGTTTTAAAGCATAATGCCGCGATGTGCCGATGAAACTGGATGGGTTCCGGCTTGATAAGATTGGTAGACGTACAACGTGTTTGCAATTTTGCAGCCGTTGATGAGTTTCTTTGTAAAAGTTCTCGCACCATGTGCCTTGATAGGACGCGATGTCTTCGGTGGTCAACTCTTCAAGCTCCCACAATCTGCTTAGCAAGTTGTCCGTCTCAACATGAGTGTGCGGCGGAGCCGATACCGTGATAATTGGCATTGATGACGGCTGAAATTTTCCAGATATGATATAACCCAGCGTCCCCCGTTGAGAAATGGATTGTCCAAGAGATGTGCACCGAATATCATCGCGACTGAGATCATCGTATGCGCCGTTGCCGAGCAGGAGATCGATGGACTACTGCTCAAAATAGTACGGATCAGCGAGGTTAACCTTCGTGAGATAGGGTCACTGATCTGCGGGTAAACGTTGATGGGGCATAATTTGACCGACCTTTGGCAGAACATACGCTAGCACCTGATGCGAAATGTTGGCATCGTAGCGGGATCCGATGATGATATTAATATATGAGCGGCTGCTGGTGATGAAGGATCCTTGTGAACCCTGGTCCAAACATGCTCGAGTTTTTTACCATCAGCGGGCTTGGCTGTTACTAATGCGGCTGGAAGAAGGACGTCATAATTAATCATGCGTATCGTTTTGATATATCAGTCTTGGCAGTTGATAATTGGCTTCATGTGTCCGCCGTTACCTGTGCTGTTATTGTAGCTCGTGCCGCTTCCACATTAGAAAAAATAAGTGTGTGGTGCTTCCCGCCACACCCCAAGCAACTTTTTCGGCTACTGCATTTAGATGAAATATGAGAATATCCTAGACAATTGAAACATAAATTATCCTTGCCAACCAACCGTGTTTTCGATGTAAGATCTTAGCGAATTGAAAGCGATTGTTGGGAAAGCACATTCATATAGTGCGTTAATAAAAATCTCTTGTTTTCGTAGGTGTTGTTCAGCATTTCTCATGCGGTTTTAAAGTTTTCTACGACAATACTAAGATGTTGTATATCCTCCGCTGCACCTTCAGACAAAGAGCTCTTACAAATCAGACAAAGTAATGCAGTTGTACACTCGAGACACAAACAATTCCTTGAATGTAGGACGTCGATATAATTTCCGTTGAGAATAGGAACCTTCATATCAGGTAATGTCAGCTCTTTACGAGATATGGCAGCTGAGGATTCGCTAGAATTTGACACTGATGAAGTTGCAGCAGATATTACTGGTTGGTGTTCCTCTTCAAATTTATCTGCTAAGTCGGCTGCAATATTTTTATTACGTTGTCACCAAAAGCCATTCGCATAAGCGATCGATGATTTTTCGGAAATTCTTTGTGTAATATGCCCAACGATCCAACCGTGCTTGAACATACGAACCAGTCTTACGGCTCGCAGAATCTTTCGCAAAGTTTCGAGCCACTGACGCGGCAATTGATTGTTGTTCGGCGATAATTTCCGTTGCCATTTCAATCAAAAACATTTATTTTAAATAAACCCTAGGTTCCGTAGCACTAATATGAATCTGCACTTACCTAATTACCTTTTTATCTCTCCGTTCAGTATGTGCTGTTTCGGCCACGTGTGGATGTGAATATGATTCTGCCGCTGATAGCAATGATGCGATTCACGTGGATAGCGCCACAATTAGAATGAAAAATCACTGTTCAGTTCATTCCTCACAGAAGGCACCAAAATGTTGTTGCAAATGTCTTAGACCGGGTGTTCTCGCGCGGGAAAGAGATATGTGTCGGACGAGGAGCACAGAAGAGATGCAACAGAGTGAGTGCGATATTGCTCTTTCTTGAGAGTATGTCAGATTGCGAGGTGGGCTTATTTTGGAGAGCGAAGGAGAGAAGGCAGGGAGTGCAAAACACGACGCCGAGGAGTGTAGTTGAAGAGAACAAAAGGAAAAATTTAAAAATACAATCAAATAAAATTAAACAAATAAAAAGGTAAAACATTTGGTCCTTCGAGCCGGATCCGAACCAGCGACCTATCGATCTGCAGAGAAAATACATACATATATACTAAGTTATAAGTGCGGCTGTGTACAGTGAAAAAGTGTTTATTGTGGTGGTGGTGTTATTCAGTTTAGTTGTGTAGAGCCATCAGTTGGTGAAGCACATTCCTTGACGATATTTTTCTCTTAGTGGAGAATTATATTCGTTAAGTTTGGATTGGTGTTTTCGCCGAAAGCTTCAAAGTTCATTGGCTGGTGGAGGTGCTAAGAAACTGATCGCATAAGCGTATCCATAAACCAACATACTTTCGGACTCCATTATCTTAAATGGCCAGCCTAAATTTATACTATGGTACTATATTATACTATTTTGGATTTACTTATTTGTTTAATTTTTTTTTATGTGGTATCGTGGTAGGGGTAAAATTAAGAGGCAACTTGTACCTTCTTTTGGTCTTTTTTTTTACAATATGTTCTATAATAAAGTGTGTTTCCTTTCAGAATATTGTCAAATGCCTAGAGCAAAGAAAAGTACGGAAAAGTTGTAAAGCAACCGCGTATCCTTAAGGCGAAGGGCGATGATTCCGGTCAGGCAAAGAAAGGTACGAAGAGCAGCGAATTTATTGAATATAAATTACTTTTTTTGCGAGCTATTTAATGATTATTTTTTTTTGCGAGCTATATGAGCGAATTTGTCCCCAAGAGCAAATTGAGCGATTTTACTGATTATTTTTTTGCGAGCTATTTAATGAGTATTTTTTTGCGAGCTATATGAGCAAATTTGTCCCCAAGGGCAAATTGAGCGATTTTACTGAATATTTTTTTGCGAGCTATTTAATGAGTATTTTTTTGCGAGCTATATTCGCGAATTTGTTCCCAAGAGCAAATGTAGCGATTATAGTATATTTTTTTGCGAGCGAATTGAGCGAATTTATTTGCAAGAGCAAATTGAGCGTTTTAAGAGCATATTTCATTATTTTTTTATTTTGGCAAGCGATTTTATTGAATATATTCTGTTGCGAGCTATTTGAGCGAATCCATTTTCAAGAGGAAATGTAGCAATTTCAGAATACATTTTGCCGCTAACTGCATTTATTTATTTTTTATTTTTTATTTTTGCTGCTCTCGAGCGAAATGAGAAAATATTTGAGAGCGACTTTATTGAACACTTCTTTTTTATTTTGAGATCTAACTTTCATTGCAGGTAGAAGCCGGGCAAACAGACCAACTGCTACTGCGGCTACAGTAGTGCTGGGGGCAGCCAGTGTCGACAATGACCGATTGGATTCTGGGTGCAGCGGAAGGCATCAACGTGATGATCGAAAGCCGTATAGAGGTCAATCTTGCAGCTTCTCAGATTCAACGTCAAATTAGCTGGGTGGAGTCGGCGACAACCGAGTTAAATGAGCTGGAAATTTTAAGAGCACGTCTAGAGATTGTGATGGCGGCATGGGAGGATTTTGGGTGCAAATTTAGCGAATTACAGCGAAAAGAAAAGAACCCGGTTTTACAGGCTAGCAATATGGCATTGCGGGAACGTACTGAGGATTCCTATGTGCAGGCTCGAGCAGCAATTCGACAGAGAATATCCACATTGGAAGCTCTCGCTTCCGTTCCAGATGGCAGTCAGGTTGTTGAACCTATTGCCCCATAGATACAATTTGCTGATTTACAATAAGCGGATCGTCTCCCTATCTTCCATGGGGATCAGAACGAATGGATTCAATTTCGGGATACATTCACTGTAGAGGTTATAGAGAATCCTCATCTGACCAACATACAGAAACTTCGCAGGTTGCAGGGATGTGTTAAGCATGCAGCAGCCAGAGCATTGGGGTCATGGCGTCAACGTGACGAAAGTTTTATAGATGCTTGGGAGACATTATGTTCCTCGTATGACAACGAATATTTATGTCAGGCGGCGTATTGCTCAGCAATCTTGGATTTGCCTACTTGGCCGAAGTCAACTTACATTTTGATCCATAATATGCTCCATAGAACACGTAACAGTTTGCGCATGCTAGCAAGACAGCTGAATTCCGAAGAGCAACGCGATTTGATCATCCTCAACTTTCTAGAGTCTAGATTGGATGGTGCTTCTCGAACCCAATGGGAGATGGCGCGGCCCACAGACCGTATTCCAAACCTGCAAACGGACTTTTTTGCTTGGCTTGAAAGACGATCCAGTGGACTGCTATGTCGTGCACCGGGTAGGGATATATCAACTTCATTGACAAACGACAGACAATGGCAAGCCAGTTTGACCTTACGCGATCGTTTAAGATCTGGAGCATTGACGGGCTACAACACAAACCCATGTACTCACTGTTCTGGATTTCATGCTTTCCATCGATGTGCTGGCATTCTACATTTAAGTCGAGAAGATAGAATTCGAAGAATAATTGAACTCGGTTTATGCCAGAATTGTTTACGTCGTGGAGACTTCGCGCGTAATTGCGGAATGAGCCGGTGCCCCCGATGCTCGCAGGCACCCCACAATAGTATCATATGCCCACAAGGATTTTCCACCGGTTTTACGAATAATTCAGGATCTAGAACATCTCGGCTACCAATGTCAACAGCAGCCGCCAACAATATCTCGGATAGGGAGCAATAGCAGTTATTGCGCGAAGGTGAAAATAGCCTCGAAGTTTTCACCACCCCAACTTCCCCTCCGCCAAACAAACGGATTCGATCGTCTGTGAAAGCACACGATGACTTATATCTGAATCTATTGGCTACTGCACAAATACGACTTCTAATGCATAACGGATATACCGTAAAAATGTGAGCTATGTGCGATACGGGTTCCCAAGCTAATCTAATAAGCGAAACATTCATAACCAAGCATCAGATTCCTACACGCCGAACTTCAGTTAGTATCCTGCCTGCGATTGGATCAGAATCTCGTATGTGCCGGAAGCTCATTTCCGGACACTTAACATCCCTTTATAGTGACGAGCCTCTAATGTTCGCAACGTTTTTAGTAGTACCAACTGTACTTGGAGAAATTTCTTTGCCTCAAGAGCAACTGAGCAAAAAGAATTTCTTTGAATCAGAGGGGCTTCCTGTGGACGAATCCAATTGGACTGCTGAGGAGCAGGAATGCGAATCCCATTTCCAGAACACTCATATTGTTGATCAAAGGACTGGCCGTTACACACTACAGATTCCCCTCCGGGCGGATTGGAGCCGCATCGGTTCAATTCGATCAATAGCATTGGAGCGATTTCTGAGCTTGGACGACGATTTTGGCGAGACCCAGACTTAAAGCAAAAATACAGTGATTTTATGAATGAGTACTTAAAGAGAGGTTGCCTACAAGCAGTGACTAGACCGCCTGATGAATTTGCTTACTATATTCCACATCATGCAGTGATGAAAAAGTTCCGGGTAGTATTCGATGCGTCATGTGCGACTGATACGAGAGTATCATTGAATGACGTGCAGATGATGGGGCCCAAGCTTCAGCGAGATCTAATTGACTTTCTCTGGGTGTTTCAGTTGCATGCATATGCCGTCTCTGCGGACATCAAGCAGATGTTTCCGCAAGTTAAAATAGCAAAGAAGCATTGGGACCTTCAGCGAATCTTCTGGCGCAACCAATTGAGTGAAATTTCTGAATATTGGCTGACTGCATTGACTTCTGGGATGGCCTCCGCACCATTCTGTGCTGTAAGGGCAATGCAGCAATGTGCTTATGATAGTGCATTGAAATGGCCTTTAGGCTCTCAAGCAGTATTACGGAACTTCTATATAGATGACTGTCCTGCAGGAGCAGACACGGTACCAGAATTAATGAACTTAGGCTTACAGAAGCGAGAAATTTTGGCTGCGGGAGGTTTCGAGCTTGTAAAATGGCGGTCTAACTCTCCCCATATCCAAACGGTCTTTGAACCGCCATCGACTGACAATGAAACTCTACTCAACACTAATGAAGAAACGTCAGTTTTAGGTTTTAGGTGGAATACAATTTCAGATGAATTTATCTTCAAGGTGGAATCTTTGCCATCAGAACCTGCCCTTGGTTGGACTAAACGTAAAGTTTTATCTGTTACCGCCCGACTTTATGACCCAGATGGTTTGGCGGCGCCATTTATAATAAAGGCAAAGGTTTTACTTCAAAGGATTTGGAATGAGAAAATTGCTTGGGATGCCGTGCGGCCAAGAATTTTGAATAATGCTTGGCGAGATATATATTCGCAGATTCACCAATTCAAGCTTCTTCGGATTCCACGATGGCTGGGCTATACGAGACAAGCTAATGTAGCTCTGCACGGTTTTGCTGATGCCTCAATTCAGGCCTATGGCGCGGCGATATATATGTTGATTGAGAATGGAATGACATATTTTAATCTAGTCTTGCAGGTGACATCCGAGCTCTTCAACATCTCCGGGAAAATGATCAGCCCCGAATATCCAGTGCAATAGCGATGCTAGCTCCCTTTATGCGAGATGACATATTACGGATGCGCGGAAGATTGCAGAATGCGGACTTACCGCTTGAGCAGTGTAATCCAGCTATATTACCTGGCAAGGGTCGTCTGGCTTGGTTATTAGCTCGAGAAACGCATCTTAAATTATTGCATTGTGGAGCACAGCAACTTACATCTGCACTAAGGCAGTGTTATTGGATAATAGGGGTACGAGCATTGGCACGAACACTAATAAAAGATTGTACTACGTGCGTGAGGTTAAGAGCTAAATTGGGCGAACAAATGATGGGTGACCTGCCGTCCTGCCGTGTTCGCCCCCGCGACCATTTCTTCACGCAGGGGTGGTGGCCCAATACAGGTACGACCCGATCGCGGGAGAGGAAGGATCCTACTTAAGGGATATATAGCTGTATTCGTATGTATGGTCTCGAAGGCAGTCCATTTAGAATGTGTGTCTGACCTGAGCACAAATACATTTATAATGGCTTTTATTCGATTCACATCTCGCTATGGTCACTGCTCACATCTCTGGAGCGATAATGGGACCAATTTCGTGGGAGCAGAACGTGAACTCAGTAGAATTCTTCGAACCTGGCAGGAGTCGGACCTTTATGATCAACTCGTAGCGCGAAAAACACAATGGCACTTTATTACCCCTGCATCGCCTCATCAAGGGGGCTTATGGGAAGCCGCTGTTAAGGCGACCAAGCATCATTTACGCCGAGTTATGGGATCGCATCTAGTTACGATTGAGGCAATGCAGACACTACTGGCAGAAATCGGAGCAATCCTGAAGTCTCGTCCGCTGTGTGTACAAAGTGCTGACCCACAAGACTTGAGCCCGTTAACTCCAGGTCATCTATTGATTGGGGAATCCTTAACGCCAGTTTTGGGAAAACACTGGTACGGAATGTTACACTTTGGACTGGGACGCGTAGCCTTACCCGACCGATTCAGCGACTTTGCGTATTACCTATTGAACCAGTTGATCCTCGAGTAGAATCGAGTCTCATGGCCGGAGGGTGTTCTCGCGCGGGAAAGAGATGTGTGACGGACGAGGAGCACAGAAGGGATGCAACAGAATGAGTGCGATATTGCTCTTTCTTGAGAGTATGTCGGAGTGCGAGGTGGGCTTATTTTGGAGAGCGAAGGAGAGAAGGCAGGGAGTGCAAAACACGACGCCGAGGAGTGTAGTTGAAGAGAACAAAAGGAAAAATTTTAAAATACAATAAAATAAAATTCAACAAATTAAAAGGTAAAACACGGGGGTATAGTCCAGAATGCTTAATTATTTAACAATATACTAGGTTATCATCCATCAAGTGTCCTGTAATCAGCAGACGACAACAATTAAGTCAGCATTAGCCGGTAACCAGTAGACTATATCATGCGAGTCGTGCACATAACATTAGAAAACATGATTCGTCATCATCATGGGCATTGATGAACTATTATTAAAGCAATATGAACTTCCGTGGCTTTACAAAAATAGCCAACTACAAGAAGGCACCACAAGATCGCAGAACAATAGATTTTATAACAGCAACGGCCAAGGAGCTGGATGAATTGTGGGTACAGTTTGAAAACCTCGACATTACCATCCGCGACCAACATTGTAAGGAAGTCGCCCACTCTATTTTGTGAAGGATATACAAGTTGCCATTCGCACAAAATACCGAGAACCACGCGATGAGATGGACAAAGCAGTACAGACCATCAAACGTCGCCAGGCAGCATCAACCTCAAAGGTACGGTCGCCGCAGCTACCCACTAGACAAAGCGAAACAAACACCATGATATTGGCCACCAGAAGTTCGTCAAGTCAGCTATGCTCACTAATTGACAAACAAAAAAAGTCAATAGATACAGCTAGCAATCTACTTAGCTAAGTGCTTACTAGTGTGACACAACAAACTTCGTTCTATTATGCTATGCATGCGAAGACTATAGAAACGCATTGGAAATCTTCCCAGGACCTGCACCAAAGGAGCTGGTTATCTGATGAGCCCAGTTCATATGACTACGAGGGTATTGCCCAGAT